>CM051663.1:104361018-105721803 GCA_028020825.1 Podargus strigoides | reverse complement strand
ACTACTTCAGTACCTCCATGTTTCTTTCTCTCTAACTGTCATGAAACTTCCCAACTGCTTATTTCTCACAGTCGGAACCGAAGAGGTGACTTGTGAGCCAAACCCCTTTGTTGATTGATTCATACCTCTCTGAGAGATGTTTTTGTGGCGGGAGAAGCTTTGTCCAAGCCTTTCTGTTGGCAGCTGGATCAGTTCTCTGCCACAGGATGGCTCATCATGTCAGCACCAGGCCAGGAACATGGCACTAACGAGCTGTTCTGTATTTCAGGCTTCCTTCCTTTCGGACCAACCTGAGCCTTACCTCCCATTCCTTTCACACTTCATCGAAACACAGATGTTTGCAACCTTCATAGACAATAAGATAATCTCCCAGTGGAAGAGAAAGACCCATTTCTGCGAGTTTTTGACTCCCGAATTGAGAAAATAAGGCTATATAATGTAAGGGCCCCTGCACTGCGGACATCCAACTATCAGAAATGCAGCACTTTGAAAGAAGCAGGTATGTTCAGACGGGCTAGTAAAATATTCAAAAGTACAATGTCAGCCACAAAGACATATAGGTCTTCATCTTGAGCATTGCAGCTGGCAAGAAAGCTCTAGAGCTACCTGAGAAAGACTGAGCGGTGTCCTTATTTTCCCTAGGCAAAAACTTCAGAGTGCTTTTAAATGCTGAAAATGGTGGGAGCCTTTACCTTCCCTTTGAGCTCTCCTAGGCTGGTGCCTCTAATAAACACAAACCAAACCATGCAGCTGGTCTCACCATTTCTCATTTCAGACAGCTCCTGTTCCATTGCTAGGAGAGCTTTCCTTCACTGTGGTGGGTCAGCGTCAGCCACACCAAGGTGCCAAGCCCCTGTGTCTGTTCCACTGGCCTCGTCTTCCACTTTCTGTAAAGAGGCCTTTTTTTGCCTTATGCCATTTGGTTAAAGCAGTGGGGAATGCCAGGGACCTAATCCTGTGTGGCATATTTGATAGCTCCAGCAATAGATGCTCAGTGTTAGTGAACTGTACCCTGTGTACTGAAGATTTGGATTTTTTTTCCATTACTGTCACAGGATGCATTTTCAAATTATACTTGAGTTTCTTGCTGTGCAAGGTATTTATATCGTTTCCAAGTAATAGAGGGAAATTATCCTCTTAAATTTGTGTTGAGACACATATTAATGAATTGTGGCAAACACATTTCTCATGTGGGTTTTTTTTTTTAATTTGTTTAATTCCTTCAGAGTGTTTTACTTGTTACAAATACAACAGAAATAGAAATCCTGTGTCTGCTTAACTTTTTCTATTTAAAACCCTATTCTAATTTGCAGGTCGACTGTCTATTCAGCGTCTAGTTTTGGTAGATATTGTGGCACCTGAACCTCATTTTCTGTCTTGTGAAAAGCAGCAAACTGATAGTAATACCAACTTTCTTTCATATTTTCCACGCACAATATATGTGACCCTGGCACCGATCCAGCACCTGTTTGTTTAACCTGCTATTTTTGGAACCCTTAAAACCCTCTGACCGCACACTATCCAGTCCTTTTCTCCAAAATAAAACCATAAGAAATGTTTTTTTTTTTTTTCTTTCTTTTTTGTGGTGGTGGGCGGGGGGGGAAGTTGCCAAGATTCTAATGATAATGTATGTAAATCCTACGACAGCTTTTGTCCCATCACAGTTCTATAAAATAGGAAATGAGTTCTATGTTGTTCTTGACAAATGGAAAATGGATTAGGCTTCCACATTTTTCGTACTTATTCACTGGGTCATGATATGCTGAAAAGAACAGGCCTGCCCATTAATGGATAGGGTAGAAAGAGTTGAAAGTTGCTAATTAAATGCTGATTTACCCCATCCACATCCTTTCCCCTCTCCTTCACAGTGCATCTGACTCAGTGTTGAGAGAGATTTTATTTTCATCTGCTTGAGATTTGAGATCATAGAATCATAGATGAAATCCTTACATCCTTGAAGCAAATGACTGTACCACATTAGTCTCAGCAGAGCCAACTTTCCCGGGGAGCCCTCTCTGGTCCTGCTTGTACCCTCTCCTGTTTTCAAGCATATGTTCATCTTCTTGACGTTGCTTGGGCCTTGCTGCAGTTAGCTATGCTTTTCGAAGGCCTGTCATCCAGTAATGGTGTATCTAATTTCAGGAGGAGGATCACTGTAGGTGCCAGATGTTTGCAAAACTTGAGTATCACCCACTTTGCGTCTGCCCTAGGGAGACATGTCCAGGGCAAAGTGAGGTGCCCAACCATGCAGAGAGTTGCAGCCAGCCTCAAAGGTCTCCATCCTGCTGAAGGAGCATTAAAGCCAAACATTGAATTTCAGGGAAAGGTTGCACTGCTCTTGCCTATTCATAGCCCATCTCGTAGGCTCCCATAAATGCCTGCTTGCTTAACAGCTAACTTGCTTGCACCAATGCTAGTTGTGTTGGGAAGAAACTAAAGGCAAAATAACAAAATAACAGCACAGATGTTTTCATCACTTCTGTAAGCAACAGATTTCTAGGTCTAAAGTCACTATTTAACTTCTTGGAGCATTTTCAGGGGATCGAAGCATGACCGCTTCTGTTGTCATAGCACATGTCTTCATGTTGTTCACCTGTGACTGTTAATTTGCAGCCCAGTCCATTGAGCCAGCGGCTGATGAAGATCGATCATACAGCCATCCACCCACACTTACTTGATATGAAGATTGGCCAAGGGAAATACGAACAAGGATTTTTCCCGAAGTTGCAATGCAAGATGTGTTGGCAACGGGACCCACCAATAACAAGGTAAGCACGGGTTTTATTTTCTGGATTTGAAAGCAGGTTTCTCATATAAAAGATTCACATCACTGGACAGAAATCCTAATTTTGGGTTGGCTTTCTGACAAGTCTAATGAACCCTAGCAACTTTTCCCATTTCTGGTGTGTATGGGCTGCGATTTTTGAAGTTCTACCCGTGGTTTGGGTTGTGCTAGAAAGCATTAGTTCTGATTTTTGGAAGATTCCTCAGTACTGTTTTCTGTTGAGTGGGAAATACCATGTCTTCTCATACATATTTTTAGTTTTATCACTGCCATAATAAATTTAAAAGTAATTTCTTCACTGTTTTGCACTGAATAGAATAATTTGGAAACCCAAGCTAAAATTCAGATTCTGAAAGAAATTTTGGTATTGAAGCCTCCACATCATTGTGCACAATGAAATTAATGCTCACTCTGTTCCTTGCTTTTCTTAGCTGTTATTACATGACCCAAAGATTTTTATAGTTCCCTTTCAGTTTCCCATGTTGGAATAACCTGGAAGAATAATTTGGTGAGGATGGAGAGTATGTGATTCTGTACCTGGGTTGCTCTTTTGAGTCTGATGTGGTTCTGTAATGCACTTCGATATTAAGGTAGGGGTACCTATAGCTGTGGAATGTACCTAAAGTAAAATGAGAACTTGGAGCTAGTACTACACTTTACAGTTATATAGTTATTATATAAAGTAAGTGCTGTAAGTAACTTTTTACTTCCCTCAAAACCCAGGAAAGTGGAGTTTCCCCACCCCTCTCACCTTCCAAAATGGAAGATTTGTGCATCAGTGATTACTGCTTCATGAAATTACTAGCTCAGGCACCAATTTGCAGTTTTGGTGGTAGGGAAAGATGGAGCACAGCTAAATCTGAGAGTTCCAAAAGCCTACAATTGTCCAAATTTTAAAGCTAGCTCTTGTTTTAGAAAAGTGGATGCACACACGCTGCTCTGAGCAGCTATATGAGATGCCCACTCAATTCTGTTTAATTCTATTTATACACCTTTTGTGCATGCCAGGGCACCCTTTTTAATAACTTACCAGGCATAAGACTTGCAAATGATAAAATAAGATATCTTTAAGCACTGAATGTTTAAAGAATTGCAATTACTAAAAGATTTTTTTTTTAAAAAAAAGAGGAATGTGTATTTCAAAGTTCCTTTGTTTGCAGTCTTCTTGCAAACTGAGACTAAAGTTTACAGGTAATGCTCCCTTGAGGAATGGAGGATTTCTTCATCTCGTGGGATGATGTGTTTAGCAGTCTGCCTCTTATCCTTATGGTGGGTTTCAGTTTTAGAGTGTCAGCAATAGTGTCAGCGTGCCGAGCCTGCTCAAAGTTGCTTTTATCTTCTGGCTCTATTACAGAATCTTAGTGAACCTATGAATAAGCATCAAATTAAAAATAGCTTTCCTTATGCCTTTTGAGATGCTTCTGTTAGATTGGTACTAATTCTAAAATGTGACTTTAACTTCTTGAGTAATAATTTTGATTTAGATAACTGGTTTTGGTCTTCAAATTGCAGCATGTTTCAGAACTTCTAAGTACCAAAATCCCATTACTTACTGCAAAGTGGTGTCAAAGTGACAAATGCTTGGAATTCCTCCAGCTGTATATTGCCAAAAAGGTTTGTAATTGGAAAATCTCAAGACCATCTGTTTATATCTTTCTGCTTCCTGGCTTTTTATGTGAGCAGCTGAGAGGACTCTCTCTTACTGAAGACGTGTAATTCTGCTGAATTTACACCCACATATTAGTAAGATAGCCTTTTCATGCTCTTTGCAAATGCATTGTAATTCTTTTGACCACAAAATAACTGAAGTGTGGCTTTCTATTAATTTTAATTTCCCAGTGTATGCTGCTTGGGAGGTGTGTTGTACTTGCATACAGGACTGGGCCTTTGCGTATGGGGATGGGGGAAGAGGAAGAATATTTCAGCTACATTCCCAGGCACTTCACATGTAGCTATTGTGTGCGTTCCTAAAGTTAATGCACAGGATATTGCTGTGTAGATCAGCATTATTTTTGCAGACTTCAGTTCTACATAGCAAATTTTGTCCTGTTCCTTGTAAGGAAATGTATTTGGGGGGAGGGGGTGGGGGTGGGAAATCATTGCCATATTACAGTCAATTGTTGTTGGACAGTAGCAAGGAAACCAATTTAGAGCCGTTTGAATGAAAACCTGTCCTCACTGATCAGCAATCAGATTTGTATTGCTTCTCTTTCTGGACAGATAAACTGGCAAATATAAATAACTAGAGCTCAGAATGTTATGTAGCTATTCCCTTCCTGTAGGCAGGCAGAGCACTGCCTGGCTGTTACGGGGGTGTTATATGTGTAATATATCTAAATCAGAAATACAATAGAAGACCAAGCAATTTCAGTTTATTTAGTCCTTGATCCTCTATGTGATGCCAGAAAACTACATTGCCTAGACAGGCAGAAATTGTGTGTGGAAGAGAAGGTGTTCTTGTTTGCTGGGCATGGAGAGCAGGGCCTGGGGACAGGGGAAGGGTTGACAGTCGTATTGGATCACTTCCACCTAAACGCAGCTGGAAACAAGCGTTGATCTTCCTGTGTGTAAGTGTGAAAACACTGAAGTCTGTCACAGAAACAAAGTCTAATAATGTCTCATCTGTCAGCCCGTGGCTGTGCTCAGCACCATGCTTTGCCCCACTTCTGTCGCTCTGTTGCCTCCTCCCGCTTCCCCCCACGGTGTCCTCTAAAAGGCTGGACATGGGGGTGGACCTGTGATCCTCTGGCCCCAGCCAGCATCACATTTCTTGCTGCTTTCTCTCATCTGCTTGGTCATCTCTGGGTTGGGAGAACCTCCTTTTACATTTGCTCCTATTCTGGCCAGACTGCAGGGTGCACGCTTGGTGTCATCAGGACTTGGCTTTACCTCATCCCTTGTGGTGGTAAGGAAATGTTGTCTTCTTCATCTAAGCAAGAACTTCACTGAAAATAACTCCAAACTTCACTTTACTGAAAAGAAATTAAAAGTTTAAAAGCAAACAAATGAAAAAAACCCCACAAAACCAACCTAACAACCAATAAGAAGCCCAAACAAACAAAAAACCCACCCCACCCCAAACCCCCACCTCTGTAAAATTGAAGAGGCTCCCATGTATACAGTTTCCCTAATCATTTTTTTTTGACCAAAACCTGCCATAACATGGAAAGACATTATCTGCAGTATATGCAGATCTAAATTTAAGCAAAAGATAACTATTGTATCCAAATATTTCTAGAATATTTCTGAAGTTTTTAAAAGAAATATTATTTTTCTGTAAAGAAAAGAGCAATTTATCCCAGCTAATAGCAATTAAAAAAACCTCACAAAAATAATTTAAAAACCCCACCCAAAACCACCCACCAGTTTTACCCTCTTTCCCATCAGGCAGCAATGTCCCACTTGAGGGACTCCCTCTGCACTCATCGCTTTCAATACATCCCCCATATCATGGGAAAACCTTCTGAATCTGCAGACAGCAGCTGCAGCTTCCTCTGGGTTCAGGAATGGCCCCTCCACGCTGCTCTGGCCTTGTAAAGCAGTGTCTTCTGCAGAAGTCCTCCTAGGAAGTGTCCCAGGAGAAAACAGCCTACAGTCTCAGGCAGTTTGTCTGTTTACCTGGAAATGAGCAGTGGTTTCCAGAGTCCTCGTTTCCTTTTTCAAACTCCAGCACCACATTGTGGTTTCTGTGTGTTCCTCTCTTCCTTCCCCACATGCGTTTTCTGCCATGCTTTTGAAATTGTAGCTGGGACTCCACTGGCTGATGCATCTGCAGTGATCCAGGAAAGGAATTTGAATGACAAAAGGCCAAGCTACATAAACACTTCATGGGTTTTGATTAGCTAATTGTTAAATTAGGGTGAATATGCTTACAGTGCAAAATTAAAACAATGAAACAAGCTGTGTTTTCAATCTAATTGATTACCTTGTAACTTAATTTGTACTAAGAAGCTTGATAAATGAGATTACATATTGCAGGGGAAAACACTGATTGCACACCAAGCATGGGAATATATTTGCATCCTGGGAATTTGTAGTGAATGCCTGCAAAGAATAACTGAACTGATTTTTTTTTTTTTCTTCTTTTGGTTTTCAAAGAAAGGTTTTGCTTTGTTACACATTTACAAAATGGCTTAAATTATCCTTTTTTGCCTTACTCTTTGTTTAGACCTATCTTTCCCACCTTCTTTATCTGCTCCCCACTTTTCTCCTTGCTTCCTCCTATGACCAGCCTGTTTTCTCATTCCTGCCTTGGCCACTTCTCTCTCCAGAGCCCCCTCACTTGTTTCTGGACTTCCTGTGAGCTTCGTCCTTTTGTCTGTCCTCTGTTTCCTATCTGACCTGCAGCAATCCTCAAAGGAGAGCACAGTCCAAGTCTTCAAGCACAGATCCTGCTGTACTCAGCCTCCTAACTGCAGGCTTTAGCTGAGTGATATGCTGTTCTTACCCATAAAGCAGATTTCAAAAGAATTTGTTTGCTTTCTCCAGGCGTTTGTTCCTGTGCTCTGTTTTGCTGACATCACAGTGTCAAAATTTATTTGTAAAAATCATGCATTAGGGGCATACAAAATTGGTTCATTTTCGTGCTCCAGTTTATGGCATGATTGGTATGGACACTGTCCTGTGCCCTCCATCACCAAACCCCCCTTTCACATTGTTAACTGCCTGGGGTTTGTCTGCCTGGTGCTATGGTTCTCCTCATTTTTAAATAGGGCTACTCTTTGCTTATTCACTCTCATTAACATCAGTTAATGTTTTTAAAGAGAATATGTTAGATGTAGATAGAGCTATAAAATGCAAAGTGGTATCCTTTTGCTGAATTGCTGTACAATGATGGAATTCATTCTGGTTTTAACTAAACTATTTTTTTTTATATGGGAAATGGTCTGTCTCTTATACTGAGAGCTTCATATTATGTATGCTTTTTCTACCTTCCTACATGTTGAGACTGTTTTAAGGCTGTCTGTCTTTAATGAAGTTTTTTTTTTCTTAGTCAAGCCAAACAATTGTACTTTCAAATAGTGTGGAGTAGCATCTCTGCAGTGCATCTAAATGAGCGAGAAACACACAACACTGATGGTATTTAAACTTTGTGAGTAGTAAAAGCTCCCCTTTTATGTATGAAAATCTGAAACAAGCAGTTATTATACATTAGATAACCTAATATAGCAAACCACTGAGAGGTGCAATGAAAATATTAACCACTTGTGTTCAAATACATTTATTTTCAAGAATGAAGTGTGGCTGACAATCTGTGCTTAAAAATGGTTTCTAAAATTGGAACTATGTACTATGGGGACTTGGAACCTAATGGGTGAGTCTCTTGACTACTGATGCTCTGCTCAACTGGTGCAAGGTGGTAAAAGGTAAATTAATTTATTTCAGCTAATATATCATTTTAAAATAGCTATGCAGAATTAAACTTCACAGGGGAAAATGTGTGTCACATCCTTGCATCCTCTATTTTATATACTCTCCCCTGAACAGTGTTACTGTCTCAAGGGAATTTGCAAATTAAATACCACTTAGGACAGTGGTTTGTCAGGGTTTAAGAGGTGATGCTGGCAAATGGCTACTGCTGCTCCCTGCAGAGGATAATGGTTGCAGGTACCACCCTTTTAAATCACTTCTAATCTGACGAGACAGCCTGTCAGTGCAAGACCACTCTCTGCAAGGCATTTTGCTCATTTTTGTCCACCTGATTAGCAGTTTAAAAGCTTTCCTGTTCAGCCCAGCACCAGAGATGGAAAAGGTGCATTAGTGTCTATTTGAGCCTTTGTCCTCCTTACCGCAGAGCAGTGGGTGCAGACCAGTTTCACAGTGCAGAACCCTTCCCCTGTCAACCCATCCGTGATCAGGTGGAGCTTGGTTTCTATCTAACTTTTAATTTGTTTGATCCAACATGTATTTGATTTGGAATCTCTGTGTGGTCCCACACAAACTACTTCTGAACCCAAGCAGATTACATATGCAGTCTGTATTTAATGTGAGGGCTGCGTGCATGCTTTAGGGGGATTTGTTGTAGCCATAGTACATCTATGTGCTAATTTGTGAATAGAGAAAAACACTCAGGTAACTCTTCTGATGAAAGTATATAGGTAAAAGGGATATTGTCATGATTTGCAGACCTAAATAGCAGTCTGCCTCAAGAGATGGTCTATATGAGGATATTTAGGTTTTGTCCTATAGACAAGTGCATTTGTCTCCTTCCTTCTCTCTGCTATCACTGTAAATAGATTATAAATAACAATAGTGATTTGTATGATAATGGCAATATGGGTTAAGTCCGTCTGTGACTGAAGTTCTCTAGCAGCATGTTGCATGTATTGCAGTATCTATCCTGCCTGTTACACTCATGGCTGGTTTGCATAGATATAATTTTTTCATTTCTCCATGGAGCTTTAAAAAGGGGTGCAGGGGAGAAAGATGAGGGGGGAGAGAGAGATGTACACATGGTTGAAGTACTGGTGGTCCCTGGTGTGAGGCTACTGTTTGGCTAGCTTGCTTTCTGACAGTTCAGCTTTGATGCTAACTACCTTACCATTTTTATTACAGAAACTATGCATCACAGGTTAAGTATCATCTTTTCCAAGTGTCACCTTTACATTTCCTCCAACCTCTGCAAACTTATTCCTATACTTGTTGAGTCTAATTTGATATTAAATGACACTGACTTCCCTGTCTTCATGTTAAAAGGCTCTTAGTTGGAAGTGTCTTCATTTCAGTCCTCTATATTGAAGAGAGCACAGTCTTCCCTTGGTCCCTCCTCTGAACTATCACTGCTTTTTTTGCAGTCCCTGGAGTCAAAGAGTGTTCATCTTTGGCCGTGGGAGTTAGGTATGGGCAGACTATTGAAATGAGCCTTTTCTTCCTTCTCCACATGCACAAGGACTAGTCTGGTCAGCAGTGCTGTGTGTGCTCCCCAGGTGCCAGGCAGTTTAGGACTCAATGCAGGGACCAGCCAGGAGGACTTCATCTCCTCTAGCATCTGCTCCACAGGGACACAGAGAGTAGTGGTTTAGCTGAAAAGCCCATGAGTAAGGGCTGGAAACAAGCATGTGTTTGCCTGCATGAGTACAACTTTCCTCACCGCTCCAGCAGCACCAGGGCTGGGGTGTGAATAAAGCAGCAGCTGATGGCAGGGCCAGAAGAGGCACCCACATGGGATTTTGGCAACCCAAGGGAGGTGATGTCGCCACTGGGGAGGGCTTTTACCCTCTCTTAGAATCACTTTGATGGAGGAGAGAGGAGGAGTAATTTAAAATATGATCTCTGTTGACAGCAGGTGGGGGAAGGAATGGTTATTGTAATATTGAAGCATTATTTTAGGAAAATTCTATGTGGCCCAGAAAAGAAAAGGCTTTAAAAGATTTAGCTGCATAATCCTGCTTATCTGCTGATAGATCTTCACAAAATCTCCCAGACAGATTCAGAGCAGCATCTGAATGCACAGACCTCACCCAGCGCCCCCGCAGCTCCCTCTTCCCTAGCTTAGAGGCCAGGGAAGAGGGAGAGCCCGGCTCCCTTCATGTGTAATTGCTGCAGCTGATGAGCAGCAGTCCTTTTGTCATAAACAGCCAATGATCTTTATGTTAGTATGCCGACAGTGTTCAGATAATTCTGATTAATAATCTGGAGACTGTTCTGTGCCTTCTCCCAGATGGAGCACAGGACTGGAATTAACTGAAAATGGTTTAATGATGGTGTATTACTTGTAATTATTTTGTGGCTTTCCTTCTGCTCTCACCTTCAGTGAGACGTTTTCCGTGAAAGGATTCTTGTAGCAATTCTTACACTTTCCAGTAACTGCAGAAATGCAGGTGGAGGGAGATCAAAGCTTTGTCTAGAATTCAGAAAATATCATATAAATCAGAGCAGAAAAATATGATACGGATATTAGTTGATCTGTAACTTTCCAATGTATTAGAGGCATTCTATCATGTGAAATATAAGCGTGGTACTAACTTGCAATATATGGAAGGTCTCCAGAGCCAGGTCTCTAAAGTCAGTTTTACGTCTGCTATCCTCTGTTTAGGGGGTGTTTTTTCTACTGTATTTTTACTCGTTGAGATTATTAAAATGCAGGGTTTTATTCCCCACCCACCCCACCCCCCCCAGTCATCTAATGAGGTGCTGGATGTTGCTTCTGGAAAAAAAAAAATAAAAATGGTGACTTATTAAACTCATGGGCTGTATATTTTTAAGACTTCTGAGGAGGTGCAAAGACACTTATGTCATCAATGTATTCCTCTGGGGAGATATCAGCATTTGCTGTGCAGACACATATTGGGCTGTTTTGTTTAGTTATAAGAGGCTTGAGGCTACATCACTTCAAAAATAAATTTCTTGTGATAGAGGATGGCAAGGTGCTGAACCATAATTGCATGTAGACCCAGATGTTTATTTCTTCCTTTGTGCTTGTTTTCTTGGCATTATTTGGGAGGTAGGAAGGGACTTTGGTTTGACCATAAAAACTACAGTTCTTTTGACTTTTTTCCCTTTTTACATGTGTGGTTAGCCAAAATTTGGTCTTTGGTTGCTTCACTGGAGGAGTTGGTGGAGATAGGTAGGTACATGTATGCAAAGTCTTTCTCTCTGGAATTAGGAGGGTTCGGTTACTAGTAGTCACATCCCTGCACTTCTCCTGGGTCAGGTTCCGCTCCCTGCACATCCCCGACGGCTTGCTGGACATGTCAGGACCTAAGTCCAGCTCTGTGCAAGGGTTTCCTCCTCCAGGCATGCATCTGTCTACATGTCACCAGCTGAAACTCCTTGCCTGAATAGTTCAGATCCCAGATCTTATTTGTATATGCTCCTGTTTGGCCTGTACACAGAAATAGATGGGTTTGGGATCCAGAAGCTGCTGTCCTCGCCAATACCACCTGTTTGGAGGGGCTTACTAAGGACACACTTCTGTCTTGGATGTGGGCGTCTCTAGGTTTCCTTCTGTCCAGATCTATCAAAGACAGAGAACCCAAATCCCCAGAGGCTCTGCCTGTTGATCACAGCTCCTCTAGAAAAAGCCATCTCACAGCAGTCATTCTGGCATGGTGCCCAGCATGGACACTTCTGTCTGGAGCAGAGGGGCCAGGATGGAGACAGATTTTGGAGGGTCCCTTTGACTCAGGTACTGAGGTTGGGGAGTGTGTGGTGGTTTTTACCTTTCCTTTTCCTTTTTCTTTTTCTTTTTTTATCTTTTTCTTTTCCTTTTTTTCTTTTTTCCTTTTTTTCTTTTTCTTTCTTTTTTTCTTCCAGATTAAGTTATCCCTTAAAATTCTGCCAGGCAGTTTCCTTCCATAGGTAGAGCCTTGTTCATACATCCCACCAGGCACCGGAGCTGAAGCACTGCCCTGGGCAGGCTTTGTGTTCTGCACCACCCAGGTCTTGCTCTTTAACTTCTAAGTGCAGGAGAGAAGCAGAACAGATGACTTCATGAAGCAACTGAAAGAGTATACACTTAAAGGCTTCTTTTTTAAGTAAGATCATTCTGAAGATGTAGCCTTCATGTGCATTAAGATACTTATTTTTAATGCTTGATAGGTTGCTTTATACAATTTCAGCTTTATATAATTTCAGCTTTCTTTTATAAGTCATGTATTAACTTATTTATTCTCTGCACCACTTGAGCATTTTTGTCTTCAAGATTTTGACAGAAGGCTTATGGTATTATTAGAAACCCTACAATCAGACTAGAAATTCCTCAGGACAGAGTTATCTGGTTTTGTTACAGTATCTGCCGTAAAGAAGTTTGGACCCTTGGGAGCTTTAAGGTTGCTCAGTTTCAAACCTGGTTACCAAGTGGCTGCTTTCAGGCAACAGCTTCAGATGAGGAAAAAATTAAACTGGATATATCTGAGCAAGTAGTTAAAACTACAGGCTTTCTGTGGTATTTAGAAACCCAATGCAAAAAAAGATATGGCAAAGATAGCAACGTGATTAATCCCAGGAAGTCAATATTGTTTATAGCCTTTAAACGTAGGTGCAGCCAATATCACAGTAGTTACTATAGCAATGATGAGGTTCTCTGAAATAATTCCTGGAAGTACCACAGAAAGCGAAGAAAGGAGAAGTACCACCTCTCATAAAAAAGGGAAATTTTAGATGTTATTACTTAAAATATGTCATTGTATTTTGTTTGTTCCTACAGACACCATTTTTACCAAACTTCAGCAAATGTTGCTGGGTAATTAAGTACAATGATTTTTCTGGTGGTGGCATCAACGATCTGCATTTTGGGTCACACTGGAGCTCTCCTGGAGACCCTGGCAGGCAGTGGGCATATTTCCATCAGGGCTTTCATCCCTTGGGTGTGTGCTGTCCTGTCACTCACTGGGCACTTTCCCGTGGGGATGTCAGGCACCAGCAACATCCAAGCTTTCACTTCTCCTGTTGCAGACATGTCGGATGTCCCCTGGCTCCAGACCCCAGCTTTCCCTCCTGATTTTTTTCCACTCATGTACGTCTTCTCTCTCTCCCTCTCTGACTTCCCAGCCGCTGGGCCAGTCGCAGCACCACCACACAGCGGAGGAAAGACCGCCTGCGGCAGCACTCAGAGCACATCGGGCTGGACAACGATTTGAGGGAGGTAGGTGGTATCATCTGTGGATGACACAAGCTTGTGATCCAGGAGCTGAGGTTTAGACAAACAATACGTTGTTACTTCAGGCAGTTTTGTTGCTACCATAAGGTTTGTGTGGCTCCCTGTAGCCATTTCATTTAGATGCTGCTTGTCACAGATGCTTTTGTATGTTGTACAACTTCAAAGCACACCACAGAAATGAAATGCTTTTATTATTTTGGAATAAGATATCCCCTTTGTCATCAGGAAAATGACTTATCTACTGCTATTGACCCCAGTCTTGTAACTGTCCACAGAGAGCAGAGCCCGGCTGTCTGTCCAGGTGCAGCTGCCGAGCTCTGGGCAGGGTGCAGGTCTCTGCAAAAGTCGTCTTTGAATAAATGTCAGCACTGTAGAGGCCAATGAGGCAGGACTTTTTTCTTTTTTTAAAGGATTTTTTATCTCTCTCTCTCACATAGATACCTGACATGAGTAAGCCCATTTGAAAGGTTAAGGCTTTGGGGCCTTTTTATGCCTAAAGCTTGGAAACTCCCGTGCATCTTGTAAATGTCAGTCGTGTACATGCATTTCTTTCACATCTTTTCAATTTCTTGTCCTTCGCTAAATATTTTCTGCCATATTTTTCCATTGATGTCTATGTGCTTCTTCTGTATGTCACTAGCAAAAATAAAACACTCATGCTGTTTTGTGGTAAATTTTGCTGAATAATGTTGGCTGGTGTTGGCGTTTGCACTCCGAAAGAACTCAAGTGGATGAGTGGACTCTTTGAACGATGTTTCATGGAAACACAGCAAAACAGCACTTGTACTTGTTTGTTGCTATTTTTGCTAACATGGCTTTGCAAATGTATTTTAAGCATTGCGTCATGTGTATATCTTAGCAGAGCCTTTTCAGTACTTTGTCATGTATTTACTTTCTTCTTTTTTTGGTTGTGGATCATATGCATGCTTCTTTTGCTTTGTCTCTTCTTTCCTTCTGGCTATTCTGCCATTGGGGCATCTGCCTCCGCTTAGCCATCGGAGGAGCTTTTGCTTCGTCAGAACTCAATGGCCTTCTGGGAGTGGGATCAGGGACCACCCCCTCCTGCACGGCCTCCTAAAAAATCCTTCTCTGAATGCTGCCTGGTATGTTTTAGTTTTTCTTGTTGAAAGCTGCTTTTGAGACATTGTTAGCATGAGGAATTGCTGTCTTCACTGTATATCAAATCTCTCCCTTTCTCGTAGAGTATGAGCACATCCCTGTAGTGCTTGGAAGTGTGGTTATAATCAGAAAAGTAGCTGGAAATTAGCTCTAGGCTTCCGTACCAGCTCCCTGGCAAACATGACAGCTCGAAGGCTAAAAGATGAGAATTTTATTTTGCTTCATTTTTTCCCACGTTGCTCGCCTGGCAATTCAGCTTAGGGTGTCAAATCCAAAAGCATTGCTTTCTGACTTCTGGATCATCACATCCCAGTGTGAAAGAGGGTGGTGGTGTGTGGATGCTGATGAAGAAGGAAAGGGCAATCAATTGGATCGTTCATCCCATACTGATTCTTCTCTTGGACTTAAAAGAGTTAATATTTTTTTTTTTAATTTCAGTGTAATAACTAGACATACAATGAATAAACTAAGATTATCCATGTTTTGTACTCTTCAGACTATAACCGCACTTTGCATTTTATTCATCCCTTTACATATAAAAAGAAATACTAGATTTCCTAATTATATATTCCCTGTGTTAGTTTTTCACTGTTTTTGTTGCTAATTTTTGCACTGAGTTAGGTGGAAGTCACTTGTGAGATTGCTCGCTGAACAACACACTTTCTTCATCTGTGAGGTCTGGGTTTGTTTTTTTTTATTCGCACGTGTAGTTTTTCAATTATTTTTAAGTCCTTACAGTATCAGTGAAACTGTAATTACCTAGCTGAGCACTTTTGTTGAACATAGCTTTCCATGGCAGAACCCAATGTTCTTGTCTGACCTGTGGGACTGATGTTAAGTGGTTCATGTCCAAATTTTGTATTGAAAAAGTCCAAATGTATCAGAAGAACTGTACTCCCCCATTAATAACAACAACAACAACAAAGTGAGTGATTTCAATTGAGGTCAACGTGTTTGGATTTCACTTCTGCAAAATAAATTATTTTCTCCCCAGACAGAAAGCTCTGAGAATGCAGCAGCCATAGTGTCCTCTCCATTCCCTAGAAAACCCAGCCAGCAGCAGCACCAAGTCTCTGGAGGGGTGTGGTCTGCTATTCTTGTGGGAAGAGCGGTCTTTGTCACATACTGTCCCACAAAGAGGTAGCATTAACTGGATAAAAACACACTATGGAAATGGAGCATTCCCACACCAGGCTATGAGCACTATGCTTCAAGACTGCTTTATTTGGCAACATTCTATTATTTTACTCTTTTTAACAAAGATTTTATGAATAATGCTTGGGGCAACTTTTTGATAGGCTTCATATTTGCCCACCTAAATGTGGTCAAGTTCTTATCTTTGCTCAGCATGTAGCTCTCTCACTGATGTTGGGGGCAGAGGACACTTCGTTGTTTGGTTTGGCCCTGAGCAATAAGGCAGTGGAGCAGGAAGGTTTAAAGTCTTTTAGTATAGCTTGGATCATTTTTTTAAAGAGCATGACATTTTTTTGTCCATACTTCTCAATTACTACCCCGCAGTAAAAACATGAATGATCCTAAATGTCAGTTTCATTTAAAATGAGCTTCACTTGTAATTAAGACATTAACTGAGAACAAAATCAAGGCTGATTCTTCCCCCCATAAACTGTCCAGATGAAAAGTAATGGATGAAATCTTTTTCCTTCACTAGGTGTATTTCTCTTTCTTGTGATTTCTTCTCAAAGGATTTTTTCCATTCATGTACAGCCTGCAACGAATTACACAAATGGCTTTTAATTTTAAAAAAAATAAATAAATAAAAGTGAAAACCAAATAACAATGGAAGGAAACTTTACTTGATATTTTGATTTTATTGCTTAATGAAGATATCACACTTTTATGCACTTGCTGTGGCTAACTTTGTGCTAGTGGTTAACAGCACAGTTTGCTGGCTAATGTTGACAGTTTCGGTTCCATGCAGGAATATATGTTGTTTTTTCTGTTGTCAAAAAGGAGCATTCCACTTCTCCAGCCCAACACCTAAGCATCGATGTTGTTCCTAGTTTAACACTAGCTCATTCCTTTTCACCAGCATTTGCTTGCCTAGGATTAGGACAAGGAGGATCCCTCTGACTTGTAATATCTAAAATGATTCTGTTTGTTTTTAGAAATACATGCAGGAGGCGAGGAGTTTAGGAAAAAATTTAAGGCAGCCCAAACTCTCAGACCTCTCTCCAGCTGTGATTGCGCAGACCAACTGGAAATTTGTTGAAGGGTTACTGAAGGAATGTCGCATGAAGGTAGGTCCTCCCCCTTCCTGCCGCCTGCCTCTCCCCTTGCTTACACTGAGCCTACGTAGTGTCTGCAGATGGTGTCCTGAAAGCCCTCCACAGCTGGAATGCCATTGGTCTGTTGGTGTACCAGGCTGTTGCAGGGTGGATGTTGCTTTAGTGTTACATTGTTCAACTGCTAGGAAAGAAAGGAACGTATCGTCACTCTTCCGTTTATGCAGTCAAAGTTGGTGAAACCAGTAAGAAGGACAGGAAGGAGAATCAGCGTGATCAGACATCTTAGGAAGGATTTCCTTTAATTGTTCATATATAAAGATAGCCTAAACATAACAGGTTGAGGATCCATGGTCAAAAAAGGAAGCATTCAGTACATGCAATTGTTGTGGATGTTGTTTATGCAGAACAAATGAAGCATAGTAGTTTCTAATATTGAAGAAGCTTTTATAGCCATGGAAATATAATTTCTTTGTGTCGTTTGCATCTGGTAGTATACTGTATTACCTGAGTTTTGAACTTCAATAGCTGTAACCAGAAGAAGAACAGATACTGAGTAAGACCAAAACTGTATCTAGCTCTGTACTCTTTTTTTGGTACTGGTTGATAATAGATCAACAGTGTAGGAAGAGGACAATAGATAAAGAGTATAGAAATAGGACAATAGGACAGTGTGGAATACTCATGCAAACTCTTTTTTAAATTATTCTTTTTAATTTACAATCTCTGTAAAGAGGTTTGAAGTTTCTCTAGTCAAGCCATTAGCGATGGTGTCTAGATTAAGCATGTTTAAGTAAACTCATCTGTAAATTCTGACCTTGTTGAATAACATTCTTAGAAACCTTGGGGGATTATTTTTTTTATAGACGAAACGCATGTTGGTGGAGAAGATGGGCCATGAAGCAGTCGAGCTGGGACATGGAGAAGCCAACATAACAGGTCTGGAGGAAAATACGTTGATTGCTAGTCTCTGTGATCTGCTAGAAAGAATCTGGAGCCATGGTCTGCAGGTGAAGCAGGTTGGTAACTAGAAGCTCACGACTTTGTGCATACAGTACTCTAGCAAATACCAAATCCTTTCTCCACCTTTTAAGCTACTACTCAGTTGTGTCATTCCAACTTAAAATGGGAGGTATCTTTGGGCTCAGAGTCCCTGGTTCATGTCTTGTGAAGCCTTGGGGAGTTTGAGGGGTTTGTTTTTTGGGGGGGTTGGTTTGTTGATTTTTGTTGTGTTTGAGAGGTACTGCTGGAAATTGCAATGATCTTGTCAAATAGATGTTTGATTTCTTCTCTTTCAACCTTCAGAAGGGAAACCCAGGGAGAGGACAAAATAAACAAGGCAGGTGGTGTGACTGCTAGGTCAGTGAGATGGTCCTCTCCTCTCCCTGAGGTCTCATGGCCGAAGAGGAAAGGATTGATTCTCACTACTGAACATTTAGCCCACTGAAACACCATCCCATTATTTTGCTGTGTTCACTGGCCTCTTTTCTTTCACCTGATTTGCTTAAAACTATCTACAACATATTCAATTTTCAGGGGAAATCTGCTTTGTGGTCCCATTTACTTCAGTACCAGGAGAGAGAAGAGAAGCAAGAGCACAGTGCAGAGTCCCCAGGTGAGTACTTGGCAGTTGACTCCATGAAGAGTTCACCACAGTGAATGAACTTAGCCCTGGGAGAACAATGCAGCCACATGAAACCCATGCAGGATTCTCAATGTATTTTCTTGTTAATGTCACATTTACATTTTGAGACCTTTCATAATCATTATGAAGATGTCTTGATGTCTGATCAAAATAGACTGACATCATTGGAGGCAAATAAACATACTTCTTATCCCTGTCTGGAAAATCACTCAATGTCTGTTCACTACCTTCACTCCCTTTGAATGAGGTAGGAGAAGCAGTGCTTCCACAAGAGGTGATTTCTGAAGGACCTGAAGGTGTTGAGCTGTGGCTAAGACAGCTGACATTTTTCTTGCAGTGAGGATAATCTGTCTCTCAAATCCAAGTGTGAATAACTCAATGTTAAATAAATCTTTATACTGGTGGACAGTACAGTTAGAAGTTGTGTAATCTATCCATCAGTCTAGGTGCTCAGTTTATGCTTTGTCTTGACCCTTTATAGTCACTAAATTACTTCTGTGTTGTGAGAGAGGTTGATTTTCTGATGAGCTTGAAATCTCCTTGCCCACAGGCTGCTGCTGGGTATTGTAGTAAAAGTCTCTGAACTTTAGTGGGTCAACTTCCAAGGATTCTGTGCTTCTATGACTTTTCAATCCTTCAGATCCTGCAGATGGAAATTTAAATGATCAGACCTCAAATACACATCTATGGATAAACTAGTATTGCTCATGAAAAGACATTTTAATAAGCTTCAATGAGTAATGCACTAAGGAATCTGGCTGGCAGGCACAAATTCCTGAGAGCAAAATGTGTCACCACAAAGCAGTTTGATCAGAGGAGTGGAGCACAGAAATGCGTGGCATTCTTAGCATCAAATATGCTACTATAGCTTAATTTTGCCTCGTTCTTCTCAGTTGTGAGCTTTCCATAAAAACACACTACTAATAAAACTCATCACTGTACAAATTTATGTTAATGTATTTCACATATGAAAAAGGAAGCTGTTAAATCTCCAAGTTCAATGCTGGATTAAGGAATAGGTAATAATATATTAAGCACTTTTCATTTTGTCTGCTTCTACATTTCCAGGATACAGTTAATGATCATGCACAGAAACATTGCCGTTACCAGCCACTTAAGATTGTTTTCATCTGTATGTAAAACAAATGCATTGTGGATCATTACTGGAATTTTTTATTAACTTCATATATTTTCTCCATTGTAGTTGCTGTTGGAACAGAAAGACGAAAGTCTGATACAGGAATTAGTCTGCCTACTTTGAGGGTTTCCCTCATACAAGATATGAGGTACAGTTTCCTAAAGCATTAATTGTGGTTTTAGTTGTGTAGCCTAAGGTAAAGATCCTCATTGTTTTTGGGTTTACAAAGGCTAAGGAGAATTAAACCTTCTCCTTAGCCCACATTCATACTACAAAGTGTTGCCTTTTTTATTTTACAAAACCTTTTTGCATGATTATTTATTTTAGCTAGAAGACAATGAAAAACACACAAGTTTTACTGGGATCTTTTGTTTTCCCTGGGAGAATTCTTCTAGCAATAAAGCCAACTTCTACAAATAACAGCAGATAATGCTGAACTCCTTGATACTTTGTTTCTTTTTGTTTGTTTTAAATTACTGACCAAGCAAGTACAGTTGATAGACAAAGCAAAGGAATATACAAACCTGCTCACAATGCCTGAGCAAAATTCTTTCTTTTCGATTAGCGTTTTATGACAAATAGTTATAAAGGTACAAATTTAGAAACGTTATCAAAGCTAGTATTTGGGTGAGTTTAAATTTGGAATGTGAAGTAAGGGCAGATGCTCTGTAGGACGTCACAGCTGAGCTCTGGAGAGCTTTCTAGGAAGTGTTGGTTGGGAACTGCAAGGACTAGAGAGTAAGAAGAGGTGGAGGCTGATGTGACAGCAGCAGGCAGTTGTTCTTCCGGGCATCTCCTTGACCAAGCCACTGGCAGGTCAAGCCACTGTTTTGACACTTCACTTGCTATGCCTAAGCATTGCAATGGGTTAAAAGTGCCATGAAAAGAGGGGAGGAGTAATGCAATAAAGCTCATCTGTAGACAGCTACTAGCAATTGTTAGCAATTTGATGTGTGAGGCAACATGAGTATTATTTCTTGTAATACCATGTCCTTCTTCCACGTAAAAATATGGCAAAAACATATTCTGGTAAAAATAAGATTAATTATAGTTAGTTCACAAAAACATTACTACAGTGATGTGATTTTTACCATGTGTTATTACAGATCGGGGTTTTTTTCTGATGTGAGATCCCACAGATTAGTCAGACTTTTCTGAAAAAAAATTACTGTACTTCCAACCTGCAGTGTGTGACCTTTTTGTCTGATGCTATGTAGTTTGAGTCCTGTGCTCTGATTTTGAAGAATGTGACATGCTGCATAAGGCTACAACAGTGTGAGAAAGAGGGAGGGAGGATATATACAGTGTAATTAGGAGAATAATGCCAAAAGGTCATTTTGAACATGTGTCTGTCATTTTAGCATCCCTCTCATGGGACGTGGCAGCTATTTACTTAATTCTGTCCTGCGAGGCTGACAGGCATGTAGAGGGTCAGTCTGAGGAAAGGATGAGGGAGGATCTGGAGCGGAAACCCTCATTCTGGAAGGGGATGGGCAACAGAGGAGGCTGTGTGAGCTCGCTGCTGCGTGCATGCGTTTTATCTTCTGCATGCTTCCATTTAAGTACTGAAAGCCCAACATGGGTCTGAGCTCTCTTGTTTGAATCACAAGGGTGTTTCCACATCTTTGCACAGGAAAAGTACAGAAGCAGACACTACCTTTTGTAGTATCTTGGGTATTTGTGATTGTCCACAAACATGTCTGGTCATAGAAAATGCCAGGCAGATGGTGAGTTGAATTTGTCTTCTGTAATCTCGTAGCATACTTTCTCCTGCTTGAAAGAAATGCTGCTGAATATTTGTTTGTACACATGATTTATGCTGAAGTTAGAAGGATGGGTAACTGTTAAATTGCCGGGGTTGCAGTGCTAACTGAACTGCTGGCTAGAGGATTAAGCATTGCCTTAAGCACAGCTTGTTTTTGATGGCTCATGTAAGGTTATGTAAACAACTTAAAAAGCAGAGCTGAATCACAGTCACACTCAGAATGTGCAATGAGCCTGTGGTAATGTGGTGTGTCCTCTGCCTCCCTCACGATCCGGTAAGGAAGATGCTCAAGATGTTTATTTTGTTTCTTTGCATGGAGTGTCTCTGCATAAGTGTGTTTGAGCTATACCCTTCAGCCTTTCCCCTGGGGGAGGATGTGCAGCATACCTCCCACCCCTCTTCCAGCTCCCTGGCAGACTGCTGCAGCTTGCCTCCAGCATGGCCTCACCCCTTGGGCACATTGCTGCACGTCTAGCCAGACCAGTCAGCACCAAGGCAACTCCCCAAAACCTTTGGTCCAGCTGGGTTCAAGTTTCAGGTCCTTTCCCTCTACCAGCGTTTGCTTTCATGCCCGCGTGCCTCCCCTCCCGTGGGAAGCTTGCAGTGGAGGATATGGGACCCAGGCACTGGGCCCATGGCAGTAATGCTTAACCTGCTGCAGTCAAAAGGAGCTGGGTTAGCAAAGACCTGCTACCTACACAGGATGAGCTAGGATGGCTTGATTCTGACTGCGCTGGGATCAGGAGCAGTCACACTATCCTCTGGGGCACGGCAATACTGAGCAGCTGTAACCTCTTCTGTCAGCACAGCTATTTGCAGAGGGTATGTCTCGCATACCCCAGGCTTACATTTGGCAGGGAAAACAGATTTTTCTTTATTACTAATGGGATTAAAAGCAAGTCCCAACCCAGGGAGTTGTATTGAAATTGCTGTGCGGTGCCCTGACAAGAGTTTGCTGTGTGGTGGTGAGCATACAGTGCTTACTCTTAGGTCACTGATAAAAATAAAGCTGTTCCGACTCTCACAAATGAGAGTGAAATAAATTTGAGTTCCTGAATGCTCTGTTCTGTTACACTCTGCTTTTGCTGACACCAGGACTGATTACTGAATCTTTTTAATGTTTCTTGCAAGCTGCGTGGTTGCAGATCCTTATTTTTCCCAAATGCACAATTAATACCAATCTGGTCTGAACCAGAAACCAGCAATGAAGAGGTACAGAGCATGCATGGAATAAGGTTAAGTCCTTGAAGTACTTGAATCTTCTCACAGTAGAATAACGTATTCTACTCAGTGTTTCATATTAGATGTAATTCAAGACGAGCACCAGGGGGGAAGGGGAGGGAGATGATAGTCTGTGCTTTGATCTTCCCGTCTCAAAACACTTGAAATGTCTGAGGAGAGTGTCTCAACATGATGTAGTTGAGCGTAGTTCACCTCCTGTTTCTCAAGGACTCCAGATCATGTGCCCAGCTGTCTGGGCTGGAAGGTCTAACGGTGGCTGCCACGCCTGGAGGCAGGAAGGGCTGTCCAGTGCCAGGAGCAAGGCTCTCAGCAGTAATTCAGCTGTTGGGCACTGCTGCTGACAGAGGGAGGTTGCTGACCTGGCTTATAAAGCACAGGGACTTGTATATGAGTGTAATGTGCCCTCCTGTGTTTGTTTTACAGCACAAACTGGGAGTTAGTAATTCTCACCTGGTCCATCCATGTGTCACATGAAGAAACTTTTTTTTTCTTTCTTTTTTTTTTTTTTAAAGGCTTTTATGTAACCTAGCATTTGCTACTGGTTGTTTCTTCTTGATGGTGCTTCATATATGTGCGCACAGCCGTGCAATACAGAGCCCTCAGCTTGGATTGTAAAGGTAGACCTGTATTTTGAGAATTTGAGTAGGTCAGCCTCACAGAGAACAGTGCTGCTGAGCCATGTCTGGTATATACTTCATTTGTGCAGAGTGAACACGTATTTCTGGACAGCACTAAGTTGTGCTTTGCAAATTTGCCCTTAAGGCCCTAGTCCTATTATGCTAGAAGCTCTATAAACAAGAGAGTATTTTTCTCAAATAATGCAGAGTCTAAATATAACGCAAAGCATGCACTTGGGTATAACAGATGGGGGAAAGCACGAGACAGTGAGACTATCCTAGTCAGCGTAGAAAGCATCAGTCGCAGCATGGCTTTATTCGATTTTCTTTGGAGTAAATATTGCCTTATTCCCTATTGCTCAGCAGTGCACGGAGAGCCTTCAAGGAGGATGCAGGAGTTGGAAAGTAAATTGCAATAGAGATCAGTTCAGACTCAGCTGATGGTACTCGGAGCCTGCCACAGAGGCTTGGAGGGCAGAATTGCTTGTGCACTTAACATGCAAACTGCATGAAAATAAAGAAATTGCAGCCTTTTTTTCCCCTGCTGGAAACTGTTACTCATTTTTCTTGCTGTTTATTTAACCAAGTGGGGGGTTTTTTGGAAGCAGCTTCGCCCTGCCATGGCAGTTCTCTTCCTCTTCTGAAGCTCCCTGTGCTCTAAAACTAGAGTTTCTGGCATTCTCCAAACTGAAATATGGGAAGTTTAAAAAAAGAAAAGCAAAACCATAGAAGAAAGCCCCTATGGAACAGTTCTGCTTTCCTACAGACCAAACGTGGTGGAGGGCTGTTCAGATTACCATGTACACAAAGGCCTCTTATCCCTGAAAATGTCATTCTGCTTGTGACTGCCTGTCACTGTTTTTCCCCAACAACCCTCTTTATCTCAGATTTCCTGTTGCTGCTACCATCAAGGGGTTTGTCAGAGCCTTCAGGGTAGATTGTGGTTTGGAGAAAATCTGAAGATGTGTGTTTGTCCTCTGCCCTCACAGACCTCCCACTGGTGTGAGCAGTTTGAGGGAGTGACTGTGATACAACTGGCTGTCATAAGGTGGCTGCTTTTTTAAGTGTCAGCAGTGTGCAGGAGAACATCTACCTCAAGCAATGCAGGGATGAGCACATCTACCCGTGCTCACCTTGGCCAAGCAAATGCCAGGACACAGAGCAGCTGATACAGGCTGTAGTGCATCCGGGTTGCAAGCTGCCGTGCCCGGGAAGGGCTGCCCCGTGTCCCCAGGTCACACTGGGGTGGCCGGGGGTCTCAGTGACATGGTGCAGGGCTCTGCCAGGGCCACGCCGGCAGTTTCTATCTCTAGAAACAATGTCAGGAGATATTTTCTGATTGAGCTGCTACATCACACTGGATGTTGCCATTTGAAGCATGTAGGATTATTATGATTTTTCTATTATTATTTTTTTTCCCACCCATTTCAGGCACGTTCAGAACATGAGTGAGATAAAGACTGATGTGGGGCGAGCCCGGGCCTGGATAAGGCTTTCTCTGGAGAAGAAGCTTTTGTCTCAGCACCTGAAGCAGCTGCTGTCCAACCAGGCACTTGCCAGGTAAGCTGGCTCTTTTTGTCAAAGCCAAGAGTGGTCTGTAAAACATATGTAGCATAGAGGGTAAATGTCCCCTATGGGTTTCTAGCAGCTTGTGTTAGCTGGAGAATCTCACTTTTCGCACCACCCATGAAGATCAACTCTTTATTTGGTGTTTTGATATTTAAACACCTTTTAAGATAACGTGGTGCTTTTTCAACAAGAAAGCAATGTCTTTGTTTCCACCAGGAAACTTTACAAGCGTTATGCTTTCCTGCGCTGTGAAGAAGAACGGGAGCAGTTTCTGTATCACCTGCTCTCACTCAATGCTGTGGATTACTTCTGCTTCACAAGCGTCTTCACCACAATCAGTGAGTTGGAGAATCAATTTTTTTCCCCCTGAATAAAAACTAGTTGCTGTCATGATTTGTAAGAGACGATGTTGCTGTTGCTCGTGTCTGAGTAGCTGAGTCCTCATCTGGAAACCCTGGCTGTTGCTTCCAGGCTCATGGGTGCTGAGTGTTGCTCTGGGAAACCAGCTGGAGAGCCAAGGTTGTGTGGGAGTGCTCTGGCGAAGAGCATTGCACAAAAGAGAGTAATCAGCAGAGAGTGCCGCTATAGCACTTGATATTCCTCACCGAGTTGTATAGACTCTTTGAACTCCCAGACAAGTCCTCTACATCCTAATGCTTCTTTCTGGCCCTCGCTAAGTGTGCATCCTAACAGCCTGCTCTCTGCAGCCTGAGAAAGCAATGGAAGTTTTGGAGGCTGAAATACAAAGCACTTTGTGCTCTGCTGTATATTTTATATTTCTTTTTGCCTCTCCTTAAATGCCAAAAAAGATTGCTTCTCCCTTCCTTTCCTGTAAGAAAGAGAGCAGAGACTGGATTAAAATCTGAAAAGGAATCTTTGTCTCTCCAGCACTGGGCAATGCAGTGAAGGCAGGACCAGTGAGATGACCTAATTATTTGGATTCACCTTGGCAGCCCCTTAGTATTCATTTTCCTGTGTGTTCAGAGTGAAGTGAAGCAAGTTTTACACGGCTGTCAAAACAGGCACTCATTCTACTTTTTCTCCTCTTAAAGCAGTAAATCCCCTCGGAACTAGTACAGCGCAAAGAGATTTATTCATCCTTGATTACCTTCTTTCTGCAGGGCATCCAGCTTGACAGCTTTCCCCTGTAGGACACGTGCTTGAGATCTGAGGGTATCTTTTTGAGTGCAGTATCATTGTGTGGCACACAAAAAGTAAAAAAGGCTCGTTTGTTTTACACAGTCAAAAAGGCAGCTTGGGAAACGTGAGGAGAGAGAGTCTTGCAGGGCTAGTGTGCAGGATCTGAGTCAAATCCAAATCAGGGTGGGTGGCAGTTCTTGTCTTAAACACATATGGGTGGTGCAGATTATTATTAATAATAATAATATCAATAATAATAAGTAATAGTACTTTTTAATGACGGAAAGTCCACAGAGACAGATCAGACTTGACACTTTGGCCATGCATGACCAGCTGCGCCAGCATCTCTGACATTCCCTCCTCCCCTGTACCCTCTCGTGTGCTCCTCCATCCTCTCCAGCTTTTGGGGGCGGCAGTGCTTTGCCGCAGAGGGGGTTCATTACCCCTCTGCTCGCCGCCCTTGCGCCAGCCCGGCTCTGCGGCACGGCGGCCCGTTCTGCCGTGGGGCTGCAGCACCACCGTGCGGCACTGCTGTCCCCGCTGCTCCAGGTGACACCAAGCCCATCGCTGGACCCAGAGCGGCGGAAGAAGCAGCTGCCGAGCGCTGCTCGCAGTAATGGGAGCGGGCAGGAGCTCCCCCAGAGCTGCACTGCAGGGTCGCTGCTCCTGGCTGATGGCTGGGTGGAAGGAGAAGAGGAAACGGCGTCAAGTTGCACCAGGGGAGGTTTATACAATCACAGAATAGTCTTGGTTTGAAAAGACCTGTAAGATCATCAAGTCCAACCATTAATTCATCACTGCCAATTCACCACCACATGTCCCTCAGCAGCACATCTACACGTCTCTTACATACCTCCAGGGATGGGGACTCCACCATTGCCCTGGGCAGCCTGTTCCAATGTTTGATAACCCTTTCAGTGAAGAAATTTTTCCCAATATCCAATTTAAACCTCCCCTGGCACAACTTGAGGCCATTACACCTTGTCCTATCGCTGTCACCTGGGAGAAGAGACTGACCCCTGCCTCCCTACACCTTCCTTTCAGGTAGCTGTAGAGAGCAATGAGGTCTCCCCTCAGCCTCCTCTTCTCCAGACTAAGCAACCCCAGTTCCCTCAGCCGCTCCTCATCAGACTTGTGCTCCAGACCCTTCACCAGCTTCGTTGTCTTTCTCTGGACACACTCCAGCAGCTCAGTGTCCTTCTTGTAGTGAGGGGCCCAAAACTGAACACAGTATTCGAGGTACGGCCTCACCAGAGCTGAGTACAGGGGGACAATCACCTCCCTAGCGCTGCTGGTCACACCATTTCTGATACAAGCCAGGATGCCGTTGGCCTTCTTGGCCACCTGGGCACACTGCTGCTGTTTAGATTGGATATTAGGAAAAATTTCTTCACAGAAAGAACTGTCAAGCATTGGAACAGGCTGCCCAGGGCAGTGGTGGAATCCCCATCCCTAGAGGTATTTAAAAGACATGTAGATGCGGTGCTTAGAAACACGGTTTAGTGATGGACTTGGCAATGTTAAGTTAATGGTTGAACTTGATGATCTTAAAGGTCTTTTGCAATCAAAACAATTCTGTGATTCTATGAAGAGAGGCTGCTGCTGATCCTCCATGAGAGGAGAGTCTTCGACACCACAGCAAGGCTCTCTGCAGATTTGTCTCACCCTTGACAGGAAGAACAGGGGAGGAGTTCTCTTCTCCTTGTTAGGCTGCTGAGACATGGGACAAGAACTTACCTTCAAGAGAGAGGCGTGGTATACTCCAGAAACTGTGTTTACTCCGAGGGGAAAAAACAAAGTCAAGACTAACATTTTTCCCTTCCCTGTTCTTAGTGATTCCATATAGGTCAGTGATAATTCCCATCAAAAAACTAAGCAATGCAATAACCACATCGAACCCTTGGATTTGTGTGTCAGGAGAACTAGGAGATACAGGTGTAATGCAGATTCCTAAAAACCACCTGGAAATGACATTTGAGGTGAGTACATGTTCTTTACATTTTACTTTTCAATTTGAAACATGCTTCCAAATAAACATTTGTTTGGTGAGGGTTTATTTTTTTAAGATCACAGCATTTCAGATTCTGTCCAGGTGTTTAAGGTCTCTGTACATTCAAAATCAGGAAAATAGTGCTGCCTGCCCCACCTGTGCTAGATGAAAGTTCACTGTGAGCATGTATCACTTTTAACCATAGGCTTCACTGCTGTCCCTGTCCCAGCCCAGGGCTCCACTTTTCTCACCTAGCCATCTATTCCACATCTCATTCCCTTCCACATCCCCTTGCGAGCTGTCCTAATTTTCTCTTTCAGTGCTCATTTCTCACTGCTCATTTTCCTTCCTAGTTTCTTTTCCCTTCTTTCAATTTGTCTTCACACTTACCACCACCCGGGTCCCAAATTTCTTCTCCTCTTTCTTTCTTCTGGCCAGTCCCAAATTTCTTCTCCTCTCACTTCAGCTCCTTGTCCAACATTACTTTCCTTCCAACCAGCCAGTCTAACTCCTGTGTTCTTCAACTTCCCAGTTTAATGTGCTATCCTGGGCAAACCACAGAGCCGCCATCGCCATCAGGCTCTTTTCTCTGTGGTTTTCTCTTTGCATTTGACTCCTTGCGCTTGTGTTTCCCCTCTGCTTTCCCACCTATCAGTTACATGTTGGCTTGGTGCAACCTCAAAGCACCTGGTAGCAGGAGTTGCAGGGAAAGCCCTGTCAGACTCCTGTAGCTCCAGGCTGTACCATATCCAGTAAGAAGTGATTTTGTAGGAAAAAATGCTACTAAAAATTGCATCCACTGAGCACATGCAGACTGATCTTCAACAACAATAGTTAAAAAAAAAAAAAGACACCCTCTTGCTAAATAAGGTAGATTTTGACAGAGATAGAGAAGATATTTTCATGATACAATGGCTGCCTGTCATTCAGATATTAGTATTTTGTAGAAAAGATCTGCAGGCTTCTAAGAAGCAAAATAGCATACTTGGATTTTTCTAAGGACCATACTGTCCTCGTTCCCCAGGCACAGCCCCACAGGCCAGCCATGCAGGCAGGCCAAGAGCAGCCCCGAGTCAGCTGAGAGTTCCAATCAGGTCAGCTGACTCACAGGTATATCCCATACCTCCTAGTCATGCTCATCATAAAAGGAGGGAGCTCAGTGAGGGTGGGGTTCCTCCTCCTCTCCCTGAGGCTCCTTGTTAATGGTGCTCTGTTCCTGCCATCAGCATTGAACCAGGCTGAGCAGAACCCTTTATGTTTTGTGTGGATTGTTTTTTTCTGTTTTGTTATTCTATTAAATCTGTCTATACTTCAGCTCACAGGCCTTTTCCTTTTTTCCCCCAATTCTCCTTCCCATCTGGGGAGGGAGTCTTGGGTGATATACCAACTGCTACGGTTTAGCCCTGAGTACTGGCTAACTGTAGACACATACTAACACTGTTCTGGAATACTCCTTAGGCTGAAGCTTTCCTAAAATATCGGCTTGGGTAGCTACCCACTATGGAAAACGTCAGCCCAAGCTACTTGTTTGGCAGTATTAGAAGCAATGAAAACCAAGGTCTTGCAAGGGAAGTGTTTGGGTGACATTAACAGACGCTGCCAGCCCCACCTACATATTGCACTGGAATTCACAGTCCCTTGTTTTTGTTATTCTACCTCTTTGTGATGTTGAGTCTCATGTTAGTGATTTTTGTCTTGCCCAAAAATAAGCAAATCGATCTTTGAAAATAATAAAGGATCTAGGGACTGCTTCACAGCGTAGAGTGAGTCAACAGAAGGTCAGTATGCTCAAAATGCATTTTTTAAAAACTATTTGGTCTGAAGATCTATTTCTTCTACAAAAGCACACCTTTTTATCACTTTAGCTCATAAATTTGTAATTAATACTTCTCCAAAGTATTCAGAGTGAGTGTCCACAACAAAGAATATCATCTCTTCACAAGCTTTTAGTAGTTTTATTTTAAGGTATTTCTTTTCTTCTGTCTTAAAATAATTATTCTGCTTTTCAAAACACACTGCATGTTTGGTTGAAAATACTTGCTGTATAAATCAAAGGAAACTGAATAAAAACATATATTTGAGACCATATGTGTGCATGTGGTGGGGGGATGTGTTGCCTGTTGTTTTTTTAAATTAAGTAAAAACTGTTACTCATTTCAGTGCCAGAATTTAGGGAAGCTGACGACCGTTCAGATTGGTCATGACAACTCAGGGCTACTAGCCAAGTGGCTGGTTGATTGTGTCATGGTCAGAAATGAAATAACAGGACACACGTACAAGTAAGCAACAAGTTTTAATTTTCATTGCCTGAAATTCCTATTTCTTAAATCTAGAGAAAGCAAGAAGGCATTTGCCCACAGTGCTGATTTGGGTACCCAGTAGGGTTGGGCTGGTCTTCCCCACCCCTGGTTCTCTCATTTAAGAAGCTCTAGTTGAAGTCAAGTAATCTAATAAATATTAAATGAGACTCGAATGTAGGATTTTTCCTTGCATCTCTCTCAGACAGGGCAGACAGTATGGATACTTTTGAAGTGATTCATAGATTTCTGTCTAATAATTAAATATCTTGATTTAAAGTAGTTTGGTAAAATTGTGCATAAATGAACTCTTTAAACCCCCAATAGCTGGAATGATAGTTTAGGGCAAATCTTTAGTTTCTTTTTCTTGTAAAAAGCATTCAAATGTCTAAGTACTGTAACAAATGTACAGAAACTCAGATTGCAAGAAAATAAAATGTTTTGATGATTCCTTAATCTTTTAATGAGTGCATACCTTTTGTGTCAGAATGATCTCCAAGCTAATCATTGGTTTTGCAAAACATCTGGCTAATCAGACTTAATTTTTTTCTAATTGTGGACTTGGAAAGCTATAATTCAGAGAGGTGAGCTCCAGAGCTCAGAGATGGCCACGGTATATGGGAGAAAGTAGGAGGAAAAGGGGGTACAAGGACTGGGGGTATGGACATGTGCATGGATTTCATTAGGTCTGTGGATGGGATCAAAAATTACAGTAATAAAATGTGAGGTGAGGTTTGATTATGAGGAGATGTCACAGCTTCAGCTGGGTGGTAATTCTATCTGGGGATTTAATTGTTAATCATCACAATATTTTTAAAGGCTGAATATCAGTTGTGGTTGCAAATGAAAAATAACCTGGCAGAAATCAAGATGTGGCCCATAAATATGTGTATAACTCTTTCCCTTGTCCCATGCTTTCATGCAAGCTTTGCATATTTCCCTTTTCCTAAGGACAGAGGTGAATGTAGTTTTCTGGTTTGGTAGTATTGATTGTGGTGCAGGGGATGCTGCCTGCTGAGTTCTGGTTTGTGAAAAGTTTTCAGCTACAGAGTACTGCCTGCCTGCTGGCAGTGTTTATGGGTGCTAGCTGTCCCTCTAGCTTTGAGATCAAGCTAGACTACCTGTGTGGCTGACCTGTGCTTGTGCTGGCTGCGTGGCAGGTTTCCCTGCGGGCGGTGGCTGGGCAAGGGCGTTGATGATGGCAGTTTGGAGCGAATACTCATTGGAGAGCTGGTGTCATCCACATCTGATGAAGAGCTGGGAAAGCAGTGCCGTACCCCACCCCAGCAGAAATCTCCTACCATTGCTCGACGACTGAGCATCACTTCCCTCACAGGGAAGAACACCAGTAAGTCCTTTCCTTCCTCCCCAGGGCCCTAGAGAAGGGGGCAGCAACTGCTGAGAATTAAAGTGCCTATGAACAGGAGAGCTCCTACTGAAGCAAGGCTTGATGCAGAGGAACAGCTGCTAGCTGATGAGTTTGTCCTGCCCCAGTTTGTATGTCTGCAGCTTTCTCTGTGACTGTACACCTCTTTCAGTGTCCCCATTTGACAGTTGAGAGATAATAATCTATTTCCTTGGAGCATGGAGATAAGAGATGAGGGAGGAGGAGGCAGCAGAATTTGCAGTAGCTGATGCTGTTCGGCTTCCCAGCTCACTTTGCAGTCAGTGGGAAAGCATTCCTCTCTGAAGGGCAGTCCAGAGCGTGATGTGGATCCTGTGAGCTGCCTTCTGGAAGAGTACATCTCCAGAAGAACCCTAGGGGACATCAACTTAATGTCCCTAAAACCACCACAGGACCACTGCAGCTCTTCACATATGAGTCCATATTAGCTGGAGGAGCAGGCACCAGAACTACGTGCAGAGCATTTCCTTAGGAATAAGAACACTAAGGCCCAGTAATTTATCTGTGTTGTGAGCTACATGAGGGTCTGTTTTACACCTGCCAAAGACCGTGGAGGTTATCATGTACTAAAATGATACTGAATTACACCATGCATCCAAAAATAACAAGCTTGTAGGACAAGCTAATAGCAACCTACATATGTCTGAAAAACAAGAAAGGACTTTTAGAACCACCATAAAAATGACTGAAGTCTGAAAAACATCTGCTTAAAATGAAGTTTTAAAAGTTTAGTCTGTTTTAATCAGAAAGTGAATGAGGGACTAGATAATTTTCTGCAGGTACCTGCATAGGAATTTGAGGTGGTAGCAGGTGGAGGCATAGCATGATTCAGTAGTAGAGGCATGCAGCTAAACAGATTCAGAGCAGAAATATATGTTTTAACACAGAAGGTAACTTACTCTTGGAACCATTAATAAGGAATATTCTCCACCTGTGGCCGCTCACACTGGTACAATGACTAGACATGTGCCTGAAATAGATACTTGTTTTGGCTCAATAAAACCCTGCGGGTTCAAGTCAGGAATTAATGAGTGCTGGATTTCCTGGCCTCTGTCACATACAAGTGAGTCAAATGACTAGGCTACAGCCTTTCAGCCCGTGTGTCTTCACGTGAGTGTTGCTGTACTCTATGTGATGAGCAAAATGAGATTAACTCAAATGAAATATTTATTAAGCTGGATCCTTCGGTTGTGCACTTTTAGGTAGGGCAATTTGTTTGACTGTTCCAGAGTTGCTCATCAGTTGCTTGTAATTAAGGCTCAGGTTTACCCAAGACTGGGTAAGACTGGGTAAGATCGATTGAACTCTGTTAAAGATACAGAATAATTCCTGCAGTTCAAGCTGTGTGATCATGACAATTTGATGAATGTTTAAAGTTAGTATCTTCAGCTAGTATGCTCTCCATCATTTCACAGAGCCTAATGCAGGACAGATCCAAGAGGGAATCGGGGAAGCTGTGAACAATATTGTAAAACACTTTCACAAGCCAGAGAAAGAGGTACTTCCTACTTTTCATTACTTGACTGGTTTCTGCAATGCATGTAAATATTTTTAGAAACCGAAATGGAACTAAAGTACCAGTAGAGACTGTTAATCTTTAGATTTGAAGCTTCTGGCATACAACCAAAGCAAGTTGTATTTACAGACTCTCCCTTTCTTACAGAGAGGGAGCCTTACCATACTGTTGTGTGGAGAAAACGGTCTGGTTGCAGCACTGGAGCAGGTCTTCCACCATGGATTCAAATCGGCTCGCATTTTTCATAAGAATGTCTTCATCTGGGATTTCATAGGTAAGCTGGTATGTGATTTGGAGGCAGAAAGAGAAAAAATTTAGGGCAGAATGGCTGCTCACGTACAGACCTCAGATTCTCGTCAGCAAGGGTGCCATTTGTTCCTGCCTAGCACCTGCTCCAGGTTGCTTAAAGTCAGTGAGAAACAACATAGAAGATGAGAAATACTGAACTCTATACAAGGACTGAGTGTGAATGAATCTCTGCAGAAATTTAAGAGCATTTCAAATTCTAGTCATTTGTTCATAGATGAATGTTCAAACAGCTGCTTTTCTACACAGAAAGAAGGTAGGCTGGAGGTTGAGGTAGAGTAGCAGTTGATGTTAGGGGAAGAGCCGGGAAAGGGTAGGGGGTGAAAGGTTTAGATTTCTAGTTGTTTATGAGAAATCCCCTAATCACTGCACTGGCCTTCTGGTGATGCTTATCTGTAGGCCTATGTTGTGGTAATGTAAGATGTACTTATTTCCTTAGAACATGCTCACAAGTTGAGATACTGAGCCTGAGGTTAAGTGCTTACTGAGAAAAGGTGAAAATCAAAGCTGATGGTATCAATTAAAATGAAACCATTGGGAGGTACTCTGGTGCGGCTCCTTGATGTTACCGAACTGTATGAGACATCAACCAGTCTCCTGACCACTGCGATGTAGCGAAGGTGGAGATCACCACCTGTCTATGGTCTTCAGAGTGAGGAATCCATATATAAACTGTGCAATAGCTCTCAGGAGGGGTTTTTTTTTAAGAATTCCCTTGTGTAATTCTATGTCACAGTGAAGTACTTCTGCTTACCGGGTTCTGATTTTCACCCTCCCACAGAGAAAGCCGTTGCTTATTTTGAAACCAGTGACCAGATTGGAGACAATGAGGAGGCCCTATTGCTTCAGAGATCTTCATGCAAAACCTTCTGTCATTATGTGAATGCCATCAATACAGCTCCAAGGAACATTGGAAAGGATGGCAAATTCCAAATTCTGGTTTGCCTGGGGACGAGGTACCTAACTGCTCTTCATTATGTATCTTCTTGTATTAGACTAGAAGAATATTTTTACACCTTTGTTATTACTTTTAGGTTTCCATTTTAAGATATCTCATGCCTATCTATTATCCAGTACCTATTTTAGGCACCTTTAATACTACATGAAAAATTGGAACAAAGAAGCAGTAATGATACATGGCTACTGTCTAAACTGCTAAAAATGTTTTGAGCTCTTTTATAACAGTTAGCTTGATAGTCACATGTATGAAACCTGTCTTGAAATTATTTTTTTGATGAAGTGCTGGCTTTGGGAATGCAGAGTTCCTTTGTAAGAGCTGGTCCATTTCTAAATCCTCGTTGAATCACTTTGCCTATGAAAATGAGATGTCTGTTATAATTTTGAACAAAATATTCTAGATTAATCTTTCTTTCCTAGTAGGATGCTTTCTGTCTTGCACTTGAAGTGGGGCAAAAAGCGGGGGGACTTAGTCGTATTTTGGAGAGTGGAAGTTGGTATGTCTAGGAATAAGTACCATTTTTTTGTCTATCTAGATACATGGAAAACTAGTTGGAAAACAGTCTATTGTTTTTTCCTGGGTTTTACTTTCCATATTCCTGATCTGAAAATGTTGCTGAATTCTTCCAAAGTCAGTTGTCCAATTCTGCTGATACCTTTCCATCTTCATACTCATAGTATGTTGTTACCCGTATTTTACTAACAAAATCAAGGGCTATGATTACACAGGAAACTTTTATATGCAAACAACATGCATCACCCACAAAAAGAGGGTTTGGGTTGTTTTGTTGGTTGCATGTTTTGGGTTGTGTTCTTGAAGAAGAATTTCAGTTTGAGATCTATTGTTCTTGGTGCTAAAATAATTCCTTTCATCCTCTTTGCAGGGACCATTTGCTCTCTCAGTGGATCCCATTGCTGGCAGAGTGCCCGCCCATTACAAGGATGTATGAGGAGAATGCTCTCCTACGGGACCGAATGACTGTCAACTCCCTTATCCGAGTCCTACAGACATTGCAAGACTTCAACATCATCCTAGAAGGATCTCTCATTAAAGGAGTGGATGTTTAGCATGGCTTTGCTGAGAACTTCATTATTCCTTTCCCAAGCAAGCAAACCACAACTGGAGACCTGTCAGGACTTGAACATGATGGTAGTGCACCACTGTAAGGCAAAGCTGCTGGCTGACGCGAGAGTGGGAAGCCCAGTTTGTGCCCAATGGGGATTGTCCTTTAAAGCTGCAGAAAGCTAAGATGCAGTATTGTAGTTTATTTGAAACAGAAATTTAGTATAAAATAGAGTATTTTCATGTGTTAGATGTGTGTAAATATACTATCTTCTTTAAGAAATTATATTACTCTAAGAAATTTTTCTTAGACTGAATGTTCTTGTTCTGACTATGAGTAGCTTAAACCCAGGGGAAGGACTGGGGGGAGGGAAGGACCGAGATGGGAAGGGATGCCACTACTTGCTTGCAAGGAAGAAGCCAATCATTGTGTAAATACAGTGCAAACTCAGCAGGGCTTTTTTTCAGGTATTGCAAATTAATACAGCAAATATCCTTATGTGGCCATTGTGATTGTCTCACTCTTGGAAATGTTGTAAGTGTATGCTGTTTTACCCTAGTGTACATCATCTCCCTTTTTTTGTTGTTTGTTCGAAGACTCAACGCTTTCCATGCACAGAAGTTGTGAGTCGTCTTTTTTTTTTTCTTTCTTTTTTTCTGTAAGGTCTTTTATGTCATTTCTGTTGAGCTCCAAAAGGAGAGATGTGTTGAAATGCTTAAACACTGGAGAGGAGGACTGCTGTCAGACTCGGAGCCCGAGAGTATGAGACCTGTTTGAATGGTGCTGCTGCGGCCTGAGATTGAGATTGGGAATGATGGCTTGCTTGACTCGCTCAGTGTGTCCCTTGCCTGTCTAGATGTTTTGATGATTCCCCCTTGCCCTCAGCCAGTGTGTGTTGTGGATTACTTCCCCCCTCTCCCCCCAATAAGGAATTTGGTTCTTACCAAATTCTTGCTGTACTTGAGAAGAATCTTTGCTGTAGAGCCACAAACACGGATGTTGCTGTGTTGCTGAACTGTATCAGCTCATTTGGAAATGGTGATAGGTTATGAGTCTTCCTTTATCCCATAGAATGAGTGTTCCTAGGAATTACCAGATCTTTGATTACTTTTTTTTTTTAATAGAAATTATCCAGCTTAAAAAAAAAAAACAAAACAAACAATAAAACAGAATGAAGCAAAAGGAGGGGGGGAAAAAAAATCTCACTTTGGTATTTTGAGGCTCCTCTCCTACACTCTTCCCAGTTAATGTGCTAGTAAGACAGGATGTATATATAGATACAGTTCTTGAAGAGGAACTGGAGCAATCCTACACACTAAAAATTTAACAATAGATTACATTAAAATCATTTTGTGGATACCATGCAGCAAATACAGAGTGTATTTTCCATTCTTGTGGATGGGAGTTGAAAGGACCCGAAGGCATATTTAGCTTCATCTGGTTTTAGTTTTTGGAGGTTAGTTTAAATATAGGTGTTTGTTTCCACTTGTTTATTCCCTATGATCTTGGCCATTTTGTCAGTGGATTTCTGTGGATGTCTCACTAGTGCTGAGGGAGCTGGTGGAGGAACTTGCCAAGCCGCTCTCCATCATCTGTCAGCAGTCCTGGTTATTGGGTGAGGTCCTGGACGACTGGAAACTTGCCAACATGACGCCCATCTACAAGAAGGGCAGGAAGGAGGATCTGGGGAACTACAGGCCTGTCAGCCTGACCTTGGTGCTGGGGAAGGTTATGGAATAGTTCATCTTGGGGGAGATCACGCGGCAACTGCAGGACAATAGGGGGGATCAGGTCCATCCAGCATGGGTTCATGAAGGGCAAGTCCTGTTTAACCAACCTAATCTCCTTCTATGATCACGTGACCCGCCTAGTGGATGAGGGCAAAGCGGTGGATGCTGTCTACCTGGACTTCAGTAAGGCATTTGACACTGTTTCCCACAGAATTCTGCTGCAGAAGCTGGCAGCTCATGGTCTAGACAGGTGGACTCTTCACTGGGTTAAAAACTGGCTGGATGGCCGAGCCCAGAGAGTTGTGGTGAATGGAGTTAAATCCAGATGGAGACCGGTCACAAGTGGTGTCCCTCAGGGCTCGGTCTTGGGGCCAGTCTTGTCTAATGTCTTTATTGATGACCTGGATGAGAGAATCAAATGCACCCTCAGTAAATTTGCAGATGACACGAAATTGAGTGGGAGTGTCAATCTGCCTGAGGGTAGGGAGGCTCTGCAGTGGGATTTGGACAGGCTGGAGCGATGGGCTGAGGCCAATTGTATGAGGTTTAACAAGGGTAAGTGTCAGGTCATGCACTTCAGCCACAACAACCCCATGCAGCGCTACAGGCTTGGGGAAGAGTGGCTGGAAAGCTGCCTGGTGGAAAAGGACCTGGGGGTGTTGGTTGACAGCCGACTAAACACGAGCCAGCAGTGTGCCCAGGTGGCCAAGAAGGCCAATGGCATCCTGGCCTGTGTCAGAAATGGTGTGACCAGCAGGAGTAGGGAGGTGATCGTGCCCCTGTACTCAGCACTCGTGAGACCACACCTTGAGTACTGTGTCCAGTTCTGGGCACCACAGTATGGGAAGGACACTGAGGTGCTGGAGTGAGTCCAGAGAAGGGCAACAAGGCTGGTGAGAGGTCTGGAAAACAGCCCTTATGAAGACCAGCTGAGGGAACTGGGGTTGTTTAGTCTGGAGAAGAGGAAACTGAGAGGAGACCTTATTGCTCTCTACAAATACCTGAAAGGAGGTTGTAGTGAGGCTGGTGTTGGTCTCTTCTCCCAAATTACTAATGATAGGATGAGAGGAAATGGCCTCAAGTTACATCAGGGGAAATTTAGATTGGATATTAGGAAGAAGTTCTTTACTGAGAGGGTGGTTAGGCACTGGAACAGGCTGCCCAGGGAGGTGGTGGAGTTGCCGTCCCTGGGGGTGTTCAAAAAAGAGGTTGATGAGGCACTTGAGGCCATGGTCTAATGGTCTAATGGTTAGGGAGATGATGGGATAAAGGTTGGACTTGATGACCCTGGAGGTCCCTTCCAACCATAATTATTCTATGATTCTGTGATTCTATGATCAGCTGTGGCTTGGGAAAGGCCCCTAACTGGTACTGTAAGTGTATTGCTTTGCACTGCCCTCTCAAGTGGCATTAGAAGGGACTTGGGAATGGTGGGCAGCAGCAGGTTTCAGTATAGTGTGCATGTGATGGAGAGAGGGATGAGAGTTAAGGAAAAGGAAAAAGGATGAAAATTAGGGTTTGCTTTCTCTCCTGCCTTTTGTCAAGCTTCTCTACTTTCCTGTGGTCCTTCTGCTGTCCAGTTCTTATAACAACATTCACTTTACTGTCAAAGTTCCACATCATATTCCCAGCCAGAAGAAAACTCTTCATGTGACTTTGTTTCATTAGAAGGGAGATTTTTATGTTACAGAAGTTTTTGTTCCTAAGAAAGAAGTAAAATAACACTGTCGGGGAGTCATTGACTTTAGTGAGGGTTCCAGCTTTTAATAACGGTTCTTTCCTCCTGGGCTTGTACTTCCTTAAACTGATTAAACTCATCCCAAATACTGTAGGCAGCACTGCCATGTCACTACTGTGGGTCTGAGTAACTAATGTAAAGGCCATGAATTGTGTCATGAGTTAGTAGCCAGAGCCCACAGCAGTGTGACATCTCTCTTGTGTTTCCAGAAATGTGAAATTTGGAGTGTTGGGGTTTTCTGTGTGGCCAGGCAAGTCTGCTTAAAGTCAGCAGAAGATGTATGACAACCCTTCAGCAGCAATTGCAAATGCATCCCCAATACTTAACTCTATCAGTAAATTATACATTTAGCACCAGAAACCATGTGGCAGCATTATTTGGTAATGACTGCTTAGGATGTTTTCATTTCTATTACAACTCAAGCCTTTTATGTCTAATGACTGCTATACATGATTTTTTCACACCAAACCCACTCTAAGTGACTTTCATTTTACTGAAATAATAACCTCTTTAGTCCTTGGATTTCTTCGCAACATCATCTGCATTTGCTAGCTGAATACTTCTTAAAAGTATACTGCTGCATACTTCTCCAAAGACTATTCATGACTTAAGCAGTCATAACATTAATCTGCCATGACATGGGTTAAGTGCAAGCAGAATAAAGAGGAAATGTGGACACCTCTAAAAGTCAAGCATAGACGAATAAACCACACACAAAGGGCAATAACTACATAAAGTCTTTAAGTCAAAACCTGTGAAATTTTAGAATTCAAAACAAGGCTTTCCCCCATTTCAGACTACATTAAGGAACCTTTAGCACTTAATTTTAACCCAACTTAACGTCAGCTTTTTCAGCAAGTGTTGACTTGTTTGGTTTTGTCAGGTTTCATATCATATTAATAATAATAAAATAAAAATTATTTCTTTGTAGGCAATAAAGCATCCTAAGATATGTTGCAAGGGGCACAGCTGAGTGCCTCAGATTCCTAGAAGACCAGTTGTTTGACAACCTTGGGAATACAGTTCTTTGTAGTGAATTTTTATTCTGCCATGTTGTTTTGTTGGGTTTTTTTTTTTAGTAGACAACTTTTGTTTATTGGAAACTGTGAGTTTTTTTCTGTAAGTTTTACAGAAATCATTCTACCCACTAGAACACCAAGAAACCCATCAGGATTCTTATAAGCTAACGGAGTTTTTACTTCAGTGTTAAAGCACCTTCATTGGTTGAGAAAGGGAATCTTGGAAAAGACCAAAGCTCTCTGGTATCTGGGTTTTTTTAAAAAAAAAGTCCTATCCAATACCTGTCTGCAGATGTCTGAGTTCGCATAGTCCTGTTATACTAACATCCAGCATGGTAACTTGAGAGAGTCAGAGAATCAAATGCCTCACTGTTGTACAAAATCTGTATTTATATTTCTCTGAAATGAATGAAATTCTACTGTTTAGTGAAAAATCTGCTCACATTTATTCTGAGTTGGCTTGTGTTAATTAGATACCATTGTTCAAAAATGTCTTTTTAGAATAGTTGCGTGATGGCATATTTGAGAAAATTCCTTCTTTCAATCAAATGAAGGTGTGCATCTCTAAGGGGAAATATTGTATGCTACACTTGAAATGTACAAATGTGCCCTGTATAGCTTAAAATGATCCTTAAGCGTCTCCATTAAGTATATTTTGTCTTTACATTATTACTAACTGAATACGAACTGGATTATTTTCAAGACAACATTAGTAAAAGTATTGTTATATCAAGCACTTTAACATACATATCACAAACTGACATGGGTTTTTCAGGTTTTGAAGTACATTGAAATACAGCTTTTCATGCTATGTCCTTTACAAATAAAACTGTGAGAATAATGGTCAGTGTCACTTGCTTCTTGCAGAGGAACCGAGAGATTCGAGTCTCAAGCCAAAGAGCTGATCTGAACCTGGAGGGCATGTTTCGTAAAGGGAACAAGTCAAACAAAATTCAGCTGATAGTGACTACTGGTACTGGGAACTTGCTGGAGCAAAGAGGGGGAGGAGGGGTGTGGGGGTCCATTGTCAAAACCTGCCCTTCTGCCTCCCCTGACACCAAAGTCTGACTCTGCTGAGCCTGGCCCAGCTCTTCATTTTCAAGGCTTAGGTGGAAATCATGGCTGATCGAAGGGAAGAAATGGGATCACAGTGAAGTTTAGCTCTTAGCAGGGTGGTGTTTGCTGGGCAGCCTGGCTTGCTCTCCCTTAATACGTGGAGCACATGGGGAGGAGTGGGGAGAAGTGAGGTGGGATCAAGTTGGCAGCAAAATGGGAAGCATGGGATTAACTGCAGCTGAGGGTCTCTCTCCTCTCTTCACATGGATTGTTCTGATATTTGAACTCAGTTAAAAAGTTGTAATGAAACTCATGCTCTCCACTCAGTGAGTTGGTGTGTCCCATAAGAAGAGAAATTGACAGAGAAGAGAGAGATGGGTGCTAGCAGGTGTAAAATAATGCTAGTTAAATGGCCTGCTTAGTAATTAAAGGCTTTTCTAAGTAGGACTGGATTTTCAGAAATTCCCCCCACCCTGTTCCTCCCAGCTCAAGCACTGCTGGAATTGGGGAAAATATGAGAATTTTTGAAAACTGCATAGTTGAAATGCAGTTCCCTGCATGTGTATGTCCATGGCATGTGTGAGGTGGGGCATGGTGGTTCACTCATTTTAACTCCTGGTTTTCAGAAGGCAGAGAATCTCAGGACTGAAAGTCTCAGAGCCTGGGACTATATATGTGGAAATCCTCAAATACATTGTTTGATGATACTAGTGTTTATCAACAGTGTAGCAGCAAAAGTATAGGATCCCATAAATGTAAGTAAAATCCACAGAGCTGCTTGTAGTTAAATTTCAGTAGGAGGAGTAGCCATACTTAATACACCTCCTTATTAAACGTGTTAGGCTTACGTAAATTAGAGATTTCAGGTAAGCTTGTTGGAATAAATTGTGATCAAGTTAAAACCAAAGTTGCTTCCCTGTCACCCCATCAGCTCAGAGTTTCAGGCTCCTGTCACTGCAGACAGGGAGCAATTAATTGCTGACATTCCTGTTTTCTCTCCTGCTATTCCATCACACATGTATCATTATAAGCTGGTTTGAGCTCAGCACAGGATGTGAAGAAAATGGGAAAATTTCTGTAGGGGTCTGCTATCTGGTGGCTGGTTAAGGTAAACTATCTGCTGAAGCCACTGCGAAGCCGATTTGTCAGTGGAAAGCTGTAGCTCTGCAGAAAAGCTTGACACTTTAATGGGCCCATCTGTATTCCCTGCAGACCTCACAGGGCATCTCACCTCCTCTGAAAGAACTTCTTCGGTCAGAAGAGGATGTGACCAGACAAATTGTTTTCTCCTTTAACCAAGTCCACTTTTGTCTCAAAGGGGTAAACAAACAAACAGAAAAGTACAACTCCCCCCAACCCCTCACACCAAATATGTACCTACAGCATATTTTTCAAAGGACGTTGCTGTAAAGGACTTCTTTGTTGTGTGATCCAGTGTCACCCTTGTTATCATTCGATAATTAATTCAGTGGGATCCACAAATATAAAATAATTGCGGTTGATATCAGAGACACTCAAGTATTCACACCAGTTACTCTGAGTAATAACATATTGTAAAATATTGTTCCTCCTGCTTCTAGTTGTTATCCAAGACTTGTGCAAGCCTACTTGTCTTGCACAAGGGGTAAACACAGAAGACAGCCGAAACATGTAATTCTTTCTCTTTGTAGAAAAAACTCTCCTCTCCTCAGTACGGACCCCTGAATTTTGTATGACCCTTTCCCTGAATGTTCCATTTACTCTGAGCACCATGTTGAAACAGGTGAATTGTGGAGTGCTCTGTTCACCCAGCCTTGAGTGTCCAAGCCCTGCAGCAAGGTGAAGTGCTAAACAACTGAATGTGGTGAATGAACAATTGAGTTTTATTTGCGAAGTGCATTTGGCAGGACTGTGCAGCAGACGTAATTCCCGAGAAGCTCAAACACTTATCACAGGGCATCTATTCTCCCAGCAAGAGGTGGGCATGGAGAATGCAAAAGACATCCCAATCGTCACACAGCACATTTGGTACCAGGTTCTCTCTCACCCCTATGGCCAGATGATACAAGCCTAAACGAAAATAAAAAACTCCTCCAATAGCAGCCAGATGTTGGGTTTGGTACTCTGCAATCCTTGCATTCTCCTGCTTTCAACATGAGGTTTTCACAAAGGCTGGTGTTAGCCTAGGGAAGCCATTTTCTTGACCCTGCCCCTGCAGCCAGAGAGGAGTGATAGGCTCCTTCAGTAGGCCTTTTGAGAAGAAAACTTGCCTGGCTGCTTTTAATTATGCCTTGAAAAGTCCAGCAGACACAGCTTGCAGAGGCTAAGCTAGCATTAATCTTCATGAATATCCCCCCTAGCACTGTCCTCCCACACTGAGTTCATTTCTTCAAAGGCATCCAAGTGATCTATTAGCATGTTCTTTACACACCAAATGTAAGAGTTTATGAGAGTGAAATCTAAGGGTGATGGACTGAGGTAGTTGTATTTTTTACAATATATTAATAATTTAGATATGAAGACAAATTCTTAGTTTGTCTTAGAGAGGCACAAGATAAAGACCAGAAAATGTGGCTTTAATTTCTAGGTCTCTCTGATGTCCACCAAGACCTTTAAGCAACTTGCTTATGGCGTATCCCATTTTGCAGCTATGGAACTGAGGTACAGAGTGCTGGGACTTGGCTTCAGCCATTCTCTCCTTGTCAATTCTGGCTGTTCAGCCTTGGGGTTAGCAACTGCTCATCTAGCATCCATTGGTGTGTGACTGAGAGCAGCTTTTCAGTGCTACTGTGACAGAAGTACCCTGAGGTCTCATCTGTGGTTAATTCCAGTTTAAATGCATTTCTAAAACCTGTTGATTTGTGGTGGTGTGGGCATGTGCAAGTCTGTCTAGCTGTATGTGGTTAGAGAGTTTTGTAATCGTTGGGACAGAAGAAGAGGCTTTCTTCATACTTAGTAACCATAATCAGTGTATTGTAGTTATCTGCAATGTGATTATGTGCTACAGAAGTGCATATAAATACTTGCTTGGCTACCAAAAAGGGAGGGAGAGAAAACGGATGCTTTGCAAGAGCAAGTCTCCCTAGCTTTTCATCCTGAGTCCAAAGCTCTTCCAGGAGGTACAGCCATCCATAAGTCCACCTCAGAAACTGTGCCTGCTGGGACAAGACAAGCTGTTAAGACTAAGAAGCAGTAGTTGTGGTCCAGTGGAGGTGATGGGGATGCCTGCAAGCTTCGTTTCTCCTTGTCTGGCTCATAGTGGGGGGCTGCCTGAGAATATAGGGGACCTCCTTGCCTGTGTGTAACTACATCAAGCTAGTCCTCTCCTCTCTATGCCCAACATCCCGCCCCTGCTCACTGCAAGCCCAAATAGATCATCACCAATACCAGAAAATGCATGGTGGAAGACTTCTGAAATGCTAGCAAGAGATTTCCAATAGTAGCCAGAAGTGGCCAGTACAATTGAGAATCATTGCTGTTGTTGCTGGGTTTTTTAATAAGGTATGGAATTAATTTCAAATGAACTGGGATGTCAGCCCAAAGACTGTGGTCCTGTACTTGAGATAGGTGTGAACTCTTGCATCAAGTCTCCTTCACCTGTTTCTTCTGCTCAGTGCTCTCACCTGAATTAAGTTTACCTGCTTGCACACATGCAGCTTTTGAACTGTCATTACCCAATGAGATTAAATAGGATGTTCTCTAAATCAGACTGGGTAATATGAACCCACGAGCTTGGAATTAGTGTGGCTATTGGCTTGCCTGAGATCTAAACCTCTTGCAGATGCTTTGTGGTTCCTGACTGTAGAAATAGTAGGAAGTTGGCTGAAAGTGGGTGTGGTGCACAGGACATTCCCCCACCCACCCTATAAAATGACTTTTCGAAAAAATGCATTCAGGGAACATAAGTGGACACCTCACCCCATGGCTCTACTCAGCTTTCATGTTCATAAAGCTGTGAAAATGCTTTCCATTCATGGTAAGGGGAACACAGGAGAACTAGGAAAAACTTGCAGACCAGAGAAGCTATTTAATTCATCCTCTGCGTGGACTTTGTTAGAAGAGAATTTCAGATGTCAGCAGGAATTTGTGCTAGACAGGGGTAGTGGGTAGCTGTGATCAGTGAGAAACAGCATAGCTGTTCCGGGCTTAGTCATTTGTGTTTAACCAGCACAATGCTGAGAAGTGAGGAATGAACTAGCTGATCTTCAATTCAAATGTGTCCCCTAGGAAGTGCAAATACAAGTTGATCCACCATGGCTTACTGAAGTCAGTGGAAGTTCCTAAAATCGATGAGTTTAGACAGGCATTCATGAGCACTGTGGTCTGCTAACCTATCAGTTTGCATGCAGAAGAGAAGCAGCTCTCTTTTGAGAAAATAATAAAGTGACTATTGTTGCTGCTTTCAACACATGATGTTTATTAAGCCAGTCCCACTCTTAAGCATAAGAATTTGCTTCTAGGTGATCTCAGCATTTCAAGTACAAATGCTTATCTCTGTGAAGGACCAGGCTTGTGCTAATGAAGATATTCAGAAGTCTTCCATTCATCTCTTTGGTTAAGATAGATAGCCTGGAAGAGAGTAGTGGCAACATGCAATGTCTGACAAGCAGGAGACTGACTGTGAAGATTGCCAGAGTGTTGACTCTGGGTAGAGTTGTGAATAGCATGGTTTGTCTTATCACTAAGTGCAGGATGTCCTGGATAGATCCCACCCAGCCCAGTATCACAGATTATGTTTGCAGGCAAATCTTAGATCGCAGGATCTAGCAGTACAAGGCAACAGTGTCGGCATGCCCCTTCTGTCCCCTCCACAGCCACTCCAGGTTGTAGTTACCAGAAGCACTTTGCCATCTAGAGCCTGCACACATCAGTCTTTTTGCTTGCACTTGGCCTGTAGCCAAATGAAGCCTTCCTTTGACATTGGAAGTTAAATCTGTTTGCAATGGGACTAGTGCCTGCAAGTATCCAAAGTGTTGGGAAGTTTTCATACAAAAAAATGATGCAGGGCTGCTAGCAAGCTTTCCCCAGCACTGCAAGTCTAATGCCTTGTCTGGTTCTGTTGCCATCCAAGCTGGCCACGTTTCTGGCAATGTCCTAGGCTGAGCTACTGAGCGAGGTCCCTCCTCAAAGCGCTTTCTGGGATGCACCTCTGTCCCTTGGACCTAGCTCCTTTCAGGTTTCATAATCAGGGGGGTTATGAGTGACTTTTGTGCTGAGAATAAGGGTTAGGAAGCGAAGGAGAAGGAAGCAAGCAGCAAGATGGGGGAGGAAGGAGCCTGTAGTTCATCGAAATGGTTCTCAGCAGGCAGCGTTCCATAGAAGAACTTCCCTGACTTCCCCCCTGCCAAATTATTGCTTGGGGAAGGATGACAGGAGGGTTTGCACTCCCTCAGCTCCTCCTAAATCTAGAAGAGACTTTCTGCCTCTGGCTTAGGCAATTAATCAGGTAAGGAAAAACTGTTGAGGACTCCAGGCACAACACACATGGTAACATCTTAATCTATTTAAAAAAAAAAAATCTGCCTGCAAGGGCCTGTACTATTTTTTTCCTTGTTTTAGCAATTTTGGCACAGGACGCATGGGTAAGGAGCTGGGAGATGATGGTAGTAGCTCTGTTTGTGTCTGTACAGTCACTCATGGCTCTCTTACTCAGCTAATTAAAACCAAAACCCCTCTAGCTACCCTGAAAAATGTAAATAACATTTATTAAAACATTGTTTTGTAGTATAACCAGCACCCAAGTTACAGAAAGGCTGTTATGAAACAGGATTTTGCTTGCAAAGAAGTGGATGGCAGCAAATCAAATGAACGCCAAGCTTTCTTCATGAAAGCATTAAGCTGGGGACAAACAGAAGTGTGTACAATTAAAAATGCATGAAATGCACAAACAGCTGGCAAGGACCAAAGCTGTGTGAACACCTTTGTGTTGTGCTTTGCCTGTCTCTAGAGTTAGCATAGATACAAAGGGTGTGGTATGTGCAGCGGAACAAGATTTTTCCAAGAGCATTGTGTTCATAGCACAAGTAGCAAGGAAATAAGAAGACAAAACACATTAAAGCAGGAAAAAAAAGCTTGGATGAGAGAGGAGAGTGTTTGTTCTTGAACCTCTGGCTAAATGCACAATGCGTGTTCAAGAGCAGGTTTGCTGTAACGTAAAATAAAGGGACAAAACATGAATGTGAAGCCAAGAACAAAGTTGAGTCCGATACAAGGACATACAGCCCTTGTGTATTCACATTTATATCAAAACCCAAGCATGTTTTGTACAAACACAAAATGAACCCTTGGGGTAAAAACAAGCAAGCAAAACTTCTTGGTTGCTCCCTGCACCTGATAAAGACGCTACAGAACAGGCCTGATTTAATTCTTTTCCAGTTGTGGCAATGCCAGACTGATTTGACAGGATTCTATCCAACTTCTGAGCCTTCTAATCTGAGTCAATAAAACCTTTAAAAGTGACTTTAGAGATGACTAAATGAAGAAACCTGTGGAATTATGTGAGCACGTAAAGCCAAGTGCATGCTTTAGCTTTGCTGAGTTGAACAGCGTAGGCTGGAGCATGGCAATCCTAAACGCCCCTGTCGTTAAAGGGGAAGCGTGGGGACATTTAGAGAGGTGGTTCTCCTTTTATGCAAACCTGTACAGATAGGTGTGGCTTGTCAACAAGATTATGAGGAAGGGCTGCAAAAGAAGTTGGATGGCCAAGCAGTTATCAAAGGTATAAAATAAAAAATAAAGTGGAAATAAAAACAATGCAACAGGAGGACAACACAACAGGAGGACAGCACAGGATCAAAATAAGTAGTAAGAGAAGTAGAGCTGAGGAAGCCGGGGCTGGAGAGGACCATACAGGCTCAGGGGGCTGCAGCTCTCAGGCTTGTGAGCAGAACAGCAATTGGAGCACGACGAATTTGCCTCCTCTTCCTTGGCTGCCGCCTTGCATACTCCACCGGCCCACTTCAGCCAGCCCACAGGAAGCTGGCAGACACCTGTGGGGGTTCTAGAGGGCCCTGACAGGGTCTATGTGAACGCATAAGAGAATAAACATGGCCCAACTAGTCAAGTGAGAAGCATTTGAGTGCTTACACATACACACAACTGGGAAAGACCTGGGTCTTCACAGAGCACGTGCACCTTTGCTCGATGGGCACCAACATCCTTACACCCAAGGGCTACAATTGAGCCATTCCTTCTGCCTTCTGTGTGTGTCTAAACATGTTGGGCCTCTCTGTTCTGAAACAGCTGGTCAAACCTGCAGTCTCAGGTCTGTCTGGGACCATGGCTGACACTAGACATCACAGAGAGAAGTGCCTGAAACCTTGAACTGTATTGCCTGCCACCAACCAGTTAGCAATTGGCCTAAGCAGGATAAATTTAGCCCTTGCTCAAACTTTTCTTTTTTTTTTTACTACACAGTGTGAATTAGATGTTCGTGATTCCCCGGTCAGCTCAGAGTACAAATATTCAGCCCTGGTATTCACAGGGCAAAGAAGGATTAGCTCAAGAGGTCACTTTTGTAGCTGTCTAGTTTTCCCACTTCCCTGCTACAGATAAAGCAAATCAACCAGTAAATACCGCTCTTGTTTTTGAAACCTTGCATTAGGACTGGTTCAGCCACTGCTAAGGGTAGTTGTCCTGACAAGAAAAGTCAGTCAGTTCATCTATGGATAGAGATTTGTTTTGACAGCATGCTGAAAATAGAATCTCAGAAACCACACTGCTAGCTGGTTTTAGAAAGGCCAGTTTTTGAAGTGCCTCTGACCGGCTAGCTCATTACTCTGTAGCTAGCACTTTGTTTAGCTGTTTTACAAAAAGTGCCCATGCCAGAATGTTGCAGAATGTTGGAGAAGGCGAGGGAAGCAAGACACGACTCAGTATGAGTGATAAGCAAGCTTCAACTTTACTTGAGTTTTGCTATGCCTTTTATATGCTGGAGGTTAATTATGCCTACTAGTCTATATTTGATTGGCTAAGCGTTAAAGGTTACGTTTGCATCTTCCAGCCTCTTGCGGTTATCTTCTTCAGGATTCTTCCCATTCTTGTTAACCGCAGGTTCTGCCTTGGAACTTTCCACCGGACTCGAGGTCATTCTGACCCTGGCAAGTTACTTCGGTTATCAGTATTGCTCGCTCACAGCCCTTACATTCGGCCTTGCTCAGCAAGCCATTCCTCCACAATTCCCCCTTTTTCTTTTTGAGCGAGCAATATTTGGTTGGAAAGCCGAGTTACTTGTTTCATTATACAGTTATAAGCAATTTTAACAACAACTACAATAGCAATGACTATTCCTATCCAGCGCAAGCCTTCTTTAACAAGCGAAAGCAGCCATGGTGTTAATCCTCCAAGTCTAACTGTTTGTGGATGGAGTTACTGTGATCAGATAGGTTAAAGCAACACATACCCTCGAAGTCTTCACAACCATGGCCTTGTGCTAAAAGCAAAAAATCAACAGCGGCTCTATTTTGCAACACAGCATGCCTAACGCTATCTAAATCTTCTGTTAATTTTGTCTGTCCCTTTTTTACAATTTTTCTTTCCCTACACGCGGTCACACATTATTTAATTGGTTAAAAGTCTCTAGCACAAGGTAAACATGCAAGTCAGTTCAGCTCTCGTTGTTTCTTGAGTTCTTCTCACGCAGTGTCCAATTGGTCACTCTTATCTGTTCACTCCTGCAAGCTGTCATTGCTCTTTCTCATTTTTTCTTCCTCTGAAGTAACTTCTAGAATGCGGCTACGTGCCTAGGCCAACATCCCATATGGCTGGTTCACTATATGGTTATTTTCTTTTAAAATACATTCCTACACCAGAAGGATAATGCCGTCCCAGGGCACCTCCTCAGGGCCTGGCCATCCCTGTAGGCTGCTCTTGTTCTGCTTCCCCAGGAGCCCCTGGGGCCCCTAAGAAGAGCAGGAACACACTTGGGGACGCCGTCACTCAAGGAGCCACCCTACACGTGCTCACCTGCTTTCCTGCAAGGAGGTTGGGCACCCCACACATCCCATATGCTTCAGGGCACTGCTGCTTAGCTGAGCCCCCAACCTGCTCGGTTGAGCTTAGTCCCAGCTGGAACATCTCCCCTCCCACAGCACCTAATGAGCCTTAACCCCTCCCAGATAAGCCCAGTCACCCCAGTTCAGGCCAGAAGGAAAAAGAAAAGCCCCACTGTGGCTCTAATCAAAGACATTTCTTTGGAAGCTTAAAGGTATGTGGCATGGAAGTCCTAAGCCCTCCTGCTTCAAAAACCACCTTCTTGCTGAGAGGCTTCATACATCTTTCCTGGAGATGTAAATAAGTTGCAAAATACCTCCCCTGGCCCTGCAGGGCCACTACCCTCTTGCATCCCTTCTCTCCCATACCCACATGGTGCTGGTGCTAGCTTCCTTGGTGATCTCTGCATCACAGGGTCAGTGAAGACAGAGGAACTTTCCCACTGGCCCTGAGATGCCTGTCAGATCACTCTGTGCTTGTGTAGCACAGGGCTCATCTTGCATGCTAGCTCTGTGGCTCAGGCTCTGCCACTCCTGCCCTAGAGGCAGCATCTGGGTCACTTGACTTCTCTGCATGCCATAATTTGCAATATGAACAGGCAGTCACACCTGAGGGAAGTCACTAAAATCCGATGTGTGTTCTGGTTTGGGTTTATTAAAGTCTCTTTCATCACCCTGTAGAATTAATTCCTCACCATGAACATCTATTGTGGGACCTGACTTGCTTTTGGAGATCCCTGTGATCAACATCTGCTCAAATTTTGCCTGAAAGCTTGCCCATCCTTCTTCTGCCTTCCCCTTATCTACATGGTTTTCTGAGTGAAGACTTCCTCCTGGAATTTCTTTCACCTTTTCTTATCTTCTTTTAATTTTCAGAATGGGCTGCCTCAGCCCTGAGGAAGGGGGATGTATCCTACTGCCTCCTCCCTTTGTGCTGCTTTCTCCCTGCCTGTCCTTTTCTTCTCTCTGCCCTTGGCTTGTTTTTTAGAGGATGTTAAGTGTCAAATTTGGTTGATTTGTTGCAGACCAATTAGCTGATTCAATCCAATTAAACTACCTGAAGTTATCTCTGTAATGTGGTGGCTTTGTTAGCCAACTCCATTCCCTCTTACCCTTGCAAAAATTTTTGCCTCCAGCTCTCAGTGGTAGATCTCCACGTGGTTTTTGGCTGCTTGTTCAAAGCTTCTGATCAGGACTCCAGGTTCTGCAGATTTCCTTCCAGGACCATCTCCTCCTGCTGCCTCCTTCCCCTGGTTAGCCCAGTCTGCCCACAACTCTTCTTCCTTGCCAGAAGACTTGTAAGTACTGTGTCTGTCTTTGGCAGCTTGGCAATAAGGTCAGCAAGCTGCTATCCCCTCATGAGACTAGTCACTTGTACGTGAGCTCGGTGAGGTACTGCTGTCCTCTGCCTGCTTTGGCCGAGTAAAAACTCTGCCCGCAGAGGGATGTGTTTTCTCCGTAGTTTCTGTGGCTCCCTGCAGTCAAAGCCTTAAATCTGAAACTCTGTCACCTCCTCAAAGTGCCTTTTTCCTTTCCTAGAGCTATCTCAGTGTTAGGTTGATCTCATTCTTCAGCTAGCTCCTCCTTGATCTGGGAACATCTTTTTATTATTTTATTTTCCCTGAAAAGGGAACCGATGGACCTTTGTTCTGTCTGCTGGTACTGTAAATTAAAAAGCAGTGTCACTGAGAACTGAGCTGTAGGCTAGATAATCTCCAAAGAAAGGATGGTGATGGGTGAAGACTTTAACCTGGAAAGGTAACACCTCAGGTTGCCTGTTTGTATTTAGCAGAGTTTTGGGTATGAGCCTGAAGCATCTACACCTGTAAGAAAATCCCTCCTGGCAGCTCCCCCAGGAGTCCTGTTGCCCCCCACACTGACCATGCTAGCTGTTCTCTAGCAAAGGATTACAGGCATCAAGATATGAGCCTGTTCCCGAGACACAACAAAATCAATTAACTTCCCTAGGTCTTTCTATTCCCAAGCATCCCTATTTACTTGTTTGATTCCTTTTGAGGAAGAGGTCAAGAGAAAAAGCCTGTCACACTGAAGCATTGCTTTCTAGCCACCATGGATGCTCTCCCAACTGCCTACCCTTGCTTTTCTCTCTTTCCCAGCCACCTGTCTGTGTTCAGGGACATGCAGTGGCAAACAGGTTTAAGGAGATGGATGCGCTTCATCAGGAGTCTTAGATTCAGTAAGAAACTTCAAAGAGCAATTTCTGTCCCCTAAATGATCCCATTTGAGACCAGGCCCACACAACACTCTCCAAAGAAGTTCATAACTTTCTCTCCCCTAAAGATTTCTCTGAAATTGTCAATATAAAGTCTGGAGCGTCTCTGCAGACTGTTGAGGACAATGAGGGTCTCAGTTCAGAGGAGAGAGATCTCTTGGATTTCCAAATATTTGGTCTCCATTTTCAGAACTGCCCCGAATGACAGGATGAGGGGGGGACAGCTTTCTTGACAGGAAACAGCCTGGGAGGCAAAGTGTGCTGATCTTCTTGATGGTGTCTTCAAATCTCCTTAATACAAATCCTCATAGAATGGTCTTACTGGCTTTAAGAGGGATGAAAGCAGTACTTCTGCAAAGAAATGAGTAGCCCTTGAGAAGCCTCACTAAAGGTGTTTAAGCAGTAATAGAAAATGATCATTTTGCTATAGAATTTGAGCAATCCTTAAGAATTTAAGAGAATTATCTGCCTCTTAAGGAATTTGAAATATCAATTAAAAACTCTTCAGAAAGGTTATTATTCCCTGTTAAGCCCTGATGGCTTTCTTACTCAGGCTGGGCTATAAATTTTCTGCCTTGTCCCTAGAAGAAAAGGAGTTCAGGGTCCTGTCTTGCTGAGCCGTATAACTTGAGTACTTCATTCTGGCAGCATGAATATCATAATATCTATTTTTATTATCATCAAACTTTGCTGTCACTGTTTATTTGTAGCCATCTGTCGTTTGGCCTAAAACATAAAACAGAGGGGAAAATCACATGTCTTTATTAACCTGTTTGCTTTCAACTACCAGTTCTGTGAGCCTTTGCACCTTCAAAAAATTAATATGCCGTTACTCATATGGACAACTGGTGCAAGCAGGAGCTAAAGAACTGACCTGTTGATGGCATCTCCCCCTGAAATTGTACTCCTTGGCAAAATCTTACTTACAACTCTAAGTCAATCAACACTTCTTTTTTTTTTTTTTTTTTTTCTGAAATAGCTTTTAGTAATCTTTTCAAAAGCTTTTGGCCAGGCTTTTAGCCAACAAAGCAAACCTTCAAATTACTCCAGCTGTAAAAAACATTTTACAGTGAAATCTCAAAGCAGGAACAGGGTTTGGTTTTGACAGCTGCTTTCCACATAACAACAAGTAGCCTATTTGTGTTTACTTATTAATTAATATTGAAAAATAACACAATAGGATCAGATGTCTTGGCTGGCAAATGCCCTGCTTTTCCTTTGTGTTAGTGCCTCTGCCTCAGCATTCATCATACATGTATGGTTTATACTTTAAAACTCCTTGTGGTTAGCTTTATTATTACACCATTGACATAATCTAGCTTCCCAGATAAAATAATTAAGGTCCTGCCCTGAAAAGGTACCAGTTTAACTGGAACGCAGCAACGGTCCTATTAGTTTTCCAGAGACTACATGCATTCTTAAAGTAAATGGTTTTTAGAACAAGCCCTTTAGTCTACAGCTCATGTTCCGGGTCACCTGTGATCTCCATGAAATCCCATATTCCTTCTTTATATCAAGCACTGAGTGGAAAGGAAGATGCTTAATTTTTTAAAATGGAGTCTTGTCAAATGAGGCTTTCCCAGCAGTGTGAAGGCGTGTGCGTTGTTCACTTTCCAAATTAAACTCCTTAGGTTTGCTCCAAGTTTAGGGCTATTTTTTGTCACCGTCTTTCCACACAGGGAGGTCAGACAAGGTGTCCCTCTGACGGTGTGGGGAGCACAAGTCCCTTGCTCAAGGGGAAGGGGCTAGGGGAACCTTCATGAAAGCTTCTTAGCTACTTAAGTGCCTTTTATTTATTTGCAAGCTGGTCTGTCAGCCAAAAATGAAAACTCAAACCACTGTGGAGTTACAGGGTAGCCCTGAAACGTCATCAGCAAATGCTTCCAAGGAAACAAGAGACGTTTCACAAATCAAGGTTTTGACCATGTTTTTCATTTATGGATTGCTGTTTGGACTTCTGTGGACAGAAGTTGTTTTCCTCTGAGGGGGCAGGAGTGGCCAAGCTGTTGGCAGGCCAGAGCAGTAGCGCATTCGGGAACTCAAATCCTCCCCAGGTTACAGCATCAACTACGTTCATTATTGTCAGCTAGAAGACTATGTTCTCTGCTGAGTTTTGGGGCTTACTTGAGATTTGGAGTGTAAGGGCATACAGGTGTAAAATAAATACCTGAACAGTTGCCCTGGCCCTGGTTTGGAGGCAGTCAAAGCTTACCCTGAGCCATTCCGGTAATGTTCGGCATGGTGGGCAGCAACTGACGGGCACCAAGGGATCAGTTTTGTTCAGCTGGGTCCTGAGAAGCAGCATATTGCTTGTTATCTGTGAGGATTCTCCTTGAAAACGCCATTTCATTCTCATTTGGGGATTTAAATACTATATTGAATGGCACTGGACTAAAAGGAATGTCACCAAGAGTCCTTGAGAAGCGTGGAGAAGAAAATAACAAGGGAAAAAAAAAGGGAGAAAACCTGGGGGAATCACTCCCTCAAACGAAAGAGGCAGACAAAACCAGACACGTTATAGTGTTAGTTGCCAAAAGACCTGGTAAAGTTCCCTAGACTAATCAAACCCAGTAAAACTATAAACGTGTTTTGAGAAATTATTCAGCAGTAGCTACACCTGTGTCTCACAAGTTGCTTGTGATTTGTTTTAGCTGTGTCTGGAAGGAAGCACAGGTGACAAAGGCAACACACTACAATCAGTCAGAAAGAAAAAAACCCACCACCTCACAGATAAACCTAGAGACTTCCTCGTGAGAAATCCTCCCGCACTTCCTGTCCACATGGACTGGTTTTGCAGCACTGAAGAAGGAAGTGGTGTAGAATTACCAAAGATTTACAGGCAAGTAGAAATGATGTGAGGTGCTCAGGCTAAGGTAAGGAAAAGCAGGCTGTCCTGTGCTGCTGGAAACCCCTCAAGGTTAGTTAGTGCTGCTGCTGGAAGGGAAAGGGTCATTTCAGCAGGCGGGCTCAGTGAGCTGCTAAATCTGTGCCTAAATTGGGATTAGACTGAAAAGGTCACTATGAGGATAAAGTAATTTGTTATAGAAATATTCATCCCCGTTATTTCAGTATTTTAGGGTATTGTGGGGAGTGTCCCTGCCGACAGCAGGGGGGTTGGAATGAGATGATCTTTAAGGTCCTTTCCAACCCAAACCATTCCGTGATCCTATGATTACACAACAACAATCGCGCACCGTGCCTGAGCTGCTGTCCGTTCTGCAGGAAAGTTTGTCATCTCTTAAATAACTCGGAAAAAGGCATTCAAGCATTGCGCTCGGATTGAGCGTCAGCCCGGGAGGGAGCAGCTCACAACTTTATCCCAGTTTCAGGCAGTAATGGTGCTAAGTTAGAACTGCTTAAGTGCCACCGTGTGTGTCACATGCTAATTCTTCTGCGAGAGTTAGTTTTTAAAGGAAAACTGTTTCAACATAACCCATCGGCTGTTTCCTAAATTGCACAAAGAGCGTGAACCAAAGGTGGCGGTGATGTGAATTTTTAAATCGCTCATTCTGACGCAGCAGGAAAATTGCGTGAGCCACTGATGACTTTTAAACCACGTTAAAACGAGCCCTACGTGGAAACATAAAACCAAACACTCCTAGAGCAACAAAAAAAACTTTGATTCATGCTGCCGGAGGCCGTGACCCTCCACCCGCCGGCGCACCGAGGTTTAGTGCCGGTGTCTCCGGCGCAAACCCCGCCGTGCAGGGAGAGGTGCCGGCTGCTGCCGTTAAAGCCGGCGGGGAAGCGTTCCCCCACGCGGAGAGGAGCGGTACCTGGTTCGGTTCCGTTCCGCGGGTTGTGGGATGACGGGAGGCTAGAACCCGGGGCCCCGGAGGCAGGTGCCCCCCGCGGGGGGCGGGGATGGGGGCGGGGCTGCGGCCGGGGCCTGCCCACCGCCGGCGGGGGAGCGGGCCGCGTGCGTGAAGTCATCTCCGCCGCCACAATGGGCAACACCTCCCTCCTCCGCGGCTTCCCGCGCGGCCCTTTCTCCCTTAAAAGGACAATGGGGCGCGCAAAGCGAGAGGGCTCGATTGAGTAGAATGGAGCCGTGGGAACGGCGCGTGCGCAGAGCGGCGGGCGCCGAGGGGCGGGGGAGGAGCGGGGAGGGGGCGCGGCCTCGTGCGGGCGCGCGGGCTGGCCGGCAGAGCGCGGAGCGACGGGCAGCGCGCGCAGCGACGGGGATCCGTTGCGCACCGCCATCGCACGTCTGTTGGTGGCCCCGGAGAGCGGTGAGTGACTTCTCTCCCTTCTGCTTGGGCGGGGGGAAGAAAAGCGGAGCCGAGAGGGAGCGGGGGGTTTAGGCTGGGGAGGGGGCCCGCTGGGGTCGCGTGCCGCCGGGCGGGTGTCCGCGGCGGTGGGTGTTTCTGTCGGAGGCAGTCGTTGGTCCCGCAGCGGGTGTTCGGTTCTGCCGCGGCGGAGAGACTTTGCCGCCTGAAACTCTTTTGACACGCGTGGCTGTTGCGCGCGGCGTGTTCCCCTTGTCCTTCAGTCCGTGGAGTTCACAGGGGGTGCTGGCGGCGAGAAACGCCTCCCGCATTGCCGCAGACCCGTCCCGACAACTCTGCCTTCCCTCCCCCACCAACGTACGGTTCATGCCCTCAGTCCCCAGCGCAGCCGAGTTCTCGGCGCTTTCATTCCAGGAGCGGTCGCGGCTGCGGGGCGGGTCACGGGAGAACCAGGCTGCCCGGCCTCCCCATGCGGGCTGCGTGGCACCGCCGGCCGTGCTTCTCGCCACGGCGGAGTCGGCAGCGCAGGTGCGGCCCCGCACCGCACACCTGTAGCGCCGGCGCGCGCAAGTTGGTGCCGGTGGCGAGGGGGGGGCTGTTTCACGGCGGGAGGAGGGAGGAATCGCGGTCACCGCCGTTTCGTGGGGAGGAGAGAGGACAGTTTGTTTTCTTTTCTGGTTAACTGGTGTTTGCGGAGGGGCCGGGGTCCGTGCGGGCCCCAAAAGGGGGATTTGCAGCCGCGGGCTGGCGTGACACGTGCTGCCGGCCGCACGGGTGGCGGCGTGGGGCCTGCCCCGCCACCGGCCCGGTGCGTGGGGACGGGGCGGCGATGGCGTCCTGCCGCTCCGGCAGCACAGCCGGCGGTGGAAGTCACTCGTGTCCCCGTCAGGCTGTGTCTGCTCCAGCAAGTTTCAGCCGCTGCCTTCCGCGGGGCTTGCGGGGCGGGCGGCGTGCCCCCGGCGCGCACGTAGGCAGCGCCCGGCTGCAGGGAAAACAAAGGGCTCGCATGTGCTGCGGGCGCCGCGGCTCCCCGGGGGAAGCGCTGGTCTGCACGGGGCGGAGGAGGGGGGTTCGTCCGCGGAGCGAGGGGGTGTCGGAGGGGTAGAAACCGTCTCGCGGGGGACGGTGGTTTTTAGCGGCTGTCTGCCGGTTTTGGAGGACTTTGGTGAAACTTTGGACGCGCCCGCGCTCCCCGCGGTACGGCGCTGCGCGCAGGGTGCTGGTGTACGGGGGCGGGCGGCCGGTGAGCCCCGGGGTGCGGGGGTGTCCGCGTGGCCCCCGCCGCGGCGTGCCTGCGTTGCTGGGAGGTCCGCGACGGCCCTTTGAAGTGCAACTGTTTGCCATGTTTGAATTACGTCAGGGCCAAGCCATGAGGCACCGGTGCGGGGCGGGAGAGGCGCAGGGACACACGGGACCGGGGGGGCGGCGGGAGCCGCCTGTCACCCTGCCGGGGCCGGGGTGCCCGGCGGGGGTGGCGCGGCTCGGCCCCCGCTTCCCGCCGCTCCCCCCCCCCCCGCGCCGGATGGGGCGGCAGCACCGACGCCGCGTGGTGGGGCGGCGTTTGCAGCGCGGGGGCCGCCTCGCAGCGCCCACCTCCACGCTCGGGGCTTTCCTCCCCGCCTCCCCCCCCCCTTCCTGCGCCGTTTTCATTGATCTTTAATTTTATTCCTCTTTTGGCAAGTTGAACGCTTGGCAGCGCCGAGGGCCGCCCGCCTGTCTGCTCCCGCGGCTCCACCTGACCGGCGGGGCCGCCCGCGAAAGTAGGTCGGCCACCCCGGGGGGGGGAGGGGGGGAATGTCTTTGTTCCCGGCGCTACCGCGCCCCCGCCACCCCGCCAGCGGTAACGGGCGGCAGCGGCGCGCACCGCCGTGCCACGGGGAGAGCGCTGCGCCGGGCCCGGGGTGCCGCTGACCACACTCGTACTTTTTCGGGCATCTTTATCACCGTTGTTTTAATTATTTTTTTTAAACTTTGAGCCAGGGAATGCTCCCAGTCGCGCTGCTCTCCCGTGAGGTAAAAGTTGCGCTCTCCTCTCGCACACCCGTCGCCGTCTGCGTGTAGCTGAAGGGATTTAAAGGGACCTGCCAAACCTGTTGTGTACTCGGCTGTGCCTCAGCGCAGCGAGCAGGGCTGAGCCCTGCCTGCCCCGGGGCTCCCACAGCTCTCTCCCGGTGGGAACGGCCCCGGTTTTTCCTACAAAGAGCCTTCTCCCTATTCGTCTGCTGATGGGCAGTCCTTTCGTCCCAAATTATACAGTAATCATTACAATTGCAAAAAAGTTTGGAGCTGCGCCCCGGCGCTGTAGTTCTGTAGGCAGCTCTGGCACAGGATGCTGCGCTTCAACCTGCTGCTGAGTGCCTCAAGCGTGTGTGTCCTGGCTGGGCTGCAGGCGCAGGGCCCCAGCCACCATCTCCTCCTGGGCGGGGAGGGGAGAGAAGAGGCCCGCTGTCCTGAATCGAGCCCAGAAGTTGAACAGCATCGCATTTGTGCTGGAGACTGAGTAACATACTTGAGCATAGCCTAACTGTAATGCTCTCTTTTCATTTTGAATTTTAATTTGGTGCTGGTGGAAGGTAGTAGGTTGACAGCCACGGAGATACCAGTTTAACCCTTTTACAAGGTGCACCAGGAGGGGATGGTTTCTCAGCAAACCCCTTTACTGCTCTGTGCTTGCTTCCAAAGGTGAGACTGTTTGTCAGCTGTGTGCAGGGTGTGTGCTGTGGAAAGCCCCTTCTCGCGAGGCTGCAAACAGCCAGATTCACTGTGTAGTTTGCAGCTTTTTTGAATGAAAAAGATTGCATGAACTGTGCAGCGTAGACAGTGAACTGGAGGCCTTTCTGCTGACACTAGTGGACACTGAACTCCTTTGGCACCCAGGTAAATTCCAGGTTTCTTGGGATCTGTGGTCCATGGTAGAGAATCAGCAAGTCGTGGGATTTTTCAAACACACCCACAGGCATGCAGCATCCAGCTCCCACAGAAAGTAGGTGGGATTGAGTGCCAGAGCCTCTGGGAAAAATTCCTCCTTGCTTCTCTCCCAGCCCAGACATCCTCAAAGAGGAGCTAATTGCCTATGTTAGCAGTCTTTCCTTTAAAAAGAAAACATCTACTGACTTAGTAGATGTTAAAGAGCTAATAAATTCTCACAGGTTAAAAATAAAGGACATTAAAACCTTGACGGTTTGTTGTCTTACTCATGCTGAGCAGCTCTTTCTGTGTCACCAAACTCTGCTTTGCATTGATTCTTAACACCTGATTCTTTGTACCTCTTTCATAAAGAGATGAACAACACTGCAGGGTCCTACGTGGCAACCGACTTTTTCAGGCTTTCACCCTTTGTAGCACTTGTTTTTTGACAGAAAGAAGAAGGTAGTGGGGCTAGAGCTGGGGCTTGAGCGGAGTGCATGGGCGGGACTCCATTTCATGAGTCAAGCCTTTGCATTTCTGTAGAACGCGCTCAGTCTAAAGTCCAAGTGAAATGACCAGTAATGTTACTTAAGGACATGGAAATGTATCATTTTTAATTAAAAAAGCCCCCAAACAACCAAGACACTTTAGTCTCTCATCATCTCAAGTGTTTGTGATGCTTTTTCAGTAGCAGGTGGTTGCAGACAGCATCATAACAGCTGCAGTGACTGCTCGGATAAGCACTGTAGACTGAATTCCAGCATTTGCTTGAGAGCATCCCAGGTTTTCCTTGCAGGGCTCCTCATAAAGCTAAGCATGGTGTTAGTTATGCAATAGGAGTTTCAGGGGTGGAAGTTTTCTTTCAAGATGGAATGTCTGCAGGTGGGACAGGTTTGGGATTCCCCCCCCCCCATGCAAATCGTACTGATTACTGTTTTCATGCTTTGGCTTATCCCTTCTGGAGCACTAACCGCATGGCAGTTTAGAGGAACACCCAAGTGGCTTAGCCTTTCACTTCTTTTGTTTAAATGGGTTAGGTACCTTCTGATCTTCAGTGTGAAATAAGTAAGTAGGCTGCTTTGTGACTTGACTGTTTCTGAGGACTTCACTCAGAACAGCTTGTAACCCAGCAAAGATGCAGTGGAGGCCCAAACATGGGAAAGAAATGTCCAGTTTGATTTTTGATACATGGTTGTTAGTTGCTGCCAGTTGTATTTGATGTGCTAAGATTTCATTGCAGCACTGAGTACACAATGGTAGCAAAACTCACTCTTTTGACTACCAGCAAAAGAGTGAGTTACGTGTTTTGTCTGAGGAAAGATTCCTAAAGATGTAGTTTTGAACTTTTAATTGGTTTTGCTCAGCTCATCAAGCGAAAAATCCACAGGATGCTGTTTCATTCGATGTGCCTGGACTGTAGTGACCAAAGACAGCTTTTCTCAAAGTAAAGTAGTTCTGGGTGGAGAGAGGAAGGAAAGTGGAAGGAAAATCTAAGGATATAGGGGACCAGAGGAGTGTACATTACGCACAATTCTAAGGTTACAGTTGTTGGAAATTAGTCACTCTAATACTGAACATGCATTTTCAGATGACTCTAGTTACCTAGGTCTGTTACTTCCTTGGAGCATTCTGGCTTTGGGCATGTTAAAATACTTTTTTTCTGGGGTCCAATTTTAACTTCTATTCCAAAGCTGCTTTTTGCAGCATGTAAACTCAGGTGGGAGGTATGTTTACATTTAGTTTCTGATATACATCAGCTCTTCTGTTGGTGTGCAATTCTCTGTCCTAAGTTGATTTTCGGTAGAGGTATTGCAGTTTATTTCAGCAGACAGGCCCAAGAATTTATTAGCGAGACAAGCAACTCTGCTTCTGGCGCCATAGACAGCTTTGGAAGCATTTTTCGTGTGTGTGCATGTGCTTGGGTGTATGCACTTGCAGATGTAAAAGCCAGAGCACGTATTTTCATTTTATATTAAGGCATATGTTTCTTTTCCTTTAAAAGAAAAAAAGTGTACCATTTTGGCGACGTTTCTTAGTTCCGATGGAATGCTGTAGAAATGAGCATTGTGAGATTTTTACTGACAGGAACCGGCTGCATCAGCGTATGTAGGCTAGATTGTACTTTTTTGTGGTCCCACTTCAGGGAGGCTGTGCCAAGGCTGTTTTGTACACAGAAGGGGAAATCAAATTGTTTGCAGGGGTTCTCCTCCTCTCTGTCAATGTACTGGCAGTTTTGCATTGCACAAAGGGTGAATGCTCCAGGGTCAGACTGAGGAGATGGGAAGAGGGGAAAGTATCAAGTAGTCGGACAGGCATCCCTCTGCCCTCCCATAACCCCAGGGAATATTTCTTTCAGCTTTGCAAGAAGCAGGTGAGCATGTTACTTCTGACTGGCCTGATAATTATGTTACAAAGGGAGACATGCATGCCTTCTAGGAATTCCTTCCTTTCTATTATAAAAGGTTTTCATTCTTCTTGGGTGATCAGAAAGAATGCAGAAGGAATCTGGAAAGGCAAATGAAAGTGGCTTAGCTCTTCTTAGACGTGAAAATCTAAAAGAGTTCAGTTGTTCTTCCCCAACTTGAAAACTTAATGAGCACCTAAAACAATACCTCCTTTTAATTTAGATCATCAAATTAAATTTTGTGAGGAAAACTAAGCACCAAATTTTAGTCCTGACAGGTAAAGAAAGCATTAAACCATTTTCACACATGTATGATGCATGCTGCTTTGTACCAGCCTTGCACAAATGTAATAAGCAGGGTGTGGTATTTTTATTCCCCACCTGCTTTACTGTTCTCTGCTTAACTCTAAATTTTTTTGCAAGACAAGTGTTTATTTTTGATGCTGCTTTTCCAAAAGTGAGAGGGCAGTGGGATGGAGAGAATTTGTTCCTGCAGCCTTTTCTGAGTCCATTCAAGTTGCTGAAGCAGATGTTTAAAGCAGACCTTGGGGGAATAGCAACTTCTACTTTAGCAGGGAGGCCAAGGAGGAAGAGGGCTGCTTTTTCTCCCTGAGTTGTGGGAATACGGTTCTCCTAATAGTGCAGGTAAATCTCTGTTTCTGCAGAATGATAAATATGCTCCACTAGGATTTCTGATTCTTGGCTGGTAAAGTCCACTTCTGTGCTACTGTGTAAAGCACTTCTGTGGTACTGCTGATTTAGAAGATGTCATGTATTTCATTAACATGCTTAAATTTGGAAAAACTTCATGTAGTTAAACTTCCACAGCTAAGATGCAGGCGTTACGGCAGCTGGCAATCTAACTCTCTGGTTCTATTTTGAGATTTAAATTGCAAAACTTTCAGGTTAAACTGTTTAAAGGACCTTCTTCCTTATGTCTTATGTACTTCTAAGTACACTTAAGTCTATAGAAATGTGTCAAATGTGTCAACTCCAGCACTAAACACACAATTTTGGTTTAGAATGGAAGCCGAGACAGAGGGCTTTAAGTTTAGCATTGCTGGTAAGTACTTTTAGACTCAAATGCTTCTACATTAGCTATTAAGCACTCCAGCTGACAGAATATTTAGTGTATAATGGTCAAATGGCAACTGTTTAGGATTAAATGTGAAACTGGACTGACACCTTCCATTTATAACTACACTTTGATGCAGTTGTCAGAGAAATCTGTTTTACTTGTGGTTTTGCTACTAGCTCTTCCCCATTCAGGCATGATATATGGTAATACTGTTGCTGACCATTCATCAAGTGGGAAACAGATGGCACTATTTTCCCTTCTATTGAAAGACTGAGTTGAAAGGCTACTCGTGTGAGAATGGCAGCAACAATGCAAACCAAAATATTTTCAGAATATGTGTGTGTGATGCCAGGCCTTTGCCAGGACATTAATTGTAAAACATGCATCTTGTTCTACTGTGGTATAAATAACAGCTGGTGACAGAGATCATCTCATCAGCATCTGGATTTCTGGGAGAAACTAGGTTAGAAAGTAAATCAAATTGTTGAGATCAGTTCTGTGGCTTACCCTGTAACAGTCAAGATGTTCTTGCTGCTTAAGTTTTGTGCCTGCAGTTAGTCTTTGACTTCCTAAAGAAAAGCACCAGACTGTGGACTTAATATTGGGGTGGTCAAGCAAACTCTAAAATCACTGTTTGGTACTTGGAAATTCCCAGGTGAATGTGCTGTTGGATCTCCAGAGCCTTGTTAAACACAGTGTCCTCAAGAGACTGTCTTTTGAAGGAGCACACTGGGTGCTAAGAAACAAAATACATACTCCTAAGCGTTTGCCTAGGCTGTTGTTTGTGTTGACAGTCCAGGGATTTGGCTGTGTGTTCAAGTTCATTTGCTAAGTGTCCCAGAAAACATACCTAAGCGGAAGCAGAGAATAGTTCTGAGTCTAACAATCCCTCAACAAACCCATTCAGCAGGTCACTAGTTGGATACCTTCTTTTACTTACTACAGCTGCTCCTGGCCTTCAGGTCAGTGCTGCGCTAACAGAGGGAGCAATGAATCTCCTAGGAAGCCTGGTAGCATTTGGGGTGACTTTACTGGCTGTTTGCACAAATTGTCCTTGCAGGAACCCAGCCTTAGGTGAGCTCCTTGTGCTGTAAATGTGCACAAAGTGGAAAGGAAACACAGCAGTTCAAGCCTGTGGCAAAGAGCATGAGTTGGGACAGGAGGGAAGGAAAGACCTATCCCCTCCATCTTAACAAGTCCCTTGCTGTCAACAGGCTCTGCAAGGGGTTTGGTCAAGACAAGGTTTTTGGAGAGTTGACAACTGTATTAGATAAGATTTTTGCTTTTCTGTTGTTCTCAGGACCCTGGGAACCTTGTGCGTCTATTTTACAGTGCTGCTGAGCTCTGATCTTCCCCTCTGGGGTGGGGGGATGTATTTTTACCTGTGTGAGGACTGATGAGGCCTGGGTGGTTCACTAGCTTTTGCTGTGGTCCTGCAAAAATGCATGGGATCTTTTTCCCTCGCATGCTGTCTCTGTCAGTAAGGTAACCACAATGCTAGGTATGGTCATTTTGTGGAAGCCTACTTTTGTCCTTGCCTGAAGTTGCTTTTCAAATTATTTTATTGCTGTAATGATGTGACAAGTCTTGGTGCTGTAGACTGAAGATTTCGGGTTATTTTTTTTCTTTCCCTCCGGAGAGTATTAGAATTATGCCCCCCACTTCCCGGCAGGTGGAAGATTTGGAAACATATCCCTATGCCACTTACATTCCCAGTAACCCAAGCGGTGTTGCTAGGACTTGGCAGTCCCTGGGACCAAGAAGTGACTGGGAGTTCCCTCTCACCAGTGATGGAAATGCTGTGCTTCTTGAAGTCTTGCCTGAGCTACTGGGTCTTTCAGTAGTATTTGTGGGGAGAAGAGGTAGCTTTTTGTTAGCTTCTACAAGAATATAATGACTTGTTATGGGAAGAGAGCGAAATCTTGAATTATTTGCATGGCTCTGTGTAATTTTAACTTTTTAAAAGCAAAGTTCTCAGCAGTGGGACCTTGTTCTCATGGAGCTTCCTGCACCTGATGGCCTGTCCCCTCTCTGAGCAGTTAATGTGTGATAAGAAGTAGGAAAGGTGGCTGCTCGTTCCCTGCAGCAGGTGGCTGAGGTAAACCTTGCCCTGTTGTCTATTTAAAAGAGAACCCCTTGGAACGGTCCCCACCTATGTTATAAGGCACAAGCTGTGTGGCCTGTGAGGACTTGCTGTGTGTCCAGGCGAGCACCAGGAAAGCACTGGCTTTGCTCAGACTCGGTTGTTGCTTTGGTTTTTTGAAGCCCTGTGGGAGCTCTGCTTGCTCTGACAGCCTATCGTGCTGTGTCAGACTGTGTCTAAGAGGAGTCTGCACTGGGGAGTAACTGGTGCCTGGGGAGAACTGATTTGGTGGTGGGGACATCCTGTGTTGAAGGCATCTTTGCTGTGGTGACTGCAGTAAATCCACTTGTTACTGACTATAGAAGTTTCTGCCTGGAAGACGCCTCTGCTGTGCATTACCTGCTCTGATAGCAAACCCCAGCCCAGGTGTACTGAAGAGGATAGGCAGTCCTCTTAAGAGCAGCATGGCTTCCAGCTTCCTGAGCCGGTGCGGAGTTTGCAGAGCTGGTGCTTACAAAGAACCAACTTACCTGTAAATGCACAGGGAAATGAAATGGGAAATGAACAGTGTTATTGGTGGTGGCTGGGATGTGTGGTAGGCACATGCTGAAACGTGCCCTGTGGTCCTGCTCCCTGTCCCTTTTCTAGTTAGGCTGTCTTCCCATGGAAAGCAGGGCAGGAGAGCAAGAACTGAGCCTGTGCTGACACGGAGCTGAGATGTGGCTGGGATGCTCACCCGGGCCTGAGAGTCAAGTGCTTGTTCATGGGTCCCACAGTGCAGACATGGCCTTTGAGGGCTGGGTGGGACTCCTCCACCCCACTGTTACTAGAGCAGCTTTTCTGGTAGGCTGCCCTACAGCCTAGAGTTATGACGGTAGCTCATTTAAAAGGACTCCTACTCACTTTCAACAAAGTTTGGCAGAGTCGTTGCCAAACAAACACAGGTGATGATGACAGGGTAGTTCCAGTGACCCAGGGTTCAGCTGCCAACTATTGATGCAGGGGCTGGGGCAGGTTCACATGGCCTGTGCTGCAGCCTGTTCAGACACATACATAGGGCTTTTATCACCTGAATCAGCTGCATTCGCACCTCTGGGTTGTACTGTTGTAGACATGCCCTTAGAGTAGAATTGTGCAGTAAATGAGCTTGTCATGACTCCTGCTGGGCATTGCTTAATAGTCCAGCTGTTGTTACTTTTATTTTTTTTTAATAAGAAAGTATTCTAGGTGCATCTGCTCCTCCAGGGCAATGCAGGAAAGAGCTATGGGCTAATCTAGCAGTTTCCCATCCTGAATTACAATTTATTTTTGGTTTGCCCAGTGAATTACCCAGGTTCTTCTTTGTGTCTAACAGTGATGAGTAACACTAGTTCTTGGTGGTGTGTTTTTTGTTTTTTTTTTCACAGGCTCCAGCTGGGAGGAAAAGATGTTTGGCTTCCATAAACCGAAGATGTATCGGAGTATAGAGGGCTGCTGTATTTGCAGAGCTAAGTCTTCCAGTTCTCGTTTCACTGACAGCAAACGTTATGAAAAAGATTTCCAAAATTGTTTTGGGTAAGATTCTTTCTTTTGTCAACATCGTGGTCAGTCATGGTATTGATCTGAGGGCTGTGAACCTGATGGGCTGTCCCTCTTGCTCTGAGAGACTGAAAGATTAGGTTAGCAGAGGTGAGTGGTGGGGGAAGGCTGGTTTTGGCTTCCTCGGCTTTCCTGGCCAGGCCAGAAGGGGCTGGATCCTCATTTGCTCTCTATGGTACCATTTGCTTGTCAGTCTGCTCTTGCTGCTGTAGCTCTTAACAATGGAGGGTCAGGCTCACATCTCTCCCCCCTCACAGCATGTGCAGGGATTTAGACACCTCTCAGACTGTGCATTTTGCACGTGTTCCTTTAGAGCTGTAAATTCCCACACAAGATGGCAAACAGCACAGGTCCATTGAGGTTTTCTGTGGCTCTGACGATTCAAAAATGTTAAACAAAATTTGGGTAAATAATTAGCAGTACCACTAGGGTTTATGCACAGAACCTTGTTTCAGGTATTGGTGCCTTTGTTCAAATAGGGCATATCAAGATGTTATTAAAACTTCTCATTGCTTTCCATCAGAATGGGTTTCCAAGCATCAAGTAATTAGCTTTCAAATTAGGTAATGTTGCATGTAATATTACTTGAAAGCATTGGTAAGCAAAACTATAAATACCAGTGATCTCTTGTACCATCTGCTGTGACCTTTTAATTTTTTTGAAATATTTCCCAAGAATTTTGAAATGCTGTCTAGATTTGTATCCCTGAATTGTTAGAAAAGCAAATTCTTCTGTGATAACTTGTAATTATTTTTTCCTTTATTTTGATTTTTTTTTTTTTTTTCTGAGGCAATAAGAATTGCTTCTGTTTATGCTGTAGTTTTCCATGAAATTACTTCCCCTGGAAAAGTCTGTTGCCAATAGATAGATTCTGCTTTTTCTTTTCAGTCTTGTTGGATTACCTCTCATCAAAACCTTAGGCCTGAGTGCAAATTTCATGCATCATATTATATATACATATCAGTATTGCTGCTCTTGTCTCAAGTGCTTAACTTCATATGTGTAAATCTTTGCAATCTTTAGAAATATTCCCCTCTCCTTCCCTTTTTTCTACAAACACTCCTTCAAGTATTGAAAGGACAGAACCAAAGCTTATAGTGCTTTGTATTTACCATGGATTTTTGTACATGGTGCTGAGAATTTTCCTTGTCATATTTCTTGCCTACTGTCCTTGGCAGTGGAAAGATTGTGTGAAGGCCCATTGCATATTTTTTTAACTACAGTAAAGAAGCTTGCAGTGTACCAAGACCTTTGCTCTTGTGCTATCTGAAATACGTCTGCCAAGGTAAAAATGTGGTCTTAACACTGAGCAAATAATGGCTTATCTGAGCCTGCCCTGTTCATCTATAAATGCTTCAAAGTCTTCCCATTGAAATAGCTGAAAAATTCTACAGTGTATCACCTTTATATTTCTTTGAGCGTGGATTAGCAGTAGAGATGATTTCTGAAGAAAGCTCGTTAAAGGGAGCGAGTATTGCTGTCATTCCAGTGAATGCTGTTTCTGAAACCTTATCCTACGCTTATGCGGGAGTGTGTTAGGGTGGTATTTGTTACTCGTCCTTGGAGCTTTGTGAGAAAGTTAAGAGCTGAATAAGTTTTTGTCGGATATCTGAGGTCTGTTCCCAAACAAGAATATGATTCAAGGATATGATTATTCCTCCTCCCTCCCTCCCTCCTTCTCCAATCAAACAAACCAACCCACTGGAACTCTGTGTTGTGTTGTGGTTTTTGAAAAAGCAAAACCAGCTGCAGGTGATGGGACTCTGGTTTTAGTGCCCCTCTGGAGGCAGATTACAACATGTTTTATTTCTACATGGAAGAGTGCTTTCTGGAAGTGAGACCTGGTCTTTAAATGGCAATGTTTGAGCACCCCAGGTGAACTGTAATGCCTGAAAAACAGAACTTGAGAACCCTTCTTTTCCATCAGTTTTTCTGCTTCTTGCTGTTATCAAGTGGGGAGGTGCTTTTACTAACCATTGTCATGTGATTTTTGCTTTTGTTTTTACCAGGCTTCACGAGGCCCGCTCAGGAGATATTTGCAATGCCTGTGTCCTTTTGGTGAAAAGATGGAAAAAATTGCCAGCAGGATCAAAAAAAAACTGGAATCACGTTAGTCATTTATTTCTCCTCCACCCCAAAACTAACTCTTCTCTGCCTTAGTCCATCCTGCTAGAGAGGGAAGGTGCTGGCAAGGATTTGGGGTTTATTTTCCCTACACTCACCCTTCCCATCCTCAGCATCTCTAAATCCTTCCCAAAGTATTTCCTCTTACATGGCTCTTACCTGTCTGTGTTTGGTGATTATGCAGCCCAGGATGAAGTCACAGACTAACTTACCTTGTAATTCCTTGTTTCACAAGCTCATAACTTTGTCCAAAAGTCTCTTATGACACTCAAAACATTTCAGATTTGGCCTCTATCCAAAATTGGTTGCACTTTTTTTTCAAGGTTTTTCTTTTAATAGTTAGAATGAGCAAGGTGACTTGCTCAAGCAACACATAAATCAATGTCATTTAGTCAGATAACTACAATGACTAATATCTTGCAGCTATTCTCACTCATATATTCTGTTTTGATACATCTAATTCAGTTTGGGCCTAGGGCTGGGAAGATGATCGGGATTCTTTTTGTATGTTATAATCTTTATTCAGGAAACCTCGGTGGTAATGGGAGCCAGAACTATGGTTATTACTACCACTAGCTTTATTCAGAAGTTAAATTGATGTGTTCTTTTAAAAAACTCAAGGGCAAATGCTTGGCAGACCCTCTTAACTGAACCTGTATTGGCTTATACAACAGATGTCTACTAAACTGAGTTTGTCAAAAACAGGAAGAAGGCAAAAGTTGAACAGAATGTGATTTTTCAAACTAGTTTGCTACATTTTCCTACAGACTCAGCCTCTTAAAACCAGATTTAAATGAAGCATAAGAGTGTCTGTGCGCAGAACTGGTTTTGAACACCTTCAGCTAAGTCAGTACAGGTACCTTGACTACGGCAGTATCTGAGAATGATGCAAAAGTATTATGCATGCATTTTCTGTGTTTTAGGTAGTAGATGCCAGGGCTGGACCCAGTCTTAAAACAACACTGAAACCAAAGAAAATGAAAACTCTGTCTGGAAGCAGAATAAAGAGCAATCAAATCAGCAAACTGCAGAAGGAATTCAAGCGGCACAGTAAGTGGAACCAAAGAGATTTTGGGAATAAACTTTGGCTTCCCCTAACATAGCTTACTGTTAACTGGCCGAACTGAGTCACAACCTAGATTCAATCATATGCGCACACATTTGGGCACTCCTTGTTTTCACAACCTTTCATCCTCTGAGTTCATGAAAAGAGAAGGAAGAGCTTGTATGCAGGGCAGGCTGTGAGACAGAGGTGGGGAAGCAGGAGGGGGGAGCGGGGAGCCTGGCTTGAAAGTGTAGGCAGTTCTAGGTTATGTCCCACACTTAAATGACATGTCTCTAGAAAGAGGTTCTTTGGTGAGACCCTCATTGAAACCAAAGTTGGAAGAGGTTTCCCCCTGTTCTCAGTAATCTGCTATGGCCATTTTCAGTTCTCTTCTCTCAAGAAGCACTGTTCTATTGATACTGCTATCAGTCTTTTTCTTCCATACATGTTTTCAACCAAGGCTTTCTGTTTAGGCTAGATTTCCCATCCACCACCCCCCCTTTAAATTCCTACCATGTTTTCTCTATGGTTTCCTTACACCTTCCTCTGACAGTCTCAGTGATTTCTTTCCACTAGCACTTAGACTCTTCAAGTAGAATTGGATTCATAGCTATCCAATAAAAACATCTGCCAGTTATGCACTAAATGTATGTCAGTACTTTAGGTTTTTCCTCTAAAGCAAGCCTTCCATCTTCTTAACTGTTGCTAACTTGGTCTTCTCTCTGTTTCAATTATCCTACGTGGCCTGAAGGAAGAGCTCCAAAGAATCAGTAAAGGCCCTGACCCAAAGTGCCTCTATCTCCTCATTCAATGTGCTGTAATCTAGTTCTGTTGCTGTAGGTGCTAGAGATAACTAAAAGGTAGGCTAGTAGACCCTCTGTTGGGATGTGTGTTTGCACCGAGTCCATAGTTCATAGTCTCAATCTAGCAAAAATTCAGTACTACCTAACCCATTGCACTGATGAGGTTTGCAAGACTTTAACTGAATGGGTAAGAAAGGAGATGTTCAGTGGGAGAGAAGGTATTAGGTCTGATCCCTATCGTCTTCAAGGATCTGCCAGTGATTCCAGAGCAGGACTATGATCTTGTCCAAAGTGTGGGCTGCACAAGCTATGTTTGAGAGCCAGACACTGAAGCCTGGTCCTGAACCTCTTTCCAGTCCCTCATGTACAAGTTCCCCCTCTACTTCTCAAGTCTGTCTCCCAAATGCTGACAGATAGTCTATTGAAATTGCCAGGACAAGTGAAAAATGGGTTGTTATTGTTAGGTCTTTCTTGTTAATTAAAAAAGTCTGTCTTTGTTTCCAATCTGCATGTGACCTTTTACAAATAAGGAGAAGTCATTGGATGCATGTGCTGATTCTTGCATTTATTCTTTCCCCTACAGATTCTGATGCCCACAGCACAACTTCAAGTGCCTCCCCAGCTCAGTCACCCTGTTACAGTAACCAGTCTGACGATGGCTCTGACACAGAGATGAGTGCTGGGTCCAGCAGAACACCAGTTTTCTCCTTTTTAGATCTCACATATTGGAAAAGGTAAAAAGCAACAGAATGTGCACTCTGTGCAGATAGCAATTCACTTTATGTACACAGTGCTTGATGCTGCTGCTTCTGGAATTTGCTGCTGCTGAACTTGATTTGTTTAAAGGATATAATTTAAGTCAGAGTATTATACAATATCTGTCTGTGGGAAGAAATGCCGCATGTTTAAGACATTTTCCTCTCATCTCCCTCCAGTTCCCTAAATACTGATACACTTGCTAGAAAATATTTTTTACTTTTTTGGAAATAACAGATAATATTCCTGACTGTCATTATCTTGTCTTAAAATTGTGCTCTGTAGACATAATGTGTTACCAAGTACAACAGTGCTCTCAGCTTGCCAGCAAAACATAACATTTGATTTGGTTGATCTGTGATGGTAGTCATTTTTTTAAAAAAAAAAATCTGGAGTGGGGGGAAAACCACGAGATTCTCTGGGAACTGACAAGCTTGTTATCTTTTATTGCCTGTTGTGACACAGTAATCCCTTGTTTATCTAATTGCTCTATTGAAATTGTTGTGACTTTGCTGCCTCCTCTCAAATAGAGTTTGCAAGCGCATTGTAGTCAAGGTTAGCTCAGCCCAGATTATTGTGTATCTGAAACTGCTCTGGGAAGCAAAATGAGAGACTTGGGTTTGTATAGACATGGGTTTCTGGGCTTTTTCCTTATTTTGTTTGTTTGTTTGTTTTTTCCCCCAGAGCAGTGTTGTGGATTTAGACACAGACTTGTTTTCTCTTTCTGAGCAGCCTTTTCCCTCCTGTCCTGAGCTGGAGGCTCAGAAAAGTAGTGTCTTGGGTCAAACGGATTTTTCTGTATTTCTGTGAATTCTGTATATTCTAAACACACAAACTCTGTCTCCCTGCCATTTCTTCCAGGCAAAAGGTCTGCTGTGGAATTATTTACAAAGGGCGTTTTGGGGAAGTCCTCATAGACACTCATCTCTTCAAACCTTGCTGTAGCAATAAGAAGTCTGCCACTGAAAAGCCAGAACAAGAAGGACCACAATCTCCAGCAATCTCCACTCAAGAGGAGTGGTGACTTCCTTGGATAGCTGCAGAAGGTTATACAGATCCTCTTATTCTCTGGAAAAATACTAGAAAAATGACTGTTCACTTTGGACACCTGCTATGCTGCCAAAAGACTATTCCCTAGAACTGTTTTCGGTTTTACTGCTACAATTCCTCAAATTCTGAAGCCAGTTTATATCCTTTCAGAAAGACTGTACATAATATTTAAGATGCTATGGAACACTTAGCAAAGCTGATTGCTGCTGCAAGGTTGTCTAATCTTCCCCCTCTCTCCCCCTGCCCCACTCACTCCACAAGTGAATAAGAGGATGGGGTTTTGTATATTAAAGTATATGTAGTTCATGTTTTCTGTATTGAAAGAAGCAGTGATTGTAAGGCTTTTTTTATTTTAAGGTTGGTTGGTAACTTCCCTTAAAGCCCCAAGAAAATACTTCATTCTTAGACATGTATGAGTCAATAAGGTGAACAAATACATAGAAATGTTATAAGTCACCTCTCTCGTTATATAAATACCTATTTTTTTAAAGGTGTGGAGATCTCACCCTATACTACTGACGTAACAAAGACCTGTTTCATCCGTCCTATGTGACAGACTGGTAAACTGTAGACATCTCTACTACAAGTGGTAGTTATCTGAGAAGGCCTCCAACATAGAGTGCTCTTCAGAAGGGTGGGAGAGCTCTCCCCCTTAGCTAAGGAGAAAGATGTACCTAAGGAACGTAGTGAAATGGGAGACTATTTTGTTTTAACCCAGCAGCAGCAGACATGTTGGGCTTCATGTAGTAACTGACTGGTGATGAGAGATGGACCAAGAAAGCATCTTGATGCCCAAGGTAGGTGTAGATAATGGCCAAAACTGAGTAATTGCTATCTGTTGGCCTAGTGCAGCTGAAATGTGGCCACAGACCAGACTTCCTTCTGGTTTTGGACCTGACATAGAACCAAACCCCTTGCTAAGAAAATTGGGACACCCAGGGACATAAGCTGATTGCAGCCTGGGGTCTGGATTCATGATTGCTGTTTTGGAGCCCTTCCCCTGCAGGGCTTCTCTGTTTGAGTTTTGAGGGGTTTGTTTGTTTGTTTAAATGACCACCAGAACAATGCTTTTGTGAATACTGAGTATGAAAAGTTCTATTAGGAAAGGTGCTGTACTGAATCGAGGCAGCTCTGTTTGCATACGTGATCAAAAGATAGTATTTCTTACATCGATTCCCCAACAAACTTGTGTGCAAACCATTGTGATGCTCCTTCAAACTCCACTTTGCCTGTAGGGTGGAAGCCAGCTTCCTGGAAGAGTGTGTTGCAGTTTTAGCTCCCAATTGTTTCATGTTCCTTTTATGAAAGTTTTAACTTGTGTAAGTTGGGAATTCTGCTTTTTTTTTTTTGTTTTGTTGCTGTTTTCAGGAGTAGAGGGGATTTCTCTAACTGTTACTCTTTTGGGATATTCTACAATTAATTGCTACAAGCTTTCCTCTTTTTTGAGTGTCACCAACATAATACCAGGGTGGGTAGGGCTTAGGACTGGATTTCCGTGTAATCTCACTTCCTGAAATAGGAATGCTTAGCAAATTGAAAATATAGGTAGGGAAAGATAGGCATGTTTTAAGAGGAGCCTCTACCCTCAAAGCATGATATTTTTAAATTTTTTTTTTTAATTATTTTCTTTTTCTCTTTTTTTTCCCTCTCCTGTTGGGTAAGCCAACCTCTGGAGAGAAAGAACATTGGGGAAACAGGGCTTTGACGTATCACAGCCTTAGAGCTTAGAGCTTTCGTTGGTTTTATTTTGCTTTTCCCAAACTCTCTCTGAGATTCTGAAGGGAGGACAAAGCTGCCTACCTTTTCATCTGCAACCAAACAGGTTCATAGACTCACTTAGGTTGGAAAAGACCTTTTTAAGATCGAGTCCAAATATAGATACAATGGAGACTTGCTTGCTTAAAGCTTAACTAGGTTGGTCATGTCTAATAAGGGCTTGAGCAAGGCCTAGCTGTTTTTGCAGACACCTGCTTTCATTTGAATTTGTGTTTTCAGCATCAGTAATTCTGTTTACCTAAGGCTGCAGTAGTGGTGGTAGGATGTGCTCTGATATGGATCATCTCTTCTGTATTTATTTATTTATTGCTAGATTTCAACTGCCAACTGCTTTCCCTACTCCCATCACTTCCATTCCCATTAGTAATGCAAAATGAACTGTATGTAGTCATGCACTTTGTATTAATGTATTAGAAATCTATGGAACCTGTTTTGTACTTTTATACTGTTCAGACACTTGTAATCCAAACTTTTTTTTACTAGGGTAATGAATAAATTTAGAGTTATTTAGAAAATAAACTTCTCCTCTGTTTATTTCAGCTTTATTCTGTTAATTAGACTTAGTGTTTGAACCAGCCCAGGCAACCCATATTTCTATTTGAACAAGACTTCAAGGTGTGGGGGTTTTTTTTGAGGGGGGGAGGGGGTGGTGAGATAATTCTCTTCCTATTTAATTTGGAAAGAAGAGCAGAGCAAGGGAAGGAGATGGTGTTTATTATGATAGACAGCTGTCTTGGGGCAGAATCACAGCGCTTTCCTGTTGGCACTGTGTGTGTCAGGCATTCCTTTACTAGGAAGGGCTGGTGCTGACATCTGGTGTTCCTGGGGGGCTTGCTCTCTGTCTTAGCTCACCAGTGTTCAGCGAAGGCCAGCTGAAGCAACAGCGTTAGAGGGTTGGTGCTGACAGCATGTAGAAACATCACTTTCCAGATCCAGCAGAGATGGAGGTCTCCTCTGCTGAAGCTGGAGCCTGGAGTGTTTCTTCCCATGACAGGCATAGTCAGCTGGATGAGCTCCAGCAGACTGGTGGGAGCAAGGTCTCTGGCAGGAGATAGCAGTGAGTAACTGAGTTTAGAAGATGAGGCTCTTTCTTGATAATGGGGAAAGTATTGCAACCTTCAGCATGACAGCTTGTTACAAGAGACTTGGACTTTAGTGGAGACACTGATTTATTCCTACTGATATGCTGGCTATTTTCTTATAAATTAAGCACCATGATTTCCAGACATATATGTAGAAATCATTTAAGTGGAAGCTCCGCATAGCCTGCATAGACCACATGATTTTAGTACAATAGCATCTATTTTGGACATATTTACATTATCTGCTGTACATGCCTAAACACACTTTGGGCATGATTCATTTCACCTAAAACAAAAAGCTCTCTGTAAAGTCACTGAAGAGGAGCAGGTGCACCAAAAGGTGGTTTAAAGCAGGTAAACTTAGTACATATACTACTCTGTGCAACTTCCACCATTTTTCAAATAATAAATTTCTTTTCCTTCTCTCTTACACTGCTGCTACGTGCTGGTGACTACAGGTACTGTATGGGTAACCTCCAGGTGCTGAGAACACCAGTGTTGATGGACAGAGGGCTTTTTTTGTGAGGCAGATAACCTAACAGAGGGCTACAGCTGCAGAGGAGGATGCTCCTATGGGAACACTGGGGAGGTAGGACATGCCATCTTCAGAACAATACGAAATGAAATCAGGAGGCAAAACCCTGCGTAAAGCCCTGCCATGCTTTACCTGAATAGGCTGTCACAATGACCCATCTGCTAAAATAACCTCACAGTGTAAGCATTATAAAGGTGCTTTACTCAAAAGATGAGAAAAACAAGGCATGTGACAAGGTGTTTTGCTGGAGGTCACCAATGGACAGGGAGCAGATCCCTGATTTCCAATGCTTGCACTGAGTGCCCAGTGCTGCTGGTGAAGCATGTCGTGGCAGACACTGCTTTTGTATGGTTCCACATGAAGAGTAATTTTATTCTGATTCGTACAATGTAGAAATTTCTCTGTGACTTCTACAACACTGTGTAACTTGCTTTCTGAGCAGATAACAGTGGGTGCCATCCACCCCCTGTGATTGAAGAGTTGCAACTCTTCTTGAAGTAGTATAAAAATTTAGTTTCAATATGATGTAAGGAAAAGGGAAGCTGCTCCTAAATGATTCCTGTAGCACATAATGTCATTTTTAGGCTGCCCAGATGAGGGGTGAGAGCATTCTCCAGACCTGGTCCTGTGATTGCCAACATCAGAGACACAGCTCCCTTTTGGCTCTTGGTTTCTGTTTCCTTCCCGCAGGAATCTGACCTCAAGGGGGAAAGGGAGCACATGTCCAGGTCCCTTTTTTCAGACACTGGAAGTGGCAGCAGGGAATTGGGGCTGGCTTTCTCCATACAAACAGTCTACAGTGAATAAACACAAAACCCGTGCTGCCTTGCAGGATAACCACATACAGGGTTTGTGAAGTTGCTGAGGTTGTGATGGGCATCGTGTAGCAAATCCAGGCTTCTCAGCAAACCCCGTTGTGCTGTTCGGAGGAGAGACCGCAGTTGTTATTTCTATTGGAAAGTCCACATTTGGGTTGACCTATGATGACTTTGAATTCTGTTGGTGTGGAACAGGTAAAGTTATGTGGTTAAGGTCACAGAGGAGAGTGACATATTCTAGGAGAAAAAACGGTATGCAGAGCACTCGTGTACTTCCAAGTCCTGAATGTATTTGAAGGGAACGTGACACTAACATTTCATGCCATCTGTCATAAAGAATTCCAGTTTTTGTTTTATATTTATTAGTGAGAATGATATGGAGGATATTTTTTAATGTACCCAAGAGAGGTTATTGCTACAGGAGACTCTGACACCTGCTTTTCCATAGCCTCCTGCCCAGTAGGAGCCTGACTGGAAAGGCCCAGGCTGTCCCGGTGTCCCTCCTGGGGGCTGTGAGGTGCTGCTGGGCCTGGCGCAGGTCGTTGGGTGAGCTGGGAAGCAGCCACCCCAGCCACTGTCAGGCGGGCCGGTGCCCTCAGGCACAGCCTAATGGCTGGGCTTGTAACCTGCTGACAAGGGTCAGCCCCGTGGGCGCGGAGCACCTGGGGGTGGTTTGAGGGCAACCAGGCAAACCAGCTGGTAGATGGGGCTGGCAGGTGCAGAAGGCTGAGCCCGGCTGTTCCCAGCTCTCCTTTGCTGACCAGGCTCAGCAGAGAATGCAGGATGGCACCCTGGAAAGGCCATCAGGGTGACAAACCCTGCAGGAGGGAAATGGGGGAACGGAGGCAGAGCATCATGTAGGCACAGGCAGCTCTTGTTTTGCCTGGATCAGCATGCCTCAGTGAAGTGTTTAATCAGTCTCAGTAACTTCTTGCCTGTGAAGAACTGCTGCTTCGTGCGCTTAAACCAAGGGGCTTGGGGGAGTACTGGGTGTGGGGTGTGTTCTGAGGAGGGGCAGACAGACAGAGCTCTGGGGACACATGGCGTGAGGGCAAGAGACCAAGAGCATTTGAGCCTCTTTGGCCACAGTGAGTTTCAGAGCACTTGTATAACCAGCCTGGCTTACAAAGGCTCCACTGTGGCCATAGGTAATATTTTCACCATTAGATATACACCTGTGGCAGCTATTAAGAAGCTCTGACAGCAGCTCCAAGGCTATGGGAGATGCTTCTTCATTGCTTCAGAGATTTCACCTGATATTGGGAGAATAAAGTGGCTGTTCTAGTTTAATTAATTTTTTGTTTATATTCTGTTTTAATGATGGTTGACTGTTCCTTTTATTGTGAGCATTGTCGTGGCTCCAAGGCTCCTGAGGAGAAGTGAAGAGGGAGCAGAAAGCATCATCACACTAGATAGTGCTCAGCACAGATCAAGGGCTGATCCCAGTTAGCCAGCATGATTCTGGACACAAGATGCTGACTATTCAGTCAGGCTCAATGTTGTACCCTATGACTAATCAACATACAGGTGTTTGGAATAGTGGTAAGCAGGTCAGAGGGCCACTGTCCCTTCTCAAGCATGCTCCTGCTGGCCTGGTCTTGTCTCTGTCCTTCATCCCTCGCCTATGTCTAGAACTAGAACATGGTGAGTGGGTAAGGAAAGGAACAGTGCTTCTCATCTGCTGAAAAGATTGTGAAAAGTTTGTGTGGCAGGGAAGGAAATGGCTGGGTATTTTCTCTGCATAACTTCATCTGGTGTGTGTGGTAGATACAGAGCAGCTTCTCCTCGCTCCCTCTTTGTCTCTCCTCACTCCCTCTCTGTCTCTCCCCTCCACCTTCCCAGAGTTGCCTCTCGCTTCTAGAGAGCAGCTTCAGGCAGAATGAGACAGGCTTAAAAACACTTGAAGGTGAGGGGGTTAGTGTTTTGTATGGAAATGGAGATGCCTAGCATTAAAGGCCTTCCTGAAGGAAAGGATGTTTAACAGTGGGTTGTTTCTCCACTATGGAAAGGGAGGGTGAAATTCCAGAATTCACACCTTCACAGACAGACCCTTTGCTTGGGTATCACTTTCTGTCCTTTAAATAACCACGTAGGAAACAAGAAAAGCAAACCAGCTGAAACTCTCCAAGCATCATTCCCCATGCCCTCCCCACCCTGCTGAGCTCCCTCTCCTTTGGATATAAGTTTTCCTTCCATTTTTGTTCCCCAGTCATCTGCATGATTGCTCTTGGGTTGGCACCCTTGCCAGGCTGTTACCATCTACAGAGTGAAAGTTGGGCAGCCTCTTCCTTCCCCTGGATGCAGTTACCTGATGGTCACCTGCCCAGAGGTAAGATGTTGAAGAGGCTGGTGCTACCATAGGACTTTTTGTCCCCTACCTACAATCTAGCTTTTGATGTATGTGAGATGATAGATGAAAGACAGAAATATACAGTTTTGTTGGTGCTTTGGTTTTGGTTTGTGTTGTTGGGTTTTTATAATTGGAGGAACCAGAGGCACTAATATAAAATAATAAAAATTCCATTATTTTTGACAGTCATCATCCAAAATTCCTGTGTTGTACCAAACCTTCTCCCCTGGCATCTTTATGTTGAACTGGGAGGGAGATCAAAAGTAAGAACGCAGGGCCTGGTAACAGCACCTTCATTAAGGACTTCTCACATGTTTTCACATAAACTCTTATTTTCCAATTGTAAAACTCAGCCATAAAGTGTCCTTGCTGACAGCAGGCACTTAAGGTTTAAGACTATCAGCACTTCAGTCAATCAAATCTCCAGTTAAAGCAAAGTCCCAAAAATCCTCCTACATATTCAAATTTGAATTTGCTTTGTTGACAATCTCTGTACTTTAAAGTACAGAGTGGTTGACTTAAATTATTTATAATGCACACTCTATAGGTTTCCAAATTAAATGCAAATGAACAACTAGTATATTTGATGTAGTACTTTTTTTTTTTTTTCCTTAAAGCAGGTCTAATCCTGATGGGTGCTGAGGACCCATCAGAAGCTCAGCCTCTTGTTTTGAAGATGATAAGAAAGCCTTTTTAGTAGGGGAAGGGGATAGAGATGGGACAGACAGCTCTACAGGGCTAGCACAAAAAAGTCATTGAGCAGCCATGAAATAAAATATGTTTGCAGCTAGGTGAAAATCCAGGCCAAGCTGGGGTTTGCACACATGTTCATAGTTAGAGATAAATCCTTCCTGGCAAATGATTCTATCTGCCTCTCTCAAAAGCTCATATAGTGAAGTTTTTTCAATACCCCAAGAGAACAAGGATTATGATGAGCATGTTTAGTTGCGCTGTAAAGAAACTAAGTATAAAGTTAATTTGTCTAAAGGCAGAGCTGTACAACATGCATGTTTCCTTGTAATGCTAGACTTGGTTTACAGCCATTTCAGTTTAGGCACTGTTATGTGGAGGAGGCAATTTGAGAAAATACTTCAAAAATCCCATCTTGGGAACATTTTGAGGGTGTCCAGAAATCCACCCCTCAGGTATATTTTGAAAAATGTCTGTATGGCATTGATCAGGGCCATCCTGAAAACACCTTATGCCTGCTTCCTCAGCAGAAAGTACTTTGAAAGTGTCTAAATTGGTGGAGTTGGTTAGAGGACATCCCCTGTGCTCATTTAAATATGCTCTCAGGGTCCCACCTCATGGAGGAATAGGAAATGCCCAATCTGAGGACCAGTAAGAGAACACCCAAGCCCTGAGGAGTCGTTTGAAAACCAGAAAGGGATCATTGCCTTGGGAAGCTCTAACAAGTTCCTGTGAAGATCCTGAATATCATTTTTAAAAGGCTGAGCAGCAACGAGACTAGATTCTTTTGGATGTGCACATAGTCCCCAAACAGAGGCTACCTTGATGTCCCTCTCCAGCATGAGATCTCTTTCAAAATCATTTCAGTGGTCTGATGGACAGACATTTATATACTTTTTTTTTTTAATTCTGTGGTATTTTGAAAATATCTGAATGTCCAACAGTGAGGCTGTATTGAAAACAGTGAAGAAATAACTCTTCACTTTCTAACTGCCTTTTGGATCCAACCACAAAACTGGCTTGAATGACAAAATGCAAAAGCCACAACCTTCCTTCCTGACTCAGTGACTTGTGAGAAACTGAAAATCTTCCAGTGATGCTCATTTCCAAAACAGCTTCTTCAAAGAGAAAGGAATAATTTTTTTGAATGGAAATGCCACTCCTATTAAGTCGGATAGCGTTTGCCATTTTTTATGACAAATGAAGTAAAACTGTTGGATGTAATTTGAAAACCTATGAATTGGAAGAGGACATAAAAAGCCGTAATTGCAGTTTTCACTGCTCCAGGGTGTATTACTCAGGCACCACAAAGGTCCCCTGTGCTATTTCTCAAACAAGTTTAAAATAGAAGATGCTACATTGGAGGGAGGCTAAAAAGATGGTTATGAGATGTTGTCTAAATAAAAAAGGACACCTTTAAAAGAATTACCAGCAATGTTGGTTGCACATCCCAGTCCTTTCTTTGCCACCTCTTCTTTTATGATCTGCTTCTCTGATCCCGAGGAACTGAGCCCTCAGTTGGTTTCTGCTGGGTTGGCTGGTGCCCACCTGTGCTCACCCCAAGACTGGCAGCTTCAGGTGGGGCAGCCATCACCCTGGGCAGTCCTGCCCAGAGGCAGCACACAGGACCTCTGCCTGTAGTCACAAGGGTCTCTATGGGTGCTTGAATACTGTGTGCAGTTTTGCCCCCCCCCCACGGCCCCCCGCCAATAACATGAACAAATTGGAGCAAATTCAGCAGAAGATGGTGTTTTGCCAATTAGTAGGCCCAGTAAAAAGGACACAGCCAGCAGCAAAACAACAATCCAGTACATAGGTTCTATTTCATATAAAGGGGTCAGTATATAGAGGATTGCTGGGGGTACAAACAAGTCAGATCACGAATAACAGACATCAACCCCAGCGACCCCAGGAATGACACAGTATTGCTCATAATAGATGGAACAAACAGAGACATGAGATAACCCACAGAGAAGATGGGAGACAACCAGGAGAACAAGGCAGTTACATATGACAGAAGTAACCCCATGTTGCCTCCCCACAAAGCCCGCTTTTGTACGTGCCAGACCTGACCGGGATCCGGTTGCATGGGTGGTCAGGAGGTCCTTCCCCAACAGGAAACCCTGTGAAGTGCGTCCACTCCACAGACAGACTCTCCAACCCTTCCTGCAAGTGGGCCCAGCTTTTATCCCCAAACAGGACACCTGGCACTTGTTACCAAAATGCAGGGCACCTGGGGCTTGTTTACCTGAGGGCTCTCCTTGCAAGGCCGGCCGCACCCTGGAGGAAGGCCAAAAGGTAAACTCATCCCCTCCTCTTAAAGGGCTGTGGGAACCACCCATATGTCACCCTTAATTCAGGGCTGGGGGTTCAGACCCCAGCACTTCAGATGGCCACTTCCCTTGTGAGGAAAGAATGAGGAAGCTAGACTTGTTTAGCCTGGAGAAGACAAGGGTTAAGTGAAACCTAGCAACAGCCTAGGTTAGCAAGAAGATGGAGCCAGGCTCTTCCCAGTGGTGTGTAACTGGAAGACAAGAAAAAAAGAAGCATAAATTGAAGCAAGATGGGAATAAGAAGAAACTGTTTCACCATAAGGACAGCTAGGCAGTCAAACAGGTTGCCAAGAGAGGCTGTGCAGTTTCCATCTCTGGAGATTTTCAAGATGAGCCTGGATAAAACTTTGAATAACCTGGTCTGACCTTATATCTGACCCTGGACTAGAGATCACCTGAGATCTCATCCAACCTGAATTACCCTGTGATTTAAAATCAGTCAGAGGAATCACATCCCAAATGTGCTTCTGCTGAATTGAAAGGTAGCATGGGTAATTGTTAAGGTGTAGCGGTTTATATTGCCAGTTTATTTCTGCCTGATGGACAAAATCAGCCAGCTTTTAGTCCTAGGAGTTTACTAGCATATGATGAAAATAAAGAGAGAAGAAAGAAAATCTCTACTGAGTAACTCTATGGAGGTACCTGAACTTTCAGCTCTTCTAGGCTAGCTTACAGAATTTAGGGTGTATGTTACCTGTGCATTGATCTTGAGGAACCTTACACTACCAAAGTGATGCAAAGCACCTTTACTATTCCCAGGGGTAGATTATTGCTAGAAAATAATCATCACAGAAAAACTCAAGACAGTAATTCATCCTGAAGCAGAGCATGGTTTAACAAACTCTCCTGCGGTGCTTTCACAGTGCAGAGATGAAGGCACCACAAGGGCTGCACTCCTCCCACACAGTACACGTTACTAAATGTGCTTCCCCAGCAGGCAACTAGCAAACCATCAAGCCCCAGGATATCATACAGATTCAAAATGCATCAGTGATGAGCCTGGTTGTCAGGCAGTGTAAACCAGTGTCGTTGTCTGATCCAAGCCAGGTGGCACCAGCTGAAGATTTGGCCCACTAAAAGTATTTGGAGACTGTAAGAGGTGCAGAGTAATTACTGCTAGTAGGATCATTTAGCAGGGAAAGAAGTTCAGTGGGTGATGCCCATGTCTGTCTTTTCTCATCACTGCTGGAGCACTGTGTTGTGATGTGGGAGCCTGTTTTGCCAATCACTAGGCCTAGCACAAAGGACGCAGCCAGCAGCAAAACAATCCAGTAACCAGGTTCCATTGCACATAAAAAAGTCAGTATATGGGGGATCGCTGGGGGTACAAACAAGTCAAACAGATCACACATAATAGACATCGACCCCAGGAACGACACAGCACGACCAATAATAGGTGGAATAAACAAAGAAGAGATGGGAGACAACCAAGTCAATAGGCTGATCATATAGGATAGAAGTAGCCCCATATTGTCTCCCCACAAAGCCCGCATTTGCAAATGCCAAACCTGACTGGGGCCCAGTTGCAGGGAGAGCCAGGAGGTCCTTCCCCAACAGGGAAACTCTGCAAAGTGCATCCACCTCACAGACAGACACTCCACCCTTCCTGCAAGTGGGCCCAGCTTTTATGCCCAAAGCAGGACACCTGGCACTCATTTACCCAATGCAGGGCACCTGGGGCTTGTTTACCCAAGGGCTTTCCTTACAAGGCCGGTGACACTTTGGATGAAAGCCAAAAGGCAAACTCATCCCCTCCTTTTAAAGGGCCATTGGGAACCACCCATATGTCAACCTTAATTTCAGGGCTCGGGGTTAGACCCCAGCACTTCAGAGCCATAGCTATGCTCATGGTAATACTGGCCCCTGGTGCTTTTGTTCTCAGTACATGGCAACACTGCGAGGTTGTGAGAGCAGTGCTCCACTTGGCCATCCTCCACAGCAAAATAGGCCATGGTCCCAGTACTGCTGCAGGCTGGTACACGCAGCAGGCAATTTTCTTAGAAGCTGGGGCTAGAGCTGCTAGACATGCTTCCCTGCTGCCAGGTCTGTTCCCAAGTATTTAAACTGTGAAACAGCATGATGCCCTAGTGATCGGCCGTGCTGCATCTCATGAGTGTTTCACCTTCTGACATCTAGGAAGTAGTTGTTCCCTGATGACTCTGCCTGATACGGCATAGTGTGACCCTTGGTAGTCATCTCCATGAGATGATCCCTTCTGCCTGAAAGGGAGCTGACCTGGGACCATCACCTCTTCCTCACCTTCTGTGACAGTGAGAGAAACAGTCTTTTTCCAACTCTGATCTAGGAAGTGTACACATCAGGTCATACATCAGCAGGTGGGCTTTGCTGCTAGATTAAGAGGCTCTGGCATTCTTCATTACCCCTAAGCCACTGGTATACCTTCTGTGTTTTTAATCTTCAAGAAGTGGAAGTGAAGGACATGCAGGAGGTATGCACGGCATCCATTGCTTGCAGAGTCCACAGAGTATCAAGGGCCAAATCCTGCTGAAGGATGCAGGCCATTTCAATTGAGTCAAAAGACCCTTTTCTTTCATCTGAGAGCAGATGTAAATTAAATGGCTGTGAATTTTACAGCTGATTCTCAGACATGACGTAACTACGATCAACAACTTTTGTTCCACTCCAGTGAGACTCACAGCCATGCGCTGCTGCTATTTGTTAACATTGCCTTAGCTAGGCCATGGCATTCCACAGCACTTTGGTACTGAAACAGAGTTTTCATCTGGTATGAGGAGGTCTTCCACATGCTTGAGAAACCCTAATAAGTAATTGGAAAAATGCAGTGGATTGAATCCAGATGAAGCATCACAGACCAGTCATTAATGTCTTCTTGCAAGGACTGCTTTAATGGGAAGGCCACCTTGTGAGGAATCAAGAGCAAACCACAGCCAGAATCCTTTACGGAAAGGCTATCACCTTGTAATGGTGGTATTGAATTGTTCCTGAAGCTGCTATAGCACAGAGACTACAGGAGTTAACATGCTATTGTACGTCCTGAAGGGGCAGCAGATTTATTTTCCTTCTTTAGGCTGGATTGAAATAAATCAGGAACATAGGAACCTCTTTGCTCCTTTTTCTGTTGTTTTTGATCTTCGAAAGTTACACAGTTTCTAGAAATTTAAAAACAGTCATAAACAGAGGCCAAGGTACCCTAGAAAGGAGAACTGAGTAAAGTCTAATTGTGTTACATACCAGCTTCCCTAAGTAACATCACCTTCTTAGTCTGACCAACACACACCCCCTTGCTTTTTCTTTCTCTGTCATCTTTTTCAGTGTTGTTGTTCCTCTGTCTCTTCTAATGTTTCCATCATTTCCGCCTAGCCTGTTGGATGCACTTTTGAAGTCTGAGTGGTAACTAATCATAATGTTTTTGTTGCTGACTCTGCACCTTTAGGAATAGACGGGAGTCCTGATATGAGTGCAATGTTTAAGATAAAGATCAGGTGGAAAATGGGAACAGACAGTATGCAAGTAGATTTCAATACAGGAAGACTGAGCAAACGTAGCTCTTAAGGAAGATAGGGAAAAGAGTTTTCTAAGTGAAGGAAAAGATGATTTTTCTAAATGTAAGCTGTGGCAGTAGTATAATGCAGGTTTCCTATTGCAGGTGAGAAAAAACCATGCCTTTTAGGAAAGGTCTGAGAGAATACAGAGATAAGTGGGAGTGTGGAATAAAAGGAGAGCTGAGAAATACTGGAACTTGAACAGATTTTCAGTGGTGTTAGCACAGAGTTAACCATCCGCTGTCTTTTCCTTCTGGAAGGCCTCTGCCAGCAGACAGGATGCAGGAGCTTCACCTCATCTGTATTTCCAGCTTTCCAGTGAGACAGGCTGTTTGCTAGGCAGGCACTTTCTCCTCTTTGGAAGGCGGGTGAGTGAAGAGCCCATCCCCTCTGCATCACTTCTCATCGTTTATACAAGCTAACCCTCAGCTATTGTTTGTGCCTATGTGAATAGTGAGTGCTCTGTGCAACACGATGTATGGCTTCCAGGCTTAGAAGGGAAGCTTGGGAGCTGCAGATGGCTGTTCGGTGACAGCGTGGGGCTTCAGAGAAGGCACGCAGCTGAGCAGAGACCCACTGGAATAACAGCGTGGAGACAGCGGGCTTCCCACATGTCTGCCCTCGAGCAAAATCTCCATCTGCAGTGACCTGTGTAGATTCCTCAGACCAGTTTTTACCTACAGGGAAAACAGAAAAGAAACTAAACTTAAATAAGAATGATCTCATATTCATGCAGGAAACTGTAATTCAGACTTTTGTATGCTTTGAAGGGCAAGGAAGAAATTTTGGAGGTGAAATTTCTGCTGTGGAGTTTGGAAGACGATCCTGGTAGTCTGTTATGTAGTTAGATTAGATTTGATTTTCTAATATAAAATCAGGAAAGTCAAGTCTCTTGCTTTCACGTTAGTTCTTTGTTGTTTCCCACATCACTTGCATTAGGTTAAAAGCAGCAACGTCTGCAAGCTGTGCACCCTGAAATAGATTTCATTTTATAACTTGGAGATTATGTACGTATGAGTTAGCCAAAATAAAAGGACAGTGTTTATGTGAGGGATTATGCATTCTGGCTGCCTGTGGCTACAGGGGAACCTACTCCATGACCTAGGACAGGTCCCCTCCCAACTCTATATTCTGTAATGAGAATGGAGAGAGATTTTAAACTCTGTAAATTCTTGCCTGCCTCCCTGTTTAGAGTGATTTGGTCAGTTGCTGCCAAGTTATTGGCCAAACCTAGTGAGAAGACAGTGCAACTATTATGCTGTCACCTCTACTCTTGTCTAAACTGGAACAAAGTGAAAATTGCTTCTTTCTGTTAAACATTTTTTCTCTCATTTTATAGTCTTTGAAGATGAGTAGCAATTTCAAAAGTTAAGAAAGGCCAAGAATCTGACTTCTATTTACATCCAGGTCACAATACCCTGTACTGACAACATAAATGGCCTTTAAAGTGGCTGTAAATGTACATGTAAAATTTACAGACAGTAAATCAGTATTTATGTGCACAGGGCCCACGTTGCAATGCAGCAATAGTGTAAGTTATACGCATATGTGCACAGGATGGGGTCTTTACCCAGGGCTCTTCATAACTTTAAAGCTGCCCCCCTGACTTCAAACTTTTTCTTCTCTTTCCTCATTAATTCCTCTGCCCTTGCTTGCATATATGTCACAGAGCACAAGTTATTCAAGGGTAAGGATAATATATCTGAAAGTACAATAGAATTATAACAATATCATGTTTCCCACTGAAAAGGCACTTTTGCTGCGTTACAAGAATGAGTTATTTCAGTTTGTTTTAACCACTTCCATAAAATACATGCAAACAAAGCCCACCAAACTACAGAAAGTAGGTACTTTGGGTTGTACACTCTAACTACGTATTTTTCCTTTCACTTCATTAGGTCTTAGGTGCATGTGCATTGGCGAACAGTTGAATTGTTAGAGATGTTACTGTCTAGGAAGTCACTACAAGCTTGTTACAAGTTACTTGTCATGATTTATCTGCCGGAGGCAAGGCTAATGAGGGAGAAGGTTATGGGAGGGGAAACTCAGCGATGGCAGCACACACAGAAGGTCCCATCCCAGGTCTGGCTTCATCATAGGACTGATGCTGTACTGTCACTTCTACTCTGTCTTTTCCAGTGTTTTGGTTGTTAAAGCCAACTTTAAAGCTACCAAATTTAGGACTTCAATCTGGAAACAGATGCATCTGTAACGATGCATAACCGTTTGGGGGATGGATCAGGCCACATACCCAGGTGTAAATATCTGCAGAATTAGAGCTGTCAATCACAGAGCTTTAAAATATTTAGGGAAATGTCTTAAAATGAACATAAATAAAATGGCTTGCCAGTAAGGGCTATTGGCAGTAGTGTGAGATTAAATGGTAAAAGAATATCCAATACTCAAGATCCTCTCTATGGTGGGTTGACCCTGGCTGGAGACCAGCTGCCCACCAAAGCCACCCTGTCACTCCCTTTCTCAGATGGTCAGGGGAGAGAAAATATAAGGAAAGGCTCATGGGTCAATACAAGGACAGGGAGGGGTCACTCAGCAATTACCATCACGAGCAAAACAGACTTGACTTGGGGAAATTAATTTAATTTATTACTGATCAAATCAGATTAAGATAATCAGAAATAAAACCAAATTGTAAAACACCTTTCCCCCACCCCTCCCTTCTTCCCAGGCTTCACTTTATCCCTGATTTTCTCTGCCTCCTCCCTGCTATTGGCACAGAGGGATGGGGAATAGAGGTTGCGGTCAGTTTATCACACGTTGTCTCTGCCGCTCCTTCCTCCTCAGGAAGAGCACTCTTCACACTTTTCTCCTCCTCCAGTGTGAAGTCCCTCCCCTGAGAGACAGTCCTCCACAAACTTCTCCAACACGGGTCCTTCCCACAGGCTGCAGTTCTTCATGAACTGCTCCAGTGTGGGTCCCTTCCATGGGGTGCAGTCCCTCAGGAACAGACTGCTCCAGTATAGGTCTCCCACAGGGCCACAGCTCCTGCCAGCAAACCTGCTCCAGCATGGGCTCCTCTCTCCACAGGTCTACAGGTTCTGCCAGAAGCCTGCTTCAGGGTGGGTTCTCCAGGGGGTTGCAGCCTCCTTCAGGCATCCACCTGTTCTGGGGTCCTCCATGGGCTGCAGGTGGGTATCTGCTCCACTGTTACGCCCAACAGAATAAAGAAAACATTTGTCTTTCTTTTTAAAAAAAAACCCCACATTAATCATCACTTCTACCTGCCTTAGCATCTAGATAACAATAAAAATAAAAAATTATTCAGTCTTCAGTACATTCATTTACTAATTATAAACATTCACTAGGCTAAAAGTATTCAAAGGAAAATAAATGTGCAAGTAACGGGCCTCATGACTATGCAACAAAGTAGGAAATTTTCAAATCACGGTTTTAAAGCATGTGTGTTAGTTCACTGTTCTCTATTATCTATTTAGAAATCACTGTCACAACTCTCTTATTAACGTATGAGGTAGAAAATAAATGTGTAATAATAATCAACTTCATAATTTTTTAAGACATTGCTTTTAAGCTCTCCATTATCATATGCAAAATGGCAAAGTCAGTTCCACTTAATTTATTTCATATGTTCTTCCAACAGCATCACAAATAGTTCATTGTTACATATCTCTCCAAATAATGAGTTCAAGACATCCTTTCCTTTGCAATACTTCATCTGCATGCCACACAATTCATATCGTGTAATTGTCTGATGAAGAAGGGAAGCAGGTAGCCTAAGGCTATTAGAAAGAAGAAGCGTCAATGAAATAATGTTGGACACAGGTGTTGCCCTCTAAGGACAATGGAATATTTGGAGAATGAATAGAAGAGGAAACATGATGAAACTAATCAACAGATGATTAAAAAAACTAGTTTAACTTCCCTCCCTCATCAGGATGCTCCTCATCACCACATTCTCTCCCAGGGTAGGAAACTTCCGGACAGTCATGAGATTCCTATTACAAGTGCTGGATAAAATTAACTGAGCTCTGTTTGAATGCTACACTTACAGGATTTGCTGGAACAATGATTAACGTGAGCCTAACAAACCACTTATTAGCTAACCAGTATACTTTTAAAAATTCTAAAGAAACTAAAAATTCACCCCCCCCAAAAAATGTTTAAAATTAAATTGGAGTCAATTGAATTTCTTGTGCACTTAAGTCCGTGCTTTGCTGGACTGGCAACATAGTAATCACATAAAATGCATCTATTCAGAAATCCCCCCATTTCCTCTCAATCTAACAAATGTGAATAGCCCCCCCACCCTCACACACAGAGTGGAGCACATGTTCCTCTTCTGATGATTGCAATGTAAAAGTACAGCAACTTCTTCCTCTGTATATTTGGAAGGGCAGGCTCTTCAGAAGACTGAGAAAGCATCTGGTCAGTTCAATCTGCTACTTTACATAATATTTTATCCTTGACACCAGTTTTCAAGGGAAGTTCCCATGTGAAGTACTGTTCAACTGCACCTGCAGGCTTGAACAGTGTTCCTAATGGCAACAGTGTCATCACCTAATCATGAAAAAAATAAAAGGTTAGAAATGTTTTGTAGCCTATTAAACTACTATAATTTTTCTATTTGAAGATGAAGTCTGTATATAGAATTTCAGAGTAAATAATAATATCTTGATTAGCTGTGAGAAAGGTCATTTGCTGCGAGGTTGCAGGGGGAGGAGGTTCAGAAAAATATTTTCTCTAAGTTGCATTGGAAATTAAGGCAACTAATTTAGGTTCCACCCTGAGAGTCATTCATAATTGTCGGGGTTTGGTATGTTGTGTTTTCTCTGCTGCACCCCACCATGTAAAGCAAAGAGTAGAACAGGAGCTGAGCAGTACTGTATTGCCCCATGTGGAGCCCTTTTATACTTGAGGACATGCCAGGTCTGTGAATCCTCTGTGTCATTTGAAAAAAACCCCACAGCTAATAAGTAAGAGAGAATTAGACTCAGCCTGTGAGCCACTGAAGTAAGACAAATTTTAAAAAAGAACAGTTATAAATTATATTGGCATTTCATATGGCCATCATATCTGAGCATCTTCTTTATAAAGTCAAGGTGAGTAATGCAGTTTATAATGGATTTTTAAGTTCCTCTGAGTTTTTACTGTGTTTCTCTGTTCTGTTTCTCTATAGAGAGCAGAAATATCCACCTAACTGCAGTCAGCCACCATTTTAGGGACCTTTCTGTAATGGTATAATATGCTGGAACTACACAGAAAAAGAAACTTTTGACAGGAGCAAATTAAAACACAAAGCTGAAACTAGTAAACCTTTGGCAGCATGAAACTAACAGCAAGCAGCATCATGGGCAGGCATTACAGCAAGGTAAGGGGAATGTGGAGGTTTTTAACTTAAAATCCTCCTTATAAAATATATCTAAATATTTGGGCTATTTTTTTGGTGAGCACAGAAGTCAAATTTAGGGCTGCTCTCAATACACGAGAAGCCCAGTGGGAGTGAGGGGCAAAATACTGACCTTGGAGAAGTCCATGTCAATATTTCCAATGGCTTCAAGGAAGGCTGGATGCTGTCTTGCAGGATTACTTGTGTACTTAAACTTGTGAACAAATATTTACAGACCCAGAGGCTTTTGGTTTTATTTTCAGAGTGAATGAGCATTTCTGGATACCACGGAAGTCAGAGAGAGCTGTAGGTTGCTCAGCTTTTCTGGAAGTGGAGGCTTTTGGCTACAGAAATGTCTACTCAGTTTAGGACTACCAGGAGTCCCACCTACCTGCGGGGGACTTGAAAGATGGACTGGCTCCTGGCTCTGTATGAGATCTGATCCACTCACCAGTCACAAAGCCTGTACTGAGGTGCGCCCAGCCTCAGCCCCAGTGTGTCAACTGGCTATCTCAGGAAGGAAACTCAATTGCAAACCAGGCTAGTTTTCATCAGCTCACATCCCTACATGTAACAGTGAGTAATTCAAGCTCTTCTGAAGGACACTCAGGCCTGGGAAGTGTGGCCATGATCCAGCATGGCCCAGGATTTTGTGCTCTTGTTGACATGCTGGTGGCAAGGACAATGTGGCCATTGATACAGGGGCGAAAGAGTTAATAGAAATAGTTTATTTAAAGAAGTATGCAGCTCTTGCTTGGGGAGTATGTAATCTTGCCTCTCTTGCTTGGGAACCTTGCCTGCTAGATGAAACAGGTGCTACAGGCTGCTGATTAGAAGAAGACCGTTGAGAAAAGGGAGGACAGCTCCTGCTCCTTCTGATAAGAGGAAGGTCGGTTCCCATCATCCCAGCATTTGAGCTGGTGGGAACCGACGCCGTGGCCTGGAGAAGAGCCAGAGGCCCACAGAGCATGCGCAGCCAACTGAGGAAGACTTGGAGCCTTCCTCCCGAGACCCCCAAAGAGGACCACCAGGTTGCACTGCGCAGGCACAACCAGGCGGAGCAAGAGGCATGGAATATTATAATGACCTGATACAATGATGTAATGTTTATGATACACTCCTCATGAATATGTATTACTTAGTGCTATAAAAGAAACACGCTTTGGCCCCTAGGTGTGCAAGTTCAGAGGAGCGATCCCCCTTGCACCCGGCGCTGAATAAACATACCTACTTTATATCTTTTCAGGAGTTATAGAGTGTTTTCCATGCATCAGCCATAAGCTAGGAGTATAAGGCAGGGCAGCATTCAAAGGGGAAAATATTTTGCAATGTGTTAACAATCCTGTGTACCATGCTGTTGACACTTCAGTCAATCTAGGTCATTTTACTCTGTGAAATGAATGCATATTTATTTATCACTGAAACATGAAGATAACCACATCTATTTATGCTGCCTTTCAGCATTACTGTAAGAGAAGATTTCAAGGTTGTGCTTTGTTTGGATTTATATAGGTTTCCTTCCAAGCCGTAGGATGATCACTAAATCTTTGTCTCTCTCCCAGGCTCACCCCTGGCTCTTTTGTTTTCTTATCAGCAGTGGTAGTGGTGCAGGAATATATAATGCTGGTCTGCTTTTCTGAGGATCTGAAAACACTCTGCTGCCAGTAACCTGACTGGAGGCTGAAGGCTCTGATTATATCACAGAATTTTGTCTTCTAGTGTACAGTTGGTTGAAAAATGGGAAAATTGTAAACAATTGAGAGAAACTATTCTCCTATATTCTGGCAAGCTTCGGAGCCAGTTCTGGTTTTTCTTACCAGAAAACATTCCTCATATTCCATTGGTTCTAGGAGGTATAACAGCAGTATGCTTTTGACAACATTATTCATTGCTTTTTCATAACTACTTTTCTGCATTTTCAAAGTCCTGCAGAAACACTAGTTTTTTTGTTTCCTTTTTTTTTTTTAAACAAGATTGAGCAGTATTCGTGACTTTTAAAACATATTAATACATATGTATCTGAATTATATGAATAATACGGAGAGTAAACAATTATTCACAAACACTTTAAGTAAAAGTTCTTTCCTGTCGTTTTTCCATTAGCACACAAATACTGTGTTGGAAAGCTGTCAAGATTTTTACCTCAATGAAGCTCTTATTGTTTCTCTTTAAGAAGATGAACTGTCCCATTAAGATCACAATTCTTGTGAGCAGAAAAAACAGCAAATGTGAAAAAAAACACCCATGCTTTTCAATCTGAATTTTTAATACAGACTAAATTTGTAGACCATATTGTCTTAATGAAGTCACTGGGATAAGTCAAATGCTCAGAGTTAAGTATGGACTTAAGCACATGCTTAATTAGGGTCCTGAACAAAAAAAAATAATTTGCAGGCTCAGCTGCAGTTTATACTCTGTGGCTGCGAGCCGCCACGTTCCAACACTTGTGTGAATGGCTGCACTCATATCAACACGGCCAACATAAAAATGCAAAGTACTTAATCAAATTTTTCCAAGTGAAAGCTTGCTTCTTGTGGCAAAACTTAGTAAGGTCAGAGAAAAGCAGATGTGTTTCTATGCAGAAATTTTAAGGAGTGTTTCAGCTGCTGTTCATAACAAATACTGAGAGTAAATGAAAATGGGAGTTAGGTGAGGCAGATGATTAAAACAATGTCCAATATTTAATTCACTTTGATAGCATAAAAAAGTATCAAGATCCAAGTTGTTAGGAGGACTGAATAAATGCATCCTGCTAGCTACCTCAGAGTTTTATGAAACTGTCGTGGTGCTTTCAGCCCTGTTATATATTATTCCAGAATGAAGCTGTGACACAGTAAGATGCAAAATGAAACACAAGGGAAAATATTTTCTACAGGTCCATGTGAAAAGCCTAAGATCAAAGGTGTTTAGGTGGCAATAAGAAGGAAATAAATCTGTTATTAGTATTTCCCTGGGAATAATAAAAATCCATTAGCTTCTCTCGAGGAGTTAAGGTTATTGGACAGAGGATGAAAGGTATGAAAGCTTCTAAGCTGTCCCAATCATTACTATCTAAATCATACCTAAGATGACCAACTGGATAAAGAAAACAACCAAGTCAGGCCATTATATTTTTAAGACCTATTTGACTTAAACATTTTTGAGCCATGTACCATGGTCATAAGGGTACAGCCAGCCAGAGATTCATGCTTGTGAGATGCCAGGAGATCCTCTGCTACACAGAGACTGGAGCCATTAGCGATGAAGGATCCTGCAGCTGAGGCAACGGACAAGCACGCAAATCAAATTCTGTGAGAAGAAAATGCGTTCACATAAGAACTCAGAACTCTGGAAAAAAAGGACCCCCGATGTTTGAGAAAGCCTTTAAAAAAACAATTGGGAAGCTACTTTAATGGGGATGAAAACTAGAGCAAAAAAAAGTGCTCCAGCATAGAAATACAACATAACAGAATAATATTTTAATGGAGGCCTGCAGCATCAAAGGACTCTTCAGAGCTGCGATGGAAGGACAGGGTCACTGAGCTGTTTATAACTACTTCTTGGGAAGCAAAGAAGCATTGGACTATCTGGGCTCTGCCAGAGGAGCAGCACACCTAGCTCACAGTATCATGTAGTTAATCCCTGCACAGAATGGTGAGCATGTGCAGTGCCATGGTTTCTATTCATAATAAACTCTTCCCATCACAGAACTCTCCTTTACGTTTAGGAAAAGAAAACATTTCTCCACAGACTAAATAATTTCCAAAACTAAATAATAAAAGTCTCTTTTGGAAACAACATTGGTTTTGAATGGGAAAATACACCAGGCAGCTTTTTATCAGCATTCCTGTGAATGGTGAAGGCGGGATTATCCCTTTTCTACTGGCAAAAACCAATATGCTCAGCAGCAGAAACATGGAAAATGTAGGATTCCTGTCCTGAAAATGAGGATGGTCCTCACAGCAAAGCGCAGTGGCATTCAAAGCCTTACAGTCTGCATGTTCTCTGCTGCCAAAAAACCCAACAAGCACAGGTGTGAGTTGCAACTTCCAAGACTGACGAGCAGGCAAACTTTTTCCTAGGGTCAGTGAAAGAAATGCTTCTGTCACAAATAACAAACCCACTTCATGTGCCAGTCTCTATTGCAAAACATTTATGGGCAAATGTTCCCTTTAATCTCACCCCTGGAAACTCGTGGATTTCTTTTGAAATTTTCACTCACACACACACACAAAAAAAAGAAATCCCATATGAACGCTCTGCAATGTTTCCCCTTTTGCAGCTGAGGTTTGATGAGGTCCTGAGAGAGGACAGAGAAATTAACAGAAGCAGGTGCTGCTGCTTGCACTGCTTGGACCACATCTTTCTCCATCTCAGCTGGTCCCTCTTATTACTAAGGTTGCCCAGCGCTTCCCAGTTTATTTTTTTTTTTCATTTGCTTTTGCTTTAACAGGTTTTTCAATTCCTGATGAACTCTTCCATTCTAGGTGTCTGCCTCAAACTGAGTAGAGACCCACAGCGTTAGCCATTTTCAAGAATGGGACTGAAAAAACATCAGTCCACAGGATCTCTTCTGCGCTTTCACTGAAATTCCAGAAACCCGCAGCCTAGGAACAGGAATTTCAACTTTGCAGTTGGCACATACTCCACAGAGAGCTCTTTCAGCTGAACTTGTAAATTCTCCAAAGATGCTTCTGCCAGGGAGTGTGACTCCTTTCCCTCGCAGATCTTATAGGTGTTAACACGGGGTTTAATTAAATGTATTCTGTTTGGCCTGGAGCTACATAGGTGAAATTTGAATAAGCTCGTAATGTCTGCTCCCAGGTACAGTAACTATTTTTTGCTTACTTTCATGGCTCCCTTTCCTCTTTCCCTTGGAAATTACAGAAGAATAAAATGTCTGATGAAAATGATGAAAGTTGGGGGGAAAAAAGCAAAAGGAGAAGAATGGAAAGGAGTCAATAGAATCAAGAATTCTGGCGAGGTGAGGACTGAGTGAGGACATCAAAACTGGCTGGGAATTGGAAAGGGTGCCTTGCACTGGTTGCACAAGAAGAGCAGGAATGTGAACCAGTTTGCTAGGCAGGATTGAACATGGAGGTAAAAAGGAAGGAGAAAAAGATTCTATACAAGGAAACTGAAACTAGGATCCTGTAAAGATAACAGAGAAAACAAGGAGCCTGAGTGTAAAGGGAGAAGTGTATCTTTAAGAAGCATTTGTAAAAGTTAGAAGTCATTGTGGTGTGCAGCAGCTCGTGTAATGCAATGCTGGACACGGAGTAAAGCACCCTTTCACCAGACTCCCTGGCTTTGACTTCTGCATAGCCGACAGGTAGCCGCAGGGTGTATATGAAAAAACTCCTTGCAGCATAGCATAGCCTTGCAGCAACATATTTCCTAAGATCTTCCAGGTTCTTCCAATAAATTGGGTGCAATTCTGAGTAATTAATTCTTCTTTGTGAAATCTAATTTATTCATCCATTGCTCATTCCAGAATTCTTCAGCCTTCCTTCCTGAGTGATGTTCCGTGACTGAAGCAGGCTTCTCTAGTCCATCACTATATAATCTTTGCAGCTCATTTACTGTATGTCTTTCTCTCCTAAAGTTAATGAGCAGCAGATCTTATTCTACATATCCATTTAATTTCTGGTGTTTCACAGTACAATAATAAAAAGGATGGCAGGGAATGAAAGTGGGAACCTGATCTCAGTCTTTACCACAGCCAGCTGGGAGTTGGCCCACTGTAGCTGGAGGGAGGTAGGCTGATGCTGGGTGCCACTGGGATTAGGAGGGGTTTTGGTAGGCTGCATGAAGAGTTAGCCATGGAAAACTGGAACTAGTTGAGCAAAAGGCTGGAATTGTGTGCAAAGGAGATACTGCTTCTTAGAGGAGTTTGTGACTCAGACAACATGCAGACCTGGGCAGAAAGACCAAGCCTGGAGTTCAGGAGTGGAAATAGGAATAAATGAGAGTGGGATAAACTGCTGGAACCGGGAAAAAAGAGGGCCCTCCCAATTGCAGAGAAAAGGCAGAAGCAGTCAAAAGTGAAAAAATGAAAATCATGTTTTTCTTCAGCCATTGTCCCCTTCAGATCCTGGAGCAAAGTGCACAGACCTCTGGGTTAGGAATACTGAGAGTCCAGGACTCCACGGCTGTGATCAATGTGTGGCTAGACTGTGATAAGATATGACCATCTACTTAAAAACGATCTCACAACAGATCTGCAAAATGGCATTAAACTAATTAATTTAGGCTGCTTTTAATCCTGACATGTCCTAACTTTGGTGTCCTTGACCTTGCCAAATTAATAACGTTCTTTAAAGTACTCTAGAGACTATAAATGTATATAGCATCAGTCTCAAATAGTTATTCTGTATTTGTTCAAATATCCTTTGACTTTAAATATGGATTTGGCTTGTATGAATCTTCCTGTCAATTTTTTCCTCTTTTATACAATTTCTTAACTGTAAAAGTGCTCTATCAAGTAGATTGCCAGCTGTAATTATGATTTATAGAATAGTCCCAGGTGTCTGCACATTAATTATGACTTATTATTAATATATCACAGAATCACAGAATCACAGAATGTTAGGGATTGGAAGGGACCTTAAAAGATCATCTAGTCCAACCCCCCTGCCAGAGCAGGAATACCTAGATCAGGTCACACAGGAACATGTCCAGGCGGGTTTTGAATGTCTCCAGAGAAGGAGACTCCACAACCTCCCTGGGCAGCCTGTTCCAGTGTTCTGTCACCCTCACTGTGAAGAAATTCTTCCTCACATTTATGTGGAACCTCCTATGTTCCAGCTTACACCCATTGCCCCTTGTCCTATCATTGGGTGTCACTGAGAAGAGCCTGGCTCCATCCTCATGACACTCACCCTTGACATATTTATAAACATTAATGAGGTCCCCCCTCAGTCTCCTCTTCTCCAAGCTAAAGAGACCCAGCTCCCTCAGCCTTTCCTCATAAGGGAGATGTTCCACTCCCTTAATCATCTTTGTGGCTCTACGCTGGACTCTCTCGAGCAGTTCCCTGTCCTTCTTGAACTGGGGGGCCCAGAACTGGACACAATACTCCAGGTGTGGCCTCACCAAGGCAGAATAGAGGGGAAGGAGAACCTCTCTCGACCTACTAACCACTCCCTTTCTAATACACCCCAGGATGCCATTGGCCTTCTTGGCCACAAGGGCACATTGCTGGCTCATGGTCATCCTGCTGTCCACCAGGACCCCCAGGTCCCTTTCCCCTACACTGCTCTCCAGCAGGTCAGCTCCCAACCTGTACTGGTACATGGGGTTGTTCTTCCCCAGATGCAAAACTCTACACTTGCCCTTGTTGAAATTCATTAAGTTTCTCCCCGCCCAACTCTCCAGCCTATCAAGGTCTCGTTGAATGGCAGCACAACCCTCTGGTGTGTCAGCCATTCCTCCTAGTTTGGTGTCATCAGCAAACTTGCTGAGGATACATTCTGTACCCTCATCCAAGTCGTTGATGAAGATATTAAACAACACCGGTCCCAGTACCGACCCCTGAGGGACTCCACTAGTCACAGGCCTCCAACTAGACTCCGTCCCATTAACCACAACTCTCTGGCTTCTTCCCTTCAGCCAGTTCATAATCCACCTCACTACCTGATCACTAAACCCATACTTTATCAGCTTATCTACAAGGATGCTGTGGGAGACAGTGTCAAATGCTTTACTGAAATCAAGATAAAATATATATATATATGCATTAATTGATCATTCATTTTATAATTACTTTGTAAGGATCTAGCCCATCAGTGCTAGCTTTGAAGAAAACTACACAAAGAACAGAAATCTACTATAAGGACTTTCAGTGTACATTGCTGATCCTGGACACAAGCTGTGTCTTATTCATTAGCATTTCTTCTCAGTCATGAAAAGTCACCTCACAAAGTGACCTTATTCTATGAGGCAGGGCTATAGGAAAAATAAAGTGTTTTGAAACTTGTGATTAACGGTAAGACTGTGGATGCTACAGGTGGTTCCACATGGCTGAATCTGATTCTGCAGTACTCTGTGAATTCTCCTTATTGTTTGAATCACTTATCATTTGCTCGGTTTTACTTTTAATTGCAATCTTTCTTTTGTACGAGCCCTTCCTGTCCAGTTCTCTCATCCATCCTGAGCACTCCATGAGCACCTTTTGTGTTCTGTAAAACCTCTTTGCAGTCCTTCCTTACTGACTCAATTTTTGTCCCTTTCAAAATGCCTCTATTTTCATAACTTTCAGAATCTCTCTGAACTTGCTATATTATTTATTGCTTTTTGAGGTAATGGCTACAAAAAGAGAAATGCAGAAAACATAATTCCAGCTTAGTCCTCTGGTCCTCCTAGGTCTGTTTTCTCTAGTCTTCCAGCCTTTGACACCTTGTCTGGCACTGATGGCATTGCTAGAGCTTAACAAAAGTTTGTTCGTGGTGATTCTGTGATTTTATCGTTGATGTTCAATGGACTTAAGTGCTTTTACTAGGACACACACAACTTTTGTTACATCAGATGACCCACAGTCCTCTAAGCCTCCTCAAGGGGCTCTGTGCTGGTCTGAGGAGCCCTTCTGCTGGTTCAAACAGGCAGAGACCATCATTCTTACTGTCCCATGGCCACCCAACACATAGAATGATTTGGGTTGGAGAGGATCTTAACGATCATCTCGTTCCAACACATACACACGCTGTTGGAAGGGCGCGACTAAGCCCTGCACTGCGGATAGGCAGAGCTGGGGACCCCCTTGCGCTAAAAGTGATGAGACCCTTTCTCCAGGGCTGCCTGGAGAGAGAAGCCAGCCTGTCCTGGGCCAGCTGTGTGGAGGCCATTGTCATACAGGCAACTAAACACTGGATCACCGCTTCACCTCTGCAAACCTCTCCCTCACGGGCAGAGCGAAGCACAGCGTGGTGACACCCCATACGCCCCTTCCCTGGCAGCAGGTCACACTCTCCCAGGGCGCCTGTTCCCCACCTCCCGCCAGGGCCATCGCTCGGGTCCCTTGTTTCCACAAAGCCCCACGGGAACACGAGTCCTTGCCCGGGAGCTTGACGCCTCAGGCTCTAAGGGCGGCCCGGGGGTGGGTCACCCTGACCTTCACAGGGCCCCCCCGCCCCTCCGGGCACGCTGACGGGGCACGGCCCCGCCCCCCGGGCGTCACGTGACGCGCGGCGCCGCAGAGCGGGAAGGCGGACGGGCAGGTGAGGCGGCGCCGGCGATTGGGAGGCGGGCGGTGACCTCCGCGGCGGGCCCCGCCCCGCCCCGCCCCGCCCGCCCGCGGCTGCTATATCAGGCGGGGGGGCGGGCGGCGGGGCGTGCCTGAGCTTGTGCGGGCACCGAGGTGAGCGGGGAGGCGGGAGCGAGGCGGTGCGGGGCCGGCGGCAGCCCCCGGAGCAGTGGTGGAGGAGGAGGTGAATCTGCAGGCCGGCGAGAAGGAGCCGCCCTCCGCTCTCTTCTTCCTCCTCCTCCGCCGTGCGCAGGGTGCGGCGGCGGCCGTGCCGTCCCCGGTTCGCGTTCTTTCAGCATCCCTGGCAAGGGCGTGATGAGGGGCTGAGCCAGACGGGGTGGGAGCGGCGAGGGCTGAGCGGGGGTCCCGAGGGGAGGCAGGTCTCCTCCCCGGCCCCTCGCGGCGGGCTGCAGTGCCCGCTGGGGTGGTGCTCGGGGCGGCAGGAGTGTGGTGTCATTGCTCTCCAGGGGCAGGTGTCGGCAGTTGCAGCTGCGGGCGGTGGAGCATCTTTCACAGCGGCTCTCTGCTCAAGGTGAAAGCCCGGCCTCTCCCACCCCAGCTGCTGCCCGGCCATGGCACAGACACGTCTTCTGGGTGGGTGCAGGCAGAGACTGTCTCCTCGTGAAGGGTGGTGCTCTTGTAACCCAGTGTGCTTTTGGCTTTATTCGGCAATATTATTTTTATCTTCACTTTTTCACTTGGAGTCTTTTTAGTTTAAGTTCTTGATTGGATTGCTGCGAAGGTCTCGAAGGGGTAAAACAGGTTTAATGGGGGTGAGAAGAAGGTGGGGAGGAGGGGGGTGCTCTACCTTCAGGCCTCCTGCTCCTAAATCTTCATTGGCTGCAGCCTGGATGCCAGGCTGGCGGCGTGATTTGCAATTGCTTGCTTGCAGTTTTTTTTCCCTTGTGGGTGATGTGTGCAGGAAACCCGCCTAGTTTTATATGAACGCTATATTGGGTTTCTGGAATCATCCCCTGCGCTGTCTGATTCTGCCTATGTAAAGGATTTTTGGTGTCTGGATGGGTGGGGAGACTTGAACAATACAAAGTTTGCCTTGCTTTGAAATTCTGCTACAGAGATTTTGAAAGAGGGAGGGAGAAGAGTGAAAAATTGTGATGAATTCTAACAGGCTCATTTTTTTTGCTACATAATCTGAATCTGTGATAAGAAAAGGCATAACTTAAAAAAAAAAAAAAAAGCGGGAGGGGATGCTGAGAGAAAGCTAAATAAAAAGGGGTTCTTTGCAGCTCCATCCATTTCAATGGTGCAGATTTCCAAAGCCCCTTTTGGTTGCCCGTCATCACCTTCAGGCGGGTCAGAGGAGGGGGAGGATAAGAGGATGAAGGCGGCCAGGCAGCAGGTGGACCCATCTGGGGAGAGCCAGCCTTCCTCCAGCCCACTGCAGTCCACACAGAGCTCGGCAGCCTCTCCTTCCCGGGCATATGAGACTTACGTTGACAATGGGCTCATCTGCCTCAAACACAAGATCAGGAACATTGAGAAAAAGAAGGTAACTTATTTTTCTTTGGTATGGCACATTCTTAAATTGCTAACTGGGAAACTCGATGCCTATATAATAGTTGGAATAAAGTTGTGTGTATGTAGGGAGTAATCATATGGGTTTTTAAAATAACCTGTGAAAGGACCTAAATGTGGATTTGCTAGTGGTTTTTTATTATAATTTGTAACTCCTGTATAGTAAGAAATGTTCTGTACTCTTACTGTTCTGAAATGGGCTACTTGCATTTGATGTTGTGTGAGCATAACACTACTGTTTCAGGGAATCAGGAATGCAGCTAACTGTAAACCTGTTCTCAGCTGCTGGCTTTACAGTGTGTGTCCAATAGTTAACAAAAGTAATTGAATGTTGATCAGAACTGGGGATGCTTCTCTGACAGACTGAATCCATTCAGAACTAACTTGGATCTGATTTGATGATGGTTTATAGTCTTGCAGAAATCTTCCAACTTCTTCTATTGATTACATGCATCTAATATTAGGATGTAGAGATGTATGTAAAATTGGAAATTAGGAACAGGGTTTCCTCTGACTCATGGGAAGGTCAAATTCTATTAAATATGTATTGCACTTCACTTTGCATAAATCTTCTATATTTTTAAATATAGACAAACATTATTCACTAGAAAGCTTTTAAATAGGAAGCACCCAAAGCCTTCTCTCTTGCTTTGAACTGTGCTTTTCTGGGGTGTTGGGGGAAGGATAGTGTTAATAAGAACTGAAGTAATGATACACCTAAAATATTGTTTCTATAGCTGGTGAGGCTTCTGCATTCTAAGACTTTTCAGTTGATTGGCAGGTGACTGAAGGCTATGTGTATGATTTTTTTTTTTTTAATTGGGAATATCTTATTTTCTGTAAGACGAAAGAAATAATGGTTGCTTTTGGTACTGGGTCAGGATTACAAGTAAAACAAATGTATGAATATGTTGTGCTTCTCTAAATGTCTGAGAAGCTTTGTGTTATGTCTTAGGGTGAGAAGAGGGAATAGATGAGACTTCGGGCCATGTGGCTAGGGGACTTGATCCACCTGCAGGAGATGCAGTATTACTGCTGTCTCATGTCATGCATCATGCTGTAATTTTGAATAATGTCAGAGAAGCATGTTTTCCTTGTGTGATTAATCAACTTTGTGTGTAGTCCAATTCTGTCCAAGGAAGCTTATTGTGAATTTCTTGGGTATCTTTGATTCTTTCTCATGAGTGACAATATAGCCAAACCAGAAAGAGAAAGTGTGACTTGCTAGAATGAGTAGGAAGTATTCCTAGTCTTAGGCTCCTGTAGGTACTGTGTAAGTGAACTCTATGTGGGTAGATATACAAATGAAATAGTATTCAATTTCATGGCAGAGAACTTCCCTTCCTTTTTCCTGTGTGTATAAAGAAGCTTGTAATACCTAGTAGTTTAATTTTGTGTAACTTATATCAGCTTTTAAGGACTGTTTTAGTATATTAGAAATAACTCTTTCCTAAAGACATTAGTCCACTTTCTTAGTAAATAGTGCTATAAAATCTTGATGACATAAACTGAAGCCAGATTTTGAAAGACATGCTCTGAAAAATTAGGTAGGATTATTCGAGGATAAAATAACTAAATTCCAGCATTGAGTTGGAAAAGCTAAAAACGCCTAATTTAAAATGAGGACACTGGATGTGTTTGAAACCCCTTAAAGATCTAGGGTCAATGCATTAATATTTCTTAAATGAAACAAAGGTAACAAGAAATGAAAGATCAAAGATAAGAAAGGCAGTAGGTAGTCCTGGAGACTGAGATTGCAAAATCAAAGGCATAGCAAAATATTCTATATAATTTTCTCCTGAAAATGAGGAAGTAGTGAAATTCTTATTCTGTTGCAGTATGCAGATAACTTAAAATATGGAAAGAATGTTTTTGTATATGTAACAATACTCATGTCCCATACTCCAGTTAAGACAGAAATCAATATAAATAATATACTTCGGATTTTCCTACAGCTCAAACTAGAAGACTACAAAGATCGCCTGAAGAAGGGAGAAGCTCTCAATCAAGACCAGTTGGTAAGGAGGAGTGGGGGGGGAGCCTCAAACTTCAAATGTGTCAGAAGGGATAGGTTGCTGAAGGAGGTGGTGGTATAGTTTTACAGAAGCCTGCAGGCTTGCATTAGTATTTTTTTTTTTCGCAAAACCAAATGGACAAATCATTGGTAGTTACAGCTTGTGGGCTCACCATTCAGCTTAAGTCTCATAGTTTAACCTTTATGTTGTGTCCTGAAGGAATAGAAGGTCCTTGTGTATCTTTACTCTGTAGACTTTCAGCTTCAGTGCTCTTGCACCTTTATTTCTTGATGAGGTGTCCACATGCAGTTTAGCTACAAGGCATTGCAGTGTTTGAACACAAGCCTCAAGACTTCTGGGATAGCTAATTAATCTTCCTCGCTTCCTTATTAGCATGTGTTACTTTAAATTGCCTGTTGGCTGCAAAGTACTGTTGGTTACAAGTACCTGTTGAAGTGTAATTGACAAACAATCCCTGTTGGTACCAAGGAGCCACTGGTTTAACTTGCTTGGGATCTAAAGGGTTCACTAATACAAGAAACTAGCTATGAGTTACTGAGTTGGGAATACTCCCCTGTCCTTGTACTGCTATTAGATGGCTGGGACTCACCAGCACACTCAAATGCTGTTAGAACAATATGTATTTTGTAGCTAAAGTTGCTAGAGTTTGGATGCCAGGATGCAAGATCACTACTCAATGCATTTGATCCATTTTGTGGAGCTAGCTTAAACTTCCCTGGTGTTAAAACATTGGTTCTGGCTTTTTTTTTCTGTGTTGAACTAGAATGGCTTCTAGAACTGAAACCAGCTTTCTATAACATGAAAGCTATTGCTTCTGAAGTGTGTCTGAGTAGCAGTGTCATATAATCCAAGGGATTCATTGCTGTAGTCATCTGGGAGTCACGTTTTTAAAATGTACTTCACACACGTGCTAAAGAACAACTCTATGATAAAGGACAGTGATACTTCAGTGGTAGTGCTGATCCTGCTAATGAAATAGTTGGAAAAATACTTCATTGACTGTTAGCTTTATCACAGTGCAGCAGGATGAGAACATAAGTACTATTTCCTTACTCTGAATCGTTTGTAAATGAGAACTAGACACAAATGGGATCAGAGGGAAAATGATTGCTTGCTACTTAAAAGTAGAGTAGACCTACTAGAGTGAATTATCATTTAGAACTTAACTACAAAATCTAATGTAGCCTCTTGCCATCTCAAGTGCAGAAGTAAACAGATTAAATCTGATTTGAAGTAGGATGATGACATTCTAGTTCCTCTAAACTTGATATGGAATCAGGTGGGCAAGAGCCTTTTGCATTTAGATCACAGGTGTTAAATACAATCTGTTTTCCTCTCTGACTGTTAGTGAGACTACTAAACAGTATTCCATGTATGTTTGATTAGTCTTGAACATGTTTTAAAGCTACTTCTAAACTTAACTATCTTTGGTATACACCCTGGGCTGTGAAAAGCTGTTAGGTGAAGGTGAAATTAAGATGTGGGGAACTAAGAAGTGAGGGATTCTGTAGATGTTTTTCTTGCAAATGCATCCAGCAGCACTAACTTTGGAAAATGTATAGGCGAATAACTGGGTTACTGGCTTTCAGTATTCTCATCCAAGCTTTTTAAGTATTGGTATTTTTATCCCAGTTTCTGGGGTATCTCGGGCTTCTAAAATGGGGAATTTGATTCAGTCTTGCTAGTGAACTGACCAGTGGTAGTCATACTGTTCGGATGACTATTGTAGAAACATGACTAGACTATTAGTTAGATACTGAGTTGATACAAGACCTTTGTTTCAGTGATTAAGATATATGAATACTGCATTTGTGCCTTTCAGATGCAAATTCCTAATGTACGTACAAGTACTGGGACCTGGTGATTGAAGCCAGAGCAAAGTTTAATAGTTGGGACACTTGCCTAAGGAAACCTAACTGCCTATAATACAGTGGAGCTCTAATGTAACTTGATGTCACTTCTGTTTTTCGTTTCTCACACAGAGGAGGAAGTGCACATCTGGTGATGGAACTTTGTTTCACAAACACTTTGGATTAATTGCTTATAGTGCATGCTTGCCAGAGCTACTGTATGTGCTAGCCTTACTTTAGAAAACATTTGTTTCAAAAATGAGGAGCTTCCAGCAAGTTAAATGTGTTCACTGGCAATATTATGCTGTTTTGCAAGGCTGAGCAGACTTTCCTCAGTCCTGTTACTCCAATATGCTGTTAATGAATGTTAACAAGAGGTGTGATAAAAGAGATACTGCTTTCCTGCAGGCTGGGTTACAGCTTGTCATCAGGACAGTGGTGACTGTTCTTGATGTTTTCAGGTAGGGAGTTTTACTTGGGGGTTTGCATAGTTAAAAGCACAATTATTGCTATCTGTCTGGTAAGTTGTTGGTGTTAAATTGTGAGTCTTCCTCAGATGTGTGGGCATTAGTGTTAGAAGTCATTCTCCTGTGTGCCAAGTGAACTTGCTATTTAGTTCTAAAAGTTGCTTCATAAATTGTGTGAGGACAATTTGAATCTACCAGATGAGTGCTTTACAGTAAGTCATGCACTTTGTTGTGATGAGTAGCATTTAGGCCTAGTAATGTCTAGAATACTACAAAGAAGTGAATACAAGTAACTGAACAATCAAATTAATGGAGCAAATGAATTTATAACTTGCTCTCCAGTTGCTTAGGAACACATATGGAACTTGTGTATGTCCCAAATCTTATTGAGACAGTAGATTAAGCTTTTGTCACTGCACTGATGAAACAACACTAACACTACTTTGGAAGAGCTTTATATTAGACTGACAGGCCCATTCTAGGAAAACTTCTGATTCTAAAAAAACTTCTGTCATGAGCATAAACTGAACTGAGTGTAAAGCACATGTGAACAACAGATTAAATTTATTGGTTCCTAGGCATGCCTTGTGGTATGAGGATATGGGGAGCATGTCTGAACTACAGTATTTTGCTATTTTCAGAGCTGTCAAGGAGACTTACAAAGATGAACTGACTCCTTAGTGTCATGAGTGAATAATATTCAGGACTAAATTTAAAGTACCAATTACAAACATAGTATCTTTTAAAAAGTTACAATTTCAGAGGATTACACACTGAATGACTATTTCTCAATGAGAAGTTAAGTACGAAGATGAATGAGATGCAACCAATAGTCTTAAGTATGAAAAATACATTTTAATCTGTTCCTTTGTAGGAGGCAGTAGAGAAATATGATGAAGTAGTACATAACTTGGAATTTGCCAGAGAGCTTCAGAAGACTTTTTCAGGACTTAGCCAAGAGGTAAGTATAAAATGCTTTCCCCCTATATTGTCAGGAGGTAATGGCAAAGTTTATGCCACTCTTCTAATGGCTACACTTATATGCCAATATGCAGAATACTACGAATCTTGGGACTTGGGTGAATGATGTGCTTCACTGTCTGTAGTAGTGAGTAGAGCAGATTAAATGTTGATGATTTTGTGTACCAGTGACCTCCACAATATAGTTATTCACTGTGTACCCCTGTAAGAACTTGTGAATAAGTAAACAGAGTCATTGGAACTCAGCGATGTTTGATATTACTCTGATTTACTTAGGTTTAAAACCATGAACAATCTTGATGGTAGCTTGTGCCTGAGCGGGACTCATCCCTTGTATAGGTGCAGACTGGCAAGGGAGCAGCTCTACTGGAAAGGACTTGGAGGTCTTTGTGGGCAGCAGGCAAAGTAAATGAAGCGTACCCCTGGAGCAGTGAAGGGTGGACTAAGACTGAGGATCAGTAGATTACAGAGAACTGATTATTTGGTACTTGCTAACCAGTTGTGTCTATTTCTGGTCACTTAGTACACAGAGGCTATACATAAACTTCAGTGAGTCCATTGGTGGGCCTCTGAATGACTGGGGGCTGGAGCATGAAGCCTGTGAGGAGAGCCTGGAAGAACTGGGCTTGTTGGGCCTGTTGAAGTGAAGGCTTGGCAGGAGATGCAATATGAGCCTTGAAAGACCAAAGCAATTACTGAAAGGATGGAGCCAGGCTTTTTGCTAAGAGATGGTAGGAGAAGGAATTGAAGGAATAAATTGAAGCAGTAGGTTCTGATGTGATAGGAGGAAAATGGTGAATGGAGGAAAATTATTCTTAACTCTGAGGATAATTGAGTAGTAGAGTAGGCTGCTCTAGAAAAATCTATCCTTGGATCTTTTCAAGACCTGACTGCACAAAGCTCTAAGCAATCTGGTCTTGATTCAGTGTAGCCTTTGTTCTGGAGGCTGGGCTAGATGACATCCCAAGATCCCTTCCAAGCTGAATGTTTTGATGTTTCCAGTGAGGGAAAGTGCTGGAGTTAAATCACCCTGGTTTCAGTGAGAAGTACAGTTCTCAGTAAGATTTTACTACTGAAGCTTGTGGAGTTTGCTACTTATTTTGCTGTAGTTGTTTCTAATTATGGCAAGTCACAGGTTTAGTGCTTTATTTAGGTCTTCATTTAGAGTTTCAAGTAGTACATATGTTATTTTTATGTAAGCAAGTGTTTTTTCTTTAGAAAAACTGGTCTCTTGGCTCAAGCAAATACTATCCTTATGAAAAGATCTGATTCAAGGTAGCACTGAGGGTGCTAAACATGATTAGTCACTGCTCTGGCATTATTTCTCTGCTTTTTACAGAATGCTGAAGGGCTGGTAAAATGTCTTGTTTAGGTGTTGACCAAGACCCAAACAATTTTGCTAGAGAGGCTTTTCTTGTTATATGTAGTAATTCCAGCTAGTGCAGTAAATCTCTCGAAGCACTATGTGAGCAGAGATTTAAGAGCCTTTTCTGTAGTGTTGCTTTGGGTTCCCTCAGTCATTGTATATTGAACATAGAAACTACTGTGCTGAATAACAGAACTTGGATTGTTTCCTATTGCTTTCTTCTGTGTGGCTGCCCATAAAATATCAGAAATGAAGGACTGTGACATAGTGTATCTTTCTGTAGGTGTTTTTAATAATCCAGTATGAACTTCTACCAGTTCTTGTTTGTTCTTGAGCTTATGCTGTATTTAAAGGCTGACACACTTTGGTTTTTTTTCCTTGGCTCTACTGCTACCAGTATGGATTCTATAGTCAATACCCATTACTTGGACACGAGGGGTCATTCTGGCAACAATGACCTTATATCCTTTACACTGCATTCTAGAAAACTAAATTTTCATAGATCCTGCAAAGAAATTTAAGATACTCCATATTAAGGCATTTTAAATTCTGCGGGTACTAGGATAGCTTTTGCTGCATAACTCTTAGTACATGATGAGAAATTTATCCTCAAATGCATGAGAGCTGTATAAGTTCTGTGGCTTGTGTTGTTGCTTATTTAATGAGTACTTCCATCTTCTGCCAACAGAAATAAGAGTAACTGTAGGATTCTGCTGTATCATTTAAATTGGAGTATTCAAAAGTGAAGAGGCACTTGTCTCAAATTTCTCCTAGTGAGTCAACTTCTGCATCACTAACTTCATGTGATAAATGTTAAATGTCAGCAAGGCTTGAGTTTGTGCATTGGTATCAATTCTATCAATTCCTTATATTCAGTTGTGAAAGCTATTAAAGCAACTAGCAGGCATAATCAGGATGTAAATATTATAAAGGCATATCATAAGTGAAGCTACCAGTATCCAGTTTAACTAAAAGCTAATATGTAGAGAGTTAGTAGATAAATGGGGTGATCTTCCAGAGGAGGAGCTTGAAAGATTTTGGGTATCTGAAGAGAGAATTAAAAGCTTCTGTTATCTAACCAAAATGAATAGCTTTTTGATCAAGGTAGGATGATCAATACTAGAACTTGATGTGCTTTATCCTGGAATTCTGTTACCAAGCCACTGTGTTTAACTGTTGAATTCATGTATTGAAATAGCTGCTGAAAGCACAGAAGAAGGCTCAGCGAAGAGAAAGTCTGTTGAAGCTTGAAGCAGAGAAGAAGAAACTGCGTATAGTACTTCAAGTCCAGTATGTGCTGCAGAACTTTACTCAAGAGCATGTTCAGAAAGATTTCAAAAGTGGTGTCAATGGTGCAATATACTTGCCTTCTGAAGAACTAGACTACCTCATAAGATTTGCAAAACTGACATGTTCAGAAAGAAATGAGAACTTGAGGTAAGTTCAAGATTTTTGTCTAATTGGTATGCTTCATTCATTCCAGTAGATGTCCTCCATTAGACACTGCCATATTTTGAAATATAATGTTTTGGGACGCTAATTAAAATTCTATTCAGTACACTTGCTTTAGTCTCAGACTAGGAATATAGCAGATTGCTCACTCTGAGCACTAAAGGAAAGCTGCAGTCATTACAGCCTCAATTGTGGAAGTTGCACACAAGCCCTGCCATCTTGTGTGTCCCTGTGGGGTTGAGGGGAGGTAGTCCAATACCATCATAAGCAGGGAGGCTGGTGTGTTGCTTCCCTGATGTCTCACTGTTCATGGAATAAGTGCATTAAACACAGGAGAACTGTTCTGTATTCCATTCATATGATGATCCAGATGTGCTACTTCATTCCAAAGGAATGTAATGTGGTAGTCCTGAGGTTCTCTTACTGTTAGCTTCAGAGTAGTTTTAAAAATTTGAGTTTTTTCTCTCCACTAAATGTCATACATTTTAAGGTACAAGTTGCCAACAGATGCATGTCAGTACTAACGTGGCATCATGCTTGTACTGTGATGGCTTATGTTTAGCACAACAGCCTGTCTATTTTAAGATAGTGTAGTAAATATGGAATAAGTAGTTATTAGGTGGTAAGTTGAAACACTCTATGGATAAGAGTAATTATTTCCATATTCAAATGTGACTTAAGTTCTTAAAACTTCTGATCACTTGTCATATGCAAAACTTGCCTAATCTTTTCTCTTAACTTCTAAAACATAACTGCTTATAAAAAGCCACACATAGGAGTCCTGATGCCACTGAAAACATGATTTCTGGTTTATAATTCTCATTGTCTTGCACAAGAAGCTTAATCCTTTCCTTTGAGATACTAAATTTTATCATGATGGACTTTAAAATCCATTTTCTGTGGGGTGGGTCATAGGACCTATGTCAAAGTTCCTCAGTAACTAGCAGAGTGGCAGGAACTGGTGATGGTTGCCCCTGCACATGTGCATCCAATAAACAAGGTGATCAGCTGATTAAACAGCAATTGTTTTGCTGTTTGGGAGTCCTGGCTTGGAATGAAGTCCCACCATATGGTCTTGTGGGGTAGTGTTAGGCACTCTAATTTGTCTTAATTACCAACAAAAGAACTTATGTTTGCTAGATTAAATCATGTACAAGTAGATAGAGATGAATCACTTTCAGCAGTGCATAATGGACTTAAGATTCACTCTATGTATGCAGCCTTAATTTGGAAGGCTAAATGTTAGTGTCTTAAAATTAGGGGAATTGGGATACTACAAGACTTTATCTTGGCTATGATTCTACCTGGTAAAACTGTCTATTTGTTTTAGTATGAAAGACCAGATGGAACAATCATGTCTTTACTTCTGGGACCTTCTAGAAGGAAGTGAGAAACCTGTGGTTGGAACAACATGTGAGTGTCTCACCTAGAGATATAACTTGAAGATCTGAAATCTCTGTGCTGGTTAAACATCTTAAAACAAATGAATACACATGGAAGGCTACTCAATTAAGCACTTTCAAGTGCTGTGTGTTAATGCTGTTACCCAAGGATGAACTGGTGTTTGTTCTAAGTTCTGTTTAAGTACAGGTCAAAACAATACAGTAAACCTAAGTACAGGTCAAAACAATACAGTAAACCTAAGTACAGGTCAAAACAATACAGTAAACCTTTACTTGGGAAAAAAAAGCACATTCTTCAACCAATGTACTAGCACCTTTTTGAGGAATTATGATTGTAGAAATTCAAAAGGTGATGCATGACTGACTACAGTGCAGGACACCACATTGTGGAAGGATAGTCATTAATAGAACTTGCTGTGATCTCTAATCTTGCATGGTGCAGACTTGCTTTGACCTGTTACAAATGTCTTCATTTTTCAAGCACATCAAGATCTGTGCGACTTTCCATATTTTCTTCCATCTGTGGCTTCTAGTTTCAGAAACCCTGGTTGTAAGCTAACATACATATTCTGTGTTCCTATTTAGAACTTGCTTGTAAGGAAACTGTCCTTACTTTAGTTGTAGTGTCTTTCCTATTACAAACAGACCTTGCTTGTCCCATTTACTCCAGTCTTGTAATGGTTGTGTGGCAGTAATCTTTCATTTGTTATTGGCAACAGTGCTGTTGAAGCTGTTAGGTGAGAGCCCTAATGTACCCTATCTAATTTCCACATACAGATAGTTGAATTGACAATTAAGTGTTAACTCTTTTCATATAGTTCTGGACAAAATGCAAGGTGGCCTTGTAGAGCTACAAGCTGGTAGCTTTAGCCTTGTATCTGTTGATATGAACTGCTAGCTACTTGGTTATCTTGGACTCCAAATTTTTGTAGCTTTTTGGCTATCATCTGAACTTTTGTGGCTATTTTGTCATTATCTCTGTCCCCTTAGTGTTAGTCTTCCATCCTTTTGTGTGCAAGCTAAACTTCAGATAAAGCTGTTGTGACTTACTAGCATTCATTGCCTTGGAAGGCAGTTTTTAAATATCTGTATTAAATTCTAGCTACTATTCTTGTTTTTGTCACTGGTAGGAGTCATCTGTCACTGAATGTTCTTCTTGTCCTCAAGGCTGCCCTGTCTCTGGCTCTTCTGTAACAATTTCTACTATCACTGCTACTTCTGAGGTCTTACTCTCTAAGTTGCTGTCTCTTTTTTTGCATGAAGGGAGCTGGACAATGCTAATTGGAGAGCACACAGTTACATTTTTCTTCAACTGTGTCAACTTTGACTGTTTTCCAAAACTTAATCCTCTAAAGTTCAGTCTGGAACAATCTCTTGCTTTATTCCCCCTGCTTGTTTTTGTACTTCTTACCTTTTCCTTCTAAGACTTACCATCCTGCACTGGGAAGGGGGTCTTGTAGAGTAGTTCCATAGTGACTTTGTTTAGCTTTACCTATGCTACAGTCTGCACAATGTGCTTTTAGTATCAATGCTGGCTAGTTTATAATGGTAAACAAATCCCTTTCTAAGCATGTGGGAGACCAGGTGGCTCAGTGTTTATCTTGTGTGCATTTAAACACAAACTGTGGTCTTACCTCTGGATTGCAAAAATGTTTTCAGCTGTAATATATCAAGCAGTTCAACAAATACTTTCCTTAAACAAAACATTTTATTGCTCTAACTCAGTAAGGTGTGTGAATTTGGAGAAGTTGCAATTTATGTGAAGGGAGGAAGTAAGGAATCTTGATCTGTAATCTGAATATACCTTAATTTCAGATTTTCAAATCTTAACTTCATGGATTTTTACTCTTCAGATAAACACATGAAGGACCTGTTATCCAAACTTCTAGACTCTGGCTACTTTGAAAGTATTCCGACTCCTCACACCACTGTGCCAGTTAAAGAACTGGAAGAAGAAAATAGAAAATCTGAGAGAACAAGACAGATGTCAAAAGGAGAGTCTGTCAAAGAACCAGGTGGAATATTACAAGGTTCCATTTCTGTAGCATAATATTGGGATACACTTGAACCTGGCATAGCTTGATGGTAAAGCTAATCCTGTGCTGTAACTTATGTGCAATGTTGTAACTAAAATGGAACCTGCAAGGTTTGCAGCCCTATTCTGACTAATATTGTAGAAAAAAAAAATTAATTTGTAGTAATAGGATATTTTTGCCTTCTGAGTAAGCCTCTGTGCTGAAGATGTGAGAATTGTAATGTATAACATCCCATACACCAGACAAGAACGAAATTATGGATACTACAAAATGTTTCTTGCTTAACTCTGAACTTCTGCAAATGTAAAACAATCAGAAAGTAAAAGCATGTCTAAAAATAGCACGTTGAATGACAAGCTGAGCTTTTAGAATATCTGGTTTAGCAATTGGCACTACTATTTAAATAGAATTAAAGACTTGCTACTGTTTGATCTGCCTTTCTGCATTTAATCAGTTGAAACAAATTAACATCCTTTCTCTAGAATCCATTATGGACCTTATGAAGTCTGAAATACAGACACAGAAGGTAAGATACTCTGCTGCTAATTGTGTTCATTTAGTATTGTGATTATCAGAAACGTAACTGCACTTTGGTAGCCTTTTTTTAAACTTAAAAATGGAGTCTGAACAGAAACTTGTGTTGCTTTATGTAGGAAGTATTAAAGACTTGGTTGTGTTCCTGTTTCTAACCCTGAATGCATGGCTTGTCTGGGGTATTTTGGGATAAATGGGGCAGGATTACATGAAGCAGTGTAGTACTTTGATGCTCTGGCACTTTCCTGAATAAATCACAGCATCAGCCTTTAATGTGGAAACACACTAATCTTTTGTGTACTACGGGACAGAAAATACACATCTGCTAAAGCTGTCTCTGAAAGCTAGCTTATTGCAGTAGACTTGATACTAGTGGTGTTAAGAATGATGTAGGTCTTCCTCTGATTTGTCACAAAAGTCAAGATCCCTGGACAGGCTTGTGTGGACAGCCTGTTGCAACAGCTCTTCAGACTCCTGAGTTTATTACTCAAGCTTCACCTAGCAATAGTATAAAAACCATTAGACTTGGTTCAAAAGGTGGGGAGGGTCGTCCTTTTGTAAATGGAAATACTGGTTCTTAAAATGTTGAATCCCCATTTCCCAGGTATCCCACTAGAGGGTGTACTGCAGAACAAGTTTTTGTAACCTACTGGTGGCACTGTTATCTGACTCTAAAGCTTTTCTGGTGACTTGTCAGGAAAAAAATCTCAGTCAGTCAGCCTTGTACATTCTTTGCTTCATATATTTACTTCCTGTTTATGACAAAGCAGTAACTCGGGAAAGCTTTAGGATGTCTTCATTGAACTCTCAGACTTTTTGACAGTAAACTCAGCCTGGAGTTGAAGTCCAGTGGTATTAAATCTGAGAATCTGATGACTTTTTAGTATTTAAACTCCATTAAGAATAAAAACTCCAATAACCAAGTATAACCAAAGGGTCAAAGATTCTGGGGCAGATGGTGCTGCTAAGCTTAGCAAAATGTTTACTAATATGGTACCACAGCATTTTTAGATGCTTAGAAAAACAACCTTTATAAAAATCACAACTGAACTTGATATTGTCACTGCTTAGGAACATCAGTTGGCATTGAGGATAATAGATTCACTCACCTCAAGTATGTTTCATTTGTTGCTGTTCAGGACTGGTTCATGCTTCTCTGCAGCAGGCCAGGCAAAGCTAGTCTCCAGTCTTGTTGGATAAAGCTATGGCTGTCTACATAGTTTCTACAGCTAATGCTTAAACTGTTTAGACTCTGCTTTTAGTCAGAATTTTTCAGTAGCTGGATGACCTAACTTAACTGACCTGAACTGTAGTAGCAAAATGTTTTCTTGGGAGCCATTAAGTTTCTTTGGTCTATATAGTTTCTCAACAGGCGTTATTTGCCTGAAGCAGAATACTCTGTCAAGAAGAAGCCAGAAGAGCCCAAATCTTGGGAAGCTGAGTGTGCTAGAAAGCAAGAACCTCCAAAGTCCTGGGAAATGCTTGTTGATATTGAAGAGCAGGAACAGAAGCAGAAACAAGAGACCGTAAACCCTTGGGAAGCTCGTGTTAGGCAGCAAGAACAAAAAAGATCAGATTCTCCAAAGCCTTGGGAAGCTCATATTAAAGAGGAGGAACGGAAGTGTGAATCTACAAAGCCCTGGGAGACCTGTGTTGAGGAAGAAGAACAGAAGAAGCAAGAAGCTCCTAAGGCCTGGGTAGGATGTGTCCAAGAGGAGCAGGAGTCCCCCAAACCTTGGGTAGCAAAGGTTAGGAAAGAGCAGGACCAGAAGAAACAGGAATCACCTAAGCCATGGGCAGGAAAAGTTAGGGAAGAGCAGGAGCACAGAAAGCAGGAGTCCCCAAAACCTTGGGTAACCAAAGTTAAAGAACAACCAGAAAAAAAGCAGGAATCTCCAAAACTTTGGGTAACCCAAACTGGGGGGCAACCAGAACAAAAGAAGCCCGAGCCTAAGAAATCATGGGGAATGTCTGTTAGGGAAGAGCCAGAGAAAAAGAAGCAGGAGCCTGTGAAGGCTTGGGCTGCACATGTTAGGCAGGAGCCAGAACAAAAGAAGCAGGAGACTCAAGAGGCTTGGGAAAAACCTGACAGGCAGCAGCAAGTGTCATCACAGCAGTTACAGAACCCTCTGAAGTCCTGGGGAGCTGCAAGTGTTGGGCCAAAGGAGCAGATGGGGCCAAAGAAGTTTGATATGGAGCCCAAAGAAGTGAGTTGGCATATGTAGTATTACCTGTCATAAGCTTTTCACACTAGTGTACTGGGATAAAGCCACCTGTTAGCAGAGGCTTTATAAGGTGCATTTTGCAGGCCTGTATTTAGACTCCTATTTCATTCTTTCTTGGGGGAAATAATTCTAGCAGTTCAACTTTATAGTTGAGTAGCAAGATGGTGTGCTTTTGGTTTTTACACCAACATGGTACTGCTGTGTTTGAGCCTTGAATAACTGCTTTACACATAAGACAGAAGAATTAACTTAGTTCATCCCCAGCTATTGGCTCTGTCCACTGTTATCAGTACAAAGCAGGTATGACTCATCCAGGGATCAAATACTTTGTCTGTGGCTGCATGCAAATAGCACTTCAGTAATTTTTTAGGCTTTTGATTAAAATAACTGCTGATTCAAGGGAGATCTAACATCTAGATCAAGCAATACCAACTGTACAGGGCTTAAATATGTATTTCCAGATGAATGCATAAGCTATACTGCTGTCCTGGAGAGTCTAACAATAGCATAGTTTGTTTTAGAAATGTGAAGTGAAAGGTATTGCAGGGCTTACTAAGCAGGCTGCTAGCCTCTGGTTACATGACCTTTTTTCTCACCTGTACTTGGGCAGTAACAATTCCGATGCTGTGAAAATAGGTAAGAGGATAGGCAAAGTGGGATGCAGTTAAGTTGTTAAGACCAGTGTCTAATTTAGATATCAGGAAGATCATATGGGGAATTGAGCAATTCTTTTGTATGCAATGTTGTTAGCACTACTACCTTGTTTCTGCAATAAAGTAGAAATAATTTCATGCCATATTACTCATAACAAATTACTAAGCTTAAATCTTGTCAGTAAACTTGGCATAACTGAAAAAATTTTTGTGCCTAGAGGCGGCAGCACAAACAGAAGGTTGAACATGAAATTAAAAAAAGTAGGTAACATGAAGCACCAAGTTAAAAAATGTGATTAAGGTGTTTCAACTTGATTCATCTTTACAATCAAGCTGAGTAGAATCTTGTGGACACTGGTAATGGTACAGGTACAAAACCTGGTTGTCTCACACTAAGTAGCTCTGAGCACAAGAAGGTGTTATGCACACAACTATAGTATTACTGTAACTGAAACTATTGGATCATATTGGAATAGCACTTTAAGATGCCTTGGAGTTTCTGGTGTCAGACCAACTTAAAGCTTAAATACAAGATGCTTCCTAATGAGATGGGGCTCTTATTTTTTTTGTATAGAATGAAAAGATGGATGGCTTAAGTGGTGGACAAAACTTTGATGCAGTAAGGAAAAAGGAGGCTCCCCAGTCAGCTGGGGAAACTTGCAAACTGCCTAAGAATCTCTGTAGTAATGTGCAGGTGTGCAAGTCAGCCAAATTAAAAATATGCTTTGTTTACTTAATTCAGTAATCCACCTTAAGCAACTTTACATTCCAACATTCAGTTTAAAGTATTCAGACTTTGATTCTCGCAGTAGACCATAGTGAAATACCATCTGGCTATATTTTTGCTTAGTGTAGCTATTGACAAATCCTAGTATCAAAAGTATATTGAATGAGGAAAAAGTATACTGTCAACCTAGCTAGTTTCTATAACCACTTTAAAAAAAAAGTCTTAATTTTACTTGAGGTGTGTAAAAACAGTTAAAACATTTTAAACATTTGGGGTAATGAAACTTGCGTTGCCTTTGTTTATATGAAGAGGCAATGCAGTGCAATAGCTGGATCCATTTCATTCCTATGGAGAACCTATAAATGACTTTGTGCAGGGATCTAGGCATGGTAAATAAAAGGCCTGTGTCACTGCTGCTGCTTTCTGGAGCTGAAATTAATGTTTCTTTACTCCCTGAAATAACTGTTAGAGCTCTGAGACATGTCTTAAGATATTGAAATCAAGCAGTTTATTAAAATATGCTTATTTAATTTAATGTACTATAAGGTACAATGTCTAAAGCAGCAGAATGAGCTGATGTGCAGGCCGGTTAACTGTTGTTCTATTAAATGTTTATGCAACCTGTGGACCAGCAAACTGGGTTAGAGCTGAATTTGCATCCTGCTATGTGCAAGCAAAACAGTTTGGCTTTTGCTGTCATCCAGTGCCATTTAATTCATACCTGCTGTGAATGCTGCTCTGAGTAGAAAGCATATGTTAATTGTATATCTATGTGACACAGCTGGTAATCACTGTTGTGATTATAGGTTGGGTATCACCATTCCAGCTCATTTAGTACTGCACAGCTAACAAACCTAACAAGGAATTGAGGTCCTGTATTATAGGATGGATTTTTACTAGTATATGAGGTGGTTGAAATGTATGCTGCAGCACTGTTATGTATAAGTAGTCCTTAGTCTCTAAAAAAAAAAATCAAGTTTTAACAGGCACATCTAGTATATTGGCACTTTGACTAGTAAAATTCCTAAGTGGTCAGTGTGCCTTTCCACTGGTTTATTTACAGTGGTTTAACAGGGCCTAAAACAAATTCTAGGCTTTTAAACCCTGTTTTTAGTCAGTTCTCTGGATATATGTCAAAACAGTTTTTGCTGAATGTATTAGTGTTGAAGTTAGGTTTCAGAAATGTTATGACACATTACACCCTGTAGCAGTGCTATGTAAAACTAACCTGAATGTCGTTTGAACCACTAGTGGTAAGTGATCTCAGCATATGCAAATTTGATGTGAGCTGGCCTAAATGGGTTATGAAACTCTGAATCTGCTGCCAGCTTGTAATGACTTCCAGACAGAGCATCTAACTGTAGACTAGAAAGAAAACTTGGTTTAAAACCATCTTAAGGATGTCAAGTACTTGTTCTTTTTCAAAGCATCTCTTTTATAAAGGCATAAAACCTGAAATACAGTAACTTTCTGATGTATTTTCCTGTATGCTCTGTATTGCACTTAAATATTCTAGTTTTGAAAACCAGAGTACGAGCAAAATGGCAAACGAATATGAGGTAGTAGCTGCTTCTGGCTGGTGTATTTTAATATATGCAGGAACTAGAAAAAACTTAAACAGAATGGAGAGTCTCAATGTTTCATTCCTGGCTTAAAGCCCCGATATCCTGTATGTAAACCCAGTATGTTTGCTCTTCTAGTTGAAATAAAGAATGCTACCAGCATAATGCACAGAGTATGAGCTGGGGAAGGAGATGAAGACTTGAAAAATTGTAAAAGCATACAGAAGACTGTATCATCTTTGCAACCATGAGTGAAACACTACGGTCTCTTCTGCTTCTGTGCTCTTGAGGCTGTTTTTACTTGTTTGTTAATGTAAAAGTATAACTTACGTAGCCAGTAGACAATCTTAATAGCTTCAGGCACTGCCAGACTTGACTTGGTTAGGTGATTTAAAGGTGAAAAGCTTCTATTATCCATTTACAAACATACAGGAGTAGTTTGGTAGTGTACTTGGTTCTTAAACTGTAGTGAGGAGGAAGAGGGTAATAGAAGCATTGATCAATTTGTCCCATAATGAATTTACCATGACAGCAAGTGTTTTAAGATTAAGTCTGCTTGTAAATGAGGGCTAATAAAGTGATGGACAGGAAGATTCAGATTCCTGCTAACTTAATTTATAACTTGCTGAGATTTAATTTTATTCAACAGTATCTTTTGTCCTGCACTTAGATCCATAATAGCTTTAGTTCCTGTTCATTATTGGAAACTATACAGCAAAATAAATTCACATAGTCAGTAGTTACAGGTGCTTATGCATCAGAAAGTCTAATGAAGATAGAGTAGTACAAAGGTGCACTGTTCTAGCTCTAGAATAAAGTTAAAACTTCTCACAGCTCAACAAGTAACTGTTGTGTGAGCCCCATAGATATTAGAAATCGAGTCCTGCGGAGTTTTTGATGTGCTGCATGTACATGGATTATGATTTGTGAAGCTCACCAAACTCTGCAAACTTCTTCCCTGTCCACGCTATTGAGACTTCTGCTACTGCTAGCAATTAGTTTCAGATAACTGTTGAAGAGGACATACAAGGGTGTATTTGGGCCTGTTGTCCTAAAACTGGACAAGGAGCATTTCATCAATATGTTTTTAACTTAGTGTGACAATTAAATGTCATATACCCTTCTGCCATATAGTCTTCTAATTACTTTATACAAATACTCAACCATACTGCTGTTCAGTGTGTTGAAGTAGTAACCTCATATTAGAAAGGCAAATGTTTTTCCTGTAGGAAAGTAAAAGCTTTCATGTGTTCCTGTGTGTGTCAATGTTTGGGCCAGCTGAAAAAATGCAACTACTTAATGTCTTCAGATTTGCTTCCCTCTAGCTGCATAGACAAACATAAGATCAGCAATGCTTTAGATAATCACTAAAAATTATGGTTTTAAAATCCTTGTAACAAGTCTACCTCTTCCCCAAGCTGCTGTCAAAAGACATGCTAGACTGTCTAGACAGTGTAATATTATTGTCACTCTAAATAACTAGGCTTCTGCTATTTATCATTTTTCTGATACCTTACATTTACCTATTCTGATAAAACATTTCCTTCTTTTAAAGTGAGGTGACAACCAGTTGTGATGAACTCTTAAGGGACCATCTGAAGCAATCAAGGAGTAATGAGGCCCTGCAGAAGTCCCTATGTAGATGCAAAGTTAGATTCCTATGTGGGAGCACAGGTGTATTTTTCATGCCAAACTTTGAAAAGTTTAATGTAATACTTTCTGCAGGAGCTGATGCACTGAAAGTATCTGCCTTGTTAGTGGAAGCACTTTGGTAACCTGTTTGAAATGTATCTCTTAGGTGCAGTTTCTTCAGAATGTCTTGAAATGCCATCCTAATAAAAAATTTGTACTTACTGACATGGGCTCTACTGGGAGGAAATATGTTTTAAACGTAGAGTGATGCAGCTTTAAGTTTGTTCTGGCCTTCAACTTAAATATGTGGATTTCCTTAGATGGAGGTGCCTAATTTTGCGTTAAATGCAGGCAACATATTGTCTTCTGTACATTTGACTCTAAGAAATTGAAGTGAATTAATTCTCTGAATTGGCTTACTGTTGTCACAACTAGTTGACTTCTTTTCTTAACAAAGTGAAAGCTTGATTCAGGAAATACCAATAACAGCACAGAATTCCTTGGCCCACAGTGTTTGATGCTATAGGTTGCTCTGGAAGTATGTTGGATAAGGCAGCTTGTCTTGCTTCCAGTATTAGATTTAATAGCTTTTCTCTTTATTAGGTGCCTAAACCTGTACATCAGCCAGCTGCAGAATTTTGCTCTACTTCAACTCTTCCAAAAGATCCCGTATTGAGAAAGGAAAAACTTCAGGATCTGATGACTCAAATACAAGGGACTTACAACTTCATGCAAGTATGTTTTTCTCTGCCATTGTAGCACAAAGCTCCATTTCCTCCCGAGTTAGAGAAAACGGTGCTGACAGTAGCTGTTTGTGCTGAATGAATCTAGATCTAATTAGCTAACAACAACTTGTCAAATGAGTTTCATTTGTACCTAGAGTTTAATTTTTTTTCTTCTAAACAATGATCTTTTTTTCAAAAGGAGTCCATTCTGGATTTTGATAAAGCTTCACCAAGTGCCATTGGTTCATCCCAACCACCTTCAGTTACTCCAGCAAGTAGTCCTGTAGGTAGGTAATACTGTAAGTGTAAATTGTATGTGAACTTTTTCAAACACTAACAGGGTTTGCTTGGGCTGTAGATCAGTAGATGTGGTGAAGACAGCTAGTCTAATTGTAAAGGCAGCTTGAGTCAGACCTGCTTATTTTTTTGCTGGAAGTGGCTTAAGTTGGTGCATCTGCCTGGAAATGGAATGCTTGTGTAATTACTGACTGGTATGTGCATCTGAACCCAGCTCAGAATTGACATGCTGTATCTGCGTAACAAACTTGTCTAGATGTGGTATACATAGAAGTCATGAATGAGGTCTGGATAAAGAGCAGTTATCTGGCTACACTTAAACTGGAACTTTCTACAGTGACCCATGTTAAACTGTTTGAGTGGCTCTTGGGCTTTAAAACACAATTACCTAGTTTATTAAATATTTAATTGTTTTTTTTAATCCGGAAAGTGGGTGTATCTATTGTGATAGAAGTATTTTTATCATCGAATACCTGTCCTCTTTCACAAAAAAAAGTAAAGTTTTCAACTGGGTATAGTTTACTGATGCTAAGTCTAAATATTTGCAGTGCGTACAGTAAAAAAACCAAATGTTTTCAAAAAGTGGAACTGCACGCTGAAACTGTGTAGTATTTGAATTGGAAAGTAAATGTTGCTTAATGCATTCTTTTTTTGCAGCTTCAAAAGAACAGAAACTTCCAAGTCAGAGTGATTTTCTTCAACAGCCCCTTCAAGTAAGTTGAAGTTAGGACTGCCTGAAGAGGCAGAGCTGTAGCCAAGGAATGATACAGAGGTTATTCACTAGTATAGACTTAGTACTTTAATTATTGTTCTTGTTGTCAGTAGTTCTGTAACAAATTTCATATAACTCCAAATACTGACAAAATTGGCTGCTCTTCTGCTTCTTCATCTTTGAGATCTTCACTTATGCCAAAGACAGTGTCTCAAGCTTTGGCAGCTGTGGTGAAGTGAACCTTAAATTAACTGTGTATCTTGCTACTTTGGCCTTTAAATAGCTTTCCTTGCCACTAACAAGAATTCCTAAGAAACTTAGATTAGCTGGTCAAAGCACTTCAGCTCTGGCCTCCTTCTGGGGTTTACATGGAAATGCCCAGAGTGTGAGTTTCAGTTAAACCAAACATTTAAGATAATCTTTCAGAACATTATCTCAGTTTTCTTTTCTTGCTAGGCTGCTGCTTCTTCATCTATGACACTGCATGGTTCAAATACTTCCCTAGCGTCTCCTGATCAGACTGTTTCTGGCTCTGAAACTGAAGACCTGGGGACATCACAGACACCACAGGTAATATACCCTGGGGTTCACTGGTGTTGAGATCTGTGCAGTAGCTGGTCCTAACAGAAAGCTGTGGTAGAGTCTGAATGCAAAGTGAACAGCCTGCCTCTTGAAAAGGAAAGGGTGTGAAATGAAAAATGCAGGCTAGAAAGTGTGGTGCATATTCTTGTGGGAACATATGAGAAGCATAAATATTTGCTTTGGTTAGTGTAGGATACTTCCTCTAATGGCAACATAGAGGATAAATAAATTTGCATGGATATTGTCATGAAATAACAGACTTCTGTGTAAGGTGAAGACTGTGATGTGTTCTACCAAGCACTAACTGAAGAAATACTGGGAATCTGACTTCCTAATATTCAGCCAGGACCTCAAACTTTGCTTTCTTTACTGTTTATATGCAGTTAAGTCTTCAACTAGCATTCAAATATTTAGAGCTGAAAATACTGCTTCAATTTATGTAGATCTCTTGTGAAGTGTTGCTGTGTTGGGAAACAGTTGTATCTTACTTGTTGGACTCTCTAATGCAGTGTATATAGATAGTAACAGGGAAATGTTCATGCTTTTTTAAATATTTTTTTTTTTGCTGATGTACATGCTATCAGTATTCTGTGTGTGTAGCATTTACTCTATTCCTTAACATACTGTATAGTTGAATATAACAGTCTTGACAGGGATATTACAGTCTTGCTACCTCTTGAATCAGCAGTTTTGGTTCTTGACACCTCACTCCTACAGTGTCATAAAAATACTTGTGCTGACAAGGATGAAATAATTTTGTGGTTTAATATGCATCCAGAAGACTTGTACTGTGCTATAATGTAGAACATCTGATTTGGTAGAATGTTCTGAGGCTTTTTGCAAACTTACTGTTTGGAATTAGGGTTGTTTCTGCCCAGCATATCTCTAGTCCCTTAGGCTTGAAGTCCTTTTCCAAGCCTCCTTCTCATGGAAAGCAATAGATAAGCTTTGCTTGGTCCCAGAACAACCAGGGAATACACTCCATGGTGATAGTGCAGTCTTCTGGTATGCAAGTGAAGTTCTGTGTGATGCACCTGTGATGGTATACATGATGAGAATGGGACTGGTTGTCTTCAATTCTAGGCAGTGTATATAAGTATGAGCAACTCTTAAATTTAATTAGCTCACACTTGTAATGCTATAGAACCCAAAGGTTTTGCAAAGGCAAACCAAAGTTTGAATCCAAATCCTTGTCTGACAGTTTACCAGAAGTTTATCAGACATGACTTTCCATTTAATTCAATGAGACAGGTGCATGTCTTAGACTTCAGTGTAAATAACTGCTAGAAGCAATCTGCAGTTCTTAAAATTACCTGATATTGCAGGGCTAGTTGTACAACCCATTGTTTAAGAAGGGTAATCTAAGTTTGAATCTCTAAAGCTAATTACTTAAAGCTTTTGGTTAAGATGACTATTAAGTACACTTACTTTGGACTTAATATTTGTCAAGGTGAGACTTGTGCACTGATATTTCATAGGTCTACTAGAACTTTGTGCTTTCTGCAATACTTCTTGTAATAGCAGATGCATGTATGGCTTCTTCTAGGCATCAACATCGCTTCAAGGGACTGAGAAATATACTTCCCAGCCACTGTATCAGACAAGTTCGTGTGTTTCTGAGCCACTGATACCTAAAAAGATTGAAATTTCCCAGGTGAGCTATGACAAATATGGGTAAGGTAAATATATTGGTTGCTGAAATGTATCTAGAGCCTTACATTCCTTTTGACTTCTGGTTCCTAGAAATACTGGCATTCTAAATTGACACTTCATTTTGCCACCTACACAAATGAGACTTCATGCTGCTTAATACTTTGTCTGGACAACTCAGCATTGTTTCTAATCTGAAACATAATTAAATTGGGAGGGAAAAAATAATCAACCCCCCTAAACTTCCTGCGTTCCTTTGGAAAAGAGAATTAACTTTTAATATCAGCTAGACAATCATATTCCAATAAATGGAACAGAAGGCATTCTGTGTTTCCTTAGTGGTGGGGGCAAAATACCTAATGTCTCTTTATTTTGAAATTATTACAATGAGTGGTATGTATAGTAGCTCATAGGCACATTTCACTTAATCAGCAGAGACTGCAATAGAAGTACTGTTTGCTGAGAATGCACAGCAAGATTTGAAATTGTAAGCAAAAGCTATTTTGTAGCTCTACTATGTCCAAATGTCATCCTGTAGAAACCGCTGACTTCTGTCAGTCTAGGCTTTAGAACAAATTAACTGCTTCTGTTACTGCCTGATAACTATCAAGTGACCTTTCATTACATTTGTTTTTCCCTCAGGCAACCATTCCCCTCCCAAGTGAGCAACAGTCACCATTGCCTACTTCAAGCACCTCCATTTCACCCATACCACCAGCGCAAAGCTTTCAGTCTTCTCCAGCAAGTAGCAGTTCTGTCACAATAACAGCAGCTCCTTTTCAGGCTATGCAGACTGTAAGTATGCACCACAAGGCCACAGAAGAATGATTGACAATTATACTAATAACTTAGTCCTAGTAGTGGGGGAACTGGTTCCCCACTATCAAGTTCTATAGTACAGAACTTGATAGATCACTTTGTTTTTATGTTACAAGCATACACTAGAACTCTGCTTCCCCAGTGCCTTCAGAACTTAAACCAGATCTAAGAATAGAGAACCTGGCTTTGCTCTGTGTAGTCCCAGAATCTAATACTGGGATATCTTAGTAGCCTCAAGGAACTAGGAGGGAGAAGTCAGACCTGAAATCAACAGATTTATAGCTGTGCCCCAAGGTAAAGTTCACTCTACTTAAACTGTTCTTGTGCGTAGATTTCAAATAAAATAAAGACTGCAGAGGACAGAGGGAATCCTCAGTCTAGTGGAATCATGGAAAATGTGTCCTTGATAAAGACTGGTAGCCTGTTATCTTAACTTGTTAACAAATAGTCAATACAGATATCTAGGGAATAGTCCATACAGACTGAGCAGTGTTTCTTGCAAGCAGATACTATTTTTTCAGGCCATATAACATTACTAATGTTTTCTAACATCATGGGATTGCTGCTGTCTAGTAATCGGCAGTGCAAGCTTAGAGGGACTCAGAGGAAGGGTCTCCATTTAGTTGTTAATGTTCCTTTCCTTGTACCTGGGCTTATCTACTACTCTGAGACCTTCTTCAGAATAAGCTAGAAACTTTCATTAAATGTTCTTGTTCAAAAGCAAGCTTAGAAAGAGGTCATTGAGATTCTCCAAAAGCATTCTCTGTTTTAACAACTGCAGCAGTGCAGTTCCACAACTTACTGGTCTATCTGCATCTTGCAGTATTGAGACCTATGTAGTAGGATTTGGTGGAAGAAGGTAGTTACAGCCTTTCAAAGCACAGGAATGAATGACTAAAACATCTATGACATCCTGGTGTGGTCTGTAGTAAATCACTACCATGACTTTCTCCTTGGTTTTCCACATTTGTAGAAGAGGTTTGAGTAGAACCTTCGTAGGAGGTACATAATTTTGATATACATTATAAATAAGGCAAGTGGTGGTAGGAAGGTGGTTCTTTCTAAGCCAGATCTGTTTAAATTATGCTAAGTGGCTAGGTGGTGATATTTCACTGGAGTGACTGATCTCTGGCTGATTATGTTTAACAGTAATATCTGTGTACCACACTACTGCCCAGGCTGTAACATTAAAATTTGAATTACCAGGCTCTGTTACTGAAGTTACATGTTTACTCTGAGGGAACTTAAAACAAGAATAGGAAAGTTGAGGCTCAGTTATCAAAGGAATGAAGGCTGGTATTTATGTGAGTGAATAGGGGAGTTATACCAGGTTCCACGATCAGTATAAGGACCCAAATTCTTCCCAGACATGAGTCTCATCTCAGTATAGGTTGTCCCAGATACAGGTCAAAAGGTGTAGGACAGGTAGTTAATGTCAGGTCAACAGTTGACTTCCTGCAGAAGCAAAATAGCTTACTGTATGGTAGCTATTCTTTTGATCAAACATGGTATCTATGATCAATCAAGCTACATTTCTTGGGTAGTAGATACATAAATAGAAGTAAGTTCTAGAAGCTTACTGAGAAGGAAAAGGATGGGTTGAAAGACAATGTTCTTCATTCTTTCTAAGAAGCAGTTGGTGTTCTAGAAACTGATCTACGCATATGGATTTAAACCACAGCATACTAGAGTGGTGCCATTAGGCAGGAACTTTAGCTGGTAGTGTTAAGCATTTGTCTTGAAATATGTTGTAGGTGTTTAAAGTGAATGCACCACTGCCTCCGCGTAAAGACCAGGAAATTAAAGAGGATTCTTCGTATTCAGCAGGATATGGCCAGAGTTTCTCTACAACAAGTACACAAACTTCTCCTCAATGCCAGTTGCAATCTTCTCGTGTTGCAGAACAAAGCTCTCTTTCACAAGAATCTCTGTCTTCAGGTGAGATCTGTACTTGTCTCTCTGTATTTCAAGCAGTGTTTAAAGTTTCTCAGGCTATAGTAGTATTTTAATTCATTAACATGTGCTGTGAGTACATTTAGGTTATTTAACTCAGTGAAATTCTGAACCACTGTTATATAGTGCTTGTTAACATTAGAGTTACATCAGCTCTAATCTAGTTGATGGTATGGTATGTAAGCTTAATTTCAAAACTGCTAGCAGGATGAAAGGCTGCAAGCTAGTTTCTGTACTAGTTGTATGGACAGTGTCACCTACAGGCCTGAAAGATAATTTCCCACATACTGGGAAACTCAAGCATGCAGTGATACTTGTCAGTCAAACAAGTGTTTGCTTGGAATTGAAGCAGTGATGAAATACTTCATTTGGAAGCATTAATTTTGTCTCTCGTAATAGACAGTGTCTATACTGCTGGGAGCTGAAGAATGCTAAATAATGTGAGTAGCTCACCTCAGCAGTGAAAGCGTAGCCCAAATGTGTGAAGTGTTTTGTGCTATGGGTACAAGACTAAAGTAAGGCACCTGAGAGCTGTTTAGGATTTAGAATTTTCTTGGTTTAAGACTGGGCTGTTATCAATCCGTCAAACTTGGATCTGACAATATAATTACTCTAACACATGGTTGATCATGACTGTACTAGTACATGCCACAGCCTTCACATGAATATTACACTTTATTAGAGATAAGTAGTATAGGTTTTCATGTGTGACCTGATCTAGGTATTCCTGCTCTGGCAGGGGGATTGGACTAGATGACCTTTTGAGGTCCCTTCCAATCCCTAACATTCTGTGATTCTGTGATGTTACTGACAGGTCATGTCTGCCATTCCTACTTACCACTCCAGCTGTATCTTGTGATGTTGAAGTTGTAGCTTTCTGAAGCAGAGATCCGTGTTGTCCCTAATGAGGCCCTAAATTTGTCATTTGTTGCCTAGGAAGGCTGGTTTCTGAACCAGGAGGCCTCAGTCACAAGTTACTGTAATTCAGTGAGGTACTGAGAATCAGTTTAGCTGCAGGAACTGTTCGTGCATGTGCTTTTAGCCTGAAGCAGGTGCAAGCTGATGACAGCCTGCTCTGCTGCAAAAGATAATGCTCCTTTTACTTGTGTTCATATAGCTCTGACTTCTTACCAAGGCTGACTTTATTAGCTAGTTAGGTCAGACACTCAGACTTGAAGAATACTGAACTTCTGATAAGTGGGGTCTTGAGCTGCTTTATTCAACACACAACTAACCTGCTTGACATTCAGATACTGTACCAGGTGAATGTATATAGCTGGCACTAAGAATTTGAAATGAGGCTAGTCCCCAGCTTTGCTTGAAACAGGTTCCAGGATGAACTGAAGCTGACATCTGGTATTATATGACTATCTAATCAAGTCACTCAGGGTCACTTAAAATTACTATTTTTCTGCCAGAGGACTCATCACAGAAATTATAGTAGAAATAGACTGATACTGTGTGAAGTCAGTGAGACACGTGAAGATTAAGAGCTCCAAAAGAACAATATAAGTGGAGCAGTCAGGAAAGCATGTTTAGCTTGAATGCTCCTTCTCATCACTGAGACTACAGGTGATCAGCCTTCTATGCATTTTTTTGATGTAACATCATGATTTTTGATTAATTTTGTGCAGTGGCTTTGCACAGACTTCAGAAATGGGTTTAGACTGTCACTCTGGATCAATTTAAGCTTTTGGGATTGATGTAAAGCACGTTCTTATGGAAACACATTCATGGTTGCAAGGTCTGTAGTTAAATCTGTAGTTAAAGCTAACCACTCGGCCACTCTTAATGAAAAGCATTCTTGAATACCTGTTGCTTGGGGCTGAACTGCCTAATAACATGTGGTAGGAATGTCTGAAGAGACTGAACCCAAACATCTAGCTTTCCACAGCTGTCTTACTGCTATCTAGATAAGACTGAGTTTGTCATGATTTTGAAGGATGTCAACACTGAGGTGATCTAGTTTATCTGATAGGCCACTGAAGTCTTCCTAGTAGAACAGTGTTGGTTCCAAGTGAAAATTCCTAATCAGGTGGTGTTGTTTTTATTCTAGCTTGGTTATCTTCTTGATGCTGCTAGCATGCTTGTTCTGGCATATGCAGCTGAATCTTGTAAGCCTCTAATGCATTCAACACTGAGTCTGGGCTGTCTACAGTATACTTTAACAAGCATTACACTTTACGGAACAAAGGGGAGGAACCCCACTTATTTGGAGTAATGAAGGGGCATAAGAACAGGATATCCAGATCAGCTTAATCAGTCTCTGAACTTCCTAATGCTGCCCTTGTTTCTAGGTGTGGTTACTATTACAGTTAGAAGTTTTCAATTCATTTGTATCTTCTGTTTTAAGCAGTGAGTTATCAACCTGATGGAGCTGTTCCTGTTAGCAGTGGTAGCCTTGCCTTTTATCCAGCACAGGCTAATGTTATTTCCAGACCCCCTCAGCCTTACCTTAACAGTCGTGGGTCTGTCAGAGGATCTGCTAGAGGTGGAAGGTCACTGGCTAATTCATATCGTTCCCCTGGTGGATACAAAGGTATGTCTGTATTTACTGCCACCTTAAAAAAAACCCTAATGTAGTAACACCAGAGCATGATTTAACACATGGTATTAAATTTAGGTTCTATTTCTAAAAGAAGATTTTAAGAGCAATGTGCAGAGAATGGGATCTTCTGTTGTAGAATTTAAGCAAGTTCACTCTGACTTTTATCTGTAGTTGCTGTACTTAAGGGTGTCAGGTGAACTGGCAAAGCAATTTCATAGCCTTTTGAATTATGAAAGTAAAACTTTCACTAATAGGTTATTAAATTACTTCATGGTATATATTTTTCTACTTGTTATTTCATTTACCTTTCTGAACTTTCTACCCCCTTTATTCTTTCTTTTGGCACCTGTCCTGCTAACATCCTGAGCAGGTATTTTCAGATATCACTTGCAATATTTGTCCAAAACAAGATACTCTTTGCTTAGCACCACTGGCTTTAATGTTACCAGCAGAAGTCAGGATGGGGAGAGGTTCCCAGGAGTGGAGAGCCCTTCTAGATCAATAACAAACTGAAGAGTTTTGAGAGAGGACAGTTTGGTCTCTGCAAATCCATTGCTATTCTCATGCTATCTGAAGTCCTATAGAAAGTTTCAGTTGACTTGAATCGGATACTAACTTAAGGTTGTTGGTAGTTGCAGCATGTTCCACTTGGAAGTAGAAGAGCACTTAGTCTGTGCTAGTTGTTTCAGTTATTGGGCTGAGACCACTCAATACCTAGTAGCAACACGTGCAGACAATGAGTTGTATAGTTCTAATTTAACAGCAGATAAGGGCTTGTTAGTGTCTAGTACTAAATTGCTTGCAGCTCCTCTTTGGTAGTTACTCTAATAGCTAAAGAGGCTAAATATTACAGTAGCACCTAAATGTATAACAGTAATAGCTCAGCATCTGTAACAGCAAAAGAAAGTATTTCTTAATTCTATGTTGAATACTGTCTCTGGGTCTAGCAAGTTTTTCAGCTGTTCTGTGAAGTCCCATTAGTATCAAGCAGGCAGTTCTCAAGGTCTGATACTAGTTTTAAACATGTCATTTTGATACACCTACAGTAGGTAGTTCAGAGTAGCTAATGAAATGCATTCTTTATAAGAGTAGTGAGACTCTGCTCAAAATTCTGAGTTAAGCAGTAGATGTGTGGTTTCATATCTTAATACGTATGACAATTGCCAAAAGGGAGCTCTAGTTGTATTCTGGACTTGTACTGTAAACCAAACAATGAATGATATTGAATAACCAACTTTATTTGAACAGGTTTTGACGCTTACAGAGGCTCACCTTCAATAACTAATGGCAACTATGGCCAGCTGCAATTCCCTGGTAGAGATTATGCTGGAATGCCATATTCTCAGAGGGTGAGTATGACTTTGTTCCCAGTAGCCTTTTGAGCACTGTACAGAGTTAAGTCTTCTAATACTGTAGCTTTTCATTATCTTAACAGGTAAACTACCCCTTACAAGCTAGAGGTTAGTTTTGTTTCCTAAACAAACCCCTTTTTTGGAACAGTAGACAGCAGTTGAAATAGGAAGTCAGTTCAGACAGATAACATCTCTGTATGACAGGGTGATCTTAGTCTGAAGGGAATCTGTGGAATGTAAATAGATGACACATAGGATGTGATATGAGTCTATTTCACTATGGATTTTAAAGTTAGTAGTCAATGCCTTTCTAGTATAAAATAATGAACTCTTAAATAGACTGAGAATGCAGTTAGGGGAAGTAAACCACAAAAAACAGTATAAGAAACAAAGGTTCCTGGTGGGAGGAGGGTCTCCAGCTTTGAAATGAAATATATTCTTCTGTACAAACTCATGGACTTATAACAGACCTGAGATTTAAGGTATTGCTTAATGAACTGAACTGAGTACGTAGTTCAGAAGCTAACTTGCTAGAACTGGCATTGATACAGCTCTTGAATTTCATACAAGCTATTGTAAAAATAAGTTTTCCATAAAGCTGTTTATCTACATCTTAATTCTGAACTCCATCATTGTCTATTCTAGAGCTTGAATTAATTGTGCAAATGAAAAAATACTGTATTTGCTAGCCCCACTTGTTTTCAGATTTGCTTATAGCTATCTTCCTAATAATACTTCTGTTTCTTTTAGGATATTAATTACCAGCAGTGCTATAAACGAGGTGGGATAACTACTGGTCCTAGAGCTAATTCAAGAGGTAAGCCGAACATAAGATTCCCAGTGGTACATATATGTGCTTGGGCATAGCAGATGGAGTGTAACTGTGAAGAGTGAGGGAAAAAAATGTACTATCACTGAACAAACAAAGCTTAGTATAAAGTAACTGAGCTAGATGGAAGCTTAAGTACTGTTCTTAGACAGTACTGCATACCAGATAAAATTTCACTATCCTCAATTTGGTATCTTCACGTGTCAGAGTTCTGACACAACGGTACCTTACTGAACTTTTTCCACAAATAAACTGACTAGGAAAACATACACAAGGTGTGGTTCCAGTGTTGCATTTGGCTTCTACCCTTAATTGTATGGTCTTCCCTGATTCTAGGTAAGCTATCAGATCCTAGAAACTTTGTAAGATAACTTTTTCTATGGAAAATAGTTTGTTTGGGAATACAGCTTTACTCTGTAGTTCCACGCTGGAGTACAAAAACCTAAAGAAATACATGACTAGCTGTTTGAATCCAAGCATGAATAACATGTGTTTTGAAAAGTTGTAAACAAGATTAAATAATCCTACTGTATGTGGACAATGCTGGATTTACAGTGCTTTAGGTGAAAAGTGAGATGAATAGTAACTGTAGATGGTTACTTTAAAGAATAACAGGAAACTCTTACGCTGTAGAAACTCTTTTAGGATAAAGTCCTCATCTCAGTCTGAGGAAGGACTCAATGTACTTCAGAAAATAATTAAATGAGAGCTTGTAGTGAGTTAACAGTTGAAGTATGCATTAAGATATCATAGCAACTTAACTTAGTTTTACTGGATATTTTAAGATGTGGAAATAAAAGTGGTTTGCAACTGGAGTCTGACTGCTTTAAATTTCTCAGATCTAATGATTTTATTCTAGACCCTTTAACTTGGATATTTGAAAAGATAAACAGCTTCATTTTGGGGAGTGGGGTGCAGAAGGCTTAAAAGCAATTCTAGTTCTTCAGACTTAAAATATTCTAGCATCATAAGTTTTATGATGTACTAAGGATGCAACTCCAGAAGAACAGTATTGAGGTAATTTGGAGTGCAAATTCAGATCTTGAAGACGACTAAATGACTATTTGGCTCTTGGTAATTTTGTCAGTTTTTTCAGAAATGACATTTTTATCTCCACTCAGAAGTTAGTATATGCTTTTTTTGCTGATATGTGGCAAATACTAAAGCTAGAACTATTGCAAGCTATTGCCCTCTCCTCTTTAAAAGTACGAAAAGTAACTGTTCATAGTTAAATTATGGCCCATCTGGCAGAATTCGAGTGTGATGAACATAAACCAGCTTCGAAGTTCTGTTCTCACTGGGGTCCTTTGACAAGTTGCTGTAGCTGAAAGACAAATCTGTTGCAAAGGCCATACACTTGCTGCTTAAGATTATGCAAGCAGGTTTAAGGGTATCTGTCTGTTATAATTACTGATTATTGCTAATGATCTTTAACAGCAGGATGGAGTGATTCCTCTCAGGTGAGCAGTCCAGAACGAGACAATGAAACCTTTAACAGTGGGGACTCTGGGCAGGGAGACTCCCGCAGCATCACTCCTGTTGATATGCCAGTGACAAGCCAAGCTGCCACCATGCTACCAGTGCACGTCTACCCCCTCCCACAGCAGATGAGAGTTGCCTTCTCTGCTGCTAGAACATCTAACTTGGCCCCTGGAACTCTAGACCAGCCAATTGTGTTTGATCTGTTGCTGAACAACCTTGGGGAAACTTTTGATATCCAGCTTGGTAGGTTCAACTGTCCAGTGAATGGTACATATGTCTTCATCTTCCACATGCTGAAACTGGCTGTAAATGTTCCCCTGTATGTGAATCTCATGAAGAATGAAGAGGTCCTAGTGTCAGCATATGCAAACGATGGGGCTCCTGATCATGAAACAGCTAGTAACCATGCAGTCCTGCAGCTGTTCCAAGGAGATCAGATCTGGTTGCGTCTGCATCGGGGAGCCATATATGGAAGTAGCTGGAAATACTCCACCTTCTCGGGATACCTCCTTTATCAGGACTAAAATCCAGTGCGATGTTTACAAAAGAGCTTTTCCAAACACCTTGGTGGAGGGGGGTGGGACTAGCTTTGCACTTAATACTGACTTTATAGAAGATATGCAGTTCCATTGTTAGGGAAAATGATGGTCCTGTTGTGCAAGGTGAAATCATGGAGTTGGGGTACTGAATCAGCACTAATTTGGCACTTTATCAGTTGTGATGTAGCCTTGCTAGTAAAGCTGTGAATGTATATTGTTTGCACTTACCCTAAACTGTATTAATGTCCAGCTTACTACACTATTGATTGCCTCAAGTATGGACTATTCACAATGCCTTGTTGTGCCTCAATAAAACAAGTTAATATGCATTTTAGTATTAATCTTGCCAGTGGTTTTTATTTTAAAAATATATCAAATGGAGTTTATTCCTGATGTGGGGTATACATGCATGCTATTACATAGAATTGGTCTTCAAGTTTCAATAATTCAGGGTAAATTGAATGGGATTACTTGTTTATTTAGTTCTTGCTTCTCAAGAGTGTTCATTTGATCAAAATGAATTCAGGGTTTAGTTACATACCTGCTTTGTTTTTAACCAAAAGGTCAAGATATTAGAAGTGAAATGCTATATACTTCATTAGGACTACTTAATTTAAATGCATATCCTGTCAAAATCTAGCTTTGTCACATCACCTGTCCTTCACTAGTGTTGTAGTTGAAATTCTTAAACCTCAAAACAGTCACTGAAGGACTGGCTCACAGTTTGTTATTCAGCTGTAACATATCTTAAAGTTAAAATTGATCCTTGTGAAGCACAAACGTATGGCTTTACTCTCCCCTGTGAGACTTGAATTGGCTTGTAATGCAAGTTACCTCTTCCTTTTTAGACAACTGCTGAGGAACTTGGGTATTTGTAGTTGAAGCCTTGCAGCTTGCATTTTAAGTCAAACCTGAACACTAGGAAGCATTTATGAAATTCCTTTCTTACAGCTAAAGGGTTGCATGACAGTCTCTTCAACTGTCTCTTGTGGCCTGAGAACTGAAGAGCCATGATGTGTGTCCTTGTCTAAGCTGCAGCATGTCAAACACTATAAAGCATTTCAATGTTTAAAATGGAAGTATGAACTACTAAGAAGGCTGTAGGTCACTGGCTTTTCCTATGTTTAAAAGCTTCAGTAGCTTGTTTTAGCAGTAGGAAGTATTCTATTGGTATACTAAGGCAGCTAATGCAAAAGCATGACTGGTTTATCTAGGGATGAAGTAGAACTATGCAAAGTAAAAGCAGTTCAGCTCTGATTTAAATGAAACTAAAAACCTAAATGGAATATATTCCAGACCTGATATGAAGCTGCTGTTTATTGGTAACTGGTTTCACAACTCCAAACTTTTTCTTTGCTACCATGCAGATGCCAAAACAAGTTGTTTGGCATGGCTTCATAAAGTTCTTGCTTTTATTCTGAGCTTAGATTTATTTTTCATATAGATTTTTAGAGGGCTATCATACTTCACATCTTGATTTAATTCCTTTGGCAAGTTCTGAGCTGAGAAGTTTAGGTAGGACAAAGCTTTAGGGAATCTAGTTTTTGCAGCGAAGGACAAAAATGTCAAGCCTTAACCATTGAATACTAAGCCTGTGTTTTGTATTTTTAAACATGTTAAATCTGACAGCCAATAAAGAGGCTTCTTTCTGGAACACTCTCAATAGAGGGTAAGTGGTGGGATTTAGCACTTTGTTTCTTAGACTGTTTAACTCTCCTTTTATGTTAATACAGTAATACAGTAGATAAGCCTAAGTGCTAGAATAACTTCCAGTTCGCAATAGCTGTACAGCTGTGGATGAAAAGACTTCATTGCTTTATCTAACAGACCTGCAACTCTAGGTTTTGAGACATTTAGAGCATTAACTCAGTCACTCCCATGCTGTCTGCACAGGGACTAGTAAATAAATGACCCCTATTCTGTGTATAGTAGCAGGGTATCCCTTGTGCTTCAGCCTGCCTTTAGTGCAGGTGTCTTCATTTAGCATGCAATTTATCCTACTTGGTTTTATTATACATATTTGTATGATGAATTTTTTAGTTTTAAGAATGAGTTACCAGTAGTTCTAAGCATTGCTAATAAGTTTGACCTTTGGCAACCTTGGATATGATTACTGGGAATACAAGAAGCACATGTTGCTTTCTAATGCTCCAGGTCAATCGAGTCTGGACAACTACTTGGTGGACCCATTTGTTTGAGACTTACTTACTATATAAAAGCTTTGCTAGATCTGCCAGTATCTCTAGCTTGCTTGTATTTAAGGTATGAGGTAAACCTCTCAATTTCAGAGCTGGTTGTCCATCTATACAAGATGGATTTTTAAATTCCTAACTAAAGGAGTGTACCCTGCACAGCCACAAGTGTGCAGATACAATGAAACATGAAAGGTAATCATTATACCATTCCTCAATAGTAAACTTAACAATGAATCATATAACGGATAGCTTTAAACTTCATATTTTATAGGCTTTGTCAGCCTGAACTGGAATAATCTCTACAGTACCAACTACTTAGTGTCTTTTTTCCCTTGATATTTGTTACTAAAAATATATATAACTTGGGCAATTCTTTTCCCATAGAATAACTGAAAATATCATCAATTTTATTGTACAGGTTTCTCACATAGTATTTTCTCAGCTAGGACTATTGGTTTTCACCATGCTCCTAGTCAGAGCCATAAACAGGGCTCTAGTTAACCTCTGTTACAGAAAGGAATGCATGTACAGTACCTATTGTCATAAAAAAGTCTTCAGACTAGATGTGACTCAAAAGGCTAGTACTGAACCTTAAATGCTAAGGCTATGTTTAAAAAAATATTGCAGAAGAGTAAGAAAAGCACCCTTTTCCCACACTGATAGCTGGCCAAAATCGACTGGTGGAAAACTGTTCTTCTAGTCTTCAAAACAGCTAAAAACATGACTTCCTATGATTTCCCATAATGATAAACACTAGGATATAGATACCTCATACCTCATGCTATATGCTTCTAGATTAATATTTGGTTTTGAAAGCTTCTTAAAGTATTTCAGAGTATTTCAGTGCATTATTTACTGACATGGTTTTAGTCTGCCTCAGTATGTGCAGACTAAAGACCTAGATCTATATTCTACTTCTGGGCAAAGCATTTAACAGGTGAGATTCACAACTTGAAAATAGTTGAGGTAACACTGGTATAGACTTCATGTAAATACTGTCTGCCAATACTTTTTTCCTCAGTAGCTGTTATATGAAGTAGTTTGAATTGTTGCACTAGGTAATATGCCTTAACTATATAAGGATGATAATCAGGTCTAATTAAAATGTGCAAGGGGTCATCATTGTTCTGCCAACTTCCTATTGCTGTCTTTGCTATGCAAATTGGATACTATCTAAACTCTCTCCAGTTTAATTATCTTATGCAGCCTGTTGAAGATCACAGAATGGTAATGGGATGGAAGGGACCTCTGCAGATCATTGAGTCCAACCCCCCTGCCAGAGCAGGTTCACCTAGAGCAGGTGACATGGGATCACACCTGGGGGGGGTTTTGAATGTCTCCAGAGAAGGAGACTCCACTGCCTCTCTGGGCAGCCTGTTCCAGTGCTAACAGTTCCTTACCTTACAGTTTATTAACACTAGGTTTTCATTTGGAGTGAGTGAATTGCCACATTTCCTTCTCTTGAGTTCAGTGAAATACTGGAATGACCCTGAAATGGGAGGGTGTAGTGGTTTTGGCTAGGATAGGGTTAATTTTCATCACAGTAGCTGGTATGGGGCTATGCTTTGGATTTGTGATCAAAACACTGTTGGTAACACAGGGATGCTTTAGTTATTTACACAGTGCCAAGGCCTTTTCTGTTCTTGTGCTGCCTTGCCGGCAAGTGAGCTGGGGGTGCACAAGAGGCTGGAAAGGGACACAGCCAGGACTGCTGACCTAAAATGACCAAAAGAATACCCCAGACCATACAATGATATGCTCAGCAATACAAGCTGGGAGAAGGAGGAACATTCAAGTTATGGTGTCTGATATCCCATCACTGTTATTGCCCGATGGAGCCCTGCTTTCCTCAAAACAGCTAAACACCTGCCTGCCATTGGGAAGTAGTGAATTAATTCCTTATTTTGCTTTGCTTGAACATGCAGATTTTTGTTTTATCTATTAAACTGTCCTTATCTCAACCCATGAGTTTTCTCCCTTTCACCCTTCCAATTCTCTCCCCTGTCCTGGTGGGGGTGGGGGCAGGGGAAGTGAACGAGTGGCTGTGTGGGGCTGAGCTGCCTACTCATGGGGTTCAACCATGACAAAGGTTTCTTAAAGTCATCAAAATACTGATGGATTTGTGACTTTTGTGTTTTTTCCAGGTTGTGGAAGTGAGAGGAGACCATGAATGATCCACCAGGACTGTCATGGCTGACTGCCTGCAGCTAAGGAAACCTCCATCCTGCAGGCTACGGTGGTGGTGCAAAGAATGTCACTGTGCTGTTGTACTGGTTCAGTTTACATGCCTTTTTTCTCCCTGACTGCTGTAAGTTATCTACAGGTGCTCCGACAAAACAGTCAGTGGGATAGACAGCTTTGGAATTTTAACTCTGATCAAAGTCTTGTATCTGGAGGCCTGGCATACATTTATCTGCTGCAGATCATCCTTGCTAGTTCTTTATCAAAACTATACGTGTCTTTTGGGAAAATTAAGTTCGAGAGTCTTGTGGAGGATATGAAAAATCTGTTGTGTATGCTAATTGGAGAGGTACTGTACCACAACCAGATTAAAATGAGTTAACTCTATCTATGCACTTGTTCAGAAATCTCTGACCAACTTAATTTTGTGTCTTGTCTCCCAACTGAAAACAATTCTATTAAGAAAGGAAAAGCTTATAAATTTGTATCTGCTGACTGAACATTTCCAGGTGGTGGTGTACTTGAAAAAAAATATACCGTGAAGTATTAATTTGGCTGGAGAGTAGTAGTTCATACAGCTTTTGGACTGTTTGGGTCTTAGCAGTGTAAAGGCTGCAGTTGACATGGAATGAAGGCTTTTTGCTAAGTACAGATCCTTTGTCATTAGTTTACTATAATTAAGTAAATCCTGTATTGAAAACCTTGCTTCTGGCTTGTAGCACATCACACAAAGGATCATTGTCTTCTTTCTCACACTTTTCCATGAGTATCTCTTATTATCTACAACTTACAACCAGATGGTCTCCTAAAGGAACTTGGTTGGCACAATAACAGAGCAGTTGTTCGATGCCAGCAGAAAGTATGTTGCACATAGCATTCAGCTAAAACACTACCTGCATTTCAAAACAACCAAAAGTCAAAGGACTAATTCTAAATAACCTGCAATATGCAAGGCTTTTCTAGTTCTTCTCCACCTCTCAAAGATCTTGAACTTAATCAAGTTATCTTGATAGCAGCTCTGTCAGGAACTTGGTCTGATTTTCATTGAGGTCAAACTTACATTGCTTTAAAAATCTTTGCTTTCAGCAACTGAATTTCAAAATATGATTGCTTGTTCTAACTACTTTATAAAACTGTTGTTATAGTACATCTGGAGAGTTTTGGAGATCTAAAAAACAACATTTGCTTTCCCTTATCTCCCCACCTCCCTTTTATTCTCATCTTTTTTTTCTCTACTTGCATGCTGGTGCAACTTGGATTTCATTTACTTGTTTACAGTTTCTTTGTATCTCACTTATCCCTTTCACATTGTGTCCTCTCTCACCAGCAGTGTTAGGCAGCTGACAAGAAATTCTCAGAATTTTACCTCAGATTCTTTATTTTGCAGAGTAGCAAACCAGATTGTTTTTTTTTTAAAAAAAACCCAACAAAACCCAACATTCTAATTCAGTTACAGATCCATTATTTTGAAGTAGACGAAGCCCAAACTATTAACAGAATCTTTGCTCTAACAAAATGGCATACGAGTTCTTGCTTATAACTAGTTACTTTCACCCTTAAGTTTTTGAAGTTACATACAAATATTTCAATTAATGACTAAATTTATTTTTAGAATAACATAGCCACTGGTATCCTAGGAGGTTCATGTTTTACAGAAAGAAGTATCACACGTATATCAAATGCAATGGTTGCAGCAATAGTTCCACAACTAAATCACTGCTGCCATACTACGAAGGAAATAATAGGCATTGTTGAATTGGATGTAACTTGATTTAGAGACTTGCTGGCGTTGCCTTATTGATGGCTGTGTGCACAAAAAGTGTACATCTTAATGCACTTATCTCAAAGCACACATCTTAATGTGTGCAAATCTTAAAAGGAAAATCTTAGGTGTAAAATCTTTTCCACTTTATTTTTTTTAAGTGAATGTTGTCTGTTAAAAGTAACATTTAAAATACAAGTGGTAAATGCAATAAAATTATGAAAAACATTTTAGGAAGATGTTAAAATAGCCTTTTAACATATTTTATTCTTTATTGCTACATTTTATGTCACCAGCACCACAAGACTGAAGTCTTTTAACAAGTATCTTTAAAATGGACAGTTTTCACTGGATTAGTCTTATTTACTATCTTTACCAAAATGGGAAAATGACAAAGAATTACCATAGTTAATATATGCTTTTTACACTCACATTGGTTTTTGTTTATGTTTTATGATTACTGAACATTCTCTCGTCTGCTTCAAAGAAGAAACGAAGCGGTGAATGACAGTACCTACAACTTCTTGCTAGATGCTGTAGAGCTGCATTACTGGAGAACAGAAAGACAGTTCTCGAGTGGTAACGATCAGGTGTTCGTTCTGCACCACGTCAAAAAGTGATGAAAACCGCAAGAGAGCGCACAATCTCCAAATGCTAGGTAGGTGTAATTAATTTTTACAGGTAGATTATTTTTTAATTATAGGCAAACATAATTGAGGGGCTTTTTAAAAAATTAAATTACAGTATTAGCTGCTTTAACATTTTCCTTGTAAACAATTTAGCAACTTAAGTTATTTAGTGGCACTAAAGATGTTGTGGCAAGCATTACCATATAGCCCTCTTGGTTAGAGATGGGTATACCTACCATAAATTGCACACCTGTGTATTCAGCAATGTTAAGAAGAGTATTCTTCAGTAATAGGTCAAGTAATATGTAAGTAGAGAGAAGTACTGCTGTTTTCTGCATTGTGGAGCAGTAATGAGAAACGACATTTTATACTGTAATTGCAATGAACAAATGAAATACTGTCCAATTGTATTCTTAAAGCATCTACATAATGGGATGATCTTGTAATTGCTCTTGTGCCTGACTCTTCCAAAACACGGCAAATAGTCTTTCTGTTCTTTTTACCAGTTTTAATGACACATCTCTGGTTCGTGTTATGTAAAACATCACCTGCAGAAGTAACCAGAGGATTTGTCTCACTAAGATTATATGAGTCATGAGGTTTTTCTGGCATGTTGTGGGTCAATGCTGCACATTTGATAGTCATCTTACACCTGCACGGATGCTTAAATCTTCCTGTGGTTCACCTGCATGTTCTAGGGTTGAAGGGGGACCGAGGTGGACAGTCACACTGGGGCAAACGCTTGTGTTTGTATACTCGTGACAACCTGAGCGGCACAGAGGGTCTGGAAGCATCCCGTGAGTTGAGCAACCCAACGTCTGTTGGACTGGTGTGCCCTGGTTCGTGCTGCCGCTCCGCTGTGCGGCACCGAGAGCCCCCGAGCAGCCACTGACAGCGGCCCCTCAGCACCACTGCAGTACCGGCAGCTGTACACCGGCAGCAGTGCTGGGCCCCAGCGGCGCCTGGCCGCGCCGTCCCGAGCCGAGCCTTCCCCCCACAGCCGGGCTCGCAGGGCCCGCCTTCCCCTCTATCGCCATGGCAGCCACAGTCTGCTGTCAGCCGAGTCTCCCGTCGGTGTTTCCAGGCACGCAGCTTGGGGCCCCTACGCACGCACTGACAGGACACCGGCTGGCTCCACAGGCTGCATTCCGTACCGCGACATGGCCGCCCCCAAGGGGCTACGGCCTAAAACCGCCCCCTAACCCCGCCCACTGCGAGCTATCCCAGCTGTTTGTCCGTACAACAAGATGGCGGCCACCTCTCACCGACCTCTGCACGAAGCCGGGCGGCGCTGCGGCCGTAAAGCAGTGCCTGTTTCCCGATACTCAGCTGTCGCAAACCGGTGAATGGCTCTGGAGAGGGACCCGGGGGGTTGGGGGACACGCGCCTGTGATTGTGGCACGGGGGGGCGGCGGCGCTAGCGGCGGCTCCTTTGCCTCCTCCTGCCCCTGGGGAAGCGCTGCCTACCGGCGAGGGAAGGGGAAGATGGATCCCAACAGGATCATCCAGGCTCTGAAGGGCACCATAGACCCCAAGCTGCGCATCGCCGCCGAGAACGAGCTCAATCAGGTGAGGGGGGTGGACGGCTCCAGCCGGGACCCGCCGGCGGCCTGCCCCGCCCCCGCCCCGCCACGCCGCACGGGGCTACCCGGCCCCGCCGGCAGGGGCAGCGGGGGGGTCGGGGTGCGCCCCCTCCTCGGTGCCGGGGCTGCGCGCTCCGGCAGCGAGGGGCTGTGGGGCGGGGGGCGGCATCCCCCGCTGGAGCGGCCCCCGTCGCGCCGGCTGTCAGCGGCCGCGCCGCAGGGCCGGGGCAGGGGGGCGGCCTGGCAGCGGGAGGCAGGGCCGCCCCGGTCCGCCTGCCGGGACCCCCGGCCCTGGGAGCCTGCGGGTGCCGGTGAGGAGCGGCCCGCAGGTGCCCGGCGGCTGGGCGGGGACGCTGCCCTCGCTCAGTGTTGTCCCGACTTGGCGCGGGGAGCTGGGGAACCGAAGTGAGGGCGGCGGTGCCGTCCCGGCGTGGCCCCGGCACTGGCCCCCGGTGCTGGAGGACAGTGCGTCCCGCTCCCTGCCCCTGGCAGGTGGTGGGTAGCGGTGACTCTCGGGGGTTCAGTGGAACGCTGAGGAAGGCACATCAGATTTTTATGGGCAGTATTTGTCACAGCATCCCAGGGTTAGCGTGGCGGCCGTGTGCACTGGATCATAGCTGTGACCACAGTTCCGATTTGGACGTTTTCAAAGAGAGAAACTTCCCATGCACAGCATTAATAAAGCAGTAACCTCTGTACTTCAGTGGAATATTCGATCAGGGGACGTGGATTTTTCGACCGTGTTATTGTGTTAACAAAAGGGTCAGTGTGAGAATTGGCTGTAAGGAATTACTGCTGCTTCAGGATCGCTCCTCCGGCTTAATTTTCTATTTAGGCAACTTAAAACTCCTTCTCAATTAGATACGGCTAATCCTTGCTTTAGCAGTTGGCAAGTTCCTTTAGTAAATCAGTGGATTAAATGCTGGACATTGAGAATGCTCTTGGGCATAGTTAGATAAAAATACGAAACTTTTTTCTTTATTTGGCGTTTAAAAGTTCATCCGTATCTATTTTTATCCCTACTGTTAAGGACTGAGAGGGAAATTATAAATGTTTTTTAGTAGCCTGTTGCACAGGTGTCAATACTACACTAACTAACTGCTGCATGTTTGGCAGGCTCAGAATAAAGGGGCGGCTGTTTGGGTTCCTGGGCCCTGCTCCTGGCGCCGTTGTTTTAACATCACCCATAAGTACTGTGAAGCTCTGGAAAAGTTTTCAGGGCGTTTTAAGATTAAGATCTGTAAAATGTTTTAAGTTCAAGTGATGGATAATACAGTTCTTGTGAAACACACAGGGTTTAGATTCAGGAGTGCGAGTATATTTATTGAGAACACGTCGAGATACAGATTTTTATCTAAAATAGCTGACACATTTTCTCTTTCCTATTATAAAGAATGGATCTTGAAATGAAGACATACTTATTATTGTGTAGGCTTCTGCTACTAAATGAAGCATGATGTATCTTGACTGACATAATGTACTGATGCAGTGCTGGGTTTGACGTGACTCTTTGGATGAGCGGAACAAAAGTGCTTCTGAGGAATGTCACTTAATGTGGGCCTTTGACATCCTGAAGCCTTACAGTGCTTTTGAAGCAAGACTTCAAAGCGAGGCGTCAGACTCCCATGTATCTCATGATAGTGTTTACATGTCACTGTGTTCCTGCAAGGACTGAAATCCAGATGCTGTTCAAGCATTTATCTTGTTCTACCAACCAAACAGAAAACCCTCTGAAAGTACACACTTGAAGTGGTAATATAACACTTGGCCACACAGAACAGGGGTCACCTTTATTCTGTGCAGTAGTTAAAGTGATGCTGTTCCTGGATACACGCTAATCGGTATCGAGGTAAAACTTCTCTTGTGTTTGTCCATCTGCACTGTACATTAGCTTTCAAGTTTGAATCCAGATAGTGACAGGAGCTTCACAGAGAGTATAAATCCAACTAGTCCACCAATACAGCACCTCTCTGTAGACACCTTATTGCTTGTACCTATACAGAGAGTCCTTTAGAACAATATCATAATAGTCCCAACTCTGTAATTTGCTTACAGTATAGAGCGTGGGGAATGGAGTTCAAATGAAGGAAAGCTTGCCTACCCATAAAAAGTCCCAGCATGTTCAAAAATGCCTCTTTCTCTTCTGTATGTTCCTGCACCTGTGTAAAGATAGAGCTAAATCAATGAAGTTGCTGTCTGCCTTCTGGATTCTCATCTGACTGCATTCAGAAATGGAATAAAGATTCCTTTTTTTCCCCCCCCCTTACTGTATCTGTTGGAGGGCCTTTGTGAATTTTCTTCCTCCTGCAGCTAGGAACAAGTGTTGGTTTCCAGACAAAATTAATTTATGGTCCATTTATATCTATTTGTGCCAATCTTACTTCTTAACTAGGATAGGTTTCTTGGTACCCTCTCTGACATATTTGTCACAAGCTGATCCCTACCGGCCTGTTTTTGTAGCTTCAACAGGTTGTTGTTATGGCTTTTGCCTGGCCATAAAACTGGATTTATGAAATCTAATAATAGGAGAGCACAGCTCTTCTCCACACTTGTTCCCCTTAGAATTAATCTTTCTTGTGCAATCTCGTCGCTTGATTTTTAGCATTCCAGAAGGTGTCATGCTCAATGCCACTAATACCTCATTTGATACGTTATAAAACTACAATTAGCTTCATCCTGTCCAAGGTCTACATGTTTCTTATCACCTGAATATACCAAGGTCCTTTTATCTTAAGGTTGTTCCTCACTAAGAAACCTCAAGCTTTTAGGAGAAATTCATATTATCCTTGAGTGCATGACCATGCGCTTTGTCCATCCATTCTTGTTGGTGCAGTTCTAAAGATAGTTCCGTTCTTTCTTTGTATCATTTTTCTGATCTTTCTCCTTGGACGATGCACGCTACTTCTGAGTCATCAACAAACTTCACTTCTCTCAGTGACCTGGACACAAATGTAAGTGTGGGATTTGTCTGAAGTGTGATTCTTGATAAACTAGAGCAGCAATTTCCTGCCAGGTCAGTAACCTCTGTCATGTAACTGCCGTCATTTCCCTTTTAGCCTGTTGATTTTCTAAGTGTACACATCTTTCCATCCCCCTCTTTTTCTTTCATTTGCCCCTCCCCCCCCCTTTTTTTTTTCTTCAGCTCTGTCACATCTTACTCATTGTGCACTTTATGATCGTATTTGTCAATCACACTGTACTTCTTAGAACAGTCAATTATCATACTAAGAAAGATTCTCATTTTCTGCGCACCTTTCTTTGATACCTGTTCTAGGCTGTTACTCATGTTAGGTCTGTCTCATGGACTTCAGGGACTTTTGCTGGTTTTATTTTTATTTCTTAAATGTCTAAATACTGCATTCATGTGCCGGCTCTTGGAGTATTGTGGAATGTACAGTCTGATTATGTCAACAGACAAAGTCATTCTGATTCCAGTTCAGATAGGACTACCATACAAGTTTTATGCATTAACCTTCATCTGCTCAACATGCTGTAATGGATTTCTTTGGCCTGTAACAAAGGTGAAAATAAGAACACAATTGTAAAAATACAGCCGTTTTATTTAAATATTGAGAAGGAGTTGCAGATTTTGGCTTTGAGAACTGAGTAGCAGCACTGGAAGAAGAGAAAGGAGTGTGAGAAGATTGCCCAAAAGAAGAGTCCAGAATTAAGTTGGGCATCCTCCCATATCTTCCACATCTTTGTTGAGCTGTCTGCCATAGTAGGCAGGGATTTTAAGGCCCCTCTGAAAGTGACAATGAGCACCTCATGTTACCTAGAGGAAGGAATCTCAAGTATTTGTATTGAAGACCAATTTGATGAAGAAGTTGACTTGCATGATTAGAAGTTCTGTGGAAAGCAGAGTTTCTTTGAGACTGGATGAATCTGGCAGCAGAATCCACTGAGGAAAGAAGCTGGAGTAGGTTCTTACACATGCTTATTTTCACCGTGTATGACAACACTGTGTGTTTTCCCCTCCCCAAACAATACCTTTGTGTGTAGACAGGGAAAGAAGAAAGAATCTTTTGAAGCTGTAGTTTGTTTTAACAACTATCTGTGACTGACAGTGTAAAAAATGAGAGAAAATACTATTGACAACTACAAAAATATTCCCGAGTGTGATAAATGGTGATGGAATTTCTAAGTAACGCATTTTCAGTGCACAGCAAATAAAACTTAGTAAACCGGATAGTTGAGCATTCAGATCAAATGTATATAAGCCTTAAAATAATCCTTGTAAACACTTAATTGCATGCGTATTCAAGGTACAGATTTCTTCTATGTGTTCATCTTTGCAAACAAAGCTATAGTGCCTTGATTTTTCAGTGATTTTTATGTGCCATATTTGGATTCAGAGGTACAGAGAATGAGACGTTTACTGCTGATGGAGAAGGATGATCTTGGCTTCACTTGCACAACCCATGGGAAGACTCCAGTTTTCCATGTCCATTGTCCTAGATTGTCCTGTTGTTGTTCTGCAGGGGAAGAAGCACCTTCCAGTGCTGTTCTGCATTCACCCGCTGTGGTTGCCATCAGTGCAGTTTGAAGGTTACTGAAAAATGAGATTATGGAGCAATTGCTTGCTGTGGGCTTTAAATGCAACAGCAAAGCACAAGAATAATGCTTACTGAAATGAATTTAGTAATATATAATGCATGATAACCTGGGAGCCAAATCTGAATATCAGATGTAAAAAGTATTTGCTTCAGTGGGATCCATTTGGGGAAATTTTTATATATTTTTCCTGCTTATCTTTCCTTGCTTTCTAGTCCTTTATGTGTGACGGTGTTCATCTTGCTGTTTTTCTGTGGCCCATCTGAGGCTGTCTTGGGTGTTATCTATTGTATATCTAATCAAATGAAAGAGGAAATGGGAATGATGTGTTCTCTTACATTTTGAAGACTGGAGCTGTGGTACTGATGTGGGGAAGAATACGTGTTAGGCCAGAGGTGAAAGGATGGAGTGCAGAAAGCTGTACAGCTGCAGTGCACAGATCCTGAGGCAGTGGACAGAGATGGAACAAGGTGCATGGGGACATACGCATCTCTGCTCCACTGCTGTAAATTTACCCAGTTGTATCTTACCAGTGCTGTATGCCTCTGCCAGTTTAGCTGCTGGCCTTACACATTGCTGTATCCCATCCTATTAATCCCAGTGGAAATTAAATGAGATTTTTTTTTTTCTTTTTAGCATAAATACTGTGATCTGTAATTCATGAAAGAGTAGTCAGTGTCTGTTTTAAACTTTAAAATAATCATTCTTTGTAAGTACTCAGTGAAAGTTTATTTTTCAAGAACTTTTACTTTCTCCTTCAAAACAAACATATGCCTCTGTTGATCAGCACTTTCATGGAAAGTTTTACCAAATCACAGCAATGTGCATTCAAGGCAGTGTAATTATTCACAAAGTGCACAAAGCAGTGTGCTGAAGGGCTTTTTCAGCCATCTGGTGCCTCCCTGTGGCTCCTGGGCACGGCTCGTCAAAATCAGCAGATAGCTTTTCATTCCTTCCGTGGGACTGACGATATTCCTTGCTCTCCCTTTGTGAAAGTTCAGGTGCCACTGTCACGATATAAATAACTGTCTTGCTGCACTCATCCAGCTCCGAGGTCTCTTCCTTGTCACTTTCCATTTACACAGTGCACACCTGACAGTTGCTCTGCACCTACTCGTGTGATATGTACAGCTCTACTTGCTGGCGTCCAGGAGCCTGGTGTATGGTTTCCTGAGCAAGGCAGGGAAAGGATACATCCCAAGATCCCAATTAGCTTGACAACTAAACCAACAAGAATGTGCTGGTATAGGAAAAATGTTGCTGCATGCAGCTTGTTAAAAAGTCCTCTGTTCTAAAAATTGCAAGCGGCATGTAGTTTTCCTGACTGGGTTTGTTGCTGCACAAGTGAGCAGGATGGTATTTGAGCTTCACAAATACAACAGAATCGTGTGTCTTGTTTCTAAAATGGGCACACAATCTCTGTTGATCTCAACAGCATTTGTGTTTCAGATAATGGGTAGAAAACGAAGCTATGTAAAAATGAATTATGGTAAAGACAATAGTGTGGAGTAGAAGGATTTAGTGGGAGCTTGGTACTGCGTCCCAGTGATTTCTTTAGGGGTGTGGGTATGTAAAGAAACCCTCATAGCAGTGTGCTGGTAGGGATGGGGGCCCCTCAGAGACTGTGTGCATATCTTCTGCGTAACACGTCTTTTGTCACTCCGGATGCTTGCTGAGAGGATTTGCTGTGCCGGCCAAAGAACCGTATTTGTATATGCCCTGGCAAAAAAAACCCGTCAGGGACAGCAGTTGTACGCCAGCACAAGTGGTACCAGTAAAGCTTCCTGGAGTAGATTCAGCAAAAGCCATTTGCACAGAGAAAGGGAAATAATGTATGTTATTATCACTGTGTCCAACCTAATGTGGTACTGATAGGAATACTGCAGGAAAACAACAACAACAAAATAACCCCTTAAAATGTTGCATTCTTAATCAATGTGTTAATAGTAGCAAAAGCTGTGTGTAGATTGAGTCTGAGAACAGCATATTGGCACTGTTTAGAAGAAAAAGGACGATTAGAATTCACACACATTTTTGGTTTTCTGTGCTGCTGGGATTCCTTGTGCCTTCTTATTTCCCTGGGAGTTGGGTGTTGAGTGCTGGAGGATACTGCAGCCCCCATCAGAACCCACCAGTGCTGCACAGATCCTGTTCAGTAGCGAGTGAAGGGCAACCTTTGGACTCCAGAATACTCGTTTAAAAGGTGTTCTTGGGAATCTAGTACATTTCAACCAGTTGATTTTGAAAGCTGATACGTCAGCATGTTCGTAGATTAAATAGAGTTCCTGTGCTGTCTGCTACAGCTTTTACTTTATTTGGAGCATTTCTTATGGATGATTAAAGTTTATAGAGAAGGGAATTGCAGGAAAGTATGCTTTTGATTTGCCATTACTGCTTTTATCTGAGATTTCAGCTTACTCTATAAACATCAAATGAGTCTCTGAGCACAAAGTAGGTTAGAATTACACTATCATTATAATGAGTAAAATGAGGGCCAGGAAGTTAAGTGATTTGATAAAATTATTGGATGATAGTGTTGTGATGCAGCTATTACACTTAGGCATCATGAAAGCCATGTAATTTTACCTCATTATGGGAATGTTAGATCAAAGAACTGGCTACATGAAAAGCAGAATGTACCTCTGTTTTCACAGCTTTCAAATGAGGCAAAGTTTGCAGGAGGATGTAGTACACTCATACTTAAAGCACAGCTCTGGAAACTGCCACAGAACTGCCAGGCATAATCTAGTTGGAGAGAAATACTATAAAAGGTGAAATCAAGAAAGCTTCTGCTGTGTAGCCCCAAGAAGCATCTCTCTTTGAACACAAAGCACATGGATCTAAGTGCTGAAAGATCTGACCTACTAGTAACTAGTGGTGTTGCCAAGGCTTAGCAATAACTGTACCATGCTGAGTCAACAATTCTTCACATTGGAGGACCCTTGTTGAATGACAGCAGTATAATGCTATCAGATTTTCACATCTTTAAATCTGGCATGCTTTGCTCCAAAGTTCAGTGAGCATTGTTTTCTCTTCGAAATTCTTCAGCTGCATGGCTGATGTAGTGTTTGAAAAGTTCCCAGAAAGGCTGTGGGTTTTAAAATGTTATCTGTCTATACCTGATTTTAATTTAAAAATGGGTATTTTGCTGTGTTTCCCCAGTTTTTATTTTTCTTTTAAGATGCACTGTACATCTAGTTCATTACATGATAGCTGTATAATATATAGCTAAAGCAGACACTGTTTACACTTGAAAACAATTTTAAATGGTTTTCTTAATCCCTTCAACATTCAGTATTGCTGGTATACCACAATCTATTTTGCAAATAAATGGTATGTATTGATGTAGCATGTCAATATCCATTTGACTTATGTGGCTAAGTTAAATAATTCAAAGACAGATCCGTGGTGCTTCTCATTATGTGTGCTCAGAATTATTTAAATATTCATTATCACTAATCTCTAATAGAGCACTTTGTCACATTATTTATTCCACCCATGTGCTGTTATATGCTCATCTTTTACAAGTAATTACTTGGATTGCTGCAGATCTGGGTAAATCCAAGTGCTAAATCCTTTCATACTTCATGAGGAGAGTCAAAGAACACTGTAAAATCCTTAGTTTTAATTTCTTATTCACCTTTTGGTAATACAGCCTTCTTTAAACATAGTGGTTTGCTAACTGTGTTTTATATGTATTTCAGTCCTATAAGATCATCAATTTTGCTCCAAGTCTACTGCAAATCATAGTATCAGATCAAGTTGAATTTCCAGTGCGTCAAGCAGGTGAGATAAATTCCTTGTTTCATTTTCTTCCAGTAGCAAGTTAGTCTGTTAGTTATCTCAACAGAGCATTGAGCTATTGTAATGTAAGTTAAGTTTACATTTGTTCTGAATGTGGAAATGCAAAGGATCCGTCTTTGCCATTTCTTTCCTACATGAGGGTCAGATAAAACCATGGGTATAAGGTAGAGTCCTGCTTTGCCTTCCCTGTGTTTGTAGTGATCCCTACTGGATTGCTGTGATACTGATAGGAAAAGAGAATGATTTCTGCTCAAAACTAACTACCCAGAGAGCCTTAGATATTCTTTCTTTCAGTGGCGTGGAAGTAGTGAAGTCAAGACAACTGGGAATTTGAAAAAAAGTGGATCCCATTTGAATACGTGTTACTCTATCTGAATCCTTTTTCCTGGAAATACAAGAGTTTCTGTAAACTGAAAAAAGCCCCCATAGTTCCCTAGGTCAAGAGTAGCCACATAAGCTTAGTCAGTATCTGTGGTGTCCACTCACAAAAGCAAATATGAAGGAAGGTCACATCACTGATAAACTATAAATTTATAGTCTGAGCATGTTCAGAAAGATTGTCCAACTCTGTGTGTGAGCTCAGGTTTGGTGCTGCGGTTAACTTTAGGGTGTACATTTGTGTAAGATCAGATTCTAAACTCTCATGATCTATTTTAACTACTCCAATATTTTTGGCAGATACAGAAAATATTCGGCTCTTTCAAGAAACTGATGAATACTGTTTAGTTCACAGCTGTTTTTATCCTATGGAACAGCATTTCCCATAGAAGCACTGTTGGGTTTTTTTGTACAGATCCAATTAATCCCCTGAGTGCGTCGGGGCATGCTGACATATGCTGTTTGTCATGCCGGCGTTTATTTTTTTCAAAGATAATCCAGCTTTGAATGGCATTGTTAAACCATTCTGTAGTAAAGTTTGATGCTTAATCTAGACTCCATAGGGTCATTTTTATAAATTAATCTCTCATTTCGGTATCATTCAGGGAAAAAAAACAAGTATGTAGAACATAATTTTTAAAATTTTTGTTTATTTTTTAAATTTCTTGCAGAGTAAGGGTATAGAATAGAAAAACACATTTAAATTACATTTGCAAGTCAAGAGGTTTCCCTGGGAATTTTTTAAAAGCCAAGAATTTGTCAAACAACAAGATCTATGAACAACGTAAATTAAGGTCTTGGTCTGGTCTTTCTGGACCTGTTTCTTGTCTGAATATTCTGGTAGATCATAGACAACTGTTTTTCCTCTTGTTCCTGTAAAATATTTTACAAACTACATGTTTTCATACTTCGTAATTTGTCATCATGAAGAAAAATGATTGTACCCAAGATATCTTATTTATACTTGAAAACTCCAGCTAGTAATCAACTGAAATAGTACAGGGATAAGAGTTTATTGAGAGCATTCCTTTAATATCTTACACCATGTTTCCTATGTTTCCTAAAGAATGCCTACAGGCATTTTGGTAGTGAAGCATAAATGCTGCGTTATTTTCAGTTGAAGATTAACTTTACTTTTCATGGTTTTTCATGTGAGACAGAAGGGAACAGTTCTAAGGGATTATAGGAAATCCTAATAGTGAGATAAAGCTTAGGGAATTCACAACAAACATTTCTGTCTGAATAGAAGGTAGACCATGTGCCAGTTTCATACTGGGCATTTCCCCAAGCAGAGCATCCCATCTGTGTGCACAATTATTTGTTTACACATGCGCTTCAGTAGTTGTTTTAGGGATGAGTAAAAATGCAGATGAATAGATTTTTCTTTGCTTGTTCAGAATGATGGAATATTATGTCCATATGGAAGACCGCTGTACTAAAGAAAGTACTCTGATAGAAGCTGACTGAAATGCTATCCTGTTCTGTTTAGCACCAGGACTTGAGCCTGATCTTGTGTGGAATCATTTAAAAAAATTGTTTTCTGACTGAGCTGTGGTCAGTGCCTATAACTGTTAAGAACTCATGGAGTGTTTTTCAGTCATCTTTTCAGCTCTTTGTTTACTTTTGCTGTACTATATGCTGAGCACAGAGCAATGTGGAGATGTGTTAGAATTAAATGATTGTTTCCCCAATGTTTATATTTAGCTGCCATTTACCTGAAGAACATGGTGACACAGTACTGGCCAGACCGTGAACCACCTCCTGGAGAAGCAGTGTTTCCATTCAACATTCATGAAAACGATCGTCAGCAGATTCGCGATAACATTGTAGAAGGAATAATTCGTTCTCCTGACTTAGTGAGGTACACTGTATAGAGATATTTCTGTAGCTCAACTTTTCAGACCTACCAGTCCGTATGTAGTTAATGTGAGAACCTCAAGTTCTTGGGAGATGAAGCAAGTTCTTGTTTTGAAAATGTAATAATAATAATTTTTAACAGATTAATGTGCATTATTTTTTTCAGAAGTGTAGTAACCCGGCTAAGAGCTCTGTGATGTGATTTATCCTCTTATGGTGTTGTTTAAAGTGTGTTATAACACTTGCTGAAGTGACAGCCTGTCTGCTTGGCCTATTCAGGGTAGACAGTATAGTGGGCTATCTGCAATACAGAAATACTGCCCAACATCTGTTTTCTTTTTTCTAATAGCCATTTTCTCAATTACTTTTGCGATTTCTATATATAATCCCAGTGTTTAAATGTGTATTAGCATTCTTGGTTTTAAGATAATAAAAAAGTGAGGAAATGCTGTTCTCTTTTTGCCGGAAGAATAGTTAAATTTCATAGACATACTAAAATCTATGATTGTTCACCACTGTAATTAAAGTGAGGCTGATAGGACAGGATTAGGCTGTAATGTATAGATGTTCATCTTTGAAAAACAGAAGAAAAAATTCATCTTATCTCCTCTTCCTCCTCTCTACCAGCTAGGTGCCCAAAGATGTCTTTTTTTTGTCAGTAGTCATATCCGAATTGAAGTGATTGACTACAGATTGAAATTGGGATTAGAGAAAACACTTTTAAAAAAATAATGGAACACCAGAATGCATTAGGCTGCTATAGCATTGCTGTCACTGGAAGTCTTTATGAATAGATGAGACCGACACCTGCCAGGAATGCTTAGGGTATAAATGGTCCTGTACTGAGACAAGAAAATGAACTAAGTCATCGTTTCCAATTCAGCTTTTCTAACATGCTCTGACACAGATGATTAGTATCCCACTGAAAGAGATAGGTGCTCCTTGCCAAGGTTGTCCTACAAGGTAAGGAGGCTTGTGTTGTTTCTGTGATAACGTAATGAAGGCATGTAGTTTCCCCTGCCATCATGTCATAAATACCAAGGCTAAGTTTATACAGAACAACACAAAATAATGGAAGTTTGAAGAATTTTTTTTGCAAACTAGTTCAGACATCATTTCATAACCTGATATTCAAAATGTCCTGATGTTACAATGTCCATCTGCATCTAAAAGGATTGTTGAAAACCCCAGGACAATCACCTGGAATAAAATACAGAGTTTCTAAATACTGGCTAAAGTTGTAGATTTGTCAGAGGTTAAAAAAGTCAAAGAAACATTACTGGAACTAGTCTGATATTGTGATACTGATATTTTCCACTGTTTGCTTGTGAGAATAAGGGGGAAGGAGGAACCAAACTGGCAACAGGTACAAACTCCAGTGGCTTGAGGGGGAAGGTAAGTTTGTACAAAACTAAAAGGATCAGTAGGTCGAGGGCCTCTAATGGAACTACTTTGTAATAGTGGCTCCTTATGTAATGAGCTGCAAGGATATTCAAGGAAAACTAAATATACAAGAATCAATATTTTCTGCAGGTTGTTTTTTAGTTTTTTCTTAGCGGAGCCAAGAGCATTTATTTACAGGTTCTAGTTCAGTGCCGCTCAGATTTTCTAGTCACACCTCACTTTAGTCAATTAGCAGTCCTGTTTTGCCTCACCATTGTGAGTGGCGTCTAAAAGTTTGTGGATGGAGAGGAGCAGTAAGATGTTTTTACCTAATTGGCTCTGCCATATGTTTCAGAGGTTGAGAAAGTGCTCTTCTAAAAGGTCCCAGGAAAACTGTTATTCTGTGAGGAACCACTGTCTTGGATCGTAACACAGGCCAATATTGTTTAATAAAAATTTACAAATTTTTGTTTCATGGTTGCTTTCAGCCTCATTAAGTGTGTAGAAGTATAAACATTCATTTTCAAAGTTCAAAGCTATCTGGTTTCATGAGCAATTAATTGTTTTCAAGTATTACCTCGTGAGTGTGGAGAGGGAGGAGGGAGAAAAGTAGCTAAAATGTTGCGAAATTAGTTTCTTTAAAGTTAAATCCCCTTGGATTTTTTTTCTTGCTTTTCCTCTGCCACTTCCCAGAACTCTTCCAGTGCTGTGAAAATATGTATGATACTTATGATGTAATATATATATTGTGGCCAATAAACCAAGATTTGGGATCTGTCCTTTGACATTATGTGCTATGCCATGATCTTATTTACTTATAATGTATTTCTTTTTCCCTCCTGCAATAGAGCCCAGCTGACAATGTGCCTCCGTGCTATCATCAAACATGACTTTCCTGGCCATTGGACAGCTGTGGTAGACAAGATAGGCTACTACTTGCAGTCTCAGAATAGTGGGAGTTGGCTTGGGAGCCTCCTGTGCCTGTATCAGCTGGTGAAGACTTATGAGTAAGTTGATGTCCATCAGTAGATGAGGAATCAGTACTTCTAGTCTCAGCTGATTACTGAGAATGACATTCTTAAGAGCACTGGCAGTTCTACAAGAGATTCAGATAGAAAATGGGAATTAATAATTGTCATATTCTTCCCTTCTTGCAAATAAATGAAAACTATTCATCATCTTTATATTGTCAGTGAACTGAAAGCAGAGATGCCACCAATAATCTGTGTGAATTTGCTGACATTTTCCCTGATTTAATCCATCTGTGAAAAATTTCTTGAATGTTTATAAATTCTTCTGTTTGAAGATTTCCTCAAATGCTCGACATATAAATGCAAGTTATATTCTACTTTTATGTCATGAATACAGTACTGTCACTGTCATACTCCTGCTGCATATTGTTACTTGTACTGTCCTCTTGATAGTTGAAATCCTCAAAGCATAAATTAGAAATGTAGTAAGCTCTCTCAGTCATTTTTAAAAAAAAATTTATCAGTTGTTAGAAACATATGTATAAACTGCCCAAAAGAAATGTAAATGGAGAAAGAGAAAATCTTTTCCAAACAAAAGAAATGTTTTTCCCTTTCAATGACTGTTCACTCCTATTTGTTCAGTACCTAACCTGAGTTTGGCATTGATATGAACATCAGAGAAATTCAAGTCTCTGCTCCTGTGAGCTGACAATTCTGTAATAAAGAACATTAGTTCTTCCTCCCAGTAGCTGCATTTATATAAGGTAACATTTGTTGGGTTTCATTTCTCTATTTATAGGTTAGCGAATTTATACAAATTGTTGAGATGGGGGCTAGAGGAGGAGAGAGTGAATGAATGAGGATACTAATTCATGGGGGTTTTTTAGTGTATAGAAGTTAAATTGCTGTTGAGGAATGGTCATCAGAACCTACAGTAGATCCTGGACCAACATTTTTGTTTTCCTTTGCAGATACAAAAAAGCAGAGGAGCGAGATCCTCTCATAGCAGCAATGCAAATATTTTTGCCTCGGATTCAGCAGCAGATGATCCAGCTTCTGCCTGATAACTCCCATTACTCTGTACTGCTTCAGAAACAAATCTTAAAAATCTTCTATGCTCTTGTTCAGGTTGGCATCTGTGTAGAGGAAAACTAAAACTTTTACTTTGCTGGGCACAATGACCCCCTTCAGTACATTTATGGGTGTGATTGAGTAAGAATACCAATTTGGATGGGAAAAGGCATGTACAATAAACAACCTTTATAAGGATATGATTTTTATAGATTTTTCTACTTAAAAACTAGTCACATGATCCCCCAGATGAAATTTTTTATGAATCTAGATACTTCTGCACATCCTATTTGTAAGCTTACTGGAGAAATACTCTTGTTTTTATGAAGTCACACATAACCTGATATAAACTGTATGGGTATCTAAACTGTGCTAGTTGGCCTCTAAAAGTGTCAGTAGTGGATATTCTAGTATAATTGTCAAATAGTGCACTTCAGTAGCTGGCATTTCTCATTATCTTATGAAGATATGACAGAAATTACTTACTGAGACACATGCATTTTACAGAGATGAGTTTGACTTTTACAGGAATGAGTTTGGTGAGGAAGTACTTTTAGAGAATGAGAAACAAAACAATATCCTACATAAGGGGCAGCCTGAACATTCTTAGTGGGGTTTAAAAAGCTGAAATAGGTTGTCATTAGATTGGAGGGGGGGAAGAGTAAAAAGATCCCAAGATCCTATTTTATTTTTCAATAGCTTGTCTGAATATATTCACTTTGCTTTGGATTTTGTAGAGAAGTAAGATTTACTAGATAGTAGCTAGGTGTTAATTAGGAATATATTTCACTTACTAAAATGCTATTGGTTTACCTGTACCCTGTGATGTAGACTGTGCTGTGGTCCCTAGAAGTTATCTGGGCTATTGTGACGAAGAGGAAGAAACAAACTTAGCAAGTTCTCAGACCAAGGAACTTTCCTCAAATTGTGTCTGCTGATAAATTTCTCTGTAAATTGTACTAGGAAGGATGCAATTAGAGCAGTATTGATATCTAACCGAGTTAGTTTTAATTTTATCTAAAAACTTGCCTTCCTCAGAATGTAGAAGCATCTTCTGCCTTTTACAGCGAAAATTAGTATTTCATACCTGTGGGGGTTTATTCTTATTTCAGTATGCATTGCCGCTTCAGTTGGTGAATAACCAGACTATGACTCAGTGGATGGAGATCTTCAGAACTATCATTGACAGAAATGTACCTCCGGTAAGTTTTAGTTTTGTAAAGATCTCTGGAGCTTGTGTGTTGGCATTTAGGGAACAGAGTCAGTGTGAAGATTTTCTAAGTGTTCTTTTTTAGGATATCATCTATTTAAGATTCTTATCCTTGAAATAAGTGATGTTTGTGACAGAAACAAAGAAAGATCAAGTAAGCTGTCAGGATTTCATTGTCTGAAGTAGTGACACCATGTAAATTCCAATCTGGGGTATTTTGGAAGTTTCCAAATATTTTAGCCAGTTTCTTTCAAAGGAGAAACAAAAGCTCATCACAAACTCATCATTTGTCTCCATTCCTCTTTCTCTGTCATCCGTCCTTCATATTTCTTGAAAGGCAAGATAAAAATAGTAATTAAATTCTTGTTTGTTTGTGTACAACATTAACTGTTATTTCCTAAGTTTTTTAGAAATTTATTTTACAACCTTAGCATTCTTTTAATAGGTTAGTATATGGTTAGGGTGTATATATTTGGAAGAATTAGTATCATGCTTAATTTTTTAAGCCAGAGTGTATGCCACTGTAGTATTCAAGTATATGTGAGAGTTTCCATTTTTTAAATATCCATAATTTTGAAAATTAAGAAGGCATTGTACAGGTATTGCACATACACAGTTATGTTGACTAATTAATATATTTGAAAGTTCCTGAATGACATACAACTTAACAGAACCAAAGCTTTAGTCAGTGCTGTGCATTTGTATTAGATTACTCAGCAAGGAATGTTTAAAGCATCTCAACAATACACACAGCTAATTTAAAATAAATTTATTTATTTATAGGAGACTTTGCAGATTGATGAAGATGATAGACCAGAGCTGGTGTGGTGGAAATGCAAGAAGTGGGCATTGCATATTGTAGCTCGTCTTTTTGAACGGTAACAAACTGACAAACTGATTAAAACCTAAATTTGAATCACAGATCTGTAACGGTACTTGGGGTGCATTTAGACAAGACAGTTTAGTCGATTTAACAGCTCATGGTCACCGAAGACCTATTCCTGCTGCTGTCCTCTGCCTTGCACTGGCATGGCCACTGATCTGAGCTCTTAGTGAAATGATTTGACTCTCTAAGATGGCAAGAAACTGCACCCACGGGAAAAGTACATTTTTTTAAAATTTATTTTTCTTTTACTACATCCAGCTGCAAGTGCTTATATTCTCAAATATAAAGACAGGGGAAGACTGGAGAAGAAATCCATAAACATGGAAGTTGCAGACCTTGTGACAAAAAGGCAGCTATATTTACTTGACTGTAGTATTGTACTTTATGATAATCTAAGAAAAGAAAAGGGAAGTGGGACATTATATGGGAAATAATGGCCTAGAGGGAATCTGTTGGAAAGGATTCCTTTGGGGATGGAAGACTACTTGGGGTCCTGTGTCTTTTAGAAAGTACTGTGTTTTCCTGTCTTCTCACAATGTAAATATTTTTATCCTCTTTTTAAAGATATGGAAGTCCTGGAAATGTAACTAAAGAATACTTTGAATTCTCAGAATTTTTTTTAAAAACCTATGCTGTGGGCATACAACAGGTAGGTACAGTTCGTTTCCAAATTAGATCATTTTTGCTGAACAAATGTATTGCTTTTCATTGTATTAAAGTTCATTCATTAAACAAAAATGAACAGTCAGGCAGGTTTTCCTTTTAATGACTGAGAAGTTCTTTAGAACTCAGTGCCACGCAACTGAGGTATAATGACACAAATTTTCAGCAATTCAAAAAAACCTTCAGGAAAATTCTCAGAAAAGGCGAGTGCTGATAAAATGACATTATCATCATGTATAAACATTCTAAATATAGCTGAGAGAAAAAACTATTGATGCAGAGGCCTCAAGTCATAGAAGGGTGTATTTTCAGGCCAGTCTCTAGTAAGTGCTTTTGCTGCAAACAACTTGGCCACAGTAATCCAGTGATACTGATTTGTTTCAGGAAGATACAAGCAGATTAGAAGGTGTCTGGAGAACAGCAATAAAAGTTATTTTATACCTGGAAAGCATATTTATGAAAATACAGCATAAATTCACAGTTTTCAAGGAAATTATTTTTGTTGGGGAATGCTAATTATTTGTGATTAACATGGTGCTGTGGATACAGTTCAGTTCTGATAAAGTTGCACAGAAGAGAGGCAATTCCTGTGTTTTTCTACCAGCTCAGCTGTTGGCCCCTGGGAACATGGGCTTCCAGGCTTCCAGCATCTCCCCGGCTTGGTGGAATGGCTATAGCAATTCGGCACCTGAAAGCCCTGAGAGTGCTGGCTTCCAAGCTCAGATGTTTTTGGCACAGCTCCTCCTGTTTCTCATTCAGCCTGCCACAGACTAGATGACTACGAGTGGTAGTTCCCAGGCTTTTGGCTCAGCTAAATCTCTTGAGTGTCCAGACTTTTGGGTTACATATTCCAGGCAGGCTGCTAAGAAGTCAGGAGAATGCAGTATACTCTCCTGCTCGTGATTCTGGGCTCTGGATTCCCTTTGGCCTGTAAACCTTGAAAAACACCTGGGAATGCTGTTTTTCAAGTGGCAAGTGTTTGGATATTGTGTATTTCCAGAATATGTGGCTCTTCAGCATGCTGCCAGATGAAATATCCCTCATGTGGCATCTGCACGCTTCGTATGGTTTGCATTTCAACTGTCTTTGATGCAAGGTGCCAGGCTGTTGTCATCACTTCAAGTAGAATTTAAACTAGGTTTCAAAACACCAGGATTGTCTGAAAAAAAAAATTGCTTTTCTCCATCCAGTTTGGCAACAGAATAGTTTGTCCATCAGCGAATTAATTCTGTGAAAATATGTAAATGTTAAGGAGTACGGAGAAGAATGGCTGTGGTAAGACTGTAAGCATTAAATGAAAAGGGAAACAGTCTAATATCTATTCTAAACTCCTTGCAATGTTTATCTCCTGTGTGGAAAAATAGACTCCCGTGGGCAGTTCTCATTTGAAGTACTTAAAGTTTCTCTGTTAAGAGATTAGGCTATGCAGCAGAGGGAGCAGTTTAGCTTTCAAGATAAATGGACTGGACAATCTGCACGTCTTCCATTTCTGGCTCTTAAATGCTGATTTGTAACGTTTCCTTGCAGAGTTAGTAAGAATTCTGTTGTGAATATTACATTACTAAGCCTTTATTACTTATTCATCAGTTGTTAAGTGCTGACATCGTGCTAGAGTCTATACAAGATGCAGATAATTCTTGCCGAAGGAGCATATGGTATAAAAGACTTAAGATCAGAATTAGTACTCCTAATTAAGGAGTTATGTTCAAAATAATATCTGTTATAATATTGTGAAGAATTATAAGGCAGAACTGTCCTCCTGAAAATGTATGACTCAATATTTTGTTACACATTGCCCTTGATTTTTATTGTTATTCATGTAGATGCCAATTCTTTACACTTAACACTTAATAATTCATCTGCCATTAGTGCAGATTAGTGGCTTTGTACTCTAGGTTATTCTTAGTAGAGCAAACCTTTCTATTACAGAAGCTCTCAGTGACAGAGTTTGTGATAGCATGTTAGGTGATGCTATCTGACGGTTACAACAGGTAATTGAAATTAAGGGGTTTACGTCTCTTCTGATCACTGATTTAGGTGCTAACCTTTTTTTTTTTTATTTTCTAGTTAGTGCTTTTTATTCTTATTACTGTTCTTACAAAGTAATTTGTCTTCTTTAGGGGCCTCTCCTTAAAAACTGGACACAGGCACCGCTAACAGATTTAGAAGCCAACCAGTCTGAAAATCTCACTGTGCTTTTTCCTTACTTGTTACAAATTTTGCTGAGGCCTGTGTAAACTGTGAGCCTGTGAATATTGAAGTGTAGCTTTGGTTTACAATCACAAGTGATCACTTGATGGGGCTAATAGTAAAGGTAAACATGTACATAATTGCAGGATTAGGTCCTTAACATTTAAATGATTTCTAAATTTTGGATCAAAGGCATTATAGTGATTACAAACACTAGAACTTCTGCTTTAAAACTAATTAATCTGTCCGTGTATGTTCACTGAAGAGGTGCACTGCATGACTATGCATGAGAGAGAATTTTCAGTCTTCATTTAAACATACCAATTTGTTGTTCCTTTAGGTTCTTTTAAGAATCTTAGACCAATACCGTCAAAAAGACTATGTTGCACCCCGTGTTCTTCAGCAAACATTAAATTATCTGAACCAAGGGGTTATTCACTCTGTAACGTGGAAACAAATGAAGCCACACATACAGGTCAGTGCATAAAAACCAGTCATAAACGCTGCATGTCATCACAGCAATTAAAAAAAGACCCCCCAAACCCCACCAGTTTTGCAGTTTTAAAAAAGGTGTCATGAATCTTTCATGCAGCAGTCAGCCTGGGCAAAAAATAACTTTTCTGTGCAGATGTGGTTGTTTTTTTCAGTGTTATGACTACCTGTTATTGCAGAAGTTGTTAACTCAATTAAATATTCTGTTTCGTAAGTTCTTTATTTTTATTTTTGGAGTCTGCCAGACAGTCATAATGTTCTGTCTTTTTTTAGTTGCTGGTGTTCAGAATTGTTCATAGATTTGGAAATTCATAATTGATTGTAGTGCAAAGGCAGTGGGCAAAGAGAACATGAATTATGAGGAACTGATCTCTGTTTTCAGGACGTGTTTTAGAAGTGAACTAAGAACAAATGAAAAGTGATTGTCATGCTTTTATTTTTTCATATCATAAGCTCCCCTGTTGTAGTTAGTTCATCCCATGACTGTTAAGAGGAAGGACTCTGAAATCCATTCTCATGTTAAGTGTTGGATTGGTGATACCCTTCTGCACAATGTGATGTTCTGCTGTTTACAGACTACGTCCTGAAGTATATTTTATTCGTGGGACTTTATTATTGTAAAGATAGATTATATAACTACTGCTGTCTGGGACTGTTGCAGAAGAAAAGTATGTATAATTATAAGTTTATTTCTGTTAGCCAAAATAACACTGGTTAAAATAATTTTACTCTTCAGAAAAACAGGTCTAGTAAATCAGTGCATAGTGGAGTGAAGCTGTACTGGATGTTGATTTTATATGTATTTACCTGTATTTGACTTCTCCAATATTAGAGTATAACAGAAGAAGTGATATTCTCTCTAATGTGCTACAAAGATGAGGATGAAGAGCTCTGGCAAGAGGATCCATATGAATATATCCGCATGAAATTTGGTAAATGTTTGTTTAGCATTTATTTTTTACTTTCATCATAAAATCACACTGTAGTCCCAATTAACAGCATGGCCACTGTAATGTCTCTGTCTTCACCAGTGTCCTGAACAATAGGAAAAAGAAAATTTGTTTCTTAAATCTCACAAGGCAGATCAAGTGAGTTTTGGCTGTTTGGCTGGTAGCTTTAAACTAAATGATTCTCTTAATGTTTTTTTCTGCTTCACGCATGCTTGGTGCAGCCCAAAGTGACCGGCTTGCTCACTTTTTAATGCCAGTTTCAGAATTCTGAATTGCAGATGCAGCAGCTTGTCTGTGAGTTCTTGCAGCTCTCGCTTTGACCAGAAGAGGCCTGACTTGCACTTTCCCTATTGAAAATTGTTAATGTTTTCAGCATTTTTCTTGCCAATTGTTATTATTAAATTGTAAGATAATTAGATATATGTATTCTTTCAAAAGATGCAGTGCAAAATCTTGGGAATGTCACACAAGACCATATTGTGAATAATTACTTTTATTTAAAGAGTCACATCGTTGAAAAAGAGAAGGGTACTTTAAAGATATAGCAATTTTAGCTGGAAAACTCCTGTAAGTCAGGCACCACAGAGATACGTGGCATTTGGGAATTTTTAATTAGTTGATTTGGGATTAGCATATGTGAAAACGGAATTTAAATGTTCGTAGAATAATTAACTTGGAGAGTTGTTATGCAAAAAATTCTTTGCAATATAGTGTTGATCACTGGGGTACAAATACATTTCTGATTTTTGGTATGTGAATTCAGTTCTTTTTAAGTAGTGAATCCTATTTTTATATGTAGCTGAGACAGTTAAATACAGATTTAAATTGTATTGTGGAAGGCAAAAAAAACCCCCAAGCATCAAAGTACATTAAATTGAACTTTAGTGAGGCACATTTGGGTTTGGAACAAGAATTCCGGTAGTCTGATAGTGTTTCTTAATCATGTTTTATCTTCAAGTTTTCAGGAAAAGTTAGTATGTAATTTTAATCACGTTTTAAGATGACCTTTTTAGATCTTTTTATTGAATTCAGTTTGTGTTGGGATGTTTGGATTAGAACATGTTTGGCAGCACAGTTTGTTTTTTTTAAAGATATGTTATATTTTCAATATGATTAAAGGACGTTTACTTGTAATGAATGAAGCTAAAAAGCCTCAGCTTTCAGCAGATTTAAAACCACTCCAGGTCCAAGTAGTTTTTACATACAAAAAGTTTCCCATGAGGTTTTAATAAAATCAAGCCAAAAATGTGTACATATGGTATACAGATGGTACTGGAATGTATTGTTGTTCTTCCTATAGTGGTTTTAATTTTTAAAAAGCCACTATTTTTCATCCCTTAAATACATGGCCTCAAAAGAATTAATGAATAAATAAGGCATTCCTAATAAAGGGAATGGTGAATGGTCAGTAGATTTGGAAGGCAAGAAGTAAATGCTTTCATAAGCTATGTGACAGAAGCTTGGGTCTGACTCTTTAACCATGAAGTGGAGACAACCATGTCAATAGTTCTGAAGTTACATATTCACCCTGATTTTGTGATATCCCACAAACAAGCTGGTTTGTAAAAAATTTGATGTTTCATTTGGAAAAGGAAATATTTTTTGTCTCTTTTTTTAAAATTTGTTAGATGTATTTGAGGATTATGCATCCACTACAACAGCAGCACAGAATCTCCTTTATACTGCTGCGAAGAAGAGGAAAGAGGTATGGAGCTTGTGGTTTTTAATTATTTGAAGTTTCCTTAATAACGTCATTTTCCCTTAAATTTGAAGATGCCACAGGAAGGTAAAAAAATCTACTTGCTAATATATAGTTAAACACTTTCCTGGCTGAGTGCTATCAATTTCAAATACATGTGTATGTATAAACAAATAAATAAATAGTTTCCTTTTGCAGCTTTAAAATTATCCTTCCCCATACAAACTGAGTTGGAATAAATGTACTGGTGTTTTCCCAAGTTCACAAACAGCCTCTGTCACAGCTGTTCTGAGCATCCCAAACTGTAGCAGGGGGAAAAGTGAACCTAATCTGTGTTCATTTTCACGGATGCTATTTACAGTCCTGTTGACAGCAATGAAATTAGCAAGAATGAAACCAATTTCATACAGCTGCTCTTTAAATGAGGACACAACTTTTCTGTACATCTTTCTATACTTACAGTGACCTGTGCAAAAGTACCCAGTTAAGCTCTGGAAAGCTTATGTCAGTTTGCTAAAACTGCAAACTTCTTTCTAGGTGCCATTTTAACATCCAGTAAACAGGGAGCTCCATTTCCAGATGGATTTTCAGAGAAGAGCACAGTCTTTACATCAGGTGGAACAGCCTGTGACCTTTCTATTTCTTTATTGTCAAAACAGTCCTTGCCCATTGACCTTCTTATTTTTGTGATTTGTACTGAGACCATTAAGATGTTATAATATCTGAAAAGCACCTAATGGATGTGGAAATGACATTAAACAATTGGTTTTGCCAAGAAACCTTTCTAAGTCTAGTCAACTTTACAAGTTACTGCCAAAATCAATAGATTAAAATAAGTTTATGAGGTTTTAGTCCAAGCTGTTCTTGAATGTATATATGTTCATACATGTATGTACACACATGTATGCATTTATATATGCGTGAGACAAGCCAGAAGAGAAGTTAAGGGAAGAAAATGGGTGAGGTACTGTTTGAGCCTCTTCCCTTTTCATCACCTTTTTTGATTTGCCTCAAGACAACAACAAAAATACCTTATATACTAGTTTCAAGGAGATTAATTTAATTTTGACATGTTTGGCTGAAAAGTTGAAAAAGGAACCTTCTAAATTTTAACTGTGGAAAGATGCTACACATAGTACCTCACAGTTGCTTTGGCCAAGATAAAATTTCTACTTAAAAATGTCATCTGATTTTTTTAAACTAAAATAATGCTATCAAAATAATTTGACAAAAGGAGATTGTGTGTTTTCTGTCTTGCATAGGTATTACCAAAAATGATGGCATATTGCTATCAGATTCTGACAGAGCCAAACATTGATCCAAGGAAAAAAGATGGAGCTTTGCATGTTATAGGATCCTTAGCAGATATTTTACTGAAGGTAGGTGGGTAAAGAAGTGAAAAACATTTGTAATTCTTATTGTCAACTGCCATTTTCAATTAAAAATTTCTAGCTTGTAAAGTATGGCTAGCCCTTAGTCTTATCTGTAAAGTCTGTAGAGAAATTGCACTGTGCAATAAGAATCTGAGGGTTTGTTTCTTTAAAAATATTAATATTCTTTCCTGGTTTTTATTTTCCCATTGTATATGCAGATTTTTCTTTTTGGGTTTCTCCAAAGCTGTGTTTGTTTGCTACAGAACAGTCCCTTGGTCCTCTCCTGCTTTACTAGTAGGGTGTTAAAAAAGCAAACATGCATTCCATCAATAACATTGCCTACGATTCTTTAGCAAACCCTCCAACAGCCTGCTCTGTTGTGGGCTGCTTCTGGTTCCAGAAAAATGTTTGCTTAACATGTTGCAGAAATGTTTTGTGTAGCTTTCCAGCTTTCTTACCCTGCGATGTGTGGCTTTAAGTCTCATTTCATCAGCCAGTTGGGAGTTTTGAAAATAACTGGAAAGAGCACAGTGTTTCTATCCTTTCTCCATCTTTTATAGACAGTATCTTCATGATTTTGAGAGTTTTCTGGAATTCGAATACACATTTAATCCACACTGTTACTCTCTAATGCAATATTGATTACAGTTTTCCTTATGCTTTTGTAGACAGTGGGAGTCAAAAGTATGGCCTCTCTCCATGTCAAAAGTAACTACCAAAAAATTATCACTTTTAGCGTGAGAATGGCAGCCTTGTGCTGCTCGCTTCCTTTTCAGACTAATTTATTTTATTTTATGTGAGTTGTCTCTCTGTGCAGGATGTGTCTTCATGTTAGAAGCAACATCTTACCAACATTTGCTGTCTATTTTTTACTGATGTACCAGGCCACGATCTGATCTGAAATCCTGAAACATCTGTAACTTTTGCAGAATTTTTGTACATTATGTCGGACAGGCTGGAGCAATGGGCTAAGGCCAATTGCATGAGGTTTAACAGGGGCAAGTGCCGGGTCATGCACTTCAGCCACAACAACCCCATGCAGCGCTACAGGCTTGGGGAAGAGTGGCTGGAAAGCTGCGTGGCGGAAAAGGACCTGGGGGTGTTGGTTGACAGCCGACTGAACATGAGCCAGCAGTGTGCCCAGGTGGCCAAGAAGGCCAAGGGCATCCTGGCCTGTATCAGAAACGGTGTGACCAGCAGGAGTAGGGAGGTGATCGTGCCCCTGTACTCGGCACTCATGAGACCACACCTTGAGTACTGTGTCCAGTTCTGGGCACCACAGTATGGGAAGGACATTGAGGTGCTGGAGTGAGTCCAGAGAAGGGCAACAAGGCTGGTGAGAGGTCTGGAAAACAGGTCTTATGAAGACCGCCTGAGGGAACTGGGGTTGTTTAGTCTAGAGAAGAGGAGACTGAGAGGAGACCTCATTGCTCTCTACAAATACTTAAAAGGAGGTTGTAGTTTGGCTGGCATTGGTCTCTTCTCCCAAATTACTAATGATAGGACGAAAGGAAATGGCCTCAAGTTGTGTCAGGGGAAATTTAGACTGGATATTAGGAAGAAGTTCTTTACTGAGAGGGTGGTTAGACACTGGAACAGGCTGCCCAGGGAGCTGGTGGAGTCGCTGTCCCTGGAGGTGTTTAAAAAATGAGTGGGTGTAGCACTTGAGGCTATGGTCTAGTGGTTACAGAGATGCTGGGATAAAGGTTAGACTTGATGATCCTAGTGGTCCTTTCCAAGCATAGTGATTCTATGATTCTAGGATTGTATTCAATTGGAATCAATTACCTTAAAGAAAACAAAAATTCCAGTTTACAGTATTGTAACGAGTAATGTGGGGTTGAATATTATAGGCATAGTTCTTTCACTTATCTGACTTTGAACTTGCTATGCTTATGAGGTTTGTTCAGTTCAAGGTATGCAGTCCAGATTTCTCCATGAGAGAATACCTTTATTATATAGACATACCACTGTATTTCCCTTGGTTGGTAGTTGAAATGGATTACTGGGTAGAATGAAGTATGTAAAATGAATGGTCTCCAAAATTATTTTTTATTTATACCAACAGAAGAGCATCTTCAAGGATCAAATGGAGCTGATGTTACAGAATCACGTATTTCCATTGTTCATGTCTAACCTGGGGTACCTCAGAGCCAGAGTAAGTTCACCAGTTATATCAATTTCAGTATTTGCAATGTTTCTTTCCTTTGAGGTTTGACTTCATTCTGAATGTTAATGAAAGAAATAAAGCAAATACATAGTCAATTTTCAAATAACTGCCTTGCACAGTAATTTCAAGCATTTTGATTTAAAAATGATTTGTCAGTTAAATGAACTGATGGAAAGTGTGTGTCATGCTATTGTTTACCTCTTCGATCAGACTGGAGAATTTGAGCAGTGGTTGTGGCCCTTTTGTGACCACTTTTCATTAGCAGATGTCAGTAACTAGAGTGGTTGAATGGCTGTGAAGAATAGGTAGGATTTCCACAGTCTGGGTAATATCAGTTTGAATGTAGCTTGAAGAAAATCCCTGAGTGCCCATATCAGTCATAAGCAGTTACTTTCCTTAATTTCTATTCTGATTTTTTCCCCCAGAAGGACAAAAACTATGAATGCCAATTATGAGCATACTGAATTTATTGGAATTTGGGGAAGGAAAATAAAGGACTGCTTGAGTGCAAAAACTGTGTTACATTTGCTATATGAATGCACCATAATTAAGAAAAAAACACGAACTGTATGTGCAAACAGGGAGATAGTGTTGGTTTTGAATCAGTTAATGCTAAAAATTGCAATAGTCCCTAACTTGCTTTTCTTTTTGTCATGAAGTCCTGTTGGGTACTTCATTCATTCAGTGCTTTGAAATTTCACAATGAGCTGAACTTGAGGAATGCAGTAGAGTTGGCAAAGAAGAGCCTGATTGATGATAAGGAAATGCCTGTCAAAGTAGAAGCAGCCATAGCTCTTCAGACGTTAATAAGCAACCAAGAGCAAGGTATGCTGCCAATTTTTTTATTTTTTCTTTTAGGGTTGAAGAGGTTGCTGCAGATTTATCTAAACTTTTCTACCATTTAAAGACATAGGATTTCACTTGCTCATTAGTTACTGTATACATCCCAGAATTCTGACTTCAAGTTTTTGTGGCAGGTCTCTGCACAAAAGAAGTTAGAATCAACACGTTTCTTTTAATCAAGTAAATAGCACCTGCCTTTGTCTTCCTTTAGTGAAGTGCAACAGTGTGCATGTTTAAGAATGAATGCTGCCTGTGTATGAGGGTACTGTGTATTTGGTATTCCTCCAAAATAGTGGATTTTTGATGTAGATGGTATTTCAGTATTTAATGTGGTAAATGTGCAATTTATTTGCTTTGTTAGTCTACTTGTTATGCACTGTAAAAGTGCTTTGGGTAGGGTTTTTGGCTTTTTTTTTTTTTTTTTTTTTAGTGAATTAAACTTTAAAAATTATTTTGTTCTAGAGTAGTCAGTTACCTAGTAATTTCGAGATACTCTGTGTTCATGGGTAGTTGTTTTTACCTAGTTTCAATTGTTCTTTTTAGCCAAGGAATATGTGAAGCCACACGTAAGGCCAGTAATGCAAGAGCTCTTGCACATTGTTAGAGAGACGGAAAATGATGATCTTACTAATGTAATCCAGAAGATGATCTGTGAGTACAGCCAAGAAGTAGCTACTATCGCCATTGACATGACTCAGCACCTGGTAAGAGACAATAGTACAATAACAGTCAGAAGCACGTGCCTAGTTTGTTGAACATTTAATGAACTTTGTTTGAAGTGCACACTGTTTAAAGCAATCTTTATAAAGGTCCACCTATAGTATTCACAATTTTTTTTTTTTCTGTACGAAACATCTTTAAAACTTGTAGGTTTTTCAAAGATAATGAATTTTGTCACTGGTTTTAATGAGCCAAACTCTAACTATTTTAACAATTCAAATGACGTAACATAGCCAGACTTCTCAAAAATAAGAAGAGTTTATAATTTTCTATATTCCTCTTTCAGAAGTAAGGAGCATATTTTTCCACACTGACAGCTCTTGCAGATAAGGCATTGCTGCTGTTGCATTAGCTGTCTTGGTTTTGCATGACTAATCAGAAATGTTTGCTCTTGAATGTCAATTTGGTTGGTTTTTTTTTTCATAGGCTGAAATATTTGGTAAAGTACTTCAGAGTGAAGAATATGAGGAAGTAGAGGACAAAACAGTTATGGCCATGGGCATCCTGCACACAATTGACACTATCCTGACAGTTGTGGAAGATCACAAGGAGGTGAGGTTTTCTTTTATATGTCTTTTCTCTTGCTGTTCCTTCATGCCTTTCATTCATGACAACAAGCACTTCTGTGTATGTTGCATCACTTGACATGAATAGGCTTTTACTATAGCAGGATGGTGGATTTGTACCAAGTGATCACTGACAAATTTGAATTAAAAGCTGAGTTTACTTTTGTGATTTCCCAATTGTTTAGCTCTAAACGTGAAGGGGATTTTATATCCTGAGGGTAAAATTCTTAGCCCTTTTTCTGGTGAGCACTTCATCAGATACTGGTATTGCAGACTGTTAAAATAGATTTTAGGGAGAAATATCTTACATAAAACTAATTTTTTACAATGGTGAATCTTACTTTGTTGTTTACCCAGCAATTTCTTGGATAGGATTCCTAGGAACTGGTCTCCAAGTTGTGGTGCAATGTAGGTGTACATTTCACATATGTAGGGGAGAAAAATTCTTTCTGTTTATACCACCTGGGCTAACTGAGCTAGGAAGGAGTTCAAGGACTGACCAGAGAGGCAAAGTCAGTCAGTAACTTAAAGCTCAGTTAGCATACAGGTGCTTTGTTCTAGATTGTTTTGCTTCATTGATTTACAATGAGAATGTTACATTGTAAGTGTGATGCTTATAACTTTAAAAATACATTAATTAAAATACTAATTATTTTCTTGTCAGGCTATTGTGTTCCTTTGGATTTCAAAACATCTTTCATTCCTTTACAAGAACCCCTTGCATCTTTTGAAAGCTAAAATGAAATCTGGTAGCTAAGCTGAGCATCAGGAATGATAGTCTGAAATGTATCTTCAGGTTTTAGCCTAGGAGAACCTTTGGGACTGGGGTATTTTTGGTATAAATTTAGCAGCTTGTTTTTCTGTTGTGTGACGCACAAACTAAAATACTGTGCAGAGTGCTCTTCATCTCAGGATCTTAAATAATAAATGATATAGATAATGATAAATTATAAAGAAATTATATATAAGGCTGAAAACCCTTAGAAGTTCCTTTTCCTTTTACCATTAAGTATGGAGAGAGTTTGATAACATGGAGAGTCATAATAACTTCTGAGTCAAGTGTCTGAAGGTAAGTGGATGAATCTGTGGTCACATACTTAATCTCTTTGCTAGAACAAGCCCAGAAAGCAAGATTCTGTCTGTAATGAATGACCTGTGTTAATAACATGAAATGTCTGTATTTGCTGGTTTTAATTAGACTTCTAATGTGTCTGTATAGTTCCCCTTGTAATTTAGTTCAATTCATAAATGCAGTCTCTCTGTCCAACGTGGCAAGGCTGAATTCTGACTTCAACACAGTTGTATGCTCTCAATTTCCGCATGTGTTCCCCTTGCTGAGCCTGCTGTGGGAAGCTCTCCATAGACCTTAGGCAAAGGCGTCTCTTCTTTTTTTCCTTTTAACCGATTCTGCTTCAAAGATTTTGGACAGAGGCTCTATCTCAAACACTTTGAGTACAGTGTAATCCAGACAGGACAAGAGATACTGTTTTTGGTAGGATCTGTAGAATAACCATAACTTTTTTTTTTTTAATTTAAATAAAGAAAAATTGCTGTAAGCAACAAGTTTTAAAGCAATAGTTTTTGAAAATTTGAGTACTTAGATCAGTGAGACCTTATTTCATAATATTGTGATTGTTAGCACAGCATTTATAGAGTGATAAAAGCCTTTTTACTTTGAAGAACATCTCAAACTGAATTTGTCAAGTCGATTGATTACATTACTGTATTTCTAAGTTTTTAAATAAACTGCTTTATGTTTTTATTTCAGATAACTCAACAGCTGGAGAGCATTTGTTTACAGATCATTGGCCTCGTTTTGCAGAAACATGTTATAGGTATGTTTTAGAGATAATTTTTAGAAAAACATTACATGTTTCTACATAAAAATTTATTAAATTAATTATTGCAAACAATACTATGTTCCTGAACAGAACTTCATCCTTTTTTTGTGTGCACTTCTTTAAAGAAAAAAAGACGTTAGTTTTCAGTTATGATTTGTTTTTCCTGATCTCGTCTTGTACATTAGTCAGGCTGGTTATTGTGTTTTGGAGGTCAGACTCAAAAGCAAAAGATGCAGTTCTGGTTATAGTTTTAGCTAGCTATGTTAAAGGACAATGTCTACAATTACCTTAGTATTTTATGGACTTGGTCTGCAATTAAATTACTGCTTTACCAGTAACCTGCGCTAAAGAGCTACACGGTTTTGTGATAAGGCCTATAAGAAAAAGCAGAGGTTGAGAAAATAAATATATTTTGCAGTAAATCATTTAGAAGCAATATCTTTGATGTGCTGCTGGTAATATATTTTTCTGGTGTGTATTAATAATGAAAAACTATGCATGTTGTTGTAACTATAGCTGACATAAGGCCTGTCTAGAAGAACCTTTTCCAATTTGTATTATTTTTCTACATATTGATTTAGTTGCTGTCTTCTTGTTGTTATATGACTTGGGGCTTGGTTTCAGATTTTAAGGTATTTGCAAGCTAAATTTATTTTTTAAAGCACCCTACTTCAAATTGGTTTTTCTTCCCAGAGTTTTATGAAGAAATTCTCTCATTGGCCTACAGCTTGACATGCCAGATGATTTCACCTCAAATGTGGCAGCTTTTAGGTGTTCTCTATGAGGTCTTCCAGCAAGATTGCTTTGAGTACTTTGCAGGTATGATCACTTCTATTCTATTGATGTTTCCACTGTTTGGGAATTCATCTCTAAACCCCACCTTAATAAGGGTCGCTTCCATTTAGTGTTTTGGTTTAAAATGATCATGTATTTGAGTCATGCCCTGACCGTCTGTTTAGTGTGGGAGTGTAACAGGAACATATTTAAGTAGAAGAAGCATGTTCAAATCTGTCAGCGTAACCAGTTATTGTAGGAGGTCCTGAACTCAAAGAAAGCTGAAATATACAAAGTTAATGTGAAACTACAAATTAATTAATGAAAATGTAGTCCTGTTCTATTTCCTCTTCTGAGAATGCACCCTGCATGTTGCAGTTTATGAAGAATTCTGTTAGAATATACTTTTACAGAGTTTGAATTTCCAACCATATCCAAGAATCTGAGCTAATGAATTCCTTCACAGGACTACAGCCTCACTGGTTAGCGCTTGCATGTATTAGTTTGTAATTTTTTTCTCTTTTGCTCTCCCTGTTCTGCAGATATGATGCCTCTCTTGCATAATTATGTGACCATCGACACTGATACTTTACTGTCTAACCCAAAGCATTTAGAAATCATTTATGCCATGTGTAAAAAGGTAAGGCTGCTGATTCTTACTCTTGGGCTTATCACCGGTATTTAACAATCAGATTAGCAGAGTGACCGGAACGTGCCAGGTGGTGGCCAGTCATTTGAGAACGAAATGAAGTTTGGTCTCTGCTCAGTTCCGGGTACACATAGCACATTCACACTTTTAAGTGATATGCTTTTTAAAAAATTACACGCACAAATCTGTGTGGGAGAAAGCTGCTGTTCGTCTTGACTCTCTTCTATGAACAGCTATTTTGGTAAGTAGAGGAATTAATGAAGCCTGATTGCCTTGGGTTGTGTATCTTGCGATTGGATTCTCTAGTTGTCAGCTAAGGTGTGAACTCATTTGAAGTTCTTCTACATTTATAGTGTTTCTCTTTGATTCTCTTGTGTATAATAAAGTATGAGATCACACTGTGGCCTTTCTCTGATTTTGGGCGTTATAGAGTGTTAAGCATCTAGCTACCTACTTATTTTTAAGAAATTTACAGAAATTATTAGCTTAGCTAATAATAATTAATTCCTTAGCTTGGAGAAGAGGAGGCTGAGAAGGGATCTCATTAATGCTTATAAACATTTCAAGGGCGGGTGTCAGGAAGATGGGGCCAGACTCTTCTCGGTGGTGTCCAGTGACAGGACAAGGGGCAATGGGCACAAACTGGAACACAGGAGGTTCAGTCTTAACATGAGAAAACACTTCTTTACTGTGAGGGTGATAGAGCACTGGAACAGGCTGCCCAGAGAGGTTGTGGAGCCTCCATCTCTGGAGACATTTAAAACCAGTCTGGCTGTGTTTCTGTGTGGTCTGCTCTAGGATCTAGCTCTAGCAGGGGTCTGGACTAGGTGATCTTTGGAGGTCCCTTCCTACCCCTACCATTCTGTGATTCTGTGTGAAATTGAATGTGTGTGAGAATTCTACTTCTTTGTCAGATTTGATTGACACTGACCACAGGGTTGATATGTACTGAGAAGAAGCAGTCAGTTTCACAAGTATATGCATATACATAGAGTGATTGCATACATCTTGATTTTAATCAAAAACTAGCCTAGAGATAGGACTTCGCTTTGCCAGGCTGTAAATCTGCCAATGTCTATTATAATTGAAGTCAAAAACCAGAAGCAGAATGTGGAAAACTTCAATGATTCTTAGAAATAACTTTTCCTTTAAAAAAGGGAAAGCGATGACATACAAAGAATACTAACATTCATGAAGAACTGTAGCAATTTCTTCTAAATTTTTAAATTCATCTTTAGCCACTTATCCTTGTTCATGTCCTGTAGAGGTGATTTTTTTAATGTGTCTTAATTCCTCACAAAATACAGCATGAACATGTCTATATGCCATGTAGAGGTTTTTTGATGTATGCAGGTACATGAGCACTTGCTTGCAAAGTTGTCAGTGATTAATACTGATAAACTAAATTGTCATTCTGGTCATTAGGTATTAACAGGAGATGCAGGAGAAGATGCAGAGTGCCACGCAGCCAAACTCCTAGAAGTAATTGTTCTTCAATGCAAAGGACGGGGTATTGACCAGGTGATATATATTGAACAGGTTTTCTCTTTCATTGATTTCCAATGATATGTGTATGATTCCTGAGAAAAGGGGTTGTAATGAGAGAATTTGAGGGAAATGTAAGGTGAATGGGGAGAAATACAGAAATAAGTAAATGAACTCAGGAGAGTTTGTAAGGTTAGGTTTTTTTGTTTCTTTGGGGATTTTGGGGTGGGTTTTTTTGAGATTAGAGATTAGTGAGCATGACCAGAAAACGAAGAGACTGAGCCATAAGGATATAGTGTGATGTGCAGGATTGTCTTTTTTTTTTTTTTGCTTTCTCCTGATAGGATTTTCCTTTTGATGCAAAACACACGTTGTTAAAACTATTGTGGCTGAGAAGTTAACATACATATCCAACTACTGAAGTTGTTTCTCCAAGCAATATGAACTTGGCCATTTTTAATATTTTGAATTACTCAGTGCATTTAGAAATGAAGAATTTTCAGTGTGGCTGGATTGTGATTGCTAGGAAAAACATAATCACAATTTTCCAGTATTTCTTAGAACACACTTTCAGATAGCAGTCTTTTTCCTATCAAGGATTAGATTCTGGACTCATGTTTTACATAACGCTCCAGCCTAAATTACTTTAACGTATCGTGTTTGATGTTGCCACAGTGCAATCCATGGATTTCAGTGATAAATTTTCAGTTAATTTCACCGAAACCACTATAACTTTGCTAATGTAAATCTGAAGTAATTGAAGATAAAAATGTTCCCTGAAAGACTTTATTTTTAAAAGAAATCTGGAAGGAATTAAAGGGAGCTGTATGCATTTGCACTGAAATAAGTATGTGGTGGAAGGCTTAACTGAGCTTCACAACTGTGTGAATTAAAATAGTTGCACACTGAACTGAAACTCATAAAATGTTCATAATGCTTCTGAAATTATTATAAAGCATAAACCTGTACATTGACATATAGATAGATGTTTATTTCATTGTGTAGAAATTTGTGCATACTTGCTTTTATCTGAATAAACTCACTCATGTCAGACTTTTATAAGACATTTAACATCTCTTTACATTTATTAGGAAAAACTTTTCTTGCAGATTTAGGTAATTTCATTTTTAATGCCTGTTAGTTTTGAAATTGTTGAGTATCTTTATTCAAAGATGAGAATGTCTTTGAGTTCTTTTCTAAACATTTTATACACACTAGAACAAATTCCACCAAATATTCTCGTGTGTGCTGAGAATCACATTGACAATTTTTAGCCCAGAGAATAGCTGTTTTGGGGAAGATTTATAAGAACATAATCAGAGGCTTAAAATGCTTTTATACTAGGAAGTGAATCGAATGCATTTCTAGGTTATACCTGGACTTCAGTTAACTCTGGAGATCAATTCTGATAAAAGTATTTTAAACTTTTGTATCATCTGGCAATATGTATAATGTCTGATTGTTTTGTTTTGTTTTGTTTTTTTCTCCTTTATATTTGTATGCCCAGTGTATTCCACTCTTTGTGGAGGCTGTTCTGGAGCGGTTAACTAGAGGAGTTAAAACAAGTGAGCTTCGTACCATGTGTCTTCAGGTTGCCATAGCTGCACTCTACTACAATCCTGACCTACTTCTGCACACCTTAGAGAACATTAGATTTCCACACAACCCTGAGCCCATCACTGCACAGTTCATAAACCAGTGGATGAATGACACAGACTGTTTTCTTGGGCAAGTATTGTGTTTTTTTCTTTTAAAAGTCCATGACTCTGATTTTTTTGTTCACTTCTGTTTGTATCTCTGGTCATGTTGATGAAAGAGTTCTCATTCCTTGGTTAGTCTAAATAACAGTAATCCCCTCCAGGTGTCATTGCTGTGATGCCAGTAATGATCACCTCTGTCCATGTAGCTTTTCTGGGTCTCTTGAGCTACATGCTGAATTTTCTGTCTTGTGAGGATACAAGGGTACAATACATATCATATTTCAGAAGTCTTCTACTCACAAACTGTCTGCTTCTCCAAGAGCTGGTCCAGCATGCATTGAGAGTAATATTCAGAGCTGACTAGCAGAATTTCAGGGAGATGTTAACTTTTTTTTTTTTTCTGAAGCACAGTGTATACATATTTGCCGCTCTATCTTTTATAAAGTATTTTTACCTGCTCCATTTAATGTTAAAAAACCATTTTTCTGTCCAATTAATCTGACACTCTGATTTTAATCCCTAGGAGCTGTTCATGATCAACTTGCGTATTTACCATTATGCCACTGATGTGCTGACTGTTTAGTGTATTCCTGAACTTAAACTTCGTTCTGATCTCCCTTGAACGTGTGTGTAACTGCACTAGTGTGCACTTGGGCAGGAGCTGAACATTTGTAAAGTAAATGAAGGTGGACAAAGCCTGTCATTGCATAGCTAAACATGCACTTGATGCTTGGTTGGATGTGAAGTCCAGTGCTTGACAATTAGTGCTTGCCTCTCAGCTGAGATGTGGTGTCTGACTGTGTGATTCAAATCCCTCTAAGGGCAAAGCTATCTGCTTTGTTGGATGTAGTTAATAGCAACCTCTCACCTTCCTGCTATGAGTTACATTTTGTCATTGGAGGTTGACATTTGACTGCAGGTGTACGGATAGGCTTAGAATGTGTCTTCTCTGCATTGTCTATGCCAACAGACTAAGTGAGATGTCAGCGTGTTAGGAGTCATGCCATGAGTGAGCATGGGCTGAGACAGGCAGATCCTGACCCATAGATGCATACCTTATTTTAGGTTGTCATTCTTTTCCTACCTGCTTTTTATTGGTATTGTCTTGTCTTTCCAATTCTAAACAAGTCTTTAGGGGGCTTCTTATAAGATGGTTTCTCCACTCCTCAGTCATCCAAATAGCTTTTCTCCATACCAATTCTTATCTGAGTTAATCTTCCCTGAACAGAATTATATGCCATCTTTGTATAGCTGCATTATTGCCTCAGTAAAAATTCTTTTCCTCCTTCCTCTGTCCTAAGTACACAATTTAGTGGGATGAGGATGAAAGTGCAGTAGTTTCTAGGATCGCAGCATAGGCTTCTTTATTTCAAGACTGCACGTTAATTCTGTCTGTTTTACTAGAATGAAAACTACTTGGAGATATAAGTGCATCCTGTATCTTATCAATCTTATCAATTAGAGGAGTTACTTGAGTTGGTGACAAAGAAGTCATAAAGGATCCCATGTTCCCAAGTCCCTCATTTCTTTGGGAGTGCCAGTGGCTGAAAAATGTCGCCTTTAAGTCTACTCCTCCCATGCCTTGTGGTAATATTATTGTTAATTGCTAAATTATTTTAATATCTACCAACTTTAGAAAAGAGCAAGACATTTTAGGATTCTCATGAACTGATTTTCTTTATGACTGAAGCAAAATTCTTGAGATTCAGCTCTTTGTGCTGTCATTTTTTTCTACTGCATATCAAATGCAGAATGCATACAGAGACAGCAGGAAAGAAGATATTCCCTACAGGTGGTAGACTTGTTGTTCCTTTTTTAAAAGAAATTAAAAAATGAAAGAAATATATAGCCTTAACCAGTTCATCCTGGAGCATTCAGTAGGAAACTAGTTAGATCCAGAGGGGGAAAATGGCTCAAGTCTGACTAGACTCCAACATCAAGTGCTCCTGTGAGCTACAGCTTAATTTACAGTTCTTTGGTGTTGCTTTTCAAAAAGCATCAGCTACTGCAACTACTGTTCAACTAAATTATTCTTCAGAGCTGAGACCAAGGTTGACAAAGCTGATGAAAATGAAACGCAGAGATCATGATGCTAAATTCTGCTTGGACTCTGCACTTAAATGGCAGCAGAAGATTAAAATGTGTCTCTTTGATTTTCTGCTGCCAGCAGTGAAATAAATATCTGTAATATTGCTTAAATCTAAAAATCACTCTTCCTTCAATGCTGTCTCCTCAGTCTGTGGCTTCCAGGTGCAGGGCTTTTGCTATAAGACTGCTTGTCAGGTGCTGTGATGTGATGTAAGGAACTTCCTTTCCTTGAGGACAGCACTGCTTCTAGAAAACCACTTGTTTTATTAAGGGTCATCATCTGAACAGCAGCCAGATATTCAGAGGCCTAACTGAACAGGAAAAGACAGAAATGCAGACAAAATCTGGCTTTCTGGAAATCCTTCCTGGGTCCACCCCTGCAGATTTTCTGTCTTCGTAAGTGTAGACAGCAGTGGGCACCCTGATTTCTACAGTCCTTTTCCTCACCAGCCATCATTCACTGCTGCTTTTGTTTACAGTTAGATTACTTTCCAGCAAGAGGCAGTTTTAGGCTTCAGTTCAAATCAGTTGGAAGACTCACAGATCCTAGAGAAATCGGAGAAGATCAAAGTAGATCCACCTCCAGTGTGAAGGACCAGGTGAATGTTACCACCATTGCTTTGTCAGCCTTGCAGGAAATCTGTGACTTAACTGGTAACAGTAGCTCTTCAAGATGCTTTGTCCATGTAAATCTCACACCCTTCCATCCTCCTTCTGCTCCTGTGAAGTCTTAGGACCCATAGATCGTGCTCTGCAAGCAGTAGGGTTGTGTGTCTCTATACTCTGAGGCTGGAGGCGACAGTGTTTGCCAAAAGAATGCAGCGTTTCTTGTGCAGCACTTGTGAATGCATGAGATGGAATCCATGGGAATAATACATCTTGGGAGGGGAAAGCAGTTATAGTAAGATAAGCCACTGTTCTTCCATGTTATTAAAAATATGGAAACTACTTAAAACTGATTAGATATTTGAAATATTAAAAATGATCCAGGCAAGGAGAGCTCAAAACTCACTTTAAGACTATGCATAAATCCAGTATGGCATTGTGGATATTACATATCTGTGGATGTGTGTCCCTAATGCCCAGTACCACAGTATATTGTATTTATTTATTTCTAATTTTTTTTTCTACAATAATGTCAAACTGAAAAGACATTTGTAGAAATATTTGTTCCTTACTGCTTTGCACCTTTTCCCTGACAGCTGAAATTAGGGTGATATTTCTGAGTGACTTACGCTTACTGTCATACTAAAAATTCTTCTGTGGAAACTAGGATGAGAGGAAAATCTAACTTGCTTCAAAAAAACCTCAATAAGTAATTTTATTTTTTAGAAGCTGAATAGGAGGATTTATTTTGATAGGAGTTTGAATAGTTAGAGATCCTAGTTTTCTCAGAGTTGTATATAAAATCCTCATCTTATGTAGGAAAACAGGGTTGGTTCCAACTTCGCAAATAGAAGGAAATAGCTAATTATTTGCAGTTTGTCCAGGAACTGGATTGGTGTAATAGAAGGCAACTTGATCCTTAGATAAAGGAGCACAGCAAACCGATAAAGGAAAGGCTTAGTAATTTCTTTTTGAAATACTTTTAGCTTGGCTTAAAATACGAAAGATTCTTAGATCTTTTTGTCTTGTATTGGAAGGAAGTGCATTAGGAAGAAAAGATCCTGCGGATTATGAAGACCACACACAGCTTGTTAAAAATAAACATGCCTAGGAGTCGTGCATTGCACTGCCACAAGTTGCATGTTTAGCACTTCAGGCTTGATATAGCATTGAGGGAGCAAGCAGAGTCTGTGATTGTTAGGGAGTACTATTGTGTGCTGCTCAGCAAGTGAGTGTGGATCTCAAAGCACAAATCACTAAGGAGAATCATATCCAGGCTCCCCTGTGCAGATGGAAGGGTGCTGAAATACTGAGCCTTTTGATAGTAAAGGAATGGTCCTGAAACTCTTCTTTGCCATTATGAAAGTATGTAAATGACATAGACCTCTGTTTTTCTTGTTCAGTCCTGTGGCCACTGGATACAGCTGGGGCGTTGTAGAATGCTGAACTTCAGGCAAGACAGATGCTTATCTTACTGTTTGTCTCTGCTGGCAGGTGGAAGAAACAAGCCTCCTTCTGGCTCAGGTTCACTAAAGATGGCTTGATGCCTGGATTTCTCCTGTCCTGCTGGGGCTTCTAATAACATGCATATTCTGAAGACATGTTCATTCTTACAACTTGTCTATTTAGAAGCTTGAAAACGGAGCATGACAAATATGCTGTATTTTTTTGCCATTTGGGCTGCTTCCTAATGACTCCCTTTTAAACAGCAGTGTTTGATTCTTGCACTTCCATTTGCTGTCCAGAAAAGATAATTTAGTATGAAGATAAACCACTAATGACTAAGACTTTTTTATGTTTTACTGTGTTGCATTTTGCAGTTGGCATTGTCTAGCTTTTTCAAATGTATTGTAAAAGATAGTGCCAAGTGTCATTAACTACTCTGGCGCATGTACACTGAAATTGCTTCATTATACATTTAGGGCTTGAAGAAATTTCATGGCTTCCCATTGTCAAGATGCAGGATAGGAGTGTTGTACATAGATTACAGAGCTTTGGTCAAACTTGGATGAAGGTGCTGGCAGACAGAGGAGGTAGAGAAAGATCTTTCCTTTTGTACTTGCAGTAAGGACAACTCTCCCATAAAAGCTATGCTTCATTCAGAGGTAGTGTCATCTTCAGCTTGGATTCTGGTCTTCAGAGAGTTGGCATGAGAGCAAATGGCGATGAACTTGTTTTCAACATAGGTAAACTGATGGGAGTAATGGGTTTATTTTATTTTTTTTTCAGGAAAGTTACCATTACTCACTCTTCTTGGTTGATTTGTATGTCCTTTTTTATGCCTCATTCGTTCTGAAAAGAAAGTATTGCAGTTAGTGGTGATGGAAGGTTGCTCTTCGCCTACTTGCATTTTGGTGCATTTTTCAACACGTGTAACAGAGCAGCTAAGCCCAACATGACAAAGCGTTATTTGATATGCTAGTTGACTTTGTTTTTCTTGGAAGGTCTTCTGTGATCATAATGTCATATGGTCATATATAATTCATTGTCGTTGTCAACTACTCTGAGAATGGAGTTGCTCCACTAAGCCCTAACAGGACTAACACGGTGGGAGGTGTAATGAAATCCCTCCAGATCCCCAGCCTTCTTTAAGCACATGTAAAGTTCAGAAAGCCGCAATAAATGTTCATTTGTATTAGTTAAAGGATATTATCTATAGTTCAGTAACATGTTATATGGGATCTTTGGTAATGAAATTGTAAGCACTTTAAAAATTGTATTTCTATAGCAATTTTTGAAATGGTAGCTGGAGCTGGGTGTTCCCCCATAAGCTTTATTATAGTCTATGGTGCACATCTTATTAGTTTCTTCTCTCTCACCTTATATCCTCTTCATTCCAAAATAAAACTGATTCAGTAACAGAAATATCTACAGAGAGTCTGGAGGATGGCCATTTTCTGCCGGCTCTGGGGATTTGCTTGGTTTCTGTAGGTCTTGCTGAAACATCTTGCTGGAACTACTTGTCCTGCAGAAGGCTTGCACAGAAGCTATCAGCATCAAATTGAATTCAAATTGAATTGAAACAAGCTCCTCTCAAGCCCTTAATAGCAAAATACCATAATGTTAGAGAAGAGTTGAATAGTACTGGTGTTTCCAGTAAAGGAGAACCAAAGATTATTGGCAGAGGCAGTTAGGGATTTTTTTCACTGTCTTGTTTGCAGATAACTTGATTTCTGGAAGTGAAAATCAATTCTTATTTTTAAGAACATAGGCTCTTACCTAGTTTCCTGGCTATGGTCACATAAAAATCCTTCTGCTACTAATTTCATTTTTTTTCTTTCCCTTCAATTATCTATAGTTTATTTGTTTTACTGCAGGTCTATTCATTTGCAAGTTCCTTGTCTGAGTGTACTGCCAGTTATGCTTGATATGGTGGAATTCTTTTCCTGCTTTCACTGAAGTTAGCAATGTGTCTCAAGTTAGTGTAAGAAATTGGATTTATAATACAGCCATCCTGATGGACTCTTAATAAACAGGTTTAAATACAGCTAGTCCTGTGGCACTCCATAAATGCACCCTGCAATTCAATGCATTCCTGCTTATCATTACTTTTCACTAATAGTCTTTTTGCTAATTTCAGTCCCTGCGACAGTACTGCCACTGAAGCCAAGGCAAATTAATTTTGCATCCTATTTAATGATGATAATCTGCATCAAATGCTTTATTAAAGATAAGATATTCTACATAATTATTAAACAGTGTTTATTTAGCATTACTAACTTTGCATTTGGTAATCAGAAACAGTTGTTCCAGGAATTTGTCCAGTGCTTGAAAAGTACTGTATTGTTATAGGACAGGTACTTTCCAGTGGGGAACTTGCACTCAGAACAAAGGGAATAATGTGTTTAGGAACTTTGAACATAGACTTTGAACATAGTCTCTGTGCCCTTGTCTTCTGCCGTGTCAAGCACAAGGCTTTAATGCTCTCTACATATCCTTCCAGTGAAAATCTGTTTTTTTTCTAAGAAACAAGTGTGTGTTGTTTCAGACTCCATGACAGGAAGATGTGTATAATAGGACTGAGCATCCTAATGGAATTGCAGAACCGACCACCTGCAGTGGATGCTGTGGCTGCCCAGATTGTCCCTTCAATTCTCCTCCTCTTCCTGGGCTTAAAACAAGTTTGCGCCTCACGAGAGCTCACAGAACATGAGGATCATGCTAAAGATGAAAAACACCTTGCAGAAGATAATGGTAAAATCTCTCCTTTTCACATTGTGGATTTTGTCTGGATTTAATTTAAAGGGGGTAAGAAATTGCAGTTCATTTTTAAGACTCATTAGTCTGCTGAAAATAGCTTGGCTTACTGGGTGCTTGAAAGATCATCTTAGGAATTGATTTTTCCAAAATGTAATCAAAACATTTCAATGCATAACAGCTAACACTTTATGAAAGGGTATTATTGGTTTAAGAGCAATAATAAAACTTGCAAGTCTACTCTTCAACAATAAAACTTGCAAGTCCACTCTTCTTGAGTGGACTTCCACTCATGCTTCACTCAGAGGATGAATGTGCTCCACCTTTTCACATAGGCAGCAGGAGTCTGTCAGGACTGCACTGGTTATATTATTGATTCCTGGAAAGAAGCTGTTCCTGCTACCCAGCTATTTGAAAGACCCATTTGGTTGAACTTTCAAGGAAATCCTAGCAAGTCTTCTTTGTCCAAATGGGAAGTGATTTGCAAAGTGGGGTTTGAGACAGCTGAGATTCCCGGAGTACACAGCCCTCTTACTGCTCTGTCTGCCAGAAGGGAAAAAACATCAAAGAACACCTTGTGGAGGAAATTCTGGGGAATGAATTTTACACAGCATTGCAGGCAGATATGTGTGGTGGTATTTGACTTGGAACAGGAGATAGATGGTTTAAGGTCTGAAAATTAGACTGGATGTAAGAAGATTATCTAATCGACTCAAATTTCACACACGATTGTTCTGTAATGGAATTACAGAATTCTTCTCAATGCATAGGAATATAGCACAATTTGGTAACAGCACAGTAATTTTAAAATCTTTGTCCTGTGGTACAGTCCCTGTGTGTTGCAGATACAGTCATCTTTATTCTTTCTGAACTGTTAACACCGGAAGAGCTGAAGGTTTGGAATTGGAGGGGGATTTTTTAAAATTTTGATTATAAGTCAGAATTTTATTTTTTTAAGTAAGAAACAGCTGTGTTTAGAATTGGAGTTGCATTTAAGTCAGGATGTAATGGTTGTTTCATAAGTGGAATGGAAGGTAAAGCTAAGTGAAAGATGCTGTTTTAAGTTTGTTCAAATAAAGGAGCATTCTGAAGAACAGCAGACAGACATTTGGTCTACATCTGATTTTCTCTTTGTTTTGTGTCAATTTGTAAAGTCTATGCAAGTCTCTATTGGTTTGCAATTTAAAAAGCACAGTCATGGAATACTCAGAGATACAGTTCCTCAAACTTTTTGGATCCTATAATTGCACAATGATTGCATAAATGAAAGTAAAAAGGTGGCATTCTCCAGGTGTACTTAGAAACAAAAGTTTCTGATCTTGAATGTAGGAAACATTTTAGGAAACATTTTAACAGCTTCATTTTTCCAATTCTTCTAAGATTTTGGGAGAAGAGTGTTAACAGAGGGTCCCCTTTCCAAGCAAAACCTAGATTTATTAATTGGTCTTCATTCATAAGTCATTGTTTCCTTAAACTTCGTTTTACAAAACACATCAATACTTTTGCAGAAGAGATACCCAGTGATGAGGAGGAGACAAATGAAGTGAGCCAGGCAATGCAAGAGAACCATGGTGGAGGAGGAGGAGGTGATGGTGGTGGAAGTGGAGAGGAAGAGGATGAAGATGATGATGATGATGACTGGGATGAAGATGCATTGGAAGAGACTGCTCTTGAAGGGTTCAGCACACCTCTTGACCTTGAAAATGGTGTTGATGAATACCAGTTTTTTACACAAGCACTTTTAGGCAAGTGTCTGCTAGTTGACAGAATGATATAACATGATGAAATAGTTGGAGATGTTTATGATCATCACTGGGAAAACCCCTTTTCTCTGTTATGAGTAATAATTTAGATTATTGAAACTGAAAAATGTGGTCTTGCTTTCCAGTGTTAGTACTAAAGCTTTTTGGCTTACAAATACTGCAAAAACCCCCAAATGCTAGAAAATACAGCCAGAGATTAATTCTTTTCATGTTCTCTTTCAGGACTTTTCAATCACAGCCTAAATAAGTGGGACTCGGTCACTAGAGGGACTCCTATATATAGAAATATTTGTCAATTTCTAGATGTTAAAATCATAATGGAGAAAATTATAGTCTCTCTTTCCTGTTTGACTAATCCTGTTGCTTTTAGTTTTGATATGAGTTTTAAATTAGAAGATTCACTTCATCATTGTCCATGAATAATGGCCACATGGTTAACTTTCTGTTTCAGAAAGCAGGGGATGAAATGAAGTTCCCCAAAATGGATTGCCTCTATTACAGTGGGGATTTTGTGCTAAGAAAGCTGACAGGAATACCGAACCTGTTTTGCAGTGCACATTCTGTATTAAAACCAACTAGGGATTCCGTGTGTTTCATTTTGTTCATCTGAAATTAATTTGCAATGTAACCTGATAATCACTTTTCACCCATTCCTGTTCTGACAGCGGTGCAGAGCCGAGATGCAGCCTGGTACCATTCCCTGACAGCACCGCTGAGTGAGGATCAGAAGAAACAGCTGCAGGAAATTTATACATTAGCAGAACACCGGCGAAGTGCTGCAGGTGAGTCACTTCTCTGGGGCCATTTTATCTGTTGCGGGGGTGCTGAAACTCCATTTAATCTGTAACAACAGAGAGAATAAATCTCTGTGCTAATTAACATTTTCTGAGAAGCACAAGTAAGATATTGTGCTTATATTATCCCTTCCCTGGTATTGTGTGTTATTCAGAGAGATCACTGGTCCTTCTAGTTAATTGCCTTCTCATTGACCTGTGCTGCTGTTTGAACAGAGTACAAACTAGTTTTGCACAATGTGACATTTGAAATGAAGAGCAAAGTAAGATAATATCTATAGATTATCATGTGTTTAAAAGTTTTGTAACTTTTTAACTACTGATATTGCTTTCACAGTCAGTATAAGGTTTTAGAAAGCTTGCATTGTGGAAAATAAATTCAGATTTAATCAAAATCATGCAGAATAGTGTAACATAGACTGATTCTGTTGAGGATTAATTTCTCAGCTCTGCTGTAGAAGTGTGTGCATTTATGCATTTAGAGAAAATCTCAGTGTAATTTATTACTGTCACTGCATTTAGGGAATGAAATTTTGACTGAACGGAGAGTTTTTTCCACGACTTTGCTTTCTTAGCTGAGCTGTATTGTCTCTGACAGAAGTGTTCTCTTTAGACTATTTTTCATGTCCTTTCCCTTCTTTGAATTCTAGAGACTAAGACAATAGAACAACAAAGTGGCTACACGTTTGACAACAAAGGACTGATCACGGCATTTAACTTTGCTGGAACTACTCCTGGTGGCAACTGAAGGATCAACTCCTAAGGAAGGGTCTCATCATTACATTTTCTTGAAATCATCATGACTTCTGAGTGATAGGGGAGAGTAATTTAATGCTGCTGAAGGCTTTCTGGAAAATAGCAGTGTGCTTCCCCCGCCAGAATGCTCCTTCTAACCAGCTACTGTAATGTATAAATTCTTGTGGTGTTTTTATGATTTGATGGACTGAAAGGAAACATTTGTCCTCAAGGAACCTGAATGACTGGGAGGGGCCAAGCTGCATCTAGTTGAGTTGCTCTTCTCAGGTTTTTGCTGTGCAGAATTGATAGATTCCTATGGATAACAGTGCCTTCTGTTGTACTTGGATTGCCTGAACAAATGGATTTTAGAGTGCATTATCATTTTTTAAGTGTAAGGACATTTCTTGATACACTGTAAGCCTTGGTTCCATGTTTTCCAGTCACTTGCCTTTTGCTACTCAATTTAATTGTTCGTTGGTTGCATACACATTGCTGGGTTCAGAATATTATCTCATTTTCCCTGTTTGGTGCAGACCAGATGTTTAGAAGGAGGTGTCTTTTGGAGTTGCAAAGCATAAACTGGTTATGTCAAAGGGTCTTTTCAAAATTGCAGATTTTCCCTTGATGCAGTAGTCTTAAATTATTTCTCTTAGCCATGAAATCAACTCACTTGAGTTATGATGGCAAACATGGCAGATGGCTACCCTAAATCTACATTGATATTACCTGCTGCCTGGACAAGTGGTGTGGCCCTCGCATGTAGGTGTTCTACATGACAACTCTTTATTTCCACTATTTTTGATGAATATTGGATTTCACTTCGGATTCTATAAACCTTTGTTTTTATTCATTCATTACCATTCCAGTGGTAGTACTGAATAATGTGGTACAAAATATTTACAATGTTTTTTTTTATCTTGATAGAAGAAAAACAGTTCCGAACTTACTTCTTCTTACTCTTACACTTCTGTGTTTGAATTTCCGGTCTGCATTCCATTTGGCTGTTCTCGTCCCATGCTGAAATTTTATTATTTGCCAGATTTTTTTCCTAAATTTTGAAGACTGGTTTCTCATAAATTGATACACATATAACAAGGTGTTTGTGAATATGTTAATTTAGTGAGAAACTGATAGCAGTACTAATTTGAATATGTGCCCCTCCTTTAGATCTTTCACCATCACAGTGGTGTAGCCAAAATAAGTAGGGGTGCTTTAGAATGTGAAGTTTGGATTGGAGATAAAATGTTTAGACTGAATTTTGTCTCTATGTGTTAATTTCTTTGACTTGAAAATATTTCCAAGCCATTTTAAGCACATACGGATACTGTATTTCTTCAGAGCAGTGCCCCAGCTGAAAAGTTGAAGCCCTTCCCATACCCCGCCAAATTTTCAGCGACTGTAGTGAATTACAGGTTGCTGTAATTGCACTGTGCTGAAACTTTCATTTTTTATATGTCAGAGTAATTATAATTCAGTCTGATAGATCAAGGTGCTCTACACCTTGGCTTCTGGAAAAGGCCAAAGTGTCTCCACCTGTTCCTTGCCCCATCCCCTGGAATTTTCTCAGCCTGACAGGTGTGGGGCAGGAGGTTCCCTGCTGCTTTCCTTTTTCCTGCACCTTGATGTCAGACTCTCTTGTGCTGTTCTCTGCTGCTTCTTCCCCTGTCCCCAGCAACTGCAAACTAAAGTTGGCCTGGTTCATCTAGGTTTTTCATTGCTGCTACTCAGTTAGTAGCAACAGTGAAAATTTTTCCCTTTTAGGTCTGTTGAATGTATGGAAAACTGTGAGAATTCCAGGATCCATATTTCCAAAAGGGAGCTGCATTGGACAGACTCTTCAAGATCAAACAGCAGAGAACCAGGACGTCCTTTAATTTGAACGTCAGGCCATGAAAATTGTAGGTCACTTTTGCTAATTTAGGCTTTGGGGGGGTATTGACTAAGACAGTAGGAAGGCATTACATCCAGTTTGTTGAGGAGTTTCTTCAGAAATCATAGAAGTTCTGAAATCCTTCATGAATTTAAGAAATATTTTTTGGAAGTTAAGGACATGGACGACTTCTCTCTTACCTGAAGTTACTTAATTGAAAGTAAGTATTAGTCAGGTAAACTGTTTCAACCCTTTATTATTTTATTTTTAAAAATGAGATTGTCAAGATGAGTTTCTTTCAAAGTCGGTTTGTCTTCTCTACACTGGCATGGAGAGTAGAAGAGGGATTTATTTTTCTTCTACTAATGAAGTTGCTTGCACAGTCACAAGCTAATACTTAGGAGCTGATGTTTTCAAGGAAAAATCTGCTTTTGCATAGCATCATCTTTGTGTAGCTCAGCTGAACTATGGCTGCTCCCTAGTTCTGCTTCTTGTATACTTTTCAAATCAACTGCCAAGATGATTTAATCCAGATGTTCTTCACAAGGGGTTAAATCAGCAGCATGGAGTTGGGAATCTTTGTTCTCTGTTTTGCAGTGGTGGTCAGAGATGTCTGAGGGGTTGGCGTGTAGAAAGGTTAAATGCCCTTCCCTTCCCAGGAGATTCATGAGCAAATGTTTCTACTGGCAAAAGCAAATGTTAATTATTTTATTCCTTTTTTTGAAAAAGGTTTTCATCCAAAAAGATTTATTGGGCTCTAGCCTCTACTCTAACATATGGTTCTCTTTTAACATGGTAAATATCCTTTTGTACATGATCATGAATAGGTAATGGATTTTAGGGATTTCTTTCTGAGCTGTGTCCAGCTTTGTACTGCATTAGAGAGTAACACAAATGTGCATTACTGTCTCACTTTGAAGCCAAGGTAATCATGGAATATCAAATACCAGCATCAGCCAACCAAGCATGATGTATTTGCCATTGGAAGTGCAGAGAATGGTGAATGTATTGTAAAATAAAACAAAAGCTGATAACTGGTGACCTATGTTGCCCCATGCCCCTGTTCCCAAAGTGTGAAGGTGACTCCTATGGGTACCATGTGGAGGCTTTACATAGGAAACTAGCATTATGTAGGTTACAATCATAGCAAATGTTAACTTATATGATAAGCTGCTTTTTCAGATAAAATTAACTGATCCTAGGTATTGAATTGCTTATGTTGTTTTGACACTCTTGAAAGGAAAATAAGAATCACCACGTGTTTTGGCTGCTTCTTTTTGCTCTCTTTCAAAGTTTAAGTACTTAAGTTGCTTTCATTACAAAGCAAAATCTTTAATCAAAATGGCCAGCTCCAGGAAGAGTGCAAAATATCAAGCTAAGGAAAAAGCTAAAAAAACTCAAACCCTAACAATCCCCAAAAACCCACATGTGCACGGTCTGATTGAAATAAATGTGCTTTGGGAGTGTAAGCCAAAATATGTTAAGAATGTTACACAAAATGGTACTGAGTTTCTTTGCTTTTAGGGGAAAGGCTGCCTGGAGGGTGTCAGGAAGACATGAAATGAACTGCTTTAGGACATGCCCTTTGCCTGTGAAGTCCAGGCACTTTGTGACTCCGGATTCCATCATATGTTGTAGAGAAGAGAAGGTAGAACAGTAGGGGAAGTTTTTTGGGGGTTTTTTTTGTTTGTTTTTTTTTTTTTTTTAAACTAAAACAAGTGTCTGTCTTGAGACTTTTGTGAGCCAAAGGAATTGTAGACAATTTTAATGATTAACTGTCTTTTGTTTTCAGACTTTTCAGCCTTTTTTTCTTGCCTCCTTTCTTTCCATTTGCCAACCACTATGTTATCAGATATTTTGGGGGATATTCAATAAACCTGAAAAGGTACAGCTTAAAAAATTATTAAAAATCCTGTTGTTCTTGAAGCAATGCAACCTCTCCATTGCACAAAGTCTCTCATTAAGCATATGCGGATGATACAGAACTACAAAAAACCCTCACTCATTCCTGCAGTTTGATGAGCCTTTCTGTGATTTACTTCTTAATATGGGTACTTTGAAAACCTCACAGCTTGTACTGAAATTTGCTCAAAGGACAGGCAAAAATGCACTGTGTAATAGAGTACCCAGTCCTAGTTCTGAGATATACCCTGGTCAATCTTTTAATAATATCTGATAGTCTGGTGGTCAGTTCCTCAAGGATCTCTGTCTCTGACTGAGGACATTCTTTTAAGTCCAAGAGACTCTGTCTTTGCAGGTGGACAGAGAATCACATTTCCCTCATCGCAGAAAAACATACAGCAGGCATAGCTATCAAATTCTTGATCTTATGAGTGAAAATAGTACTCTTCTCTCAGATGTCAAATTTTAGCCCAAACAGATGGAGTACAGTAGAGATGGATATTCCCAGTGTGTTAAAGGAAGCCAAACACTATTCCAGATACCAGAGAGTCTTAGCAGAAAGCTGTATCATAAAGAGGATATATGAACAGGCCAAGCTGCTTGCTTTTGACACCTCTTCCACTGCTACTACTTTGGTAAAGCCAAACAAACCAACCCAGTGCAAAATGAAAGAGAACTAAAGCAGTGCTTGTGCGGTAGACGAGCAGAAACTTCCCCGGCCTGTGGATCTAATCCCGGTACACACTGCAAATGAGATACTTTTCAAATAGAATATGCATCATCTGTATGGATATCAGTACTCTGAATCTGACAGACATTAATCAGAGGTAAAGACTTAATGTGATTTTTCTCTGTCAGAAAACTGATACATCCCTTTAAAAAAGTCTGAGAACCTCTTGTCCTGGCTGATGTGCAATCACCAATGGGAGACACTCAGTGGGATTACTGCCTTTCTTAAAGATTGTCAGCGTACCTCCTACTAAACGGCTGCCTGAAGTGCTCCATATCTAGGGACCTAACTGGTGAACCACTCCCCAGCTAAAGGGTTTTGAGGAATCAAAGGGTTCAGAGGGAATCTGCAGGCATATGTAATTGTGATGAACTGGGAATGCATTCATTTAAATTGAGGTGGTGCATTTGATACGATCTGATCTACAGTGTTCCTGATGTTGCCTGGATTTTCTGGAGGACCATACAAGAACTTTGTCCCATGTCTTTCTCCAGGAAGAGGATGTGCTTGGGCAGCCCCAAATTTGGTGTGATGCTTTGAACTTGGGATCAGAAAGCAATTTTGATTACAAGTGGGTAGGTGTCCATATCAGAAAAATAAGTTGAAAGCAGTATACTATTGCTAGGATTCTCTTTCTAGGATGTATAGAAGTTCACAATTTTAAGTGCTTGGCTGTCTGCATGGTGGGATAGCAGATGATTAACTTTCAGATGCATTGATTTCTTCAGTGTGAATACAACAGCATCATCTCCAGGATTCACCTGAGGTGAAGGGAGAGCGTTGGGCAGGGGCTGCCTGCTGGACCATCCAGGATTATGTTAGATAAAGTGAAATGCAAAAACTGAAAAATTAGTTGAAGCTGTTGAGAAAAAAAAATGAGTGTTCTTTTGAAACAAGATTTTAATATTATATTCAGTTATGTTTTAATTTTCAGGTTTCCTGCCCTTACGCAAAATATAGAATTACTACATGACATGGAGGCCTATTGATTTTTTACAGGCCTGTTTACCATTGAAGGTGTTTATCCAAGAATTGTTCCTCATTTTTAGATATTTTCAGCATGTTTATTAGTAAAGTTTCACTTACCTTCTTTCACTACTTTCCATGCACGGAGGTCTTGGAAATGAACTTGACGAAAGAAGGACAGTGCTCTGTAAAGAGAATACTGTGCCTAAGCAGGCTATTTTTAGAAAACAGAAGAGCTACAGCCTCTGAAGAAAATACGAAACAATAAATATTTATGCAGAAGTGCATGAGATAAAGAAATGAATATAAGACAATATAAGCAAAAATCCGTTCTTTGATCACAGCTGTAATTTTTTTTTTAATAGCCAAACAATGCGTGAAAATTGCTTTTGATTGCATGTGCTGTTGGTAGTATGCTTAAACATAAATCACCTGAAATGTTTTTGGGCTCAAAGAGAGACCAAAGAGGCCATGCAGATTTCTTTTGATATTAAAAGCAAAGATATGAGCCCATGCCTGCAGTGATTGGAGGGAGACCACTATGTGCTACATTAGCAGATTGAATTGCAAGGATCATCACCTTGGTAAGAAGCCTAAAATACTTACCTATGGGTTGGCTTTGAGGGCAAGAATTGATAAATGCAAAACATGCATCGATGACAGGAAGAACATCTTCTTAGATGAAAGAATTCTCTAAGGTGTTCTCTTAAGCTATGCTGAATTTGTTTTAAAAATAGTAATAAATCTTATTGCTTAGGTTGAATGTTACATCTGTTGTGCATTTATACAGGAGTAATAATACTTCTTTTAAAAATGTAACATGCCACCTACCAAGGAGCCCAGTCTCATTTTATAGCCTCTCTTTATACAGCCGTAAAACTTATTAGCAAGAACACCCTAGAATTAATTTTAAACAAATGTGTGAGTTACCCAGCATTAATATGTGCATTTGCACAGCAGTGTGTGTTTGTAATCTCAGACTTGTGAAGGCAACTGTTCACATGCACGCTTTGCCTGCGAAAGAACATAACTGACGTTTGATGTAGATAGGATCATTAGGGATCATCCAAATACAATTATCAAAATATCAAACTAGTGAAGACAGACATTGAGAGAGGGGACTGCACCAGAGCTTGGCCCAGCCTTCTGTGCATGGAATTCATAAAGAAGATAGTTTTACCAAGCCTCCACAGAACAAGAGAGTAATCCTGCTGAAACTGCAAGCCTGGTATTTGTATCAGTGGAGTATTTCCCTGATGGTGAGTTGCTGAAGTAGCCTGTTTGCTAAATTGCACTGATTGGTAATGGCTGCCCTTTTCTGTACAGGGCACGTCTGTGAATCCTTCATAGTATCTCCGAGAGCAGTGGTTAGTGGCCCGTTTTTATTAATGGGGAGGCTGAGTTAGTGTAGTTTGCCCAAAGCTGTAGCAGTGTGTTGCAGCTGGCATGTGAAATTAAAATTCTGGCTTTGCAGAAGTGCCTGGGAGTCTTGCCATTGGCTCTAATGGAGCCAGGATTTTGCCCAAGAAATTTGCTAGAGCCTTGTGTTTGGATCACTGCTAATACCTTCCTGAGAAGCTCTGCCAGAACATGCTTAATTTATGAAATTGCTTAGTAACAGTGAGTTCCTCTATTGAGCTGCAATTTTAATCTGTCTAGCAGTGACATTGTTTAATTGTATCTTGCATGGGTTGCTTGGTATGATGAGCTCTCCTATAGAAAAATGGTTCTGAGTTTGGTGATGAATGACATCCTGATTGCTAATTCCTCTTGAGGCTTTGAAGTGAATCTGATGATGTGGGAGCAGAGCTCCAGGTGACCCGTGGTATCATCTATACCATGTATCAGGGTGTTGGGGAGCATATAGCCTCTCTGCAGGTACTAACAAACATGCTGGATCAATTGTGAAGTTGTAGGCTGTGATTTCCACTTTTAACAGACTCTAAAGAGTGTATTTTTTACTGTAGTAAATACACAGCTCCTATGCTGCCTCCTGCCCTCTAACAGAACAGTGATCTTCTTTTAGCTCGAATCACATTCTTAAGCTGAATTCTAACTCCAGATCACTTTTACAGAATGTTAGGGATTGGAAGGGACCTCAAAAGATCATCTAGTGCAATCCCCCTGCCAGAGCAGGAACACCTAGGTCAGGTCACACAGGAACATGTCCAGGCGGGTTTTGAATGTCTCCAGAGAAGGAGACTCCACAACCTCTCTGGGCAGCCTGTGCCAGTGTTCTGTTACCCTCACTGTGAAGAAGTTCTTCCTCGTATTTATGCGGAACCTCCTATGTTCTGGCTTGAGTTGTAATTTCTTTTGTTTGGTCCCCAGCAAGGTTGAAAGCAGTGTTTGCTTTCTCTTGTTATCAGGTATATTAAATGAATAATTTAAATAATTTGTTTACCTGTTTGATTAAATCACTGGAACTTCAACCAATCCCATGCAGTTTCCTACTGAATTTATGTTTTTTCTGGCAGAGCTGTGGCTACATGGATTTGTGTACACATCAGGAAAACTCTCCGTAGTCATATAAATGAGATTCAGAGTAAAGTATATAGAGAGAGTCTGGAAGGGTCCTATCAGCATATGAATAATGGATGTTTTCTTTTTTATTAAAGATATTGGCCTTCTGTCTCAACAACTTGTAGAGCAGAGTATGCAATTGCAACAAATAAGGTGCCTTAAGCAGCTTCTGTGCCTGGTTTTGGCTGGGATAATTTTCTTCATAGTCACTGGTATGGGGCTGTGTTTTGGATTCGTGCTGGAAAGAGTGCTGATGATACAGGGATGTTTTAGTTACTGCTGAGCAGTATTTACATGGAGTCAAGGCCTTTTCTGCTTCTCACACCACCAGCAACTAGACTGGGGGTGTACAAGGAGCTGAGAGAGGACACGGCTGGGACAGCTGACCCCAACTGACCAAAGGGATATTCCACACTCTATGACATCATACTTAGCATATAAAGCTGAAAAAGGGGGACGTTCAGAGTGATGGCATTTGTCTTGCCAAGTAACTATTACACGTGATGGAGCCCTGCTGTCCTAGAGGAGGCTGAACACCTGCCTGCCCATGGGAAGTGGTGAATGAATTCCTTGTTTTGCTTTGCTTGTGTGCATGGATTTTGCTTTACCTATTAAACTGTCTTTATCTCAACCCACAAGTTTTCTAACTTTTACCCTTCTGATTCTCTCCCCCATCCCACAAGGGGAGGATGAATGAGTGACAGTGTGGAGCTTCATTGCTGGCTTGGGTTAAACCGTAACAAATATAAATAATCCGTACCATCCTTTTTAACACAAAATACCTTGCCTGCACCTGACTGCCTTAACAGGTTGCTGTGCAAAGTGTGATAATGGAGCCAAACGACTGTACCTTTTGTGTAGGGATTTGACCACAGCTGTGGGGCCAGCACATGAAGCTTAGCAGCAGTTGTGGCTGTGCTCTGAAAGAATGACGCGTATGGAGAAAGCATACCCTCTGTCGTGTTTTCCCCCTGTCTTAAGTATCCTTCTGGAGGATGCAGGGGGTTAAACAAAACCACAACGAGTAATGGGAGAACACTGCAGTGCATCTGAATGTGCACTGAGCAGAAGCCACTGTCACCATCTAGTTCTATGTATAGACCACTCAGAAATGTGTGGACTTGAGGCGAGATTAAACAGATACGTGGAGTCTAGTTCTTCAGTACAACAAAGATCATAGTTGTTGGATTCTGCCAAACAAGAATCAACTCAGTGAGGGTGAACAGCATGATTAGCTCAATTTGTAGTATTGTTTTGAAGAAAGACTGACAGGATCTGTCTGCATAATTGTGCGGGGAAAAAAACCCAACCTGGCCAGGAGGGAGTCCATGCACAAGTATTGATTTCACTGGAAAAGCAAGCGTGGAAATTGCTCCAAGGAAGAGTTACTACTCCTGATGTTCAGTTACAGAATATTTATCCCATAGTGTTGTTAATGAAAAGGTTTACTGCTCTCGTGAAGGTAGGACTGAGGTAAGGACTAGGTTGCTAATACTTCCCCATCGTGCCTCTCTGATCTGTAAGAATGTCTTTCAGAACCCAGGGCTGTGTGAGCCACCAGGCTGGAGGGTCTAAAGGACTTTCCTGTCTGCCAAAGGTCCTTCTGGCAAGAAGGGAGAATTCTGCGCAGTCTCGGGCTGCCTCAGTTCTTGCAGTTGCTTCTTCCTAACTGCTGCAAAGGCACATTTGATGGTTTGCTGGGATTTTCAATTACTTAGCGATTGATACTCTTCTAGTAAAACACACGTACTGAAAAACCACTGCCACTGTGGCTGAAGTGGCAGCAGTTTGTGGTTACAAATCATGCCATGTCACAGAAGGGTGGGGGAGAGTGCTTGCATGTGCCTCCCATCATCTCTGATCAGGCTTTGTTACCCGCTGGCTTTGCTGTCTGCTCTATAGCTTTAGGATGCAGTGGTCTTCCCAGGCAACAGGATGCTGCCTCAGATCTGCTTTTTGTAAATGAAGACATATTCTCACTTAATCGTGACTCTGGATTCCTCTGTCTTCCTCTCACACGTACACAGGGGGTTGTGGCTCTCATCTCCTGAATTGGAAAGAACTGTGGAGTGATGCTGGATTTTTCTGTCGATAGATATTCCCACAAAGCATGGATTATTAATCACAAGATTCTGTTACTATTCTGCTTCTTTCTTTAGATACAATATTGTGTAAAATCTTTTTCAAATAGATTTTGAGCAATTTTTTTCAGCGTTTCAGGGCCCGGTGACTGACTCAGTGCCCAGATCCTGAATGAATGAAATTCTGTAACCGTACAGCAAGTTGGGGAAGATACAGAAAACATGAAGCAAACAAATCCGAAGTTAACTATGAGAAGAAAGAGGGAGTATTGCTTTATTTGCTTTGTTTATAAACTGTAAAAAGTTTTCAGCTTCATATTCTTGCTCTTTTCCTGATCTTAGCAGGGAAAAAAAACCTATTTAATTTTCTTTTACTTTTCAGTTGTGTATGGAGTTGTAGTTGACTTTTAATTCCAGATTTTACTTTGTGACAGTACTGCTGCAGGGGAAAAAAAAAAAGCAGCGGTTACTTAATGTCAAAAGACACGTGCCAGTTTATTTTGTTGCCATCTTTGTGGCTTTCATCCGAGGTCATTTGTGTTGTGGGATGCCTGAGTCCAAGATTTATCCTGCTGCAGGAGATTGCCTAGCAGGACACTAATAGTTTATAATCTAATGAATTTCCAAAGCCATATTAAAGCACTAGGAAGCATTTCATCCTTTCCTGAATGGTTTCTGTTTCACAATATAATTTTGTGCAATAACATTTCTTGCCTTTTTTTATAATTTCTTATACCCTTTTTGATTGAAGAGAAATAGGGGGGAAAATCACTGACTGTGGGCACGACCTTTAAAGACACACAGATGAGCACTAGTGTGTGTAGTGCTAATGGGGAGATAAGGAAAAAAATCACCACCTGATTTTAGGCACCTAATTTATGTTGGGAGGCTTATCTTGTTAGGCTTTTGTAGGAGAGTAGGGAATAGCCAGAGTTGTGCTCATGCCATTAGATGCTGTTAATCACCCTCTGGCAAAGCCTGCTTCCTTCTCTTATAAAATGAGCTCAGGGAAATAAACCATCCAGGTTGGGTGGGGAATGCTGCTCATGTGAGTATGCCCCTGGTGAGTTTGTTTGGAGGGGAATGATGAACACTCAGGAGGGTTATAACTAACAGTAATTACAGAAGACAAGTCTCTGCTTCTTGTTCGCCGATTGTGTGCAAGTGTATAATCAATTTTGCTGATGCTTGTACATAAGAGAGATTCTGAAACGGGAGTCATTTGATGCATACGCTTTGTCTTGCTACAGTAAATTACAGCCTTTCCTTGCCCAGGAGCTGAGCTATAGGTCTTCTGTTTTACAGTGTGTTGTGTTGCCTTAATTGCACCATCTATCGTGGCATTTTTGGTGCTTTTTATTTTTGTCTTTTACTGTGGATGCTCTAACTGAAGTAAATGATACTACAGCATTTGGGAAACTTGTCAGGCTGCATTCAGGTCAGCAGTTCATCAGTGAGTGATGTGAAAGGTAATCTATGAACGTCAAAGTTGTAAGACCTTGAAAAACGGCAAGCAGGAGGAACAGCTTGGAAATCTACTGAACAGAAGCACCTAAAAATGGTAGGTAAGTCTCTGATTATGAGTTACTGAACACGGCGAGCCTCTGGGCCTGTGGTGTCCAGATCCTGGGCTTTGTGGTGACCATTAGCCTGTGCTTTAGAACTAGGGGAAAACCCTTAAAGAAGGGCAACGTATAATTTATGGGGGGAATATCTTACAGAGCTGGATTTTCTATCAATTTCTATTCCTATTTTCTATCAATTTCTATTCCTGCGTGAGATCTTAGAACCACAGAAGAGTTCAGGTTAGAAGGGAGCTTAGGATGTTTCTAGTCAACCTGCTGCTCAAAGCAGGGTCAGCTTGGAGATCGGAGAAGATCACTCAGGATTTTATCCAGGTTTGCTGCCCTTTCTGTAGGATGATCTGGGGGAACTTCAGGGTTAGCAGTGGCAGAATGGCTTGGCTGGGCTATGTGGGCAGAGATGATTAGGAGGGCAGGTGTCTGACTTACTCAAAATGTGATAATGGCAATAATCTTGAATGAAGTGGCTCTGCTTCAGATAGTCAGAGGATAATTAGACTTTGCATTTGAAAGGAAACGAGCAGAAAAAAGCAATAAGCATTAGGCATGAGTCCCACTACTGTCCAATTTCTAGGTCTGGAAGAAGTGTTAGCTTCAATTGCAAGGGTACATCACTTCCTCAGAGCGGTCCAAAAGCTGAAGCATGAGCTATACAATTCTGTGTTACCATTAACTATAGAGTTCTGTGAGAGGGGAAGGTATAAAATCTATAGCATGAACTATAGAGTTGTGTAGGGGGAGGAGGTATGAAAGGAGAACCTACAGGAGAAATCAGTGTCTGCTTGGATTGCAAAGTGTCAGCAGGTGTCTGGTAGGTTCTGCTTGCTCAGGGGAGCAGGTGGCTCATTATTCACAAGAGAAGGAGCATCTTTCTGACAAAGGATCTAAGCACAGGAGACCCGGATGAATGGTGGGATCTCTGGGGCTTCAAGGAGATGGGTTGTGACCCTTGTGTTCTTATCCTTTTCCAAGATGACAAAATGTTTGGGTGAAGGAGAAAAGGCCAGACAGGGAAAGACTGGCTCTTGAAGGTGGAGAAAGGCACCTGCAGTCATTTACTTTGTGTTACCGCAGGGAACGTAGAGGCATGTTCCTGACCCTGAAGCTGTTTGCTCAACCCTAGTACAGGGATGCGTAGCCCGCACAGCAGTGCCTGCCAGTCTTGACCTTACAGATGTCCTGGAAAGGCAGACGGGAGAGAGCAGACTGTGGGAAGCCCTAGATAAAAGTGTGGCAGTGAGGAAGAGGGGACACCCAGGGACACACAGGTTTAGGGAGAAGAGAGCGAGCTGTTAGTACAGTTACAGAGCCTGTGTTTGCTCCTGCACAGCGACTGAATTCCTACTGTCATTTGTGGAGGAAACGTTTTTCCTCTGGGACCAAACCCAGGCCACTGCCACGGAGCTAGAGCTATCCACGCTCGGGTCCAGCTCTGCCACGAACACCCAAGCTCAGCAGTGCCCCAGCGCCCCCTCCTCCCTGGGGCATGCTGCCTGTCACTGCTCCTCCACAGGACACGCGTGGGGGCACCGTGCCAGGGTTTGAGTCCTCCTGCGGGGAGGGAGGGGGGGAGCCGGTCCCGCGGCCGTGGGCGCCGGGACACGCGTGGGCAGGGCGGGACCGCCGTGCCGCTGTCCTTGGTGCTGAACACCCCCGCGCCGCGCCGGTGGGAAATGTGGGGGTGGTCTGACGTCCCCTCCTGCTGCTGCTCGGGCAGGCTCCTTCGGCTCGGCAGGGACCACAGGGTTTCTATTGGCTTCCTGCTTGCTCTTAGAAAGATTGGCTGCTCTATAATCTCTCTGTGTCATTGCTCAAGTGGCTTTGTGGCCCACGGGAACCCAGAGGTATTCACTCTGGCAGATCATAGAATCACAGAATGGTTTGGGTTGGAAGGGACCTCAAAGCTCATCTCATTCCAACCCCCCTGCCATGGGCAGGGACACCTCCCACCAGACCAGGTTGCTCCAAGCCCCATCCAACCTGGCCTTGAACACTTGCAGGGAGGGGGCAGCCACAGCTTCCCTGGGCAACCTGTGCCAGTGTCTCACCACCCTCACAGCCAAGAATTTCTTCCCAATACCTTATCTAAATCTACCTTCTTCGAGTTTAAAGCTGTTACCCCTTGTCCTATTGCTACAAGCCCTTGTAAAAACTATCTCCATCCAGGGGTCCCTTTCCTATTTCCTTGCAGAAATCTACCATTACTGAAATAACTATCTGCCAAGCTGAGCACAGTGGGGATTTCTCAGGAAGATCACTCTTCTGAAAACTACACCAAAGCAGGGAGTGACTCTGCTTGTACCATCCCCACACGTTAACTGAGACTGTTGCAAAACCTGAATCCTTAAAATCCTGGCTGAATGGATTTAGCTTGATTACAATACTTCATTGCCTTGAACTGCTTGCAGTAGCTAAAAATATCTTATATATTCAAACTGTCAACGATGCATCCAGCATATAATACTGGATGCCACCCACTGGCTTGAAATGTTTTTTTCACCACGTGTCTGACTTGCTAGAGGAGCCAGAAGGCAGGGAGAGAGACAATCAGGGGTGACATTGAAAGAAAGTGGTTCCCTTACTACTTATCTGACTTGTTGGATTAGTTTGTGGTTCAGAGTTTTGTAGTACTAAAAGCTTTTTGTGAAGTGTGATTATTTAAATTGCTGCAATCTCTCTGATGGCGTAGGAGAGCTGCCTTGGGCCTGGCATTTCCTAGGAAAGCTGAGAGCAAAAGACATTTTATAGTTTTTGTTATCTTCTTCTGACAATGTGGTTTGGTCTACAGCAACCTTTGGGTCCATGAGAAGATCATATTGGGCTCAATTGCACCATTCTGTGGGTGGCTCACATTTAAAGGTTTAATATTGTTAGAATAAAGATAGATTTATTTTTCACTTTTTTGGCATGTTCATGGATTCCTTCTGACAGAGTATGTATGCCAGTCAGCCTCAAGGAAGAAGAAATCTCAACACCTACAATCACCTTGATTCCATTAGCCAAATGAGCATCCAAGGACGGAGTATTTGAGAGGAGAAGATCCTAGATCTCTACACACATGATTTCTAATGCTGTAATATCTGCCAAGCTTCCGTTTTGGCAGTTTTCTGAAAAGCCCTTGTTAGCAGTCTATGGCACTTTTTCTTCCTGTTCCTACCTTTATCTTGTGTTTAGCCCTGTTTCTGTTTATTTCAGGGAATGCCAGAGTGCCTTTATTTGGTGGCAAGCCTTGGTTTTAAGATTCAAAAAGTTTCTTTGCAGCTTTTGTACATTGAGAGTTTTACTTCTGTATGCGTTGTTCCCTTCACTTGCAGGAAGAATGTGAAGTTTCATCTACAACAATCTTGATTTTAGTATAAGGACTTGTCCTCAGGACTATTGTTATCATGGGAAATTTTTATGTTATAAATCATAATTCATATGATTCTAGAAACCTCTGCTTCATTCCTCCTACGTGTTCAAATAATGGCTGTACAAAGGAGACTATTCATCTTGCCTGTGCCAAGCAAGAACTCATTTCTGCAGTTGATGTACCATCACCCAGTCTTTGTTTGCAGGACTATATTCTCTGCATAGGAAGAGTCAAGTGTAGAGGAAAGGTTCCAAAAATGGTGTACAACCATCTATAAATCTTCTACAACAAAACGCAAAAAGTGTTTCCCATTACATGCCAGAACTCATGCCTTGGGATTTCTATAATTTATTATTTTTTTTTGTCTCATGATCTTCAAGAATGATGTACATGTAACTTTTTTTTTTTTTTTTTTAAATAGTGAGCATGTTAGGAAGATCAGTTCAAGCAGAGCTCAGCTAGCCATCAAGACAATTTTCATTCTATATATCACAAGTTTGTCAATTTGTCATTCCCAGAAGGTGTTGTTTTTGGTTAGGTTTGATTTCATGAGGCAACAGGCGTAGGCCTAGCTGCCCTCTTCCTTGCAGTATTCAAAGCTTAATTGGTGCTGGTTGCAGAAAGAGACCATATAACTTCAGACACCAAAACATTTAAGTCCTGGTAAGAAATTATTCTGTGAGGCCATCGTGTTCTGTGAAGTGGAAGAGTGCTTCATTAAAGCACAGCAATGTCTGTTAAGTCCCTGTTATAAAACACTGGTTTTCTGACCTGATTATTCATATGCAGATTTTAGAGAGAGACATGGAGCACCCCCACTTTCTCTCTGAACTATCTCAATGTGCTTGACTCCTAGTTTCCCTGGTCTCTGCTCTGACTAGGGCCCAGAGAAATATTTTATGTGCTTTTTCTTCCCTGTAAAGCAGGAAATCACCAGTTTTGCATTAGCAAAGGAGTGAGAGTTTGATGGAACCCCCTTTATGCTCCACTGTGATGTAAGGCTCCGTAGTACATTTACCAAAGGCTTCTGCTGCCCAGCATAATCCCCACCCTAAGACCATGTGGCAAACTTCTGATTTTGGAGCGCATTTCCAAGAAATACATCTCTGTGATTAAAGAGGCAACAGACCAGCTGTGTCAGCTTGTGTTTCATCCTAACGAAAAAGGGCAAGGCCCTGCTTTGTTGAGGGTGTTAGACTAGATGGCCTAGAGGCTAGAGGTCCCTTTCAGTCTAAATTATTCTGTGATTCTAATATAGCTGCCTGAGCATATCACCAGAATCAAGAGTCGTTTATACAACTCTCAGTTCTCCGCCTGCCACCAACGATGCAGCTGGATCACTAGTGGCTTCTTCTTTGCAGCACTTCCATTGAAGAGGAATCCCTGCAGCCAGACAGAGCCTCTTTGGGCAGCTCTGGTTCTTTGTAAAAGGCTCAGGAGTCTCCAGATGTGAAAACCTAAGGCTTCCTGCCACCCCACCTGGCGATCCATGGCTCTCCACTGTGGCTGGGTCATTCTCTGCATTTCTCACAGGGTTTCTGGTTCCACAAGCCAGGACCAATTTATTCTGTGGGCTGTTCTGCATCTTTACAGGAATGCAATTTTCACGTGCTTCTTTCTACTGCGTCCAAAGATATATCACCCGAAACTTTAACCTTTATTTTCTACAAATTGTCTTTTTTCAACACTGTATGCCACGAAACCTCTACATAAACTGATGAGAACTGAAAGAACAAGAGTTCCTTTGAATTATACACAACCAAGTTTGAGCCCAAATAGTGATGTTTATAGAGGTAGGTGGCTTGTTGAATCGTATGCTCAACTGCAAGCCATGATGCTAAATGTCAGTCCAGGAATGCTATAAATCCTGTATAAAAAGTGCTCAGATTGTTTTATGTTTCAACATGCTAGCCCAAAGCTTCACACATAAGAAAAGAATAAACAGTGTGGGTGGCATAATTGTTACTTTTTTATATCCCAAACATATGCTTTTAGCAATTGAGACCTCATAAATTTTCTCTCAATGCTCGTCAGCATTGCTCTGGTTTCCAACCAGGGGCTTTGAACTCTGCTGGCCCTTCTCCAGAGCTATGATCTTGCCTGCACTGATGTCTGCAGTTTTGAGGGTCTGAGAAAAAAAGCATAGCTCCTATCAGTGAAAGACAGAACTTGACAGGTAGGAATAAGACTTGTTCCCGTTTTAAATGGGCCCTTCTTTACTAATTACCATCTCTTTTGTACTCCCATCCCTGCCTCAAGCTGTGGCTATCCTACAGTTCGGTACTTTTAGGTTTAACCTTTTGCAGCCTGTGCTACTGATTGGCATTTGAAAATCCTGCTCACCTCCTCAAGGGGATCTGTGTGAATAGCATTGCCAATTTTGAGACTGTTCACTTCTGCTGCCCATTCTGACTTGCAGACAAGGTTCTGCGAAGCCTCTGACTGTAGTTGCTGGAGACAGGCTGCTGCGGGTCTTGCAGTGTATGGGAGTTCTCAGGAAAAATATTTGGATTTCATATGACTTTCTTATCTGGTTTGTGATTTCTTTCTTGTTTGAGTTTTTTTGGGGAGTTTTTTGTTGGTTTTTTTTAGCCTCCCTGGTATTGCCCAGTAGTCAAACTCTTTTGGTTAGTGTCTCCTGTAGGCTGCAGTCTAATAGGTCCTCAGCACTGGCTCCAAAGATATCTCCTACAGTGTAACTTTAGCTTTCCTCTGTACAGGCCCTCATTGCTGTTCTTGCAACAGAAACCTGAGCACAAAACTGCTCAGAATTCACCTAAGGAGCTGCAACAGCAACATTCCACCTCTCCCTCAGCATGAGCTATTTTAACACTTCAGACTGGGATGTGAGTGCCAACCCAAGACCATCTTGAACACCTGCCCACGTGGACTCAGCTGTGAGTAGCAGGTGTGTGTTGGGCTTATGCTTGGGCAGCGCATGGTGGGATCGCGTGCCTTCCTCAGCCATTGCAGGCTACAGGGCTCACTGACTGCTGGCTACATCCTCCCAGCCAGATGCAACTTGGCCTGCAGAGGTTTCTGTTTACCTCACAGCAAGCACCCTTCGTTGGGCTTATGATTTTCCCTTACTGAAATTTAACAAATGCGACACTTATTTGGGATGTCTCTGATGACACAGAAGCAGGGGGGATGAATTTAGGCTTGTTTGCACAGCCCTAAACAGATTCGTGCTGAAATCTCTTTTCCTTTGTTTGCTGAAAGCAGGTTTCACCTTGATAAGTCTAAAACCCACCACAACGATGAATGTCATCTTTATAGAGGAAGAAAAATTACAGGAAGAATTATGCAGTCCTGCAGCTTTTCAGTATGGTAAATTTAAGGTACTCAATTTACACCACTATAATTCTTCAAAATGATCTAAGAAAATCACCTACGAAGCCCAAACTTTGCATACTTCTCAAGTGCAAAGATTAACCTTTTGTGAAATCTTCATGTTAAACTTAGCTTCAATTTGGCAGGAGTTTAGAGAAGAGAGAAGGAAATAATCTGGAAAGACGATCATGATTTAAGAAGCTGTTCTCAGACAAAGTGGACTCATTCTTTTATTTCTATTTATCTAGCCTGTCTTTCAGAGAGCATATTTTGACTATCGAAACACACTTATTTAGATCTTTCTTTTATGTGACTAAGACCTTGTCAGCCAGTTCCTGGCTTGTAACTGCTTGATTCTGCAACCTTAATATTCTCTTAACATTGCTTTGTATATCATTTCCTACACTTGGTCTTAGGAGCAAATTTTAAAAAAGAGCTTTCCCACTGTATGGAACTGCATGTACCCTCACAGGGGTCAGCAATATGACTGAGATAGGTAGACCGAGATTTAGCAGAGACCTCCACTTGTGTTAAGAGTGTGCAGTGAGAGCACAGTAGAGCAATTTTCTCTGGCAGGGTGGTCTCTGGTCTGTGACTGTCAGTGGCCACGTGAGTGGTCAGCAGCTAGTCTGCAAGAGTTGTGTTAAATGTCAAAATAAATGGAAGTTAGAGGTGGAATGCCCTATTTGACAAACATTGGGTGTGCTGTGGGTTTACTGTGAACCACTGGGCTGCAAGGTTTGGGAACTGCTGGTCTGCATGGCCAACTGCTAGAAGAAGGTGGGCCACCTTCTTTGGCAGGGAATTCTTCAGGTGGTTAAAGAACTTGGGCTTTCATTCTTGTTGCTGTGAAAGAGTGCATCTACAGACAGCCCTCCTGTCTCAGCTCCTGTCTCTCACTCTTTTACTTGTGAAGGTGGTCACTTCCTTCTACCTGCACAATCTGGGTGTTGTCACCAAGAGCAAGGTGACAGAATGAGAAGTGCCACCTGTGCATGCTGCTGTTCTGTCTTATGCCACAGTGATCCCCAGAGGCAGAAAATTACAGAAAAGTTTTGCTTGGTCCTTGGCCCTGCTTTAAATTGGTGATGGGCTGTTGGACCTTTTAACTCCATAGGCCTGGTCCACCCTACATTTTTCTGTTTCTGTGCTGTCTAAGGCTGGTCATGCACCAAGAAAAGCGTATCGTTCTGCAGTATTTTCTGGCTTTCCTTAGGGGTAAGCAGCTGAAATGGACATAGCCCTGCCAAAGCAAAGACAATAGTAGAGATTTTTTGGCAGTGCTAACCAGGGTGTTGCCAGTAGCTGTTTATTAAAAAAACCCAAGACAACAACTTAGGGTAGCTTTCTCATTCCCCCCTTCTGGCCTCCTCTAACATTTGCTGCTTGCCCATGTTGCCCACCTGCTATCTCTGCCGCCCTCTGAACTCAGCCAGCCTCTGTTTGCGGAAGCCTGCAGAGCAAACACGACGTGGTTGTGTAGCAGAACGTTTGTGGCATTGATCAGCTCCTTGTAAATGATTTTATAAATATTCACTGAGGGTTTGCTGTGTGCTTTGTGCAAGCGCAGAGATCTCCCATTAGGATGGAGCATGTCAGTGCAAGCACACATGGGTGTGCGCACACAGGACCTGGTGCACAGTCAGCTGCTGACTTTGGGTACATCTCTCTTGGACTGTAGACAGATTTCCAGGCCAGCAGCACATCCACTTCTGGGATACAGTGTACTACTTCCTTCCAGTGTTTTGTAGCCTTGCTTCAAGAGCTTCTAAATAAGGCAGTTGGAGCCTTTCTTCATATTGGTGAAACATTGTGGTTTTCCCTAAATTCATCCTCAGAATGGCTGGTCTAATTTTTCTGGAACTGTCTGAAAATATTTAGCCTGAGGCAAGAACATTAGAGGGAAAATTTCTGCCTGAACACTGAATGTTTGGCAGTTGCAAGCAACTCAAATCAGGGTCTTATGAAAGGGAGCATGAGGCAAATTTAACTATTGTCATCTGTGCCAGGTGCCTATACTAACGTTTCTGGGTGGATACATGAGTAATATGTGCAAGTTCATAATGTACCATTTCTCTTTAGGAACCAGCGTTATTCTGGTAAAACTCAGTAAAGTCTGTGAAATTACAAGACCACAAATCTAATATAACACTGGAGAATCAGGCCCTATAGATGTGCTCTGTGTGTGGTACCAATCTATTTGCCTTGCATATTCAAATAAGATTTGTGGTGAAATGAGAAAAACAAGCTGCTTGTATATCATCTAGGAAAGAACTCTACATTGTGCTTAATATTTTCCAGAGACAAATGTGGTGACAGACTTATCAGAAACACTGGCTGAAATGAAGCTGTTGATCCAAACATCCTCATCATCCTTTATGCTAAAGCCAAAGCAAAAATGAGATGTCCCAGTGGGTGTGGGCCATGGTAACATTACTTTTTATCATTATTATTATTACATTCAGATGTTGGTTGTGTTTACAATTACAATGCTGGCAGACAGACTCTATTAGAACTGCCAAAGCTGATCATCTAGCCCCAAATCTGATCATGTTACTGAGAACACAGTCTGGGATTTTACAGGGGCCAGAGATAAATTGACTCTTTCTTCCTCACCAGCTCATTCTGCCGTATCTATTTCAGAGTGACACACAACATCTATTTTATTGAGCCTCTGCCACTTGCTTTGCATCCTTCTGGGTGGCTGTCGGTCAGAGTCTGAGCAAAGTTAGTGGCTTTGTGCTAGCAGAGGGAACAACACACAGGTATCCTTGAGGGTTCAGCAGATAAGCGAGCTCATGTTCACTGTGCACGAAAGATAAACAAGGGCTTTCTTATTTTGGCACTCTGTTTTTGGAGAAAAAGGAGTTGTGGAGGAGGGGAAATGCCTGACAAGCCAATCTATGTCATTTCTCTGTGGTTAGGCTGATTATTTTATAACAAGCCAACAGTATTTGCATGCTGTACATTGCATCCAAAGAATAAAGTGGGCCTAGCAGCTAAACTGGGACAAAGATATCGTTCAGGCAGGTCTACCAGTCAGCACTTCAGTGAGTTTCCCCTACACAGACTCTGTTCCCTGGATTTAATGGCTCACTGAGTGAAAATGAAGAAATGAGCAGGTTAGCTTGCCCTCTGAGGGAAAGAGTGATGCCCTTTGGAAAGCAAGGTAGACATTCAGATTACATGCAAGCATAGTCAAAGAAGCAGGAACCCCAAGGAAATGGCAGTGCGCAAAAGGATTATTATTATGAAATGGTCTAGGGTAAACAGTGGAGCAAAACTACTTGAGGTTTGATCCTGACTCTGAGAGAAGGGCTGTCTTCTACCATAGGAATGACTCCCTGCAGCTGAATATTAAAGACTCTGTCAAAAGACAACACAAACCTTCCAGCTCCTGCTTATTAAACCCTGAGGTTAGGAGCTCTGAGGGAGGAGGACAGGAGCTCATGGACCTTTGTGACAGCAGCATTCTCCTGTCCCATAAAATAGGGAGATCCCCGGAACTCCCCCTTTACCTGCAGAGTACGGCAAGGACACTGGAATCTGTGGGTCTGGCCCTAATTCAGAGAAGGGGATTTCCCATATCCCAGCTGACTCTGCCAAGCACTTGGTCACTGAAGTGATCTCAGGCAGCATCTCCTTACTTTATTGCTGACAGGAGCTGTTTGTTGCAAGTGGAGATACCCTAAGAGAATGAGTTTGTTTTGATGAAGCTGAAATTTATGTTTATGTTTTTAATTTTGATGGAAACCGTTTGCAGACATCCTGGGGTTTCGAGGAAGCTGAAATTGCCTTTTTAGTGGCAAAATTGTTCCTACGCTGCATTGTACAGTGCTGCTGGCATGAGGAGCCTTGGAGAGAGGATGTGGACTCAGGCTCAGCAGGAAACACTTTCAGGAGCAGGCAGCCAAAAGAAGTTGCTTCTCACTGCAGAGAGATGCCATGGGAGGCAGGAATCTGCTGAATCCTAAAATCAGTGGGAGACAGATGTCAGGAATCTGCTGAATCCTGAAATCAGTGGGAGACAGATGTCAGGAATCTGCTTCTTGCAGAGAGAAAATCTGCCTTGGATGAGCGCAAAGGTCTTTTGACACGTAGCTGGTAGGGTTTCCCAGACACCTGAGCACCACAGCTGGCTGTCCCTGCCATTTGTGGAGGCAAGGCTACCCAGTGAAACTAATGCAGCTCTGCCAATTCTCTCAAAGAAGCAAGACTGTAAATCCAAAGTGCCTACTGTGTTTTGGGCATGCGTTTACCAGGCTAAGAAACAGTGCTCCTATCACAAAACCATTCCTCTTGCTAGTTGGTACAATATTTCCCTGTGCCCTTTGTTTTATGAAATGACTGTTCTTCAAACTACCAAATGCTTTCCTTCCACGCTCAACTTCCTTTGTCTCTCTCCCTCTCTCTCTCTCTCCTAACTGCATAGTTACCATCCTTGACTTTCTTCCTTTCCTATCTGTTTCTTATCCCACGCTGTCACTGAGTTGAAAAACATGTTTCCATAGACCAGAAGCCCTCACAAGAAAGTCATAAAATCCCATCACCACCACCAGCCCCCCCACCCCTCCAGCAGTGAGGCATTCAAAGCTGGTCAGGAAGGGGTTGATGTTCTGCTCTGGGCTGTAAGCCCGCTACAGGTTTCTGAGCCCTTTAGATATGTGTGAGCTGAAGCAGGAGGTAGCTTTGAGGACCCTTCTGATGAGTTCTTATTTTTTTGTTCATTTATTTTCCCCAAAATCAATTTTTAACAGCTCTTTTGGGGGGTTTGTAGATAAATAGAATGTTTAGCCTAACTTGGCTAGTGTTGTTCCAACAGCTCTTGTTGTGGACAGTTCAGGCACATCTGTGTTCGACCTCAATCCAGAAAATTGCTGAAATTGAAGAAAATGAGGCTGAGTCTCCTGGTTTAGAGAAGGTCAGTGCAGAGGTGAGCCCTGCTCAAGACAGGACCATCTATTGAATGGACAGTGAGAGCAGAAGCGTCCATCCCTAGGACAGGCTGTCAACCCACTCCTTCAGATGGGTAAGTCCTCACAGTTGCTCTTCCTGCCATCCCAGCTTGAATGTTGGAAACTGCCCCATGTTTCCCTCTGAGCTGTTAAGTTTCTCCTAATTTTCTTTGGATTTTTTTAAGCATACACTTGACTCTTTCTAATGGATTTAAGGATTGATTTGCATTGATTCACTGCATGGTTTCAATGAGCTGTGATAGACAATCCAAATGGGCCAAGTAAAAGCCACTGCTGTGTGTGCAAGAGTGAAAACAGGACGAGGAAGATGCAGGTAGTGCTGTCAGCAGAGTTCATGGAGAGGAACCATTTTCCCCTTCACTCTAAGCAATAGGTATTTATATTTTGTGTTACTAAGAACGCGGCATTTTCTTCCTTTTAACTCTTACTTGTTGCTACTTTAGCTGTTGTCTTTTTATTTGAAGAAAAAAGCAGCTCTGAAGAGGAAATAGAGATGTTTGGTGGTTTGGTTTTTGTGTTTTGGGTTTTTTTTTCCTGTGGACAAATGCCTATGTAGAGGAGCAGTGAAGCTCAGCTTAGAAGTTATTTTAAGCAGCTCATTTTTGCTGACTGACCTATATGACTGAGTTAAGGTCACAGGAAAGTGCATCTTTTCTCCTAGATTAGATTATGTGCTTCATGCTTTGGGCTGATGCTAAAAATTTTGATTTCTGGGACTGAAGGTAGAGATAAAAAGGCACCTTAATTCTACTAGTCCTTGCTAAATCTTCTCAGAGGAATTCTGTAAGCTCCCTCTGTAAACCTCATCATCTTTTGGTTTCATCTTCAAAAGTAAGGGCACCAACTCCCCCATGAAGGACAGCAGTGCTTAGAATAAATGAATATGTGGAAGAATGAATACGACATAACTGTCAGTCCTGCTCCATTCTGAGTTTATACAGTACCATTAAACTGACTATCATCTTTCATGATGTTGCTTCCAGTTATTTTCTATATCAGGAGTAGCTGATATGCTGGAGGGCAAGGCAAGACATGAACAAGCTGAAGAAATTGGATGACTGAACCATCATGAATTTCAGGAAGGCAGATGCAAAGTCCTGCACCTGGGAAATAATAACCCCATGCAGAAGTACAAGCTAGGGACTGGCTGGCTAGAAATCAGCTTAACCTTAAAAGACCTGGAGAACTTGATGGACATCAAGCTGAACATGAGTCAAGAATGTGCCATTTCAACAATGAGAGCCAGCCACACCAGACATGGGGTGCATTAATACCTGTACAGCCGGCGGGTCGAGGGAAGTGGTTGTTCTCCTATATTCAGTGCTTGTGAGGCTGCATCTGGCATAATGCATCTGGCTCCAAGAAAATGAGAAAGACATTGATAAACTGGAGCAACGCTAGTGGATGGCTACTAACACGGTCAGGGGGCAAGAGTTCATAATGTTCAAGGAAAGGCTGGAGGAGCTGGGTTTGTTCAGCCATAAGAAGAGAAGACTCAGGTGGAACCTAATTGCTGCCTTGACATACCTAATGGGGGTTACAGAGACAACAGAGCTGCTGAGAGGTGCCCAGAGAGAAATGACAAGAGGCACAACTTACACCTTTTCCTACTGTACCTAAGGAAGAAGATTTTCCCCCCAGCGAGAGATGCAAAGCTGCAGAGCTGCCCAGAGAGGCTGGAGGCCCTGAATATTATAGAAACTTGACTATGCAAGGCCCTGAGCAACATGAGCAAATTTTGAAAGTAGCCCTGCTGTGAATGGAATGGTTGGACTAAATGTTCTCCCTATTATTCTATACTTCACTTTTATTAAGTGTCCCTGTATTTAGTCTTTTCCAAGCTCATCAGATTTCTCTATCAGACTGTTATATATTCAAGTTATAGCTGCTCATGGTATCTTACAAAGGAAATAGGTGTGGCCTGTAATTCTTGAAACATAGCGTAGACCTAAGCTCATGAACTCTGCATTGTATGTCTAGTCCTGCCCTCCCTGAATGCAGTGAGAGCAGGAGCTCTGTTTCTTAGCCTGGTAAATTCAGTATTCAGTGGCTTCAGAGAGGTTGGGTCTATTGCCCTTATATTTAGTTTTTGTTGACATCACTGGAGATTTCTTACAGAATAAGAAGTTAACTCTTTAGAGAAATGAGAGCCTTGCAGCATTGTATGGCTGCTCCTTAAATACACATTTCAAATGAAGTGTGTTCATTTTGCCTAATTACCATAATTGCCATTTGATTCCCAAAACTGATTTTAGCAAAAAAAATACCCTGTTACCATTCCTGTTCCCTCACTAGTGGTTCCCACGCCTTCACTTGTCTTCCAGTCCCTGGAATAGTAGACAGGACTGTGGCACATGTCTACTGAGATCAGAAGCAGCTGAAAAGGAGCAGGGCAGTGGAACTGCTCCGGCAGCTTCCCAGTGAGCCACCGTGCCCCTGCTCCCAGGAAGAACCCTCTCATCACCTCACCCATGCCAAATGTCAGATTAACACTCATCCAACCAAAACCACAAAGCCCTGTGGTGAGGGCCAGGTGTAGATAGCTGGAGGAGAGGTGAGAACACCTTCCAACTACCACAAAAGAAGCAGCTGATGAATGCTTTCCCACGTGGACATCAGCAGGCAGGTTACTGTTCCACAGCTCTAGTCTGTATCAGATGATCTGTCATTTACATAGGCAATTAAAAAGCACGCTGCAAGAGCCTGCTTTGTTGAGCAGGGGGAGGAGAGCACAGGCTCTGAGATGAATGTGACCAGGAGCTGTTGGGAGCTGTTGGCATTAGTCCCCTAATTATGTCAGTGGGAGAGCTGCAGCAGAGATGCCTGGAGAACATCAGGCTGCTTATCTCAGCCGCAGCTCATCCTTGCTGGGATATGGGAAAGGTCACACTCGTGACTACAGCACTAGGCTTCCTCCAGACCCTGCCCAGTGACTGTGGGTGAATACAGAAGGAAAAAAAAGAAATGAAACCTGAAGCCAGCAATGAAAAGAAGGGGAATGCAGCTGCGACATGTTATTGCATTGAGAACACTGTACATTTGCTAAGTACATCCTGCTCCCTTTACCCTAGCAGACAATCCACAGGGAAAACAAGCCTTTGCTGTTGCTGTCAGCTGATGAGGTTATTCCTTTGGTTCTCACTGACAGGTCTGGGGCTGGAGTTCCCAGAATGTCTCCTTGCCCATGTTGCCCAGCCAGGAGCATTACAGTGGCTGTAAGCTTTCCTCATTCCTGCACTTTCTCTTAAAAATAGCAAGACTAGTCATGAGGAGACAAAAGCGAGAGGGGAAAAGATGACAGCTTTGTCACCTTTGCTTCCTTGGTAATGGTCTGTGAATTTTCTTGGAGGAAGTCAAGCAACTCAGGGATCTTGAGGGCAAAGTTTCATGAGGTCCTTCACACTGATTGTGTGCTCTGATACCCTTTTGAAGGGCAAGGACACTCTGCTTTCATGCTAACACAGCACTGTAACGCTTTGTAATAGCTCACTCCATTGCTTGGTGTGTTTGCAACATGCCTTTTGTAATAAATCGATAAAAAAGGGAATTAATTTTCTCTTTTCTTAGAATTTAGATGATACTTTCACCAGTGCCTCTTTCAACAAAGCCATTTTTACGTAATAGAAAACACCAAGGTTTTATTTCTCTTATCTGATATAATACACTTTTACTTTACAATAGCGTGGCACAGCAGTTGCATTTTTCAGTGCCAGTGTAAATGATACCATTGTGTTACCAATGATCACACAATACCTTGACACATCTCTGTAAAGCTCACCTGCAATCTCAAGTATTTTCCTGTTCCCCCATAAAGCCTGAGGAAGATCACAACCTAATGGAAATGCATTCAAGGGAAAAGTGGTTTGGACATCTGTTTGTTTCTTTGGACTGCATTAGAGTACAAACAAGAGTTAAGCTGGGAGTAGGTAGAGCCTCCACATCCTGAAATGCTGGCAACCAAATTGCAGTCCTGATCTGTATATTTTAACTGGGTCACCATTTGAATGCTTCATGCTCTGCATCTTCCAAATAATTGCAGTTTAAAGATTCATTTTAATGTTAATTTTCCCACTTACATGTTTGAAGCTGAGCTTGGAGTTATGCAAAAAAGAGGCATATCTCAATCTATTTTGAATCTGAAGCCAACTAAGCATTAGTATAAAACCAACCCTACATTATAACTTAACATTAAAAATTTTACATTATGCTTTTGAGGCAGTGAAAGACAAAGGGCTCTGCCTTTTAACCATGATCCTGTTTTAAAAAAACAAAAGTCAGTAAGTTTTCTGAAGTGCAAAACACGATGCTGCTTCATGCATCCATTCCTTTGAAACACTGTTTCAAAGTAAGGAAAAGACTGGATGTTTACACTGCTCTATCTGACCCATATCCCATCCAGATTCTCAGTTCATTTATCTCTTCTTTGTAATTTTTTTTTTTTTTTTTTTCTAAAACATGGCTCCTAAGATCAGTCCTGTTACCTCCAGACACTAGGATTGACAGGACCTTTAGGAAAATGAAAACCAAGAGAAGTTTTGTGATGAATGAGTGAGATTTAAAACTGAGCACTGGGGCTCCTGTGTTCTTCTCCTGACTGCACCCACAGCCTTTGCCATGGTCAGTGGGTGAATTGCTGAAAATATCTATGCGTCAGTTTGTCTAGATGCTTCAAGGTCTTTGCTGCCAGAACTGGTTAGAAAATATTTTTCTCTCCATGGGAAATTCTGACTTTGGTGGTTAAAAAAAAAAAAAAAAAAAAAAATTCTGTCCCGATCCTCAAATTTGTAGCTAAAAGCTGCAGCAGGCTGAGAGCTCTGGTTGGGATCTACTACTGCGATGTCTCCAAAAGCTGTGACTTCTCTGCCTCATGCCACAGTCTCCAGTACAGGATAGAGTCTGAGCCTGAGCAAACCTCCCCTCATTCACCAGCATCGTGCCCCTTGCTTAGTTGCCATGGGGTGCAGCTGGTGTGGTGTGTCCTGGTAGATGTAACCCAGCAGGAACTCTTGGCCATCTGAGGCTTCAAAACTGCAGCTCCCATGAAGAAATTTGGAAGAATTTTCAAATGCATAGGTTTTTTACTTCTGACCAGTTAAGTTAGCCAAAAAAATAATGAAAAATGTCGCTTACTCAAACCAGTGACAGTCTGTTGCAACTGACATTACTGGCCCTTTATTGAGACAGCTGCATTTACTCTGAGATGGCTCTAGCCTGCAGCTAGCTAGCTGGTACCCCAGCTGTCAGCCTAGCTGGTAAGGCTCTTTCAAGCCTTGCCCCCTCCCCAAACCCAAAAGGAGCATGAGCATCTAGCTGAGGGCTTCCTCCCCACGTTCTGCTCATGTACAAGAGAATTTGCAGCTATGAGGAACTTTGAGAAACTTGTTTGGGTGGAGGTGGTTAGCCTGCTTTGCAGTAACCCTTGCAGTGTGTTAAACCCTGTAAAAGTCCATAAGGGAGCACAGACGTGGTCTCAAAATAAGAAAACAGGAAAAAATGTCATTAAAAAAGGGGTGTTTGTTATGTAAATAAGTGCAGCTGGCCACTGGGAAGGGATAGCTAGAGATGCATTTGTTGGCATGGTGGTGGAAGTGGTTCTTGAGGCCACAGGGCAACTTTATTGAGCAGAACTATGGAGAGTGAGTTGAAGTGCTCACTGGTGGCAGGAACAGCGGCTGGAGGCACGAGTGGGGATATTGAGATGGGATGGAATGAGTATCTGAAGATAAGGATAAGGAAAAAGCAGCTGATTTAGATCAAGAATTCAAAGTGAATGGCATTCTTCAAATGACCAGACAAGAAAGGCAGCTTCAGAAGCAAGACAAAATGATAGCTGGACAGTAAAGAAGGCTAATAAGCGAATGATACAGATTTTATTGCAGAAATATACAGCAAAAAAATTTAATTACAGTCATGATTTATTAAAATGAGCTGGGAAGCGTCCCAGTTCAGAGTAGCTTTTTATAGAGGAGGCAGCCCACATATTGCCTATCCAATTAGTGAGAGATTTGTGGACATAGGATGTGGAAACTGGCAGCCATAGGGTGAATGAAAGTGTGTCTGTAAATTACATTTTGACAAACGAGGGAGAAGACTATCTTGGCTCATCACAACCACTCCCCCTGTCTGTCTCCTTTTTTCTAATCCAGATCTGAAGTGTTTGTCCCCTCAAACAGCTGTCTTGCCTTTGCTTCTTTTGATGCTGTGAAATTCATCAATATTCATCAGGGCTGGAGATAGAGACTGATTTTCAGCAGAGGCAGCTGGGTGACTCACTGTCAACACCAACACTGTCAACAAGGGTAGATCCTTTGCCTTTTGCCATCTACCACCGTCCTACAGTAGGAAATCTACCCTGCCACTGCAGTGCTGCCAGCTGGGGAGGTCTGCTGAGGACCACAAAGATTCCGCCACGACACCCACACTAATCCTAACAGCTCCAAAGGAGAGCACAGGAAAAGGTTCCTGAGCACACAGCAAGGTTCCAAGTTGATGGGCATAAGCTTTAAAAGGTATGCTGTTGTGTCTAGCTCATTGACAAGGGAAAGCCTCCACAATTCTTTTCAGAACTTTACAACCAGCTAGCTGGATTTTTCTAATTATTATTTAGTTTTTTAACTAGGCATTAAGTTTTTTAACCTGTGCACTGCTTTACCAAAGTACCAGTCTGAACAGATCAATTCAGTTTTCTTGCTCTATGCAGTGGCTTCCTAGTTAGTATAAATTCTAAAGCATCTGCTCTTGTTTTAGGATTTGCTAATGTTGTTTGTGTGTTATCTGTGTGGAGGGGGACACACTTAGCATAACCATGTATTGGGATGCGAGTCTCAAAGGAGCTTAAATCCTGTTTTGAAGTATCACTGTCACTTAGGGCAAAGGCAGATGTTACAGATCTGCAAACATTTGCCACCCTGAGAAGAGAAACTGTGGGAAGTGTTGGGCAAAGACACCTTGCAAGGCTCCGCAAGATAACTCTGTCTCAGTAGCAGGGCTGACAGCAGAGACCAAACCAGCTCTGAAAGTGTGGTTGCACCCACGCTCTATGTGCCCCCACTGAGTAGCCCTGGTGAGATGGGATGGCAAGTTCAGGGGCAGCACTATTCTGCTGATGTTCTAGAGCTGACACCTAAGCTGTGCCAGCCTCCTTGGAGGTGTCACACCATCTCTGTGCCTGTGACAGCACAGATGCCCCCTGTATGACTTGTGCATTTCTGGAAAAAATAATTGTGGTGTTGCATTTAGCAGTGTCAGCCCATGTCCACAAGTCTCACGTTTTTCATGATGGTAATGCTGGCAGGAGGGCAGGGCAGTAATGGCTGTTTCCGCCTGGCCCTGTTGTTAGTGTGCCTTGGGCTGTTATTTGCAGCGGTCACCTTCAGATTTGGGACCTGTGGCCCTGCCTAGGCTCTGGGGGTGTCCGTGTGGGTGGTGGCAGGTGCTGCAAGTTGGTGTCTACTGCTTAGTCCCTGGGGGATGACAAATAACTTGGCTTTTGCCAGGTTTGGCTGTAGCAGATTACAAGTGATTAGATAGCCACCAGAGAAGCAGATATGCACCTGACTGAGGAGAACAAAATCCCACAGCTGAGCTGAGAGCAAGATGGATGTTTCTCATTATTTCTGTTCTCCAAGTTATGTCTTTTTTCAGGGGCCTTCCGCACCAACCAAACGAAGACTTCACTTCTATATAGTCACTGGCACTCCAAAAATTCTGACTTGCTCTCTGGAGTTTCCACTGAATTTATGGTGGCCCTCAGGCTGTGACTCAGGTAGATGATCTCAGGTAGATGCTGTGGCTGCCTCAGGGTCTTAAATTGTACATTAATTAAACACTTCCCTTACTGGATTGAAACTATTCATGAACAAAAAAATTCTACTCCACTTGCAAATCTTCATCCAATAGACATTTCCATAAGTCTGCATTCATAAATGTGGGAAAAGAAAAACAGAACTGAACCCCCAAAAGGTTAGGTACATCCTTTTTGCGACCGTCTGATATTTAGGAATCTCATGTTGTGAAGGACATGCGAAGTTTCTGCTTTTTGTGTGTGTGTGTGTGAGATACATTTGCCACCAATCCAGACTTGCCATTGATTTGGGATGTAAATATGAAATTGGTCCAGCGTCACTGCGATTTGCCTGATTTCATGTCTGAGTTGGACTTGGTTTTGGCAAACAGGCGCTTGTAGCTGATCCAAACCCATTCAGAAGCTCAGCAGATGTTTCTCTGAGCCTCTTCTATGTTTAAAAGAGAAAAAGAAGCGTGAAACCAGGTGCTTTCTGTGCTCTTCTGAATTATGGATTTTATTCTTGTTAAAAAGTGGTTTACATATCTTCTGGTTTATCATTTTTAAAGATGATACAGTGTAAAATACCGGGTTCTACCTGTCAAATTGTTGTGAGACTGCTCTCTTCTCTAAGGCTCTTTTCCAGTTCAGTTGAATTCAACAGGACGCTCCTCTGCAGGAGGGGAGTGAGGGGTGAGGGCTCTGTGCATTACAAGGACCCAACACTGCAAATAAAGCTGAAATTAATCATAGACTTTGCTGAAATTCTCCACTTGGTATTATGTAGGAGTTCAGACAAGAAGATCTTAACAGTCCCTAAATCTCAATGAAAAAAGGACCCACATTTTTGAGATTAAGCATCACAGGGCATTTTTACAAAGAGTTTTCTGAGGTGGCAAGAAACACTTTGCTTTAGTTTTCTGGTCTGAAAATATCAACAGTTTTCAAAATAAAACAAAAAAAAAGCCATGAGAATGGTCAAGCCATTGCCACCATGCCTGCAGGTTTGCAGAAATAAAAGAAAAATGTTCTGCCAAATCTTAGATATTCCGTAGGGTGCTTAGACATAATGATGTACTGATAGGTTTTGCATTCATTGAGAGCAATCACCTTAATATTGATCTGAAATGCTAAATGGAGAAAAAACTATTATTGTCATGACTGACCTGAATCTGGCAAGATTCTTTGTTGTTTGTGTCTTATATTCTTGAAATTGTTTTTCAGCTACTGAACTACTGTAAGCTGAGCTCTGAAAATGAAGGTCAGTAATGGGAGAAGAAAAAACTGCAGTGAACTCATCTAAAGGCAAAGGGTTTAAATCTCTGGCTCACAGTAACTTGCAGGATATCCACCGTCATTTTGTTTGCAGTGATTAAAGGTGGGCATCTTAGCCCTGTGTGGGTTTTCTTGCCTTTGAAACACATTTAGTTAATTATTACATTTTAATTTATTTTCTACTCTGGAATAAGCCCTGCTGTGGGAAGCAGAGCATAGGAAACACAAGATGGTGCTTTTCAGTGGCAAAGCTTCAACGATGGCATCGTTTTTCATACTTGCAATATTAAACCTCAGTATCCACAAGGGAGGTGCCGTAATAGCAAAATGCTATTAAAAATGATGGTGTATATTATAAGAGCTTGCAGTGTCTCTCATAATATTTGGAGATAATCTCAGTCTGCCAATTTGTTGAGTCATTATTCTCCATCTGTGATATCCAGTGATAACCAAATAGAATTTTAATTTGTTTTTTATCAGCATTAGTGAGCTCATCACTGATGTGTTGAAAAAACAAAATGCAGGCATTAAAAGCAGCATAAGGGCAATATATTGTTGTTCTAGCATGTGCTCAAGCCTGCATAATAACTGCTAATTAAAGTGTTCAGGTGTTCATTTAGAAAGACAGAGGGGCTACCTGCCTTTGTACCCTACTAGCCACACATCTTTTTTGTGATTTGCTTTCTAGGATAAGTGACCAAGGGCTTGTTTTGTCTGGCATGAGACAAATTCACTTAATCATGCATGTGCACTAAAAGCCAGCAGCCACAATTAGGCGTTCACTTGTACTAAATCTCCTACCTCAAACCAGTATGTGCACATGACCTTAGATCACCAGATGGCAGACACTTTGCTGGTTTTGGAGTAAAATTTTAAGTCTCTCTTTTTTTGATGGCTTGGATGTTGGCACACATGTGCACACGTCCTTGCCCCACAGACCAAGCAGGAGCCACTTCATCAGTGCAGCAGAAGTTCCTTTAAAAAACAGATGGAGAAAGATAGGTGGGAATGAACAAGACCTCTGCACCGCGCCTTAAAACTTTTGAGTACAGTATTGGTTTGGGTGATAGCGATGTTTAAGTAGCGTTTTGCACATTACACATTAGCACTGAGTACCTAGAAGGAGAGACCTAGGCCTTCTGTTCGCACATCTGTTTGATTAGGTTGTGTGCTCGTAGCATCTTCTTCCTGAACTGCAGTATTACAGCTGGACACTAGAGAGCTCCTTTTACCAAAGACATCACAGCAATGCGAGGGCAGGCTCTCTGAGAGGCGCCTTCCAAGCGTTCCCCCTTTTTTTAGGGAAAATTTACTCGGTTTTCATTTTTATGTTAAAAATTAATATCCTCAAGGGAAAGCTATCTTTGCCAGAGCAATGTCTGCAGCTGTAACTCCACATCTCCTACCCCCAACAAGGCAGAGATTTCACAGGAGTTGTAACTTGGGAGCTGATTATGCAATTCCAGTGATAGCAAAAAGTAAATCAAGTGCTGCCAGCTTGGAAATTATAATTAAGTTTTCCTCAGAATAACAAACACACTCAGTATGTGATTTATTATGACTATTACTGTATTAATGATAGTAATAGTCTATGTCATGCACCTATGCAGAGTACATGTTTTCGTCTAAATTGCTGGCTTACAGTCACAGATGCAGAATGAATTCTAACTAGCTCCCTGCAGTCACTCTGCTGATAACCTTAAGCCTTACAACACACAAGCTATTGCTAAACACTACTCTGTTAGCAAGCAATGTAACAGAATGACGACTGGGTCTACTTTTTTCATTAGCTGTGTTTGACCTGTTCCCCCCCAGTTGCCTTTACCCTATCAATCATTTATTCAAAACCAAAACAAAATCTCCTACGCTGTCACTGTAAGGGCACATGCATTCCTGCTTCACAGGCTCTGACACAAGCACAGGCTGCTGCAAGATGCTGTAATGATATGACATCCTTTCATATTCCTGCCGTTAGGGATTTTACTCTAGGGTTGATTTACAGATAACTGTGTCCCCAGGCCAGCAGTGGGAGAGCATGGGATTTTGCCTCAGAAGCAAAGTCCTGTCCCACTCCTATCTCAAAATCCCAGAATGCAAAGACTGAAAAAGCTTATATGACAACTTCAGAAAGGTTGGGGAAAGCCTTGTGGCAAGCTCTCCTGTGCACTGCAGCGGTCCTTGGCTAGGGCAGAGAAATACCTGGCTCTATTAAGACCTGTATCAACAGCTCCTACTGAAGCTCTTCCCAAGCTCATGCTCACTTTCCTTGCTCCCACCTCCTCATCCCAGTGTGAACCAGAACACAAGAGTCAGTGAAATCCAGAGTGCTGCATGCAGATATTTTTGGAGCTCCTTTGTAGCTTTGGCCAGATCTGTTAGCTTTCAGATTTGTTCCGTGATGAAGCTGACGCTTGCTTTCTCCAATTTCTTTGCCTTGTTTTCCTGCCCAGATTGGGACCCAGTGGCTTTTACTGGGCAGGTGTGAGGTAGTGCAGCTCCATAGGCAGTTGTAATAAGGGCCAGGCCTGGGTGCAGGTTCCTCTTGAGTCCTGGCGGGAGGTCAGTGTCCGTGCAGCTGATGGCACAGCTGGCAGACCAGTCTGGCACAGCTGGCAGACCAGTCTGGCACAGCTGGCAGGGTGGTCCAGACGGTTGGAGACTCAGTATTGCAGTTGCTTTCAGCCGGACAGAATGATTCATTATGAACTAAAATGTTCCTGATCTGATTAGATCACTTGTAGGCAGCTCAACATGGTGAAAATATTTATCGTTGACCCTACCTGAATGTTGAGGAGGATATTCTGCAGAAGAGAGTCAGATCTGACCAGTTTCACCTAGAAAGCCAAAGTAGTATTCTGAGTTTTGAGGAAGCTTCTCTTCTAAGACAGTCTGACTCTGTTAATAAATAACCTTGAGCTGTAGGACTCCCTCCTACCTTTGAGAACAGAGGGCTCATAATGATAGAATATGTAAGAAAATCCAGCCATAATTTGCTGAACTGCAGCTAACAAAATGAAAGGATGTGGTGAAGTCAGGGTTAGCATATTCCTTACAAAACCCCATTTCTCAGAAAAATTGTGTTTTGTTTTTTCCCGTCCTGGGAACTCACATTACACCCTAACCAAACCTAGCAGGGCCCTGTCATTCATCAGTCAGTTTTATGGCATGACAGAAGTCTGCAAAGTTAGAAGCCAGTTAAACAGATTAAAAAATTCAATGGGATCCTCTGACAGTGTCTTGCAAAAGAAAAGAGGAAATGCCTTGGGATATCTTATCCTCATAGGGAGGTTCATATGGGCCCCCAAAAGGCAACAATAGCAAGGTGGCCACTGGAGAGAGGGGAAAGCTTGCAAAATTTTATGAAGGAAATTAAAATGTGATTCCTGTCAAGTCACTCCTCATGAGCCTGTCTTTTCTCATCAACATTTCAGGGCATGTGATATTTCAGAAAAAACAAAAATGCCAGCTGTGGCTTGTGAACTACTTTCCCCCCCTAATTTTATTTTGCTTCAACTGTCCCAGGGAGCAAATCTTTTGGGAGGTATCCAAGACCTCAGTGTCTGAGGAATTCTTTCTAGAAACTAAATATAATAGCTCTGCCAATTTAGCTGACAGATGTGGTTATTTCAGTGATAAAGCACCCTGGGACCCTCTAATCCCCTTCTCCAAAAAAAAAAAAAAAAATGCCACGGTATTGCTTTATTCATCTCCACAAAATATTTTGGTATGTGGTCTTAGGAAAAATGGCTCATTTAATATCAGTTTTATAAACAGTTATTGAATGGATGGTGATCCATAGGCTATTCTTTTCATCAAGGTGTCACCCACTGTCAAGTTTGACTAATAAGAGTTTATAGACCAGCAGTGAGTATAAGCGGTCTCAGTGACATGAATACAAACTCAGCAGCTCAGCCTACAGCAGCTTAGCATGGATTAATTTCCCCTGGCAGACGCCAGCCTCATGTCAAAAAAGACTAACCTTGTCTTTATGCTTTTTCTCTTTTTCACAATTGTCAATCAATGTAAATAACGAAACAACTAGAAGTAGGCCCAAATTACAAAGTGTGGATCTCTGCAGCACTTCTTTGAAGTTGGGCTGTGCCTGAGTTTTCCTTGAGGCTCCTCTCCAGTCTTTTCCCTTATAAAGCTATTCAGCGCAAGCTCAGTATGTTTTTATCATTTTTATCAACAGGTCTGTTTCAGCAGTAGTGATGTTGACTCTCAGGTAATTATTTTTTTTCTCTCCATTTTTTCCCAAGGAAGGATTAAGAGTACAGAGGAGTACTGTGGTTTTATAGAGTGGTTAATTTGCTGTTATCATTCTTTTTGTTTGTACTGATGAGTGTTGGCCTTTTTGCACCGAAAAGATGATGACCAGGGTCACAAAAATACTTGGATCTTGCAGAGAATCACTCGTTATTCTTGAAGCAGTTTCCAGGGAAGCTCTGTCTCAGCATACGTGACCTCTAACGTACAAAGTTAAAGGTTGCCTTGTGCCTGAGAAACAGAGCTGTGGAATGAACTCTGCAATTCTGCAATAGTTAAGAATATGCTACACCATGGAGCATCTCTGAAAGCCTCTAGTGAGCCTGCAGGAAAATTAAAAAGGACCTGAGGCGTGGCAGTGAGGTCAAATGAACCTTGAGCCAGGCCCCTGAATTTGACATGATGTTCCCAGCATGAAAGAAAAGGGCAGGTGTAATGTGCTGGGACTGGGCTACATTGCAGGAGTTCTGGACTGGCTGGAGTTTCCTTTATGTGAAGGGGTTCAAACAATGGTATTTTGCATTGTTCTGGACAAAATACAAAGTGAAAAATCACAAATAAGTGAATCTGGAGCATCATTAAGCAGGTTGGCATGAAATTTTTGGTGTTGCTGAGCAGGTTTATTAACAGCAAGCATGCTAGATTTGCTCTCAAACTGTGGCTTGTTTATATTTCTACATCTTCCAGGCTCCAAACGCTGTTCCAAGAGCTTCCAGACTCTTATTGCAGGGATCCTAGGAGTGTTTCAGCTGAACTGTGGATGACTTTCGGCTTTGGGCTGAAGCCATGGGAAATTTTGTAACCTCTAAACTAGGCAAAGCTCAGTAATTTGTTTTTTAAATTGTTTAACAATAGAAATTCAAAGGTTACAAGTTCCTACCAACTGAGAAGAAAGCTAGAGTGGAATCAGGCAGAAGTCAGCTGAAACACATGAAGGGAGTATGGATGGCACAAGAAAGCAAGAGAGACTCATCTCCTTGGAGAGGGACCGGGTTCCCAGATTCAGGAAGGAGGGAGTCCCATGGTCCCCATTAGCAGGAGCAGCTGAAAATCCTGAGCTCATACATGTGCGTTCGTCTTGGGGAAAACAGAAAAATCACACGTGTCTCCCCAGAGCATTTCAGGCAAGAGCTTTGCATTCCCGTGGATAAAAGGTGCATCAGTATTGTTAGCTCACAGAGCTCACAACTCTAACATTGCCACGTTTGGAGCCCAAAACTAATTTTGTAACACTGCAGTAACAATGTAACAAAGCCCAATGTGAGCTAATATAGGCTAGAAAGGTGATTTTACGCCAAACAAACTAGAATTCGTACACAATCTCACACCCTAATGCTCCTGGGCACCCAGACACATGACTCCAGGCAGCCCAGGCCAGATGACTTGTAGTGGAGGGAAAGGGACAACAGCTCTGGACATCTCAACATGTCTCCTGGATTCTTCTTAGACTGGAAATAAACAGATGTGCTGGCATCTTGATGACCCAGGTGCCATCTGCACCTGCCGTTCTCACAGCACTTCCTCTACTGGTCTTTCTGGTGCTTCCACACCTAGATATACACTTTCATTCGGAATGGGCTTAATATTTTTATTAATAATTCCTCGAGTATTGCAACATATTTTACCTGTCCACAACAGATTTGCAGTAGTACTGATGAGTGCTGAAGAATAGGGATCACTGGAGAGGGTCCAATTTATCCTACCTCCAGTTTCAGGGTCACTTAGAGACATCATCTATGGAAACAATGAAGAGAGAAAGGGAGCACTGAAAAGCTACTCCAATCCTTCCCAGCTGCCTCTTTCTCAATCCCACATCCTCCTGACACTGCCCTTCTCAATCAGCAACTGAACTGGGCTTTCAAATGGTTTCCTTTGAGAAGCTGTACAGGGTTTTATTACTTCGCTTTTTAGCTGATCTATTAGCTGTCCCTGAATTTCTCAAACGCTTTGGGAGAACAGCAGCCGGCACATGGTGATGTTTGCAGGTGAAAAGCAGACCTGTGTGAGAGCTTTCCAGCTAGCGTAGCACTGGTGTTGGCTTAGGTGGTTGTAATTGCACTTGAAAACTTATTTGTGCTTTAGCACAGCTAGAGTTCCTCAGTACAAGTCCTCTGGTGTAAGAGGACCAGTGAGAAGTGGTGCCCAGAGTGGCTGATCAATGTTGTGTTTTATCTGGAGTGTTTGTTCAACAGAAACACTAGAAAGTTGAGCACTGTAAAATAAAACTCTATCTGCTCGCAAAAAGAAAATCCAAAGAAGTCACCTGAAAAAAAAAAAAGTCGTATTCCTTTCTCAGTAGTTTTTATGGAAACTTTCACCCTCTTCAAATTACAATGACTCCATGTGGCTTATTCTACAATACAGATTTTAATATTTTTACTAAAATTTATTCCAGCTGTTGCTAATCATACAGATATGAATAATATTATTATACAGACAAAACTCTTGACTGGACTTGGTGCAGATTTATTCATTTGTAATTTTTCCATCTTAAAAAAATAGATGAAAGGAAAGAAAAGTAATTGTAACCATTGGCTTCTACTTCACCATGATGAAATTGAGCTTGCTCAGTAATCAGAGACTAAATGTAGAGATTTCCTGATTTTATCCAACTGTCTGATTTTATCAGACCATTCGCAGTGACTGCAATTGAATTGTAGCTAGGGATGCCAGCAGATCTTATGTATAAATCAGTCACTCTTTGGAGAGAACTGCTACTGAATTCCAGCTCAGAGATGCCCAGAAAACAAAACCAACTGAATCTGAACAGGGAACAGACTTGGGGGCTTTAATCTCTGTTCTTATTTTGACACAGAAACTTCCAAGAGACAATTACATTGAGGAATGTGCAGCCAACTCTGAAGGCTCAGTATAGGGTCAAATTAAACTGATTCAGGTCAGTCCCAGCTGAAAACACCCCCTTTGTCTCACAAAAATCAGATTCTTCTTCTGAATCCAACACCTCCCTGTGGGAGGAATATGAATCCCAACCACTAAATATTGGTCAGAGTTCTGCGCCTAAATCTGTTTCTTACACTGCGTTTGATTCCAGTGCCCTCAGCAGCTCAGGATCCAACTTTACAGCCACGTGACAATTCTCACATGCCCTTGGCACAGCCTCACAGGAAGCGTGTGGTGGCTGAGTTACAAATGGCCATTTCTCACGAAAGCTAAATTTTTAAAACAACTTCTCTCTAGCAAGATCCCCACTTTAAACAGCCTCACACCCATTCTGACCTGCTTGTACTCATAAAAAAGTTTCCAGGCAGAACAAAAATGCAGTCTGGGGCTATCCACTGTAAGTGAAAAAAATGTTGGGTCATCTAAGAGTCCCTCATTTGCTCACCCAGAAATGGCACTGTCTTGAGTTGGGTTTTCCCTTTTTAATTTTTGTCGTTCTGAGCCATTAGCTGATTTCCGTGAAGTACATAAAAAATCAACTTAAATTGTCTTGTACTTAATCAGCATTAACAAGACAAATGCTACAAGTGATAAGTCTTATGACTCAAGCCCTATAGGCTGCACTTTTTCCTTGCTCTGATGCCATAAAAAAAGATCTTTCAGGCAAGGGCAAGACTGAGAACTCTCTTTGGCTTTGGGAAATTTCTACAGTGCTTTTAGAGAAGGAAAAGCGCGGATCCATGCTCAATAAGGAAAGAAAAATGCTTTCTCTCTCCACTCTCCATTCCACCCTGGGGTTCTGAACACCCAAATCAAGCACACAAAAATGGAAGTACTAATGTTCTCAGCTGATGAGTGAGTATGCTGGAGGGGGTGACTTCAGCAGCCTATGCCAAAGTCTGCCTCAGCTCTGTAGGTGAAGAATCCCATTATTCTCATTACTCAAACTTGTCCCACCTCTGGATTGTCCCTGGCCTTTAAACTGTGACTACCAGACCCAAGTCACTCCATACCATTTCCTGGATGCCTCTCCCCTGTTAAATTGTGGATGTTCCACCCACTGCAGGAGTTCAAAGACCCCGTACAATCCTGCCCATAGATTGAGGCTTAACCTGGGCCCCTTCAAAGGCAGAAAATGCATTTATTGTATGAGCTGAAAAAGAGATTCCCTCTAATCCAGTAACAACTATGGCAAGCTTTTTCTCAGCTTGAAATCTCTCATTTTACACAAGCATATGAAACAGGTGACAAATGGATCTAAAAATGGGTCACGGAGGATTCTCTGTTACTTGACATCTGTGTCGGGGATGGGAAACATGCACCCATGAGGATCCACCAAGCAATGATTACCATGTGATATCTTCTTGTTTATCCAGCTTTGTAAAAACCGAGGGGTTTGAGTTTCCAGGGCTAATGCTTAGCATACACCATGACTGCCACAGGGAGAAGGCTTATTAGGGGGTTGTGGACTGAATTTGAAATACTACATCCTGACTGAAAAGGAGAGGTCATCCTGAGGATACTGGGTTGTTTTGTCTCCGAAGGATGACAGGACCAGGGTACTAAGGGCAAGAAGTTTTCTACTCCTGCTTGTAGTACTTCTGGCTCTTGGCCATTATTGAAAGTGAAAGCGAAAACATAGGAACTTTCACTAGGCTTTAGGAAGAACTCACTAAAGAGAAACTTTATGTAGCCTGCATAGACCTAGAAGCAATTTGTTAACAAGCAAAAAGGATCATAAAAAGTATTTCTCCAGCCCAGTACAGCACAGTGTTTCACTGCACCGTTGCAGTGCTCCTGGTAACTCCAAAGTTCAAATCCTACTTGGCTAAACAGAACAGTGCCTGCACTGAACTCCTTGGAGGGGCTATGGACCACATGGATTGCGCTCTGTCTCTCCAAAGCTCTTCCACCACAGAGAGCACACTGGATTAAAGATGCCCAACTCAGTTCCAGGTTTTGCAACACTCCGTCATTTCAGATGGCAATTTCCTTTGATAGCTAGCAGAACCTGGTGGCTGGCTCATTCTTTAGTTTTTTGTTTTTCTTTTTTCTTTTAACCATATGAACATAATCTGTATCAACCAAAGATTCTATGTGTGGCAGATATAGAGTTTCATCCTGGGACTACTGAAATGAATTGCAAACCCATTCAGTAAGTGACTACAAGCAGAAATCAATTTTACCAGTTACCAAATTATTTAGTTTAAATGTAAAATTATTTGTTCAGACAGCAAGAAACTACGTGTGCTACTTTTGAAATTTACCTCTAGCTATGACCATATGGTAATTTAACTTTTAAATTGTATTTACCGCTTTGTTATACTTTAACCAGCCAATGCAAAGCTAAACTCTTCAGAGCTCCACGTTTAAGCTTGAAATGCAAAACTTTTGCAGTTTCTCTCTGCCTTTGAGCAGTTGCCATCCTCAGATAATAACAGATCAATCAGTGCTCAACCCTTTGAAGCATAGCAGTTCAAATGTGTCTACTGCCTTATACACCCTGCCTCATGTTTTACACTGAGTGGAGGCTCAACTTCCCTACTTCAGAAGTAACAAGCTCTGCCCAATTAGCAGCGCAAGGGGTTTTTTGAGCATTGCACATAATTAGTTTCAAAGTCTCTAGTTTTAACAGCCATTTGTTAATCATTTTGTATAGCTGTCATGAAACTTATGATTCAAAAACAAGTAGGCAGTCAAATATCTGGAGTGCTTCAACTACACGCACAATTCAGGAACCCAGTTGGGTTTTCTGAGAAGCAATTTGGCTTTACATTTCAGAAGCAATGACATGGCTACTTTAAGCAGAGAAAGAATCGAGGCGTGAAGGAGGAAGAAATACTTCTTATTAGAGCAGGTATTTTTGAAAGTAGCAAAGCAGCTTTGGAGCAAACCATCCCATCACTGGATTCTCTTCTTTCTCTCTCTCTTTCCCCTCCCTCTATGTATATGCCTGCATACATATGTACAGACTTACGACCCAATATATAGTGGTTTATCAATGTGTTCTCCAGCTCTCTGAATTCTGACTTTTGCTGTTAGTTTCTGTATAGGTGATCAGGACTTCTAGCAATAGATAACGTCTTGAATTCAGTCTGCAACAGTGACTGCTGCATGACAACATAATGTTTCCCTTTGTGGCTTGAAAGAGACTATTTGCCTGTATTTCAGCAGGTCTTTGTGTGAAGAAGAGGTCTTCCTCCATGGCTGACTGGAGCATTGCTTTGTCTCTTTCAGATGTTTGCTTGAAGGAAGAAAGATCTATCTTGGAGAAGGGAGAATAGATTTTCTTCTCATAAAAGAAACTTGACAAATCAGCATTAACTATACTTTGCACATAACATTTTGATAAGAGCATAAGAAAACATATGAGAAAATAAATAGGGTTTTTCTTCCTTGCAAACTCTAGGTTTCTGTGCCAGATGAAAGCCAATGGCCAGTGTTGGTGCCCTCCTAAGTAGAGTGAGGGCAGAAAGAGTCCTGAATGAGTCAGGACTGTCATCTCTTCCCTTACCTTTTGGTGTTGTCAAGCATGGCAGGTTATGAAAGCAAATGGGAAACCATAGATCTCTATAGGCAGCTATGTTATTTATTCTGTATATATTCAGGGTATGTCTTTTGTACTATGTGTTGTTATACGGCTGTGTATGTTACTGTCGTAAGACATTGACAGCAAATGCCTGATTAGAAAATGGAAATTTAGCACCTCTTCATAATTTACCATTTTATAACTCTGCATTTTTTTGTGGGCTTCATGTGGTGAACTAGTTAAGCTCAAAGGGTGGACAGCAAGACTTGTGACAGGGATGTGTAGGAGAGTCCTGGATACCAAATGGAGAGACCTGTCACCTGCCCCAACATGGGGCTGTCTGATGGCAGGCCTAGGCCCTGTTTTGTAGCAGGAGTGGACTATTGGCGAGGTGCTCCCAACCTGTGCTGAGGGAGAAGGACAGAAATCTGAGAGACATGGGTGAGAAAGGCTGTGCGGACCCTGATCCACACTGGAGATGGGGTGTGGGGATCTTGTTGGGAGGGTGCCCTGGTTCCCCAGGCACAGCCCCATGGGCCAGCGATGCAGGCAGGCCATGAGTAGTCCTGAGTCAGCTGAGAGTTCCAATCAAGGCAGCTGACTCACAGGTGTATCCCACACCACCTAGTCATGCTCACTATAGAATGAGGGAGCTCAGTAAGAGTGGAGTTCCTCCTCTCCCTGAGGCTCCTTGTTGGTGGTGCTCTGTTCCTGCTGTCAGCACTGAGAACCAGGCTGAGTAGAACCCTTTATGCTTTATATTGATTATTGTCTCAATTTTGTTATTCTATTAAATCTGTCTCTACTTCAACTCACGGACCTTTTCCTCTTTTTACCCGATTCTCCTTCCCAGCCGAGGAGGGAGCCCTGAGTGATATACTAACTGCTGTGGTTTAGCCCTGAGTACTGGCTAACTGTAGACAGAGGGGCAGCCTGCAGAGGCACTGCTGGGTGTGTTGGATTTGTTGGGGTCACGTCAGCAGTTCTGCTGACCCCCTTGAGACTGCTCACCCATGTGCAGTACATCTGCCCCAGAGAATGGTTAGACCCACAGCTGCCCATTTCAGAACTAGAGGACTGCAGATATTGTTTGGTAGAGTACTTTAGGATTAGAAATATTACCTGGAGTCTACTGTAAGGCAATTTAAATCTTATACATGTTGGTTTTGCTTTCATCAGCATAACAGCCCATCCTTCCCCTCATCCCCCCTCCCAGTAACTGTCAACATCTCAATTCCACCTTTTAGGCATGTCTCCAGTAGTGACTTTGTTTCCAGAGCTGCTGGGCACTCGCGGGCTTTGGTACTTCAGTGCTTCTGGATACCGGGCTGTTTCTGTGCTCATGCACGGATGTCACAGCCCAATGAATGTTCTCCCATGCTGGGGAAAGCTCTGGGGAGCCAACTGGAAAAATGTCATCAGCCACTTAAAGGGAAAGTTTGAATGATGGCCCTGTTTCTGGTGGAGTTTCCTTCTGGCCCGGATATAAACATGCTGTCCTAGTCAGAGTTAACTGTTATTTTTAGCTATGACAGAAGTGCATCTGAAAAGATTGTTCTGTTGCTCTTGGAAAATACCAGACTACTCAAAGTACCAAATATGCTGGAGGAAAAAGTATTTCTGGAGAGGGCTCACTCCGGACAGTCTGCATGAACTCTTCATGGCTTCCGCTCCCCTCTTTTTCCCACACGCAGGCAGACACGCAAGTGGACACGCTCACACACACACACACACACACACAGAGAACTGCGCTGGCTAGTGGTGAGCCACGCTCAGTCTATCTTTTTTCAGGAACAAAGTCAGAGTATGCCCAATATGTTCATTCAGCTAATTGAACCTAAGCTTCTTTGCTAAGCAGTATTACTTCTTTGTTTAGTTATAAGCAGGAGGTTTTATTTAAATGGTAAAAAGCATTAATAGAGTCTTTGTTTTGCTGTTTTCTGAAAAAGCCGTGGCCACATACCTTTTGTACGTGGCTGAGTAGGTGATCTGAACATGGCCTTCCCTTAAGCAAAAGTTACTGGTAGTTGTCACTACCAGAAGAAAGGTCACATATGGGAGGGGACAGACACACTGCAGTCATGAGAACAATGCTTTGGAGAAGGCAGCTCCCAGGTGACTTTGGAAGAGGGACAGGCAATGGACCAGAGCATAAGTTCCACGGCACCAAAACAGGACACGGTGGGGAGTGCTCGGCACAGACGACGCTGCAGCACGGATGGTGTGGACCAGCGCCGACGCTGCGGAGCAGTGTGGATGCTGTGGATCCACACACATGCTGTGGATGCTGTGGAGCAGCGTGAATGCCGAGGAGCTGGCTGGGACGTTCCCAATCCCCAGGCGAGGACGGCCACAGGGAGGCTCGTCCCGGCGCGACCGGCCGGGCGGGGGATGCCCGGGGGGGGTGGGGGGGGGCCGTGGCACTGGGCAGGGCAGCCGTGTAGCTGTCTCCCGTGGGTGACAGGGGCGACCCGCCGCAGCAGGGCTCCGCTCCCGGCCCCCGCAGCACACCCCGCCCGCGGGCAGCACGGCCTCGCGTGGGTGCTGCCGTGTCGTGCCACGCCGTATGATGCCGTGCGGGTCTCCCTCCGCGGTGTGCCAGGTCCACCCCGCCGGCGGGCTGGGGTGACGGCGGGGGTGACAGCGCAGCAAGGAGCATGCGTGTGTGTGTGGGGGGGGGGGGTGGGAGGAGGAGGAAGAGGAGGAGGAGGGATGGCGCGGGGAGGCGGCCGCTGTTTATTTGCAGCCGGGCAGGCTGCGCCTCGGCAGAGCGCGAGTGGCCGGCGGCGGTCCCGCTGCCCGCGCCGCACCATGCGGGCGCCGCTGCCTGCCAGCGCCGCCGCGGCGGCCGAGCCGGGGCAGCCCGCGCGCCGCCCCGCACCCGCGCCATGGTGACGGGCTGGGCGCGGGGCTCCCGCAGCCGGGACCGAGCCGGGCCGCCCCTCTGCTCGTCCCCGCCGTCGGCAGGCGGGCGGCGCGGCGGGGCGGCGGCGGCGGCGGTGCTGGCGGGGCTGTGCGCCCTCTGCTACGGCAACTCCCTGCGGGGCGAGTTCGTGCACGACGACGTCTGGGCCATCGTGAACAACCCCGACGTGCGGGCGGACACCCCTCTGGCCTCCGCCTTCGCCAACGACTTCTGGGGCAAGCGGATGGCCGAGAACACCAGCCACAAGTCCTACCGGCCCCTCTGCGTCCTCACCTTCAAGTAAGTGTCCGGCGCGGCTCCCCCTTTGCCGCCGGCCCCGGGTGAGCCGGGCAGAGGGAGGCGGCCAGCCCCGGGTGGGGGTCAGGGGGACCCCCACCCGGGACCGTCACCTCCCGTCCCGCGCGCTCGGCTTCGTGATTCAGCATTTCTGGCCGAAGCGGTGTGGGACGGGGGTGCCCGGGTGTGCCTCGGCCGGCGACGGGGCGGTCCCGGTCCCGGTCCCGGCCCGGCGGGATTTAGGAAGAGAAGGGGGATGATGATGAGCCGCTCCGGGGGAGCCTGCCGCTCTCCCGGCGGGTGTCCTCCTTCCCTCGCGGTCTGGGAACAGGTGGCGCCTCTTCCCCAGGCTGCCGGCGGGTAGAAGGTATAACCGAGCCTTTGGGGAAGCTCTTCAGACTGAGAAGGGGTGTCGAAATTGAATTCCCCGTGAGTTCCTCCTCTTGCTCATCCCTCTGCTTTATCTCCATTACTTTTCTCTGCAGTCGAATGCTCATGCCAGAAACTTGCCCGGTGCTGTTCTGAAGCAGAGCCATTGTCATTCCTACCTTTCCTCTTAACGCTAAGCGAGGGGGCCTGCCGCAAGGATACGGCGCCGCTGCTTGCAGCCCGCCCGGCAGCCGCGAACCTCCCCGCCAGCCTCGGCTGCTTCAGATGTTCCCTCCGCACCGGGCAGAGTTGCGCAGGAGGAGTTTCGGTTTTACAGGGATGAAGAGAAGTTGGGTAGCGGCAAAGTGACTGCCAGTTACCATCGCTCATCCTAAAAGGAAAACCCAGGCGCCTCTCTCTCTCCAAAGAGAATAATTTGTAGTAGATCAGCTGCAATTCATACAGCTTGTTATCCTTTCCATTCACTTGCTCTCTTCTTATTTTATTCTGATGAAATACAAACGATGGTGAATGTTTACCACGTTGTAGTATTTAAAAATGATACGGGTGTTTGTGGGGAACTGTGCTGAGGAACTAGTGTAGGTCCTGTTCGTAAGTGATAGGCAGATGCTCATTACAAACCTGTGGCAGGCGTAAGGAACGGAGGTGTTACTGGAACCTTGTGAGCCCACCAATTGAGTATTTATTAAAATACCTGATTTGTAAATAACATTCCGTGAACTATCTGAAAATAGTGTGTTTCTGTGAGGCAAGAGCAGTTTGGGGGAAAGCAGCATCCCTTTGGCACTCCCATGGAGCGCTTGCTGCACTTGGGTTGTAAGGGTGGTATCGGCTCCCTGGGGAGGCAGGGCTGGGTGGGCGTGGGGTGGAGTATCCCCAATAAAGCGAACTGTGTACAGCACAGACGCTTGTAAACTGGATTGTTTAGGACAGGTTTTGTACCTTTTCCCGTGAAGGGGCTCTTAGCAGGTTTCTGTAGAGAGCCAAGGGGATGTAGGCAGCCACAGGCAGAGCCGGCTCTGTGCGCATAGAGTGCCTTCTCTATTGGGTGTCCAGCCAAACTGTTGCAGTCTGGGGAGTTGTCTGATTAGATTAATCCATTCCTTCAGCAACACATCTGGGGGTAATATGAGAGGTTAGTGAACCTGCATATATATCACCACTGACTGTGTTGCAGGCAGTATTGGTGCCTGACTTGACCCCCGAGATCAGGTTGCAGGATTGAGGTTACGTTATGCTAATTAGCAAAACAATCTTAAACTTTAATAATGGAATAAAAACTAAATGCTTTAGTTTCCATTTATCTGTCTTGACTCTGAACTGGGTTTGCCGTTGCTATTTAAAGGAGAGGGTATGTGTGTGTGTCTGTAAAAAAGGATGAAGTGCTGTCCCCATCTAGTCCTTTTTGGAAATCAGTGAGACTAATTTCCTGAGCGAGATTTCATCCTCAAGTGCTTATAATAACCATATAGCTAAGAAACAGGGTCAAAGGCAGAGTCATTTGTTCACTGTTTGGCATTGTATTTGGAATAGGGAAGGAATCGTTTATCTTCCCTGGCTGCAGAGGAAGTTTATTTCCACTGCATCCCAAATACCCTTCCAGCCCTCCAGTTTCCACATTCTTCCCGTTTTATTTCTACCAGTCGGGTGTCAGAGGAAGATGCTAAGATCTAGGTGGAGTGGATCCTCCAAAGCCAGCTCTTCTGAAGAGGCTGCAGGGAGCTCTTGCCAAGTGACATGGAGCCTGTGGTTGAGCTGCACTCTGCCTGCTGGAGCCATCTACCCCATCCTTGCCTTGCAGGAGGTTGCTGATTGCACTCTGTCCTCCTGCAGAAGGAAAAAGGATTTAACCCTGCTGGCTATTGAATTCACAACAGAAATGGACTTTTAACAGAATGGAAATAAATGAGTTTTGTTAATACTTTGATAGAATTTAGTGCATCCACTTAAGATGCTTGAGAAAGCTGTGTTATGTGTGGTTTGCAGTATCTTGCTAAGGAAGGGAGGTGGGGACCAAACTATTCTGGTCTCTTTTTTTTTGGTTTTATTTTCTTGTTTTATTCTATTTTTTTTGTGCTAGTTTGGTCAAATCCAAGGCATCTTAATAGCAGCATGATTCTGTATACCTGGCTGGTGGCTGTGCTTATGTTGCATGAAACTTTCATCTAGAAAGGCTTGTTTTGAGTCTTGCTGTACTAAGATTAAAAATCTGGGTGATCTCCAAACTGCGTGTGTAGAACAGATGTGAAGGGTGGGCTGAAACTTATGCTGACAGATCCATCAATCTACAGAAACTTTGTCTCAGTCTCTTTTCTGTCCTTGGTGGCTGTGACAGTAAGAGGAAGGACTCGCCATACCCTATGGACTCATTAGGCTGAACATATCCTATGTATATGCTGTGTACTCTTGACCTGATCTCAATTTAAAAAAATTATCACCCATCTCAGAAAAATCTTAAGCAGACATTGCTGAAATTTTGTAACAGTAGTTCAGCATCCCTCACATACTGGAAATCTTAAATGACAGTCCTCATTCCAGTAGACTAATGCTCTGGAACCAAATAGTGAAAAGAGCTCAAGTATTTGACATTATTCACACTGGATCTGTCAGTATGAATGAGGAGAAGAAAATAAGAGTGGCCTGTGTTATTGGAACCATTAAGCAAAACTTAAAATATTCACAGAACTGCTGCGTTGTTTTGTGTAGGTTAACATGAGAAAGGGGGGGAAAAAAGCCTGCACTTGGGTTCGTTGAACTAAAGAATGTTTGCTTTGTCTTTGAACTTCTCTCACCTTTTCTCCTGACTTCAATTAAGTAAAAGAGTGTTAAAATTAGTCAGTTCAGACACATTCCTATTGTACGTGGGTAACTGGTAGGTGACAGGTATAGCAAAACTCCCCATCTGCACAGGAGCTGAGATGGTAGGCGAGGGTTTAGCTTATTCCTTAGGAAAAACTTACTTCATGCTCTCTTCTCTAGTGTTGTCACTCAGAGATGTTTACCTGCAGCTATTTCCTTCTCCAAGAAGTGATTCAGTATACTTCTTTCTAAAGAAGGCGGCTTTTTGGACTCAGGATATAATATTTCTTGGTGTCTTCCACACAAGATGTTAAGATGAAGTGTGGAAAAGGAAAAAGAAACAAACTCAGAACTGCCAGTTCTGTATTTCACTCAGGATTTTATATTTAAACTGGGTACTTTCTGTCTTACACCTTGTCGCCACTAACAGAATTTTAGTGAATCATTTATTCCCTCAGTAGCACTTAAGTTATTCCTTGGTTCCAGTGGTTTTGCAAAAATATTTCTCAACTGTTGAAGCAGAAGGTGCAATCTTCAGCTCTGTCTCCCTCCCTCTTTTTCTTCTTGTCTGTCAAATCCCCATTTAGATAGATTTTCAGGCCAGAAATAATTGGGTGCTGGAGGTTTGGTGTAGTCAGCAAGACAGCAGACTTAGCCTGAAGGTGTGCAGTGGCAGGAGATGAGGAGAGTGAAGCCTTTTGGGCAACTCCGATGCCACGGTTTGAAGGCTGTTGATCAGAGATGGGCCCCTGGTTGTGTGGGTGGTGGAGGGAAGGCCTGGGAGAAGTGCAGACCCTGCCCACTTGGCCTCTCTGGCAGTGGGATGGGGGGTCACTGCCATGGCAGGTGCTGCTGAGGGAGGTGTCTCGGGTAACAGCTTCCTGGGACAAAATGCTGGGCACGCAGGAAAAGGTAGTGGCAGGTTTAGGCTGTGCAGCCGTGACAGAGACTCCAGAGGATGACACAGGGCAGAGAAGCACAGGAGATACCTGGTCACAGAATCATCTGGGTTGGAGAAGACCTCGAAGATCGAGTCCAACCATCAACCGAACACTGACAGTCCTTGACTATACCATACCCCTGAGCACTATGTCAACACAGCTCTGAAACCCCTCCAGGGATGGGACTTCCCCACTTCCCTGGGCAGCCTGTTCCAGTGTCTGACACGTTCTGTGAAGAAATTCTTCCTGGTATCCAGTCTAAACCTCCTGTGGTGCAACTTGAGGCCATTACCTCTTGTCCCACCACTTGTTACTTCATTAAAGATACTCATCCCCGCCTCTCCACAACCTCCTTTCAGGTAGTTGTAGAGGGTGTTGAGGTCTCCCCTCAGCCTCGTCTTCTCCAGACTGAACAAACCCAGTTCCCTCAGCCGCTCCTCATAAAACTTGTACTTGAGACCCTTCACCAGCTTTGTTGTCCTTCTCTGGACACAAGTATCTGGTTGTCTTTGAAGGAGGTGGAAGTTGGTGTTCACTGGGAGTGTGCTCAGCTCGGTGGGAAGCGTGTAGGTGCCCTTGCCAGCTGCTGCTGCTGGATGGCTCTGGTGGCCCCAGAGGAGAGGGGCTGAGGGACACAGGCCATCAAGGGGGACTCAACCCTCCCACCAGAGATGACATAAATGCACAGTTTGTGCACAGACTCATCCTACTAGTACTCTGGGTGGAAAAAAATGGGGAAAAAAGCTAAATTAAAAAGTCCAGGCTGTGCTCAGCTGCTGACTGCAGCAGGGATGGCCCACTGGCTCTGCTGCCGAGGCTGCTAGCTGCCAGTGATGACTGGGGTACATATAAATGGGTCCCTACAGCAACGGTTCAGTATTCTGCATGGGCACCAAGAATCACAGAATCACAGAATGTTAGGGATTGGAAGGGACCTCAAAAGATCATCTAGTTCAGTCCCCCTGCCAGAGCAGGAATACCTAGATCAGGTCACACAGGAACATGTCCAGGTGGGTTTTGAATGTCTCCAGAGGAGGAGACTCCACGACCTCTCTGGGCAGCCTGTTCCAGTGCTCTGTTACCCTCACTGTGAAGAAATTCTTCCTCATATTTATGTGGAACCTCCTATGTTCCAGCTTGCACCCATTGCCCCTTGTCCTATCACTGGATGTCACTGAGAAGAGCCTGGCTTCATCCTCATGATGCCTACCCTTTACATATTTATAAATATATATTTATATATTATTTTTATTTTTTATATTTATTTTATATTTATATATTATTATTATATATAAAGTCACCCCTCAGTCTCCTCCAAGCTAAAGAGACGCAGCTCCCTCAGCCTTTCCTCATGAGGGAGATGTTCCACTCCCTTAATCATCTTTGTGGCTCTGCGCTGGACTCTCTCAAGCAGTTCCCTGTCCTTCTTGAACTGGGGGGCCCAGAACCGGATACAACCTAGTATAAGGTTACCAGTGGGTCTGGATCAAAGCCTTCAGGGACTGTGAGCTTGGGTGAGATGTAAATACTCAGCCAAAGAGAAGAGCAATTCAATAATTCACTTCCAGCCTTCTGGTCTATCTAGTTGCTTACTGCTGCTCCTTTTGTTTGTTTTTTTTTTCAGCTGTATCATGAGTTTCAAGGACAGGGAGCTTAAAAAAGCCAAAAGAACCCGGGGAGGAAAAAAAGACCTTCGATTTTATTTGTTCTTGATTTAATGCTATTTTACAGTTTGATATCACAGGATAATATAGTGGTGCTATAATGTGTCAGGCTAAATACACAGTGCACAAGTATTTTCTTCACTCTCTACATCTATATTAGGGCAATATCAGAATGTTTAAGATTCTGTCAGTATTTCTCCTGTACAGCTTAGTCTAATATTTCTACTCTAGCTATGGCAATCGCTCTCCGTGCTGATACTGTGATACCTGCCGTGAAATTGATGCAGTGCTGGTGTAGCCACACCGGGCGAGGTGGGGTTTGTAGAGAGGCAGTTGCTTTTCTTAGACTGGTTGTGTTATAGTTGGAATATATGGACACACTTCTAGGTATATAAGCTTTTGACTGACCAAGAGCAGCGTGCTTTGCTGCCATTTCAGGTCTCTGAGAGGGCGCGTATGCCTCAAAGCCTATTTGTTTTCCCAGTTCCACGTGCACAGAAGTCACCCCACCACTACCTTGAATGTAATTTTTGTAGCAGGTGTAGGTTTAGGCTGTGTTTCTCTAGGGGGATGCAGGTTTGCTTGCATGCCTGGGAAGGAGGCCAGGATGCCTTGGGAAGGGTGGAGGGAAGCTCCTTGACTGGGGAGGGAGGGTGCAGACCTGGCTGGGGGGACCCTGCTGCTGCTCTGCTTGCAGCAGAGCCCAGAGGTGAGGATCTGCTCAAGAGGAGAGGTGTGTACAAAACACGCTGGACTTCTGCTGAGTTGTAACATTTCTGCTGTCCTTCATACTCAATAAAATTTGTCTGTCTCTTGAATTAAAAACCATTTATTTTGAGGGAAGAGTTCACTAAAAGGTCTAGGCAGATTCTCCCAAAAGACTTGGCTGATGTGAATCCAGTCCACGCCTGTCTTTGCTGCTTGCTTCAGTGGTGTTTTGTGTCTGTTTAACATCTACCGGTTCCTGGGGATTTTCTCTCATCCGGCATCCTATTCCTCTTGCACCAATGTCACCCTTAATTTTCTTTTGCCTTCTTTTACCTAAAAGGCTCAGCTTTGTACCGACCTTCTTCCCCACAGGAGCATCCCTGTCAATACTCTTTAGAGTCCATGAAAATAAAGTGCTCTGGCTGCTGCTGGTTAGCTAAAGGCATTTCTCTGCATTTACTCACTCACTCTGACTGCTTTCGTGGGCTTCCTCATGTATTGTCTCATAGATTTAAAGCAAGAAAGAGAAAAAAGGCTGTTCTGTTTTCACTCACTATACTTGTAGGGTTTTTTTAATTTGCGTCTGTATAAACCAAAGTGGTACTTCCTTCATGGTCTGCAGGTCGAGCTGAAAGGTTACCAAACTTATTTCGAATTTGGTGGAAAACTCTTAGACTCAGTTTGAAATGTTGTCTTCATTAGGCCTAATAATTTTAGACAAGATTTCTATTAGTGTTCCCTCTTCTTGATGAACAATGGTCCGAGCTAGGTTCTTGAACACGTCTCATCCCTTACTCTGTGCTCGGAAGAGGGCTGCTTGATGGCTCCTAAAGAGTTTTGTGAGATGTTTGTTTCATTTGGTGTATTGCTCTTGCCGAGACAATACTTCAGAATAATTTTGAAGACAAACTCTTCTGTTGAAAATCTGGGTAAAGTGACACCTGGTTTATCAGTTTGTAAATTGCTATCATTTCGCATTTTTTCATTTTCCAAGGCCGTTTGGAGAGACAAATCTAAAGGCATGTGAATGATGCTTTTGGTATTCTTAACACACTTTCTAGGGTTTCAGTAGAAATTTCTGCTCTGGCATATTTGCGGCTTCCAAGGTGCTGCTGCTTCCCAGTCTAATTGTGATTTCTGTTTTCTTTTCCTAACCATGCTGGAAAGCAATAACCTGCTTTGAATGCCAACACTTAACTAGTGCTCTTGTGATGACTGTTGTGCTCTAAGGGAATTGCTATGTGGGAATTGATATGGCCTCTGTCTTCTCACCCTTCCCCGTTACAGCAAATCAAGTAACAAACCATTTAAGCCTTATTGTCCATTTAATTCTGAGGCATTGTGCTGTACTATAAAAAGATTATCAGCACAAAGTGCTGCTGTACCATGGTGGAAACTGCTCTGCTTGTGCTGGCCATTGCACGAACACTGCTGCAAAAGGGGCTTGTTTTCTTTCTACTGCTACAGGTTTTTCATTTATCTCTGAGCTGTTTCCACATAGAGCTTTAACCATTATTGCTACCAGTGCCTCTGCACCATTTTTGGAGTGCAAATGTTCATTTTCCTGGCACACAGTAGATACATCTGTGGAGTTTATAAGGAGATTCCACCATGCTCTGAAATCAGGCATTAGTTTGTGTGAAGTTTGCATTTATATCACACAATTTCAAAAGGAAGGGGAGATCACAGGAAACACTAATCCATCTTTGCATGTTAGATTAATTTATATAAATCTGCATGTGAGCCTTACATTATAAAACCTGTGGGGGTTTTATGAGGTGCAGGATGCTCTGAGACTTTCTATTAAGTGTTACTCGCTGTACAAATTACCATTATTATCCTGTGCATTTCTATTTCATAACATGTTGTGTTTTTTGTTAGTCTTTTGAAAATAATAAAACAGATTAAACTAAACAAGAGCTGCCCAGGGATAATAACAAAGTCTATAAAAAGAGAAACTCTCCAATTATGGTTTATAGTATTATTAAATCATAAGAAGTCTTTAAAAAGGTTGAATGAGTCTTTGTGTGTGCAAGCGGATAAAAAACACTATATTGGAGCCCAGGGGTGGTGGTGATTATATACCATAACTGTGTATGTATGAGATTTGTCCGTTAGCCTGTCCTCTTGCAGCACAGACCCCTCTGGTTCTGGGTCTGCAAGGATGAAATCACTGAATCCCACTTGATTTACAGGCCCTTTGTACAGGGAATTGCTTACCCAGGGAGATGTGTCCCTGCCTGACAACTTATCTAGAGGACCATTAAGTGCCTGTGGCTTGCAGGTAGCAATGTGCATGGTCCCTGCTCTACAAATGCTGTTCTTTAAATGAGGTGGCTGTGCCGGTGGCAAGGAGGGCAAGTGGTTAACTGGGGTTGCTGATAGATGCTTATTCTTTTAAGAGCACAAGTGATTTGCTTTCTTCTGGAGAGCTCTTTTACACGCTCTACTCAGTGGACCTTTTGCATCTGGTGCTTGTGAAAGTCTCTTTCCGCAAGCAGAACTAGATAATTCCTTTTTCTAGAGTGGACGGTGGAGGAACGGAAAAAATGCTGTAGGTGGCAAGGCAAATTACACTGCTGTTCCTGGAAAACATCCGTTAGCCTTAACAAAATCAAGGGATTTCTGTGTTAAGGCACATATCTCTTATTTTGGTATACCTCCTGCTTAGGCACGTAGTTTTACCAGTGCTCTACCTTGGGTGTGACATGGTGAACCACATGCGCTGCAACGCCTGAACACAAAGGCCCATGTTGGAACAGGAGTCTTTGCTTTGAATACGTTTTGGTGCAGCCTTCTCTGCCCTGATATGGCATGTGATCGATGATGAGATTTCTGTAATGAGTTTTTAATTTGGTGGTAGCTTGGGTGACGCTGATCAACTCTATTAGAAGATATGTGACAGTGCCACCTGGTATCAAGAGACCGCTCCTTGGTGTATGTGCTGTTCCTCTCCTTTTCCCCTGGGTCTTTTGAGGGCCTTTACATTTGAACTGCCACTTCTTCACTTCTCAGGAGGCTTAGCGCACTTGCTGCCTTCAGGGACTCTTCCAGCAGTGGTGTTGAAGCAATGCAGAACTCTTCTTCTCTGAGCGTTTCGCAGGCAGCTCCCCCGAGGAAAGACCTCCTTGTCTGAGATTTTGGTATCTCCTCTTTCAAGTGTCTCCATTCCTAAGAGCACGGTCACTTGCTTTATTGAGTCCTGAATCTTCAGAATACTGGTTGCCAGCACTTCTCTGGCTTGACAAGCAGTCAGTTCAAAAAGCTTGCCCTGCCCAAAGCATCTGGTCTCCTAGCTCTGTGCTCTACCAATGCTCTAATGTGTGTCTATCTTACAAGTTGTGTTTTAGCTCAGACAGGTGTTAACGATCTTCATGCAGAAGTAGCTAAGGTCTTCCAGCCCATATGATGCTGCAGATGAGAAATGGTAGTGTTGGTGTCTTTTGGGCTTGCAACTTAAATGAAAGACTTTCCCAATCTGTGAGCCAGTTTAGATATGGAAATGTAAGAACAAGCCTCCCCTCCCATAACAGAGTACATTTATAGCCTCAGAGCTTCTGTTTGTGAACATCATGTTGGAGAAACACCACTTCTTACTTAATTTTGAGATTCCTATCTCCGTTTTCCTTTCTTTGTTTGCTGAGCTGTATGGCGTGTATAATTACTGCATGACTCCGTGATAAAGCTGCTGCCAGTAAACAAAGACCAGACTGAATCTCTGTAAGGGTATTAGAGTTTAAGAAGGGAGAAGTTTGGGGGTTTTTTGATTTACCCATCCCCTCCCACTCCTTTCACCAGAATTTGCTCCGTAGTTGCTCTGCAGTGGAACAAATTCGGCTTTCCACAGCAGGCTGCCTTTTTTTTCCCCCATGGGGAAAGCTGGGGAGCTTTGCAAAGTTCTTGTGACTTGGATTAGAACTGTTTGGAGTCCCCGATTTGCTCACCCGTTTGATGTACAATAAACTCAACCACTGCTAACGTTTCAAAATCATTCTGCTGCGATTGTTTCAGGACAAAAGAATGTTTCCTTCATTGCCACGTGGCCTAATTTCTTATGACAAAGCTTTAGCAGCAAAAAACCACTGATGTGAATATAGCACCTGCACACATTCACATATAGTGTTCGTGGACCACCAAAGATAGTATTTAAAACATACACTGAGGGATGCTTGCAGTCAGGTTTTGCTGTTTAACGAAAGGCTTATCTGAATACCATAGAGTTGTTATGTTTGTGTTTTGTTTTGCTGGTTGGTTTTTTTTTTTTGTTTTGTTGGGTTTTTTTTAAGAACACACAGGGGAATAGCCACACTCTGAAGCTAATGCTTTTACATAACTGTTTTCGATAACTTGTGTCAGGTAATTCACAGTTTACAAGCCTTTTTGACTTGACGTTATCCTCAAGAAGAGGTGTGATGAGCACACCTAGCCTTTGGGATAGGTGATCTGATGGTGGCAGGAAGATCCATTCCCTGCAAGGTTCTGCCTTTCCTGCCAGTAGTCTCGGTTTGCAGGATGGGAAGTGGTCAGACATGATCCATGGAGACTAATGAAAGATTTTTTCAAGAATCTTGTCGGGTGTCATGTTTTCAGTGATTGGTCCTCATACCTTGGCCAAATAAATAAATGAGAATCTCCCACATTTTGGTGCATGGGTTTGTATCACCTGATAGCCTGAGCACTTGTCCTCACTGTCCTCACCTGCCCGCATCTGCTTTCTCCAGAAGTCAGGTTGCCAGAGCACACTTTGGCATTTAAGGGGGAGTGATGGTGACAACTGTGCTCCATCTGGCTGATTTACCGCCAGAAATAATTCATTTGTATAAAGAATGAGTCCTGCAGGTGGTCCCTGCTATTGCACACATCTGCAAGTGCCTCTGAGTGGGACCTTCAGCTCCATTGGGGCAGGGTGGCCCTGTACTGCCCCTTGTTCCCTGCAGTGTGCTGAAAACAAGATTTAGGTTGGGGGTTCCTGCTGCTGCAGTGTATTTAGAGCTGAAACTCTGGCAGGGTGTCTGTTACTGCCATGTGCTGTGGTTTGTCATTCTGTGCTGGTAGAAGTGATGTATAGTGCTGCTTCAAAGTGACTTGCAGAAGAAATGGGGGAAAAAAAAAGAAAAAGCCCCAACTCTTCATGTATTCTTGAATCACACAGACTGATGTCTTGTCAAAATATAGCTGCATCAACCTGTACTTCAAAGGGAAAGGTCAAGTCATGCTAAAATCTCACTTTTTCCAAATTCTGAGTTCCAGCTATTGCCTCCGCAAACACTCCAGCGGGAGGAGAGCAGGAATGCATGAGTAAAACTCCTGGTCTGGTAAAGTTAGATTGGCCTGGAAAATACAGCCCAGGACAGATAGCACTCTCTTGCAATGTAGAGAGTATTTATGAAAAGCATATGTGGTCTGGCCATCACAGACACACCGCAACTCCTCTGTCTTACAAAAACCCGAAAGGTACTTGCATAGTAGCAACAACTCAGTGGCTTTACTGTTGCATTGTGTATGTCATGGGAGACCTGGAGTCTGTTGGTAACAGCAGGAAGGCTTATTGTCCCTTTAGCATGTTTACAATCACATGAAAAATATTTAGATTGAGTCTTTTTTTCCACTGGGTGTCTTGTCCACTTTTATTTAATGTCCTTTAACATTAGTAGTTCCACATTCCTTGTTCATACATGGAGTCTTCCCTAGATAGAGGCACCATGTGTATGTGTATGTGTATATATGTGTGTATACATATATTTGTCCAAATGTACAGATGCAGATGATTCTAAAGAGAATCAAAGCAAAGCCTGTTAGCAGCTGTTAAGCAAGCTGGCTTTAAAAAACAGTGACCAGAAAAATGTGTTAATGCAGGCTGTCAAACAAATGTCATAACAGCTTGTTATATTTATTTTTTTATGATCGACACAAGTAATGAACCCTAATTGTATCATTGAGACTCAGGTGATGTGAGCTAACTTATCTTTAACATAAATATCCTTATAAAAATGAAGGTCTAACTGCTTCTTAGTGTAGTTCTGATGTCAGTAAAGCATTTAAATAAATGCTTAACCCTCAGCATGTGAAAGTACTTTGAAAGTTAAACAGGAATAAATATACCTGTAATGCCAAGCAGGTGCTTCAGTGCCTTACCAAGTCCTTGTCTTGGCTGTTCCCAAGCAAAAGCATCTATTCCATAATAGAAAATAACTATCTGTATTGTAAAGCTGCCACATGGCTGAGACAACCACAGGAGGGGCCAACAGGGAAACAGGACAAGCGCAGTACTTCTAATGTTGGATGGTGTTATTTGCTGCTAAGGAAGCACAGACATTGTCTCACTGCAGTAAAATTTACTGGGAGGGCACAGGCCTCTCATCTCGGTGTCAAGAAGGTTGCCAAATACAACCGCGTATTTTAAAAATTGGGGAAGTGGTTTCTCTTTAATCAGATAAACCAGAAGTTCAGAGCGATTTTTCAATAATTAGTTTAATAGCACTTACATTAGAAGACTGCAAATCAGGCAAAAAGCATAATTTAGAGTATTTGGAAGATGTCCTGGTATTACAAGACTGCTCCAGTCTAGTAATGGTTCCGTTTTGTTTCCTTGCAGGTTAAACATATTGCTAGCTGGTATGAACCCCTTCTATTTCCACGCAGTGAATGTAATTTTACACTGTCTAGTGACTCTTGTGCTGATGTACACTTGTGACAAAGCTGTGTTCAAGGACTGTCGACTTGCTTTTGTCACGGCGCTGTTCTTTGCTGTGCATCCCATTCACACTGAGGCTGTAAGTATGTGACACAAAAAAAACCCTGAAACAGTGATACAGAAGCTAAAAATAAATGCACACTTTATTTTTTTTTTTTTCCTAAAGAAACCTCTGAGTCATACAGAATATGGTACTTACAGTTTTTGCTGTAGAAGAGCAAAGATGAGAATATACTATATTTAAAATAATTTGTAGGAGTCATTAAGGAAAAAAGCGTATTCACACTTGCCATCTTTCTGCTCCAGCACTAAATTCTAATTGACAGTCCTAATCAGCGATGCTGGGAATAAATGGATAGTCATTCAGGTGACGAAAATGTCGAGTCTTCTGAAACCAAAGACCTTGGTGAGGTGGCTCTCTCCTGCTGGGACATTGTTGCATGCCTTCAGTCATCTCCTATATTCATCAATTTAAGGGAGAAAAAGTGAAAGGAGCATTAGTGTGTATTCTGGATGAGATCCCTCAGATAGAGGTGATGTGACCCATGGATTAATTTACATTGATTTCAGTTAAAAGCTAGGACTATAATCTTTAGAAAGAACTTGTTAGCTTAATAAACGTCATGGTAAGTTTACAGAGCAACAGCTCATATTGGGCATTTTCTATTTGTTATAAGGAAACATTTAAAGACATAGTCATGCTAAAACTGCTGTCTGTTAGCACGGGGAGGTGTTTCTGTAGATGAGTCTTGCTGCCTTTGAGAAGTAAATGCAATGTCTAGTTATCCATACTTAAAAAAAGATATGTACTCGTTAGCTGAGATACCATTGACATCACGCGCTTTCATTACAAGCCTTTGTAAATGAGCAAGGGAAACGGCTGCCACGGCTGAGAACTTTTGAGGAGAGATTACCGTAATAATAAAAAAACACAAGCTTTACAGTTACTCTCTGTGCTGTCTCATGTGAACTAATCAGCTAGGCTCCTTTTGATAATACAGCTTTATATTATAAGGGAGGTTTTAGAAGAAGCACTCTTTGAATTTATTTTTGTCTGGGTCAGAACTTAAAAAGGTTAAAATAAATGCCAGAGAGCTGAATATAGCCTAATTATGTAATCTCAAAAGAGGCGAAATTTCAAAGGGCCTTTTATTTCCTTTATGGGCAATTTTTAGATCTTTATGACAGGGAATATTGAAGTAGCTTGTAAAAAGAGTGTTTATACGTTCTTCTTCAATATCCCTTTTTTTAAATAAAAAGATTTGTTAATTAATATATCGAAAAAACTCTCATAGACTTAGATTATTCAGAAAGAGAATAAATTATATACCACTCTATCACTTTTGATACAGTTTGTTCAAATATTATTAACTCATTCCTATATAATAAGTCTTTTGCAAAGAGTTGCTCTTTTATTAATTAGTCTTTAACAAATCTCAGTTCTGGGAGTTGGATGCATTTCTCATCTGAGGCTTATTATATGAAATTAAAATAGATCTCTAAAATTGGCATTTCTCTACGCAACTTTATTAATATTTTAATAAGAAAGTAAAGAATGACTTAACTGTTGGCTTACTCATTTGTTTTGCCAAGTGAGAAATGCAGCATATGACACAGAGCGTATCCTAGACCGAGTAACATTTCAGTATGTTGAGGGAGGATGACACTGAAAGATGGAAAGCTGATAATAGTAGCAGTTGCAACAGTCACTGAATGCATGTGCCTTTTTATTTATGTGCTTTTACACCTGTGTGTCTCTTTTCCTTTTAGGTAACAGGTATAGTAGGCAGAGCGGATGTCCTAGCCTGCCTCCTCTTTCTGTTGGCTTTTCTCTCCTATAATAGGTATGGATCCTTGCTCTCGGTTGTGATAATATGATGAGATGCTCTAGTCTGAGGAGGAGGCAAAGGGGAAACCTGTCAGGTTTTGGTGGTTGTTGGCAGAGGTCCTTCCCCCAGCACTGCTGTGTGTGAGTGCCCTGGCCCCAGCTTCCAGCCATGGTGCCAAATCAGTGACACTTATGAGAACAAATACACATAAAAGGAAAGGTCAACGTTTAAGGTCCCCTCTTCCAGTGACATTACAGCTGACCATACACCAGAGCACGGCTTGTAGAGTTGGAGCTAAAAATTCTAAAGAAATGTTCTTGATGGAAGGCAAATTGTCTGTATGTAGAGTGAAGAGCAGACACATGCCTGCCTTTGAAATACGTGCTGTGAGTGTGAGACTCCAAAATACCCAGTCTGGAAGAGTTAAGGATTGCATCTAGACCGTTAGTCATACTTTTCAGATGAAAACTTGGCACTGTTTGCTGGTCTGTGTCCTAAAACTGTGACTGAACAAGTATAGATAAAGAAATGGCTTTACTCAGATGGGGTTCCTGCACCTTTTGCATTGTTATTTCATTTAGGAGTAGCACCATGTGGTCACGGATGTGTGGAAAACTGCTTATGTCCCTCTTGGTGTGTTTGCTGCAAATCCACAATGCTGTCTTAATCAGGTTTCAAAGGGGTAAAACCGGTAGCGAACTCACAGGAATCAGCTTGTTTGATTTTTAGTTCCTTCTTACCTTCTTGCTTCTCATGCAGGCTTGCTGCCTGGTCTATTAATGATTAGGACATATCTCTGATCCAGGGGTGTGTGGGTGGGACGGAGGAATTTTTGCTTGCATAGTGTGTTTTGTCACATAAGGAGAATTAAGCATGTTTGTTCTGTAAGATGGAAAGCAGCTGTTTTTCTGCCCTTTCTGTCTTTGTTCTTACACTGCCTTCCTCTGACTGTTTCAAATCCACTTTATCTTTGTGCTTGTCTTTTATCCCTCCTCTGCTCAAATTCTTGGTGCATCTCTAAATATTTGTGTTTTCCCTTCCTGTCCTGTGTGTAAACCTTTCCTCATCTATCAACAAATACTGTAGATTACTTGTGTCACTTACTACCAGCATCTTAAGAACTTAATGAAAAGTGTCTCAACATTTGTGTGGATGTAGTAAACATGCAAATAACAGCGAAATTAAAATATTTACATCAAATCTATTTTTCAGGAGTGTGGATCAGCTTTATGTTGGGGAACATTTCCCTCCCACTGCCTCCCCATTCTTTTTGCTGCTTAGTTTATTCCTTGGGACGTGTGCAATGCTGGTGAAAGAAACTGGAGTCACTGTGTTTGGTGTGTGCTTGGTTTATGACTTCTTTTCCCTCTCCTGCAATGGACTCAAACCGTAAGTAACCTGCTATGCTTGCTGTGCTTTTCAAGTGTTGCCACCTGTGTGTGCCAAATATATATTGTTATATACAGCACTGTGAAGATGCACTTGCCCCACTGAATTAAATGGCACACATTTGACAAATTTGGAGGGCATCAAGGTTTCGTTTTGTATTTTTTTTTTTTTTTCCTTTTTTTTTGTTACTCTATTGCTGCTTGATAATATTTTGCTGAGTAGATAGACCAGATATGAAGAACTGATCTTTGAAATGCTTAATTCACTCTGACAAGACTAACATTTATTTTTTCCATTTTTTTCTGACTGAAGCATAAAGAGCTCAACATTTCTCTGGCTTAACTCCTTCTATTTGCGGTGTCTGCCTGATGATTCAGTCACGATATCATGGTTGTAGAAATATCATATGATTTTTAGTAGTAAAATCAGGTCTGATCCTTTCTGTCCTTACAGAGTTGAAAAAGAGGGAAAATAGCCAGCCAGTTCTGGAATGACTGGAATAATTAGCAGCTCTCAGCAGTCACTGGAGAAAAATCAAATACTTTGAAGTTTATATCCCTCACCCACTTAGTTTCACAAATAACTGTGCTATTCAATATCTCCATTAAAAGTCAGAAGTCTTTTGGTTATTAGAAGCTGGATTTTACCAGTTTCCCTCACAAACCATACCTGGAGCAAGTCCATTGACAAGTGAACATAAGACCTTACTGCCACTGAGAATGAGAGGTCTCACTCCTGCCATCGCTTCTCATGTTCCCACCAGTGCTGTCACACCCCTGTGTGAGCTAGTGTATCTAGGTTATAAAAAAGGATACTGAGCTCATATTTCTGCAGTAGTGAATTAAATCCACTCCCAGAAGGGTTTGGGGGGTGCCAGAGCAGGCTCCTTTTTCAGGAGCATCCTGGCTTCCCTCCTGTTTCAGCCCTTCCTCTAGGTGCTAATGGGGGATGGACCACATTTCAGACCCCACTTGCCCTCCCTCCAGTCCCTCTAGGAGCAATAGCAATCAGAGGGCAAGTACGATGGACTGGCAGAGGATTCGTCCTATTTTGACCAGACAGATAAGTAATGCATAATGGTATAACTGGTGGGCAAGTAGCCAGCGAGGAATTTTCTGGGGACTGACAGCCGACACGCTTGTTAACACTTGCATTTACAGTCTGCCAGGCATGTTCCAGGAGCTAAAGGTAACACAAATGTTAATTAATCGAGGGCAAATCTGTGCTTTCCTCCTTTCCCCTCCCCTCAATCTCCCCCTCCCATAGGTTCACATTCCAGTAGACTTTTCAGGTTATTTCTTTGCTTCAGTGGCATCAAGTTGTCCAGATGTGGCAGTTATCTAGTTTGCAGGAATGAAGCTCTGTAGTCCAGATGTACTGCATTTTCATATTTGCTCTGGTTGCATCTGTTGTGCACTTTTCTGTTTGTTTATGGTGCTCAGGATTTTATGACTATGTTTGACTTTTAAAACTAGCAGCCTTCTACATGCTGCTGAAACTCATCTCCTGCTCCTTCCTTCAACCTGTACAGATTTGTTTTCTATTTAAATGAGGCAGAACACCATTTATTTTCTGCAGCAGAAAATCAGGAATGGCACCATATTCTTTCTCACAGTGCTTCCTGTCTTACCAGAGGTCCAGAGAACAGCTTGATACAGGAGTGCTCATCTTCTGTTGCTGTCAGGTCTCTTCCTCTGGATCTAGTTAGGAACTAATAAATCCTGTCCTCCCAGCATGCAAAGACTTTGTATTTAGGATTAAATAAAATGGTGTCTGTTGTAGTTAGATACCATGTTGTTTTATTTTCATAATGTTCAACATTTTGATAAGTAAATGTGAAAAATAAAAATCAATAAATCCTTTTCTTTCCCCTTTCCCCTCTTTTTTTTCCCTTTTCTCTGCATATGTTCAGAAGAAATGGGGGGATCCACCAGAGAACTGCCCGGCAGCCTGCAGCTTCTTCCTCTGCCTTGCTGCAGGTCCCTACATCTGGCCGAGAGAATGGGAAGCATCGCTTTGCTCACCGCAGCACGTGGAGCTCCTGCCACCCAGTGTCACCTGAGGAGCAGCCAAGCGGTGGCCTTTCTGTGCCCAGCAAAGCCATGTGGGCCATTCAGAGGTACTGCTGGCTACCTGCCACTCGATTGAGGTTTAGTTTGCAGCTGATCCTACCTTAAAATGTCAAGTCATTCACTTCGTTTTAGCCATTTTTATTATGAAACGTGCTGTAATTTTTCTCGTGCGACTCGAGAGGGAAGAGAGGAAAAGGTGGAAGGAGGGTTAAGGGAAGAGAGTGGAGTACACTTCTTTTGCTTGGGAAGAGGAGAATATCTGAGGACTGTCCGTGTCCTGACACTTTCTGTCCTAATAGGATATTGGTAGGCAATGCTCTCCTTCCCAGGTTCTCCATGGAAAAAGCCAAAACTGTAGTGCTAGTTTGAATGTGAAGAGAGGGAATATCTGCATGTATACAATCATGCCTGAAGTGAAGTGAGTGCAGTGTGAGAAGAGTATTGTGTGATATTGTGATATATGAAAGCAGAGATGATGCCCGCTCTTTTTTATGCCTAAGGATGTGCACAGAACGGTGAGTTGCAGGCTCAGGCAGTAACAGAAGGATGCATCCACAGCTTTCAGCATGTTCATTGGAGAAGGCAGGACTCCAGGGCCATGCTCTGGCATGGGACCAGTGTTTAGTGCCCTTATTCCTGTGTGTCCTGGTTTCCCAGGAACAGACCCATGGGCCAGCCATGGCAGTCAGGCCATGAGTAGCCCTGAGTCAGCTGGGAGATCCAATCAAGGCAGCTGACTCACAGGTGTATCCCATACCACCTAATCATGCTCATTATAAAAGGAGGGAGCTCGGTAACAATGGAGTTCCTCTTCCTGAGGCTTTTTCTTCTTGGCCTTCTGCTCCTGCTGCTGACCCCAAGGACCAGGCTGAGTAGAACCTTGTACACTTTATGTTGGTGTTTGTATTAGTTTTGTTATTCCATGAAATCTGTTTTTACTTCAACCCGTGGGGCTTCTGTTTTTTCTGGATTCCCCTTCTCACGTGGGCAGGGGTCATCGGATGGTAGAACAAGTGCTACAGTTTAGCCCCAGGTACAGGCTAAATGTAGACACTGGAACAGCACTGAGTTGGTAAGAGTATTTAAGGGGGTGTGACTCAGCAGATGCCCCATGGATCTGTGCCAGCATGTAGTTTTTTGGGGCTTGGGGTTTTTTTGGTTTATTTTAACCTTGACCTTTGTACAGTCTCCCTGGTAGCCCTTGCCCAGCTTGCCCTTTGTTGCTGATTTTTGGTTTTAACTGCACAACACTCACTGTATGGTTTAATTTGGAGACCTGTAACAATGAATTGCCCTGCACTACCTGTTCCTTGGAGAAAGTGTTTTGTTTCTTAAATAGATGAGGAATTACCAGCTGCTGTTCTCTGATCGTTTAATGGTTGGCACCTGAACGGGCCTCATGCAGCACTCCTGAAACCTGGGAAAGGGAGTGGTTTATTCCCACATAACACTCCTCATAAATCAGCTTAGTAGGAGCTGTTTGTTTGTTGTTGTTTTTATTTTTTTTTAAATAATCTTCTTGCTGCATCAGTATTGATGGCATATAGGCGTTATGTGAGATCTGTACTCAGACCACTCAGACCACAGAGCTTGTTGCCTCTATCTGTAACTTAAATGATTCAACCCACCCAAGAGCTTCTGCCCTGCAGGTGTTTTGTTTGATTAGTCTGACTTGGGGAGGGTTGGATTTTTGGTTCTGTTTTTAACAAGGAAGGGAGGGGGTTCGGTTGTGTTGCTGCTCTGTGTGGGAATATGTGACACGGAAATGGTAAAGAAGTCATGGCCCTTTGGAGTGGGTAGGTCGTAGCTGCTTCGGCACAGAGACTGTTCTGGCCATTGGGAATGGCTTCTAAAGTTGTTTGTTTGAATTTATTTCTTCTCCTGTATCCTCAAATGAATGGCACAATTAGAAAGTGTGGCTGACCCTGGTTCCTTCTGGTATGCCAGGTCAGAATGGGCTGCCCAAAAGCCTCATTTAACATCTTGCCTCTAACGTTTAGGACCGGGGGTGTGTGTGTGTGACCTGAGCACAACACTGGTGCAAGCTGCTATTCCTGGCTTTTGCTCTCTCCATGTGCTATTGTTTTCTTTCATACTTGTATTTGTTTCCATTTTCCCTGACAGATACCATGGTAGAGGATATCAATATAAAAAACATGTCTCTTATTTTGCTCCATCTTCTTAGGTTATTTTTACCCTCGTTTATTTCTTTTCTCCTACTGCTCCATTCTTCCTTTCTTTACTTTGTACTTTTTCTAGACATCTCCCTCTGCCCCTGCTTTTGGGAACATCCCTAACACCAAGGGGAGAGTCTCTGCTTTTCTAGCCTCTTCAGGAGAGGCTGCAGAAGTTGTATTGGAGAGACTGCATGTGGGAAGGCTTCAGAGGGAACTTGTCCATGCTGCCAACTGGCATTGGCTTTTCGGCAGCTGCCTCTTCAAGTGTTGTAAAGGATTTCTGCACATGCAAATCAAGCTCTACATGTACATAGCTGCTTTCTTTTTTTAAAAAGGGGCTCACATGGTGTAAGCCGTTCAGCTTCTCTTTTCAAGTGACTGACTGTGTACAACACACTTGCAACACCCAGTTGTGTGATGGTTTGCTGGGGGATGCCCAAAGTAGAGCTGGCTTGGTCCCAGAGGCTGAGAGGGAAGCCTGCCACCGCACATTTGTGGGAGAGTTGTGCCCAAGAGCCGTGGGAGAAAGCCTGGAATGGGTTAATGGATGCTGCTTTGAAATAAACTTCTCTAAAACACTATTGGTAATCTTCTTTGCTAGTTTTTCCCTTGCTCTGAATTCCTGTTTCCTCTTAAGGCAGGATAAGGCTGGATAACTTCTTGTTGCATGGAATGACATCCTTATAGAGCCTGGGCAATTTGACCAGTGCCTGCTTGTCTAATGTCAATGTTTCCTAGTCAGTATAAAAAAATAAATATGTTGCTACAGCATTTGTAATTTTAAGAGATCTTCTTAATTCTCAACCACATGGAGTGTGCTTGCAGTAGTATGGAAGAGCAAGATAAAAAGTATTGCGGCTCACTGACTATCAAAATGATGTCCATATCATGTGGAGGTCTGTGGATCACTACCTGATCATGACTGCAGTCTTCTCCTTACTTCTATTTGCTGACTTCTCTCACAGGACAGATTAAAATAGTTGAAATAATAGCTTCTGTACGCAGTCTTTAGTGCTGTTGGCATGTTATGTGATATGAAGCAGGAAGCAGTCAAGGCAATTGCTCTATTAAAATGTAATCCATCTTTAAAAAAACCCAACTAAATCCTTGCTATAGATGAAAAAAGATAGAAGGAAAATAATTGAAGTTGCTGTCAATAGACAAAATTAATTACACAATTTCTCATCTGTAATCAATGTTTCTCTGACTCATGTAGGTCTCTTCCATGGCAAAAGGGAGGGGAGAAGACTAAATATTTCAAAAACTACAAGGTTGGAGGGCAGATTGGGCACAGTGAAGTAGCTTCAGGTACCTTACCTAGTACTGGTGGACTGGATGATTGGGCAGTGAGGTGGATTGGGAACTGGCTGAAGGACAGAGCCCAGAGAGCAGTGGTCAGTGGGGTGGAGTCTAGCTGGAGGCCTGTGACTGGTGGTGTCTCCCAGGGATCGGTACTGGGTCTTGGACCTATTCAATATATTCATCAGTGACCTGGACGAAGGGACAGAGTGTATTCTCAGCAAGTTCACTGATGATGCAAAGCTGGGAGGAGTGGCTGACACGCCAGAGGGCTGTGCTGCCATCCAGCGTGAGCTGGACAGGCTGGAGAGCTGGGCAGGGAAAAACTTAATGAAATTCAACAGAAGCAAGTGTAGAGTCTTACATGAGGTTGTTCTTCCCCAGATGCATCAGTACAGGCTGGGGGCTGAGCTGCTGGAGAGCAGCTCTGGGGAAAAGGACCTGGGAGTCCTGGTAGAGAACAGGCTGACCATGAGCCAGCAATGTGTCCTCATGGCCAAGAAGGCCAATGGCATCCTGGGGTGCATTAAGAGGAGTGTGGCCAGCAGGTCAAGGGAGGTTCTCCTCCCCCTCTACTCTGCCTTGATGAGGCCTCATCTGGAGTCCTGTGACCAGTTCTGGGCTCCCCAGTTCAAGAGGGACATGAAGCTACTGGAACAAGTCCAGCGCAGGGCCACTAAGACGATTAAGGGATTGGAGCATCTCCCATATGAGGAGAGGCTGAGGGAACTGGGTCTGTTTAGCTTGGAGAAGAGGAGGCTGAGGGGGGATCTCATTAATGCTTATAAATATCTCAAGGATGGGTGTCAGGAAGATGGGGCCAGACTCTTCTTGGTGGTGTCCAGTGACAGGACAAGGGGCAATGGGTACAAACTGGAACAGAGGAGGTTCAATCTTAACATAAGAAAACACTTCTTTACTGTGAGGGTGACAGAGCACTGGCATAGGCTGCCCAGAGAGGTTGTGGAGTCTCTGGAGACATTTAAAACTTGTCTGGATGTATTCCTGCACGATCTACTCTAGGATCCTGCTCTAGCAGGGGGGTTGGACTAGGTGATCTTCGGAGGTCCCTTCCTGCCCCTACCATTCTGTGATTCTGTGATATTACACCACATTGCAAGTTTTAAGGTCTTCATTAGAATAAAATAGTTGTGCACTGCTTAATCTGTACTTTTAAGTACTTATAATGTGATCAATTAGGTTTCTATTTAATAATAATTATGTATCTTGCTGCTGGAGCTAGCTGAAATGCAGGACAACGTAGTGGAGGAGTTAAGGGTATCAGTCTCATTAGCAGTAACTGGAGCTGGTTATGTAAATTCTTGGTGCAGAGAAATTTCTGTTCTTTGTCACTTGCTCTTACCTTCAGCTATCCAGTGAACGTGTGGGTTGCAGTCCTGGGTGCCTTCAGCAGTAAGAAGTGAGTTAGTCTGGATGAAATTGTAGGTTTTATCACCGCAATTTATTGTAATTCTGGGAGATGCTGGCATATACTACTGAAACGAGGTAACTAGGATCTCTTATGAATTTGATCCACCTCCCTAAGGCTTGAAAGAGGCTTGTGACCTTATGTGCTCTCCCTTATGACACAAATGGAGAAGGGCAGACAGGAACTTTCACATCAGGCTTGCACTTCTGTTTGGGGTAAGGTCAGAGCTTCAGTGCTTTCACTATGACGGTGCAGTTTACATATACTTGTCCTATTAAAAAGCTGTATCAGTGCCAACACCTCATTGCTTACCACAGTGATGCTCTGTTGGATCCATGACTGTGTTTAAAAGGATGATATATGTAAAACAAGGTGTTACAGTCTGTTGTGTAAGTTATTTCCATGGTTATTGTCACTCATTCTCTTTTTCTTGATTTGTTGAACCCACTGAAAACTGAGATCTATTTTTTGATTTTTTTTTTTTTTTTTTTTTTTTAATTCCATAATTCCAAGGCTACATATAGTTGTAGTCATGCCATGTCATACATGTCTGTCCTGGTTCCCCAGGCACAGACCCATGGGCCAGCCATGCAGGCAGGCCATGAGTAGCCCCGAGTCAGCTGAGAGTTCCAATCAGGTCAGCTGACTCACAGGTGTATCCCATACCACCTAGTCATGCTAATTATAAAAGGAGGGAGTTCAGTGAGGGTGGGGTTCCTCCTCCTCTCCCAGAGGCTCCTCGTTGGTTGTGCTCTGTTCCTGCCATCAGCATTGAACCAGGCTGAGTAGAACCCTTTATGTTTTGTGTTGATTGTTGTTTCTGTTTTGTCATTCTATGAAATCTGTCTATACTTCAACTCACGGGCCTTTTCCTTTTTTCCCCCAATTCTCCTTCCCATGTGGGGAGGGAGCCTTGGGTGATATACCAACTGCTATGGTTTAGCCCTGAGTACTGGCTAACCGTGGGCCGTGCCTCACACTCAGCATTGCTAAATGCTGTCCAGCCCATGGATACCCTCCTACCACCTAATCACCCTGATGGTTTTGAGCTTTGTAAATAAGCCTGTGGTGAGCCCACAGTCTAAGCTGCTTGAAAAACAAGAGTCCTCAATAGTTTTCATACTTTGAAATCTCTGTTTCTCTTCAGTGACCTAGAAACTGATTTTTATTGCATCTGCTGTTGATGATTTAGCTGGTGAGACTCTTCCCTTAGAATGGACAATAGACCAATGTTTAATGCTCCCATTTTCCATGTATGTGAAGTTTTGCGTTAGGTTTTTGTTTTAATAATTTAATTTTTTGCCAAGTGACATAATGAGAAAAGAAGCAGGTGATATTTGGAGCTGTGCCTAACAGCATCAGTTTAAATCTCTGTGTACCTGCAAAACAGAGTGAGGGAGCTCACTATTCATTAGCACTGTGAGATCCAGGCACAAAACCCCATTGATCCAAAATTCAATGAAATCCGTAAGGCTCAGGGATAAATGTGATCTGATGACTAAAGCAGCAGCAGTATTGTTCCCTTTTGCAGTAGCAGGGGAAGGAAAATGGAAACTCACTGCAAAATGTGGTGCATTCCAGGGATGGCTGTGCTGGCCCTAAGATTGATATAGTATGAGGAAAAGTATGTTGAGGTCATAACGTATCTTCACCGAGTCCCTGCGCAGCGTGCGCAGTCAGTATTTGAGCTGAAACAGATGCTGTTCTCCAATGTAAAGGCAGAGCAGAGGAAGATGAGGGGGAAAGCGTTGGCACACGTAATATGTGAGTGCGTAGCAATTGCTTGGTGTTAATTTGGCTTTTCCTTGCTGGGTGGACTATTTCCAATTCTTGTGTAGCAATCATTTTTTTTAATTTTTTTTTCAACTAATTTGACAGTATAGCACATTTCTGCTTTCACATGAAATTCCTGTTCAAAAAGCAGAAGTCTCAGCTGCATATCTAATGCTTCCCCTTGAAGCACAACGTAATGCTACTTCTGAGATTCATAACCAAGATAGAATAGTGTGACCAGTTTCCCAGATACGGGTTTACATGTGTGAGAACTTCACCTTTTCTTGAATTTGTCAGAGGAATTTTTATAGCAAGGCGTTGCTCAGAATATGAAACTGCCTGGGTTATAGAAATGTGAGGAAATCTGTTAGATTTGGTACAACTTTTGTAAACTTTAACTCATTCATAGTTGCACTCACACACTGAAGGTCAGTGGTGGTTGTGTTTGTACACAAAGCACAGCAGTGACAAGTACTGCAGGCCTCTGGGAAACACCGAAGTAACTATTATTAATGTATTATTTTGGTCAGGAGCAAACAAACAACAAAAGAAAAACCTGGATACTTGACACTGGCCTAAAAGGTCCTTGCCTTTGCAAACACCACACTATTAGTGGCGAAATTCCAGGACAGTGGCCTGGCTTGGGATTCACCCTGTGGTGAAAAAGGTCTGGAAGTCAAAATGATTTTTCTTCTCTAGGAAAGCAAAACAAATAACCTGACGTGTCAAGCAGTGGAGCCAGGCTGGACTTTTCTCTTCCTTCCTCTCTCACTGGTCATCTCCTGAAGGTTGTGAGGCTTTGAAACAAGCTCCTAGTCTGCGATGCCCTGAGAAAAGGTTGGTGTTGGATTGCCTCTGTGTGAAGGAAGAGAAAAGGAAGAGCTGAATTGTTGCTGAACATAGGCTGATTTTTTTGGGAACTGATGTTTAAAATTGAACTGAGAATAGGATGACATGATTTCACCCCAAAAGACATGTAGGACCCTGAGTCACAAGGCTGAGGAAGGCACAGTGTGTGCTGAAAGATGACAGATAAGTGTCACTGTTATCTTGGTAACTGTGGGATGCTTCTTCTATGGTGTTACAAGCTTTTTTTAATTGTAGCAGGTTTGCGAAGGCTCTGCCATTCTTGCCTTTTAGTAAGCCGAAGTTATGAATGAAGTTCAGCCCCCTTTGGGGAGGTGTATTGCAGAGGTGGATTTGGTCTATGATTTACTCTTCTCTGAACTCAGTTCTTTAGACCGCTTTTCCATTGTGAGTCTGAGCAATAGCTCTAGCTACTGCTGTGTCTGTGTCCTGTCTTTTTAGGAAATGTTCTCTAGCAGTAATACATAAATCTTCTCTCTTGCCTGCAGTCAGTGATGATATTTATTGTTGTGCTCAGGTGGTACCTGAGGCCACCAAAAGGCTCTGCTAGAGTCTAGAAATGCGAGGGGTGGTGTGGATGGGATTCAGCCAAGGGTTTATCTGCTCTGGCCTGTGACTGTCTTCCAGAGAGCCCTTACGTAATGTTGGGAAAATAACTACATCTCTCTGTTCCCATGGCACGTGCTGGAAGCAACACACGTTTCTTTCCCATCTCTGTTTCTGTGATGTGGCGGTTGTTCCAAGACTACCCCCAAAAAAGCCAAGGGCTGTCTCTTATGCATGCTTATGGCATTATGTGTCTTAATCTTTGAAATCTGCAAGTGATGTTTCGATACAAGTAACTGAACTCATTGCTTGCTAACTGAAGTTTATTTAAGAACAGCACTGCTTTGGTATGGTTATGACTAATGTTGCATGCACACACACACACAAAGACATGTTTAGACACCATTAGGTTGCAAAATTAGGCACTCACCAGGTAAGAAGGGCCTGATTTAATTTTGGCCCTGTTGTGTGTTTATTTTATGACATTCTTTAATTACACTATTGCATACCATTTTTTCAAGCATAATCCCTGCTATTCATTGCCTGGAATGGATGGTGTTCACTTAATGAGCAACTATTCAATATTTTGTTTCTTCCTTGTCTAGAGCATGCCCCAAGCCCAATTTACTTCATGTTATTCAAGTCCTACTGTGAGACAGATTAACTTCTCGATAATTTATCTGTGTACAAACTACCAAGTGCTGGTATTTCCTTGCAGTTTGTTGCTTCAGTCTGTAATCTTTTAAAGTACACATCCAGAAACTATGCCAAAAGTAATTTCCTTGCTTTTCAAACAAGGAAAGTGAATAGCCTGAAATTGTAGTGGGGAGCCACGTGGGTGTGAACAGTTGGACTGAAACCTTCAGATCCATCTCATTGACACCTGCTGCCTGAGCAAGCAGACTAGCTGGTGGCATCAGTAGATTGTGCTCTATAGGAGTCAGTATTCAGAGACAGGGGACTTTTCCACTTAGATATTTGCTGACAGAGGAGGTGCGATGACATTATGTTCCCTTCCAGACTCAGAGGAATAAACCCCGGCACATGCAGCTGCTTTTGGCAGCCCCTTTCTTCCTCTCTCCCCAGCTTGTCGTACTGCCCTGCCTACACCTGCCTCCCCTCATCTCTTCCCTTGCTTGCTTCTCCTTAGTCATTTAATTGCTTCCAATCTTTGCTACTTAGGCTTTGCCTTTTGGAGCTTATTGCTCTCCCCAAAAGCTGCTGTGGTAAACTCTCCTTCCCAGGGTCCTTCTTATACTGCTAGCTCCAATGTCCTTGTCAGCCAGTTCAAGGGCCCCCACCTATATCCTTATACTGTGTATTGCATCCTCCATGTACTTCCCGCTCCTCTGGCCTTGCAGGTCCAGTCTCCTGCTGTGGGAGCTCTGCCCAGCTAGAGTGCACGTCCCTTCGGGGTTCTTCTGCTGGACCGCAGATCTCAGTGCTCACTGTCTTTGTTCCCCTCTGCATGGTTTTCTACTCCATGGTCTGCAAAGCTGAGTTTGCTGTTTTCTCCAGCTTTGTGTATTCAACTCTCCTCCACCCTGTACTGAACTTGGGAGTTTTCCATGTTCTTGCTGCCTGGGTTTGAGGAGGAGGGAGTGTGGAGAGCCAGGAGCCTCCTCTGCTCCAGTGTGGTGCAGAGCCACAGCTGCTTGCACTGTTGGCTTATTTGTGTATGGCAAAGCAGGCATTTGCACACATGATTGTTAGAATAGAAGAGGTTCGGTTTTAAATTTCACTTCCTTTGTTGGATTGGTTTAGCTGCTATTCTGATTGGTGTTTTTTGTCTTGCAGTGCAGAAAAACACTCCTCTCCCTCTTTTTAAATCCTTCCGAGAAGGAAGTGGAAAGTAAATAATATCCCGTGCACTGTTAATGTGTGGCAGTATCTGGAGGCTCTCTTTATTTCAGTAAGCAGCAAATAAACTTTAGTTTGGCTTCACATACATTAAATGTCAGAGAAAAGGGACAAGGCTAAGTCTGATGTTATTTTTCTTAGCTGACTATGACTTAACATGTTTTAGCTACTTTTTTTTTTAGGAGAGATTTTCTGTCTTTTAAAGATCCTTCAGACTTTCATTTAGTGCGTGAAAATCCATTTTTGTGAATTTGTAAGCGAAAACTGCCTGGGACAATAAACCAGACTGCCCAAAACAGACTGAGGAGGGAAAGTTTAGGGCTGTGTGTTGTTTTTGGTTTGTTTGGGGTTTTTTTTTTCCCCATCTTGTGAAAGATGCTGATCGCTTATTCATTCATGTGCAGAGGGAGTTGTTTTTTTTCACTTATTAATGGGAGTTGCATTTAAGCCTTGCAATTACTCCATTGTACATCGGCCTCTTCTGTTTCCTCTGTTCCTAATTGGAAATCCCCCAATTGGTAGGTGCAGTCTGTGTGTCCCAGGGCTGACTCACGGGAGACTCTGTTCATTCCCTTTACTTCACAGGACTGCCTTTCTATTCACAGTTCATAGCAGTCTCATTAAACCAGTGTTTGAAATAGCAGCATGCCCGTGTTCATTGGCTTTCTCTGAAAGCCCTGTAAACCAGTGTCAAGGAATTAACAGTGGCTGAGAAACAGAAAAACCTTAATGGCTTGCCAGGTCATTTTCCTTGCAGTAAATCTGGGTTACTTTGACACAGAATGGTATTTCAGTCACACAGGAAATAAAAAAATCAAACAAACCCACAACACCTGAAAATAGATGATGCCCAGATTATTGCAGGTATTTCCCTGGAGCAAATGTAATTGAACAGTTTCTCTCTTACATCTTTGACTTTCAGGCACATTTTTGGACATCTAGCAGAAACTTTTAGGCTGTTCTCAGGAGTGAAGGATTCAGCTGTAACTACCTCCCTCATAAACGACTGATGCTTTCTAAGCTGGTCTGTCTCCTTTGTGAACCTGGTAATCACAGCATGTATTAAGTAAAGGACAGCAGACGCTCAGGACTAAGTTATGTGGCTTTAGGTTTTCACAGGCTGATACAATCAATCATTTTCTCACAACCATGAGGACACCAATCTCATCAAATATGACTTTAGGTGGATGTTTCCAATTGTGTGTTGTTACTTTGATTTTTAATGTGAGGTAGCTGTTGAGATTTAATATTTGGTTTAAAAAGACAAAATCTGTTTGCATGTCTAATGCTTCTCTCATCCTCCCTGTATGCTTTCCAAGATGAATAGATCCTTCCCTGACTAGAAACTTAATCTTCAATTTAATCTAAAGAAGAAGAGTAGTAAATCCACTTTCACATTTCTAATTCAGTTATCCCAATATCCTTTCCAACTAGTGCATTAGAAACCTTAATCCTCTACTTGGCTTGGAAATGCTGGAACACACATTCTCTCTCCTGACTGCAGATCTTTGAAATGCAGATTTTTTTGTTGCTATTCTTTTAAGCAGTTTCCAGAATATGAATGTCCAGGAAGCTGCAGTGCAGAAGGAACTCGTGTAAATGCATTCCACATTCCCAAACATCCGTGTTGAAATTCAGATACTGGCAGAAGTGAGCCTTGAAAGACAAGGTTTGCACTTGGGCTGTTGGAATGCTGCTATCGAGTGTTTGCTTTCCAGGTCTGACAGGTCTTGCAGCATCTGGCAACACTGTGCTTTGCCTTATGAATTCTCATTAGCTGCCACAACTGATCATGGAGCAGCTTAAACGAAAATCTTCCACTGAGGTATATGTAGTGGTTGTTATTTTATTTATTAATGGTTGGACTCTATGATCTTAAAGGTCTTTTCCAACCAACACTATGATTCTATTTTTTTTTTAAACCTCCTTTCTTAAAGTTAGGTTTGGTTGTCTTAAAGTATCATTCTTTTGCTGTGTGGATAATGCAGTTGTTCTATCTGTTTAAAGCTTTGGTTCGCAGCATGTTTGTCATAGGTCCTCTATTCAGGCTGGGGGCTGAAAGTCTGCTCAAATCTCTCCTTTTATGACCTGTGAATCCTTTGTTTTTGCAAATCGCCTGTAGAGTAAGGAAATACGAAGTGTAAGATTTGTACTTTGAAACTAACTGTGGTTGCACTTGATTGTGCTAGTACAAAAACTATGAAATAAAATACAGTTCCTTTTTAATCTGTGAAAGATGCCAACAAACCTGCTGGGTGTTCATTTTAGAAGAGGAAAATTAGAAGGAAAAACTCTCTTCTCTATTTCCTTGTCTCCATGGACTATTGCTTGTTCAAAGTAAATTCAGGGAAAGAGTAATTATCAGTCAGGGGTGGAAAGGAAAGGGAACATTACCTTTATTTCCCTCCCATAAAGTGCAGTTTTATCCAATCGTACAGCACTGTTACATGTATCATTCTTGCATGACCATGTTAGGAATTTCTGCAGAGACAAAACTGCTGCAAAATGATGGGCTCTCTTGTGATATTTTGACATTGCTTGATTTAATTGCATTTACCATAATCTCTGCCTAATCTCATGACAGCAGTTTGTATCACTGCTGTGCCTGTGAGTGTTTTGCCAATCACTAGGCCTTGCACAAAGGACGCAGCCAGCAGCAAAACAATCCAGTAACCAGATTCTATTGTACATAAAAAAGTCAGTATATGGGGGATCGCTGGGGGTACAAACAAGTCAAACAGATCACACATAACAGACATCAACCCCAGTGACCCTAAGAATGATACAACATGGCCAACAACCAGTGGAATAAACAAAGCAACAAAGTCTCCCACAGAAGAGATGGGAGACAACCAAGTCAATAGGCTGATCATATAGGATAGAAGTAGCCCCATATTGTTTCCCCACAAAGCCCACGTTTGCAAATGCCAAACCTGACTGGGGCCCAGTTGCAGGGAGAGTCAGGAGGTCCTTCCCCAACAGGGAAACTCTGCAAAGTGCATCCACCTCACAGACAGACACTCCACCCTTCCTGCAAGTGGGCCCAGCTTTTATCCCCAAAGCAGGACACCTGGCACTCGTTTACCCAATGCAGGGCACCTGGGGCTTGTTTACCCAAGGGCTTTCCTTACAAGGCCGGTGACACTTTGGATGAAAGCCAAAAGGCAAACTCATCCCCTCCTTTTAAAGGACCATGGGGACCACCCATATGTCAACCTTAATTCGGGGCTGGGGGTTCAGACCCCAGCACTTCAGTGAGTTATCTGTGTTTGAAGCAGAGATGTTTCTTTTGCGTTTGGTAGTAAGCTCAATTCATTTGTTGTTGTTGTTCTCCCTCTTCTCCCCCGGTTCTCTCCAGTGTTAATTATGTCATGTGTTTATTTCAGAAGATGAATTGCTTGGAGTACAAATGTTTTTGGTACAAGCATCAGGAATTTTCATCTTTAGAAACTGTCACCTGGTCTGTAGTCTAAATGGCTGCTAATGCCAGTCTTTCTAATTGGTCCATTACAGATCAGCATTCCTTTGCTGATCTTGGCTGACGTACTGCAGATTCACTATCATGACCCTGTTTATGATCCAGAATGGTATCTCCTCCATGGAATTACTCAATATCGAAAACTAATTTCCTTCATTTGTTGCCCATATAAACTTTTGGAAATGATGGATAACTTTCCACTCAGAAGACATTTGTTCATGCATTTGGTCTAGTGCTGTGCATAAATATGAATATGAATTTTTGCATGGTATTTCTTCAGGGGAAAAAAAAAAAAACAGATACAGGGATACTTTAGATTTTTGTTCAGTGTATTATTGCTTGTTATTTCTGTTCCATGTCTTTTAAATGTCCTGGATGCTTATGCACAAGATGCATTTTCAGTGGTGATTTATGGCACCACCCTTTTTTTTCTTTATCTTTTGTTCTGACTGCAGTCTGTGTAGGTAATAGAGATGTACAGTAGAATCCTGAATGGAAAATCTGAGTGTCTTTTATTACTGTGTTTTGAATTCTGTGTGCTGGCTTTGGCTGAGGAGCATCCTGCCTGGCCCCTTCCCCATTGCAGGGGAAAGGCTGGAGCAAGATGCTTAACTAAGCTAAGATGGGCCTGACTGATTTCAGGGCCAGAGATGACACCATCAAATTCTGTAGCTGTTGTTTCTGGGCCTCGGTTACCTAGATATGGGTTTACAATATATCCTCCCTTTCTTAACTGCTATTTGGGGATGAGTAACCTCAGTTACTCAAAGTAACCTGACTTGGACGAAGCTGGTGGGCTTCCTCAGACACCCACTCACAAGACTGAGTCCTCCTCATTGCTTTTTCTCAGCTTCAGCAGTTTTCTCTGTGGTGTAGTTACAGTGCAAAGGGGCTGCAGCCACTGTTGGAGCTGGCTGGGACCCAGGGCATGCCTGTCCTCTCTGAGTGTCTGGGCTCCATCAGCTTAATCTGTTGCCTCACTAAACCAAAGAGCAGAAAGTCTGAGCATTTGCCTGAATTCACAAGCAAAATCTGACATAAAGATGAGATTTAATCCGGGATTTCCCAAATCTTAAACAGATCTACCTTGGCAAAAGTCTTCCTAATTTTGCCAGTAAATTTTTCTCAAAATTTGCTGAAAAGCTCTAGCCCCCATTCCACCTCCCCTTTCCTACACACTGAAAGCTTCAGCATTTGTTGTTTTTAAGTACAAATATCTAGACAGTGCAAGCCATGAGAGCTGTGATACCAGGGCTTTCATGTCACTATTTGTTGCATTATTTAGTTTGATCTGGTTTGGCCTCTTGACTCCATCAAAAGTGCCTTTCAATGTGAATTAATTAAGAGATCTGTATTTTTTTCTTTCAATTGCCTTTAAAAGATAAATGCTCCCAGATGGCATTAGGGGATGAGGGAGGTGTTTTGTCTCTCTGCACAAGCCATGCTTTTGTTGTAGACCAAAGGCTCTCTCCGCCCTCTGTTACACTTTGAGAGGCTGCTGTTTTGATGGATTGAAGGTGCTTTCTCCAGGGAGTTTGGAAATGCCAAAACTGAATGAGAGCCTGTCAGTGGCATCCCAGCCCAAATAAGCAGCTTTCTAATAACTTAAATATTGCAGCATCCTGTCTCTGCAGAGCACTCTGTTAATTATGAGGTGTGAATAAGGAATATGTTTCACAGTGCCTTGGCAATTTTCTGAGTTCACTGATCCGTAAACAAGATTATCCCATAATAGTCCTTCATCTCTGCCATTATTACACAAGGATGTTCAACTTTAAATTAAATTAAAAATGATCATCTTTTAAGGTTGTTTGAGCCACGGCTAGTTTTTTGAGAATGTTTCCAGGATTAACTATTTTAAAATTGTTTAGATAGTTGGGGAGGAGAGAATCTTTTGTTCCTGTTGGGCCATTTTTACAAAGACCGCACTATAGCAATTCTCCGCTGGGGAATGCGAATTGAACTCATTCTTTGGTCTGGCTTTCGGTCTGGCTTTCGGTTGGTCAGTTGGTTGTCTGTCTGTCTTTTCAACATCCCTGACACTGTCAGGCAGATGATGTTTTGGGGAAAGCAGCTTCATCAAACGTGAAGGTTTTTTACAGCTCTTTCAGCGGCTGCCAGCCCCAGAGCAAGGGACTAAATTTGGTTACCCGAATGCCAGCTGTCCACCCCAGCTCTGCCCTTGGGCCTCCAAGAGTTTGTATGGGATGGAAATGACATGGGCTATTGGCACAAAATTGTCACGTGGTTTTCTATGTCAGGGCTGTGTAGAGCTACAGCTCCTTGAAGAAGTTTTTACCATTACTAGGAATGTCATTGTAGATTTTTAAGGTCAAGAGGGGGCATTTATGATCATCTAATCTGAGCTGGAGCATGGTGCAAGAGACAGCTTTATCTAAGAATTACTGTGTGAAATCTGCATTTCTCTTTGAGCTGTTGTACATCTGTCAGCAGCTCTGACTTTAAAGACTTGATGTGATGGAGTATTTGAAGTATCCTTAGGTGGATTGTTGCAGTGGTATGCTATTCTCACCATTAAAAATGTGTGCCTGTTTCTAGTCTGATTTATCTAATTTCAGCTTCCGAGTGCTGCATCTCATTATGTCTTTTTCCACTCGATTAAACGGAGCTCTCCTAGCTAAAAGTTTTGCAGTCTGTGATAGCTGTTTTATCGTTCTTCCAAAAAGACTGAAAGGCTGGCCTTCCTCAGGGTACATCTACCCAGCAACCACTGTTGTCATGCAGTTCGTGTGCTCGGATCTGACCAAGTCTCAGCTTGGGTCCTGCTAATAATACGACTGCAAAGGCATGGAGATTAGAGTAGGTAAAGCAAGCTTTCTAAGCATTTGCCGATCTTGTTTTCTTAAAAAACTTTTTTTCCAGTGGATGTCATGCTAAACTGTTTTGAAACAATAAAACACAGTTAATTTTTGTAGTGCAAAATTTACATATTGTAAAAGTTGGTACTTTGCTGGGTAAAAACAAGTAGATCAGAGTAAAATTAGCGTATCTTTGATAATAAATCACTAAGGGGCAAGAACAAGATCTTCCCATGTGTTTGTTGTGTTTCTAGCACAACAGTGTTTCAATCTTAATTGGAAAATTAGTCATATGGGGAGGTGCCCTTGATGTTGCATCTGCACACAGAGATGACATTTAGATGGTGTGCAGCTCTTGATCTTACGAGCATTGCCATGGAATCCTTAATAAACGCAAGTGTTCAGAGTCTGGAGCTGATACTTTGTCTGGAAATACTGTGAGGGGAACATGTGGTCTTCGAAATGCTGCACTGAGCCCTTGTTCACAGCAGTAAAGTTGGAGAAAAGGGGATGGAGAAAATTTGGATAGATCATCCCTCACAGTATAGTTCCTAGCAGGTTTTATAATGAATCTAGTTTTAGAAACAAGAAAATGTATAGATTGAGATCTTTCTTTCACACTCAGTATGTTTTATAATTGGTAATTATAATTTCAGAAGGGAAAAATGCTTTCTGCTGAATTGCTGGCAGCTTCATTGAGAGTGCTACAGGAAGCTGTCAGTGAAGCAGGGATATCAGGTGTTGACCTATGCTGAAGATGCTTCATTTGTGAGATTTAGTCAGATTAAGGCACAAAGTAATATGATTAATTTGGCTCCAGGTTCAGTGTTTAAGAATACGTAAGACAGAACATCAGGATTGTTCCTTTATACCAGCTGAGACTGTGCCCCAGCTGTCAGACTACTCCATGGGTACCATTATCTTTTACATAACAAGTTTCATATTCTCACATTTAATTTTTTTAAGTATTTATCATTACCTCTTCAGAAACCCCTTACAAATTAGAGGTGCATCTTGCATAGCTGAAGAGCAATTATTGTTCCATTACCAAGTAATGAAGTGCACACTTGTATGGAAAGAATGATGACTCCAAATATGATCAGGTTCAGCAAGATTCCCAAGATAATTTCTAGGAGTGTTTTCAACCTTCAAAGCTTAGATTTTAATAGGTGGCCGATCTTACGTCCAATATCTTCTTTAAAAAACGATTAAGGGAGAAAACACATATGTGAGAGCCTGGAAAAGGGAACTGTTTCCATATCAAAGTCAAAGGAGATGTTTCGCATCATCACAAAAGATGCCTCCCTGCCACAGTCTGGATTTTGAGGTTACTGACTTTGATTTAGTGTGGTGGTTCACTGTGTTATTGCCCCCTGGTAATTCTGTCAGGTCACAGAGGATGCTTCTGCGGAGGCAGGAGTCCTGGGAATTCAGTATGGTATGGTCCTCCCCCAAGTTACATTTGAAGAAGACATTAGTTTTCAACTCAATAAGTTTGCGGGGGTCTTGCTCAAGTCCAGACAGTGCTCCCAGGGCCTGCTTTTTAAGATGTGGGATTCCTGGTGCAATCACTTGAAGCAGTAATGCTCTCTACCAGTTAGGACTTATCTTCTCTTGGGCTCCCAAATGTTGAGGTACTTCAGCAGGAAATTATTTTGAACTTTTAGTCCTCATATTTAATGTTTGGGTTTTTTTTTAAGGAGAGCTTAGTGCGATGATCACAACCTGTTAATCCCTCTACCAGAGTCCCCCAGTAACTGGGACACATAATCATGATGATTACTGGGTCACTGCAGCCGAACAGCTGGTGTTGATCACCATAGCTCTGTTTGCGTTTGGTACAGCTGAGGTTTCCACATCTCTGGTGTACTTGTGACGACTCAGGCCTCTGCAAGCTGAGTGAAGGGGATGGCTAACAGTGCAGATCTGACTGGCTTGCTAAGCCTGCTGGTGGGATTCTTCTCACCTTCTTAAACCAGGCTTGGTGAATTTTAGATGGTTAATTTTAAAAGCCTTTTCAGTCTGTTAATGCTTACTTTCTTCAATAGCTTCTCTGATGTGAGTTGCTGTGGCTTTAGCAAAAAGAGAGGTCTACTCTCTAATTCAGTAAAAGGAAAAATAAAGACCAACACAAAACCAAAACAAACCAACACAGCCCAGAAGACAGTCTTCTGGTGGTCACTTCTTTCTGTCAATGGAATATCAGATGGTAAGGGACTACTTGGCTCATCAGGCATAGTCCTCTGTTAACGTGGGCAGCCAGTGATCACATCCCTTTTATAGACTGGCTCAGCGCTGCCTTGTGTCCAGTTGGATGGTCTCCATGGCTCCCGTTGGAAGCCTGCTCCACAGTCTGACAAGTTTGCCTGGAGAGCTTTATTTTCCCAGTCTCAATGCCAGTTTATGTCCACTTAACCCTTGTGTTGGCTTTTTCTTTTAACATATGTGCATCTCTTTTGTTGTGCCTGCATGTTAATGTATGGGTGCACAAAACTAAAGAGATTGTCAAGTGAGGTACAAAACTCTGGTGTTAAAGGTTGAGAATCCAGCAGCAGCCCTTTATTTTGTAAGTGTTCCTGGGGAGGAGACAAGTGGCAAGCTGTGGGTTGTTACTAAATAATGTAATAACTTTCTTGCTGGTGTTGTCTAGGCAAGCTTTGTGTACTGGCAATGTCTGAGACTCCAGAGAAGCTGCCTTTGCTTTTGCCAAGCAGAAGGGTATGTTTGGAGTGCTTGTTTTTATTTTTATTTCCTTTGGTCAAGTGCCATTAAAATCTCTGCAGCTCCAGAAACTTATACTTTTCATTCTGACTCGCAGCCATTTTGAGAAAGCATAGAACAAAACCATCAGCAAATGCATGTGATAAAAAACATACCACCAGTATCCCCATGAAACATGTTTAGGGTCCCTTTATAGGAGAATGAAGCAGTAGAGAACCTCCTGCTTTATCTTGGCAACTGGAGAACAGGACAAATCAAGTGAATTATTTTGCATAGCGGCTCATGCTTATGCCCTGTTGTACACTAGTGCAAAACAGGTCTAATGAGGTAAGAACTGAAACTTAAACTGGACCTAAAACTTAAATGTCAACACCTTCCTGTCATGTTAGTCAAGAAACTTGCTGCTTCTTGCTCCCTTCTGGACCCTCGGAGGCAATAGGTGTCATTGTATTAGCCTTTTGGAGACCCCAGCTCCCTTCTCATGAGCATGTTGGATAGGCTTTCTTTGCTGTGCTGATGGGATGCATCTTGCCCATTGTGTCAGAGTTTGACTGGTGGTGTGAAAATGATGTAGCCTGTAAGCAAAGATCATATGAATCATAATTTAAGAAAAGGATGATTGTCTTTCCTTTCCTAGTAGTGTACTTACCAGAGGGTTATCTCTTTTTTGCTGTCTTTGCAATGGATTTCCATCCATGAGGTCCTATAGAAAGAGTGCCTTTTACTGAGCAGGAGTGACTTGCTCCTCTTTAGCTGGGCAGTCTAAAAGGGCTATTGGTGTCTCTAGGGGAAGCGTGTGCACATCTGTAACCTCTGCCTCCCTTGGAAGGGATGTAGACATGGTCATCCCTATGTCTGGCACAACCCCAGGGGTGACTGCCCTTTCTTCAGCCACTAGGTGAAGTTGGAGGCTTTCCTTGGCTATGGCTGGCTGGCCTTGTGGACACGTGAGACAATACCGTAGCTGCTGTTTGATGGATTTAATTCAGGTTGCTGCCGGGTGAGAGAAGCCTTCTGTGGGCTGCGTTGTTCTGTCTGTCAGCTGTGGAGCAACAGCCTCAGAGGAATGGCTCTCCAGCTCTGTGCTAGGAAGCACCTGTCGCTCAGCAATGGTATTAGCTCCTTTTTAGCTAAAGGAAAAAAAAGGAGGAAATAACTTGGAGCTGCATATATTAGTGGTCTGGAGCAGCTGAGGGAATTGGGATTGTTTAGCCTGGAGAAATGGAGGCTCAGGGGAGACCTTATCTCTCTCTACAACTATCTGAAAGGAGGTTGATGGGGGTGGATAGGGGTTGATCTCTTCTCCCAAGTAACAAGCAATAAGGTGAGAGGAAATGGCCTCAAGTTCTGTCAGAGGAGGTTTAGATTGGATATTCAGAAAAATTTCTTCCCCAAAAGGGTTGTCAAGCACTGGCACAGGCTGCCCAGGGCAGTAGTGAAGTCCCCATCCCTGGAGGTATTTAAAAGATGTGTAGATGGGAGTGCTTAGGGACATGGTTTAGTGGTGGACTTGGCAGTGCTAGGTTAATGGTTGGACTTGATGATCTTAAAGGTATTTTCCAACAAAATGATTCAATAATTCTATGGTTCAGAGGAGACAAAATAAACTTTTTGCATGAGCTTGGCTCTGTGGTGAGCTGCTTCGCCACCATCCTCTGACAGCAGTGTGAGGTGAAGGCATTTGACACCTTTCAGTATTGGCACTGGGAAGAGACTGAGGCTTCTTAACACCTCCCTGCAGTCGGGTAACTTAATTTCCTGAGAGCAGAGGAAGGAATGTTGTCCTCCCCTTTCCCTGGCAGACTTTGGGAGGTGAATTCCTTTGTTTTGGAAACAAATTTGATCTCAAAACGTTCTTTTCATAACAAAAACAGACTGTGTGGTACAGTCTCTGGACCTGATACGAAGGCTGAATGTTTCTGTTGCGAGGAGGTGCGTGGCACCAAAGGGTGTCAGGCAGTAGATGGCTCCATGCATGGATGTCATGATACCTCCTCTGAAGAGCAGCCATGGTATCAGTTATGTACTGGGGTCCAAAGAGCTGAAAAAGTATGAGCATGAGGGGTTTCAGATTTCCTCTTTTAGTCTTCTGTTTTTCTGGTCCAGTAAAGCCTTTTATATGGAGCTATTTATGTTAACAAACCGAACCTGAACAGCTCTGCTCCTCTGTTTCCTCTGCTTTCCTCCTCCCTCCTGCCCCTGTGCTGGGTGGCTCACATGGAGAGGACCTCTGCTCAGGACGTGTGCCAGCCTTTTGCATAGAGACCTGACGTAGTGTGTGGTAAATTGCGAAGTCCCCCAACCCGCTGCCTTTGGGAAAGAGCTGACATTTTACTGCTGAACTTGCAGCTTTTCAGGTTGTTTTTTCTCTGCAAAACCACCATTCAGTTGCCACTCCCTGAGAGAATGCTTTTTGTTGTTGTTTTTAAGGGAAATAACAATCACAAAACCAGCAAATGATATCTGATGTGAAAGAGCTCCCTTTATATTACTTTCTAGCCCTGCCATGTTGGTAAGGATGTATAACGGCTTTCCTAACCTTAGTTCACTTTGATAGAATGGTGTTTATGTATTATACAGTAATAAATGTGTGCTATTCAGTAGAAATTAAGTTGTTGCTTTAGTTTTACTTTTCTTTCGTCCACAAATTTGTTAAGCAAATGAATGTATATTTATGGATCAGGTACATGATGTAGGAAAATCTTCCCAGAAGACAGCAAGAAATTACTACATACAGACCACGTTGCAAATTGTGTTTAAATAGCTATTGCCTTTGTTTTCCCACACTTGAGTGGGAAATCATGCTGCAGAGAGAAATAATGACTTGGTGATAAATCTTGAAAGAAGTACAGATGAGGCGTCTTTATAATGAAATACGATAATTAGCAACTGCTTCTTTTTTTTTGATGGTGCGGATGGTGCATTTGGATACAGCGATTGTGTAGGTGTGGTGACAAAGCAGAGGAGGGCCAGGGTTAAGAAAACTGGCTCTTCAATCTCTGTTTTCAATCTCAACCAACCTAATATTGAATAGTAGAAGCGTAGTCTAGTAAAAGTATTGCAGAGAGATAAAATGCTGGCTTTTAGGCCTCCTCCCCCACCTCTCTGATCTCCCAGCATCACCTCTCTGCCATCCTCTGCAGCATGTTTTCTTTGAGATATTGGTATGTTGTCAAATCTTTTGAGGTGTTTTTTTTTCTTGTGGTGGTGGTTTCCTTGCTGTGAAACAAAAGATCCAGCCTTACTCCCTTCTTCTTGCTGTGTAAGTTTTAATTAATGTTTTTGCAAAGCGTGTTAAGATCCTTGGATAGCGGTGTGGTTTTGGCAGTGATTCAGTCTCCTGGAGAAAAGTGTATGCCTTGGAGTCTAGGAAAAAAAAAAAAAATCTAACAGGTTTTTAGGATTAGAAATAGGTAAAAAAAGTGGGATTAAAAAAATTGCTTTTCTTTGATGCCTGTAATATGAAGCTCTAGTCTCAGAACAGTGTATTTTTTAGTAAATGGGGGTGTCTTTCCTCCTGGAGTTGGGAGTCATCCCTGTTGAAATCTTAGGAACAACATTCATTTTGCAGTGGTTTATCTCCAAAAAAGTATTTCCTTACGCAGACTTATCCTTTGCTTCTCTGTTCTTGGGATAGAAATGAAAAGGAAACTTTGAACTGTGTTGGCCATCTTCTTAAAAAAGATGGAATTCATCCCTTTTTAAATCATCAGGGGGAATGGAAACCACAGAACCCTCTGGACTGTCAATCCACAGTGGGGTAAAGATTCTGAAAGTATCCTATATAACCTGTGTGAGGGCAGGCTGTCTGTACCAGCTCTCTTTCTCAGTTGCTGGTATTAATGCTTTGAAACAGGTCTCCATTTCAGGCTGTTACTGCAGTACTGAGTGGTGTATCAGCAGTGGGACAAAACTGGTGAAATGGTCACCCACTTCTTAGTGTTAAACCCAAACGTAAGAATCTTGTTTGCAGTGTGTTATGGGGAGGCTATTGTGGTGTCCCAGAGTTGCCGACAGCCTGGGCCAGTCTTGTTTAATGTCTTTATTGATGACCTGGATGAGGGGATTGAATGCACCCTCAGTAAATTTGCAGATGACACGGAGTGGGAGTGTCGATCTGCCTGAGGGTAGGGAGGCTCTGCAGTGGGATTTGGACAGGCTGGAGCAATGGGCTGAGGCCAATTGTATGAGGTTTAACAAGGGTGAGTGCCGGGTCATGCACTTCGGCGACAACACCCCCATGCAGCGCTACAGGCTTGGGGAAGAGTGGCTGGAAATCTGCCTGGCGGAAAAGGACCTGGGGGTGTTGGTTGGCAGCCGACTGAACACGAGCCAGCAGTGTGCCCAGGTGGCCAAGAAGGCCAATGGCATCCTGGCCTGTATCAGAAACGGTGTGACCAGCAGGAGTGGGGAGGTGATCGTGCCCCTGTACTCGGCACTTGTGAGACCACACCTTGATACTGTGTCCAGTTCTGGGCACCACAGTATGGGAAGGACATTGAGGTGCTGGAGAGAGTCCAGAGAAGGGCAACGAGGCTGGTGAGAGGTCTGGAAAACAGGCCTTATGGAGACCGGCTGAGGGAACTGGGGTTGTTTAGTCTAGAGAAGAGGAGACTGAGAGGAGACCTCATTGCCCTCTACAACTACCTAAAAGGAGGCTGAAGTGAGGCTGGTGTTGGTCTCTTCTCCCAAATTACTAATGATAGGACGAGAGGAAATGGCCTCAAGTTACGTCAGGGGAAATTTAGATTGGATATTAGAAAGAAGTTCTTTACTGAGAGGGTGGTTAGACATTGGAACAGGCTGTCCAGGGAGGTGGTGGAGTCGCTGTCCCTGGGGGTGTTCAAAAAACAGGTTGATGAGGCACTTGAGGCCATGGTCTAATGGTCTAATGGTTAGGAAGATGTTGGGATAAAGGTTGGACTTGATGACCCTGGAGGTCCCTGCCAACCATAGTGATTCTGTGATTCTATGATTCTAATGCCCCAGCAGCATGGAGCTGCTCTGGGGTGGGCATGTGTGCTGTAGATGCTGCAGGTGTGCTTCAGAGCTGTGAAGTAGTATTGCAAGCTCCCTGCACCAGCATGGAGAGAGAAGTCCTGAAGAAACATTGGTTGGGCAGGTAGTAGTTGGGGTTTTTTGTTTGTTTGTGTTTTGTGGGGTTTTTTTAACTATCATTCTCATCAGGGTGTTGGTTTGGGTGTTTGGGGATTTTTTTTTTTTCATGGTTGACTTGGATTAAGTGACTTGCAAAGTATACTTAAGGAAATGAATGTTAGTAATCACATCTATAGTTCCTTTAAAACTATTAGCTTTATTTTGGGCACAGTTCTACATTTTACACACACTTGCTCTGAAAATTGGCCAAGAAGCAGCTTGAGGACATCTGGAAGGCTAGATAACTGGCACTTCTGCAAAAAGCAGGGAAGTCATTTGGGGATGGAAAGCTGTTTGTTACAAAACGTTTACTTGCTGGTGAAGGTGCATTGTATCAAGCACGCTCACTAGGTCCTTTTTTGAGAGCCTGAGGAATTTTGTGTCCTATGTCCCCCCATTTCATTTCCAGTGGTGGTGATATTGCAGTTTTTTTCTGTGCTAGGCATTGTTGTGGATTGTTCAGATTAATCCCTTCTGCCATTCTGGAGGCAAAGTCCTTGAAACTTCTGATGGGAAGTATGACCATGGGCTATACATTTGTGGAAAGCCACCTGATAGGTACTGTAGTAGACTGTGGGGTGGGCAGCTTGCTTATATACCCAGAGACACAGGTGATAGTTACCAAAGTTTGCACTCTCTGAGGAGAAGCCCAGCAGCGTGGCTCATGCTTGGTTTGGTGGTGATCATCAAGAGATGGACTCTCTGGTGAGATCCAGTGGCCGTGGGTCAACTGGGCACTCACCTCTCAGACCTGAGGTGTGTGGTCCCAAAGAGCCTGTCCAAGTTCATCATCTCAGGAACTTTTTGGTTTCTAGGTCTCAGGTGAAGCAGATGACTGAGGTATGATTGCATTGACACAATGTGCAAGCCATAAAGTAAATATTCCCACCTTGTTTTTCCAGAGTTGCCTCTGCCAAAGTGCTGTAAGACTGGCTGGCACTTGGGACTCTGGATAAGCTCTCCTCTGGCCTTCTCATTACTGATTTTAAACATGTGTTACCATATCAACATTATTTGGCATTGTCTTCTATTTTTTTTCCTGTCTATTTTTTTTTTTTTCTATTTTCCTTCTATTTTTTTTCCTGTCAAGAGGCAGCCTGTCTGTGTACTGCTATTGTGAGATAACAGAACCTTTTCCATTTATGAATCTGTCTCTTTAGATTGACCCCCAGAGCAGCAAAGGAAAAGCTAGCTCCACGATTTTTGAGGCTTGGCAACATATTTTTCCATCAAGGCTGGTTGGCATCATTTGCTGGGAACTTGAAGGCAGGGTTGCCAAGAGTATGAAAATATCTGCACTCTTTTGCTCAATAAATACCAGATTCAAAAGGTAGTTTTTCTCCATCAGTAGCTCTAATTATTTTTGTCAGAGCCTGAGTTGCATCTGGACAGCATGGGTTTTGAGGGTGTTGAGTTCAAGGGAGGTGAGTTCCCTCTGTAGCTGATGGAGAGAAAGATGGTCCCCAGAGGATGACTCGGAGGGAAGAGTGGCTCTGCATCAGCTCCCCCCCTGCCTCCTCTTTCACTGCTGATCAAAAAGGGCACATGGGGAGGCCTGTTTCCCTTGGCAAAAGTTAACCTTTCTGAATAACCCCTCTGCTGCTACTGTTCTTGCAGGGGTTTCCAACAGCTTTCACCTGATTTAGTGTGTGACTTGGAGTGCTTTGTTTCAGGAGAGCAGATTGATCTGTCAGATTCCCAATGCACACTGTCCTGACGATAGTTATCAGGGTAGAGCAAAGAGGGCAGGAGAGGGAGCGTGATGGGTGATGATGATCCTGAGGGGTGATGTGCTTGCTCAAGCAAGTGGCAGGTTGGTTAGTGCCAGGAATGCTGACAGGACATGGATGAATTGCACCCAGTGGGATTTTCTGATTTTTCATCAAGTGCTGGCCCTTTACCAAAAGTTGTTTTAAAAAATAATAATAAAGAAGTGGAAAGAACTTATGATTCCTGCTGTGAAATCAGCAAGGGGTGACTGTTGACAGAAGTGAAAGTGGGATGGAGTCCATAGGGTTTCAGCTTCCCTTTCCGTAACTTGGTGGATGGTTATATTATTTATATCAGATATGGCCTTGCAGAGTCAGTAAGAGAGAAAAAGAAATTGAAATTAAATAGTTGGCATGTTTGAGTTTTAAAGTGAGTTTGTGTGCAATTGGGGGATGGTTGGCTGAGGCAAGGGGAGTGATCTGGTATAATACAGTCCTTATTCTGGAGATATTACAGGAGTGGCATGCACACGATCCCAATTACATGTTTGAAATACTTCTACATGCTCCTATAATTGCATCGGGTCAAAACCGTGCAGTCGGCCGTAAGCCTTGCTCTGTGCCCAGGAGATGGGCAAAGGGCACGGAGAGTCACTGTGCAACCAGGGGTGCTGGAATGTGTGAGCAGGGCAGCCTCAGGTTTACAGTGCTCCAGCCAGCCTAGAAACTTCCAGAATCGGTGTGCAGCCTGTGCCAGCAAGGAACCAAAGTGGACTGCTGACCTTGGAGGAAGGAGGGAACAAGCATGAGCTCCTGTTGACTCCCAACAGCATGAAAATTAATTACACTCATCCTAATGAAAAAAACCCCAAAACCTGAACTTCCTAAAAAGCTTTGCTTAAACTGAACTGCTTTTTATTATTAACCTTAACAGTTTGCCAAAAAAAAAAAAAAAAAGCCCAAAATAAAAAGTGAGGAGGTAAATGCTTTCTTTTATCAGTTAACAGCATGTTTTGTTTCTATTTTGGACACTTTCTAAATAAGAAATGTGGAAAAAGAGTTAGATTGAATAACAGTGACACTTTTCCCAGGGGTGGGATAGAAAAAAGAGGCTATTAAGATGCTGCTCCTTGCCCCCACCAACCTGATTGCTGAAGGCTGGTCAATGCAACTCCACTTACTGTTCTTGTGGAGCTTGCAGAAGTGCAGTGTGGGACTGGCAAAGCTATTTGCAGATCTGGGTTGAAATAACCAAAAAGCTTTAACTGAAACAAATGCTCCCTTCCTCTCCGAGCATTTTAGAAATGTTACTGCTTCCCTGCAAAACTATTGGTATGGCACATATAACTGCTAAGCTTGTGTAACAAAAAGGGCAAACCAAATGAAGGAGGCAAAGAATTGGCTCCTGTTCCCTTTGGGAAGTGGTATTTCACCCAGCAGTAAAAGCTGCCTTTTGAGCTGCGATGAAGTGGGGTCAGATGAGTGCTTTCTGAGGGAATCTGAATTTATACCTCACCTGAGCGCCTGCCTGCTGTGGTCAGTGGAGCTTGGGGTAAAGGGTGTTGCTCTCTGGTCCCTCTCTTGATATTGTTCATTTGTGTCAGATACTGCAGGAGACAGTCTGCTTCCTTAATCCATATTTACATACGGATGCAATAACCTCTGTTCCTCCTCTGTGTTCCTCCTTCCTCCCTTTGTCCTCATCTCTAAATGTTTGAGAATAAATTGAGGACTGTTTCATGCGATACCTATAGCACTCGTAACTGACCTTCAGGAGTTGTCTTCTTTTTGCCCCCTTCAGTATGTTTTTAAGGAAGCTAAATCTTTTAAACCAGCTGGAAGATCCCCGAACCACCACACTTCTATAATAATTTTTGTCCCAGTTTATAAAACTGGCTCTCTCCAGTTTACTGCCAGGCCCTTTCATTGCAGGTTTTAAAAATAAAGGTCTCTGAGGACTGTGCGCTTCTCAACTCTCCTAGAGATCAATCAGATCAATTTGCTTCTGTGTGTTTCGATGTCTCTGTCCTAATTCTGGAGGCAGCCACTCTGGTGTGCTGTCAGGTGGCTGTTTGCAATGTGAGAGACTCCTAGATCTGCTCAGGCACTAAACCAAGTTCATTAGAGGTTAAAACAAAACAAAACAAAACAAAAAAAAACAAAAAGAGGGAGTGGTAGGTTATTGCTCTGTAATAGGTACCGGTGAATTGGGTAGATTTTTTCTTTTTATCTGAGGTGAACATCCTATGGGGTAATGCAGCATTCATGGGTTGGTCAAGACTTTAAACTCATGCAGATGATTCATAGGGATTTTTGTAATGTGAGTTTTATTAAATTGCCTGAAGCACGGTATGTTCATCAACACTTTGCCTTGGTTTGTTCCATCCATCTTGTGAAATCTGTTTCTTTCTGGCCCTTGTGAAAAGTGCCCTTTTCTGCCTTCTCCTTCATAGCCCTCAGCTATCAACTCAAGGAAACAAAACTGAAGCAGACAAAATAGCTTTGCTCCATTAAAGTGCACTTGGGCAAGCTTTTGCTCTCTGGAGGAAGCTTTGACAGGCAGCTGCCACTTAGATTAACTTCACCGCTTCTCTGCTCCTCCGAAAACACTGCAGTAACCCCCTGTCCCGAGCGGGGTAGGTTAGAGACTCATTGCCAAACAGGAGAAGCTCCAAGCCAGGGCTGGTGTCTGAAGAAGAGGTGTCTCCTACACTAACCACGGCAGGAGGGGTACGGGATGGCCAAACTTAATAGAAACTGCTGCTGGTTTGGAGATTGCTCCTTTCTTACCCAGTGAAGACTTGTGGCTGTCCCCTTGCAAAACACCTGGCCCTCTCCTGTCTGTGGGCAGAACTCACTGCTTACTTGGTTGGGCTACGTAGTCTCACTGGAGCTGTCACCAGTGTCATCCCAGCATGGCTTCTGCCTCTGGATCTTTGCTCTTCGTGAGTCTGATGGCCTTCAAGTGAGGATCTTGCTCTCTGTATGAATTTCTGGGGATCAAACCAAGACTGCTAAATCAGTATGTTTGTTTGGTATTATTCTTACTCTCAGGAGATCCTTCTTTCCTTGGGATCTGAGGGCAAGAGTTTTACTCAGTTCAAGAATGTTTTTCTTGCCATCCATTTCACTGCTTCAAAAAAAAAAATCAAAAGTAAACCAGGAAGCATAAAAAAGACAGACAGTTTTCTGGACGAAGTAAGGCATTACTATTTCATAAGGTTTTTCCTACTGAGACATATTTTGGAAAAAGACCCTTTTCGCTGTGTATAAACAATACATATACATGTAATCTGAATGTTTTTACAATGGCTTACAAACAACAGCCTGTATTCACACTTTTCATTTTTGAGTTATGTTTTAAAAATCTTGCCTTTGTTTTTGTTCCACAGTTCAGGTTTCTGTAATTTGTTTTTGTTTAGCTTGTGGCTATATTGGATACTTGTTTAATTGCATTTTAACCACAAGAGTATATGTGATTGGCACTTGGAACAAGTCTTTATTTTTCCAGGAATGTTTGCGGAATAGCAATTCTGATTGCTGCTTTACGGATGTAACATTTAATCAATAACTCAAATACAAAAATAACGGCAGCTCTCTGACTTCAGCCTTGGTTGGCAATATTACACATGCTGGCTAGTATTTTTTCGTGAATTATTCAACAAGGGTCTATTTATTGTGTTTAATAAGAAGATCAAACATATGCAGTGTAAATATTAAAAGGGAACAAGAAAAGAAGAATCAGTTAGTTTAATGAAAATATCTGTTTCTTGTCAGCAAATTTATGCAAGAGTCTTTAGATCAGTTGTGTTGGTGCTTTGCTTGTCCTAGGGCTTCTTTACAAGAGAATTCAGGAGAATCAGTTCTCCTGCCTTAGCTGCAATGGGACTGCCGTGATGCTGAGGAGCAGAGCTTGTGTCGCCATTCTTTCATAGTGACTCTTCTGGTGACCCTCAAGGGCAAGGTCCTGGCTGTGACCATGCACCTGTGCAGCAGTGGTCCTGCAAGAGCCACCACCATCCCTTAAGAATGAGCCAACATGTTTGTGGTAGCTCAGATGCTACTTCTCACCTTTTCCCTCCTCTATCACCTGTGTCTTCTTGTCTGGACATGTGCAGCATTCTTGACTAGATTCCATCACTGTCTGGTGTCCAGACAAGCACAGACCACAGGAGTATCCTCTGAGGGACCTATAGCCTTTCCCACGATGTGTGGCTCCTTCTGCTTGCGCACCAGGGCCTGTCTGCCCACACCCTCGCATCCTCTTTTTGGCTGGCTTGTGGGACAGCTGTGATGCCAGAGGATGTCCCACATGGTGCCAGAGCAGGTGTTCCTTTGGCAGTGCAGAGACACGTTATACAGTGGGCTGTGGAACGGACATTTGTTACGAGATAACCTTGTTAAAGTGACCTGGCTTGTGGTCTACAATGGCTATGTTGGAGGGTAATGAAGCCTTGAAAAAACTTCTTCATATGTTTGCCTCAAGCCAAACAGATGACGTGCCTTCTAGTGTGGGGTGCCTGGGGAAGAGAGGCTATCGGTTAGGTGGGAAGGTTTGGTTGTCCTTGCAAATATGCATCTGAGCATTACTTAGTGTCATCTCCAGCCCCAAGTCTGATGTGGTTGGGAGGTGCGTTACAGGCTGCTGCAAAATCCCTGAGGCAGAAGCTGCTCATATTTTTGGCTAAGCGCAACATCCCGTGAGCTTTCCTGTGAGCAACTGTGCAGGATCTTTCATGCTTGCCAGGCTTCTAAGTATCAGAATTTAAGCCTAGTTCTGTATAGATGGAGACTACAAAATGATGTCATTTTCTTGCTACTGCTTATTTTTGGATGTTGCCAATGCAGTTCAAAGCGAATATCTTAGTGACTTAAAGAAGACTGGAATATTTGTGGCCTTATTTTTTCTGGCAATAGATGAGACTGAATTGTGGTCACAATAGGATAAAATGTAATTATTTTTTCTAACTCTGCCAAGTTTCAGAATTATTCTTTTATTGATGTGCTTTTGGCTTTTACCATTTATTATCTGTTTAGATGAGATATAAAGAATAGCTTTGGAGAGGAAATCCATTTAAAGCAAACCACTAATCTTTACTGGCTATTGCAGATTTTAATTTTTATTTTTCACAGATGAACCCTATCATAACCAAACCACGAACGCCTGTGATGAAAGAATCGGTCCATTTTTAATGTGAAGAATTTAAGGATTTGTGTGTAGATGATTGAATGGAAAAGTGACAGAGATAAAAGTTATTGGAAGTATGGTGTTTGGTATTTCATGCCAACAGTAATAGCTCAGGCACAATTTACTTACAGAGCTGCTGACAAAAGAAGTCATTTGCTGCCAATTTTTGAATTGTTGTCCTCCAGATTCTTTCTGTGTTGCAGTATAACTTTGGCATTGAGTTGCATTTGATTGCAAACATCAAAAAGTTGCTCTGAAAGGATACCCGCTCTGAAGAATGTTATTTTGCTTCTTTGCTATATTGCTAACAGACTTGTGTCATTCATATTTAAAAAGAACAAGCTATTTTTGAGGATGTTAAAAATAACAGACGGCTTCCTAACAAGAAAAGTGTGGAAGGTTGGTTTTTTTTCCTTTTTTTTAACCATTTATTTTGTGTTTGGAGATGACTGTGACATATTTATGGATTGCTTTATTTAATCTGACCAGAAGCAAAGAAAGGGACATGCTAGATCAAATGTCAGATTAGGAATTTTCCGGAAAGGAAATACCGTCTTCCTGAAGTATTTAGCACTGACATCCAATAAACTGTTTAAGTAGCTGATGGCATGGGGTTTGTTTTGAAGGAAAAGTTTGTGGAAAATGGGCCAAGCTTGAGTTTGAGGACAATACAGCTGAATTTAGTGTGTCTGCCACTGGATCCAAACAAGAGCCACTGCTTTCCTTTCCATCGTGAATTTGGGAAGATGCTCAATCTGAATCAATAGGTTATAGCCTCTTTGGAGCGCATCTTCAGGAGAATCCACACAATATTTTCCGTCTTCGTTAACACCTCTTACAAGCAAACTGTTCCTATTGTAGTGCCTTGTACACTAGCTCTTGCTCTCTTCTTGCTTTCTACCTGCTCTCACAAAGTCTGTGCTAGCTAACATGGTCCTTTAACCCAGCCCCAGCCCTTAGAGCTCACTGTCCTAAGGCAGAGGCAGCCAGGGAAGGAAGAGGAAAGAATATTATCAATGCATGAATGTCCCTTCCTCAATTTTGCCTGTCACTCGTTTTCACTTTTTTCCCTCATTATAACTTGCTGTTTCTTTCTAGATGTCCATAAATTGGTTCTTGGACATAAAGGCGGGTGAACCCCCCCCACACGCTCTGTTTTACTCTCCTGAAGGCTCACAGTCCCCCTGCCCCATTATAGCAGTGTGATAACTGCTCCTCTTTCCACCTTCTTATCTCAAAGTCAAGGATTCAAACTGGATGTGTGATTTTCCTCCCTCTCCAATTAAGTGAAAAATGTGGGCTTAAATTGAATTTGACAAGTAGTTTTGTATTACAAGTAAATTATGGAAGAATTAAAAAAAAAAATAGAACCAAATAGGTTTCACAATAAAGTAATACTCTTCAGGCTACATTTACAGGGGGTTTCAGGCACTTATTTTCTCCCCACGTTTCTTTGCAAATTGTGCCCATGTCTCCTGAAACCAGACTTTCACTTACCACTTTCATTTGATTTACCAGAAATGCTCACAGCTAAAACACTATGTGCCTCTCCAAGTATTGCAAAACATTCCTTTTGGGGCTGTCCCCAAATGATGACTTAAAATATAATTCAGTTCAGCAAATACAAGAAAAAAAAAACAAACAAGGGAGCATTTGCCCTGATTGAGAGCAGGCTGAGCTGTAAATGTTTTCCTTATTCCCCTCTTTCCCCAAGTCAAACTCTGTACCAGTAAGTTATTTTCATTTCTTAAAGAGTTGTTTCAGGAGCTGGGATTGGGACTAGCTGACCCTCACCTACCCCTATGCTTGTCATCAGTGCCTACCACTTTTTTTAGGGCTGATGTATGGAGAAGGGAGGAGGTGATAGGCTTTTTCTCCAGGGGACCTCATGGCTGCTCCTGGTGTTGCCTGGTGGGGTGAGTGTATCCATCCCCACCTCTGGGCTGGCTGCCTGGGCTCCTGCCTTTGCTGGGCATATTTCTAGCTGGACTGTGCAACTCGCTGCATTTTCTGGGGGCTGGTTGCCTGCATGGTGCCATGTGTTTTGTCCATGAGAATGGACTGCCTGAATATGGTGACTTCTGTTTTGTCCTGTTCTTGTTTTGTTTTTTCCATTCCTTACTTCATCTTTTTGGTGCTGTATTTGAATCCAGGATGGTCTGCTGTTGCTAGCAGTGGTATGTATTATTTCATATGTATTAATGAGGTGTGTCTCTTTTCTGTCCTGTGCCAAATGCAGCATGCTTATCAGAAAGAGACCAACAATCTCACAGACACGAATTTCTGTGTTCTTTCTCTACCTTATTTTACTGATGGAAGGGATTTATTCCTCCTCTTCTGTCCTCTTGTAAACTTTCAAATTTCTCTATTTTAGTTTTTGGGTTTTTAAGTTTGCTTACTGGGATCCTGGGCAAAGACAACAGCAAAAAATTGGAGCCTTAATTCCCTAATTGCACACACATAATTTTAAAGCCACCATGGTTCCTTCTGTAAATTAGCAGACTACTTGGAACAGTGTGTGTTTACTGACATGAAGCACTTTACGGAGAGCATCAAAGCAACACAGCAGACCTCCGGATCTTTCATGGCTTGTTTGTAAATTTTTACTAGGAGACTTGATTCCCAGGGACACCTCAATAATTTCCACTCACAATAACAGAGCCTTGTGCATGAGTGGAGCATAACCGCCTTCCCTCTTCACATGAAAGCTGGTGAGTAAGCTACTTTTTTGTGATTAGGGAGCATGTTTTAGATCTCTCACAGACCCCACATTGCCTGCCTATGTGCAGTGTGTTCTGCAAGCAGCCCCTGTACCAAGCCTGGCCCTGCAGAATGAGTGACACCCATGGGCACTGTGCTGCCTTTTGGAGAAGACCGTATTTGGGATCTGCCAGCTCTTTTATATGCAAAGACACAAAGGTAGCAGTTAGTCTGTAGGAGTCTTGGCTATCCTCTATGGTTTTGGGTCCATCTGCTTGTGCTAGATTGTTTTGTCAAAAGCACAGCTGCTTTCTAAAGCTGAGCCACACAGGGGAAGTCAGGCCCTGGTGCAGCAGTCCAGCTCCTGTGTGATTACTGGGGATGTGACTGAATGGAACTCCAGTGGCAGCAGATTTCTTGGATAATGCCGCTGGATCTGACAGCAGCAGAGGTCTGAATATCTCCCTGTTCTTGCTGCTCTTGCTCCTCATGCCTGCCTTTCCCTTCTTTCTTTTATCCCTTCTCTTCCTTGTTACATGTACTCGTGGCCTTTTCGTCAGCCACAGATTTTCAGCCTTCTGCAGTCCAAGCAAGTGGTCTCTTCCAGGTTGGATACAGGCATTAAAGCAGAGAGTCTCCTATCTGAATGGTTTTGCAGGAGCAATGCAAGGAGAGTCTGATGCTGTTCTTGCAGACCGACTAGATGGTGTTTAGTAGGTCTAGAGACCCTGGGCAATTCATACAAATCTCTAGTGCGCATTGCAAATGAACATTTTTCCTTAGTGGCTTGTTGCATGCCCAGAAGCAGAGTGAGTTGTTGCTGAAAGCAACAGGCACATCTCTGCAGTCCCTCTGCTGAATTTCAAATCCCTGCTCCAAAGTATGGAACCACTGAAGTTTTTCCAATAAAGTGGTTGTACAACTTTGTTGATATGGGCACGTCTTTCTAATTGCTTTTTCAGAAACAGCCTGTTTTACCTGATACTTTCAAGGAAGAAAACAATTTCGGCTTGACACAAGCTCCTGGAAGGGAAAACTTTCAGCCTGAATGAATGAAAACTGTCAAAAGAACAAGTAGCTGGAAATACGGGTTTGTAGTTGAATGTGTGGAGCAGCCAAAGCTGCTATTAGTGCTTCATATAATGTAGTTGCTTGAAGTACCTCTATATCAGCCTTTAACTGGTCTGGGATGGGGAATAATGAGCCTAAACATGGATTTCAGTGCCTCAGGTGTGTGTCATGCAGAGGAAATAAAATGACTGAAATCGATGGAAGTTTTAAATTGCAGGCATGGTGCTTAGGTTTCCTGAGCTCTGGTGGAAGGTGCCTGTGCTTTGATGAGGTCTTATTTTTCCTGTTAGCCCTGCTCCGCCTTGTCTCCTCGTCGCGTCGGTGGAATGTCTGGTATGAAGGGAAGTCCTTTTTCATCTTGGTCCCATCTTTGATCCATTAAGTGCATTTTGCCACTTTCCTTTTTTCTTTTTCTGTTCCTGATGCCTTACTGTGCCTCTTCTCCTCTCCCAGTTCCTCCCAGTTTTCTTCCTCTTCTTTCATCGCACACAGAATGAGGTATGCATTGCCTTGGAAGAATAAGGAAAAGCCATGAGTGATGTTGCCTTCTCTGCTGTATATACCAATGTGGTTATGCCCTGATCTGCTTTCCTTGAAAATCACAGAATCACAAACAGCAAGAACACCAAAGGACACTATGTGGTCACAACTGAAAATGTACATGAAGAATTGGTGCCATTATCAGTGCAAATGAGTTAAAACAGTTGTGACTTTAATAAAATCTCTCTATGGCCCCCTAAAGAGTTGAATAAAACTGCTTCTGTTTATGTGTGTTTATGCATCTGGGTCTGCGTGAGTAGTGGTGGCTGGGGTTCAGGGCTCTCTGGGGAGATAAGGAGCAAGGATGCCGCACATATGCTTCAGGGAATGTCAAGACCACTCAAAGAAAGAAGCAGGAGGGCTTTTCTTTCTTCTCCCTTGCAAAACCTGTAGCTGTGACTGATATTTTATTTCCCCCATTGACAAGTATTTTAAACAAGTTAAAAATCCAGATGTGTCTAGAATATATTGTTTTTTCTTTTTTCAATTCATTTTTTTCTCCACAATGGATTTTCATTCCTGTTTTCTCCCTGGGATATTACATACACTTGCCCTTTGATTGTCCTCAAGGAGAAATATAGGTGGAGCTAGATTGAAAAGGTACTTCTCCAATATAAGATGTAGCTGGCTGGACAGAATATAAGTCATCTTTAAGTAGAAAAGGTAAGGTGGTTTCTATAGACAAAACACGGCTCCTGTAAATCTTGGTGTATTCTCAGCAGGGGAGTCTGTCAGATGGGTTTGGAATTAGGTCTGTATCTACCAGTGACCTAAAGCTTTGGCATTCACTTAAAATAGCCCTTTCTAAGTTTAGAAATGTCTCAATTAGAAGTGTGTTACTGTTATCAATAATCAAGAATAAGTTAACAGCCTTACTTTTATACTCATCCTTCTAATGCCTTCCTTTGGTATGGAGATTTTGAAAGTGCTAGTTCAAAACGCTGGCATTTGCTGGGAGTTGGATCCATTTCCTGAGAAGAATATAAATGGGAGCAATGATCTTCTCACAGCAGAGGGACCTGGCCAAAACAAGCTGTTGAAATACCAAAGCTTGTTCTACTTCGTACTTATCTTGGTCTTTTAGATGTCTCTGAATGGGAGCATCCATCATAAATCTTAATTGTTTGTTCGCTTCCCGTAAGAAAACATTTGACGAGAAAACAAGAGCGAGTTCATGTTTCATACCAGAGGCGAGTCAGCTACAGCATGGGATAAATTTGTTGCCGATATCAGTTTGTGATAGCTTATGCAGGCAATGAACGGCAGCTGAGGAGCTGCCCCGCTCCTTTCTGTAAACTCTGGATGCCTCCAATGGTACAGGCAAATTAAAAAAGCAGCCTGCTTCTTAGAGGAGTTTGTTTTGATTAACACAGAGTCCATCTGGTACCAGCAAAGTTTACATTCCTGTAAACTGCATGGTATTGAGTTTTACTAGGCCATGTACACTGCTGTCTTCAATTATAAAATCTCCGAGTGCCCTGATGATGTAATTGACTTCAGGATGAGCTGTGCTTTTCAGGAAGCTGGAGCTTCCAAATATCTGTCTTGGTCTCCACTTGAACCGTGTGAGAGAAGTCCCTTTATTATTAAGCATTTCTTGAATTTATTGTTCGTTGTGATTCTGGTTGCTTCAGGGAGTATTTCTGAAAGGCTTTTTAAAGATAGCAAGTAGGCAATTACATGCTGGTTTGCTTTTTGGGAAAGCTAGCGTGAAGCAGAGGTGGAACCGCTGCCCAAGCGGGCTCTCTTCACACTCATTGAACAAACCTGGCGATCTGGTTTTCCTCCTGTAATATTTATCTGTTCATTATGAAAATCTGCAAGACCCACACCTTGAAATGTTTGTTTACTCCAGAGGTAGCATTTTGCTGTGTGGAGCTACTGTCAATACAGTTTTCTTATACATGTCCCACGCCTGCTCTCATGCATGTGTGTTTTGGCACAGGGCACAGCCACATATGCTGTTCAGGGTGGAGCAGGCGACGGAGTGGTTCCCATGAACAGTGGGATGTTTGGCAGCCTGGTGTGGTTGGCAAATGGATGGAAATCTGACCTGTAAATGACTTTATACAAAGGAGCTGTTTAAAATGGGTATAAACCGGTTAGTGTTGTAATAGTAATTTCTTTGATTGTCCTAGCTAAAGACAAAATTAAGAGCTTTGGCTGATCTTAAGGTTGTCTGAGCAAAATTCAACATAACTTCAGATGTTCTTGCAAGCTGCAATTTTGTAGGTAATGTAGTAGCATTTTACATGCTGTGTGTCACTGACATTTAGCAAACTTCCTCACCCAGGTCACATTTGCAGTTCATTTGATTTTAATACCTAAATTGTGTATTGTTCTTCGCCTTCACCAGACATGAGATGTTTTCCTAGTTACCTTTCCTGAAACAAGTAGTAGCCTCAATAAGGTCCTCTGAAAGACCACAGGGTTCTTGTAAAGCTTTGATGCATTGAGCATAACCCATATATTGGTGCCACTCCTACAGGTTGATATTTTGGGCAGACAGCTGGATTACCAAGCAATGAACCATGTTATATTTTGTGGTTTTCAGATAGACTTCAGGACAGCAGCTTTCTCAAAATGGAAAAACTTTGCATATTAATTGAACTGTTATGGAAAGAATCATTTCTTAACTGAAGCTGCAAAATAGTGAAAGCATTTGGAGGAAGGACTGGAAAGCTCAGGGTTCTCCAAACTGTCTTGCTTCATCCATTCCCAGTAGCCCATTGCTTTCATTCTGGTTCCTTCTTGCTTGCTGCCCATCTGCTCTTCAGCATAGAGTGGTGATTTGCAACTGGTGTCAATGCAGGGTTTTTTTGGTTGGTTTTTTTTTTTTTTTTTTGGTGGAGATGATACTGTTCCACAACATAAATGTGAGGGGCCTGCCAGGATATTCTGAAATGCTTTCAAAAGCCCTGCAGTGGCCTTTGACTTGTAGATAAACTCATGCCTTGAAACTGGGTTTGATAGCTTGCATAGTGTTATACTTGCTGGAAGTGTGAGATGCAGGCAGCAGTTTAGTTACTCATAAGCAGACAAAAAAAGTCAAAATCAAGATGTTTAAAGAGTAAGCATTCCTGCACTGTACTGCCAAGGATGAAGGAGCAACTACTTTCTTCTGTTTACATTCATTTTCTGGCTTTAATTTACTCCTCAGGTCAGGCTTGAGAGTGAACATACAGAGATGGTAATGGCATAGGTTCCTCTGAGGAGTGGTGTCTAGACCCAGATCCATGTCCAGTTTTGCAAGGCCCTGAAGCATGGACACACTTTCCTGAGCCTCGACAGCTTAAAACGAAGTCTACCCTTTTTGAAAGGCTGCCTGTTTGTGAACAAACAGTGTGTTGTAACAACTGCTAGGGACAGCTGGAACATCTTCGATGCAAACTTGATTTGTTAAAAGCCAGAGCCGTGCCAAGCATGGCAAAACAGGGGGTCTGTGTGCCCCCACCTCCTGCAGGTGCTACCCATGGGCTTGTAGCTTGCATGACCGCAGGTGACTGTTCTGGTGGGTGGCAAACATGTGGCCTGGAGGGGACAGGCACCTCATGAGTTTTAGGTCACCAGTCTGCGGTGATGCAGTTTCTCAAGGATGAAGCTGGCAGACTTCTTGACACCGAAAAAAGTGCTACTCTGTCTCTAATTGAAGTCTTGCAGAAAAAGCTGAACTGTTCTGGCTGATCTGTTCCCAGAATAATTCCACCTAAAGCAAATATTGGTAATGGAAAGTTTCTGCCCAAAGTGCTGCAGTTAGTTAAAACGAGTGAAAACAGGTTCTTGAAATGAGTCAGGCAGAGTGATTAATAGAGGTCTCTCCTCCCTCCACCCATAAAAATATAAACAAAACACAACCCAACACTTCTGTTCCCGCTGCAAATTGTGAGGGGGTTGTGTTTCATAAAAGGTTCCAGTACAGAACAAAAGACCAGGGTTTGATCTAAATGCTATTAAAGTCACCGAGAGTCTTTCCCTTTGGCGGTGGTGGGCTTTGCAGCAAGGCCGTGGTGAACACTTGAAGGCCAACCTGACCTTTCATGGAGAGAGAAAGCTGAAGGCTTAGTTGCATCTTGCTTGTACTTGCTGGAGCCTGATTTAAATCAGTGGGAGCTCAAAAAACTTTGCACTTTGTGGAGTTCAGCTCTTGAAGACTAATTTGACATTTAAGTTGGATTCACTGCTTAAATGTCAACATTTGTAAATAAGTAGATACGAAAGACTGAAAGTCATCTGGCTTGCTTTACAATGTAAGGTTTGGTTCCGAAGTTTTAGGCGCAACACTTAGGGAAGGTTTTCTGGAGAGCAGTTATTTTGTAGAGAGCACCCAGATGTACTTCTTTATTGTTAAATGCTGCCTCTGTTTCTTGCTGGCTTTGCCCCTGTTGCTTTTGTCTGCAATGTAATCTGTTCTCCATCTTGCTGTGGTGACCAGGCTTGCAAACTTCCTACTATAGAAAATATGAACAAAAAGCCAGATATTAAAGACTCTTGGTAGCATTAGGAAGTGCTGCAGTCGTGGTTTTTCGAAGACTTGAAGGGTGGAAACAATCAGATGATAGACTTTCTTGAGGAATTTGGAGAGGAAATAACTTGCAGTTTATATGCTAGATGGGAGAAATGTATGGTGTTTTCATGCTTAGAAAGCTATCTTGCATGCAGGTGACGTGATTCATGCTGCAGTTTTTGTAAATAATTTAAATAGAGTATCCCAATACTGATTGTGTGTCACACAGAAGAACCTGCAACTGTTTTCATTCTCAATTTATTTTGTTTACTTGATATTTATAACTTCTTAAAATTATTTGTCACTTTTTCAATACTTTTCTCTGTGCTTAAAATATTCCTGTTGTCTCTTCTGTATTTCTTTCTATTTCTCATCGCTTTATTGCAATGACAAAGCCTCTGTAAGGTTCAGTAGAAATGGAATTATAATTGAATTAATATCATAGGTAGGGTGCCATTTGTTATATTAAGAAAGCTCCTTAGAACTTGGCGAGTGCTTCTGCTCTATATTAAAATAAATATGTAGTTTTGGCTCCAGATAGTTTAAGTTTACTCATTGAGAAACAGGAAGGTTTTTCTGAACCCTCCTACAACAATAAGCCACCTGCGTGTTTACCTCTGTGCAGTTAATTATCATAACACCTTGTCAACAGACTTGTAATGAAACTTAAGCATGCAGAATACACTTTAAAAAAAATGCTTAAAGTTCAGTTCTGCTAGACAGTTATTACCATCTCTAGAGACTAAGGACAGAGCTGGGATCAAGAAGTGTCCGCATTTCAATCATGGCCTAAAATTTAATTGCTCTGTTTGGGTGATCTTTTGGAAATGTGTCTTGGTGTAGTTTTCTGGGAGTCTGAAGACAGCAATCTTGGTAAGACACGTGGGGATTTTCTGAGGAGTGAATTGATGATTTTAAAAAACCGAACCAAATCAAAACCAGATTTTGATGGGGGAAACTGCAATATATTACAGTGTAAATTATTTGAAGTAGTCTTGGTATTTTACTTAAGTCATGTGGAAAGAGCTTTGAAGAGTAAGAGGGATGTCATTATTACTGCACCTTAGTATACAATGGTTAAAACAATATTCAGGGTTTTTTTTTCAGTTTGAAAAATGAGTTATTGTTTCAAAGTATTGCAACAAATATTTATTTCCTTGTATTTCAGCTACCTGACTGCAAATAACAACCAGAATTTCTTGTACACTGCAAGGCCTTTTTTGAAGAGAGCTGCTTTGGTGATAAGCTATGTAAGTACAAATGGACTTGGCCGTGTATTTCTGTGTATGTGGCAAGAATCAATGTTGTGTTGTAGTATCCCAAGACTTGGAAAGCTTAGATGGTAGATCTTAATACAATGTTAGCCTTGGAAAATAGTCAAGAAAACTTCAGCTGGGCAGACACAAGAATACTGTAGTGTTTGCAGTTCAGATTTTCTTTTAATTTATAGTGCTTGCCCTTACAGTTGTGTAATCATCTGCACGTATTTCTTGCCCGAAATACAGGGCGACTCTGGTGCCGGGCTGACTTTTCAGTGGCATGCTGTTTAGTTTCAGTGCAGTGCTTGGTAGGAGTCACAAGAAGAGCTCTGCCTGCAAATACCTGGGGCTTGGTGTGCTCCAAGCAGGACTTGACAGATTGCAGAGGAGAAAAAACAAGCACCTTCATGTGTGCTGGGTGTGCAGCTCCCTGTGCTGCTCTAGGAGCCAGATCGCCTTGCTTGTCCCTTGACAAGTAGTTCCCAGAAAGGTAGAGGAGTGCCAGCCCACAGAAGTCCTTCCAGGGATCAGGATTACACAGCATGAGAAACACCAGTGGAGCTTGTCCTTACACCTATACCAGCATGAGTGAATGATAGTATCTTTTAAGACATCAGTCATGTTTTTCCCCTCTGTATTTAGGTAGATGTCAATGGCAAAATTCTGCAGTCTGAGCTGCATCAGGGTAATGGATTTGTCCTTCAAAATGCTGTCTTTGTTGTGGGTAGCCAAGATATGCCAGTTGCTGTCAGTAATGCACATGTGAAACTGAGGGGGGACACAACAACATAGCGTGCTGTGCTGAGGGTTGGCACATTTGTCACCTTGCACAGGGTGGAAAAATTGAATTTTGCCTAAACCACTGAGCTGACTCGCTTCTAGGCACAGAGCAGAGCACGGAGAGCTATCACACCAAAATATTTGCTGGAGGCTGTAGTAGTAGTGCATTACTAACCAAGATGTTCTTCTTTGAAGGTGATTCTCATGTTGTATTGCCGCCTCTGGATAATGGGAGGATCCATGCCAATGTTTTCGGAGCAGGACAATCCAGCTTCATTCTCACCATATTTACTGACGAGGTACAATGCCACTAATCAAGCAAAAGTTTTTGAAAGTGTAATCTTGACATTATTTTTTCCCTGCACTACAATGTTTTACAGATGGTGAATGAGAAGATGTGTTTAGTCTTAATTACTTCTCCTTATTGCTCTGTCTAGAATAGAAAGCAAGCAGCATTATTTGAACCCCAAAGCATGCTCCAAGTCCTGTAGAGTTATGTTACAGATGCTTTCTTACTGAGAAATCTGGGCTTATTTTTATGCAAAACCCAAATAATTTAGTTTAATTGCTTAAGCACAGGACTGGAAAGGCTAGTGGCTGAAGCCTAATCCTAAACCTTAAAACTGGCTGCTCCTAAGGTATGGGAGGCAAGCATTCAGTTTCAGCTTCAGCTGAAGTTTGTATAAAATGGGAATGACCGTGCATGTTGGTGGAATATCAGTGGCTGATCAGTGAAGGTGAAAGGTAGGAACCTGGTGGCACTGACTACTGACCTATTACTGCATAGCTCTGGCTGAGCATAGGATGGGATGCTGTGGATTAATTAAAAACAATGAAACTGAAATTTGTGTAAACAGAGTTTTGTTATTTTATAACTTTTTTTTTTTTTTTTAAATGTAAATGTTTAAATTTGGTAAAAAATAATGTGGGTTTTTTTCTTACCTGAGAACCTGGTGTGGTTAGGTGGACTGATACCACAGCTTTCTGGCTCTGCTGGGCCAGACCAGCAAGGCAGTGGCAGCTGTGACTTAGCTTTTCTGTCCAGACCTAACCAGTCCAGTACTCCAAGAAGGTGGCAGAAAGTTGATTTGTTCTTAAGACAGAGCTCTGTGCATACTGTTTGTTCTGGTTAGCTACCGAACTAGGGAAAGACACTTCGGAGGTTTCTGGAGGAATTCCCTGATGTGTCAAATGAAATGGGAACAGTCGTCTTATGTGTCACTTTCTGGCTTTGCTGGCTCCTCATTCCAGCAGTGGAATTGCAGCTGAGACACAGGTTCAAATCAAGCAATCCTTATTCAACATCTGCTGCAGAATCGGACTGGATCTCATTTGGGAGACCTTTATGATAATGTGACAACAGCTCCTATTACCATAAAAGCTAAAAGTGCTTCCAGGAAGCACGTTGTCAGATTTGGAAAGCTCTGATCTGTTCACAGCATTTCTGGCAGGGTCATTAATACCAGACTCTGTGTGGCACAGTGTGAAGGATTTGCTGCTGTCCCTTTTTCATATGCTTATGCTGAGATCGGGGATCATCAAGTCATAAATGATCCTGGCCTGATTCCAATTATGTACTCTGCTGCAAATATCTTTCTCCTGTGTGTGTCTTTACATCTTGTAATGACAGGGGAAGGTTTTTTTAAACCCAAAAGCTAAGTCATTCTTGAAGTATGAAACAGTGACTATTTTTATTAACAGCCTTATGAAAGAGAAGCAAGAGCACTCCTGGCTGAGATCCTCCCAGCAGCAGCCACCCTGGCTTCACCTGCAGTCCAGCAACACCTACCTGCTCCAACCTAATTAAGGAAACCCTTGCCAGTAAAAACCAGTATTACTATTCTGGGAGGATTCTAAAACCCTGTAGTTAGCCCAGCTCTTCCACTTCTGCTGAGCTTGATCTTAATCCTCACTTTAGCCAATTTACTCAAAGCTTATATATTCCATCCAGAAAACCCATCCCTTCAGCAAGTCCAGATGCCAGCTGTTATGTGGCTTTCTAAACACAGAGTTGAATTTAGCCCATCAGTTCCTTCTCAGCTGATCTAGCAGCAGTCTCCCATGGCTGATGCTCAAGCACAGATCTTGACAAAATGAATGTAAGAGGTTCAAAACAAGCCAAGGAGGTGGCTTGCAACAGGTAATTGAGCTGGGCAGCTCCTTGCTACAGGATGCTGTGGGTGTGCTGAAAGTTTATGCAGGCTCGTAGAGAGATTTGCCAAGTTAAAAAAAGAAATCCAGGTTACTAAATATGCAGAAACCACATCCAACTCAGGGACATCATGCTAGCTAGAATCTGCGAAAAAGTATCTTGTTCTTATCCTGTTCTTTTGTGCTTTGCTTGGCATTAATTGTCGATCACTGTTGGAGAGTATCTGGGCAGACCTTTGGTGTGGCCCAGTTTGGCCTTAAAACGTAGAGACTATGTTCTCTGTAACATCTCCAGTCTTGAACAACACAAGTGTATACACTAAAGTAGAGAACTGATTTATTTAACCATTGGAAGATGAAACATGCTGAAATAGTGACAGTTTTCCAGTCTTTAAAAAAAAAATCATCTGTTCAGTACGTGAATTAAATTACTGTCTTTAAAATTACAAGGGAATGGGGATGCAAATAAATGCTTTGAAAGTCAGAATATGAATGCTTCCATCCCTGCAAGGTACTGGATTTTCTAATATTCCAAAATACCTTAAAACCTTCAGTGAAATAAATGAAAGCCACATTTTCATGTCCTTCGGTGTGTTGCTTGGCAAGGGTGATCTGAGAAGATGACATCTGTCCATCACTCCCTTTCTCAGCTGAGGCAGAAATGAAGGTGTTGGGAATCCTGCTATTTGTAAGCGTTAGAGCCTGTCCACGCAGCCGTGTTCTACGCTGCTGCAGAAAGGATGTACCTTCTCCAGTGACCTACCATAGAGAACACAGATTTCTAGTTATTGTGACTTGCCATCCTGAAATCCGCTACGGATAAGCGGTTGCAATAGAAAAACCAATCCCAAACATGTGTTACAACATTCTTGCTTGTATTAGATGAAAGTTGAGGGAGAATGCAATTAGAAGGGTTTCAAGAGCTACCCAGCTTTTAGATAAACAGTGTACTGAAGTGCAGCTTGAGTGTTAGCAGGGCGTTGAGCAGTGGGCTGTCATGCTTCAGACGTTTCACACAATGTTCCTTTATTCTGCCATTCTTGAGGGGAAAGAAGTAGGAGGCCTCTGAGTAAACAGATTGTATTACTAACACCATGGTCAGAGAAGGGAAAAGTCCATTGTACAGCATGTCTCAAGGTGTGTGAAACAGATTAAATCCTACCAGTAATTTCAAACTAAGAAAAAGGGTTTTTTTAAGTATATCTTCGGGAGTCAAGTTATGTTATTTTCTGCTGGTGTATGGCTTGCAACGTCCCTTGGCTGATCACTCTGAGCACAAAGCAGCTTATTTATGCTGTTGCATTAAATAGTTAATGCATTTCTACTAAGACTGCCTTGAGATAACATTGTCCTGTGGTTGAACTGCGCTCTCTGGTTTTCTGTATTTTTTTGCTGTTTCAGTCAGGTAAATGAGAATTCAGTGCTGCAGAAAGCCGAAGAAATGCTTATACATAAAAACTGGCACATACTCATTTTCACAGAGATTTGTGACTGTTTTCTGAGCAATGTATTTAATCATTCCAGCTGTAACTTAAGGAAATGAACTTTTGAGAGGCACACAGTGGTCCTGTGCTGGGAGAAGTGGGTGTCTGTGCCAGCCAGTTGTGCCAAGGCAATAGCAGTCAAGTGCAGCAGCTACTCTTGTATGGGATTATCACTGAAAAGTTCTGCCTGTTTTGTCAGTGTTTTCTGTCATTGCCCAAAGGTGATTAACTTCAGCCCCACATTATCTCTGTAGGCGCCCAGCATTCAGGGCTTACTTCTAGACAAAAGGGAGAACAACAGTGTTGGTAAGAATTGCTGCCATGCCCACGCACAGGCCAGACAATCCATACATTAAATGTGAACTGTATTCATTATTCCAAGGGGGCTGGGGATCAGGAGGAAGCCTATCTGGAAGATGGTGCTACAAAGCAAACTGATGTTTAGTACCCCTGCCATGTGAAAGTTTTTAGCATCTCAGTTAAGTTTTCTTGGTTTAATGAACAAACCCAGATAGGTAGTGGTGCCCTGGAAATCAGATTGATAGGCATTTTTAATGGGTCATGGTGCTTGCTGCGAGCGCTGGTTACACAAGTCTTCTGTGCCAAAAACTTGCGTACGGAACAGAGGGGTTGCAGCCAAAGCAGAGGCCATTGGCTCCTCTAGGCAATGCATTTTGCTTTTCAAAATACTTCCATGCAGGAGGGCTAGACCATGGCCAGGGTCTGAGGTGAAGCAGTGTGCCCAGGACATCCCGGCATGGGTTAGGTAACACTCTGAGGTACAATGGACCATTTCCAGAAGTGTTATTATAGTGGGTTTATGAGCTCTGGTTTTAATTTCCTGAGGATCGGCCACCAGTATCTTGGTGGCTGTCCAGAGGACACTCCATGCCCTCCTGCCTCTGTGAGCCTCTTCTGAAGCAATTGTCTGACGGTGGCTGGGGGCAACTGCCTGACTTGTAGAGCCTGCCACCATCGTTGGCACACTGACGATCACGTCTGATCACAAGGCGTGCTTTCACCCACAGCACGTGGGGGTTTGCAGGGAGAAAACAGAACAAGATTAATCCCAGGTTTTCCCTGTTGAGACTCTGACAGCAGGCTCGGGTTTCATGGGAAATTCACAGGCTCTTTCAGTCTTTATTCTTCAAGAATTTGATATTTTTTGGATTCTTAGCCACGGAGGTGAAAGAACTGAGAGTGCTGTTCACCAGATCAAAGCTCTTGAGGCTGTGAAGCTATAAAGGACAACATAGTCTGCCTTTCCCACTGTGCCCCTGGTGCACACAAACCCACTTTCTAGAGGAGTTACCTCGCTATTCATCAAGCTGCAGTTGCCTATGCATCTGTATCTTTCTTTCCTACGCCTGTCCTCTACTGACTGGAAGCTCTTTCCCCCTAGACGCAAAATGTTTGATGAAAGCAAATACACAGGCACTTTTCCCAGTTATGAGTATTTTATGTCTAGCCGATACTTGCGTTTGGATGTTAAATTGGAATTTGTCTGTTGCTTGTTTGTGTAGTCTTACTCCACCACCACCAAATGTGCTGGATATACACAGTATGACTTTTCTAAGGCTATGAAAAGAGAATGTTTAGGCCGACAATATACACAGCAGGGAAATAAACTCATGGGGGGGAAGGTATGACTGGACTGGCAGTTCCCCCGGGGAAGCACAAGCACATACAATTTTAAGACAATATCCTTAAATACCACCACCTGGTTATAATTGCAGCCACATGTGTCCTAGGAGGACATTATTGTGAAGCGGCTCATCAAACACACTTGGCTTTAGGGCTTTGTGGAGGATGAAGAGAGCCTTGAGGTGAAATCAGTTCAGCTGTTACTGTGAGTGAGAAGCTCCTTTCCCTACCAAAGGACCCCTTCTCGCCCTTACAGTGAGCTGAAACCTCCCTGAGTCCCTGGCAGTGCACAGTGTTCTCAGAGAGTGTTAACAAGGTCTGTGATTTCTGAAAGGGCAACGACTATCTTCTTGCTTCTGTTTCAGGTTGCCCCCTTCTTTGTACACTCCCTTCTTTCCCAAATACCACTTATGTGCACTGTTATCACTTGTCTTCCAGATGGGTCCTTTTCCCCGCCCCCCCCCCAACCAAGACAATATTTTGCCATTGCCTTGCCAAACCCCTCAGTGCAGGAACATCTTTCACTTGTGGGTGCATACCTTGTTGGGCCTTTGGGGTGGGGTGGCCCCTTGCTGTTTGTCAGGATTGTGATATGTTGTCCCAGAACTGGATAAGTGGTAAGTTGCTCCACTGTATGCACATGGAAAGAATAGAGTCAGTGGCCCCTACTGTTCCATGCAGCCGTGGTGGGGCACGGTCTGAGTCTTGTGATCACTCCTGTAGCGCAGTTTTGGGAAGAAAGCCATAATCTCAGTCCCTGGAAGGTGGGGGGGAAAGCTTAAAATGCTCCAAAATCAGAAAGCAAATGAAACTCCTCATAAATTTCTATAAATCTTGTAATTTTTTTTTTTTTTTAGCTCATCTCACAGTCCTCATGTGTTCTGATTGCCTGGGTTTGGCAGAGCTGAGACAGGTTTTTCCAAGCTCATTAGTCTATTACCGCAAAGGGTAACAATCTCTCAAGTATTTTATGTCCTATTGTTTATGGCTGTAAGCAGCATCCCTTTACTTTCATTTTTGCACCAGAAGCAGTCAGTTCAGGTATTTGTTTTCTGCAACAGGTTCTAGATATGAGTCATCCTGTATGTATCTGAAACAAAGTATGCAACAGTAGATTCAAACTAAAAAATTTAAAACTAAACAAAGTGGATTGCCATGACAACACCTGCTACCTCCAAGAAGAGCTCTCTTTTCCTGAACATGCCAGAGGTGGTGAGAAGTGAAAAGAAACATTTGATACCTGCTGAAACTTGGATTTCCATGTTCAATTTGCAAATAAGAAAAAAATATCTCTGCTGCAATGCAAATGCTGTTAACCAGCCTGGGGGAAAACTGATTGCCAATTAGGAGGCAGATTCTTCCAATCACCTCAGCAGTAACACTCTGTCTTGCCTGAGATTAACTGATAGAGCAGGAGATGTTACAGGCAGGGATTTTTCTCCCTTGGAGTTCCAGCAGACATGAACAGCAATAGAGAGAAGATAATTAATTTAAAATTTAATTCACTTAGTCAACTAATTAAAAGAAAATACTTTTGTTGCCATTTACAGGTAGGCTGCTGATATGTAATTAGCTCCTGGAATGGTTCCATGAATCTTTGACTCTTAAAAATTTCCTTGCGGTGTTGGCTTTGGTGAGAGTGTTCTTCAAAAGTTTCCCCTGCATTTAGCTTTTTCCCTGGTTACCCTTGTGATATGAGAGCCATACAGAAGTAAAGGAATATCACGTGCTTTCCGGAGCCCTGAGTAAAAAGCAGCACTGAATTGTCAGCAACTATTATGAGCATCCTGTTATTTTTCTGTTCCTAGTATCTAGAATAGCAATAGTTTCCAATGCTTTATTTTATACAGAGCCATTCATTGTGTTCAAGGACAGGTTATCAGTGCTGAAAGTGTATCCAGACTTTTACTTGGATCAGAGCTTGCTCAATCAAGGTGTTCTTGCAGCTTACAAATGCCTGCTGAAGTCAGGCAGTGCCCTCCTGGCTCTTGTTTCCATGTCTGCTGTTGGCATGTGCATGTTCAGTGAGAGCCTTCAGGCTTGACAATGAGAGCTGTAGCCAAGGATTCTCCAGTAGGATGTCTGGAGAGGCAAACCAGTTGACCACACATAGATGGTAATGACTGTCACAGGCTTTAAAATCGTTCTCTGCTGTTGGCAGAGCGTATTTAAGACACTAATTATTGCTGTAATGGAACAGAGCGATTGTCTATCTCCTCTGGCACCTGCCTCTGGCAGCGAGTTGTGCACGTGACTCCCGAGGAAGACAGAAACACTGCAAGCACAGGGAACGACACACTTGTTTACAAACCTCTCCTGACCAGTGCACATCCTGGAGTGTATCTTCTCATATTCAACAGCAGTTTGCTCTAACCTTCCAGCAGAAAAGCATTAGTGCACACTAATCTGGCTACCCTGAGTTCCTCTTAAAATTTGTTAAACTGACGCAAATATGTTATGGCAGCATACTGTGTTTATTTATTCAATGCTGCATAACGATTTATCAGCTCCTGCCTTATCACTGAAGATGCAGAAAAGCAACTAGTCCATCTTTAACTGCAGTGCTACAGCTTGCAAAGATCTCAAATGTTGTCTCCTTCCTTCCTACCCAGCAGCCCAGTCTGAGTAAGTAAGGGGGGAGGGTTTCTTATGTGTGTTGTGGTTTGCGTAGAAACTGCCATGAATATTATGATGCTTATTGAAAATGTTCATATGCCAAGGCATAAAAGGACACTCCCCCCAAAAAAACTGGGCTTTCCTAAGACGTGAAGTGCAACACTAACTCAGCACTTCTGAAAATCCTGTCTAATATACATACTTGTAACAATATCATATGCCATAACATTGTTCAGATTGACATAAATGGCCATGATTTTACTTTTAAAAGTAAAGCCAGAAATGGATCTCGGTTTGGCTTTTAAGTCAGTAGCTGTAAATAAATGCTGGCAACCTTTTCTGAGCTGATGGTGCATTGAGGCTGGTACAGAAGTCTGGTTTGTATTGTGGCCGAGCAGAGGTGGGGCCAGGCCATACACAGCATCAGAAGCAAGCACGTTGGTGTGATTAAGCTCCACCAGCTTTTGTGTTGCTGTGTTTTGCTGTAGTGCGGGCCAGAAAAGATTGGCTTGGTGACTAGAAAAGACGTATTTGTTTCTTCAGAAATAGTGAACAATCAAAATTGCAAGAAGAGTTTGAGTAAAATTAGATTATGTTTTTGAGGGATGCTTTCTTAAATAGAAACTGGCTTTTTAATCGCTGCCTCAGTTAAGAGAGAAAATAGATTTTCTCTCAATTTTCTCCTTGTTTACTGCCTCAGGGTGGGGAAGGGGAGGACAATGGAGGGATGGAAGAGAAATGTACCAAATGGCTGAAAACCTTAAGAATGTGAGAATATTTCATTTTCCATCAGAATTGGGAGCTTAGAAAGATTTGTGGGGAAATGAGAATGTGCCTTTTCCACTGTGTACAATGAAACATTATTCTAGTTATGTAAGCCTCCCTGCTTTTGGGTTGCTGTGCTGCTGGAGATGCTTGTTTTTTGGATGAGAAGAGAAACTGGTATCCTAACTCTCTGTGGTTATTTTAAGACGTTTTCACAAAAATTTAGGCCTGTTTCATCCCCTTGTCTCGGCCCAACACCTGTTTGGGAACTTCTGTCCTGCCTGCCTGGAATAACATTTAGCTTCAGTGCCTTACCCCTCCTGCCATAAATACAATAAAATGTTGTAACTTTGACCCCCAAGAGGCATGTTTCGAAGTGGTGAGTGAAACAGTCCTCTGTCTACATGGCTCTACATCTCTTGGGGGTCCTTTGTTATTAAGAAACTTCCAAAGGTACCATGGGCAACTGGGTGTGGTAACAACAGCCAAAGCAGACTCAGATGGAAGAAATCCTATGCAGGATAGAATATAATTTCATTTCTTTTTGAGTGTTTGCCATCTTTGGTGCTGTGTACAATGTGGATTTTTCATTTGGGAGGCGAGGAAGGGTTTGTCTGTTCGAAGGCTGTCACAATTCTGCTTGGTTGACTTCATGATTGCTGGAATCATCTCCAGCCTCTTGCATACAAAAGCATTTGAGCTTTTGTAAATGTTCTTTGAGGGGGATGCACTTTTGAGCAAGTAGGTGTCAAGTAGCAAAAGGCTGGGAAGGGAGATTTTACTATTTTTCTGGTTTTCTTTTAATTTTTTTTCTTGTTTTCTTTAGCCCAGTTGCACACATGCTGTTCTTGTTCAGTCTTTTGAAAGCACTGCATACTTCCTAGATGGCAACATGTTCCCCATTTCCATTCCCGATTAGTTTCCTCTCTATCGAGAGGACTAATTAATGAAGATTACAACAATTTGAAAGGCTCTCTACTTCTCCATCAATCCTGTGGTACGTCTCATGTGAGCTGCCCCCAGCCCTAATAAGCTACGATGGGATCTGCCACGAATCATCCTGTGCTTCCTTTCTTCTGTATTTTCTCTCTGTGCTGGGATGCAAGGAGAGAAGACAGAGGTCTGGCTTTAATTGCTCAGTATTGTGCACATAGGAGAAATGCTAAATTCTAAGTTAAACCTAGCTAGAGGGCTATTTTGTATTGCAGGAGTGATGCAGTGAACTGTGAAACAATTCAATATATGTATGTACCTGCTTAGTTATCATTCATTTATTGTTGAAGCTGGTAGAAAGTAATTTCAAAAATGTAGCATTTGAATGGGAGATGAAGATTTCTTAGTTTTCCAAAGGCTGGTGCATAAATATTATTGATCTTGTGTTATTTCTTTAAATGAGCTCTTGAAGTGCCCCTCGCCTATGTTAGCATCTCTTTATTTAATAGAGAAGTATGGTATTGCCTGTGTGTGCAGAGCTAATTTTTTTTTTTTTTCCTCTCCTCCCATATAGTAAGTGGTAATTGCCAAAGGAAAATGTTTCATGTGTTGGCAGTCATTCCATGTGCTATGTTACCTGTTTTCTTTTGCAGGTTTCTAACTTATTCCTACCTTCTGGCCTTCAATGCATGGCTTCTGCTGGCACCAATCACCCTGTGCTACGACTGGCAGGTCGGCAGCATCCCTTTGATTGAGTCCATCTGGGACACGAGAAACTTAGCTACAGTGTTCCTGGTGGTGGTGATGATGCTACTCAGCCTACACTGCATAGCTGCATTCAAGGTAAAAATGAAAGACATCTAATAGAATGTTTTGTTTAAAATCTTTTGTTTCCTAATCTTCAGATGGAATGGTCATTAAATGCAGATTTTCCTCTGAAATGCACTGGATTGAGGTGAAAAATCGTATCACTACATAACTACTGCAGGCAAGCTTATCAGGTGAAAATGTCCCTCTTGTTCAATGTCTCAGCCTCTAATTCGTCTGATTCAAGGGCAAAACTTGGCCTGGAGTTCTTCATTCAATTACTGTTACCGATCCCGCCTAAGTTAAGTGTCTCTGCCTCTCCATAGTCATTAGGCTCTTTGTCACTTGCTTCAAACAGGACTGGGAACTGTCATCTGCATAGCCATTTGAAAATGAAATCAATTATTGTATTCATACTTTTGCTGTGCTTCTAAAACCTAAATGTTGGATACATCTTGATGAGAAGATTTCCCATCAGCAGATTAATGGAATGTGGGAAACCTGAAACGATCTGGAAATTATTTAGTGTAAATAATATAGTTGGTAAGCTGTGCTTCACAGTTCAGCATTTCTGATCCACCATTAATCATATTGCACAAATGAAAGTGAGGTTGTACTAGACTTGCCAGAGATCAGGTATGCACCTACGTGGAAGGGGTTTTTTGTGGATCATAGGGAGTTACAAGCTATTCCTCATTCAGTTGTGTTGGGGAAGCTTCTTTTCAGAAATATGTTGGTAATAATTTTTGAAATAATACAAAAGTTTCTTTTCCTGAAACTTATGTATCACTGAAAAGCATAGTAAGGGAATGACAGGTTTTTAATACCTATGTTATGCTCAAGTGGGCAGGTCATGTACATGCTTCAGTCTACCCTGACTTCAGTCTTCTCTGTGCTCCTGGTAAGAGACAGAAAATGAACCAGTTTGAGACTGCAGAGTTATTAACTTAGGTTATGCATTGGCAGATGCTGTATGGGAAATATGGGAAAATACCCTATCAGGTAATCACTTGTTCTACCTGCAGGTTGTGCATGCTCTTGTATTCCTCCTGCTTTCATTACTCACTGGTAGAGAGATTCAGAAGTATTTGTATTAGACCTAATCCTGTTCCCAGGGAAATTAATGATAAACTTCTCATTAGCCCAGTACTGAACACTTCTGAAAAATCTTATCCCATGTTCCTTGAAGTTTCGGTTGCTTTTTATTTCTCCTGTTGTTGGAACTGGTGCTATGTGCAAGATTAATGTTGTTGGTTTGTTGGGGGAAAAAAAAAAAAAAATCTCTTAAGATTATCCAGAGACATCTTGTGTTATTTTATTTTGGGTAAAACAATAATCCAGAAGGATTCCTTTGGTTAGCTGAATTGTTTGTCTTCTGTCAAACTGCAAAACAAAATATTTCAAAGCACTTTGTGCATTACATGTCTAGATTGTATCATATATTTATTCCTTCTGGTTTTTTACTTAAAGGCAAAACAATTCAGTCTGGATTTATGAATACCACTGTTTGATTTGGAACTGCAGCTTCTAATTTTTTGTGAAAATAAGTTCAGTGCTTTGCTCTTAACCACTGTTAAGTTTGCACGAAGCAACATGAATTTCACTTTCCAGGCATTTACTTACTGGATGCTTTGAAATTCATCTTGTAGATTCCTTTGCGTTTATCTTTCAAAACTCCAAACACAGAATAAATTGGATCTGAAGTGACCTGCTTTTGTTTCTAACCGAAGTAAAACCAATCAGTCTCTGCTCACAGCCTCCCAGCGAACCCTCTGTGAACATGGAACTGATAATGGTTCCTGGGGGTCGACTTGGACATGCTTCCCCCAGCTCTCGGTATAGTTAAAGCTAGCTGAAATATTCTACTTTTCAGGAAATTCTAAATTTCTCAGGCTATTTTCTATCTAGTTTTAATGATTCTCTTAACAACCCAACTGTGATACTGCCATTAAGTGGTATGAAGATGATTGTGTTGTTCCAAGTAGTATGAATTATTGAGGAAAGCAAACAGTAGGAAGAGACACATTTCCTGAAAATAAATTATCCTGTTGAGCTTTGGATGCTCTCAGGAACATCTTCTACAGTGAGGAGAGGGATGTTCAGGACATGTGAACTGTAGGCACAATTCATTATATTAGGCTCTTAAGAAAGCTTCTTTCTAATTGCAACAGCAGTGGCCTTTCATAGGACATTCCTCCCTCCAAGGAGGACCATCCTTCAGTCATGCCCGAGACAGGCTATTTCTTGGTGTTTTTCAGCTTGCAGGCAGCATGAGGTGCATCAGTTGATTTTTCACATTTCATAAAGCATAAGATGTTCTGCTTTCTTTTTGAAGCAAACACAAAACTGTCTTAGCAGCTGTTTTTCTCTCCTTTTTCATTGCAAAGTCTAACCTGGAAGCAATAGCTTGCAGTTTTCTAAGGGATGGTTTTAGAGTGAGCAGGCATACAGTTTGCATGCCTTTAATTGAATGTGTAGGTGTACAGGGATAAGAGAGGACAAAACCTCATGTTCATTCTCATTGGCTCTAGCACTTTCCTTTCTGTGGCAGGGAGAAGGGAAGTGCTGGAAATGATTTTGGCAGAAGTGGAAATATTTGTGCAGTGAACACTGAACTGATTTTCAGTGGCAAGAGGTGACACTTGTACATCCACAAAACATGCTTTGAGGAGACTCACAGAATATATTACATGGACTGTAGTTAGAGAATGCACGTATTGGACTTCTGCCTTTGTTGCCATTGAATTTTAAACGGGGCTAATTTGTTGTTGATGTTTGTGATTAGGGCAATAACCTTGTCGGCATGTATGTATAGTGCTGATAAAGGATATCTATGGCATGAAGCTTTCTTGTTCCATGTCTTTTTGTGAACGTTATACCTCAGAAAGAGAAGAAACAGTGCTTTGTTTGGAATGTATTTGTTACTAGATGGGGGTTTTTATGCTGAAAACTGAAGAAACAGAGAAGGCAGCTCTCCAGTTTGTTGTTTGGAGAGAGAAGTATTCCTTCTCGGGCACTTTTGCTGTTCTTCTCCTTACATAATGAGGAAGTTACCTGAAAAATTGCTTTGTTAATTCCTTGTGTGTCACTTTCATTCACTGAGTTGTTGTGTGCATAATGCTAATCCCTCTTGCTTATCAGCCACAGAACTCCCCCTGAGCAGCTCCCCAAGAAGGACCTGTTGCTCTGCACAGTGTTTAGGTGTGCACAGCCATGCTTATCTCTTCCTGTAGCCATCCCTGTCATGCGTGAATAAAGAGGCCCGACGGGAATAAAGGAAAGGCCTGGTCCTTGGTGCACCTCCCGCTGTGGGAGTAAAGGACCTTGCTGTCATCTCTGCCCAAGATTTTTTCATAGTGACTAATGTGGCAAAGTTGCAGCTCATTGTTAGACAGCTCTTTGAAACATTTCGAGACTTGCTTTTTCACCATGCAGATATCCAGCATGCTCTGTAAATTGCAGTCTCTTGTGCCAAGGCTACTCTATGATTCTATTTTAGCCAAGGCACCAGGAGTCACTGGCAGGTCTCAAAATCCTCAGGTTCTGCTTAGCTCTTTGGGGTGAACTTCCTCACCTGGTCTGCTTGGGCTTTGAATACCGTGCTGGAGATGTGACAAAGGCTGGGGATGCTATTGCAAACACCTGCATCCCAGAACAACAGTAATAGTTGGGAAAAGAGGATGAGATTTGTTTATTGTTCATTTTCAAAGACAGCCTCAACTGCAAGGAATGGATATGGACTGTCTTCCAGCTCTGGGACTAGGTAGATTACAAAGGTACCAGCGAAATGAATGAAGCACTCTTTTTGCTTGCCAAGCACGCCAGCTACAAGACCAGGGAAATAATCTGTCTGATGCTTCAAATGGCCACCAGCATACCTAAGGGCCCATAGCACTGCCTTTTTGTGCTGGAAGAAACAGTGAGCACCTGGTGAATCAGAAAGAGGACAACAATTCTTGGCGTATCGTCAGGCCAACAGTTATTTCTTTGACGTGTCATAATAATTCAATGAGCGTGAAAGGAAAACCCTTCAGATGTTTGAAATGCCACTCTGCATGGAATTTTTAGGTTGCTGCTTAGTTAGCAGTGTGATTAAAATGCAGCTTGTCCTGTAGTTGTAGCTGTGAATGCATGCACAGAACACACGATGGATCAGGTTCCACTTTCTGTGTGGTACCTTATGTATGGAGGGCTGGTAGCGCGAAAACTCATGTGTGTGCAACGGGGTGATCTGGAAAGCTAATTTCAAACAGTAGCTTTTGTACCTGACCAGTCTGGGGGAATTTATTGTACCTCATACTGCTTGGTCCTCATCTGGCATTTATACTCGTGAGCAATGCTATAGAGGTACCTTATGGTGGTTCACAGCCATAACAGCCTTCTACCTGTTCAGCAGGAATATGTAATTACATGCAACAGTTTGCTCATGTCTGAGGAGGGAGTGCTACTTCTGTTTCACATTAATTAAAAAAAATAATATCTAGTATCCTATAGGATATATCTTCTTCAAAGAACATGCTTTGCTGCTGTGTGTGACACGGCTACATATGGTTCAGGAAATTGTGATGATTTTCAGGTTGTATTCATTACAGGCAAATGAGATACATATTATTATCCTGTTCTTTCATATGCTGGTTGTTTTTTACTTCAGGTCTAATTTTAAGGTACTGCTGCCTCTGTGTTTCTCTGCATGCTGCTTCTTAGCCAAGACAAGGCATTTTATACCAAGCTATTATGACTCTAATTTGTGCTGTAATTGGCATCGTATTGCCATTTATCTAGTGGTTTATGTGTAGGAATATAATCCAAGCATATTCCTTACTCACAAACTATTTTTCTTAGCTGACAGTGTTTAATACCATCAAGGAGAGGAACATGTTTGCATCTTCTCTTTGTCTCCATGTTTCTGTTGGTTTTGCTGGCACTCATTGTGTGTATCCTGTCATGCTATTTACTTTACCCTGCACTCCTGAGACCTTTGCCTCATTTCTCAGGTTTGGCATTTCATTAATAAATCACAGCTTATGGACCTTTCTGGGGAACAATTGTCTTTTATAATATTCTACAGTAGTTCCAGCACAGAAAGTATGCCTAGCAAAATTCATATGCCACAACACTTCCAGAACAATACCTGCTTCAAAGGCACAGCAAGGTGAATAAGGCTATTTATCGACGGAGTCTATCTGACGGGCTGGAAACCACAGTCATTTTCATAAAAGGTCCATTTAAAATAAATCCTGCTTTCATTTTCCTGAGGGCCCACTTGAATTCCTTGCACACAGAGAGAAGGTCAGGACTGATGTTCTTAATCCTTAGCAGTGAGGTTTTTCTCTGCTGCTTCTGTTGTTAATGTTTGCTGTGGGGAGAGAGTAATAAGCCAGAAAGACTCTGTTTAGCGAAAGCTGGAGGCGGGGGGGTGTGGAGCCCCGTGCGAGCGCTCTGCGTGCCTTGCCAGCCACGTTTCTGCTCTGTCGAGTGCCGCAAGTGGATCAGCTGTGGGTCCCTGGCGGGACTGGAAGAAACACAAAAGAGGTTCCCAGGGTGCTTGCTGTGCCAACTGACAAACGAGCAAAAGAGGAAACCTTCATCAGTCTTTCTGCCGCTCTGAATTAAAAAAGCAAACACAAAAACTATCAAAATACATTTTGCATCAGATTATTTATTTTTGTCTTGGTAGATGTTTGAAATAACAGGTTTCGAGTGTGATACTCTTGAGTAAATACAACCATAGCTGAAGTAGTTCTGATTTGGCTCACCATGAAGATATTCAGCATCTCACCAAACAGGCTCTTAACTCCTGCAAGGAGTTTGTCACACTGGGTAGGTAGTTTTCATAGTGGTAGGTATTCTGCCATTTTCAGCATATTAACACTGAATTACTATATTTTCTGAGATACACTTTTTGTTTGCTACCAGTTTGCTGCTTCTGATTTGACTTAATATTCTAAGACCCACATGGAACTGAAAGGTTTTGGAGTGCCACAAGAGTAGGATGAGGAGAGGGCAGGTGGAATGAGGACCAAGCAATTTACAGCTGAGGGAGATGATGATGCTCATTGTTTCTTGTTAGTCTGAGTTAAACATTAGGGTGCCAAACTATTATAGGATTTTTATTAGGATCCTCTTGTTCAGTGTTACCTCTTAAGAACAAACTCGCCATGAACAGAGTTGCCAGAGATTGTGCTGGTATGTACTGCAAGCAGTGTTTAAATTTTACCTTTTTTTTTTCCCTTTTGTTTTTTTTTTTTCCCCTGTGTAGTGAAGCAGCCTGCAGTCACAGATTGAAAGGGAAGAGGGAAAAACAGCCTCAAGGTCAAAAGCGTTTTTCTATTTCCTGGAGCAATTTGTTGACTTTCCTATTTCCTTTTGGAATGTTCCACTTTTCCTTCAAAGACGTGTGTGCCCCTGCATCCTGCTCAAATTGGCTTGTCAAGTGGAATTAGAAACTTCAGAGATTAAGGATTGGGAAAATGATCTTATATCTTTTAGAAACCTGGCTAAGAGACTGTAAACACACAGCTGAATGGATGGGTAGTTGAGGTCAGGAGGGAAAAAGAAAATAGTAGATGCCAAAATTTTACGTTAAGATACTAAAATAAAAAAGTGAAATGTCGGTAGAATACACTTTTGTGCCCTGCTGTGCGTTATGGGACTGGGAAAGGACTGCTTTCTGGTTTTATTCTGTAATTGAGAGCCTGATTTCCAGAGTATTTGAGCATCCACAGTACCCACTGATGTAAATAGAGTTTTTAGGCACTTTCAGTATTCTGAAAAATAGGCTATTTCACCTAGTGGTACAGATGAAGACGTGCTTCCTTCTGGAAACAGAAAGTGAATGATCTTATTAGGGCAGTCTCAGATATGTGCCAAGGATTTCTCTTTGGATAATCCCAGGTTAGGAAGCCAGTGATACTTTCAGGGGTTTTGATTCTGACTGGTGCATGTTTGCCTGTACACCAGTTCCTGAATAGGCAGTGCTGCTGGTGCTGGAAAGTAGTTTTTGTTGTTGCTGAATGCTGGGAATAGGATCAATGTGTCAGTTAATAAGCAGTGAGCAATGATGGTCAAAATAGTGTTATAAATCTCCACAGCTCTGGACTATCTATGAAGTATAAAATTTTCTTAATTCTAGTGAGTTGTAACTGTGGGTGATTTTATCAGAACTAGATGATCACCAAGGAAAACTGAACTATTTTAGGAAGACAGTGAATTGCTAAGCCTGGCATTCAAGCAGCTGGTGCTACTGAAGATGCTGATTTTTTTTTGTGGTTTTTTTTTTTTTTTTTTTTGTTGGGATCAGATGGAAGAATAAAACTGATAAATTGTAGTGATTACAGAATTTGCAGCTCTTTTTGGAGGAGCAAGCTGATTAAGCCTGGTGTCTGAGCCAGATTTGAAGCTGGACAGTTACCTTTTCTTTACCAAATGTTTGAGTTTTTTAGACCATCTGTGGACACCTGACTTTTGGCACCATTCACTCGTCTGTGGTGGCAAAGGCAGCAGAGCAAAACAGCCACGGCTCCACAGCGCACTCCTGTTTGGCCACAGAAGATAAAGACACGCACGTCCTATCCTGATTTCCACTGGTGACTTGAAGAAAACCATGCTGGTACACAGAGCATGGCACAGCTCTGCTATGGCATGTCTGTGCCCACACCAGTGAGGTGGGACTGGGGAGCACCCAGTGCTTGCTTCTGTGAGCTTTACGTCAACAGATTTTTTTTTTCCTGTGAAAGAATGAATCCCCCAATTGCTAATTGGCTTCAGTTTGCTTTTTGTCACCTTATGTGTGAATGCAGAGTGAATTTGACATGCTTCTACATCACCCCTTTTATCTTTAATATCTTATATGTTAGAACTGCAAGAGTAGATATTTGCAGATCCTGACCCCTTGCCAGGAGATGCTGCCAGTGGTTTGGTGCAGGCTGGTGCAGAGCTGCTTGTGGCTTCATCAGTAACTGGTATAACAGGAATACATAAATTAAGTTTTTGTGTGTAGTCTGCACTAAGAGTTTGCACAAGTGGATGTTAGGAATAAACTGAAGAACTGTAATTCTCTGTCCGTGGTCTACATTCAGTCATGTAGCTTCTTTGAATTTCTGTGTCTCTTTTGATGGATAATGCACTTACTTCCTAGGCCTGCAAGCATTTGAAAATGTGTAATAGCAATCATTCCTTTTATACAGCCATGCACTACCAACTTTCCTGGATACCAGCTTTTCTGTGCTTGCAGTCAGATGTTCCAAGCATAACATCTCACTGGCTGCAATCAACCATCCAGAGCTCGCTGGCAGAGAGTGATTTATGCTTTTAGTAGAAAGGAAACCTTTAATCCATGGAGCTGTTGGTTCTAAATGATGGAGAGGTGACACTTGCCTCATTCTCAAAATAAACTCTTAAAGGAAGAAATTAAACCTATTTGATTGCTACCTTCCCATCACACAGGCAAGCATGTATAAACATCTTCGGAAAATTTTCAAGGTAGAACAGAACAGAGTTTGCGTGGATTTGTTTGCCCAGCTGCTGTCTTCTGCAAGGTGCAACTTTGTCCAGCCAGGAGGAAGGTTGTCCTCATGGCTCAGCTTTCCAATGCCTCAGCCCTTGGAGATGCCAGGGGATGTGAACATAAGTCCTGCCATCACAGTGTGAGACTTCATGGACTTGGCACCTCAGACGATGCTTTCTCAGGGAGAAAGACAGGGAATTTCCAGTGGGCTCATGCAAGTCCATATTTTATGACAGGTATGTTGAAGTAATCTGTGTACCTTCTGCACTTGTACTTTGGGGGCTCTGGCTTGTAGAAGACTTGTGATTTAACAGTAATCAGCAAATATTTATTTGTGGCTCAGGAATATGTCTTATATGTAATATGGGAAGATCTCTCTCAGTTGTAAACTCAAGATTTTCTTCCTTTTCCCCTAAATTGCCAAGGAAGCAATTTTTGAGATTTATTGCTGTGTTGATCGTTTTTGGCCTTGCAGTGATTCTTTGCTATTTTGTTTTAGTGTGACAATTTTTTGCCTTGCCTCTGGGAGAAGAAGTGGTGTTCTTTAGTTCTTTGATAAGTCTATGAAAAGTAGCAGGTTGAAAAATTCTTTATTGGTTTATGGTTTTTTGTTTGGTTCATTTTTTTGTTTGGGTTTTTTTTATGTTACAGTATAATGAAGGCCTAATTGTAATTAGAGGTAGATGTGAATTTGAACCCCCCGACCAAACTACCTGCTGTAAGGAATTCTATTTTAATTTGAAGGCGGCTTGCCTTTAACAAAAAGAATCATTCTAAGCTTAATTCAAAGTTGCTGTTTTTCTTCCCCAGACACTTCTGTGACAGATAGGAAGATAAGTTTTATATTTCTAAAAGAAAGCACTTATCTTTAAGAGGAAAGGAGATGTCTCTCTGTCAAAGGAATTAAGTGATCTATAATATCTAGTACTAGCTTTTTTATTTTAAGGAAAAAGGAAGGCAAACAAAATTGCTTACTACTCTTCAACTGCTTCAGGTACTTGGAAGATGCTGGTTCTGCCACATTTAACTCAGCTGTCTTTTAAGTAGGCTCATATGACCAGAGTAGTTAAACCAAATAGATGGTCCTGATATTTCTTTTTTTTTTTCCCTGAAAAATGTAATAAGCTGCAGGTTGGGTATTTTTATTATTATTTAAAAAACATACGGAGGGCATCTCCTATAGCTCATGTGGGATGAAAGATCCCATTGCTCTCAGTTCCTACAGCCCTACAGTACCAGTCCTTGACATTCTTGCACCATTCTGTTCTGCTTGTCTACTCGTTTATTCGATGTACAGGTTTTATTTGTCTTTCTCCAGCATTCAGTTTCCTTTGCTTATCTGCAATGCTGCAGCCTTGAATAACACTGTGTCCTTCCTAGAGATATTAAGAGGATGCTTTTCCAATTATTGATTTAACAAACAACAACTGGAGAAATATTTGATGCCTAGTTCATTTGAAAGCAGGAGCATATTTTGGGGACAGAGAACATTTTATGTATTAGCAGTGCACTCCCTTTGGCCCAACGTACCTTCTTGTACCTCTATGTCTTTGTTGTTAAACTCCTGGAGTAGTGTGGTGGCAGCAAATGAGCACCATAATTAGGCCAGACAGAGTGGAAAGGGAGTGTCAAATGGCAAGAGAGAAATGGAGTGTATGTCCAGAGCTGGGTGGGAGGGAAGGTAGAGTTGAGCTAGGACTGATAATTTGCATTCAGAGTTGAGAAGTCATTTTAAATCCTTTTTTTTTTTTTTTTTTTTTTTTTTTAAAAAAAAAAAACTATTCAATTTTCTATTGTAATTACAAGCCAGAATGACCATTACCAGGCACCTCTGCTCATCAGCTTTATGGATTGGTGTCAGCTTTAGCTCTAGGAATAATGTATTTTAAGTGCTGTTATGACTGCAAGAAGGCACTAGTAACTGTGATTTCAAGACACTGAAGAAGTGGATAATATAAGCAGGTAACTGTGGTGCTGTTTAAATCAGATATTGATCAAGAAGTCTGGAGATGTGAATTCTGCTCCCCTCTCTGACTCATGTTTCCTCTTTCAGCCAGAGGAAGCCAGCGCATGTTTTTGTGATCCTGTGGTTCAGAGCCTCCTAACATCTACCTTTGCATTTGGTACCCATCGAAAATGTTCATTGTCTTTGCCACAGAATAGGATGACTATAATTTAATACATGGACTTCTGAATTTTAGCTACTGATTAGGCCAGTGGTAACTGGTGTCGCAGTCTGATGCTGTGCAAAAGCAAGACAGGTTGTACTGCTCAGCCCTGCGTCACTGATTGAGCTCCATTCTCTTGTTCAGTGTTTCTAAATTTAAATCCCTCCAGTAAAGAGAAGTCAATTTGTTCTCCGAAGTTGAGAAATTGCCCGCAACAATTAGAAAGTGCTACAACCATTAAGTGATTCTAGTTGCATCTGTTTCTAAGCATGACAAAGTTCTCCCAATGGGTGCAGAAGGGTGCTGCAGTGGTATCGCAGGGCAGGAAAGCACAGATGTCTGCTTGGGTGATTTAACAGACCTAAAGCTACGCTTCTGTTAGCCTGATGTCATTCCGTAAGGTCATCAACAGAATGCATGAGCTGATTCCCCCTCTTGGGGTGGAGCTAAATCTGAAACCCAGCTTGCCTGAGGAGGCGTGGGTCTCTGCGTGGCAGGAGCAGTGACTGATGCTCATCAAGGCATCCCGAGATGCTCATGTCAGCCGTGCAGATCACAGTTGTTTTGAACTGCGTGTGGCAATTCGATTTCTCCTCAAAGAGCGAGCCAACATTAAACTGAGCTCAATGAAGGGTATTAACTGAGCTCAAGTGAAAGACATTAATTTTAATATATCACGTCTCAAATTTCCAGCTCCTGAGAGTATGGAGATCTCGTGTGCAAAAGTATCATTTCAAGTTTAGATACTGTCTCAAAAGGGATAATATGACTGCATTACTGTGCCATTTGGGGCTAGTTTTCTTTACACAAAATGTGACTGATTGAACAGCTTTCTCTGTTATAAACATTTAGGATTGAACGCAGCAGTCTGTATGTGATATGTGTTTGTGTATTTACATACAGCTACACTGTGGTAGACATGCTAATATATGCATTCACACTGTTCTGTACTTACATATTACTAATATGGGGTATATCTTAAGTACTACCTAGGCCATCTGAAGAGAGCTGCATACAATAGATCTGACCTTGGAAAAGATACTAAGGGTAATAACATAGTGTGATTACAGTTTGTGCATTTTCTGAGCGTATCAAAAGCATAAACAGTGCAGCAATATGGAAGAATGGTGTCTTGGAATAATTTCTTTTAAATGCAGAACATCAAACGTTAATGTAAGTTGCTTTTTTTCTGAATAAGAATCTCAAAAGGAAAGGGGTAAGTTAGTGGTGAATTAATTTGAATTTTTTAGTTGATATTTGTTTAATTTTGTGTTATTGCAGAAACTGGAACACAAAGAAGTTTTGGTTGGCTTGTTGTTCCTGGTTTTCCCATTCATCCCAGCCAGCAACCTCTTCTTCAGGGTGGGATTTGTGGTGGCAGAGCGAGTCCTTTACATGCCGAGGTAACTATTGCAATTGAATTCCTTTTTAATGAGACCACCATCCCATTTTCTAAATGTAGGCATGATTACTTCTTCCCTTTTACAATACTTCAAACATTATGTTGCTAGTCAGTGTGTTCTCTGCCTTTGAGTTTTGGCTTGATAGCATGAGAGATTTTATAGTCAGTTGAGAGCAGATTGCTTGGCAGGAGCAAAGCTATCCAAAATCTTTTTTTTTTTTTTTTTTTTCTTTAACACACATTTTTTTTTTTGGGTGTGCTTGAAACAGCTAACTACAGTGCTGAGGTGTTGTTTCTTGAGGATTCTCCGCTCTCTCTTGGGAGTATTATCTACTTATATTGTCCAATGTCTTTACCCTAAGGACAGTATCTGAAAAGTTAACCTATCATATTTTTTTTGTGGTAATGCTCAGCTTTCCCACTTCATTAGGTGGTCAGTAAAAACAAAGGTAATAGTATTGCTGTCTTAAAAGGCTGCTGGCTTCAGTTATGGAATATGTGCATGACCTCCTGCCTGTAAGCTATTGACTACATACGCATCTAGGGGTGGAGGATTTGTAGTTGTTGAAGAGGATGAGGAAAATCCAGCCATTCCTCCATCCCTTCAGCCTCTGCCCTAGGATTTCCCTCAGCTTCCATCCTCTAACAATTGTCACTTCAGCAGTCTGGGTGTTTCTGATGGCCTTTACTCAAGGATAACTTTGAGGTGTTACTTCTGACGTCTCCACAGTGTCCAGACCAGAGCTTGCAGTGGCAAAGGATATTCATCCACGATGAACCAGACCATTCCTTATTTCACAGAATCGCAGCATGGTTGAGGTTGGAAAGGGTGTCTGGAGGTCATCTGATCCAAACCCCCTGATCAAGCTACAGCCAGTTGCCTGGGACCATGATGGCTTTTGAATATCTCCAAGGCGGGAAACTGCACAGCCTCTCTGGGCAATCTGTGCCAGTGCAGTTTGTTCCAGCCAGGAGCATAAATGGTTGTTCTTGGGTGCTGAAAGTCAGAAAGCCCAATTCTTGGGTGCAGAGGGTGAGCATCTGTCATCTCTAATGTGAACTGCCATTGTAGAGCTGTTGACAAAGCAGAAGTCCTCAGTTTCACTCTGGATTACTTTGTGGTAATCGAAACAATAGTTTATTCCACAAAATGTTTAAATTGCATTCCTCAGAAGATGTGGATCCAAAAATCCTAAGAAAAATGGTCATAGGCGGTCTTTTGCAAAGCTGCATGCATATTGTGATCATCATTTGTATAAGCACTATCACAAAAGGGCGTCTCATTGGTGCAAAACTCAGGCTGCGCAGAAGCTGTTGCATTTATTACAAGCTTCTTAGGCAGTTAGGCTGTATCTCTGTGCTTTGCTCTATATGGACTTGGTTTTTGGGTCAAATCCTGCTGACTATTCACATTGCTAGCCCTGCTTTTGTTTGCTGAGAGTATACCTGAAAGTATATTGAGTGAAAGTTGTCCCTCAGAGTTATTTTGCAAACAATACCCTCAACTAATGCATCTTGCATCAGTTCAAATTAACTTGGAAATCAGATTGCTTTAAATTCATGTAAAAGAAAATGAGGAAACACATGAAAGTGCAAAGCTATTAAGGAAACAGTCAGCTGAACACAGGGCCGTGTTGAGTAGCTGCATTTCTGAATCTCAAAAGAACAACTGCGGAAAATACTTCAGCTGTCAGCAGTTCCTCGTCCTCCTCCAGATGAGACTGCTGATGTGATGAGAGGAGGAGCAATGAATAAGAAAAAATGATATTTTTGCACAGAGAAAATTAATCAGCGTTAACATGTGTGCATATAGTTTGTATAATGCCTTTCATCTCCCTGAGGGCTTTGCAAATACATGACCTACAAAGTAGGTAATTGATAGTTGCTGCTTTTTTTTTTTTTTTTCCCAGGCAGGAAAACTGAGGCAGAAGGATTAAATGATTTCTCTGGAGTAAATCTTTGTGGGAGTCCCTGAATCTCATACTTTGCTCAGATCACTGATGTCCTGTTTTGCAATATTTAGTTTTTGCTCTTACCCCAGACTGGCAGACAGCTGGCATGAAAAGGGAAGGCAAAGCCTGGCAGTTTGTGGGAGAGGTGGGCAGTTTCCAGCCAAAGAATCTTGAGAGAGCTGAGCTATTGACTCCCAAGTTACCAAGAAATGAACTTTCCTACATCCTTAGGGTTCAAAATTACTTGAATGGTGAGGAGCACTTCTGCAAACATTCATGACTATGGCAGAATAAAAATAATGTGGGTTGTGGTTGTTTTTTTTCCCTTTGGAGTGAGGCAGTTTTATAATGACGGCTTTAGGAAGGCATCATGTTCTTTATCTAGAACAGCCTTTAGCAGTTTTCTCAGATTACATCTTGAACTTTTGAATAGGCCCTTGAATAGGGTTCTTCTATCCTTTGCCATTCCTTCTCTAAAACTCAGCAAGTCAGAGGTGGTCATTCAGCTTTGTTTAGACAAAAGTCCTCAATCAGATGGAGAGAACTTGGTGATCTATTTTTTTGGGCTTATGCTGGCTGGAAGGTGCTTTTCTATCTCTGTTTCAAGTAATAGCCTTTTATTATTATTTATGAATGTGACAGTTGCATATATGTGTCACAGCCTGAAGTCCTCAATCAGTGTTTCTCAGTAGTTACCTGAGCAAAATGTCAAGCATTTTCTTTTCAAAAAAAGTTAAGTAAGGACCCAAGGAATTATGTAAAAGATGTAAATAGAAAGGAACAAGGCTTTTGCTCCGTGTCTAATTATATGGCTGGGCCTTGCCTTCTGAGGATTGATGGGTATTTGGAACAATTCCTCTTCTGTCTGCAGCCGTGCTTCAGGGGAGAGGGATATAAGCTAAGTTCGAATGGTTGAATGTTTTCTTTAATTGGCTTTAGCAAACCAGAAATATTTGGAGAAAATATTTCTTGTATTTAGTTTTCATGTAAGGGTTACAAGCACTTATTTGTTTAAATCAGGAATTTTTAATAATTGTATTACTCTAGCCTGAAAAATTTCATAGGAAACAATTGTCTTTCAACTTTTAATTTTGTTGTTGTTTTCATATCCTTAAGAGGTAAAAATTTGTTTTCAGGAGGGCTAGGAGTGTGAAATACGTATCTTGGGAGTGATGGATAGGGTATAACTCTATAGGCCACAGTTTTCCAAAGAGGCATCACAGTAAATAGCTGGGTCAGTGAAAGACTGATACCACTGCGGGTTTTTCCTTCTTCGAAATGTACATTTAGTTATGCTTACTGCATATCTGCTAATCGTAGAATCATAGAATCACCTTGTGTTCTTAGAGGTCTTTTGCAGCCAAACCTATTTTGTGTGATTCTGTGTGATTCCTGAGCAGAAGTCCCCTTTGCTTACAAGGCAGGCGCTTGAGGATGGGACTTATTGGTGCTTCTCTGTTTTGGGAGCATGTTACGCTCTCCACATTATTTTCATTTTCTCAAAGACCAGTTGTGTAATGGGGTGGTGGTGTATTTTTTGTTTTCTTTGCCACCCCTTTCTTTAACGTTATTTGAAGCTACAAGTTCACCAGGAGCTGAACTCTTGTTTACCTATTCAGAATTGCTTCATTATTAGATCAGATCCTGTAAGGGATCATCCAATTTACAGAAGAAGCTTCTCTTTTCAATTTAAGTCAAACCCTGACCCCAGAAAAGTCAGTAGTGAAAGTCCTGTTGATTCCACAGAGCCAGTTTATCTGCTCCCTGATCTCAATTCAGCAACATAATTAAGCATTTCGCCTGCTTTCAAGTTGAATCCACAATTCATTTGGGATTTGGATATGGAATGTGAGTTACACCTGTTTCATTTACTTAAAAACCCCCATGATTTCAATGCCTTACTCTATCGCTGCTGTTGTTACTAGGGCCAAGTTCAGAAGGACCAAACTGGATTATATTCCTTGTAATTCAGCCATGGACCTGAGGGGACTGGGAAAGCATTATGTGATGGCAGTGGACCAGACCCCAGCTCCAACCTCTGGTCCCTTTTTACCTTGAGAATTGCCTGTCCTTGCTCCAGGGTGTCGATTCTTGCAGCAGTCTGCAAAATGGCTTGTTGCTGGAGGCGAGGAGGTTGGGACCTCTGCCGAGGAAAGCGATTCCAGTTCTGCTTCCCCATCTATTAAATAGGGATAACTCCACTCTGCCCTTTGGAAGGGGGCAAGGAGAGTTCTCCTTAATTAATGAGAATTAACTGCTTGTAGAAAGGCTAAACGCTGCAAGCAGCTACCTTTCAGATGTGTATTCAAACTTCAGCTCCTAGCTTTTGAAGGCTTGCCTACCCCTATTACGCACTTTAAGGAGAAATCAAAGCAGCAATCCTCTGTTAATGCAAGCAAGAAATGCTGAGATGCTAGAGCCAGATATTTTGGCAAAAGGCAGTAAAGACGTAGGAATAAAAGCTGAAAGGATTCTGCAAACCTGAAAAAGATTAGCTCATGACGTGTTTGGTCTAGACTGCAGTCTTGTGTTATTTTAACTAAATTTAAAACATGCTTTTGAGAAGCATGTTGCGTTTTGGCCATGTATAATCAGTTCAGGAAAAAGCTAAATTTGTGTGGAGTATGAGCTTTAATGACTGTACCGGAAAGATTTTTGGTTTCATTGTGATATATTAGGTTAATGGAAAACCTTCAAATGCATTTATTCTGCTCTTGAAAATAATACAGGTATGTAAGGATGTTGCTTTTAAAAAATAGTAATAAATTAACTTAATGTCATCTTGTGGAAATAATCTACTTGATCATGTTGATTAAAAGAGGAATTCTTATTTACAAGGGAGTATGGAGCCCTTAAAAAGATGTCTTGTGAAATTTAACAGAAAATAGTTTCTTACATAAAGTTTTTGGAGACTTGTGATGGAATTGAATGGGAAATTACGTCCCTACTATAGAATTCCAGAAGTTATTACAGTATTTTAATTAAAACTGTGGCATACAGACCCTTCCCATTAAAGTATTTAAGATTCAGGGAAATTTCTGTTTAATCCCTGTGGAATTATATCAGATTTTTCATTTATTACATGTTTTCTTTTCATAATGCATATAGTAATCAAAAGCTTAAAAACTTTCTGTATTACCTGCATTTCAGATAGGGATCTATTGGAAGAGAAATCTTGGACTCAAACACTGTAATGAGGTGAATTTGTTTATCACATGACTTACTGGAAGGAAGGGAAGGGAAATGTGTCCAAATGTTAAATAGCCTTTCAAAGGTTAGCAAAATCATTAATTTCTAGTCCATATTTTTTCTCAAATAAGGTAGAGTTCCTGAATTTTCTCTAATTACATCATGTTCTGACTAGAGGACCACATTGCTAGTGAAAGTTAATCATTTTGACGACTTATCTGATTATGTCTAAGTGTCTTTAATATAGGCCTGCATAGCTTTTAATTTAGAGCCAAGGACAAAGTCTAACACTAACTCATAAGGTACCTTTCCAAATAAAATGTATTCTGCCAATGTTTATGGTTCTGTATGTCTTTGTATTATGACTTGCAAACCGTATTCCAGGAAAAGGCCTCTTAATTCTGGTGAAAATTTGACATTCATCAGACGCAGTAGCAAGTTAAGTTTGCTGCTAGTTACTTCGTTGTCACACTGATATTTCTGAGCCGTGTGGCTTGTTTTTTTTCCCAATGGGATTTATTTTGTGCTAAATATTATACCTTGGTGATCCTGAAGTCATTTAAAACCTCTACGAACCAAGAAAAAAAAAAAAAAAATTAATTCCATGGCATCATTACAGGGAGATAGGAAATTTAAACAATGGTTTTCCCTTTGTCCCCAAAACTTAGTACCAGTGAAGAAGCAGAGATCCATTGTGAATGCTGCTGGCTGTCTGCGTGTGACAGAGGCACATCTCACATCTGCCTTTGGACATTTAGTCCAAAACCATGACTATTCCAACAGGTTTTCTCTCATAGTCCTGACTAATTGAGAGAGTTTTGATACAACATTTTCCCGTGGAAAATATGTAATTTTTAGATAACCCAAAACTTTTTGCCAATGTGTGCTGACTACAGTGAAACTTTAATCTAAAGGTTGGAAACAAAAGAGTTCTCCAAACCCAAGATGGAGTTTACAGTCAAAAGGACGTGGATACCAGAAATGGACAGTTGGATGGATGTGGCCCAGAATTGCCTGTCTGGGTGGGACGTTCATCTGAGAGCTGGGACATCAAGGTCCATCTGCACCACACCAGCATTTTTCCCAGATCATTAGTGCTGGATCTAAACCTTGCTGGAACGCTCGGGTGGCAGTTTGATCTATACCTGATCTAGGCCCATGCTTGCAGTCCTGTTGAATTAGCCAGCCTGTAACTTGCTGAATTTAGGGTAGCCTTGTACCAGCTGCGAGAGAAAAGCCTGATCCAGCAGTAAGCTTGGCAGTACGAAGTAAACTTCTCAAAATTTCTGGAGTACATTTGTACCAGTGGAGTGCGGTTATTGGGCTTTGGTGGCTGGAGAATTTTGGGGACCCCAGACTTGGAGTCCTACAAGTGCATTCGCTCTCACCTGACCTGATGCAGCAGTTTGGATCCAGGTGATTCAAGTCGCAGGCCCCCGACTTCTGCGTTTGTGGCTGTTTTGGGTGACCTGGTGCAAACTAACACGTACATACAAGTACGCTATTTTTCCAGATGAAAAAAAACTTTTTAAGTCCAGATTTTTTCCTGACTCTAAACAGCTACAGCCTTGGAAAACTTGACATTTTTCATAAAATAGCATCTTTGCTACCCTGCCAGCGCTGCTCATCACTGGAGCTCTGTCTGGGTGTGCTTTTTGGGGCAGAAAGAGCTCCCCTGGCCATTCTTGTTTTTGCCAGCCCTCCTTTCCGCATCTGACTGCTGCACAGTGAGGCAAGGGTAGCCTGCATGGTGTGCCAAGCGCACTTTTTGCAATCAATTACTCCCCATTACAGAAGTGTGAGCAGAGCCGATGAGTTTAACAGGGGTGAAATGCCTTTTCCCCTGCAGCAACAGCCCTGCCTGCAAGCTGCATTTCAGCTGACTTTGGCTCTTCCTCTCAGTGTTGTTTCCTCAGCTCAGGCTGCAGAGCTGGAGCGGCTTGAGCTGGGAGCACAAAAAGCGTGTTGTGCCGGGTAACATAGGTGTGGGACTGGGGCTGGGAAGCTTGTGGGGAGCTATAAACCCAAGAGAATCAAATGTTTGTATTCAGCATTTGGACCTAGCAGCAGACACTGTCTTTCTCTTAAGGGGAGCAGCAGCAGAGTATGCACTTAAAGCTATGCACACAAGGGTTAAACTTGCTTCAGAGCAGCTTGAAAGCGAGGGTTAGTTTTTATGGAGGGGAAGGGAGTCATCTTAAATAAGTGCTGGAAATCAAGAAGGAGGTTTGCAGCCCAGAAAGAGCCTCTGGGGTGAAATGTCAAAGCCAAATGCATTTTCTGGTCTCAGTATAGTTTTTGAGATAATCTCTTTTGTTGTGTTAGCAGCCCCTGAACACAGCAGTATTTCTTCCATGCTTTGGCAGGCTGCTTATAGGCAGCTCTTTTCCTAACTGATAAGCATCCAGAAGCATACATACATATCTAGGCTGAGATGTGGAATCTGGAGTAACTGCTTTGATGAAATCAGTGGATTTACTCCAAGTTTACATGCATGTAGTTGAGATTAAATCAGTTTTGAAAAAAAACTCAACTGCTTCACAAGATTTGTAATCCCCAAAATAACCATTAAAAAGTGGGAGGAAGGCATCTTCTGCATAATTTCTCTCACCCTTTTTAACTCCTGTTCTTACAGCCCTACCTGGGTGAGTTAGAAAAGGCTGGGGCTGCAGCACATGGCTGTCCAGGCAGGTTCCTCTGAGCTCCAGCACTCAGCCTGTTCTGCCCGTGTGCTCCTCTGTGGAGTGGAAACTTGTGCTGTGCATAGTGCCAACTCAGAAAATACAGTAAGATGCGTGACTAGAACATGCCTCGATTTTCAGGAGCTTTCTGCAGCAGCAGGTCTCCAAGCAGTTTCTGGAGCAGGCAAGATCATTTCCAATGCAGGCAGATTGCTGTAGAAAAGCATCTCAGGCTGCGACACTAACCACAAGTGTCTTTGATTAGATGCCATCACCAAGAACCAAATGCAGCAAAGCCATTCCTGACTTTTAGGAAAAAGTGAGAGACTTGATCCATAGAGGGAGAGTAGGCATAGTCAGTAACAGCCTGGGAAAGGAGCTGTAATGGCAAAAGAAAAGGTTGAATTTGTGATCTAATTAGCCAAGAAGTGTTTGCAAATACTAAGTATCTGCTGTTTGGGCTCTTGTTTTAATTGGGCAATACACATAGCATACTATGGAAAATGGGGTCTGTGTGCCACCACATTCCCATCTGCTTGTACCTCTTACTTCCTTGCAGGTGGTACAATATTAACAAACTACAGAAATTATAGACAAAAATCTGTCATTGCACAGCTCCCTGCGTGCGATCTGCCAGAAACACATGGCAGTGGCACAGAGGGTTTGCTTGCCAGATGCAACTCTGCCCTTGCTGCAATTGAAGATACGCCTACGGCACCACTTTAGTACTGCAGGAGACCGAAACACAAGGAATTATGAAACCATTGGCTTGTTTGTCCATTTGCTGAACTCTCCTGCGGCATCATTGGATTTCTGAAGCCCCAGGTTATCCCATAATTAGTGTGCTCGTCTGGAGCCCACGGGAAAACTATTACCATGTTAACTTGTCAGGCTGTTCCTCAGGTCCTGCTTCGCGTCTGACTCTAGGGCCCAAGATGGCATGGGCTTTTCACAGTGGGGAACAGTTGCTCTAGCAGGCTGTTGGTTACCCTACAGAAGGAAAAAAACAACCCCAATTTACCAGTTTTACAGCAATCCAGTGGAAAATGGACTTAAAAAAATAATAGTGGTTGGGGATTTTGCTTATTTCCCATTGTTTTGTTTTCTCTATGCAGTATTTCAGAAAAGTGCTTGTATGACAGGGGATGACAACGCCAAGAGAAAAGCCCTTCTGGAGAAATGGTCCCCTCTCTTTCCCTCCCTAGGACACACTAGAGTTAAACAAACAAACTCCAAACCCACAGTCTTACAGCCCAGATACATATGCAGATAGCTATGGAGGTGTCTGGAATGTGGTACTTAAGAGGAAGTTTTTCAAGTGGCAAATAGGTCTTTGATGAAAGGTCCTTTTGCTACATTTCCATTTTTTTTCCTGTAAATGTGCGTGAGTAAAGTTTGATTACCTGGCAAGCCAGCACTAATGTTTGATATGGAGTAAACTCCCCCATCACTCTGAGAAGAAAAACTAATGGACTGGAAATATGCTCTGTGTTTGTAGGTGACTGCAGGACTGTGGCAGTTAAGCACAAAGGAAATGTCTTACAGACACCAGTTACTTTAATTAGATAAATGCAGTCTTGCCTGTATGAGCTCTTCCCACCACTGCACTGCTGCCCTGGGTGCTACTGACTGTAAAATTCAGTGTTGCTTCAGATGGCTTATGTGAAGCCTCATGAGGTTGGGAAGAAGGGAAATGGGATGAACTTACATCCCGTGGGTGAAGCTCTGCAGGGGGGCTCTCCAGGTCCAGCGGTCATCCGCTGCAGCAACTCTTTCTTAGCAAACTTGGTGCTTTACTGGTTCAAAACTTCATGGTCTCTGTACTACAGCTAATTTTTGTAACGGAACTTTTGAGTCTAGTGTGAAGCAAGTGTGTTGTAGGTCAGGAGGGATTGTGTGGGTTTGGGACTAGGAAACAATAATGTAATTATGGTTTTTTGACAGATGCTTAATACATTGGTGTTGGCTAGGTTTTTTTTGTTTAGAGCAGACCATGGGATCTGGAGGAGAGATCTGGATTTGCCCCGATTCCACTGTAATTATTTGACCTTAAGGTAGAAATGTAGAGAGATACACAAAAATTACTAAGGATAATGGCTTTGGGGATGTTGCAGGGAGTTGTCGTTTTGCAAACAATTTGTGGCATTAAATCACAAATGCACACGCTTTCCTGGTGGTAAAGGACAGGAGTGCTTTCTGTGCTTCTGAGAGTTCTTGGCTTGCAAAAGACCTGCAGCCAGGAATGTAACATCCGCCCTCTGTCAGGGGATGGGCTTGAAATGACTATGTCATAAAAAAAGCTATGCAAAAAGATGCAGCTCCACCCAGCATCTGTACCAAAAGATTCCTGACAAGATAATGCAGATATATCCTCTCCACCCCTTTCCTTGCTGATCTGCGGTAGGAAATTTTCTGAAGTTTTAAGCCAAATTTACTAGGTTCTGAAAATGAAAGTATTTGACTACTTCACGCTTTCTCATCCTTTTCCTTCTTTTCCTTTCTTTTGAGTTCTTTTGTACTTTATAGTGCAGGTAACTTGACTGTAGGCTAGCTAGGCTGTGATTGTGGCACCAACTACAACTCAGTCCTAATGTCATAATTATCTCTGTCTTAATAAAGTGCAAATCGTGCTTCAACCCTGCCCTCTGTAGCATCACTCCTCTAACCTTACCCTTAGTGGCTTTGTGGTTTGGGATTCTGGTACATTAGCTACATGATCCCCTTCAGCGGCCATTTGGGAACCCATTCCCCTCTGTATTTGCACTTAACTGCTGAATCCTGTAGTTTTGCTGCCTTGCTGAGCGTGGATGTATAGCCTGCCTTTGGGTTTATGTACCTGTTTATCTCTCAAGGAGTCCCGTGGGCTTTTCAGAAGCACACCTTGGTTTCCACGGCGTACTCCCGTGTGTTGTGGTTAGAGCCCTGAACTGCAGCTTCACTGCCATGTTTGCCAGTCCCCTGTCAACAGAGCAAATCACTTCACTGCTGTGTTTTGGATTCCTGCTCTTAAGAGGAAAATTACAGCAGACCTCACTTACTAAGTACTTTGGAAGCCCCCAACAGCTGGGGCAGGATTTGACACAAATACCAAGACATTGACGTTTGCATTTTTTGTTTTCTGGACACATTCATGTTTCTGTTAGAAAAACCTGTTCTTCAAAATGCGAAGGTGTAGGGAAATGCCTTTGAAAACAGCCTAGTGCTAAAGCAATTAAATAATGCTTATGTCTGATAACTAATTCCAAGGAAAGGATGAAATTGCTGAAAGGCAAAATAACAGAGGGAAAACAGTCTGCAGGTTTTTGAGGCATTTCTTGTTGGAAAGGGAGGGCTTATTGTTAAGATTAGCTTTCCAGAATTTTTTAAGTAGGGTTCAATAGCTATAAAGGCTGGATTGTTTGGCACCAGCATCTTGGGTTGTAGTTCTAAATGTCTGCTTGCAGTTAATGTAGGTGCAATAAACATGTGTGTGCAAAAGCATTCATGGAAAAGAACAGTGCAAGTGCCATAAGCAATGTGTTGCAGCAAAATACAAGCATAGTTAAGTGAAAAAAAAATATTCATGGCCACTTCTGGAAAATGAGAGAACTCTAAAACAACAGTGAAGTTTTGAGTGATCTGCAGATCTGATGTCTCTGGATTCGCCCCCTGTGTGTGTACCTCTCTCTGTGCCCTATATAGCACCTGTACTGTGCCATAGACAGCATCACTGCCTGGTACTGATCAGTATGTACACCAGAGGCACTTTTTTCCTCAGTTAAAACAGGAATTATTGTCCTTTGCCATCCTTAGGAAGCCCAGGCAATAGCAATGTGCTCAGCCCTCCAAGAGCTTGTAGATCTCTGACTGGAACGTGGGCAGGTACGATGAGCTGTCTGCTTCCAGCCTGCCTGCGTTCAAGCGTGGGATTCAGCTGGGCTTCAAGGTGTGCCGCTGTCTGGGGAGGGCTGCTCTTTTGTCCCTGTGTATTGGTGGTCCCCAAGTGTTATTCCAAATCCTTCTGCTCCCTTTTTTCTTCAGGGGGGGCTGCCTGGACTAAGATAGCTTTTAAGTCTAAAACTAAATCAGGTGCTAAGTAACTGCATTGAAGAGTTATAGATAAGCTAATGAAATTCCTCCAGCAACAGGAATTGAAATTCCTTTTTAAAAATGCCAAGTAGAGATAGGGCATACTAAGTACAGCAACCAAGCACTCCATTTCCAACTCAGGGGCATCACTGGAAGAATTAACATAGCACTTGAATTAAGGTAAATAATAACTGAATTGATTTAAAGTTATACAGGAGTAAGACTTCAGTTCAAAATGCAGTTTGCTTCACAGAAAAGGCCTCAGTAATTATATGTGGAGAGCCATGAAAGTGCAGGGAGGCTGGGTGCTGACGAAGACGCTGTGTGGTTGCATGGAAGGGTTGCAAGGAAGCTCTGCCAGCACATCTCCGCTGTTCTGGACCGGGCACTAGAAGGGACGGGCTGGCCCTGATGTAGACGTGCAAGAGCCGGGGAAGGACTCCTGTCTTTTGACGTGGTATCTGCCATCCACTCCTGCTGCAGCATTGGCTACAACACTCGCTCTCCCACCTCGGCTTTGCAATTTGTAACCTAGAATTAATAGCGGCCACCACTGGGGTTCTTTAGAGACTTCCCTGTGTTAAAATGCTTTTCACTTCCATGCTGCTCCAGCAGTGCTCAGTATTACTGTTATTACACGATGCTTTCTTAGCTTGCTGTTCAGAAAAGCAACTGCCTTCCATGGGATGGTGTAAGCTACCATTATGCTGGGTGGCATTATGTACACTACTGTACTTCTGGCATCCAGGTCTTTCATTTAGATTAATTTCAAAATTGTGTAGTGACTTGAGGAAAACTGCTGTTGAATTGGAGTTTGTTAGCCTGGAAAATAGAATTAGTCCAAAAACCCTGTAATTGTGTAATAAATGCAATACTGGTCTTGCTTATAAACCAGAGTACTGGAATATAACTTTTAGTACCATTTCCTTTTCTATTCACAGTATGGGGTACTGCATCCTTTTTGTCCACGGTCTAAAAAAGCTGTCTACATGGTTAAATAAGTGGAGAATTACTGTTCTGACGCTCTTTGCTTTACTGTTGCTGCTCTTCTCCTGGAAGACCGTGAAACAGAATGAAATCTGGCTGTCACGGGAATCCCTTTTCAGGTATGACTGACCATGGGAGAATACTTGCATTTTTGTTTTGTTTAAAATAAGTTTGTTACATGGAGTAGTTTCCTGTAGCACAATTCCTGCTATTGATTCATTGCTGTGATTAACATTTTGATTATTACAAAATAACACCTACTTTCCATTTTCTGACGACTGTGTAAAAAACTGGTGTCAGCACTTTATATGCTTATGCATGAACTTTGGTTCTGGCAATTGCATTTTTAAGACATGATGTTTTTAAATAACTTCAGTTCTGTAGATTTACCAATAATGTAACACTTTCCTCTTTAAAGACATTGCAAAAGTTGGTTGCAACCCTCCAGAACACCATAGTAACGCTATTGAATATATTGAATTTTCTTTAGCTGTGTTCTTAATGACAAAAATGAAATACCATGAAGTGCCAAACTTAATGTACCATATTTCATTTTATTTGCTTACTCTTTGCCAAACAGCTCTCTTTACAACCTCGTTTATATATTTTTTTGCACTGAAACACTGTTTCATTTTGTGTTTTGCTAGCAAATGTATTGCATTTGCCTCCAGCTGCTTTCAGCAGTTGTCTAATTGTGAAGTAATTGCAGAGAAACGCAGGTGATCTGCACGCAGGTTGCTTAGCTTTATTTTCTAACTTACTGGCCAGAGCAAAGTTTAATTTACACAGCACTAAAGAGTATGAAATTATTTTTTATGTGTACCCTTTGGTCTTCAGGAAACACTAGTGAAGTGTTGGAGCTCTGTTAGTGGGCTTTATTTTTTTTTTATTAAATCTGGTATAGGTGTTTCTTCGCTCTGGCATGATTCATTGCCCATCTCCCTGAAACACTGTTTGCAGTTCAAACACAAGCACCATGGCGACCAGTCTGGGATTGCACAGCAATCCCCATGCAGCACACCTCCAGTCCAAACCCTTCTGGCTAATGGTAGCCGCTTGGAGTAAAGCCACCTTTCCAATTGGAAAAGGACTTTCTTGTTGAAAGGGTGGTGGGAAGATGGCAATTCCATATGCTGAGTTGCAGGCATCGTCTGGTATCATGTTGTGCACAGTTGTGGTCATCCACGTTTTTAAGAACAATGAAGTTGAACTGGAGCAGTTGACCCGAGAACATCTCATACTGAGAAGCACTCTTGGGACAATACGGGGTGCTGGGAGGTCTGTCGCAAAAGAATAAGGTTATGTCTGCTTAGCTGGGCGCAAATGGACTTCTGTCCATCCTACCTGCAGTCAAAGCAGGGTGACCATCTACAAGCCAGCTCAAATTTGGAAACTACGCCACTGCTTCAATGCAGCACTGAGCTGGCCTCAAGGTAGGGATTTGGGTATTATGTAGGACTTGGTGGCTTGGATCGAGCTGGCTCGCTCTTCAGTTCATGTCTTTTGGGGACAATTCCAGGAGAACCATCTGCCCTGGGCTTTTGAGGAGAAGGCAAGAACATAGATGTGCTCCTGCTGGATCATCTTGTATCATGACCTGCCCATGAGAGCGATCAGCAGCAGATGCCTAGAAAAGCAATGTCAGAACAGGGCCAGCAACAGGGGTGCTTCTCTCCAGTCCTTTCCCAGCTTGCAGTAATCTGCAGTTAAAGACTTCCTGAGTCAGGAGTTGGTTGCTTTTTTTCTTTTAATAGCCACTGATAGACTTTTCCATGAACGTCTCTGACTGCTTTTTAAAAATCTATTTATAGTTTTGGCTTCTACAGCATCCTGTGCGCTAGGCTCTGAATTAAATTACACAGTGTACACACTAAGATTTCCCTTCTGTGTGCTGTGAACCTTCTGCCTGATCATCTTTTTTGGTGTCTTCTAGTTCTGGTGCACTGAATGAGTAGTAAGTAACCATCAGCTCATCACTTGTCCTCTGCCTTCCATGCCTTTACCCCCATGCCCTCACCCAAGGTTCTTTTTCATGCTGTAATCTGCTGGGTTTGAATTCTCCTCATATGGAAACTGTTCTGAATTTCTGATCCTGCTTGTTAGTCTTCGCTAGATGCTTTCAAACTCCAATCTGTCCTTTTGAGGAGACCAGAATCATCTTTCAAGAGATACGTGTAGCACAGTAACATAGGACTGCTTTCTGGGTTTTATTGTCTTCTCCTACTAATTTCTGATCTTCCACTTGCCTTTTGTGACCTTTCCTAAGCACTGGGTGATATTTTCACAGCACCATCCACATGAACTCCAAGATTCTGAGTGGAAGTGTCTGATTTATAGACATCAATCTGTGTGCAGATTTATGCAGACTTAGAGTGTGTGTGTACACACTCCCTGATACTTGTGCCTGTACCAGAATTGCATTTCATTTGCTGTCTTCTTGCTCAACCTTCAGATACCGTGAGATCCTTCCGCAACAATTTGTAGTTAGCTTTAATTCCTGCAGTGTGATTCACATCAGTGTTATCAGCAAACGTGTTACTTCTCTGTTTGCTCCCTTTTCAAGATCCTTTGTGCACCTGTGAAGCAGCACAGATGCCACTGCATGTCTCTTGGGAACCCTGCTTGCAGTCTTCTCCGATTGTAAAAACTGTTCACATACTTGTGCTCTTTGCTTGCTGTCTTTCAACTAAGTATTGATTCAGGAGAGGACCTTCTCTCTAACTCCATGATGCCTTTAAGAAATTGGAAGTCTTTAGTGAGTGATTTTATCAAAAGCCTTTTCGAACATTTAAGTGCACAACATTGATGTATGTGATTCTTACTGACTGGGCTATATTTGGATTTTCATAAAAGCTTTCCACAGTTTCAGTACCACAGACCTGTTAACTCTATCAAAGGACAACAGATCTACCCAACTAACTTCTTTCTGCTAGATGCAAGGATAATTCTTCTCTGTTGGGTTGCAGTTATCTGGAAGTTTGCTAGAACTAGTCTTTATTATGGTTTTCTCCAAATTACCAGGAGTGGAAATCAGACTTGCTGGTCTGTTGCCCCCCAGATCCCTCCCCTGGAGCCAAATGACGTCATGTTTATCACCTCTCATTTCTCTAGTGCCACCCTCATTTAAATGATAGGCTACATACTGCAGCTAATAGCAGCTTCAAATTTGACTTCCTTTGGGTGCATACTTACCAGGCCCTATGGATTTATAACTGTTCTTGGTGTTGATTTGTCTTAAAGCCTCTTTCACTGCCACTTGGGTTTGACACAGTGCTTCGGACTTGCCCGTGTAAGGAAAAGGCTACCGTGTGGCAACCTCCTTCAGTTCCCCTGTAGTGAGCAGTGATGCGGATAATCCATTTAGCTTTCATGCTTTGTCCTTTTCTTCTTAAATCACTAGTTTTAGACCTCCATCATCTATTTGCCCTAGGGGATCTTTGGGAGGTTTCCTCGATCTAATGTATTCCGTTATTAGCTTTGATGGTTTTAGCAAGTTTTTCCTTAAATCTCTTTTGGCCTGCCTAATTATGGTTTATTTTTAACTTGCTGAAGTTTATACTCTTTTCCTTCTGTGGCTGTGACATTCACTTTTAAAGGGTGTTTTTCATTTCTCATAGCCTTCTTTACTATGCTATTTAACCATATTGGCCTTTTTGTTGTTCTTTTAAGATCTTCTTTGATAGGTGTTATACATCTCTTGTGAGTCTGTAATATGGTAGGACTTTTCTTGTTGATAGGAAGGAATTGCAAAAGAAGAATAGTATAGCAAGAAGACAATGTCATCCCAGGAGTAGGAGATCTCCTTTTTAGGTCAGAAGGAGGAGGCTGTATATAGGCTGATGAGGAGTGGAGGGAGAAAGGGGTGGAGGCACATGCAACAGCAATAAATTAGAAAGGACAGAGCAGGAGGAGGAGATAATGAACAGTAAAGAAGTATGAGGGAAAATAATAAGAAAACAGAGCAAATCTCTAGATGTGGGAGAGGAGACATAAATCAACCTACTTGGTAATCTCTGTGTGGTTTGAATTTTTTTTAAGAAGTATGTGCTGAGAAAATCTTTACTTCCATTCCTAGTTCTTTATTCCTCTTTCTCCGATTGCTGTTTTAATTAATAACTGCTTTTTCTTTCCTCTTACTTTTTTTCCCTCCACCTCTGCTTTCATTCCCTTGGCTGAGACCTGTTCTGTTATACATGCTTTCTCTACACTGGTCCAGGAGATGTTTGTATACTCACCATGTTATCAATTTTGTGCTTGTACACCATTTTGTCCCGTTCTCAAGGCTCACCTCATTTTGACTTTGTGCAGCAGCACTGTTGACATCTCTGGGCCATCCTGACTGTCAGTCTCCAGCCCGGGGACAAGTTTTCTGAATGTTGAAATCCCACCAGGTCCTGGCTGAAAGGAGCGGTGTAGGGGAGTATGCTGGTGTCTGAGGATGTGATGCATCAACACATAGGTGCACAAGCATATGTGCAAGGACTAAATGAGAAGCAAATCGACCACAAGTATAAGAAGTGGCCAAATATATAGAGATCTAGATATTTGAGACATTATTCCAACAGACCTCTAGAAGCCCCAAGCAGTTTGTCTTAAGGTATTTGGCAGGTGGGCAGGAAGGGCTTATTTCTTAAATATTTAAGGAGCTACCCTATAGAACAAATGCACAGAACAGGAGGTCAGGCTCCCACTGCGGTCAGTGTTAATGCCTGAAGCGAGGGACAGGGAGGTGAGGACTGTGGGCTAACCTCTGCATCCGCTGTACTGACCTTTTCAAGGTTTGTCAAGCTGCCATGTTTCCTGCTGCTCCTGGAAAGCATCTGCATGAGCTGCCCACGTTTGTGACCGTGCCTGGGAACGTAGTTCTAACAAGCAAAGAAACTGTATAAAAGCGGCACTTCCTTTGTCAGCAGTTTTCCCTCCCAAGCCAGGTCTGCTGACTTCAGGAATTTTTCAAAAACCAGCCCAGCCCCAAAGGTGGCATTTACTGCTGCATGCTTTTGTTAATTCTGAAAGCTAGCGCAGCTGAGGAGAGCAAGTCCTATTGCATTTTGTGTATCTTCTGTAGAACAGCCTAATACAGACCAGCCTTGGTATCTGTGAAAATCAATATAAGGGTAGGAGGCCAAGGAAAGCGGTTATTTGTGTCATCCAGAGAATAATTGGCTGTAGAGAACCTTTATTGATGATAATGATTCCTGAAGCGGAGGAGACCCCATCAGTTTCCAAATGCTCCTGCTGAGGCAGGAGTGGCCTCATTTCCTTGTAAACTGAGCACTTTTTGTATAGAGATCACATAAAATCAGTGAAGCCTCTGCCCTGCACCCAGTCACTTTGCAGAGCAGAACTTGCACTTAGGAAAGCAACAGAGGGGATCACAGGAGACTTTTCCCAACTGCAGTGGGATTTGGGTAATGCTGGTATTTGAGGTTTGAAAACACCAGTGGTATTTTATTTCTCTGATTTACGGCTAATAGGCTTTTGCCTTTCCATGGGGAGGAAGTGTTTGCCTATTGTAAAAGGGTACATGTAACACATAAAAGGGTTTGTCTATTGTTTAATTTACATTTATGTCACTTACTGCTGTCGTAGGAGTCAAAAGGGAAGGAAATCTTCCAGAGAAGTGATGTCCAGTCTCGGTAGGCTTGTCTCTGTCTGGAGCCAGATCGGTGCCATAGGTTTTCAGAAGGGCATGTGTGTGCTGGGCTGGGGAAGAGGGAAATGGGAGAGTTTGGAGAAGCACATTGGAAAATTAGATTGAAATTGTGAGAGACTGAGGGCATGCGGGAAGCAGAAATGGAAAAACATAGTGTTCTGCTTTGTTATTTATACCCCACCCTTTCCTGCTTGGCTTTCATTATGGACATTATTGTTTCCCCTGTCAATGAGCAAACAGTGTTCTGGGCTGGTCAAGAATCAGTTAGCAGGCGTGTTTGCCTAAACTCTCCTAAAAAATCCCCCCTTCGTCCAGCACTGTGTTTGCTCCTACCTCCCACAGTGCAGAGGCTCCAAGCAGCCTCAGTCATTGCTGTGTGTATTTGCAAAATGAAACACCCCCTTCCCCGCCCGTGCAAGTAGAATAAATAGGTCAGGGAGTGCGAACCGTGTGATGCAGAAGACAGCATCATGAGAACCTGAACTGATTTCTGTGTCTCCTATGTCACCCCCACCCAAAGCACGCAGATTAAGGAAGCTTTATTAGTGATGTTTTAATAAATGGGAGCAGCAGGATTAATAATGTTCAATTTAAAGGGAAACGGTCCAGGATTAAAATATTTAAACATATGCATCTTACTGTTAAAACCATATCTCATTAGAACTGAAGTATTTGTGCATATGTATTGTACTCCTCACTATTAACTCAGTTTGCTCTGTTTCAGCAGGAGCTGTAGCAGAACCAGCAACTCATTGCACGTAACTCTGAGATAGCAGCAGTTTTGAGTGCCTGTCCAGTCTCTGCCTGTAGCGCTGGTGCTGATGTAATGAAACCCTCTCTGTATAAGAATTAATATTCCAGTAATGCCCAGAGGTTGTAAGTGTGTAGTTAATAGCTCCCAAGGCCAATGGAAATTAACGCAGCCATAGCAGTCACACATTACTTGCTGCTGGTGCAGTATATCTTTGTGAAAACTAATATAGAAAATCATTCTCTTAAGAATAGCATCAATTAACTGATTTAATTCAGTGATTAGTCACAAAATGTCTTATTCCTGTAGTGCTCCCAGTAAGTAATTTGGAAATACCTGATGATTAGGAGGCCAAATGCAGGGTGTATTTTTAATTTCAGCAGGCAAACTGTGGCTGTGTTATGCTGAACTCTGTAAGGCAGCCGTGGGCGAAGCTTTGGAAGCTCTCACAAGTAGGCATTAGTGATGCTTGATACCACTGGCTGCAGATAACCAAAAAGATAATGTATTTGCCACTATGATTCTTCCATGCCGTTTTACAATGAAATCCCTGACAAAGGGTTTCTGTGGCTGTGGGTGCATTCTCCCCGTGGATGAGGTGGTGCACCCCACTGTAGGGGCTGTGAGTGACTCTGTCTCATCATGATCCCTACAAAAGTTAAACAGGAGAGACAGACAAGGCAAAGTGGCAAGACTTGAGAAATTCCTAATTGCTGCTTTTTCCTGCCCTAGGAGGGTCAGAGATGATGCTGCAAAGACAGCAGCTGGCAGGAATCTGCATGTGAGCAAAACCCATCACTTTGTGTGCTTTTACATGAATGGATTCATCCATCCTTATTTCCCATTACCTTAGAGAGCTCCTATTTATGGGCTGGAAAGGATTCCCCTGTTAAACGGAGTACCAACTTGTCTGGATTCTTGCAGGGGAAATGTGTCCCTGGCGTATGTGCTCCTGTAATTCCTTTCTCTTTAACCTTGAAGTGGCATTTCCTCTAGCTACACAAGATGTACCTTGCTTTCTGTGCTCTTAATGAAGTAAATAAGCATATGCTTGCTCTTCTCCTTTTGTCTTTGTGCTCTCATTATTAATTCCAAATGTTGAGTCCACTCCATGTGGCAGGAGGGATGAAGGGGGAGGGATGGGGCGGCTGTGCAGCCACATGCCCACAGTTGCATGTTACAACGTGAGAGTGTAAAACTTGTGAGCTAAGGGTGTGAGGCCCATTAGCCCTCACGTCCTGGCCATAATCTGCTTGGTACAAAGCAGTGCATATGTGCTGGCTGGGTCCTCAGAGTATGCTTTGCGTCCCCCCGGTTTTAAATCAAGATTTTCATAAGGTGCTTCATGACACTCAAGTTTAAGCAGGGAGCCCATTACAGCTATATTACAGAAAGTGCTAAATACTTTCCTCTCTAAATATTAGCCTTTTTAGGGTCTTTCAATTTAATAATTCAGATTGTGAAATACGACAGCATCTGACCACAGAGAGTGTTGCAGTGTTGGTGCTAGAGGTGCCCACGGTGACAGTGGCCAGGACGAGTTGAATTGCTGCCATATATTTATGTCCACCTGGGGCAAGCTTGGGATTGTAACATGAGTTGTGTTGGAAGGATTGTGCAGAAGGTGACAAGGCACTCAAAATCCACGCAGACTTTTCAGAAAAAGGGACCGTGAGAAGAAGGTAGACCTTGGGGAGGGTGGGGTAGCCTGGCCACTAACACCATCCTGCTTCTGTTCCTCTTCGCAGCTCAGGAGTGAAGACCCTGCCCCACAACGCCAAGGTGCACTACAACTACGCCAATTTTCTGAAAGACCAGGGCCGTAACGTTGAGGCAATCTACCACTACAAAACTGCTCTCAAGTAAGTCCCTTATGGGCCCAGTGGGGCTCTGGCTGTGTGGTGCAGCCTGCTGTTCGCTCAGCCCTTCCCTGCCGGGCATGGGGGGAGTAACCTCCTCTTCATCCCCGGCTCCCAGGGGCAGCTCGGCTTTTGGGGCCTGGGAAAGTTCCCTGGCTTGATGTTTGCCTGTCATTAAATGAGGTAGCCTGGCTTCCCTCCAGCTCCATGTGTGTGCATATATATGTGTGTGTGTGTGTGTGCACACGCACTTCAATATACGAGATAGAAATGTTACCATAGCTACACATTGAGCAATGAAGTGTCATTTACGCAGCTGAATGTATTCTGGTAAGCAGGAGGTAGTTGTCACAAATTTTCAGGTTCCTGGGCCATTTATCTTAGTAAATTGTTAGTGGTGCATGCCTGGAAAATGCCAGTGCTGTAGCCATCTGAAATGCAGTAATAATAATAGTCCTTACTACTTGTATTGAGACTTCTGTCCACCAAGCTTTGCATGAACACTGAACTAATTGATCCTGAAAATTCTCCTGTGCAGTAATAGGGTGAATATCTTTACTGTGGTTCTGTACAGGGGAAACTGAAGCAGGAGGGTGAATTGCCTTGCCTGTGGGTGCATGGTAAATCTGGGCCCAAGGTTGGGCTTTAATATGGGACATCTCCTTTGGTCTCTCTGAATGACCCTCCTGACCATGTGCGGATGGGGTCACTGCCTGCGAGCAGCATCCCTCCACTTGCTGCTCCTGCCAGTGCTGTTAGCGCAGCTCAGCCATGGCCTTGGCTGCTCCCTGCTGCCCAGACAGCACTTGCTGCAGCAAGCAGGTCATCCCAGTTCCCAAAACCTCTCCCCTCTGGTCCTGTGGTCTTGGGAGAAGGGACAAGCCTGTCAGGGCAATGAGTGCAGGGGAAAGGGCAAGGGGAAGGATGGCAAGGGAAAGCAAACATGGCATGTGCAGATAATGTTTTCTGAAATAAAAGCATATGTGGAAAGGACAGACAAGGTGAGGAGTGGCTCTGATAGACAGCAAGGGCAGAGCTTAACTCCATAGGGCATATCAGGAGGTGCACGAAATGTTCTTTCCTGACACGTGATGTGGCAGGAAATTCTAGAAATTACATTTATATTTTGTCTTCTGGCCAGCTGACAGGGTTATACCAGTGGCCCTCCAAAGGCTCCTAACTCACCCAGGTAAAGCTGGGAGGACAGGAGTTAATTGTCACTGGGCCTGAACCTGGCTGAAGATAATTTTTAGCTTTTTTGAGCAGCATCCTGTTCTGTTTTACCATGCTGGACATTTAGGAAGTCAATTAAAAAAACCTCCATAATATTTTTTTAATGTTTCCAGGAATGGAAAACCCAGCACAACCATCAATAAATTGTACCGAAGGTTAATTGCCTTGGCTGTTGAAAAAGTCCTCCTTTATTTTTAGTCTGATTTGTTTTTGTTTAACATCAGTTTCCAGTCATTGGATTTGTTTACACCCTTGAATGCTGTGCTGAAGATCCCATTACCAAAAGTTTATTTCCCACAGAGTGATCAGCTACCCCCCTTAACCTGCTTCTTGGTACTACCCACTGATGTAGTTGCTGGTGTTTTCAGTGTTATGTGAGTTTTTGCAGTCCTCCATTCGTTCCTGTAGCTAGTCTCTGAACTTTGTCCAACTTACTAGACAAGTTAAAACCATTGCAACTTAAAAAGAAGAGGGACTAACAAAAGTTATCCAAGCCCTGCAGTGAACATGTTAATGCAGAGTGTAACGTAACTGCTTCTACTGACATTGCCTCAGCTTGTGTAAATGGGATTTGCTGAGAAAATATCTCACTCTTCTCTAACTGAGCAGCACCCATTTATAATAATTATAATGCTCTCTTCTGCTCTGCAGTATTTAAATTATAAAAGAGTCTGTTTTGAGAACTGATTGCAAACATTTCATCAACTTTATTAGGTAGCACGGTTTCTGCTGGTGGTATTATTTATAGAGCATCCGAAGCCTTATCAGGGCTTGGAGTCACACAGAACCAACAGTGCTCTTCTCTAGGTACTCAGTGTCTCAGTGGCACCAGTGCTTGTGCTCCACTTGCTTCAGTAATTTCAGGATTAGTTGGCAACTTTGCAAAGAAAGCCCCTGTCCTCACGTTACACGTTTTCTATCTGCCCCAACAGACCAGGAGCAGGGAGCCTCCTGATGCCTCCATCACTAGGAAGTTGCTTTACTTATTCTGACCACCTTATTGCCCTCACTTCCCTTCTTCCCAGCCCTGTCACAGGGAAATTATTTGGGGCCTGTGTAGTAAGCAATACAGCAACGTAAGTAAAAAGTATAGTGTGTTCTCCTTTTGAGAATTACATTCTGTGTTTTGCTCTCAGACATACTCCTTCTGAAATGCCTAGGGTTGTGTGTAGGCCTTGCAGCCTCTCTTAGGTGCCTACACGATGGCTGTGTTGAAGCAGTGAAGAACATGATGGGTGTGTGATGGGTGACATGATGGTGAATGTAGCAGAAGATCCTAGAACAAGCTGTTTATCCATCCTCAGACTCCAGCTGTGCAATTGCTGCTCTGATTGTAGACCAATTACTCTAAATTAGAGAGAAGGAAGTAGTAGCTGTAATATCCTGACCAGGTTTTGATGGTTGGGTCTATTTTTGGCCACTGGCCTGACCTGAAAATGGAAGAACAGCTGGGAAGCTGAAGCACTACTCTATGAACTTCCTCATCAGGGAGTAGGCAGACCAGCAGCTCGGGTGCTAACACGCCAAGCTCCCCTGTTTTCCCCCAGGCACCTCTTGCTGGTTGTCTGGGTGGACCACGCTGCCCAGATGACAGAAAACACAAGCTACTCAAGAGGCTTTACAATCCAGCAGCAGCACCATCAGAAGTACAGGAGATCAAAATATCATATCTGCCTAGTCTGCAGCGAGCAGATCAATATGGGAATTAATAAGGACATGTAGTCAATAAGGACACAGACTGCTGCTGCCACCCAGCAGCTCCTGGGAAGTAGGAAAGGGAAAGTGGCATTGCCTTATGCTAGCTTCATCTGAGGCACATGGCTGGTGGCTCATCCATCATTCCAGCTTGTTTCTGAAGCTCATGTTAAATTACAGTGTAGGTCTGCTTGATCTGTGGCGAATTAACTGTTTGCTAAACAAAAGTGATCCTGTCAGTCCGCACTCAGCTGCTGGAACTGCTCGCAGTTACCATTTCACCAATGTAACAATGCATTTCCACACACTGCTTCTCTGCCAGAAGTGTTGGTTGCTGTGAAGCTGGTCAGTGGAGCAACCCATTGCTCCTGTGAAGTAGGCAGGTGATGTGGTAGCTGTAGCTGTGGGAAAGGATGTTGAAGTGCACACAGGTTATGTATTGAAATTACAGCAATTGAGACTAAATCCTGGGAAAGCTGATCCCCAGTGCTTCAATTGCTTGCTCCCACTCCTGCTTTCAAAGGCAATCAGGATACACGTTGGTGTATCCCTGTTAGCTTCAGAGCAGATAAATAGTGGAGAAGAAGAATGTTTTTTCTCTGACAATGAAACTGCAGGGCAAGTTTCCAAGGCAAACTCTGTAATTGCTCCTGTCAGCCACCTGTTGATGTCATTGCAGGTGGCCTGTCAAAATACTCATTCCTCGCCCTAGCCCAGGGGCCAGTGACACAACACCCTGACTTCGGTAATTAGTGCAATCTATTCATTCTATCCAAGAGCAGGGGAAATGACAACTGAAATGAAATGCAAAAGCAGAGAACATTTGAATTGGAGAGAGGGAAAAGGAGGAAAAAAAAAAAAAAGTTCTGTGTATGGAGGAGAAGCTCCTCCTGTACATTGGGTTCTGGTACAGGATGAGTTACCTGTAAAGCAGACTTGATGAACAGCTAGCATTCTGCAGTTGTAGCAGTGGGTTATAAACCTTTCAGCTTCCCTTCAGTAAAACAAGAAAAACACGCCACTGGATTCAGTCGTTTGCCTGACATATGGTAGTGACCCCAGGAGATACTTGTTTATTTTTTTTTCCTCCAAAAAGTAAAGGCCAGAAATACTCTGTCTGAGATGTGAGTTGACCATGACTGCTCTGAAAGCTGGCCATAACATTCTTGCTGCTGCTTCTGCTGTAGATTTGCAGCTATTGCTAGGTATTTTGGAGACCTCCTGCTGCTGGAGATCAAACAGTGCTTGTCTTATCTGAAATAAAACTTGTCTCGCCACTCTCATGTTGGTGAGTGAGAATATGAGGTCATGCAACCTCTTGCAAATATGAAGGACATCTCCAATGTTCTAATGAAGACATTTTTGCCATTGTTGATAGTTACCAAGCTTTTGTTCTGCTTCTCCCTGGCCTTGTTTGCTTGACGCTGCTGTCGAGAATGTTTTATCGCTCCATAGGAATGCACGTGAGCTGGCATGCAGAGAGAAAAACAGCAGAGCCTTAAACCCCATTTGGTGAACATTCATTATGTCTTTAATAACCCTTTTAACAATGGAGGGGAAAAAAGATTCACCTCCTCTGCTACAGTTGCACTCATTCAAAATTTTAATTCCCACAGCACCTCTGTCTTACCCTCTTGATCTCCGTGTTTGTTACCAGGTTTGTGCTTCCTATGTATGGCAGATCAATGTGAACAACAGCAGGTGGGGCTGAAGGAGGTTGCTGGGTTTCTTGCTGGAGCTGGGTGAATAAATGTGCTAATAATAATTCTGTGCTAGTCAAGCTACATTTCTGTGTCTGGCAAAAGGTCCACATTTAAAATTTCATGTTTACACTTTTGGACATAAAAACATAGATTTGCCTTTAGTTAAAGAATGTCAGTACAGTATTGTGTTTAAGTTAATAGTAGGGGAGAGTTATCTTTGTGTGAAGCAGACACTGTGGCCATCAAATGATACAAAATGATCGAATTGGAATGGAATTATTTATTCATAACTGATTTTTGCCACATGGAAGTCACAGAAATGAACTGGGATTGGTGGACTAAAAAAGGGAAAGTGCTGGAAAGAAATACAGATGGTAAGGCCAGGAGAGAGAGCCCCTTAGTCTGGCCCTGCAAGCATAAGGCACCCTGGGGCAACCATGAGCTATTCTCTGGGGTGCTGCTCTTTCCCAAGGGAGACGTGGGCAAGTGTGTGAACTGAGAGAGAGAAGAGAATGGGCCAGGAGGCAAATGAACCAGTATGAAAACACTTGATGCTGCAAGATGTGTGGTCTTTCTCTTGCAGAGTTTGCAGATAATACGGCTTAGGGCATTGCTCACAGCATGAAAACTGGGAATACTGGTTTGTGTCATCAAGAAGTGTCATGAGATCATGCTTATGTGTACTTGGTACTTGAATGCAGGCTAGATGGGGAGGGAGGGGGAGGAAGGAGTGTGGGTACCCTCACTGAGGAAATAAAATTGGTGCATATCATCACTGGAATGAGTAGAAAAGGAGCTAACGAGACTGCTCTTTCTCCTCACTCCGCTTTAGAAATAAAGCCCTAATGCTGTAAGGGAGACTCAGGTTTCTTGCTAAGGTTTCCCACACACCTACCCACTGGGTTTTTATAAATCTTAAATCAACAGTATCTGGGGTTGTTTAAATTCAGTTAAATTGCGCTCTCCATGCAGTAAAAAAAATGTGTTCATACAGCCCTCTATGTGTGTGTGTGCCTTGAAAATGCCTCTCAGCGTGGACTGCAGGTGGCCTTGGATACCATCTGTGATTTATTTCTGGAAAGAATTAAAATACCAGCACCATTTGTTAGCCTGTTTTTACAGTGAGTCAAAAATGTGCAGCACTGCTTTGCTGTGACTGCCAGGGCTGCATTCAGTTTCGAAACTGTGAGTGCCCTTCTGACAATGTTTTGTAGGTCAGGCCCTTGGAGCAAGCCCTCTGGTTAGGCGTTTGATGAAACATCTCGATAGAGATTTCACATAATACCCTGTGTTAGTGGGTGTTACAGAGTTGAGGCAGATCGTGTCCAAGCTGTAGGAAGCATCTTTGTGCAGTGTTCTTCTGAATCACCCTTTGACAATAGTCTTTTGGGGTAATTGGTGCTCTCCTGTAGGTATGTGGTGGCTGCCCTGAAGCTAGACAAAATTGCTGAGTGATTTAATAGTAATTGATGGCTGAAAAGTCTGCCTGATGATTTGAATCAGACACTTAATGGCCTTTAAAACACGGTGCATGGGATGGTGGCCAAATTACTTCAGCCAGTGTAATTTATTTTTGAACCTGTTCTCTATAAAGCACTAATCCCTGCCTGTTTTGGGGTGTACTCCACCTCTGCTCAATTTTTCTGCTTTTTATTGATCAAATACCAGTCAACCAAGGCACAGGCTTTTATTTATTCAAAAGCAATCTGGTGTAAGTGCCACCATGAGCCCTGATGCAGAGGTACTATGTGTGCAGTGTGACTGCATTGACAGTGATGGAAACTGGATGTCTCTGCTGGGATGCACAGATGTACGTGTAACTCACTCCTGGACACTGGTATTTACAGGCAGGGTCCCTTCCTAGACCATGGCTTCTGTTGTGAGTGCAGGTCCTTCTACACTGTCCTTCAGGAGCTTGCTGGCTTTTCTAATGCATCTTCTTGGAGAAGAGCCCCCATAGCTATGAGAGTGACTGATTGCTCTATAGCTTTTCTCAGCCACTGTGTCATTGCTCTGGCTACTTATATATTAGGGACTGATGGTAAAAGTCTGTAGAATGGAAAATGCTTCCTTAATGAAGCGGCAAAGCTGTTGTCTTAATGGGACGAGAGATCTTTTTCATTTTTTACATGGGCTAAGTAGAGGGAAACTTATTGTTGTATTTTGCAGGTGTTCCAGTCTACTTTTCACTTTTTTGGCTAACGAGAATGTCAAATTTAAGGGTTAATTATTCGTTGTTCCCACAGCCGTTTCTTTTCCCCTAGCCTGCCATCCTTGTCTTTATGAAAACTTTGTGTGGCCATTTTTTCTCAAAGAATAACCACGTAGCACTGATTGTTGTGCTAAATCATCAGAGACTTGTCTTCACCAGTCCTTACCAAGGGGCAGCAGAAAAATTGGTTCCCAGTGCACCTCTGTCAAGGATAACCTTGAGACCTCTGTGAAGGAGAAATTGTGGTGCTCTGCTTATCCCCAGACATCTGAATGGCCCCTTTGAGCAATTTGAGTGGTGCTGGAATCAGGCTGGTCTGATTTATGCTGAAGACTGAGGCAACTCCTGGACATCTTGGAGACAGCAGTGATCACGGATGGCAGGATGGGGCTGTACAGCTTCCTCCAGCACCTGTGAACCCTGGAAGATGACAGGCGTGATTTCACCCCATCTGCTTAGGCGAGAGATGTTATTATTTCACCCCCTCACGTAACTGTTTGGTTGAAGAACTTGTCCAATGGTCTCCTGTTTGCTGCGGTGTCCCTCTAGTTTCTGTGGGCTCTGAGGAGGCACCTGCACTGTTGCTGCTGTCTGTAAGTCAGGCCTGTCATGAATTATTAGTCTTTTGTTGGGTTTGAGTGGGATTTTCAGGCTGTACATGGATTCTGCATAAATTCTTTATGTGAGAGCATAAGCAGGCAGCCCAGTTTGATAACCTCATGTTGCCTTGGCATTGCACGGAACATGTGAGTTTAGCAGGAAAGGTTTTATTTATTTATAGTTAGCTGTGACATTGTCTGACTTAAAATCTCTTTTTTTGTCCTCAACTCTAACTCTTAAGCTTCTACCCCTACCCAAGTTTGAAAATGTAATGAAAATTCATAAATTGTAATAATGTTTAATGTGCTACAAGTTTTTTTTTAAAACGGCATGCTTCTGGATATGTTTGGGCTTTTTATCTTAATGGATGCCAGGCTCAAAGAATTCATGGAGCTTTTGTCAATTTACAAATTAAATCTGTTCAGCTTCTCTTTTTTTTTGTGTTTCTGTCCTGGAAAAGTTTCCCTCAATACTAGGGTACAATACAGCTGCTGTCCCCTGTGCTCTGCTCATCAGCCTTGGATACTAACTCTGGTAAAGGGTTTGCTGGTGGCGGGGCGCCTGTGGGCTGCTGTTCCTGCCAGCTAGGCTGCAGCGGAGCGGGGAGAAGCTGTACAGCCAGGACCTTTCTTCCTTCCACCGATCCCTGGCTGTGAATCAACACTTACCACATATACTGAATTGGCCTCTGGAGGTCCCAACTGAGATTAAGATCCCGCTGCCCTGGCCACTGACTGTAGCTGGAGGTTGTCATCACCGCAGAGGGCTTGTGCTGTGGGTAGAGATGCAACAGTATGGGGCAGGAAAGTTTTATTGTTGTCACTTTAGTGACAGGGCATGGAGACCGTGAGAGACAGACTTGTCCCATGCCATGTGGGAAACGTGGCAGAGATGACCACTGTCTCTCAGTGTCCATGTGGTAGGTGCTGAGTGCCAAAATATGCATGACTTCTGCCTAGTAGAAGTTAGAAGACATTTGAGGTGGGCTGGGGTACCTGAAGCATCTGAAGAGGGAGGAGGACACCCTGGGTGGGTGTCTGAAATAGTTGTAGGTGATCAGGTAAGCAGGGCCCCCATCAGGACCTGAGCCAGTCCATGTGACACCAGTGAGGACCATAACGGGACCTGCAGAGCTGCTTAGGGGTGCTCTGACAGCCCCTGGCACCATGCTGGGGCGGGATAGCTCCATGTTTTATTCCTAGCATTGTGTCAGGCCCTGAGCCAGACCACCTCATAGCTATGTGGAAATGGATGTGATGTCATACCCAACGCCAGGCCGTGCTGTGTATAGCCAGGGGCCTGGCTGCTTTGTCATGCTTTCAGTGAAAAAGGTTATGCCTGAGGCTTTCAAAGGAACTCAAAAGCATTTGATCTTTCACTTGCCTGACTTTCTTCAGGATTTTTTAAAAAAGTAAAAAATCCCAACCTGCCACAAACCTTCTGCCAAGCTGAAGGGTGCTACCTTTGAGGAAATATTGATGCAACTACTAAAACTCTTCAAGAGAAACCAGCTGCTGCTTAATATTGCAGGTTCATCTCTCCTTCTATAAAAGGAATTCAAAACCTGCAAATTGAAGGTCTTTCCGAGAAAGACATAGGATGTGGCTCCATGACTTACATGTCTCCATATCATGCAGATCAGCTCTCAGAACAAGGTGCCACGCTATTGTGAAGCCATGGCCTGAGTTGTTGCCAGCGCAGGATTGTTTCCCATGGGATGACTGGTCTTTGAATTACATTGAGTCAAGTTTTAATTCAACCTGACACAGAGCTTTATTGAGAACGTACGTAAATACATGAAAATGAGTGTGATATAATATTAAAATCAGAAAATTGGCTTGAAATAGTATACCAGAGTAAATATAAAATGGGCAGTATAAAAATTTGGCACAGATGAAACATTATTCACAAAACATTCTTACTTTGGTTGGCAAAATGATGCCAATAAAATATTATGGAATGTGTTGGAATGGGGCAAAACATGTCTTAAAAACAAGTTGCCATGCTGCCAGCAAGTAATTGGGCTTAGGTAATTAAGCCCTGACTCTGCACACTTAGTTTGGCTGAAGTGAGCCTTGTGGATGCTGAGTGTTGTGGTAGGGTCGCACAGACACCGTGAGAGTGGGTAGCGGGGAGGCATCCTGTGGTATGGAGGATGGGTGAGAGGAGGTCTATCCCAGGACTCTCCAGCCCCTCTTCTTCTTTTACCATGAGAGAGGCAACATGACCTGTTTTCTCACAGCAATGCAGCAGTGGTAGTTAATCACAGCTGCTTCAAAGGTGGAGCGTTTCCTGCGAGTACTAAGTTTAAATGCATTTTTTAATCAAAAGATGCATTAACAAAAACCAGGCACGCTACATCTCCCCAGCTGAATTCGTTGCTGATTTTTCTTTCTAGCGGAAATGAATACACTCGGAGCCCCTTTGAATAGTGTGCAAGATGATGCAGGCAGGTTTTTTCTTTCTGCTGCTGCTGCTGCCATAGTATTCCCATTAGGTTAACAACGGCCAGTGTTGCTTACAGCTTTTGTAATGGCTTCCAGGACTCATGTTTTAAGTCACTGGAAACACACTTTCGACAGGCTTATCGTCGATGGTTGGAGGGTGGCAAGGGGCTGGGCACTTGGCCTGGACATCACGGAGAGTCACACCGGTGAGTGACATCTCAGGCTGTCCCAGCTTTGAGAGGTGGCTCTGGACTGCTTTCAGTAATCTCTTTTCATCATGCAGTTGTTGCGAGGGGCTGCCCAGACCCCTGAAAGCCGGCATTGAAGCCTGTTACATGCCATTCATGGATGTTTCCCAGGCTAATTGTGCGTTAGTCTGGCCTCATCCCCTGTTGTTCTCTGCCCCTGCACAGTGATGGCTGTGCAAAAACCACGTAAGGCTCTTAAGAGCGAGTGCGGAGTTGTCACACTAATGCCTTTTGCTCCCTGAATACCTCTGGCACCAGACCAAGGGCCGTTTAAAGGCAGGACTGCAAGCAGAGCTTGCCAGTTGTTTAAGTGGTCTCTCTCAGTCTGAATTAAAAGAATTAAAATTCTTGGTGGATTATAGGTTGTAGTCATGACAACAAATTCCCTCCCTTTCTCTTTTTTCTAGAATTGTCTTGTAGTTCAGATAATTTGCCAAACAAAATCCCTCATTTTATTTTTTATTTTCAAAACTAATGTTTCAGTAATAGCAACATTAACTTAAAAAGTAAAATAAATGGTCATCAGTGCTTTGATGACTGTATATGTTTTATGCCTGGTATCTTCTTGTGAAACTGGAAATCTCTTGACTGTGCAGGTCAATAAGGCTTTTGTTCGGTGGTATTAGAGGGAATTTTGCTAGCCTAAAAGAAGTGGGGATAATTACTAACACGAGTACTTGTGCAGTGTATACCTGTAATAGTTAAAGGGAAAGCTGCTTAAATTTATTCTGACAATTGCAGATACAGCACTGGAGGAATCATTTGAATTATTCATTCTGCAACAAGGAAACATCCCACTTGTCTTCTCTTTAGAAATGAAATCCCAGTCTGATTTAAAATATACTTTTATGGGGTTTTTTTTAAAAGTAATTTTGCCGTTTCAAGACTTCTATTATAATTACCTATGAATGCAGGTTTTAAAAGAAAATTATTCTGATTTCTAAAAGAAAGGAGAAAATGACTTTTTTATATGAACTGCTTCTTGTAGAATAAGTTTAATGAAATTCAGCTTTCTTTCATAAATAATGCAGCACTTGCATTTGATTAGGTGAAGCCTAGAGGAACTTCTGTCTAATCAGATGCATAGCAAGAAGGATATTGCCTGCAGACTGTTACCGTTATCAATCGTGGTGACGAGGAAAATACAGCTCCGTGTGTGTACAGATAGAAAGCTTTGTTTCTTGAGAGAAGTTGCAAAACAAGGTGTATATGTTTCAACAACTGATTCCTTCATCTCAGTGTCCTGGCTATTTGTAAAACAAGGTCTGGGCTCCGTATAGTATCATTATTGTGGCATGAAAAGACTCCAGGTCCTGTCCTGGTAATGTGTTTCTGACCCTTCCAAGAAATACATGTAGGGAAGAGACAATCTTTGCATCAGAGAACTTACGGTCAAAATAAGCAAAGTAGACATCGGGAATCATTGGGACCAATTCCAAAAGTCTTGAAAAACAGCACAAAGCTCCCAATAACATAAAAATGGGGGGAAAAAAAGTATGTGTGCCTCCATTCATTAAAAAATAGATCACATACACCAAATTAGTTTGCTTTTTGCTGTATCTACAAGTTTTGCAGAAACATTTTGAGAGTTCTTGAGTAAATGTTGCTTTAATTAGTCACCTCTGGTCAAGTTTGATGCTGTTCTGTAAATCCAGCCACAAGACTTTGTTCTACTCTGATTTTATCCCCAGGAGGCTGTTATTAACAGCAGTGGGTGTGCATAAACAGAGGGTAGCTTGAATAAGGTCGTTATTCCCGTTAGTCAATATCCATATTAATAAATAAAAAAGGGTCTGGTCCCCATTCTCTAGCCCTGAGGCCAACTGGCGTGAATTGACCTGCAAATATTCAGTCGGTATTTGTATCCTTCGAGAGACAGAGGCTGAGCCCAAGTTGGTTTTTGGGACCAGGCCCTGGGCCCAGGCTCTGTCTCTGATTACTTTATTAGAGGTGATGCTCTCTTAGGGCTTGGTTATGCTCTGGGCCAAACTTAGTTGAGTGGCATCTTGCTCTACTGCCAAAAGAAGTAATATTCCAGTTATTCCAGCATAAAGAACTGAATCCTAATGACAAAGCCCAACAACACTGTCTTATCTCACTGTGCTCAGATTTTTATCTTAATGTTTGTTCAGGTATGTAAAATTGCAAATGTCAGAAGTTCTTTGGGCCAGATGCTAAGCAGGTTTAAGCTGACAATTTGTGCTAGCTGAGGTTCTGGTTTTTCACTTACATTTCTTGGAAAGGGCAATGAGATGTAATGAATAAACATAAAACACAAGAAATAGAGCCCTGGATACATGGGAGACATGCTTGCATCCTGTGATTTGCTGTTGAGAGGTTTTAGCACTTGAGCTCAGAAGTGCATTTATGGAGCTGCTGGTCAGAACTGTGCAATTTAAAGGTGAAATCAGTTCTCTTTTTTCAGTCTTGAGTTTTAATTCCTCTCCAAATTGTTGCAAGCAAATCTCCTGGGCCTAAAATGTCATGGGAGCACTAGAGGCCAAGAACTGAATTTCTGGAAGTTTGAGAGCAAACCCATCAGGTTTAGGGCTGTAAAATGTTAATCTGTTTCTGACTTTCCCAAGAATTGTCTAAAATACTTTTGCCCACTCATAACTCAAGCAACTTCGTGTCAGATATTAGAGCTGGTTTTATGTGTGAGTACTGACAGAAGTACTGCATGGCTTTTATCATAGCCAACTGGAAAAAAAAGCCTCAAAAAAATAACTCCCAAACAGTTTTTGGTCCAAAACAATGTCAAAATCCCATAGAAGAAATGAAGGCTGAGCTCTCAGTCATTTGCTCTAAGGTAGATAGGATGTTCTTCATTCAAGATCCTGGTCAAGGTATCACACAGAGCTGCATCCCGAGTGCTGCAGAGCAAGCAAGCTTGGTCCTTTCCATTGCTCCCCTGCTGTTGCTGTGAAAGCATTTCTCCCAGCCTGCTGCAGCTGGGAAGGCTTAGCCTTGGTGATCACTGGATTTAGGGCCAAGGTCAAGACTCAACACTACAACCTCATCACCATCTTGTCCTTCACTGATGCTTCTCCAAGCACAGGCAGCCTCTCATATCCTGAAATATGCACAGGCTCACTGGGTAGCTTCAGTGATAGAAAGTGATGCTGTTTCTGTGCCAACTGCAGTCTAGCCTTGGATTTCTTACTCTTTGCTTTTCTGTGACCAGAACAATTAGGGAACCCTTCAAAAACCAATTGAGCAGGGAATGCAGGTTGTGTGGGTTTATGGAGACACTGGGCAATGCACCTGAGGGCTCGCAGCAGAAAAAGTGGTTACCTCTGAGAGACAGAATGCTTATCTGTACGTGAATTGTTGCCAGTCTGCAGTCCTTAGTTACTCTGAGTGGTGGTCCCTACATTCATCTTTTGTCGTTATAATAGGCTAAGTTTTAAAAAAACATATGTGGCTGCATCCTTGAATAATCTTTCCTTGGCTGTGTGGCTTTGCAGTCCTTGTCTACTGGACTTGGTGTTGGGTGGAGAAAGGACTTTGTATTCTTTTAGCTGTAGGAAGCATCCTGGGTTTGTTACTGGTGCATGTCCACTTCTCCAGTTTCCCTCATGGGAACTTCATCCCCAAGACCCTTGCCAGAATCACTTATGTGCGGTGGAGCGAAAATGTGACTGATACAAATGTTGCAGCAGTGTATAAAATGCTAAATTATTCATGGTACCTAAGCGCAGAAAATCCTAGGGCTGAACTGACATAACAAAAAACTCCAGACACGAAAAAACCCCACCATGGAAAGTCTTAGATTAAAAACAGTTGCAAACTTTAGTCAGGCTATATTATAAAGCCTAATCCATTCTTCTTCCTTTAAATGCCCCTCCTCATGCTGTACCCTGGGCTGTCATAGCCAACTGCTTTTAATGTCATTATCCACATCACTTTCCCATGAACAGGGACCTAAGGCAAAGAAATGTCAGATGACTTGTCTTGGTCTGGAATAGAAAATCTGTGATGGCAGCAGGATTTGCAACTAGATTTTTTTCAAATTGAAGCCTTGACCATCTTAACCTGCTTCCTCCCTATCTTGAATGAAGTGATCATCTGGAGGAGTTCAGTGAGCAAGCACCATTTCATACCAGACCATCAGACGTACTCACACAGCTGGTCTCCCACCTTGCCTGGGACCTCTGTGGGCTACTGTCATAGATTTATTTCTTTATCATAATGAGCCTCAGTTTTCACCCATCTATGACACAAAGGGTGCTGGGTGCTAAGTCTTGCCCTAGATCACTTTCACCTCTGGAGTTTTTTGGGTGAATGACCTACTAATTATAATACGAATGTAGGAATACAAGTTCTTTGAGAATTTAAGCAGCTGAACGACATGCTGCTTAATTAATGGAGAATTTTAATAGAGATGCACTGAGCCCAATAGGTAGTGTTATAACTGAAACGGGTAGATGTAAAGATCAACAGATCAGTTAAAAGGAAAACCAAACCAAGTGGTAAAAAAAATTCAACTAGAAGCTTAGGAAATTTCTACTGTTAAGCAGTCTGTTTTCAGATTTTTTTATCATTTTTCTTGGTCTTAAGAGCATTGTTCAACAGCCGATTTCAAGTTTCCTTTTGTACTTTATTGTCACTTTTATTGTGGAAAGCTGTTTTTTAAAACAAAACCAAAACAGATCAATTTAAACGGTGTTGTGTTGGTTTCTGTATGTGTCAAAACACATTTCCATTGGAAACGTATTTTTGACAAAGTAGTTCTTGCTTATTTGAAAACCATTTTGAAGATGTTCAAGCTGCTTTAGTTCCTTTTCCTTTTGCTTGGAGGGTAAAATAGGCTTTCAGAGCTGTTCAGTGTTCCCTTTTGCCCTGGAGGCATATAGGAGGTGTAGGAGAAGATCTCATTTGCAGTCTCTTTTTGAAGTTAAAGAGGTTCCTCAGGATCCCATCAGGACCTGCAGCAAATGCAGGGAAAACAGTGTTTTCTAGCTGACATCCTGTGCTTTATCGAGTGCCAAACAGCAGTGGTGGCAGCATTAGTGGGCTCAGCTTTATTTGTCAATTAATGAGTGTCTGTAACTTGGTATTTCATTTTTCCTAGACTGTACCCTCGTCACGCAAGTGCTCTCAACAACTTGGGGACATTGACCAAAGACGTCATGGAGGCAAAGGACTACTACAGACGGGCCCTTCAGTTAAACCCGCAGCACAACCGAGCTCTCTTCAATCTTGGCAACCTGCTCAAGTAAGTTGAATGCAGGACTGGCACCAAGGAAATTCATGTTCTCTCTACACACATCACCAAAGTAGCTTTTTCCGCCAACTGGTGAAGGAATTGCATTATTTCTTAGTGCTGGCCAAGAGTGCTGGCACAAAAGCGAGGCTTAGTTTGGATATCCTTATGCTGTCTGCCACATCACTTCAGGTGCTGTTTACAATTGTGTTTCAGATGGAGGGAATTCACTTGTTCCAAATCAGACATCAAAAAATGAGGTGTCTAAACCCAACTAGTCACCTAAGACTCCCATCTCAATGGAGAGGGTTAAGCCTCTCCAGTAGAGCAAGCAGGGGGTGGGTCTGGATTTGAGGGGAAAGCTGTCTTACATCCCTATGTGATTACTCTGCTGAGGAAGAAAACAAGTTAACTCATAATTTCAGTCTTTGTTATTTAGAGTGTCAGCCTTTTGCAAGAAGAATAGCAGATGATTATTATCATGTAAATTAATTTTACTAACTATATCTAAAGACTGAACTTAAATCTACACAAGAAGCTTTGCCACTATGATAAGATCTGCTAGAGGTGCAATTAAAAAAACATCAATCTTTATTTGTGCATTACTATTTTGCACCAGCAAAAACTCCGCTAGTTTTCTGAGGATATAGCATTCTTTACTGACAGCACTGTGTAAGCTACAGCAGTGAAAGTACAGTTTTGCTGATAGAAACTGAACCTATTTTTCTGGTAGTAGGTCACTGGTAAACCTTTTAGAGCTGATCGGGCTCTAGTGTTGGGCTGGTTTTGAAGTGGTACTGTCTCAACAAAACATACTTAATGTCTCTGGTTCTGTAATGTTACTTTGAGTGTGAGTTTATATGTCAGGATATTAAGTCTATTACTGAAGTTCTGCCTGGTCCATTCAGTAGTGAAGAAATTATCAGAATAATATTTCAAGTAAACCTGATTGTTTGGGATTAGAATATGACAGCTGAGTAATTCTTAAATAGAAAGTAGGTGACTGCTTTACTAGAAATACAAGAAAGGGAAATGTTGAAGACAGTCTTATTACAAGAGAAATGGAAGGTCTTTGTATTATTCATCAAATTTGGTTGATTGAAATTAATCTTAGATGGCAATGCTGTTTAAAAATACATATTGTCCTTTTAATCCATCATGTTTGCCTTAGTTATTATTCTCTGTGATTATTTTTTTTAATATAAAATATTAATACAAAAATATGTAAGTCAGAGCAGCACCAGGAAATTCCATATCAATAACGCTTAAATCTGGCCTGTTGATGGGCTCTTATGACCCAGCAGATGGGTAGAAACTGGATTTGTTGCACTGGTGAAGCACAAAGGAGACATGTGGGAAAATATCTTGGAACTGCTGTTTGTTTTGTGTGCAATATGTCAGGTTGTTCCTAATGTGATAGTTAAGATATTTTGTGTCCTGTTGGACTGTATGTGCTCTGCATCCTTCTGTGGTGCAATATATTGCAGTATGTTAAAGACGTGTGATGCTTGTGCTAAACTTGTTAAAAGAAAGCGCTCAGGTTCTGCCTGCCCTTCACACACCCATTTGCTCCCATTTTCTACATTTCTTTTTAGGTTTCCAAAACAACCTTGTGCATCTGGACACCCTAGTAGTATTAATTATAATGGAAACTAGGTGTCTTCATCTCCCTGTTCAGCTTTAAAAAACCTACTATAAAATAGGTAGAGTTCATGGTGGAGGGTTTGGCAAATACATAGAGCAGATACTGCTCAGGCAGATAACACATGAATGTCTCTCCTAAAATGCTAGCCCAAACCCCTTTGCCAGCACCTTTCCTGGGTCATTTATCAACTTAGAGATCATCAACCACATTAGTGCATGGGGTGACTCGTGAGATGACCAGATGGAAACAAGGCAGAGTTTTCAAGCTCCTCCTTTCTACAACTTCATCTTTATTTATGTTTTCTGCCTGGCTCTCCAAATTATCCTTTCGTATATATGTACATAGGGCAAACAGTATTCGGCAAACACTAAATGCTAGTATAATCTAGGTAATAAGTGAAAATCTGCATAATATTACAGGCAGATAATCACTTTCTGGCTGTGCTATGAGACATTAGGAGGAATGTTTTGATTTTTAAACATGTGGCAGAGAGAGGATAAATGATAGAGCCATAAAAGCATTTTGTATCCTCTTTGCAGAATCTTCAGTGCATGGTGCAGATCGAGAGGAGCCAGATCTGCAACACTTAAGGCATGTCCAGTAACAGCACTACTTGTACGGAGACACGTAACGAAACTGTCTGGCATGGGGAATTCCCAGTTGAATTCTGCTGAGTTCCTTATACCCACCCCTGCTTGTAGCGTGGAAATCTGATGGTGGATATTAGATTTCACCTCCTCTGGAGTGCTGAGAAAGGGAACTCCAGGAATTTGGAAGGATGGGCTTGCTATTCCCATGAGGGAATCTGCCTCTCATTCCCTGTAAATAAGCTCTCTATTTAAGCAGCCATTGCTTGTGATTTAGACTTGAGTAAAAATCTGTTTTGAGGACCACAGGGTGGAAATCTTAAGTTTTTTTCTGCAAAAGTCCTAGATGAAAAAGGGTGTTTCCATTTTCTGTTTGCACATAATGAAAACAGCTATGTGCCAGAAGACAAATGTTCTCAGCAAGCATTGCAGGGTAATGGCTGAATAAGCCTCTGGTTTTGTTTACATATCCTAAAATGAAGTTGTATGTCATCATTTTCTTGCCTAATATAAATATTGGAGAGTAGATTATTAAACAATGCCAACAGATTTCCTAGTTAAAATGGACCCAAAAGACGGCCTACCTTAAGTGAGAATTCTCTTTCTCCACTTTCGTGGTCCATGATCAATGACACAGAGCAGCCTGATGCTGCTTTCTTCTCTTTTGTTTTGAAGTTTCCCATTATATAAACATTTAACTCTTCTATATGGATTCAGTTTTGTTGAGATACAGCTTGAAAAACTGAGATAAATATCATTCAGAATGCCTCACAAATTTATAGCCTGTGAGATATTCACAGAATCACAGAATCCTGGGGGTTGGAAGGGACCTCGAAAGATCATCTAGTCCAACCCCCCTGCAAGAGCAGGGTCACCTAGAATACATCACACAGGAACGCATCCAGGCGGGTTTTGAATGTCTCCAGTGAAGGAGACTCCACAACCTCTCTGGGCAGCCTGTTCCAGTGCTCTGTCACTCTCACAGTAAATAAGTTCTTCCTGATATTCACATGGAACCTCCTGTGCTCCAGTTTGCATCCATTGCCCCTTGTCCTATCATCGGTCATCACTGAAAAAAGCTTGGCTCCATCGTCCTGACACTCACCCTTTACATATTTGTAAACATGGATGAGGTCACTCCTCAGTCTCCTTTTCTCCAAGCTAAAGAGACCCAGCTCCCTCAGCCTTTCCTCATAAGGGAGATGTTCCACTCCCTTCATCATCTTTGTGGCACTGCACTGGACTCTTTCAAGCAGTTCCTTGTCCTTCTTGAACTGGGGGGCCCAGAACTGGACACAATACTCCAGATGTGGCCTCACCAGGGCAGAGTAGAGGGGGAGGATCACCTCTCTCGACCTACTAACCACCCCCTTCCAATACACCCCAGGATGCCATTGGCCTTCTTGGCCACAAGGGCACATTGCTGGCTCATGGTCATCCTGCTGTCCACCAGGACCCCCAGGTCCCTTTCCCCTACACTACTCTCCAGCAGGTCAGCCCCCAACCTAACAGACCCAGTTGTCTCCCCTTCCCCCTTCACATCTAGTTTAAAGCCCTCTCAATGAGCCCTGCTAACTCCTGCCCCAAAAGCCTTTTCCCCCTCTGGGACAAATGCATATTCTGTAAAAAGACAAGAAATAATACATTGTGAACATTTGAAGTAAATAGTTATCTCGGCTTTCTGTTGCAGGAAGAATGGGAGAAAACTTCTTATTTGTGGTACTGTATCTATCCATACCTAAAGTGCTCCAATATTCTGTACACTGTTTCTTATGAAGAAAAGCCTCGTAACTCTTAGGTGATTTGAGAGTTATGGCTGCATTTTCAAGGGGAAAATGAAATGCCTAGAAACAATGTCCACTAAAATCTTGAGTTTATTTAAAGGACTGCTTCTGTAAAGTAACACACAAGGTGTCCTGTGCATTTGTTGCCATGATTTAGTCCAAGTTTAGCAAGCCCATCTATTCAGGGAAAGAAGGACTGTCTGCCGTCTCCAGTACGGGGTTCTGGATATGTATGTATGTGAATGTGCTGACACAGGCTTGTGTAACTGACTGAAGATGCTGAAAAACATCAGATAGATATTATGTGTATTGAGATTTAAGATATTTTGGAGTGTGAAACATTCCTCCCTTCCATTCAAAGAAGCAAACTGAGTGATAATGTTCAGTGATATGAGTATTGGCTGAGGGAACTGGGGGTGTTTAGCCTGGAGAAAGGAGGCTCAGGGGAGACCTTATCACCCTCTACAACTACCTGAAAGCAGGTTATAGCAAGGTGGGGGTCACTCTCTTCTCCCAGGTTACTCGTGATAGGATGAGTGGTAATGGCCTCAAGTTGTGCAGGGACCATTTAGATTGGATATTAGGAAAAATTTCTTCAGTTAAAGGGTTGTCAAGCACTGGAACAGGCTGCCTAGGGCAGTGGTGGAGTCCCCATCCCTGGAGGTATTTAAGAGATGTACATGTGATGCTGGGGGACATGGTTTAGTGGTGATTAGGCAGTGTTAGGTTAATGGTTGGACTTCATGATCTTAAAGGTCTTTTCCAACCAAAATTATTCTATGATTCTATGATACTGCATCTGGCTTTCTGGATGGTCTCTGGTTAGGATGCTCTGCATTGCATGAAGTGCTGTAGTTATCCATCAGTATCATATTCCCATAAAAAAATTAAAATTTCTCAGCGTCAAATTTACAGTAGATTAAAAAAATACCTTATCTTGGAATGAACCTCTGGAGATCATTTGGTCAAGCCTGCTGCTCAGAGCAAGTCTGATCATATCAGGTTGCTCAGGGCTGTATCCAGCTGAATCTTGAACACCTCCAAGGACAGAGACACCACAGTCTCTCTGTGCAATCTCTTCCAGTGTTTGACCATCCTTGTGGTGAAAAATGCTTCTTATATCTCATCAGAATTTCCCATATTCCTACTTGCATCTGTTGCCTCTTGTCCTGTCACCGTGCACCTCTGAGAACAGTTTGGCTCTGGCTTCTCTGTATCCTCTGACCAGGTAGCTGTAGGCAGTGCTGAAGTCACCCCTGAGCCTTCTCTTCTTCAGGCTGCACAGACACAGCTCACTCAGCCTCTCCTCAATGCAACAGGTGTTCTAGCCCTGACCTTCTTTAGTGGCTCTGTGTTGAGCTTCCTCCAGTACTTCCATGCCTTTCTTGCACTGGGGAGCCCAACTCTGGACAGACATTGCTCCAAATGTGCTCACACAAGTATCATATAAAGGGGAAGGATCACTTCCCTGGACTCACTGTTGGTCTTTTTTGCCATGTAGGGTATGTTGCTGGCCCATGTTCAACTTGTTGTCCAGCAGGACCCTGGTCATCCCCCAACCTCTGCATGGAGTTATCCCACTCTGGGTGCAGGACTTGCATTTGCTCTTGTTGAACTTCATGAGGTTCTCGTCAGACCTGGTCCCTCTGAAAAGTATCTCAGCCTTTCAGTGTATTGCCTGCTCTCCCACTTTGATGTCATCCAGATAGTATAGATGAATGGCAAAGGAGTGCATCTAAATTATCTGAATGAGTTTTAAACCAGGGACTCGAACAGGCTTAGAGGCTTCCTTTCAGACAAGCAGAGTTAGTCACTGCAACCTCCCCTTGGATTGTGGTGTGCAACCAAGATGAGATGTTCAGAACAGTTGTGGAGCCCTTGTTGAGTTCTGTGTTTCTGGCTTTAATGTAGTCAGACTAACTTCACAAAATAAATCTTGAAAGTTTAAAAGTTCTCTAGAGCACTGATTCCTAGGTTACTGTTTCCGTTGCAAGTGAAATTCTCTCCAGTTCTAACAGCCTGCACACAACCCCATGCATCGCCAGGCTTCTGCAGAGTGGTTTAAACTGATGCTTCTCCAACACCAGGGCTCTTACAAAAATATGGAGGATATGCTTCCGGTGGAAAGAGCTGTTCCTTGCTCTTGGCTTGAGCATGCTGATTGTAGAAGGGAGGCTGGGAAGAGGAAGTGGAAGAGGGAGTCAGGAGAGAGCATTGTAAGGCAAGGTAATTTGGGGAAAAATTGAATTAAGTGCTCGTAGACTTCTCGTGTTAGTTGAATTTGTTCCTCTCTCTGTCATAGGGAAGGTATACGTTACCTAGCTTTTCCTGCTCCAGATCCCCGGCTTATGGTAAATTAGTGTATCGGACTGTTCTTCCAATGCTGCATGCACTCTCAAATTGCAAGAGGTTTATGTTAGTGGCAGCCTCAGTCCTGCAAAGTGTTGGCTTTGATCCAGGAAAGCACTTCAGCCAGTTATTAATTTTCAACTTGCATACATAAAAGTTAAGTATGCGTTTAAGTTCTTGGCCTGAGCGTTTGGTATCTCGCTAGCCTAGGCCCTCAGAGAAATTACTGGATCTGCTTTTTTTAATGTAATTCAGTCTGTCACATAAAAAGATGCCATAATCTTTTCCTCTCTACCCCCACTTTCAGGAGACAAACATCGCTCTTGGATCAAACGGGAAAAAAAAAGGCCATTTTGAAAAACAAGAGTAATTAAGAGGGCTGCCCCACGTTTGGAGTACATGCTTGTGGTTAATAGGAACTTTTACTGCTGCTGAGTGGATCACTTAATCCTTTTATTTCTGCAGCTTGGCATTTCCTACATTTTTTTTGCCAAACATCAATACCTTTATAAAGCAGTCATCTGTTTTTGATTTAGAAAAATGTGTCATGAAACTCCAGCCAAGGGATCCAAAAGTTTTATAAATTGACAAGCTAGCTAGTCTTTAATTAGTGTAGGAGAAAAGTGGTTCTTTATTTGTTTTTGCTTCATTCATGTAATTTATATGGAACACCACTGGAAGAAGAAAAAGACTGGCACAACTGGTTTTACTTAGCTTAACGCACAGGCAAAATATTCTTCCAGTTACACAACTAGAAAGGGAAAAAATCTGTAAAGCCACACATTATCAGCTGAAATTTGCACCTTATAAACAAGATCTGGTTACTTGACCATGTCACTCAGATGAAATCTAAGGCCAAAGCAGCAAGGTGTTCGCATATTTTCTGTGTCCCAAAGCCCTTTGTTTCTTTTTGTAAGTCCTGCTATTCATATTCTTTGTACACCCCACACAAGGAAAATGTTGTTACAGTCCAGCTAAACATTCTTAGATGTTTATTCTGGGGACCTTCTTATTTTCCCAAGGAAAGATATACAGAGTGATACTGGAGAAATTGTAGCTCAAATAAATAAACATCCTTAGATTTTTGTTCAGGAAACCTTTTCATTTTCCATGGCAATAAATACACAGCAATGCTGAGAAAAAAACCCTAGCTCATCAGCATAGCCATCTCTCAGCTGTCTCTGCTCATAATCCTTAGGATCTGAGGAGCAGACTCCTCTAGCCTAATAATTGACTTGCTAAGGAATTATTGAGAGATCACAAGCAGATTTAACTTAGCAATATTTTAATTTCAAAGTATTAATTTAGCTAAGTCATAAGCACATCTATAACAGCACTCGTTGTCTAGGAACATGCAAAGACTCTGCAAGTTTTTTTTAAGGAAATGCACATATTTTGGCATCTCCAACCTGCAGGTGTTTCAGCAGAGTTGGTGAGAGCAAATGTCCTGTTCCCAGGTCAGTCAGTGACTCAGTGACATGACTGGGGCCAGACCTTCAGAAGCTGACTACAAACCCAGTGTTATCCCAAGAGCATCCCTTCCCGTGGGGCATACAACTGCCCTAGGACATCAGCGCTTTTGCTATCTTGTCTTTCATGTGTCTTAAACACCTGATAGGATTAATGGAGCAGAATTTAGTGTATTTGCCATAAAAAGAAATATTGAAAGGAGATGTACAGTAGGACTGGGGAAGTTTATAACAGACAGACAGAGCATGCGGCCTGTCCTGTTTGCCTGATAGCCAAAATAAAATACTTTTTGTTCTTCAGTATGTGGGGTCGAGGAATGCACTGGTTTGGAGGTGGTTTGTCTTCACTGGGACCGTTGCATAGTGCTCAGTGTGGCAGTCCCCCGAAGAACAGACCAAATGGCAGATTCATTAAAGCCTGTGTCCTCCCAGCTCCTGAGAATAACATGCGGAAACAGCGATTGGCCAAGGAGATGCTGGGTACGCACACTGGGGAGAGGAGGCACAAGTGAATCATTTAGACTTCACTGAAAAGGTCAAGCCAGGCACTTTCACATCTCTTTACAGCAGTTAATCAGCGGGATGACCTAAACATGTGCTTACAGTAACATTTCTTTTTTTTCCCTCCTTCCCTGCCCTGCAGGTCCCAAGGGAAGAAGGAGGAAGCTGTAATCTTACTGCGGGACTCCATTAAGTATGGCCCAGAGTTCGCAGATGCTTACTCAAGCCTGGCCTCGCTGCTAGCTGAACAGGTAACGGGCATCGCTCGAGCTCTCGTTCCTTCTGCGCATGTGTGCACACTGCTGCTGCAGCCGCAGCACCTCCTGCGCATCCCAATGGAGCACCCTCACTTTGCACACGTGTGGTGACAGGCATGGGTCTGCGGCTGTCTGCAGAGAGCTCTCGGGCTGCTTTAGGGGTGACTTTTTCAGGATAGGGGGAAACTCATTCGCAGTGAGTAATTACACCCACATGATGTGCCTCTGAATTAAATCACTGCTGATGTTGTGAGGAAATACCTTCTCTGCAACTCTCCGCATCTATGGTGAAATCTTAATCCATCGCACCTTAACTGTTGTGACAGCAGAACAGGCAAGTGCTTCCCCATCCGACACACACACCTACATAGATAACCTTGAGATTACATAATAAATCACTCCAAAGCTAGGAAATGTCAGAAACCCAGGTGGCCTTTGCAGACCAAATTTTGCCCCTTGCATGCGCGCATCGGAATACAGCTCTTAATTACTGTGGTAGATGATCATGTACAGGGGGTGGGAAGGCTTGCTAGCTTTATGTTCCTCTTAATGAGCAGCTGTTCAATATTTTATTTAACCTCATTGTTCAATATGTGCCCCCAGGCCTTATTTACTGCGCGAGGCCCAGGCTGCGCTCTGGAGGCAGGATTACTCATTTCCTCTCAGGCGTGTTCCCCATGCTCATTACGCAGGGCTCTCACTACTCTCTGTAGTTAGGTAATTTATTTCTACAGGGTCCCTGTGAGGTGAAATATTATCCTCACGGAGGAAAAGAGAAATTGAGGCACAAAATGCTTGAGTGCAGAAGCCATGAAGCATGGGTGCTCACACTGAGACCATCAAGCCCTGCAGTCATCTCCACGCCTTCAGCAGCAGATGAGGGATCCTGTGCTCTGAGCGTTGCTCCCACAGCCTGTGGCCACAACCAGTGGCCCCAGTCTGGGGTGGGTGACGAGGTCCTCATAACTGTATAGCTCCAGCACACCTCCGCAAACCTTTTGAGAATTGCTTTTTTTCTCCCCCAAGTTTCAGATCTAACTGTTCCGTAGCACAGGATGCTAAAGCTTTCTTAAAGGGTTACCAAATGCAAATACAGACAAAGCAAAAGAGTATCATCTTTCACTGTTTTCCATTAATTTGGTTAGTGAAATCTTCTCCCTGTAAAGGGAAGTGGATAAATTTCAGCAAAACTATAAGCAGAGGTCTTGTTCTGGTTTAGGCTTCTTTAATGATATAGGCACTCTGTAAAACTCAGCTATGATACACGTGGATTACTTAAAGATGTGTTATTTTATTTTCCTTTTTAAGTGACTTTCAAATATTTGAACATTATCAATATCAGGTGCAAGAACCTAGAAATATGTGTATGAATTGAAAGAGGAGCCTTGTTGAATGGGCACTGTGTTTTGAATAAGCTGGTCAATGAAGAGTCTTCTGCAAGTATGGGAAATGAGTCCGCCACAGTAATACCTGGTGCTAATATTAATTGAAATTATTAATTACAGCCATTGATTGTAAGGTCAACAGAGTAATAAACCATTATAGAGTCCCAAGGCCTTCTGCCCAAAGCAAATGCCATTTGTAAGTCCAGCAATAATTCATCTACTCTTATGTATAGATTGTTCATCTCTTGTGGCTTGAATAAGTGGTAGGAAAAAAGATAGTACAACTTCCTCAGAAAACAGCAGTTTCCTGCAGGCTTTTAGCACCTTCGCATGTTCAGTCTTCTCATGATTGCTCAACTCCTGCCTCACACACCCACCCTAGTGACCACAGTAAGGGTTGTCCTACAAATACATACTGCTGCCCATGGTTGTGGGCAGCAGATAATCATCACCCTCGTGCTTCCTGGAGGGGTATGGGCAGAAGTTTTGGTGTCTTCAGCCCAAATGGTGATGATGGGACTCCATTTTTCAGTTTGGGGCTTTCCTCTTTGTCCAAGGAATAGTGTCCAAAAATGGCTAAAAGTTGCAAACCTGTTTTTCTATCTACTTGTGGCCCAGAGCCTGTCTCACATCTGCAGGGGTATCTGGGATGCCAGCCCATATGCAGTAGGGTGCATGGATAGCATTCCTGTGGAGCTTTGGGGAAAGGAGCAGAAACTGGTTCCCTCTTGCTGGGATGTGATAGAAAGGGGCTGAAATGCCATAAGTGACACATTAAAATAACATGAGGTGACCATGCCTATGACAATCTGCTGCTCCTCCAGCTTTGCACTAAGGCTGAGAAGGGGGGAAATAGGTGAATGTGGCTCAGTGAAATAGCGCTGGGATTGCCTTGGTCGGTCCTGCAGTGTGTTCCCCCTTATCTTAAAGGCAATGAATCCGAAGTAGGGCTTATGGGTCCTTTCCTCCTCCAACTGTAAAAAATGCTCCTAAGAGGAATGCCTCTTTCTGCTTGGTATTGTAGCTGAGTCACAATGTATAGTTGGTTTCCATTATCACTGCAGTAATGCTAATATCAGAAATCAAACATTTTTGTTTGCCATTTTCACAGCACTACTGCAGCGCTTGTTCCCCAGGATTTATTCTGATGCACATGAACATCATCATCTTCCCAGCTCTTGCAGTTGCATCAGCCATCTCCTGCTACTTGATGGCTCTTTTCAGACCCTGGTTTCTGAGTTCAAGTGATTTTGTGTGTGTGCCTACACTAAGAAAAAGATATTTTTTAACCTGCTTAGCTGCAGAGGAGAGCCTACTCAGGCATAACCAGGCTGAAAAACCAAGCCATAAAAAAACAGACTTAAAAACCCTGGAGTTCAACTGAGAGATCCTCAGATGAATAATTTTTCTAATATCATAAAAATCTCATACATTTTTTAAGCCTATCTTCCGAATTTTGTGAGGTTGATGAATATTTCATGAAGGACTGGGAGTGGCATTATTAAGTGTTAATGAGAATCAAGCCTTGATGAACTTATGGCATTTCTCCCAAGAAGAGGAGAGGCTGTGAGGGAGAAAGCTCTGGCACAAAAAGCTGGTCCCACCCTTCCCAATTTCTGACTGCACTTAATGCAAACACTTTGTTAGAGAAATCATCCCATACTCTGTGCTGAGCCTGAGGCATGCAGGGTCAGGATGTTAGGTGCCAAAAAAAGCAATGCAACCATGATAAAAATGCTAAAAGTGCTCAATATTGGTGAGCTTTTGAATGTTTTGACATGGGACACTGCTAATCCAGTTTAACACAGCCCTTCCATACTTTAAAGATCAGGTTTACAATCAGTAAATAAAATGAAAAAAAATGCCATATGTGCACACTAAGCCACATTTCTTGGCTGAAAATTAAAATCAGAGGGAAATAAATTAATACAGAAAGCTTAGAAAATATGCTTGTTTATATCTCAGTGACACAGATGCTTTCTCAAAAAATTGCTCTTTGTTTTAGTCAATTCTGATGATCTCTACACTTTTCCTGACCCTGCAGGATTATGTTGTCAAATTCACATAAATACATCCAAGATGTCCAAACTTAAGCACTTTTTAAAAATGTGTTTCTGTGTTTTATCACACACTATCTTTTCTGCTGGCTGACCTTTATCATGTCAATGTGAAAGCACTTAACCATGGGAAACCATGTGCTTTCATCAAGTCATACTCTTCCAGTGCGATTAATTCCAGCTCTCCAGTTCTGAAATAGGAGGTGAGAAAGGAGTCCACACATTTAAGCAGCTACAGAGCGAAAGCTGCTGTCAGGTACACCCTGTAAATCCAGAGAAAGCCCCAGAGGCTCCAGGGAGGAGAAAGGAGATTCCATTGCTGGGAATGAACCAACTTTTTATTTCAACATGGATTCAGCTGCCAAGCAGCAGAACTGCCTTGGTGGCTCCAGGCTTTCCTTGGTGGAGACCCGGATGGCTGATTTTGCTTGAGAGCATTGTCTGGAGGCTGTGGAGTTTGACACTGTAGGGCTGTGCCACTCCACAGAAGGGGAAGAATTGAAAAAAGTGTCTTGGGTGCTGGAGGCTTGCCTGGCACCTCTCTGCACCGTGACTGTCTCTGCTGTTCACAGCCTCCTTCCATAAATATGCCCAACAGCAAAGCTCTGATATTAGGAGGGGGAGAAAGACCATGATAGCAAGCATGCAGCCAGTGGGCACACACTGGCTGGCTGGAGGGAAATGGAAACCTTATTAAGTTGCAGTTTGATCCAAACAAGACATGTTATTTTTGTTTCAGGACCAGGCTGCCCATAGCCCAGGCAGTGGGACACTTTCCATAGGCGTGGAGTTCCCAAAGAAAAGATCTTTATTTTCCAGAAATGCTTAGCATCAACAAACCTTGAAATCTATGCAAAATGTAATGGCTCAGTGCATCTGGGAATCAGCGCGGTGGCACATCCCATCAATCCCAGTGAGCTATAGCTCACACATTGGCAACGCCTGGATTTAATCTGTATCTATCAGATTTTCCTCACTCTTTCTTTGCCTCCCATCCTCCTCCAGCTTCCTTCAGCCCCCTGCATGAACTCCCTGTCCCCCAGCCATCAGGCATGCCATACTTTCATTCCTTGTGTTTTCCCCCATGCTTAGGGAACAAACAGCAGAGCTCCAGAGGCGAAAAGTTAGCCAGTGGGATGCTCATTAAACAAACAAATTAAAATATATCAGATCCCAGATGACAGATATTTCTCAACAGAACCAAGATGACCCCTCTTGCTCTGTGTTTCCTGGCTGGGTGTGTGCCTGGGCTAGCTGATGTTGCACAGGAGCCAACTTTTCCAGCTGTTAGTTTTGTTTTACAGGTAGCTCCAATTGCAAATGTATGGGGGTTATATCACATCTATGCCATGGGGTAAAATTTTGACCTCCTAGAAAGCGAGGTGGGCTGGTGTCCTGAGCTTCCTGCCCAGCAAGGGAGTTGTCACAAAATGCAGATAGGCAGCAAATGGTGCTGACACCTTTTCTGCAATGGCTAAGAAATCTCCTTCTCTTTTAAGGAACGGCTTAAGGAAGCAGAGGAGGTCTATAAAGCTGGCATAGAGAATTGTCCAGAGAGCTCTGATCTGCATAACAACTACGGTGTTTTCTTGGTTGATACTGGTAAGTGAGAAGGAGGAAGGGATTTTCCCTCACTGCCTTATTTGCTTTGATTTGTTGTATTCACCAGTACACATCTCAAAGGGTGTCAAAAGCTTCCAGAGCAATAGATGTGCCTCCAATAGATGTAGCTTGGAAATAAATACCCTTGCGCTGCTGAAATGGCACAACGTACTGAAATTTGTAATCAATGCAGGCAGTGGCATTCAGCCTGGCTGTTTCCTACAGTGTTTCTCACCATCTTCACATAGGCAGTTGTCCTCTTCAGTTTGAGCTGGGCAGCACCCTGATAATACTGCTGTTTCTCCAGGAAAACATGGCCACATCAAACCAAATCCCAGGTACACAAGTGGTTTGTTATGGTCTTTGGAGCACTTGCAGCTCTGCTTGTTGAAAGAGCAACTCTAATTGTAAAGGTTGAGTGCCACCCCTATAAAAACAAACATGGTTTTTAAACCACAGTCATCTATGAAAACAAACCTAAGATACTGTGGGGTGAATTGATTTCTCAGGAGCTCTGTAATTTCATCCAAAGCCTTTCTTTTCTGGGCTCCTGATTCCCATCCAGCTTCCCTGGACTCAGGCACTGCCCGGCATCCACATAACAACAAAAAAAGAATTCCACTGTAATTGCCACCTTTTATTGGCAGCTTTATAAATAAAGCTAAAGTTGACATACAACTAGTAGAAACCAAACTACTGTTGCACTCCAGTCCCTCCAGAACAGAGCTGAGACTCCATGATGAAGTCTTACAGGCTTAAAGCGTATGGTTGCTACCCATTCTGCTCCTTTCACACTGCTCCGATGGTGCTTGGGAAGAAAGGACAACACTGTCTGTCCGTCTGCAGCTGGCTGTCCTGCCTCTGGGCTGATGCTCAGCCGTTGCTTTTCTGTAGTACCAGTGTGAAACAAGTATACAGCCAAAATGAGTATTTGAAATCATAAAAGGCATGATGGTATTAGCAACAGAAGTTGAGGTGCCTTGGCAAAATTCAAGGTTGCAAACAATAAAAATTCCTCAGTAATTTCACTCTGATGTTGTACTCATCTTTTCTTCCCAACCCAGATAAACTGCCCTATTCCTGCCAAAAATCGTGGTTCAAACACAGTGCAGTGCACTTTCTATTCTTAGCAGTTGTCTATTCTGCCAAACTCAAACCTAACTTTTCCTGGTTTACTCCTCCCTACACAAAAACAACAGGAAAAAATTGCCCTGACTTCTTATACTTCAGGCATGATGTGTAAATAACCCTCCTGAAGACATGACAAGGCGTGAAGGAAGTGGCTAGCAGTGAACCGGTCACAGGTTGCGCTCTTCCCTGGTGGGCACACAGAGATGCTGTGAAGCACCACTCCAATTAACTTGCGGGATTTTGTGCAACAAGCCTCAAGCAAGTGTCAGCTCTGGGGAGCCATAACTCTAGACAGCTCTGCAGTGGTCATAGACACTCCCTTATGTCTCCCTTAATGATGCGCGTTACCCCTGTGTGTTGAGGAAGGGAGGCTCTGGTTGACTTAGGAACGGAGGTGCATATCCAGCTGCTTCCCAGGATGCTTTGTAGATAAAATTTTCAACAAACATCTGCTCAGTGGTGGGAGAAGATGGAGGCTGCTGCTGGATGTTTTAAAAAAGTCCTACCCTGAAAGATACGTTGCTGGCCTTGGATGAGTCTTAAATGCTTGTAAGTCTCCCTGTCAGATGTCCCTCTTCATTCCTGTAAAAGAAACTCTGAGAAGTGTCACTGTTACTTACATGTTGCATAGATAGCCTCAGGAAAACCAAACTAGATCTGAAAAGCTATGAAAATAAAATTCCCACAGCAGCAAATGTTCAGTGCCCCAACACATGCAGGCCATTTTCTTGCTTTCCAGCTAGAAATGGAATTAAACACATTGTGAAGTGGTTTGGCTTAAAAAATGCCAATACTGAAAAGCTTTGTTGGTTGACAAAGCTCTGTGAGTATTGGTTTTCATCAGGAGATTATCTGGTCTAGAGTGTGCAAACTGATTGAATGAGCACTGGGGTTAAAAACACGATATTTACATTGCTGAAATCCTGGAACTTTATACAGTGACCCATTAATTTATTTAGTAAGTAGTCAGAAGGCTCTGCCTGAGGAAAGCAATGCCAGATCCATCTTGAAGAAAGCCATTATTTAGCTAAAAAAAAAATTATACTATTAGAAATAGAACTTCAGGGGTTTGGGGTAGTGGTCTGGGACCTTTCTTTTTGCACAGTGTTGTATTTTGTTGTGTTGCTCGGTGATGTGGACTGGGGGACGTTGCACCAGTGGACGTTTTTGCACAGCTAAGCAGTGCCACCCAATGGCCCCTCTGCAACATAGAGATGGTGCCTGTGTGCTCCAAAATAGGCATCTGGGCACCTTTTGTCTGGGATTTGTTGCCCCAAGGTTGAATTAGCTGGCAGCTACTCCTATTCCTGTTGAGGAATGCACAGAGACTGAGCTGGGCCAACACAAAAGAGGTGGAGGGAGTAGTCTCTGTTTGGAAAGAGCTGAAACTATTTGCAGCTCTGGTGAGGTTGTGGGGAATACTGTGTTGTTCTCCGTGTCTCCATTGCCCTTGTCTCCAGTGGGCGAGAGTGGAAAGATGCTCTACCAGGAGATGGGACATGTGTCCCAGTCCCCTTTCTGGGGTGGGCTCTGTACTTAGCACAGGGAGTGCATCCCCCCTGCAGCATGATCAGAGGGTGCTTTCAGTCAGGAGTTTTCTTCTAGTGACGATACCCTTGACTTGCAAAAGCCCACCCCTAGAAAATCTATTTCTCAGAATCATCTCTGAATGTTGGAGTCTAAATCTTCGTTTGGACAGCAGTTTTCCTTACACTTAATCTCAAAAGGCTGAGGCAGGATATCTTTCTCAAAATGGTTCCCACGCATAGAGCAATAGACGAAAGAAAACCCAGAGCATTGCTGTGTGCTGAATTTGCGACAGGATTTTTCTGATGCATCAATCTAATAGCTGTTTTCCTCTCCAGGGGCTCCCGAGCAAGCTGTGTCCCACTACAGGCAGGCCATCCACCTGAGCCCTGCTCACCACGTGGCCATGGTGAACCTGGGCAGGCTTCATCGCTCCCTGGGGCAGAACAAAGAAGCTGAAGCATGGTACAAGCGGTAAGAATTTGGGATGGGAGACAGAGGTTTCCCTCCTCCCCCTGTGAAGCTTGTCTCTGCTAAAGAGCCTCTGATACATGAGTCTGTCAGTGCATGTTTGGGTTTTCCTCCCTTCCTTCTCCATCTGTTTGAAACCAGATTTACCCTTGCTTACTTGGCTATTGGGGAGTGCTTGAAGATGCAGCACAGACTCAGGCAGTGTGCATTTCCCTGGACCATTCCCAAGCCCTCAGGATGGACACATGGCTGCTTTTGGCTGGGGGATAATCTAACAATAAAGTCGGAGGTTTCTCGGTGGCATGAGGAGGTTGTTAGCATGACTCCACCCTGCTCGAAGCTGGTCTGGCGGTGCCACACCAGTAACAGCCACAGCTGCTGCGCATCCCAAAACCTTGGCACTATCAAGAACTCCGGCCGTTCCTTGCAGTGTGCCAGTAGGCAGGCGCTGACTCCCAGTATGCAGCAGGGTGGACTGAGGGGGGTTTTGCCTCCTGTTTGGCATCCAGATTTTGTGGTCACACTCCCCAGGTTCTGCCATTGTCAGCCATCCCCACCCCTGCTGCATGCTTATGTGCACTTCAGAGGTGGCCCTCTCCCCTTCTCAGGTGGCCAGAGGGATTGTTGCTGTGGGCATGCTCATCCCTCCCTGGGACCTTAAATTTGTGCTTCCCAGGGTGGGGTGAGCTGGGTGCAGAGCTTCACTTCTCTGTCCCAGCGCAAGCCATACCTTGCTCTCTGGCTTTGATCCCCACACCACCTGGAAGCATCTCTTTTTCCCAAATTCCAGGGCACTGAAGGTATCCCGGAAGACTGAAATCCTGTCCCCACTGGGGGCTCTGTATTACAACACGGGGCGGTATGAAGAAGCATTGCAGGTTTACAGAGAAGCGGCATCATTGCAGCCGTCAAACAAAGAGATCCGACTGGCGCTGGTGAGTGTGGGGTGAGCTCGGCCAGGGCAGGGCCAGACACGTGGAGCGGGGTGGCTGTGTTAGTGTGAATGTTCCCTGAGGCTCAGAGCTTGGTTCTTCCTCCACGCCGGCCATCCAGCAACCATCTCTCCTGTTCTTGTTTCCTCCTCACCCCTCCTGATCCTGATCTCAGACCGTTTTCTCAGATACTGCCCTTCAGCTGAGCAGGACTTGGCACAGAGAAAATCTGACCTACCCCTTACTTGCTAGGAAGGGTCAGTGCTCCTGCCTTTCCTTGAGGTGCCTCTTAACATGACAAGCAGGAGAAGCAGGAGCCCAGCACCAGACCAGTATCGTGTATTAGAGAGAGCTGAGCTTTTTAAGATCATAACGCTTTATAATGTGGTTCCATAGGCTCAAGTTCTAGCAATGATGGGACGGACGAAAGAAGCCGAAAAGATGACGAACCATATACTCAACGAGGATGCGGAGTGTCTGGAGTGCTACCGCCTTCTGTCAGCCATCTACAGCAAGCAGGAGCACTATGCCAAGGTACCGTGGCCACAGGGTACCCTTGTCCTGGGGGCTCACACACAGAGCTCAGGTTGAATTCTGCACTCCATCTCTCCAGAGACATGTCACGTGCCTTAGCTCACATCCAGTAGATTTATTTTTTCACTAAAATCCTCTGTTTATCTAGGTACTGGAACTGAAGCTAAGCAGTGTGTTTTTCTTACTGCACCCGCTGCTGTCCACCCCACTGCCCATCAGCCACAGGAATCTAAAAAACTCATTTCCACGTGTGTTGATGGTGTGGGGCAAACAAGGAAAGGAGGAAGATGACTCTTCTGCTTGGAGGCCCTAGTGGTGAGGAGAGCATGAGAAGTGAAAAAGTGCAGAATACAGTAACACAATGTCCTCCTGTTTTTTTCACAGGCGCTTGAAGCTATAGAAAAAGCTCTTCAGCTAAAACCAAAGGATCCAAAAGTCATATCAGAGCTCTTTTTCACTAAAGGAAACCAGCTAAGAGAACAGAATCTCCTTGACAAGGCTTTTGAGGTATGACTGCTCTAAGCCCTGTGGATAGTTTTATATGTTAAAAGACAGAGTTAGCTCATTGCATCTAATACTCCCTCGTGCATGCACCCTGGCTGTTGGCCTTGGGAACTCAGCAGTTCCTGGGCACGTGCCCAGGGAAATGACCCTATCGTTCAGGAGACCCCAGTGGCACAGGGCAGCAGGGAGGGAGGGGGTTGCAGGGGTTGGTGTGGCTCCTCATGAAGGAGAAAGGGAAAACCTGCGAGACGAGCTCAGCAGTGAAGTAGTACATTATGTTGCCTCTGCTGTAAAGAAGCTGAAATTCAGCTTGTGCATTGTATATGAGAAGAATTTGGAGTTATTTTTTAAATGGATTCAGAGGAGAGGAAACTTCATTTCTCTTTCCCCTCCAGCACTGGTTTTGTTTGAAGAGTCAGACTCTTAACCTAAAAATGTTTCATGTTTATGTAGAGCTACAAACGGGCTGTGGAGCTCAACCCAGACCAAGCGCAAGCCTGGATGAATATGGGAGGCATTGAGCACATCAAGGTATGACAATTTTGCTTTCCCTTAAGCTGTCAAGGCCGGAGATTGCTACTTGGGACAGAAAGCTAAATTTGTTTCAGACTGCCAAGAGCTGCATGTTTGTGAACAGCGAGCATCCCTGACATATTTTATCTAAAAAGGAGGAAAGTCTGTCCACCCCAACTAGAATTTCCCAACCAGGTTGCTTGGGAATACATATCCTGTAATGTAAAACTCATCTTTTAAGAGGGCAGGCTGCAAGGAACAACCTGCCCATCTCTAAAGTTTTCCCGCTTCAGTTGTTGACCTACCTTAGAAAAATGTCACTGTGAGCTGATTTTTAAAATTCCTCTTTACTTAATTAATTTAATAAAGATGTCTGATGCAAAATACTGACGTGGAATTATGGAAGTAGACAGCCTGCCCTGTGGTTGCTTATCTTTTTGAATACTTTAGCATATCATTATAATTTGGGTCTTAAGGAGTCACATTGTGCGATATCCTTAAGCTATCCTATTCCTGAGTAAAATTAACTCTTCTGATACAATGTAATGGAAAAATGTACATCTACTTCTTGCCACGTGTGTTCGATCAAATTTAGGCTAACATCACTCGGTGATCCATTTCATACTGAAGAAGTATTCCCATTACCTAACAGTGTCATGTTTTATAAACTCTTTTTCCCTTGTATTATGGTCTTCAACATTCCCAAGGAATGAACTTTCTATGTTAGGGAATGCCAGTGAGATCTGTCACGCATTTTCTTTGTAGGGGAGCTACGTCACTGCCCGTGGCTACTATGAGAAAGCCTTACAGCTGGTTCCAAATAGTAAGTTGCTGAAGGAGAATCTGGCCAAACTGGATCGCTTGGAGAAACGGTTTCAGGAAGTCCAGGAGAAAGACCAAACATAGCATTCAGTCACCAGTGGAAAGAAAATTATGCCCCGTGGAGAAGAATATGGTGGAAGCCTACTGCTCGAAGTCATGTTCAAGGAACTTTGCTAGGACTCAGAATTATGGAAGGCAAATTTTGAATGCATGCTTATGTTTAACCAAAGTTACAGGAGACACTCGACTCCTGTGGGACATGCTGGAGAATGAATGAAAACCTTCCTTTAATCCAGATTTATGTTTAGGCTGAATCCATTTTAATCACACTGGGAGCGTGAGTGGGACATGTACCTTCAATGTCTTGGTTATCACTGGGGAAACCATGGAGACAAGGCACTCATCTATTGCAGCAGGGGTGAAGTAGCGTCTCCTGTTACTCAACACAGGCTCACCTCATGCATGTAAAGTACCACTGATGGGCTTCATTGCAAGTGCTGCCAGGTTCTTCTGAGCCAGGAAAGATGGTCATAATGATCATGTAAAAAGGTTTCAAGGGGTTAATGCTGAGGAAATGGTAGCCACTTTTACAGCTCTAAATGTGACTTGAAAATTATTCTAAAGAAAGGGAAAATAATACCTGAATATCACCCTAGACAGATGATTCTACAAGTAGGACAAATGATGCTTTGAGGGAAAACCTCACCTGAATGTTTTGCTCATAAGATATTCCTTTTGTAGTAATTCAGGCTCATGATGTCAGTATTGTCAAATATCATATGGCTTTACCCTTTGCCCTCTCCCTCCAGGCCAAATAATAATTACTCTGAAAAAAAACGGAAGCATCCAAAGGCAATGGGAAGCTCCAGAATTACTTGTCCTCCAGTCCCCTCCCCAATAAAAAAAAACAAACAAACCACCTATCTGACCAATATCAGAAGTAAAGTAAAGCCACAGAGAGATTAGGGAAGATTTCCTAGCCTGGAAAGGTACTAAGGAGTCTTTTTTATGGGTATGCAGGGACAAAGCCCATTTATCATGGTAATAACACTGACAAAACACTTTGTCAAAGTGTTCCCACCCCCTCCCCCGAAAGATGCAGAAAATAACCTATAGCTGATCAGTCATAAATCTATATTTTTTAAATAAGGAATGGGAAAACAAATTCTCTTCAGAACTGGGGCTTTTATTTTTGAGCTTTATTTATTTAACTTATAATAATCAAATAATTAATATATTTTCTCTGTTTTATATGAATTGGGCAGTATCCTTCACAGCTGGCCACATGGCTGGGTGCTGTGACTTGTATTGTCCCAAGTTAGAAAAATGCAGTACCACCGAGACGTGTTTGAATAACTCCCCCTGATAATGTTTCTAAAGCAAATGGCTGCAGAGCACATTGGACTATACTGTCACTGCAATAACAGCAGTTCTGCTGCTTCCATCAGGGTTTTGTACCAGTTCACAGAGAGCGTTAGTGGGATCGTGCTTGGTACCACTGCCTTTGGGTTTGGACATCAGGAGAGGTCATCAGTTTGTTTCTCTTGCAGCAGGAAACTGCCATGAAAGTTGTTATATTTGAGCTTGATTGTGGCCAGTCCCTGCAGAAGAGCAGCCCAGGGGTTGGCATTATTATTAAAGGACAGTTCAGATTAGGTATGTGATGCCTTGATACACATCTGTCAGAGAAATCCTATGTGGCAGTGACCCATGTGGTGCCCAGGTTTAGTTGATGCTGACCATGGCACTTCAGCAAGCTCCAGATTTGCTCAGCATGGTGGGACAGCCATGTGCTGGTGGCTCTGCTGGCTTCATTTAAAATGCTCGGTGTCCTGCCACTACTGGTCATCAGATTACTGACAAATTGTTAGCATGATTCCAGCTGCATTTGGAGCTCACAGGGAGTCCATACTGGTGCAGTTGTCTGCCCTACCAGGGCTTTTGGACCTGCTAGGGCCATGGCTATGTGTCCACCGAGATGAGGCTGGGCTTGGGAAGTACTGGTCCCCACTGGCCAGTAAGACTGGACAGTGCTTACAGCTGGGCAGAGGTGGGAGGGAGAGACCATCTGGGGGAGAAGGTAGTGACACACATTTCTGGGCTCTCTCCCTTTGAACCAACTTCCAGAGGGAGCAGCTGGGACTAAAATAAGCAAGTCTTTTGCTGGTGATTTTTCCCTTCTGCTCCCAGCCCAAGCAGCCTGCCTTGCTCTTCTGGTCTGAGGGCAGGTTCGACGTCCTAGGGCTGGTTCAGCAGCCCTTGTCTTTCACACCATGTTTATGGCCATGGACTTGCTGACCTGATGTTTCTGCAGGCACCTCACTGGATGCTGTGCATGGAGTATCTTTGCACAGCCTTGGTGCTGCTGGAATGGCCGGGAGGAGGCAGGATCATACCAGCAGAGTCCCATGGGATGGAGAAACCGAAGCTTAAATGGACTCTCAGAGCAGTCGGTTCCCCACTGTGCATTGCAAAGCGGTAGATGGTAGCTGGACCATGAAGCTCTCTGCCTCTCCCCAAGGTGAGCCTGCCTTTGGGGCAGCTTCACCAAAGCTCTGTGTGCCCAGGCTGGCTGGCTGCCTGCCTGTGGTACTGCTGCGAGTTTGGGGGCTGGAAGAGCGGTGTTTGGTGTAGTCCCTGACAGCAGTGCCGTGCAAAGCCCACCGTGGAGTAGGCATCTGCAGAGTGCTCCGACAGCTAGCTGAAGCATGGGGGATAGGTGCGGGGGGAGATACGTCTCATTTAAAAATGTATATCAGCTATAAACTTTGCCTCATAAAGATATATTAAATAAATATTATATATATTCTACAGGCCCCACAACAGTGTGGCTTTAAATTGTGGCCAATGAAACATATTTTTTCAAATGGAGAAGGAGTTGTATTTTTTATATCAATGCTTTGTGAGGGGGAACACTTGTTTCTGTGTTTTTAACTTCAGCTGAAGTCTTAGTTTGTCTTTCCTGAGAGACCTGGTAGAAATGTTTGTCTTGTTCTTGTCCTAGAATCTGATCAAAGCCATCTTGACCTCCTAAAACCGGTACATGTGTAAAACTATAATACAGCTTTGGATGCCTCCCTCCCAGATCCTGAAGAAGGATTACCATTTTTGCAACACTATCTTACTTGCAGAATATGGGAGACTCCCGGTGAGGGAGGCAGTTTGGTTGTAAGGCATGGCGTATGTATGTTCATCCGCTCCCCTGAATGAGGCAAGCAGCGTATCCACGGAGCTTAATCCCAGTTGAACCAGATTACATGTATATGCTGAAAGGCTGTCTCTTCAGAGTTTGGAGCTGGGTTTATGGTAGTTACGGAGAGAGGAGGGCTCGGTGATGAGCCCCGCTTTTCTGAACCAACACTTTGTACCCCATCTGTGCAGGGCGACAGTCTGCAAACTGGCAGCAATATTTGGAGAATGATTCAGACCATGAGCTACCAAAGCAGTTAAACCCTTTGAAGTTTTGAGCTGGCTCTGTCTTGTTGGCATCCATGCTGAAACGCTGTGCTTGTTCAGGACATTAATCTTGTGAAAGGGTTTATTGCAGGTGAAGAAGAAGAATGGAGTGTGATATGAAATGCGTTACCTCCACAAAAATGGAATACTATTGTGGAAGATAAATCGAGTGACTTACCTTACGATAAACTGGATATTATCCTAATTAATCATAGGAAATGTCTTCTTCCTCCAGCATCGCACAGCTTCTGAAATAATGAGTTATAAATACATTGTTTTCTGCTGGCTCCAGTGCACAGCATGGTTAGCAGAGATTACAAATTAATAAATATCTGAAGCTTTACCTAGTGGGGGAGAGTTCACTCTCTCTGCAAGCTGCTTTGGCTAAACCTCAGTGCTCACCAATATTGAAGTGGAGAATTAACGGAAAGTTGGTTAGACAGGACTGTCATATACTCACTGTGTGTTTTAATCCTAAGTGAAAAGCATAATAATTGTGTTGCTTTTTCCTTTCCTCACAGATAATATTTTCAGCTGATAAATTTTGTTTTATTTTATTGCTTATTTAAAGTCCAGCATTCTTTATTTCCATTCCTTTTCCATCTCCTGGGATAAATGATGCAGTGGGGGGCATTTTTTTTTTCATAGACTCCTTGGAATAGGTTTTCCTACAAATGTGTGGGCAACTTGTATTGGCCAAACAGTAGGTGCATGCAGCAGTGCAAATGGCCTTCATTTTGGAGGTGTCAATGAGGACAGGGGTGTGTGTGTGCATGCACATGGGGGGAAGAAGTCTAAGTCAAAAAAAAAAAAATAAAGAGCCTAACTTGCAGGAGAGGCTGGACATCCCTAACATCATCTAAAAACTATGTAAGCTTCTCAAGTTATAGAAACCAGGCCAGATATGGTGTACAATATTTGGTGAAAGAAGATAATTGTCATTCTAATTTTTAGTTGTATGATCTTTTGCCCCACTTGTCATGCAACTCAGTGAAAAGGTTGCTAAAGTCTCCTCAATCTGTATGTAATTAGGTTGACCAAGTGCTCAATTTTTATCTCTCATATATGCAATTGTGCACAATCTTTGGAAAAAAATAACCCTTAGAGGTTTTTTTTCCCTCCAATCTTCAGTCTTTTGCAGCAATTTCAAAATGCACCATTTTGCTTTCATGTACATTTAAATTCAGCAGGGAAAAAAAAAAAAAGGCAAAAAAAAAAAGCAAAAAAATAAGCGCTTGGCATTCAGTAGTGTTTCAATGTGGCAAAGTTGCTTCAGGTAATCTCGATACCTTTGTGCAGAAGTTCATTACCATGTTTCTACTGACTCGCTGAAAATTTTTTCTTCTGGAAAATACACCCGGTGGTATCCTCTGTAAAAGTTATGGCTTCTACAACTGTATTGCTGTAGGAATCTCTGCCTGAAGTGGATGTCAGGCTGCGTGTTCCTCTCCTGCGGGAGTTGTTTGCATTGCCTGTTGTTCATATGGTTCTTATTTCTGTATCGATTTTTTTTTTAAATCAGTTGTGAATATTTTTCTTTTAAAAAAAAACAAACAAGAAAACAGCCCGTTGATTAGAAATCTTGAAAAATTAAATTCACACTTAGCCGCAGCTGGATGTATGTCAGTGGTACAGGAATTTGCAGTCTTTCCTTTTTTCACTGTGGGATTTATGGCTAGTTTTCATGTAAAGGAGTTACGCTTGAAGTCTTTGCAAAAGAAAATGTATGTAAATGTCTATTTTATATAAAAAGCAAGAAAAGTACGTGCTGTGTCTGATTTTGTTCTCTCAGCTGTGGGATCAGTTTATTCCTTAGGACCAACCATGAACAAGTTCTTCTGGAGGTGGAAGGGCCAGTGTTTCTTACTCCACTTGATTTACATTTTACTGCCCAAGGAGTCCCAGTTACTGGTCATGTAGGAGCAACTATGCAGCACATGTATTTGAGTCTGGCCATATAAAAATGTTGGAGCAGACACTTTTTGGAGCCTGAGCATGAGAAAGTATGAGGGCTGGTGCTTACACAGTCTTGATGACTGGATATTGTTATTATGATGGGAGAGGGACCTTCCTGCTGCCAGCTGGCCAAGAGGACAGGCAGTGCCCATGGGGACAGGATGGGCAGCACTCGCCTCCTCTGGGCAGTGCAGTCCCTTGGCTGCCCAGCAGCTCCCAAGGTGGGGTGGAGATGTCTGCTCTGCTGTGGGTGACACCAGGGCCCTGTGTGCCTGGAAGTGCTGCAGCTCCAAACCCACCTGATTTGCAGCCTCACCTACCTAAACTGATTGGCCCCCCTCATCTATTTAAGGAGTGTGACAGAGTGTGTGTGTAGCTCATCTCTGCCTCCAACACTTCCCCTGGGCCATGGTGGGAGCAGGACTCCTCTTGCTGTTGTATCTCTTCTTGTTCCATGTGGTGAGTCCTATGCATAGTCTATGGGGCAGGGGCTGTGGGGAGATGTGCCCCAGTATGGGGCTTACAGCAGTGAGCACTAGTGTTCTTTGCTCTTTTAGGTACCAAAGAGGTGAATATAACCAGTCAGTTTTCATACAACATACTGGAGCTTGGCGTGCTTGACCCCTGGTGAGTGATTTTGGGCTGCTCTTGCTGTAGCTCTGCTGGGACTGGAGGCCTTTCTTGTCCTCTCCATCTAGGTGCTGTTCACCACAGCCTTCTCCTGGCTGCTGTGGCACGTGAGCTGTTCCCCATGTGTGCACTACTCAACTGTGGTGTGGTCCCTTGGCTGTGTAAAAATGAGAAATGGCTTGGTCCTGCTGAGAGCTTAGTAACTGGTGCCCCTGGGGCAGTCAGGTCAGAAGAGTGTCTAGAAAAGCTATGAATGGCAGCATGTTCTCAAATCTTTCTGATAGATCCTTCTGCAGTGGCTAGTGTATTTACAACTCCCTGTCTGGCCTGCTCCCACATCCGTGTAAAAATTTCTTGCCTAGGGATGCTTATAGGTAAGAGAAGGAAGCAGTAAGGAAACTAGAGCTAAAAAGATCTGCCCAGCTGGGGGGGGCAAGAGATGGGGTAACCACCTGACTGCCATCCCTCCCATCCTGGTCCAGTACGCTGCTGGTCTTTCACAGAATCACAGAACGTTAAGGATTGGAAGGGACCTCAAAAGATCATCTAGTCCAATCCCCCTGCCAGAGCAGGAATACCTAGATCAGGTCACACAGGAACATGTCCAGGTGGGTTTTGAATGTCTCCAGAGAAGGAGACTCCACAACCGCTCTGGGCAGCCTGTGCCAGTGTTCTGTTACCCTCACTGTGAAGAAATTCTTCCTCACATTTATGCGGAACCTCCTATGTTCCAGCTTGCACCCATTGCCCCTTGTCCTATCATTGGATGTCACTGAGAAAAGCCTGGCTCCATCCTCATGACACTCACCCTTTACATATTTATAAACACTAATGAGGTCACCCCTCAGTCTCCTCTTCTCCAAGCTAAAGAGACCCAGCTCCCTCAGCCTTTCCTCATAAGGGAGATGTTCCACTCCCTTCATCATCTTTGTGGCTCTGCGCTGGACTCTTTCAAGCAGTTCCCTGTCCTTCTTGAACTGGGGGGCCCAGAACTGGACACAATACTCCAGATGTGGCCTCACCAAGGCAGAATAGAGGGGAAGGAGAACCTCTCTTGACCTACTAACCACCCCCTTTCTGTGATTGCTAATGATATTTCTCTCCCCACCTAAGGGAATGGTATTTTCTCCATCATTTACCTTCCTGATAAAGTCTATTTATTTTCTGCTTCACTAGTAGACTTGCTGCTATAGGAGTAATCACCACAGTCTCTTGTTGGAAAAGCTACTTGGCAGCAAGGGCTAGGGGGAGCTTGGTCCAGGTCAGTGGCTTAGAAAATTGTGCCTGATTTTGTGACTGAACTTTCTGCAGTAGTCAAATGCTTTGAGGCCAGAGAGTGCCCTGGGAATATGATAAAATGCTATGAAAAAAATTGAGGGGGAGAGAGAGAGGCTGGGCTGAACAGGGCAGCAAGGAGTGCTACAGGAGTTGTGCTGCAAGGATCCCCACAACCTTGTGGGGTGAGTCCCACTTGTTGCTGCTGAGGTCTTGGGGTGGTTGGCCTTCCAGGTAGAGAAGAATGATGTGGTCTCCTCAGTTCACTGGCACTTGAGTACTGTGGTGTGAGAGATCAGTGGGCTTTCTAACCTGACAGGAAGGTTGAACAAGTATCATTGCCTTCAAACCTACACAGAAGACATAGGACCCAAAGTTAAAGAGAGAGCTGGAGGGATGTCGTTATGATAGTTGTTGACATTGTGGATCCAGACTCGGGCTCCTGGTGATTCCAGTGAGTTATTCCAGGCTCTCGTCAGGGCAAACACAGTGTGAGTACCTCCTAAATCATGAGCATTATATTGCTTATGTTTGCATGGGTGTGAATAGAACTCTTATCCCAGCCTTGTCTTGGGAGAGGCAGGGAACCCCTCCTATTGGCATAAAAAACATATGTGATTAACAAAGTGATTTTTTAGCTGGTGCAGATGTGGGCCAGCTGAGGGGAGTGGAGGAAGACCTGCTGTCCTTTACTTGGCGAAGGAACCAGAAGCTTGAAACCACCCCGCATGGAGAAGCGGACTTCCAGTATGAGTTGCAATTGATTCCTTTTCTTTGTGTCCCAGGTGTTTGAAATCACCCCTCCTGTGTGGTCTTTGCTATGAGGATCACATTTTAGAGCTAACCCAGGGGAGCAGCACACCCTTTCCTCCTCCACCCAGTGTGTGGTGCAGGAGGTCTGTCAGCATGTGCATCACTCCCTGTTGGGTGAGGGCTGGGGGGGAGGGGTGTTTCCTGGGGACCATAAATGTGATTGCCACAAATTTATCTCAAACTGCACAGTTCAATGAAGCATCCAAAACTTAATCAGAGCCAGCCATCCCTGACTGGACCTTGCTTTAAGTCAAACTTTCCCCATGCTCATTGTTCACAAGTCTGAGGGGCAATCAGTGCCAAAAGCGATGTGAGAAAGCTCTGTCTCCTTGCGATGTATTTCAGACCAAAGCCAAGACTGAGTGCTGGGCCAGCTCAGTTCAGAGACAAGATCTTTCATGATGACTTCACTTGTTCAGGTTAAATGCCCCAGGGCACTTAAGATAGGGAAGCTTTGAAACAATAAACTTTATTTAAAGTCTGGTGGCATCATTGTAGCCTGTCGCAGTTGTTACTTAATTTTGCAAGTCCCAGTTGCATTTCATTAAGAATAATTAGGCTCCTGGATGAAATCTAAATTTGTTTTTTTTTATGACTGTGCACACACATCATGAAAGTACCTCACAAGAGACCTCAGCTTTGCACACATCAGCTTCTCATCAAGAAATACAATTTCTGTGTGTTTTCATTTATCTCCATATAATTACCTTCAGCTGGAGGGAAAGCTGTGACACCTGAGATTTGTCCCATTAATTCCCTACCTGCCAGAAGAGCCTGAGGTGATGCATTTGAGCATGGAGAGGGTGGGGGGCATGTGTCTCACTGAAAACACTCTTGTTTCTGCCTTATGTGTAGGCCTGAAGTGTGGAGTTCATCCCATTGACCTGAAGAACCCAGAGGATGCTCTGCCACTGGGATTCTTCTCTCGCTTTGTCAGAGGAAGAGAGTCAGTTCTGGGAGGGCACCCCTGGCAGGTCTATGTTGCAATGTGCTGCATTCCCCCTGAGAAAGGGGGAGGATAGGCAGGAGCATCTCTCTTTCATCCTTAAGTCACTGAACACTGCTCATTCAGGAGTGGAAGTTGGACTAAAGTCCTTCTTGCCCAGCTTTGCAGGCAGACCCCCTCCCAAAGCAGGAGGGAATGAGCTGATCTAATAGTTAAGATGAGATCTCTGGCTGGTGTGAGCTAATGCAGCTGCAGAGCTTTTGTGGTGTGCACCAGCTGAAGATTTGCTGGGTTTTAGGATATAGAAAGAGGTTGCAGAGTTGGGAAGGAAGGGTGTCCCCCACTGCAGAGGAGAGTTACCTTGCCTGGCGGTTTGTGTTCACATAAGGAGAAGCACAGAGCAATGCCTTACACGTAACTGAGCACAGCCTGGTTCTATTTAGAAAAGTACTACTTGTTTGCATGTTGTCAGAACAAACACTGGCACCTGTGGCAAACAGTGTTTGCCACCTCCCTCTCCCCAAAATCCAGTCTCTACACATGCAGCAGCTTGAAAATATGAGCAGGTAGTAGCATGAAGGGCAGGAAAGCGAAGGAGGGAGTGGTGTAGGGAGATGGGTAGGGTGATGGGGTCAGAGGGATGGATCCTCTGGACCCCCAGCTTAGCATCAAGCCCTGGAAGCTCAGGAAAGCAAGGAAGAGGAGCAAGATATCTGTCCAGTCCCCTCTGTTTTGGGATGTTCCAGCATCTCATTCCTCTCATGCATGACTGGGACTGAAGTTGGCTGCCAAGGATCATTCACTGCTTGGAAATGACTCCTCTGAGCTCCAGGCTATTGGGTGTCCCACACACTAATAACAGGAGGAAAAAGTTGTTTTCCAGGCTGGGCTTACCTTTGTTATTTCACATTTTTGGAGGAAACCTGAGTCACCTCATCTCAAAACATACCTGACCCTTTCTTTGAAGGTGTGTCTCAAACTGGGATATTTACGCTTCTGTGGTTGTGGTCTGGCCTGAGAAAAAATGGTTAGTACCACTGCTCACTGCATGGTCAACCTGGAGCAGTAAGTCAGCCTGATCTCCTCACTTGCTCTTGACACCTCTTGCAGCAGAAGTTCCTCTTAGGACATGGGGAGCTCCTGGGCCCAGGTGTGTGGTCCTCAGTCAGGGAGGGAAATGTTCCCCCTGGGGCTGTGTGGGGCCAGTGCTCTGCCACAGTCAGATCTGCCATGGGTCCTTGAGCAACTCGTGCACTCCCCAGCACCCTGCTTTCTCCTGCTGGGTCTCTGCATGTTTGTCCCAAAACCTGGGGAGAGGGCTCCCCTGCAGGGGGAGATTGCAAATCAAATTCAAATGTCTTGTTCAGCGCAAAGCCTAGAGAAATATTTCTGAGGCAGAAGGAGAAGCACTGCAGCTTCCTGGTAAAAGCAGCCCTGGCAACTGTCCCATTATTCCTAGCAGTCACATTGGCTTCTGTACTTTTAATGCAAGACCAGCTTTACAGGTCATGCTACAGACCTCATAATGGGCAGGGACAATGATATAAGTGGCCCCTTTGCCAGCCCTTTTATAATCCGTTATAATGTAATTGCAGAGCAGTCAGCTTCACATCTGCTTCTTGCTCAACTTGAGCATTATTTTTGAGGACTGATGTTGTATAATGAGAAAGTTGCTGTGGTATAAAAATTTCAATGTGCAAAATTAACCTTGATAATGAGGCACCTCCTTATTTCTCTATTCAGTGCAAAACTAGCTGGTGCTTTTACTCTCCAGTGTTATGCTGTCAATGCTGTTCCTGTGTTTCCATCACTGCAGCATTTGCATTGTCAGGCAATCCCAGTGTCAGACATTGCTTGGAAGTACGGGAACTTTCCAGTTCCAGTAAACAGCCTACTGGGATTAAAGCTGAACTGTGCCATTAGTGAGTCTGTTAATTATGGCTGGAAGTGACTAGAAAATGAGAGGAAGGGTTTCCCTGAGTGGAGAGGAAAAAAAAATATAAAAAATCTTAATTTACTAGACAGCATTGAAGCAAAGGCTGAGGTTGAGACCCTCGTATTTTGATTCAAAATGCTCAGGGCCACATTTCAGGGCAGGCAGCTGTAGTTTGTCTGGGTTTTGTCCTGTTTTGATAATAGTTCAGGCAGACCTCTAATCAGCCCTAACTGTAAAGATCTTGAGATGAGCTCTCTGCTGTGTTGTGCCCTGTGCTGTGAGCATGGGTAATGGAAAATGTTGACAGCTGAAACACAGATGAGTTGTGTGGCTCCTGTGGGTGTCTCCCTGTGCCCGGTACCAGGCAGATCAGTGAACCCAGTTCATGTCTCCCATTGAGCGCAAAACTGTCCCACTCTGTGCACCATAGCACTTGCTGGGTCCTTAGAGGAGAGTAAACTTTGCTGAAGATGGGATCTACTGCCCATCTATTTATTGGATAGCTCTAATAGTGCAGCTATCTACCTAATTGCTAAAAGAAATACCGAAAGGTGTTTTAACTCTGCTGGAGCCGATTGCTCTAAGTTTAACTGTGACATTATATTGCTTATAAAATATGCAGAAAAACCATAATGGGCATACACTTGTCTAGCATTAAACTACATGTATCTGCCTAAAATAATCATAAAACTCTCAGATGGGCTCTGCTCATCTCCTAAATGCACTGATAAGAAAATTAGAAATGAAGATTTATGGGGCCCAAATGACTTGGCAATCAGTTCCCATTGCTTTTAAGGATTCTCGTTTGCCTTTTAGGATCCCAGACTGCAGGTAACAAGGGCTGAGCTTGATATTTCAAGGCCAAAAACAATACAGGGGTTCTGTGAGTCCCAAGGTGAAAGATAACTGTCCTTTTCCCTGTACTGAGCTGGCTGCAATGAAATCTGCTGGCACTTCCTCCGGGCAGTGTGGTGCTGCCCAGGTATGAACAATGGGTTGATAGACAGCAGATGAAACAAGAGACCTATTTATCCATTTGCAAGTTAAGTCCAGCTTTTCCATCTGGAGGTCAGGGAATGTGAAACCAGCCCGGCTGAATATCCTGTTACCGAAGGCCAGCCCCAGTGCCCAGGGCAGGAGATGTTGTAGGGTTGCAGGCTCAGTCTCAGGATTTGCTTTGTGGTGGCAGGCCCCTTCCTTCACCAGCCTGACACTGTTTTTTTCCCACCAGGAAACTCTTGAAGAACCTGGTGGTGACAGTGGGGGAGTGTCACCTCCAGCGGGCAGACAGGCAGGAGCAGAGCATCCCTGTCTCGTGTCATCACCCATCCCATGTTCAACTGGCTTCACTACAACTGGTCCAGAGCACAGACTACTATCCATTGCTGCTCTTTCATGTGGGCACAAATGGCACTGCTAGCTGGAACCTGGGCGGAATCAAGGACGACCATAAAGCCCTGGAGGTGCAGGTGAAAAATATTTGTGCCCAAGCCATCTGTTCCTCCATTTTACCAGCTGGAGGAAAGGGCGCAGCCAGAAATAGATGTATAATGCAAATCAACTTCAGGCTACATAGCTGGTGCCATTGCGAGGGTTTTGGCTTTTATGACAATGGGACATTCTTTGACTATGACCTGTTAGGGAGGAATGGAATCCACCTGTCTAGAAGAGGTAAGGGAATCTTTGGTAGCAGGCTGGCCAACTCAGTGAGGTGGGCTTTAAACTGAAGGTCTCAGTAGGCAGGGTCTAAAATGGCAGTGCTCATGTCATCACATCCAACTGGGGAATAAGTCAGGCCAATTGGAGCAGCAACAAATGTTCCTTAGCTGCCTCCTAAGATGAGAACTGGAAGGCTCTGAGGTGTCTGAGGGCGAGTCAAATGGCAGAGTCTTCTGTCACTGTTGCAGGAATAAAGAGTAATGGATAAAGGAAAGGATCTGCTTTCTTTCAAAAATAGAAATGCAAGAGAAGGTGACCCTGCCAGATGGAAAATTCAAGTACGCCTTTGCTCATTAGGTCTCCTCTGCTTGTCAGAGGACCAGCCCTACAGGGATGTGCAGATCAGCATTTTCCTGCAGCATGGGACCTTGGAGCACATTAGGGAAGGTTGTGCTTTCCAGTGTTACTATGCATATTCATGCATGCATATCAGAGCCTTTTGCAAGCAGAGCTGTCCTTACAAGGTGTTACAAAGGTGTAATCTCTCCTCTAGTTATCAGAAAACTGTTCCCTCAAAGGAATCACATTTGCTTGAGTTTTTGTAGGATTTAAAGGAGATAGGAACATCTGTGTTGCTTCTTATTTTTACATTCCCAGTGATTTGGGGCTCATTCAGTAGAGGAGTCAGAGGAGACTTGTCTGTCCTCAGCTCCCCAGCAGCCCTCCCAGGAAAGAGCATGCTGTCTCCCAGCCCAGGCTAGTGTCTCACACCAGCAGCTCACTGTGGGCTTTGTCCTGGTCCCTGAAAGTCTCCAGGCCTGTAGTAGAGTGCTCAGGAGAAGCAGCAATGTCTGTTGCCTAACCTAGAGGGGAATGACCTGCCCCAACCCTGTTTTGAGGCACTAGCTAGGGGCAAACCAGTGCCTTACCTGCCTAGCTGGTTGCCTCTGCTTGGTGATCTCAAACTGTTTCTAAACATCACTGGCCCAGGCAGGCAACTGGTGCAGGACCCCTCAGGCACTCTTGCTGGGGTGTTGGGGAAGGGGCAGATGTAGCTCCCAGGTGACAGGCTGTGGCTATCATTTGGCCCAAGGGGTGAGGCGAGCTGTCTTGCAGATGACAGATGTGGCCTGGTTGCTCCTGCAGTGACTGGGAGGCTAGGTCTTGTTCTGCAGGAGCTGGATGTGCCCCTCGTTGACAGCCAGACCTGCAGCGTGCTGCTGAGGGGCATGAACCTGCCACAAGTGCGGGGCTCCATGCTGTGCCCTGGCTTTCCTGACACTGAGGGCGATGCCTGCAAGGTAACAGCTCATCTACCCTGGCTCCTGCTTGGCAGCAGACATACTCTGCCCACCTGCAAACCTTCTCCTGGGGACAAAGGGGAACAATAACACTAAGAGTGCTGTTGGCACTTTCCTGAGCAAGGGCTTTACAAGGAGCTTTAGGATAAGAAAGGCAGGAAGAGTCTTTTGCTGGTGTGAGTATGGATATGGGCAGAAGACTGAAGCATGATTGCCCCCTTATCTAGATCTGCCCTGGGCATTGCTAACAGCAGGACCTTCATCTCTCCATGCAAGTGCTACCACCTCTGCTGAAGTCAGGGGGGACCTTCAGTGGTGGGACTCCAGGCAAGGGAGCCTGGCATGGGCAATGCTACCAGGAGATTGAAAAGGTGGCAGTTCCCACCTCTCCCTTGATGTCCCAAGGGACACACACTGCGTAAGGGGCACACACTTGAGTGTGTATACACACACTCAAGTCTTCCGATACCTTCATTCAGACAGTCCCACTGGTCAGTGGGCTGCGATAGAGGAGTTTGCTCAGTGCCAAACTCTCCTCTGCTGGTCCTAACGGTGTGAGTGGGGCCAGCCTTGCCCTGTCCTAGGGAAGGCTGCTGATCAGGCTGTCACTAGGCTCCTTGGGGTGTACTTGCATGACTTTTTTAACCAAGCAGTAGCTTGGGAAGCTCTTTGCCCTCTGCCATACCTTGTGTGAACATTTTCAAAGCAGTGCTGCAACTGATATTAGTGAAATGGCTTTCATTTTTACATTCTTCATGGAAAAAAAGGGGTTTGTGTACAGTGAAGGGCAGGTTACCAAACTGCAAGTCAGATCGGGGGAGTGAAACAACAGAGCTTAGACTGGTGCATTTTAGATTAAACAGAAACTGCTGAATGAGCAGGGATGGTGCCAGGTCCCTGTGACTGGGGAGAAGCAAGCAAGGTTGTGTTGGCTTCTGGGGTAAAGGTAGCCTGTCATGCAACACCATCAAAGGTCAGGGCTGCTGGCACAGGAATAAATGGCACCTTTCCTCCCCAGTGGAGTTTGGACACGGTGACTCTGGAGGCGTCCTTATATGTCTGAGGAGCAACGGCACCTGGACCCTGGCTGTTGTGGTGTCCTGGGGGTCAGTTGTGCCAGAGGACAGGATGCCCTCAAGAGAAGCACCATGGCCCAGTGCTCACCAGGCACCTCCTCTTGGGTGGCTGTGACTGTGGCCTTCATTGCCCGTCACATGACACCAGGTAGGTATAAGTAATGGAAGGTTTTTTTCCTCTCCCATCTATTTAGCCCCATAGGGATCCAAATTGCCCTGCCATTGCTGCCTCTTTCCCCTCCACCCACAGCAGTTCTGTTTAATTTCCAACTGCTGCAGCAGCAAGGTATATTATCTTATAATTTGGGATGGCAAAACTAAAGATTTAAACAGAGAAGTCTCCCTTCAAAAACCTTGTTATAATAGCAGGTCTGACCCCTGCATCCTCTGAAGGAAAAGCAGAAAGCTACTCAAGCTGCCCTCTTTCTGGCTGAATGCAGCCCTTCCAGCTCAGCAAGGTGTCCCTTGAGCACTGCATACCAGCCCTGCTCTAATAAAAGCCCTCTTTGAGCGTTTGCCAGCTCAAGATCTGAACTGCTGTTGTGCTCCTGAAACAGTGTGCAAGATTGATCAGAAGTTATCCCTTCATCAAATACAACTTTGAATGCATATAGGAAGAGGGGTACTGTATTAAGTGCCGCAGTTTTAGTGGCTTATCAGAAGTTCCTTTTATAGCTAGGCACAGGTCTAGTGACTCCCCGTTGGCCACTTGTATTTTTCTGCACAGATGATTACAGGGATAATACAAGTTATTAAAGAGATGGTGTTATTTCTGTCATAGCCATCAAAGTTGAGGGGTTAGTATTAACTAATACCCAACCTATCATGGATTTGCTAGAGATCCTTTATGATTATTGGAAAGCAGCGTAGGGGAAAGGGACCTGGGGGTCCTGGTGGACAGCAGGATGACCATGAGCCAGCAATGTGCCCTTGTGGCCAAGAAGGCCAATGGCATCCTGGGGTCTATTAGGAGGGGGGTGGTTAGTAGGTCAAGAGAGGTTCTCCTTCCCCTCTACTCTGCCCTGGTGAGGCCACATCTGGAGTATTGTGTCCAGTTCTGGGCCCCCCAGTTCAGGAAGGACAGGGAACTGCTTGAGAGAGTCCAGCGCAGAGCCACAAAGATGATGAAGGGAGTGGAACATCTCCCTTGTGAGGAAAGGCTGAGGGAGCTGGGTCTCTTTAGCTTGGAGGAGACTGAGGGGTGACCTCATTAATGTTTATAAATATGTCAAGGGTGAGTGTCATGAGGATGGAGCCAGGCTCTTCTCAGTGACATCCAATGATAGGACAAGGGGCAATGGGTGCAAGCTGGAACATAGGATGTTCAGCATAAATGTGAGGAAGAACTTCTACACAGTGAGGGTAACAGAGCACTGGAAAAGGCTGCCCAGAGAGGTTGTGGAGTCTCCTTCTCTGGAGACATTCAAAACCCGCCTGGACATGTTCCTGTGTGACCTGACCTAGGTGTTCCTGCTCTGGCAGGGGGATTGGACTAGATGATCTTTTGAGGTCCCTTCTGATCCCTAACATTCTGTGATTCTGTGATTATGCTTTCAAAGGGGAACTGCCTGTGACTAAGAAGGTGTCTCTTAATTGGGAGCAGTAAACTGCAAGGAGCAGAAGCCATGTGGCTACAAAGTGCATATGTTACCCTTTGCGAAGAAGAACTTTCAGGATTGGCGGAGACCAAATGCCCACAGAAGATGAAAAGAATGTCAACAGAAAAGTGGCCCTTCATTAAAAATAAGCTTGGAGCAGCCACATAGCTCTTGGCAGGCTGAATGAATGTGAGCCCACTGTGTCAGTGGGACAACTCCAGGAAGTCTGGGGATGTTTAAGTAGGACTTTGGGAAAGAAATCATGTTCTCTCATCTGAAGTTTCTCTCAGCTGCATGTCAAGCACTTTGTGTCTGAAACAACTGCAGTGACGTAGCCTGTGCCTTGACCAAGAGTGTCTCTACTGCAATATACCATGCAACTCTCCCTAGCTACTGTGCCAAGACTTCTCCTTATGCCAGCGGAGTGCAATTCCCAAGGCATCCTCCTCTTTGGAGAAAGTGGCTGCGTTTGGTGGCCCCGGCTTTGAAGAGTAATTACCCTGACAATAGGTAACTGTAGTTAGCTGTAGTAGCCAAACACTGAATTTTCCTTGGGGAATCCACCAAAGTGTTTCCCAGGGCTCAGAAGCCTGGCTGTTGCTGGGTAGGTCACTGCTGTCAGCAGTGTCTGGATGACAGTGGCTGTGTGTTCCCTGCAATACAAATCCCCAGCTATGCTTGCTGGGCAGGATAATGCTGTAGTGGAAGGCAGGAAGACACAAAGTCTATTTGTAATACAGATTCTGTATGAGCAACGCTCATAAAATGGCTGCAGCTGGCTAGAGATCTGTTGTGCCCTTAATCCTTTGGTCTGGCCATATTGATGTCAGCTCACACAAGCTTTCAGCCCCTGCAAGAGGCAGCGGAATGAGATAGACTGGGTTTATGGTGTGTCAGTCTCACAGCACAAAGCTATCACTGGTGTAAGGAAGCGCCAGTTCCTGCCTAGTGCTGAGCAAATTCACAGCAGTCCTCTGCTATTGGTAACTCTTGCCCCAGGTGGCTTATGCTGAGGGGGAGGATGATAAAATTTACCAGGTGGAGCTGGTGACATTAGTTTGCAGCTTCTGGTGCATGTCTGCAGAAAGCAGTTGCTGGACACTCCCAGCCTATGGTGGGACTGATGAGAGCTAAGCTCAGCCATGCAGATATAAGACTTTACTGTTGCTTGCTTCTAGCCTGTGCATCTGAAATATAATGGTGCTGTAGGACAAAATCATCTTGATACACTTCAGCTTAGATGTAAAGTACCAAGTTGGATGTGACCATGACTATGTGTCCCTCTATTTGAATGGAAGAGAGATAATCAGTAAGTCTGGGTGCCTTGGAGGAGCGAGGGTTACCGGATGTAATTTCTTGCCACTCATTGCCATGGAGAACAGCAAATCTAGTTGGTTTTTGAGAAGCCTTTTGTATTTCTCGCTACGAACCTAAAAAGCTAGAGACAACACCCAAACAGAGCAGGGCAGGTGGGACTGAGGGATGTGTTCGTATTTGTGCTGGCATCTAGTGCAGTGTGGTGGGCATCTCAAAAAGTCTTTCAGCTGTCCATAATTCTGTGCCCCATCTGTCTTGTCTCTAACTTGTTTACTCCTATGGACTCTGGGTAGCAGGATAAACTGAGTGCTTAGCCTTGCTTAGCCACTGCATGTCCAGATGAGTTTCCAATGCATTAGCAGAGCCAGCAACTGTTACATGCATTGGAGACACAGCTCAAAGGCTGGTTCTTCATTGGTTCAAAATTGGTTATATGGCACAACAAGCACACAGATTACTGAGTAACTGTACAGATGAGACTAAAAGAAACGTGGTCTGTTGTCGCTCTGTAAGGTGTGCTTAATACTGAACTGATAGAGAATAAGCATTTCCTGCAAATACTGGCTGCCTCTCCACTCTAACTTAGTACTAATGGCAATGGGTTGATAATAGTGTCAATCCTTAGTCCATGCAGTTCATCCTCTAGGAATATTTGGTTGTTTATGTGGTTGTTTTGGATGAAGTCCCATCTCAATTTCTTTGTACCGCCTCTAAATATTTTATAGGTAATGAACACCAAATAGTCTTTCCCTTCAGTGTGAGGAGAGACCTTCCCGATGGGATCTAGCCGAATGAACCACCATGAGATTGCCTGAACATTCAGCCCACTCTTACCACCAACTCCTTGTCTCCCTCAGGTAAATCCTGTGGGGATGTCTTCCCAACCTCTCTGCTGGCAGAGTCACACCAGGTCCCCGTTATATTTATTTCTGATGGTAGCAACACTAATGGCGGCTTTGAGCTGACCTCACACCTCTGAAGAAGGTGGCTGCACTGATGTTGTAGAAATGCCTTTCCTCTCCTTTCTGACCCCCTTAAAATAATAGCTATCCTTAATGTGCCTGGGTTCCTTAATAATCAAGTTGTTGATTTGGGTTTATTAAAAGAACCATATAATCCCATCTGTTAAATTGTCTCAGTTCTGATCTGCGTATTGCAGGTTTGGGCTGTGGGAGCGTCACGATGTTAGTGGAAGAGGGGAAGATTGATACTGCTAATTACCCTGGCTTGTATCCCAGGAATACGAAGTGCCACTGGCTCATTGAGGGTCCAGCAGAGTATGTCATAAAGGTAATAAAAGGAGAAACTGCACTTAAACCTCTGCACTAAGAACTGTTCAGGGGAGCGATTCAATAAAATCCTGCCAGAAACATCTGTGACACGTAAGACTGTAAATTGTAAGGTTTCCAGGTCACTGATACTTTGCAGGGCATATTTTATCAATTAGACAACACCTACGAATTCATGTATGGAAAGGCTGTGAATGTTGTAAGTGCTTGAAGTTTGTAGGCACCAATCTCATTTCAAGATAGCTTTGTCTTGAAGTCCAGCACAGATCTGAAGGTACAGGGAAGGTAGAGAATGCGTTGCAAACAATATAGTCAGCCATTTTCTCCAGGTAGTGTCAAAATCCCCAAACTACTCCTTAGCCCCGTACAAAGAGGTCTGCTTCTCATTGTGCATGGGCTGTCTGATAATAGTTCCCACTCATAGTACCAGTATTTCTCTATTTTTATTGCCTGTTGCTGCTTGGGTACAGCTAAAGCATCCCACCAGGCTCATTCCAGCCCAGGATGAGTCACATTGCCATTTACATTGTTCAGAGCAGCAATATCTCTCCTCCCCTGCTGCCTTGGCTAAGGGGTAGAAAAACAGTGTTAAACCTAGGGATGCTTGAGAGTATGCAGACCTATTGCTTGGGCTGCCAATGTGCTGTTGGTCTGAGAACTTGCGGTCTGGATTAAAAACAAAACAAAAGAAAAATCACCCACTTTCCATGCTTGAAGGAAAAGGCCTTGGAAGGGCACTCCATATGGGGCACTGACCATTCAGAAGTATGGTCATTGAGTGTTGCAGTTGAAATGCCTTAAGACAAAGCTTGGGACAGCTTCATCCTCTGCAGACCTGTCTGCAGCCCTGCACAGGAGGGACCGGTCAGGCCAAGATTGCCAACAGACTGTTTTGATGCAAAATGTGACATACTCATCAAGGGAAGCCATGCCCAAATTCTTCCAAAATCTAGCTCTTCTCTAGCCCATGGTTAAGTGTTTCAGTCTTGATGGTTCCATCTTGCTTGTCAGCTTTGCAGCTGGCATTTGAAGACTTTGCTGTGGAATTTAGCCCAGGCTGCATTTATGATGCAGTTACTGTTTATGGTGATGAAGAAGAAAACCAGTTGGGTGAGCACTAATTGTTTCAGACTTAAATTAGAAATCCCTGTGGAAACAGGCATGTTTTATCACCAAGATACGTTCTCCCTGGTAACATGGTACTCAGTACCACTGGAAGGGCAATCTAAGGGCTTCTGCAGTAGCCTTGAGGCTTGCCCATCTGTCTTGTCCATCATGATGAGGCCAAGTGCACCACTGGCACAGGAGATCCCACATCCTGGTCCAAGGCTGTGCTGTCTCATGGAGAGCTGGCTGGGTATTGTGGGGCTGGGTATTGTGGGGCTGTGGTTCATGTTCTGCTGCAGAGCCGGTAGAGCACACAAGTGACTAAAGATGACAAATGCTCAAAGTAACGCAGAGCAGAAGAGCAGTTGTTGATGGAGCGTCTAATTCCACTGAAATGGATGTGAATTCTTCATGAACTGAACTAATTCTGTTGGAATTTCATTAATGAAAAATCACTAACCTGAGGCACCGCTTTCCCACACTTTTAAAAGGAAATACTTTAAAATTCCTTGCTTTAAATTTGCTTCATTTTTATCAATATAAAAATCTTTAGTGAAAGTGAATTACATGGTCTTAACTTTCCTTTTTTAAACATCTGTCTTTCCAGATGTTCCTCCTGCTTGGACCAAATGAAAGCATGTTGTAACACCCCAGCTTCTTTTAAAGAACAGCTTCCAGCACCACACTCACTTTAGCAGAGCTTGGTGTCTGTTCTTAAGGTGAAAAGCAATCTGGTGCTGAGAAGTGAAGATATTTGAATTGAATTCTGGGTACCCCTTTACAGGCTTGTATGTGAACCAAAAGACAGAGTAGAGTGTTGAGGGGCTGCTGCTCTTTTCTTAACACCAAATAAGCTGGACAAGAGGCTTGAACTGTCTTGGGTTTGCCATTGACAAGTGACCATTGGCAAACTGCTTCTATTTTTTCCCCATGTATTTTGTGGTGGTAATTTAGTTGCATGTGTTTAGCAAATGCTGAATAAGTATTAACACCGGTTTCCTTGAAAAGAAATCTGGTTTCCATTGGAAAGGAATATTTAAGTGGGAGAAAGAAGGCTGACAAATTTGGATCTGGAATCTTTCAGGGGAGAGCTTTCAGCATCCCAGAGTGTTTCACTTGATGCTTTCCAGCACAGCTTTGCCAATGGAAATTCAGATTCTTACAGGAAAGCTCCCCTGGAATAAAGTGCAAGCTTCCTATCCAGCTGCAATTACAGGCCTTCCAGATGCTATGCAAACTGAGTGTGCTCAATAAGAAGAAAAGTCTAGCAGCTGTTCTCTAGGTCCTCAACCTGTACATGCAGACCATGCAAGAGAGACTTTACTTGCACCCCTCAGAGGTGGAAAATACAGTTCTCAAGTGTGGGGGTTTTTTTGTGCAGTAGAGGGCATTCACACTGTCTGTTGAAGATTACTTGTAATTTCACTATAAGAAAATCAGGGCTACTTTTGTGTAACTGTAGCATAACCACGGTAGATTAATTCTGGCTGATACTGCTTACTGATGTCACTGATTATCATTGCTTTGCAGGCATCTCTTCTGCAAAAGTTCTTGTTTTAATTGGAAAGTCACCAAATCTCTAGGGTTTGAGTTATATCAGAAGCCTGGATTCCCTAAAGCCACAAGTGCTTACAGGATGACATTTCTCATCTTAAAAAAATAGATTCTTGTTCATTCCCACACCTAATCTCTGTGGATTCTCAGCTTCCAAACTAGTGCTGAGTCCAGGGAAATACCATGCTGGTACATTTTGAAAGTGATGGAGAGAACAGGTTCAGAGCCTGACTCCCTTTTGTTCGTTCAGATTAGTAACAAGATGCTTGCTGTATCTAACAATGTCTGCATCATCTGCAGCTATTCTTGGACACCTGATCTTATTTTTTAGGCTAATCCTGCTGCATTCTGTCAAGGTAACTTTAAAACAGAATAGCTACTTATGGCAGAGCTCCCTTCCCTGAATAAGGGAGGTGAATCAAGTTTATTGTTTTTTTTTTCTCACTGAGAAATGAGATGACTAACTTCTTTTACCTGAAACAAGCAGCCTTGATAATTCTGTCAGTCTGATATTCCCTTTGAAAAATCTCATTATAGAGGAGAGGCTTGATCCTGGGGGGTTGTCTGCTATTGTTGCTTTCTACATTCATGAATGTGTGCCAGCTGTTCCTTGAGAGGAGAATAAATTTTCTTTCCAGACTAGGGACTTTTTCTTGAGGAGACAAGCCAGAGCTATTGATCCAAGTAAGAGCTAACTCTTACTTCCTCTCTTGCAGAGGAGGCAGGAAGAGAAGTTTCAGGATTAACTACTGCACTGATATTGCCTCTGAAGGATGTTCTCTTAGGTAAAGAAATTTAATTCTGCTCAGTTGATCTGGTTGGAGGAGATTTCCTCTAACATATAAGAGGATTATGCAGCGAAGCAGACGCTTTCTGACCTCAGATCCCCTGTTGTACACTTCTTGCATGGATTGAAAGTGATAGGCAGGTGCCCCATCTCTTGTTCTCCATCTATGTGGTACGTCCTCTCCATTCTGGTTGCATGCACTGGGAGCAGAGACACTGGGTAGAGGCTGGGAGAGATTAGCTTTCAGTGCCTGAGCCTCATTTGCTCTCTGAAGTGCTCACCTCCTTAGGATTTGTTTTTCCTTCCCCCACCACTTCCAGACAGAGCAGATAAATTTCGTCCCTCCTGCATCTCTGGCCTTGCTGTATCCACTGTGTGAGGTTATCTAGCAAAACAAGAAATTTACCTGTGAAAGTATGACTAGTTTTCTGGCTCTCTTGCAGACACCTGTGGCCTTCCCCCAGGTATTCCCCAGTGGCTGTTCAAGTGTGTTAGTGGGGCTGAGGAGGCCTTTCCTCACTGTTAACCATGGCATGTCACCCTGAAGCTCCTTGGAGACTACCAGTGTGACGGCGCTGTCATCAGCCACCCACTGTGTGCAGCTGTGAGTGTGACCAGCATGTCCCTGAGCCACCTCTGCTCCTCTCCCTAGGCTGTGCGCTCCCTCTGCTCCTCCAGACTGAGGTGCAAACAGCTGGAGAGCTCTAAATTATATTCACACCTTCATGTCCTCTATGAAACCTTCCTTCTGCCCTTCCTCCATGATCACTGAATTTAGAGATGGCAACAGTTTGGTCTTGCTTGTAGGAGATCCATTAAAGCTAATTGGACTATCAGCTCTAATAGTCGTGGCAAAGCCAGAACTGGTGCGACACATTTCTCATGGTGAGAAGCTATTGCTCAGCAGTCCTGGGAATAAGTGACTAATTAGAGAAGTGCCAGAAGGGATGTATGACTGCTGAATAAGGAAGCTGTGTGGCTGACTGTAAGTAGCTCCAATGTGTTTGCTTTCATTATACAAATCAAATAAACCCTTGCACTGGACTGTGACAGTAGGAGACCATGATAGAGCCCTGAGAGAGTCAGGTAAAGTCCAAGCAATACCACCAAAAATGTTGACTTCAGTGTATTTGCCCCTACAATATTTCTCAAAAAGGGTCTATATTCACAGCTAAAACAGTGCTGACAGCAAAAGAAAATCACTGATATGTAGAACAGGTTGAGGAATGAGAAAGGAAATCCATTAACTCTGGTCTCATTCGGCTAACTTGCAGTTTATAGAAGTATGTTTTATATCTGGTTCTTATTACTAGCAGTAAAAAGTCTTAAAATCTAACGGAGATGACTGAGTGTCCTCAGCATCTTACTCTCTTGGTGCTGAGCAATATATCTGTCTATAAAAACCTTGCTGACTCTTTCTTCCTAATGGAGAGGAGGAAGAAATACATGTGAAAAAGTAGCACAAGTGACTCACGCTGGCCTTCTGAAAAAAAATTAGTGGCTTGTGTTTGCACAAAGAAGCAGTCAGCTTTCACTCTAGGCTCAGGAGGTCTACATAATCCATTGCAGCAATCTTCTCAACTGAAAAATGTAGAAGTAGGTGATTCGTCTTCAAAGTCCTTGCACCTTATTTGTTTCTTTTCATGATTTATTTTGAGCTTGGTCATTGATTATGGGATTTTTTTCCCCTCTTCCTTTACAAGTATGCTTTCAGGATGCACTTAGAGAGCAGCTTGTTCTTTCTCTGCCCTGACCCCTCTGTCTTGGTCACATGTGGGACAGGTGAAGACCATTGTGGTGCATCCCCACTTCTACATGCTGAGCTATGACTCCGACATCGCCCTGATGCAGCTAGATGTCCCTCTGGAGTGCAGCGCTGCTCTGAGAGCAGTGTGTCAGTCCAACAGCACAGAGACATTATCTTCTTCCCTCTGCACTGCGTCTGGATGGGGGATCATTGAAGAAGGTGGCTCTTCTGATTTTGCATGTTTGCCTGTTAGGAGCAGAACTTACATTTCCATCTCGTATTTTATTCTTCTGCCCAGACCTAACCTTTAATTGAAGCTTATTGGAAATGAGAATGGGAGTTTCAGAAGCATAAGACTTGTATTTAACACTTCTGGCTCTCAAATTCAATATAAACTCTGGAGAGATACTTTTCTCAGTAAAAAGCGGCTGCTTGTGAAAATGCCTCTGATGGGCAGAATAGTTTGGCACGACGCTTTAAAATGAACTTGTGTGTATGTCTCTCTAGATATAATTAGCACCACATTCAGAAGTCTGCAGGATAAATTTAGCTGGAGAAAGTGTGAGAGAAAGAGTAGAATATACTAGTGAATAAGGTATGATTACATGAAAGTGGTGGGTATCTTACAAAAGGAAGAGGCCCCTGTTCTTACAGTGAGGGCTCTCATGCAGAGAAATGGGGGGAAAAAAACGCACTGAGGTGCTCCATGTTAACCCAGGATTGCCCTACTGCTTCCCTGCACCAGCTCACTCTCTTCTTTCCCAGAAGTTTCTTTCCGGCTGAGGGTCCTCAGGTCAAGGTGAATTTGACTTTATAATTTCATTGGCAAATGGAGAAGTCCACCTCTTCAGCTTGTTTAATCTGATGGGATTTGAGACATTTCAAAGAGCCACCAGATAGCTTCGTCTCTTTTCCATGTTAAATAAACTGATTTGTCATTCTAGAGAAATATTTCACTTTGAAATTTGGCTCAAAGTAGTTGCACTAGGAAACTGCTGATGCAAAGCATTTGTCTTCCAAAGCTTTATCCCTCCTCCTTCCCTGCACGTGCACACGTACAGCCAAGTATGTAATTCTCCATTTAGTGAATAGCTGTGATTGTCCTACAGCATTTCTTGAGAAAGATGAAAGACCTAATCCTGGACAAAATTTTCATGTTTCTGCCTATCCTATATTTGATTCTATTGCTGCCAGCAGAACATGGAGGACTTCTGCTAACAGGAACACATATCATTTTTATTTTTTTTTCTGTATCCTGAATAAAATGTGCTGCAGTTATGAGCAGGAAATTAAAGTATATATTAAAGAAAAGAATACAGTGTGGATAATGCTCCACTCTCAGGTCAGATGTGCACTTGGAGTCTCCTGCATTGTGCCACAGCTGCCGGTCTTTCTCCCTCGTGGCATCATTCATAGTCCCACACTGACCTAACAGAAATGTTAGTACAGGTGCTGACTAAGGGAGAACATTTTTCTAAACTAAAATAACTTAACAAAACAAGTAATCACTTGTATGATAGCCAGATCATCCCCACAGATAAGCTGGGAGCTGGCTGGAGATCTTCCATACCCTTGGATCTGACACAACTGGCTGCTGACTGCGGGCTCTCTAAAGGCTGTAATGGTTTTCATAGATTTACTGTAGGTCAGGCAGTTTATGCAGGGAATTGCTCAGCTCTGTAGCTGTAAATCTTTCCCAGAGGTGGAGGCTGTAGCATTGCACACAGCTTTTACATATGGCTTCATACAGAAGGTTCAAAGCCCTGAGGGCTTTTTGAGCCAGATCCTGACCATTGGCTCCTTTAGGTTTCATACGATTGCCTTTCTATTGTAGCCTGACCATGCTGACTGTTCCTGAGTTTTGTATTAAACTGTTTCCAAGCTTGCTCTGCCTCTCCTCAGATGCTGAACAGAGCGTGCTGCAGCAAAGTGGCCATGCACTGGAGACCTCAGCACAGGAGCTGCTGCTGAAGCTGCCCACAAAGCTAATGGGGAAGGTGTACACACAGACTGACTGCAGAACTGTGTGGAGCTGTCACGTGCCAGGGACTGCAGTGCCTGGTTTGCAGAAGGTGGTGGAGCTGGTTCAGTTCGGGAGCAGCACTGGGCAGAGCCTAGTAACAGGCCTGAGTCTCCTAACATCCTGGTGCAAGTGGACACAGCTCTTTGGATTTTGCTTGGGAAGAGTGTGTGTGTGTGTCCTGGGAGAGAGGGAGGCTGGCGAGCAGAGCCAAGGGAAGAAAGACTGTTGTAGCTAGAAAAAGTGGGCTTGTGTGGAGGAGCCAGGGGTCCATTAACACTGATGCTGCAAGTTTCTTGTGCACTTAAGTTGTTTAATCTGTTCTCTCTCTCCCTTACTGTCCTGGGAATGAGGTATTGTTTTATTGGTTTTTTTCTTTCATGTTTTGGTCTATGTTTCTCAGGGCAGGGATGGTTACTTAATCTCTGATGCATGTACTTTGCATAATCAGAGCTGTGGTCTTGGGTGAGGAACTCTGTCAGCTTTCTGCTGCTTTTAAAGCACAGCAAACAGCCCTGTCTTACTGTTGTGTCTCCTCCTGCCTGCTAGGCATTTAAATGTTTCACCACCTCTGATAGTGTGACAGTGTTGGAGGAAGACTGATGAAAAGGCTGAAGAATCCCTACATTACTGGGTGACGCTAGCTCTGGCAACAAATTGGAGAATACTGTTGCTCATGGCTTTAAAAAGCAATCTGTTCAGGAGGGATGTGCTACCGGCTCTGCTTGAAGATTTGTGCTGTAGCCAGGGTGTTGGCATGCATTGTGTGCTTTCCTCCTCTTCCCGCTGGCATCCTTGCTGGTGCTCCAAGACATCCCACCACTGAGATAAAAATAGGTTCCCAAAGTGATAAGCAACAGGAGGTGGGGATGCTTTCTGTCCTCGGGAAAATGCAGCACAGCCAGCAACTGTGGGGACATCATTAGCACAGCAGCTCCAGGGCTGGTTAGCAGGGGCTGGAAACCCATGCGAGGCTCTCGCCAGCACTGGAGTGGATTTGTCTCAGCTGAGCCACTCATAGCTGGGTGAGCTCAGAGTCATGGCAAGTGTGTGGTGCTGTAATGACCTGAGTTGGGGTGTCACCTAGAATGCAAAAACAATTTTAAAAATTGACCTAGACACAAGCTCTTGTGGCTCAGCCTTCTGGGCTTTACCCCCTTCCAGACCGCAGTACCCCATGCCTGCACTGCTGTTCCCTGCTGTTCTCTGATGCAAGCACTGGGCCCTTGTCTTCCAGCAGTGCTGAGTATGTGCAGGAGCCCTTGCCTTGTGCAAAGCTGTGTGATTAACTCATTGCTTTTCAACCTAGACTGTGGTGGAAGAGGTTTAGGGAATAAGGGTACCCTCCCCATAACTCAGCTCGGCCAGGCATTCTTTCACTTTGAGTTAAGCCATGTCATGCTTGCCAAGTCACTGTCCATTGTATTCACAGAATGAATCACAGAATCACAGAATGTTAGGGATTGGAAGGGATCTCAAAAGATCATCTAGTCCAGTCCCCCTGACGGAGCAGGAGAAGTCATATTTGAGAAGTCATGGCAGTCCAGTGAACCTCCCACTGACTGAAGAAGGGGAAGCATAACTTCCATTTTTACAAAGGAAAAAAAAGGAAGACCCTGGGGAACTACAAGCCAATCACTCTGTGCCTGGCAAGATCATGGAGCACATCCTCCTGGAAACTATGCCAAGGCACACAGAAAAAAAGGAGGTGATTGGTGACAGCCAACATGGCTTCACTAAGGGCAAATTGTGCCTGACATGTTTAATAGCCTTCTATGATGAGGTTACAGCATTAGCAGATAGGGGAAGAGCAACTGATGTCATCTACTTGGACTTATACAAAGCATTTGACACTGTACCACATGACATCCTTGTCTCTAAATCGGAGAGACAGGGACTTGACAGATGGACCACTTGGTGGATAAGGAACTGGCTGGATGGTCACAACTCAAAGAGTACTGGTCAACTGCTTGATGTCCAAGTGGAGATCAGTGACGAGTGGTGTTCCTCAAGAGTCGGTATTGGGACCAGTGCTATTTAACATCTTTGTCAGTGACATGGACAGTGGGATCAAGTGCGCCCTTGGCAAGTTTGCCAACGACACCAAGCTGTGTGGTGCAGTTGATGTGCTGGAGGGAAGGGATGCCATCCAGAAGGACCTTGACAGGCTGGACAGGTGGGCCTGTGCAAACCACATGAAGTTCAACAAGGCCAAGTGCAAGGTCCCGCATATGGGTCAGGGCAAAACCAAGTACAAATACAGGCTGGGAGGAGAATGGCTTGGGGATGTCGGTTGATTAAAAGCTCAACATTACCTTGCATACCAGAGGGTATGACTTTAGAAATTGTTGCCTTGGGAGGCAAACAACCCTATTATGCTTAATACTAAAGGGACATACAGTTCTCATTAGTGATCTTGTTTTCTCTCCTCCTGCTCTATTATAACCACTCCGATGCTTCCAAATATTTCCCTGTTGATTTCATTTCTTATTTAACAAGTGTTGAATCTGACTGCAAAGTGTATGCATGCAGCTACAGGCTGAGCCTGCTCTCTTCCTGTGTTTGCGGAGAACTGAGTGCATAAACGAAAGCATAATATTTTGTAAGTCCTCTAAAGGGCTGGTCACAAAATCATTTAAAAAAAATAAAATTACATTTCTTCCTCAGTAGTGAGTGAGCATTTGAGGTTGGTAGGCCTGTTAGCCCAGGTACTTGACCAGCCTGGTATCTGTTTTCCAGGCATGGATTCAAAGCACAGCTCAGAGCAAATTTGCAAGCAAGTCTGCTTTCCTCTAAGGCCTGGCAGCTCACTCCTTTACGCTGCCTAGCCTGCATCTGCTGCCTGGCTCTCCAAGGCTAAGGCGACAGGACTGCCTTGTAACCATGCACACAGAGAAATCCTGCAGGCTCGTACCAGCCTGCATGCTGGAGCCTAAAAAAGGATCCAACTAACGGGAATGGATTTTAAATATATCTCTATATAAATACTTGTATCTGCCCTATGCAGGGTTAAGCTTTTTATCAGATCCATTCATTTTCACCTTTCCATTGGCTGCAGTAGCTGTGCTCTTGCCAGTGATGTCAGGATATTCAGACTTCCAGCAAATCCAGTAATACTAAGGTGAGAAGTGGTGGGAGGGGAGCAGGGTTTTTTTAAAAAAAAGAAAACTAAATATTGAAAAACCTTTTCCCACTAACTTTATTGACCTGCTAGACTGCCTTCAGTCATGGGCAGAACTGGCAGGTTTTGTAGAAAGCTCTTACTGCCTTTTCTTAATGCTTTTATCACTGAAGTGCACATTTATCCACAGAATGTGTGTCAGAAGTGGCGTTATAAGAGCCCCACGGATTTATCTCTGCTCCTTCTTTGTCACGATACGTGGGAAACACAGAGTGCTCTTGGATACTCCAACTGCCTCTGAAGGGCATGGCGAAGATTATAGTAAAGCATCCGTCAATAACATCATCACTGAACTGCCAAGAGGAGTGTCTTGGGATTTATGAAGAGAGCTAGCAAGGAAGAGAAGTGCTAGGTAACAACAAACAATCCGTCTGAGGACACTCAGTCCTAGACGTGTCTCACTTTGACTTGGGCCAGCTTCAGAAAGGGTTTCCAGCCCCAGCTGCAGAACTCTGATATGTGGCAACCTTAAATTAAACTCAGAGCCCAGGCTGTAATCTTGGCTGAAGACCTGTGTGCTGCACTGACCCAGCAGGAGAACAGCCCTCTTGCTACACTAGGAAACAAGCCGTGGTATTTGGGCAATCCCTTCCGGACACTTTTCTATGTAAGTGACTTGTGATGTCCTGCAGCTTATTATTCAAAGTGAACCCCCCTTCCTCTGACACAATGACGTGAGATGCAGTGACGGTACATACTATTTGCCTCTTGGAGGTGGAATGGATGACACTGAAGCAGAGTCTGGGAAATGGGAATGTCGCTCTTTATACCTGAAAATACATTCTCTCCTGTGCAGAGGGCTATGGTGATCCCTGACCCTGCTGCGCTGCAATCTGGTCACTGGGACACTAGTATAGATTAATACAATCCACAGAATTAAAAGAAAGCTAAAACAAAATTAAGGTGAGAGCTTTAGTGCTCTTTACTAGAAAGTTTAGATTTTTGTAGGCCTGTATTTTCATGTGTGTGATTTTTGCATGTTTTGCACACTGTGCAGTTAGGTAATATCTAGTTGAACTGCAGTGTGGCAGGGAGCAGGAACACATCAAGGTTACTCCAGTGAGTTGGTCTATTTTGAAATGCATGGAGGAAATGCTTTTTGCTTCCTGTTTTAAAGGCTCTGTACACAGAGTAGAAGAAAAAGTCAAAGAGAGAAGATGCAGGGCAGTAGCACACTCCTACAATTGTTTGGAATAGCCAGTCAAATGCCAACTTTTTTGCTGTACAAGTTGTGTAGTATATAAACATTTTTATATAAGAAAAAGATCAATCTCTACCTTCCATGTATTGAAGTCTTGGGACAGAAGAGAGGACCATCATGCCTTTATGTACACAAGTGATGGTCTTTAATTTAGCTACTGTCACTGGAGCAGATTTATAGCCATGAAAAATACAAAGCAAGGTGTCAGTGTCTGAAGAGGTAAAGAATAAAACATGCTCTACCCTACAAACCTGAGGAATCAATTTTTCTTGATACTCTGTGGGGGTTTGATTTAATTCTTCCCCCTCTTGCACACAGTCATTCTGAAAAGGATCTAGAAGTACAGAGGAGCATGAAAGGTATCCAGGGGTTGGTCTGGCTCTCTGCAGGGAGAGATTAAACTGACTCAACAGCCTGGAAAAAATAACAGAGGCAAAATGCAGTGGCTTTATAGACTGCTGTGAATGGCACAGAAAGGTGACTAAGGAATGTTTAGTCGCTAATTCTTTGTGAGGTACGGAGTAAGGGTACCAAAGGGAAGTATCGGACAAACTTGAACGCAAAAGGAATTAATTGGAAATTGTTGGCACAATAAGTAAATGAAGAGGGGAGAAGTAATAGGAAAGGAGTGGGGGAAAACTCATGAAGACTAGATCTTGCAGAGGTTTTATTGGATCTCTGACCTGTGAAGCTGTTCCTTCTCCCAGCATTCCCTCTCAGCTCTTCAATATGTTTTTCTTCCCCTCCCTCATCCCCCCGTATTCTGCCTCTGTGATTACAGATGTTATTAAACTAGTTATACAGAAGCATTTCTCCTGGGAAGATAACCACACTGACATCCTGGTACACAAAGTGTGGTGGAGAAATCTACCATCAGTCTTTGAGAGTCCTGCGGGTGAATTCTAGTGTATGTGTCCTCAAAATATTTTCCAAGTTAACTCATGCCTCTGGAGAAAGTTTTTGGGTAACAGCTATTCTATTTAGATCTTCACCTTCTTACTTCACACCAGTGGTGACAGCTAATGCTCTAGGGAAATGGCCCTATTTAACTTCTATCTGGCTGTAGATGAGAGCTATGTGCATGATCATCATAGCTCTCATAAAAGGGAAATAAGTTGTCTTTTCCTGATACTTGAACAAGAACACCCATTTGTTACCAAATACAGCAGTAATGCTTCCAGATGAAGACCTTTTGGGTAATGGAACATGCTAGGAATATTTTTTTCACTAAGAAAAAAACCCACACCCACCAAATCGAAAATTTAGCACGTCAGATAACTGAGTTGGGAGTGAAAGGACAGGAGAGGAGAAAGATAGAGGATGTGCTAAGGAGCTCTTAGAGTACTCCACAGCAATCTTCCTCTAAGAATTTATAAAAGCACACAAAAAATTTCTAAAAGTATGTCTATTACAGCTGAGAATAATGGTTTAACTATCATAACTATTTATATACAGGACAGAGGAAAATACTATCAGAAATGGGGCCATCAGTCAAATTTTTCCCTGAATAAGAGTCTAATAGATAGCTCCCTGGAGCATCTTCCAGCACACAGACTCACTGCTATGTAATAGCATTTGTTATGGCTGGCAGTTTTTCAAGGTTGGGTATATTAAACTAGATTCCTATGTCTATTTATATGCCAACATATTGAAACAGCCTGTTTTCTTTTTTTCCTCCCCTCTTTCTCTAGAGCCAGTGAGCAACAGAAGTCAGTGGGTGCCCGCCTTTAAACAAAATTACTTTTACTGAGGAACCTCAGTACAGAGCTCTGATGGGAACATGCTGCCACCCAAGTGTCTGGCTGTAGGGCTTGCACCATTCTTATGCCAGTACTGGACAGCAGTAGAGGAACTCCTCTGCTTAGTGACAGAGCTCTGGGAGAAGATGAGCAGGTTGAGGAGTATTGGGGAGTGTGAGAGAGAGACAGACAACTGGAATTGCATCCTATCTTTCTTGGGACAGGCCCAGCAGGCAGACAGGGTGCATGATGAAGAAGATTCCCTATCCTCTCTCTGCCAGGCTGAGCACAGAGACTAAAAGGACAGGGGGCAATGGTGACAAGTTCCTGCCTGGTGCAGCAGGTGTGTCTCCTCAGTAACAACCCCACCTCCCCAGGTGCCCTTGCACAAATGGCATGAGGCTCTGCAAGTGGGTATTTCAGTGCATGTTAGCAAACTGGGCGTGTTCCTCAGAGTTAGGAAAGCTGGGGGATACCAATACCTTCTTTCCAGCAGACAAATCGGACACCTCTGGGCAAAGCTCTCCTCGTAAAGCAGGTCAGAGACCTGACCGTAGCATAACTGAGGGGTTAATAATGGAAATGCTAAACTATGTCACTAAAAATCTTTTGGCACATTGAAGTTTCCTTTTTTTCCTCCCTTATTGTGCTTAGTTAGGGTAAGAGATAACTGTCTATTCACGCAGCAATAGCATAGAGTTCAGAAGCTTAACTTCAGAAGTAATGAATAATATGACCGAAATAGATTTGGGCCAGCATCCTATCTTTGATTTTTCTCCCCCCCCACACTTTTTAATGGGCATTGCAATCCCTTTTACCTTTGCTCACATTTTGATAACTATGCCTAGGAAATAAGAGCTGATTGTAAAATATGCCAGCATTGTGACTTTGTTCTTTACTTTGTGCTGCTGCCACCACTGGAGAATTGTAGCCCTATGATTCTATTAAAATCCATTATTCAGCTTGAAGTTCTGGACTTCTGGACTGAAAGAAATCTGTCTAATTGTCATGGCCAACTGATGGTGTATGAAGGATTTGGACTAACAAAAGAGTTAACAGGTAAGAGAGAGCTCAGCTTAATGCTAGGGTGAGAGAAACAAAGAAGCTGAACTAAGTTTCTTTTGCAGACAGACAGGGAGTTTTACATGGCACACTTCCATGCTACAGGAGGGATTTCTGATAATACTTGGAGCTACTTCAGCTAGCTCAGTATCTTTCTCTTCCTAGAAATACCGCTGCAATCAAATGTATTGGATGTGAGGTCCTAATCATGGCATGGCTGTGCCTTGGAACAACGAGAGTCTCCCTGGGTTGCTCTTTCCCAGGCTTGAACTTGCAGCATAGCAACTTGCTGTGTGTGTCTGAAGCTGTGTGCCAATGGTAGCAGGTCAAAGCGATGGGGCCACGGGAAGGGAAACTTTTCCTACTGCCCTGCTATGCTGGGAAAGGTACCTACCCACCCTGACTAAAGAGCTATTGGCTTTGTTAGGTATGGTTAGGTAGGATATTGCTGGGGAAATAAAGCTGTGCAGGTATCTTCTGTAGCAGGAGGAAAATACAGAGACTGGAAATTTAAACTGTTCAGGCACTCATTGATGCAAGGTTATTCAGTGCCAGGTCTCAGTTACTCTCAAAGCGACTTATTCCCCAGGGAATATCCCCACAGTCTTGTGGGACATAGACACTTGCATAGCGTTTTGCACAAAAGAGCCTGAGGCAGGGGCTGCCTATCAGAGCAGGGGTTCACTCTGACCAAAGTGGTTGAGGCAGTGGGCACTTGCCACTAGTGATTTGTAGTGGTTATAATGGGCATCTCTGACTAGTTTTCTGTTTGAAGAACAGACAAGTAGTTACTATTCCAGTTACAAGTATAGCGAGCTATCTTCTGGACGTATCTGTAGTCCAGTGGATGAATTCAAAGCTGAATGACATCGTTAAGAGGCTTTTAGAAAGTGAAATGTTTTCTGACACTGCATTTTGCAAGGCTTAGCCTTGCAGCCTTCCAGAGAAAAAGGGGAAAGTGGAAGGCTCGTGTATGATCCTGGCCAATTTTGCAGGCAGCTTCTGTGGTGATGCTTCCCTCTATCCCATAAAATCTCAGTGTTCAGTGGTGACAATGACCTTTACTTACAGTGCTGAGGCAGCCATGTAAGGCTTTCTCCTGACTTACTCTGTTCAGGATATATTATTTGGAAAGTCTATTAAGATTTTGGGGTGTAAGTGGAGAAGTAGAGGCTAAAGTATGACTGTTACATTTCGGGGCAGGGGGGCCAGAAAAAGGTGTTACTTAAGAACAAAAGCCTTCCATACTGAAGATGCTGAGTGATGTATTAAACGGTCTCAGATCTATTTGCTCTCAAGAGAAATGGCCGTTAAGAATAAGAAATCTATTAGTGGTCTTGAGTGCTTATGATTAAATGCATAAGTAGTGATCTAACACCTCTGCTCTCCCCATAAACCTGTAAAAAGGTGATAACTACCCTAGTTGTTGCTCTCTATATGTCCCTTTCCATTCTGCTCTACAAAACCAGAATCCCCTGTCCCCACAGTCTGTCTGTTATTACTTCCATAATCTCTCTTCTGCTTCTTCATCTAGTAGGCAATACTGCTGTCAGGTGCTTCTGTTATCACTGCTCCCCAAAACCTCCCCTCTGCTGCATGCCCAGAGAGCTGTGCACTTAATTGGGCTCTAATCTTAAAGAACAAAGGAAACCTCCCTTGCTTTCCTGCTTCCCAGGCCAGGGTACAGCTGGTGACATGGGCGGACGGTTTGCTCTGAATAGCACTGCCCTGGCATCATTAAGCAGATTAATACTTCGATGCCTCAGATCAAAGGAACTTGGAGCTGGAGTAATGCATCCAGTCTGACTCTTCTGTTTTCCTGGGAGAAAACTTTTCTATTTCTAGCAACTTGAGCCACTTCTCCTTCCCCACTTCCCCCTTTCTCCTATCTTACCTGTATTCCTCAGTGTTGAGTGAATGGGCATATCTGCTTATTCACCTACCAGGTGAGTGTGTCAGACTTCAGAAGTAAATCACAGCAACTGAATTTCTCATATTAAAATTAATCAGACTTACAGCACCATCAACAGACTTCTGTCTGCTTTTTCATGTGAGCCCATACATTTCCAAGATGTACTCCAAACCCTAGCTCTGAAAACCAGGAGGTGTCTTTTCCATTCACCTGTAGCCTCACTCTAAACTCCTCTTGGCTCAGGCTGCCCTCCTCAGAACAGCCCTGTAACCTCCTCTGCATTTGTGTGCTTCAGGTGAGGCAGTGCTTTCCTTTTAGGTCTGGAATGTGGAAACACCAAGGCTGCGGCCAAATGTAAGACTGGTTTTAAATTTCCACAAATCTGTAATTAGGGAAGGAACAAAAAGCCTATTGAAAACAAAACAAACCCTGCCCCCACCTCCACTTACGCACATTCTGTACTTGTGGCTTGAGGGTTAACCTCTGTCACTAGCAACATTAGTCATGTCAGTACTAAATGTACTGCATTTTGATCAGCTTTGTGTCAACTATAAATGCCAGGTGAAAGAAACATCTATGTAAACACTTTAGAGGCTAACGAATTTTTAAGTTTGAATTTGGCCGATTAGGAAAGGTTACTCCAAGGGAATCCTGTATGTAAGGTCTCAGTGTCTGGCCTCTAGATCCCTCTTCAGAATTCAAGTAGTTTCCCAAGCCTATAGCCCTTTTCCTGGTTGAACAGTTCTCCGTGTAAATGGCATGTAGAACTCGTGCTTTGAAGCCATGCAAATGTTCTCGTCAGCCAACAGAACTTAAAACCCAGCACTAAGATCTCTTCTTTCTTCTATATTAATAGGCCTACTTAAGGAAATTCATGCAGAAAGAGGTTTTTCTTTGTATATGGTTGTTTTCTCTTTTTATATTAAGAGTGCCCAGACTTTGATCTAATTCCAGTTGGAGCTGCTGAAACAACATCTCCTGATTACCCTGGCATTACCCTGACATGCTGAACTGCACTTGGCCAATTTATTCTACTTCAGGAAATAAGCTGAAGGCTGTATGTAAAGATTCTGTAACTGAGGATGCAAGGGATTGCATTTGGGATCATTTGAGTGTTTACAATGGACCACATCTCTTCAAGGCTTCTGAGTAGGTTGAACTACATGTTCATATACTATCTTCCCCTTCTGACGCCTTTTATTGGATGAAGGTGACCAAATTCCCTTCAGTTATGGGATGTGGGTGGCAGGGAGGAGTGCAACACCAATTAGCACCTGCATGGCAGGGCCAGGAAGCATCAGACTTCCTGAGAGGTGTTGAGAGCAGCTCTTGTCACTTAGGGCTGCTTCAGTAGAAGCAGCCTGGACTCAGCAGCTCTTGACTTCCAGCATCAGGGCTGTATCTGAGAGGATGCTGCTATCAATCCTTCTTTTAAAACCCTTTTTCCTTAACGCTTTGTATCTTGATACTGTGTCTGAAATGGTTTGAACAGATGCTGCTGTATCAAAGCTGCCTGGTGCCACATGGACATCAGGATCTTTGGGTACAGAAATGTTCACTGGAATGGCTCCATGCCTTCCTTATTCTCCCACCATCTCCCCCCTTTCTCCTCCCATGTATGTAGATACTTAGATACTTAGGTTATTGAAGTAATCTCACTACAGTATGAGATGCACTCATATAGAACATGAGAACAATTTGGCCACTACAGTAGGCTTCACCTCTTCAGTCTGGGTAGGCAATGATATTGCATAGGCCACTAGAGATGAACCTCCTGAAAGACCTCAGAGAAACCCTGGCATCCACTAATACCTTTGAGTACCAGAAAACTTGGATTAAAAAGTCTGTCCCTGGAAATAAATGTAGGGGCTGTGTCTCAAACTACTTGGCAATGACTACAACTTCAGTATTTTCTTCTTCTCCCACCAGCAAACTTACATGGCCAGAAAGTGCCTTTTAGCATGTTATCCACCAGCAACTTCCTGACCCTGCATTTCAAAACTACTGAATCTGTGGGATGTAGAGGCTTCAAAATCCTTCTTGAAGAGTTGTATCAGTAGCGATCACAAAGTGAGCTGGAAGGCAGCAGCCACTGTAAGTAAGGCTCTGTGTGTTTCCCTGTCTATGTCACAAAGCAATCCTGTTGTTAAAACAGTATTGAAGGTTACAGGCAGGGACATTCGTAATGTTTATTTGCTGAATGTGCTTCCCCTAAAGCTATTGTCTGAGATCACTTCAAGATATTCTTCCATGCTCTGATGTATCCAAAACTGCAGCAAGTTAATTCAGTTAATTCACCCCAGGCACTTCACACGAGGTGGTAGTCCTTGTATCCCTGCAGTTCTCACTGTCACCAAGCCAAATACAGAAATGTGCCTGAGGAACGATTGTTTACTTAAACTAGTTTGTAGGCTGTCTTGTTTTTGTTTAAAATGGATGCTCATTGGGAGGAATGGTTGGTCTCAACATGTGACTGACCTCTGATTAATTAATAACTACTGTCTGGAACCTGACACTATAAACAGGAAGCAGAACGCCACACTCTTTAATCCATCTGTGCTAACTTTTGCTGGAGAGCTTGGCTGTTCTTACTAGAGGGTTGTGCCTTTTTCCTGGGGCACACAGAATGGATAGAGGGAGCCCGTTACAAAAAGGTTAGTTCCCATGGTGCATGGTATCCAGAGTGCCACCAAAATGTGGGAAATAGACGTGTTGTACCTCAGCCCTTAAAAATCTCAGATTTCTTCAAATCAGCTCTATCAATGACAGACTTTCAAAGGACTTATTTTCTGTTAAACCTTTCCCACACACACACTCATCCTCTGTTTTACCAGTTTCCGAGGAAAGTAAATACCGTTCACTTCTAGTTTTGTTTCTTTCTTTTCTCATGCTATCACCTCTTGTGATCAATGAAAGCTGGTGGTGATGGGATACAAGTTATTTATGCATTGTTTAATTTGCTGTTACTGGAGATGATTTGGCACACTTTAGTGAACTCATTTTAGAAAATGGAAACTTAATGTAATGGAAGCACTTCATAAATACCAGTTTTGACTAAAAAAAGGGATTAGGAAATGCTTTTCACCTGCAGAATGTGAATTCCTGAAAAACCTGTGGAGAACTGCTTACCCAGGACATGTTGCCAGCCTGTACACATCTGGGACATCAAGGTTCAAGCTCTTCCTCAACTGGTATTAGTTGAGGTCTTTATTTTTTGGTATAGCATATATGTTCTTTGGAAGGGAAAATTAGAGCAAAGCATTCCCAACTCTCCAGTACAGACATTTCAGTCCCACCAGTGGGCTATTGTGGAACTTTTTGTGGACATGGCTGTCCAGAAAGAGTCTGGTGTTTGTTTTGTGTTGGATCATATTAGTTCACCCAGCTGTAACCAATTTTCTTTAACAGAAAAAAAAAACCAAACAAACCACCACAAAACCCAAACCAGAATATCTACACTAACAGTGTGGAAATAATTCCAGATAAATGCAGATTTTCAGCAGTGGATCCATTCCCTATGCTGGAACCTGCAACAAGTACAGAATTGCTGGTGGACCCATGTGGGAAGCCCAGGATGGATGAAAATGGCCAGTCAGCCCTGGTGTCCTGGCCCTGGCTGGGTGACCTGCAGTATGAGGGTCAACACTTCCGTGAAGGCTTTCTTATTGATGAGAAATGGGTCCTGACAGCTGCACACTGCAACTTCAGGTGGGCAATATCATTTCACTCCAGAGCACTGAGGGCCTGCTAGCCTCTAGACAGGGCAATTTCTAAGCCATCTTGTCATTCCTAGCAAATACAGATTGGCTTACTGTTTCCCACATGTCTACATACCTCCAGAGCTGCCCTCCAGCAGCTTAAACCTTCTCACAGAGCTTTCTGTGCTGCTAGCAATGGTGACAGTACAGATGGAGCATGGGGTTTGTGTGCCTGGTAATTGCTGTATGCATGCAGGCCTAGGAGAGCTTGTCCTCTGCCCCCAGAAAACTGTTGATGCCTGTATTATGTCTCTGGCCTTCCATTATGTACTTACCTCAGTTAGGCAGAGGTACCACATGTTTCTGTTAGACCTTCTTCTCTGTTGTATGTAGACACCCATGATGATGGCATAGGTCTTGAGTGTTAAAACTAGTGTCAAACTAGTTATACAGATCTGTAAGTTTAGTGTGAGCTCCATCCGTGTTGGGGTTTGGTTCCTGACAAGGTGACTGACTGACTTGTCTCTGGTCTCCCTGTGTTAATTGCAACAGCAAGAAACCTTTGGAGGTACAAGTTAAAGTTCTCTGCCAACACAGCACAAAAGGCATTGATACCTCAACTGGAATTCCCAAAAGTGTCCCTGTGATGTAAGGTTAAAAGTCTAGAAGCATGAGTGTTGCTTAGCAGCAAATGTTACAAGTGAACTTTGGACTCTTCCTGTTGTCTGAGCTCTGGGGGTTATTAGAGTGAAAAACGTATTTGTTTTCCTTCCTTGCCCAGTGCTCAGACAGAGCAGGGGTTGAAATTTAAAGGGAAAACTTTTAAGTTGCCTGTACCATTTGTCTAAACCACAGAATATTCTTGTTAGAGGAATATTTTGCTATGGTATATAATTTAGATTTTATACAATAAAATGCAAACCTTGGAGGTAGCTCAGAGGAGTTACTCCTTCCAGTTAGTTATGGGCAACCTGGAGCAGGACTTGGGGAAAGGGGAAAAACAGAAGACATATGTTAAGCAGTGGGAAAATGTCATCTAAACAGAGCTGGTGCACAAGAACAGAGCATGTGAATAAGGAGACTATATAGGCATATGGATCTCGCCATGTCCTGTTAATAGTATCCACAAAGAAAATGCCAAAGTCCTTCCAAGAACTGCCTAACTATGTGCACTGATGGTGGGAAGCTTCTGCACTCAAGGAGTGAGGTCCTGACGCAAACTGCCCTGAGGAAAGTGTTTTCTCTCAACCCCCTGGGTCTGTGCCTCTTTGGAGCATCTTCTCTGTCATCTTAGAAACAGCCTTCAAAAGATGTTCAGTTTGACTGTGCTGCGACCTCAGACAGTGGCATTAGGAGAAAGCCAGATCTGACTCATTAAAACAGTGCTCTCAGGCATCCAGTGAGTACAGCGAGGGAACATATACATTATTAAAGCTCTGTCTCATCTGTTTTGCAGTCTGGTTATGGGATATTTGGGAGGAGGGGGAAATGAAGCAGTAAGTTAAGAGGCAAGAAAAGCAGGGGGCTGACAGTAATAAGCATGGGGAAGCTGTACCTGCTGTCAATGGGAATTTGCTTTCCAACACAGGCGGTTTCTGTGGCAGCAACTTGCTCACCAGGCAGCAGGGAGGAAGCAAGCACTGCTGCGAGGTGCTTAACAGCAGGGTGGGGAGAGATGGGAGCTGACAGTAAGTATGGGTTACTCTGACATGAAAGAGCACCTGTGACCTATGGGCAGTGACAGCTCAGACTGGGGGCAGTGCCAGGACAGTCCTCCCACACACCCCAAATGTTGCCTGCAGCGTGTGAAATGCTCACCAGATAGGAGCCAGGCTGCCTCCTCTGTCGGAAAGCTGCCACATCTGGAAAGGCAAAGCCAAGGTGGAGGCTAAGTGAAGGGGAACAAACTCAAGGGAGATGAGATCATGCTCTCATGGTGTTTCTAGGTCTGGGGCCTCTGGCCTGTGTCACCCCCACTGCCCAGTAGTGTGGTCAGATACCTCCTGTTGCCTGTCTCCTTGGGACAGCTCGGTGGCTAGAGAGGAGAAACTTCTCCGCCTCATCCTCAAATTGAAGAAAGCTGTCCCACCTCCTCATTCAAAATAGCCATGGTCCCCTCTGACAGGAGACATGGGGTACGTGTGCCTGAATGCAGCTGGTGCAGAGCTTGTCTGCATCCCATCTGACCGGCCCTTAGCCAAAGTCTAGCACAGGCAGCAGCAAGGAAGCATGACATTAGCTGGTTGGAGGTTAATCTAGGAAAGCTGGCATGGTGATGAATGGCTTCAAGATGCTGCCAGAAGGTTTGTGAGTGCTCCTCTAACCTCTGCAAGAGGCTTTTGTCTCTGGTGGTGTGCTAGATTTGTGCTCTCTTAGGGGCTTGCCCCAATCCTTCTGGTCTTTTGGTGACCCCTGCAAGAGACAAGGGAGAGATATGGTGACTGTAGGGCTTAATATATCATGCACACTTCCCACTGGTTACTGCCACCCTATTACTGCTCCTGGCTGATTGTCGTGGTTCCCCTTGCCAGCTGCATACCTCTTGGTTTCAGAAAGCCCCACTCCAAGCTGCACTGACTGCAAAAGCCAAGGTGGCTCTATACAACTGTCTGGAGATAGACTCCTTCTCCTGAAGCATAATAAATATCGTCTTGTGTAATACTGGATGACATATGTGCAAAGGGAAGTAATCCCCAGGCTGGAGTCTGCCCCCAAAGGTGTGTTGACTGGCTACTAGGAGCAGTTACAGGGCTGTGACCCCAACCTCTACAGCCTCCCTTGACTCCATTGTGTTTCCCAGAGGAAGGACTGGCTGTCAGGCTCCCACGAGGACTGTGCGAACTACTGGGGGCAAAATAATGAAGAGACCAACATCTGCATGAAGGGCAGCTTTTTGTATGGTATGTAACCAATGAGGTGGGAATGCTGCACTGTACACAACCAGGATTCAAAGCCATGCCGTCCCTAAGCATCCTAGATGTGAATGCTTTTGACACTGCTGACACGTAATAACTCCTTGCTTTCTCCTTCTCTTTCCTTCCTCTTTTCCACTTTCAGGGAGACTCTGGGTGGTCACTGGTCTCTGTGGTTGACAGGCGTTATAAGGTGGTTGGTATTGCAAGATGGGGCAGTGACAAGTGCTATCCAGACTACACCAGGGTTTCTGCCTACAGGCACTGGACTTCATCAGCCAAGAACCAAAATGTTTGATTAACATGAACAGGAGGGTTTCAGGATTTTGTGTATTTTTCCTCAATAAAGTGGTGGTGATTTATATTGGGTAAATGTTCATCATTCAGGTCACCTTCCTGCAAAACCTTCCTCTTAGGAAGTTCAAACTTGAGTGCTTGGTTTCTGAAATCATCTTTTTACTGCAACAAAGCTTATAGTGCTGTAGCACTGATAAAAATTCAGCTCCTGAAAGAAGCCTAGGAAATACTATCCTTCAGTGTTTGGGTGCATGTTTAGTGTCAAGTTGTTAACACAGCTGTTACTCATCTGTCAAAATAAAATTGGTACGCCCTGTTCATCTCAGATAACCTGATTTACCAGAGGGAAGTAGCTGCTGCAGCAGCATGGATAGCTAAGATGGACTGTTTCACCTGCAGTGTTACTCTGCTGAAAAGGAAGTGATCTGGTATTTGGTATGATGGCTCATCTATTGTAAATATAACTTCAGGTTTCGGAGAGATTTATCAAGTTCTTAGCATTGTCTCTCATATTAGAAAGGCCAAGATTCCAGTTGCCAGAAGCTTGGTTTTTTAATTTGAAAGGGAAGGAATGAAACATAGTTTCTTGGGGGAGGGAAAGGTAGTGCCTGACTTATCTAAAGATTCCTATGAGCTAGTAGCTAAAAACTAGACTTGGAATTAAAGTGTATTTGTGAAGAAGGAATCATAGAATACCAGGTTGGAAGAGACCTCAAGGATCACATGGTCCAACCTTTCTAGACAAGATGGCCCAGCACCCTGTCTTAAAAGTTGGGAGTTGTTGGGGAGTACACCACTTTCCAGGAGAGATTATTCCAATGGCTGACTGTTCTCACTGTGAAAAATTTTTCTCTTATGTCCAACTGGAATCTCCCCAGGAGTAACTTGTACCCATTACCCCCCATCCTTTCCACGTGACTCCTTGGAAAAAGGGAGTCTTCGTCTTCTTTGTAGTACTGAACATGGTGATGAGGTCTCCCCTAAGCCTTTTCTCAAGGCTGAACAAAACCAGTTCTCTCAGCCTTTCCTCACATGGCAGGCTTCCCAGTCCTTTGATCATCTTTGTGGCCCTTCTCCAGCCTGTCCACCTCTTTTTCACATAGCAGAGACCAAAACTGAAGACTGTTCCAGGTGTGGCCTGGAAGGGTTTTAATGCTCTGTCAGGATGTATCAGTGAATTACAAGTCAGGAAACCTCTGCCTCCATCCACCTTTTCCGGTTTCAGCACTATTGTGCACTACATATGGATCTGCCCTTTAAACAGAAGATAGCAGGCTCTTTTCCATCTCTGCTGTATATAGCAGTTCACTTAAATATGGAAATAAACACAGGAGTGTTTGTGATGAGATAACTGCATGGCTCTTGTCTAGCTAAGTGAACTTGGAAAACAAAATGGCTGAAGAACTACAGCCTACTCTTACGCCAGGTCATTCAAGTACAACTGTTAAATAAATCAAAAGTTATATGCATAATCTTTTGACTTACCAAATACCAGTCTCTCTCTTGTTTAAAGGAGACCCTTCTCTCTCCTATCCCCATCCCATTCTGCTTTTGGAAAGAAAACCTCATCTTCTAGCACAATTCAGAAAACACCAGTCAATCTTTACAAAAATAATAGTTCCTCTGAACTAGTGGAGCTGTAAATTGCAGTATTTTGTCAGGCTGCTGCTGCTGTTGTCGTGTTGTAACTAACTTTAAAAAACTGCTCTGCAATCATGACAGCAAATGTGTTGTGGGTTTTGGCTGAAAGATGTGATTTCCCCAGTGTGTCTTCAGCTGTGCAAATAGAGTAGATTGGGGTCTGCAATTCAGTGCTGTATCACAGACCAGGCAGGCTTCCTATTGTGAAAATGTGTATGGTATTAGACGAATAACATACTCACTGAACCCTTCAAAGATGTGGGGGTAGGATGGGTCACCATGCCTGCTCATGGTGGTAGGGAGCTAGGGAGAAGGAAACCTGTTCCCAGGACTCCTGATATACCAGTAACCACTTCTTATATCTGGAAAGAGGACATGCTGCCCAGTGAAGTGACAGCCTCATCCCAGGCATGGTCCTGCCTGTGCCTTAGGAGACTGGCAGAGCTGCAGAGTGAAACCAGCTCTGAGGCATGCTTGTGGTGGCAACAGAAACCCCTGACCTGCCACAGGGGATTCTATACCTTAAATTTCACTTTAAAAGAGAAGAGTGTTGGAAAGCTTCTGGTAAAGCTGAAGAGAAGCAATTAATATTCATCTGAACATTTCTTCTTTACTGACCTAGAAATGGGCAGCCAGGTACTAACTACTGACCTGGTACGGAAAGTATCACCACATTAAATAATTGGGACTTACAGTGCAGAGCTGGAATTTAAATGAACATGCTGTTTATGTCATCCCTCGTGATCTGCTGCACACTTTCCTTTTGGACCATCTATTTGATGCAGAGACATTTGGTAAGAGAAGAGAGGGCCCTGGTCCAGGGTGCAGTGCAGCACTTCGTGCAGAGTTTTCCCTCTGCACCTTTACACAAGCAAGTCTGGCTCTCACAAATACACTCACTGTGGGAAAGGGAACAGCAGAACCAAGAATTATTTGCCCCTTTTGAAGGAAGAGGCACTGAGATACTGAAGAAAGATGAATAGATGATGGGGGAAAGTAGAGTTGCATAATTAGAGCGTGACAAGTAATTCCCAAAAGTGTGAACCCTAATGAGCTCTTTCCTCTAGTTCTAGACTTGTTTGAAGCAAGAGCAGAACATAAATTAATCTACACAGCACTGCTTTCTGGGGCAATAGCTCTGCTCTCCAGGACAGCAGCTTTACCATGCTGCAAATGTTATTCCCAGCTCATCCCTTCAGAAATACCTCATGCACAAATCCTACAGCACTGATGTTTTTCTCCTTAAAGAGAACAAGTGTTATGCACCAGTTATAACCTTTCTGTGCCATTTGACTACATTGCCAAGACAGGAATCCAAAATCAGGAGGAAGTTCTGACCACCACCTCCTCCATCAGCCCAAGCTGCAGTTCAGGCTAACCTGGCTTTCTCGTTCCCTGGGCTCTGGGGTTTATGGACTACAGTTTGGAGGGAGAGGGAGGGCTCCTTCCTGGCACTAGCTGGATGTGCTTGGATGCTGTGTGCCAGTTTTTTATGGCACAAGAAATGGGACTATGAAATCCTAAATAGGCTTCTCATTAAAATTTCTCAAGTAGCCAGGAACACAGCACATCCTGGTGCTTCTAGAAATGTCCTTCCATTAGCAGCTACTGCACGAAGCTGATTGTCCTATCAAAGAGGCATGTTCTGCTTAATTGTAATGGAGATGTTATCAGGTTCTCACTTGGTGGATTTTTTTTCTCTCTCTCTCTTTGCTTAAAAGTAGTTTAGCAAGAAACCACAAGCTGCTGACTGCACAAGCAATTACTCTTTTTTAAAATGTTAGTAAGGGCTGGTTTAAGAAGTGGTGAGATGTTTTTTTAAGAAAAAGAAATGCAAACAAAACTTTTTTCCCCTGAATAGCTCATGCTTAATGTTGGGGAACAGATTTCTTCCTTTCAATGCTCTAAGTAGCCTGCCATATTTGTATATGGGCTGAAAGCTCTCCAAGAAGAATCTGTAACATTTGACAGAACTAAACTTACAAACTAAAAAGGAGATCAGTATATCTTTGAAGTAAAATAGTCTGAACTGCGTGGAAGCTGCATTTTAGCATCTACATTTCCTTACAAGAGCCAGTTCTTTGTGTGTATGTTTTCTCTGGATACAGAATGAATGCACACACACACACACACAAATAAGGACCAGTTGCTATTTTTCTTCTCAAGATACATAGAGGATTTGATCTACGCTTGCTATGCTCCCTCCTCTCCCTTCATTTAGTGGCATTTGCTATATAATTGATGCTTTTCTGATTAAAGTGCATGAGTATAAGCTGAAAGTTTGACAGAAGACAGCCAACACTTTTTAATTGCCTTTAGCTCAGACCTAGCTGTGGCATAACTCTGAATGCAGCAGACTCACGAGAAAGCCTGGGAGAGAAACGATGCACTTTTTATTTATGCTTTTTCTCTGGCAAAATTGCTCTGTGAATTTTTATCGCCTAATGGTTTCTCTGACACCCTTTAAAACTGTTTAGTTCTTCACCAAGAGACTATTTTATACGAGGCTTGGGCCAGTAAGCCATTCCTGTGATCTGGGAAGTGCTATACTTCCTTTGCAGAGCAATACATTTTGAAATTAGCTGGGCCTGCCTCCTCAAGAAGAACTCACAGTTGCTTGGCTGCTAGTCCTGAATGGACCTATTAAATGCCATATTTCTGTTAAAAAAAAAAGCAGCAAAAATCTATTGCTGACTAGCAGGTCCTGAAATTCATGCGTATCAAGGGTAACGTAAATAGTTTCAGCGTGTGATTTTTGAGAGCAGAGTGGTCTCTGACTTAGTAAATACTAACTTCTATCCAGTCTATTGCAAAAGGTGATTATATGAGGTGGAAATAAGCTGGGACTTCAGCAGAGCTGGGAGGAACTGGCTTCTCTTCTGTTCAAGATGTCTTTTAAAACTGACAGCACTTAGTGATATGGTTGTTAATTGATTTGTCCTGCACTAAGCCATGTCCAGCCTTATTGTCCTTCTCCTATGTGGTTCCAAAGCATGGTCTGATGCTCCAGGTCCTTTCTCTCCCTTGTCCAAGGCATCTAGTATCACCCTATATCACCCCCATTGATGCACAAAGGAGGTCTGGTCTGTGGCAGTTTAGATGGGACATTGCTGCCACCTTTGACCAGCAAGGTGGAGTTGTGCTAGATTTAAGCACTTTGAATTTCCTTCTGGAAATCAGCGTGTTACAGGCAGGTGTCTACTCACTACAGCAAATTGTAGTGGCAGGCTTCTGGCAAGTGATGTGCTATTTTCCACTGTTTTCAGATAAATGTTTCTAGCATGAACCCTAAACTATATTTAACTTGCACTTGTATATAACATTTAGTACTTAGAGGGGGACAGAAGACTGGGGACACCACAAGGTATGGTGAATAATCCCAACAAAGAGGTATGAGGAGTATGTGCCATAGGCAGGGAATGGAGACTTGTACGTGCAGGCATGACAGCAGGAGCACACCATGCTCTAAAATTGTGACAGTCTCCATGTTTATACTTGCAAGCAAGAGAGCAGGTTCCAGAAGGGGAGGGCACAGAAGTTTTATTTGGGAGTGAGAGCTCTTTATCCCTAGCAGCAGGTTGGAGAATAGAACTAGGTCCCAAAGACTTGCAGTTACTCACCAGTGAAGACAGTCAAGGATAGGTGTCCCAGGATCCATAGCCACTGCTACTTCCTCCCTTTCTTGCCCTGACCATGGAGAGGAATCCCAGTTAATGGAAACTTCAGATTGTGCTCAAACTGGTTTTCAGATCTTTGTGATACAGAGCTTCCCTCAACACTAATGTCAGTGCTTGGCCCCAGACCTTATGGAGAACATTTCTGTTGTCCTGGGGACACATTCCCCATCATACGTGAAGGTACCACCGACAGACAACGCTTCCCAGTGAACTGGTACCACTCAGGAAACTGGTGCTAGGGCCTTTCCTTTTTAATTGGTCTGCTATTGGCATTGCATGGGTCGGAAAAGGAGCTTATGCTGCGAAGAGCACAGATCTGCTTGGGATACCTGGTAATGAAACCAGTTGGGAGGAAGTTATTCTCACTTTCTGATCAGGACATGAAAACACTTCAATGGGGACAATTTTAGTTGAATTCCTTAGTAATTGTCCCTCTCCTCTCCCAGCAATTTCTCAGGAAACAGAGTTCCTGTGAAGATCTAGAGGAGCACCTTACTCTACCACTCCCTTCTCTAGCTCAGCTGGAATTCAGTACATTTTTTCCACCAAAGTAAAAGCACTAAAGTTAGTAAAAGCAGGTGCTGTAGCCTACTCCTCTCTTGTAGCTCCCTGGGAGATCTGCTCAGAGGTGACCTGGCTGCAAATACCAGCATGGTCTGTACCAGTTAGGAGTCTGAGGACTGCTGGGTGCCTTGTTCACCTATCAGAGCCTTACAGTGTGGTGGGGCAGAAGAAAGGATCCACCCACCCGGCTTGCAAGAGGTAAAGCAGAGCTAACTTTTTAAAAGATGCAACAAACTCAATTATACCAGGTATTTCTCAGAGTAGAAAACCATGATTTAGTTGCTTGAGGGTTTTCCTTGTCTGCCTCTGATTTTATTAAGCTCATTTTTCTTTGTTCCTGACTGGTGGCAGCTGAAACAGTCTTGGGAGAGAGAAGATGTAGTAGATACTGTAGGTAGTTCCTCATTTTCCTCCTCTGCTGCCACCACGTGGTTATGTCTCTGTGTTCATTTAAGGTTTATATTGATCTTTGAGAAGAATATGCTCAGTCCTTTATTGTATTGCAATTTTTAACATAAGTCCTCATTTGCCATCAAATTCAGCTGGAAGGAATTTAACACATTAAAAAAAACCAAAACAAGGAGAGAGCTTCACCATCATGTTTTTCTCTCCCATTTTTCTATTGAAAGACTTCCAAAGAGTATGCGTTTTTCACACTCTAGAAAAGGTTATGTAGAGTAACAGTGTCCACAGCACATTACAAATCTCAGACAGAAGTTTCACAGACATCTCAATCAAAAACCAGGCTCAAGCCTGAGCAAAATTTTTTCCAAAGGGCTGTTTATGAGGCAATTATATGCAGAAGAATCTATGTCACTGAGGGTTGATTGACTGGCTTTTACGTGCCATACATTCAGCTCTGAAAATTGCGCTTGGGACTTGACACCATTTATGCACTCCTGGAAATACTATTTTGAGAGCAGAACTCTATTAAAACTGCCAACATGGTGTTCCAGAGAAGAAGAAGGACTAATGAAGATGTCTGGTGGAGCTCATACAGTTTAATGACAGAATAGCATTGGCGCAGCAGTGCAACCTGGATGCTGTTCACCTTGGGGCTTAGTCAGGCCAGAGCCAAACGAATAACTGTATTTGAAATTGGATGCAGATGAGGATGATCTAATTTTAGATCAAACTATGACTTATTTTCCTATATTTCTCCATCAATAACCTTCAGCATTAAATTCATCATTTATAATCTGCTGCTGTATAAGAGAGCAGCATATAAACGCAACTCTGTTAGAAGTGGTGGCATTATGCTGGGGCAGGTCCTGCAACTTTGGCTTTTATGAGGTTAACTTGTTTCAATATTGCCCGTAAGCAAAACACTCACCAAGTCCTTACTTTGCCTAGTGATAGGGTATCAGAAGAGAAAAGAACAGTACTCGTTCTCTCAGCAATGAAATGTTGAAAGCAGTAGGTAGGTCGGAGTGGGGGGCTGATCTTCTCCCCTGTCCCCTTTCAGTCCAGGATGCAGTTCAGGGGTAGCTGCTGAAAGTAAACACCTAAGAGTGATTTCTCCTCACTTTGTGTTGCAGAATATCCTTGTGAATGGCTGGAGTGGTCTCATTTGATCACTTTACAGCCTTCCTAGGGGAAGAAAGTTTAAATGAGACACGGGCTTTAACGCATTGAATGCAGTTCTAGGTATATGGAAAGCTGTGCTGAGTCCAGTTGTCCACAGTGATATGTCAGCTGTCAGGACATATCACAGCTGGATTCAGTCCTTGATAGTAGTCACGTAGCAGGATGTTCAGTGTGGTTACAGTACCTAAAAGAATAACTAAATCTCATGAGGTTTTATCCATTTCAATAGCTTTGACAGAGCAAGTTTGGCCCCAGGGCTGTGAAGTCCTGGTGCCAATATGAAAGAGAATTGCTATTCAGCCTCAAAGGATCAAGAATGACTCTCTTTCAATTTTCTCTCTCTTTCCTCCCTCTACTGGCCGACAGAATAAAATCACCAAGCATTTAGTGTTTTGTTTCAGCCTTCAGAAATATCCAAATGTAGAATTCAGCAAAACTTCCAGCTCTGACTCATCTGAACAAAATAGGTGCATCAAAGGCCTACTTTCTTTGCTGTTCTGGGGCTAACCTTGGTTTCAGCCCTGGTCTAGCATCCATCACAGGAATGTTCTAAAAAGACCAGTGTCCATGAGTGCCTTAGACAGAAAATGCCCTGAGAGCGAGCCTGGTACATCTGGCTGCCTGGGGCCAGGCTGACCATTATCACCCCAGAATTTCTGAGGTGCGAAGGCACTTCTGGAGGTCTCCAGTCCAACCCCTGCTCAGAGCAGGGTCACATAGGACAGGTTGACAAGGGCTGTGTCTAGTCAGATTTTGAATATATCTAATGTTGGGGACTCTGCAGCTCCTCTGGGCAGCTCTCCAAGGGTCTGATCATCCTCATGGTAAAAAAGCTTTTTCTTATGTTTAACTGGAATTTCCTGTATTTCGGTTTGTGCCTGAAATTGTTCCTCAGACTTCCACTGGGCACCACTGAGAAGTGCCTGACTCTGTCTTCTTCATTCCTTCCTCTCAGGTATATATACACATGGATAAGATCCCACTGAACCTTCTCATCTCCAGGCTTTACTGGTGCACGGGGTTGTTCTTCACGAGGTGCAGGGTTTTGCACTTCTCCTTGCTGAACTTCACAACCTTCCTGTCAGCCTGTTCCTCCAGCCTGTTGACGTCCCTCTTGATGGCAGCACAACTATCTGGCATATCAACCACTCCTCTCAATTCTGGATCATTAACAAAGATGTTAAACAGTATTGATTCCAGTATCGGCCCCTGGGGTATGCTGCTAGGGACTGACCTCCAGATGGAATGGAAAAAGAAAAAACACATCTGTTTTAGAAGCTGTGTGTTGTCCCATGTAGTGCACAGATCAAGGACAAGAAAATGAGTTTGCTATTGATTTCCATAAGTGACATAAGGGGCATTTGTAGAGCTGCAGGACAGGGATGGAACCAGCTGAGCAACAAGCAGCTCTATTGCTTCCCACCTGGGAGAAAAGTTTGGCCAAAGGATAAAGCTTCCAACCCAGCTAGTGTGGGAGACCCTGATGAACTCTTTCAGTAGCTATTTTCCTCAGATCTTGAGATCTTACTGTGCAGCACATGGATAATATTGCTTGGATACACACCACAACCTTTACTAGATGTGACCACCTCTGCTACCTGTATCATACCTGTTCCTACAACATTTTTTGGACTAGAAGAGTCACTGTTCATGGGAATACAACCTGTGTCATTCTGTTACTTCTGGAAGCTTTTGAGGGTGCTAACAGCAAACCTTGCAAATATCCAGTATCGGTGTTAAATGTTTTTATGTGCCAGGGTTTTAGACCCTTTTATATTGCCTACTGTTTTATGCCTTTTGAATAGCAATCAATCTCGGAGTATAAAATATGATGATATAGCAACAAACACTTTTTAAGGTCCGCTCTTGCTGAAAGAAAGCCTGTCCAGCTGCATTAAGAGAAATACGACCCTTTTAAAGCTGCTCACCCCTCGACAGAAGAAAGCTGTGTTCTGTTCTGCCTTAGACAATTTAGTAGCAGCCATTTCAAAACCAGCCTTCAGCATCTTAAAAGAAAACATGCATTCAACAAGGCTGCTAAAAAAAAAAAAAGACCCTAATAAAAAGTATGAGTAATAAAAGGTATTCTCTTAAAACAGCTGATGAAATAATGGGATGTATACTAGAGTAAAGTTAAATTTTGCTATCTTTTTGACTACTGGCACTTCAATGCCCAGATTTTTTCTCTCTCCTGGTCTGTACAGGAGGTATTTAGAACAGCTCTCCTTTAGATTTAGTACGCTTTTTAGACTGACAGTGAGAAAAGCCATCTGTAACCATCTCTTTCACCTTTAGGAGAGCTCTTCATCTTTCCTCCCAGCTTCTAAGTTTTTCATCTACACTAGACTGAATGTTTCACCGCTTTTCTTCTGAGAGACTTAGAAGTATCCTGTGTATTGCAGTAAAATGCATTTCTTAGAAGACTTCTTGAAATCTTCCGTATAGCAGGCTCACTCCTTTATCAAAAACAGTTTTGAAGAAGCTAACCTACAACATCTTTGGCACTGTTTTGTGTCGTTATTTTAATAGAACACTTAGTACTGTCTACCTCTCCTCCTCCCCAAACTGCAGTTTTTCAAAGGACAATAGCCCTGCCTCCATAGATCGCAGAAAATCTCATAAACTAAGGAGGAATATCCCATCCAGGCTACACAGTTAGAATCATAGAATCACAGAATGATTCGGTTTGGAAGGCTCCTTTAAGATTATCTAGTCTCAACCACCCTGCCACAGGCAGGGACACCTTCCACTAGACCAGGTTGCTCAAGTTTTCATCCAGCCTGGCCTTGGACACTTCCAGGGAGGAGGTTGTTTAGGATCACCATAATTTTCACCATCGCAATACTTGTTTCTCAAAGCTTGTTTTGTTTTGTTTTGTTTTAATTTCTGCAGAGGTTTGTGGAGTTCAATCATCACCTTGCCAAAATCAAAATTAAAGATCTCCATTCTGATCTGAAATTATTGCAGTGAAGCAGTGCCAGTAGGATATTTACTCACAGGAATATAATGTGGATAGTCATAAGCACCAGTAAAAAATTTGTTGGCTTCTTTGTTCTGGATAAGTACTCAACACGTGATGCAGGCAGCCCCTCAAACACTGGTATCCTGCAGTGCCTGTTTACGACTTCAAAAAGTTGAATCCTTTGCAAACATCTGCAGAAAAAGGAATATAAAGGATTCTGCAATGCAGTGGTGTCCATTGGATGACATGTGATGAAAAATGCTCAAGTGCTATCCAAAGCTTTCAGGCTAGTTTCTCTACAAGCACATCATCCATCAGGGCTAGCTCAGAAGTTATGGGCTGCCATATTAAATGCTGGAGAAATAATACCTGGAGGACTTAACAAGAGCCATGACTATTTCTTACCTGTATAAAAGATTTCAAAAACCTGTGTTTTCCAGTCATTGGGCTGTTGTGTTTCCATTACACTTGCTTCCCAAGAGATCCAAGGGTGTAACTAACTGTAGTGGAAAAGCAGATTTGGCCTTTTGTTGGAATACGCAGGTGCTGACTTTGCTGGGAAGGATGATGGAAACCTCCCTGTTACATGTTTGTTCTGGAAAGCATCACATCTGAGTGTTGTGGTCATGGGAAATATCCTCCCACCTGTGGGATTTAGGAAGCCATTCCAATCAACTGAACAATAACCACTTCCTTCTCCCTTTTCTGTTTCTAGAGGTAGAACTCTTTCAGTCCAGCAAACATCATGCTGTTTGGCACGAGTGGTTTGTACTTCTTCAGGGTAAAAATAAACAAGAACCACTTCTCTTTTGTAGTCTTTTATGTGATAAGTGATTCTCTGTGACAGGTTCATGCTTTCAGTCACTGTGAAAATGTCATTGGTGAACAACCGTCCATAAATTTAGTTGGTGGTTCCTTTGGATTTAGATGCTTTCAGATGGTGTCTTTTCTTAAAAACCAACCAACCAAACAAACAAAAAAAAACCCCCAACTTTCCATAACTAGTTTCCCAAGCCTTCTGATAGAACGATGTAGTTGCACCCTCAAGGCTGCTGTATATATTTCTGTGAGAGCTGCAGTTAGCTCTGGTATGTAAACAGTGCTGACACATCCATGCAGCCAGAAGTATTGTGGGTTGTAAAATACTTCTGCATCCTAGATTTTAAAGTGCTGTTAAATTGCTTTGCAGCATCAGCTTTGACTTCATTATTGGTAGCAAAGTGGTGAATGAGGTGTTTGAGCATTTTGTTTGAAGACTTGTTTACAATTTTTTTTAATCCTAATGGAACCATAATTCTGAGACATGCAAAAAAGGGGACTAACTAAGTAATGGCAACTCAGTCTTCCATCTTCTCATTTAGCTGAATTGCTCAGTTTAGGCATATTTAGACAGAGTTGCTACTGTGGCTGTGATGGTCTGAGAGCTGACCAGCCCAGCCTGCTGTTGTGCATCTGAAACAGTAATTCTGTTTCTCCTTTATTTGTGCCATCTAGGGACAAGGCTGTGAGAGCCCTGCTCCTGCCTGTCATTTTTCAAGACCTTAGTTTGGTTTTGGTTTCTTGGAAAAAAGCACTTGCCCTTCTGGCAATATCAAGTTTGTAATACATTTTCTTTAGCAGTGACACATTTAACCTTTCTCAGAACCATTGCTATTACAAATATATGGTGCTTTTCAAATATACAGTAAAAATCACCCTATAAAACATGATTCATTAACCTTGTGTGGAGGCCCAATATTTTATAATAGTATTTTACTCTCTAGTTATTCAGAACTCTTTTCCTCTAGGCAAGAACAGCACTGGGCTGTGTACAATGCACCTGGGGACATGAGGGTCAATGCTTGACTCTCAGCAACTCAGAGTCCAACAACCTGACGAGCACAGGAATGGAAACTTAGGTCTTCCTAAGAAAGCAAAAACTGAGACCTTCTGATGATTGTTACTTTTAAGGTACAAAAGAAGAGCACCAGGTACTGGATGGCATCTGTATAACCCAACTCTGGTACGGGGGAGGCTGAAGGGGACAAGTGTGACCTGCAAACAGGATAAGGAGGCTTGGTTGCACACCAGGTGCTGTGTGGTTCCTGATGGCTCATTTCTCCAGCCTGGGCAGGTCCTTCTGAATGGCAGTCCTGCCCTCCTGCAAGGACTGTGCTACCACTAGTAACTGATCAGCAGCTTGATTTTGGACCAGGCATCTTCCCCCTTCGAGCACAGTGGCCCAGATGATTTTCCATTCAGCTTACGGTCTGCTTATCAAGGCTGTATCTCACCAGTGTTGCTGTAAGGCTGCTACAGAGGACCATGCTGAAAGCTTTACTACAGTGAAGGAAACAATATCAACCACAATCTACATCTACAGAAGCCACTCACTGTATAATAGGCAGCAATCACAGACATGGTCAGGCCTCAGAAAGTCCATGCTGGCTCCATACGGTCCATATGACCCCTCTTCCTCTCCAAGGATCTATAACATGAAAAGATGCTTAAACAAACAGGCAACCACCTGAGTACCACTAACCTGGGCTTATCTCCTCACATCATACTTCTTTTTTAATGAAAACCTGCTGGCTGCCTCAAAAGCTATTGTCTTAACAACCACAGAACAGCCCCTCAGAGAGATGTTCTCCAGTTTTATGCACGCAAATTTATTACTGCGTCATACTTCTAAGAAAAGAGTTTTTCCTTATGCTTTTCTCTTCAGCAAAGCATTCTTCCCACAGATTATTTTTAAACTTCCATTACAAAAATGAAAAAATCTATAAAAAGTAATAAAATAAAATTATCCTGATTTAGTAATGTTAAGGGGCATATTCAAACTACATGGGATTTGATCTTGAAAGTCTAGCCATGGTGTGAACACTTAAGGAGATCACATAAAGACAGTTGAAGAAAAAAAAAAAAAAAAAAGTGAGAGGAAGTGTATGTTTAAAAGATTTGGGAAACGCCATCCCAGGGAGATACTGGCTTAGCCAGCTGGGGACTCTCACGTCGCCCCTGGTTTGAATGGATGACAGGGATTTTCTTAAGACTGGCTGCTCTCAGGGTAAGTTTCAGGGATCCACACACTCACAGTATACTTGTAGCATCACCCCCCACCCATACTAATGCACTGCAACCTCTAAGGACAGTTTTGATCTTCTGGTCCCCCACCCAAATGGGAGAAATCAGAGTCCCAGAAGGAGCTCTTGGGTTTTACAGGCTGTCAGGCTGACCTGGTGGTGGGTAAGGCACTTAGATGGAATGTCAGCATTAAATCTTTCCTCACCTTTAAACCAGTTCACCTCTTCATTGTCTCAAGATGCAGACAGCTTATGCCTAGCCAAGAAAAAAAACCACGGGGATATCAAACATCTGCACTTTTAAATGTTATCAGCCATTTCTGCTAATTTATTACATTAAACTACTAGTAGAGGAAAAAACCAGGATTTGCCTGCATACACATAAAGAATATTTCTACTACTAACTTTTTCAGACCTCTGAAGATTTGGCTTTCTTCCCTTTCTCGTTATCCTTTACCTGAAATCTGCCTTATTTCTCTCTGCATTGGCTGTGGTGTCTAGAGTCCTTTTCATCTTTCATTACAGCAGTGTTGTTTTCCCTTACCACTGGTTATTTCTTTTAACTTCCCTACTGCAGAGAAGACAGTGGCTTTTATTTGGAAGCCACTCTAGCACTCACACATCCAGGAGCCCATAATCCTAGGTTAGGACCTACAACCCAGGATTTTAGGTTTTTCTCCTGCTTCATCTAAACTTGAACCTTCCGAAAAAGCACTGCTCTTATATGTGAATGCAACTCACCCAAATGTCGTACATCACCGTGCCCCACCACTGAGAGTCCGTAGGTAAGTTAGAGGTGGCATTAGTGTATATCTGCTGCCTTATATGGAGAGCACCATAAATATGAAAGGTAAGAGTTGAGACAGATTATGTTTGGGAAGTGCTGCCTTGGGTGCAAATTAGTCTTTAATAGTGTTTCTATTGTGTTTTTTAAGGAAAAATTTGACTTTTCTTGTTGACACAAAAATCTGCCCACTTTGCGGGAGCCTGGGGCACCCACAGCCCCTCCTCTCATGGTACTTCCAGGAGGAACAGGCTCTGGCAGTGGATAACAGAGGAGCCACTCTACAACACAGCGACGGTTGCGCATGCAGGAGGTACTGCTGCAGATGGATGTGTTATGGTCCCTTCTCCTTCTCATGGACTTGGGAGGGAAGAAAGGATAACAGCATTAAACTGCAGAGCTCCTGTGAAGATACCACATATGCTCTTCTGCGGGGTGTATTTCCTTACTACAGTCTCTTGGCCTGCTTTTCCCCACCATTATGGTCTTTGAGCTGCCACAGTAGCCTTCGCTCAAGGAGAAGACCTCACTTCTAGCTCTGTTTTGTTCGTCCCTCATGCAGCTTGTCTTCATGTTGGGTGTTGCGGTGAGAGATATTGGACTCAGGACCTTTTGTAGAAGACATCTCCTGGGAAAGCACATGGTTCTGTGGTGTCACCACAGGGCATTAGGCAACACAGCATGACAGGCTCAGGATTGCTCCTGCATTTCAGTCTAAGTTCCTCTTCTGTCCAGCAGTACATGTGTGCATTCACCCCTCCTTCTCTTGCCCTGTTGCCCAGTGCCATCTCCTCCCTCCTAGGACCCACTCTTTTTTTGCTGTAAGATACTGCTATACAACAGTGCTTTGCATGTCACTGCACATACTAACTGGGTACAGAGCTGCTGTTAGCACTGGAAGAGCACCTGAGGATGGGCTTATCACGTTGGATGTGAATGTAGACACTGGATGCTTAAAACATAAAGCTGAGTTCCAGAATTATTTGGGATCTCTGTGCATACCTAGCAGTTGTGAACTAAATTGTGGATGGTTACAATGTGCCTTGGCCAGGACCTCAGAAGAGCTGAACGTGTGTGTGCTTCTCTGTTTAAGACTACGATTAATATGGTGCGGACTCTAATTTGCATTCCAGGAAAGAATTTCAAGAATTTATACTTGCACAGCCAGAATGGCTATTTGAAGCAAAAGTAAAATTGATTTTGGTTTAAAAGGGCTGTAAAGGAAGATACGAGTAATCATAGAGAAAAAGAATCTAAATGGCTAATGGGTGCCATTACCCAGCAGGTGGTAAACCACTGAAGACAGGCCATTGAATAACCATAGTAAGAAAATGAGAATGCTCTGGTGCATACCAATAAGAACCAGAACATTGCACTCCTGCAATGGTATTTTTTGCTTCAGTCCATGTGCCACTCTTTTGTGGTCAGAGGTTATAAACCACTGTGAAAAACTAGAGATATGCTGTATAACTTGGGAAAACTCTGGATCACGATTGGTAATGATCAGAAGGATTTATATAAAAGTTTACCCTGGAAAAGCAGCAGTGGGAACACGCTTTGGGAGCGGAGTGAAAGCAGTACTTCAGTGTGAAATTACATCAGAGATACCAAACTGAAGGAAAAAAAGATGGATTTCATTTTTGATGCTGGCATGGAAAAGGAAAATCTGTCTGTATACTCAAAATATCTGGACCATGAAATTGTGGCAGTGGTTTTAATTATACAGATAGGACTTGCTGAATATATCAGTTTGAGGATTGTAGAGAGGGTCCCAATGAATGGCTGTATCACAGACATCAAGTTACTGTACAAATTTTGACTACACTTTTACAACCGTACAGTGGACTTTGAACCTTTAATGATGTGTTCAGGGCATTTTTACTTCTAGTTCTCTGTTTAACCCACATTTGATGCTGTATATAAGGCTGTCCTGGTTTCCCATGAACAGAACCACTGGCCAGCCATGCAGGCAGGCCATGAGTAGCCCCGAGCCAGCTGGGAGATCCAATCAAGGCAGCTGCCCCAAGCTGACTCACAGGTGTATCCCATACCACTTAATCATGTTCATTATAAAAGGTGGGAGTTTGTTGAGGGTAGGGAGTTTGTCTTCTAAGGGCTCCACTCTTGACCTGCTGCTCCTGCTACCAAGGACCAGGCTGAGTATAAGCTTTTATACTTTATGTTGGTGATTGTATTAGTTTTGTTATTTCATTAAATCTGTTTCTACTTCAACCCACAGGGCTTCTCTTTTTTTTTCCCCAGTTCCCCTTCTCAGCTGGGGAGGGGTCATCAGGTGGTAGAACAACTGCTACAGTTTAGCCCCAGGTACAGGCTAAACATAGACAAAGGTACATCTAACACGTTAATACGAAAATAAAAAGATTCATTTCTTTTTGTCCTTAGGAGTTTATAGAGGATGTATTACCAAATATACCTGGGAACTTCTTAGACATAAGGATTAGTTCCAAGATAGTGAAATAATTAATGTCTCACCAACCTATATATGAGACTTAACTAAATATTTTAAGAGCCTAACCGCTAGTATAACTGTTCAACTTGATAAACGTTCAGATTTTGAATTTCATGTGCAATCTTAAATCTCATTCACAGAATTCTTGATGGGAAGTGCTTTTAGTATAGCCCTTATAACCAGGACACTAAGTTTAATCTTGCATCAAGCTGTAATAGTATCTACATTTCAAATAATTACATTAATGTCAGCTGTTGCATAGGTAAATGATATAACAGACCTGTCATGCCATGTAGAGTGACTGGTTTTTTGAGATAAAGGTCTGGGAAAAACAATGCTTGAGATACTGCCTCCCTACTCCAAAGGGTGGGTACAATTCAGTGTTTGGACCCTGGCTGTTTAGAAGGTGACCTACGAGGCAGAAACCAAAAGCAGTCCAAAAGTCAAGGGTTTTTTTTAAAGACCTCTTAAATACACCTTCCTGTGATACTGTGGTGTGGTTCCTTAGGTGTTGTAAGTGGCATACATGGCAGTATATAAGATATATAAACCTGTGTGTTCAGCTTTAAGGAAACTGTGTTCTCCATCAGCACTAGTCAAGGACCAAACTCTTCTCAGACACCAGTGACCTCCATAACATTGAAGCTGCTGATTTATAGAAATGTGTCACAGGTGCCTGCCACATGTCTTACTGTGTTGTAATAATTAAGTAATAAGTATCTGAATGTGTAATTATAAACCTATATTCATAGCTGTTGTTTGTCTCAAAAAAAGCAATCTGTCTCACAGCTGGATCTAGCCTCTGCACCTCCCCTGTCCTGTGTGTTCCCATATTGGTCATCATCAGTCCATGGAGTTATGGTAAGCCTCTGAGGGGACCAGCTTTTCCCCTATATAAAGTAAAAGGCTGGAGGGGAATCTGGCTGAAGGATGGCATTAGAGGCAGCCGGTGGTGTGGGATGGAGAAGCAGTGCTTCTGCCTTTTGTGATTCTTTTTTCTTGTGAGACCTTAGGTTTTCCCTCACATCTCAGTGTCTGAAATCCTGTGATTTTACACAAGAATCTGAGACTTTAGAAAAGAGAAAATTATTGGTTTTATCCAACATACATGCATACAGAGGGGCTAAGGAGGGAGTTTTGAAAGGCCTTAATTTCCTGCTGATGCTGGGGATGAAGAGACTAAAAGGGCTGCAAAGAGGATGACATTGCCTCTTTCAAAGAAGCAGTGAGAGGCAGGTCTAAGCAAATCAAGTACAGATATATATACTTGCCCTGGTCTTACACTCTTTGTTACATATTTAGTTTATTGCAGCTGCTGGAAACAAAGAGCCAATATTAGGTTTGAAAACATGACTTATGTAAGAAAAGGAACCCAGAAATACAATGCACATAAATATGAGAAAGGGGAATAGCTTGCTCGCAGAAACGTGGAATAAATTTGCAGAGGCACAGTAAAAGATGAGAGATTATAAAAAGGCATTAGGGCTGTCACTGTAAAGGAGTCGGGGAATTACACAGCAAGCTCATGTTACCAATTCAAACTGGGGTTTGCTGTAAAGAATGGCCTGGTCTTTAGAGGTAACAGAATAGCAGTGAAAAGTCCATTGAAATCTGATATTCTTTGGAGAATTCAGCAGGCTCATGTGAGTATAGGAAAATGTAAATGGAAAGCATAAGATATGGACATGTAGCAGCTTCACAAAAACTCAGAGATTAAGAAAACGGTAAAAATGAGCTATTTGTTCAAAATATCATCCTAGAAAAGAACAGAACTCATGCTGATAGATAGGACACATTACAGCCGTGGTTTGAATTAAGTGTAGATACATTTATACTTTGCTTATCTAGCGGAGACTACATTGCAGTGTTGGATCATTATTTACATTTCCCTGTGGTTGTGCTACAGGGAGTCTAGCGTTAGAGCATCTCATAATGTCCCTTGTAACTGCATTTGCCAGGCAGAGAACCACAGAAGGGGGCTGAGTAATGAGCCATTGTTCAAAGGACAGGATCTTCAACCATTTTCAAGGGCTAATGGGGGAGTTTCCACTGTGAGACACCTAGTCCCACATATCCTGTATTGAAAGGTCTGCTGAAAAATGGAATTAAGATACTTAAGATTTCTTTAAAAAACTACCCAACCTAAAAGAGATTCTTCTGCTGCTGAGCTTGAGAGACTGCCTTTAAAACATAGGCAGTCCCCCTTTATTTCAAGAGGTGGTTGAGAACCAGACTTATAAGCACCCAGATTAGTCCTGTACTAATAAGTATGAAGATACGCAGAAGTCATGCTATTTCATGGGGAACAAGGGTACTAAACTACAAGGAGATGCAGCCTGCATACAAAACCAAGACTCCATGGACTCACAATGCTGTGCCTGCTGCAGAGATTGCTTCTTTCTCCTTCAGAGTACTAGTGCCAGGACAGGCTTTTGGGAGACGAGAAGAATATGGAGATGAAGCCTGGGGAAGCAGCATCTTGAAAAGATTCTACTGAGATCAGGCAAAGATCAGACGGTGCTCCTTGAAAGACTTCTTGCATGCTGTTAGAGCAGCTAATGCTGCTTTATTTTTTTATTCTTTGTAAGAACCATGGGGGTGTAGGGGGAAGGAAGATGGAAGTGTAACACATGCTATTATTAAGAGGATCAGTGAGGACTGGTCTGAGAGGATCAGACTTGGGAGAAACGGGGGCAGAGAAGCCCGTTCTAATAGCTATACTTGCCTACAGTGTTACACACTTGTATTAACTTTCCCTACCATAAACCCTACTTAAGGTCTGCCTGAAATGGCATTTTGAACCTGTACGGTTGGGTGCTCTTGGTCTGTTTTTCTGTTGTTACTTTAAAGCTGTGGTTCAAGGGTTTAAAGAGCAGCTAAAAGTAATTTTGCAAGTGTTTGCAAGCCTGTATTTTTCCACCTGTGTTAATGTCACTAATGTGTCTCTAGGCACAGTGGTGCTCTCTTTGGCTGGCACAAGCTCTGTCTCTCCAGAGCTCCTGCCCAGGGTGTAAGACAACAGCTCCCAAGTGCTTCTGCCCCAGCGGATGTGTGACCAACTATAAACCTCATTTCTCCAGCTGGAGTTTCACCATGCTTGTGAGCTCACATGCTCTCATGAGCAAATACCCCAGACCTTTGGAAGCCACTGGTTTAGGATTTCTGGGTACCCTCTGCTGCTCCTACTACCTGTAGGGAAAGCCCATGCCATATGGATTTTCCCTGCCCAGATGAGGGTGGTGGTTGCCTAGCAAACCCTTCAGTCACCCCCAACCCCAATCACACCCCTCCTCCATGGCCATCACCTGTTCCACCCCCTCTGGCTGTTCCCACCCCCTGGGCTCCCACCTCTCTGCCTGTGCAGCCCAAAAGACTGACCCGGCTCTCCTGGGAAGATGGGGTGCTGAAGCAAACGGATATGGTGGGTAGGCAAGTTCTGGAAGGAGCAGGTAGGAGTTGAGTTGGGTCATGTACGGTGCAAGTGTGTCATCTTGGTAAAATGAAAGGACCAATGTTTTGGATTCTGTGGCAAGGCATTATGGTACAAAAGTCTTGGTAAACAGTCTACTTAATGTAATGCTGGGGATACATTTAAATTTAGCCTGACTTTGCTGTTTCATCTCTGGCTGTGACTGAATGGTGGCTTTGTTTATGCCATGCAACAGTAAAGCAGCTCAGCTAGAGGTGATGTTCAGGTGAGAAAGGGCAAGTCTTTCTGGATGAGGAGGCAGAAGGAATTTGTTGGGGATTCTCATTGTCAGAAAACTGAATTCCAAGTGTGTATTGAACTTGGTGAGATTTCAGCAGCATCTCTGATCTTGTTTCACTTTAGAGAACCTCTACAGAGAAAAGAAACTGCGTCCATTTATATGAGACTCTGTTTCAGGGAAATGCATTCAAAGGGTGCCTCTGTTTGACAGTGCTGAGAGATGAACTCCGTGGCCACTGTGTTGTACCACGGCAATATGGGGATGAATGCAGTTTTCACCACGGTGGGCGTGAAACTCACGTAGAGTGTTTAACTCCCCCTTCTGTTTTGTGGCTTTTTTTCCTTAGCTTTGGAGTGGTTCTGTTGCAATGCTCAAGGTCCCCTTTGCACCTCAATCTGGGGCCTCAGAGACTCTGCCCTGCCTGCTTTGTTGTTTGTAAGCTTTTTCAGGACAGCTGCACCTCATAGATGTGAATACTCCAAAAGAAAGAATATTTTCCCTCTTCCCTACTGCCCTCTTCCACTTAATGTTCTTCTGCAACACTTTTAGGAGAATTACAGCATGTAACTGTGTGTCATATTCCTCCTGCAGCTTACTGACCACTGCTAGAGACAATGTGCTTGACTAGATGGACCTTTGTGTTTCAGACTTGGACTCGCATCTTTTCACTGTTATCTTAAAGAAGACAAAAATAACTTTGCAGGTTACAGCTACAGGTGAATACAAACCACAGGTCTTAGGGTTTACTGCTTTCACATCAACAGGTTGCCTTTCAGCACCATTTTCTCCCACTTGCATGACTTCCTCAGCAAACACCTACATGCACGGCTCTGAACTGTTGCCTAGTTGGCTGTGGGTGTCTGTAAAATCAGGGATCCATGGTCACCGAGTGGCAGAAGATGAATGCCTCAGGGAGGCAGAGATTTACTTTTGTATTACTTGTGAATGTAATGAGACTCTTCAGGTACACAAACAGAAGTCAGGAAAAACAAGCTTGTTTATTTTAAGGTTATGGAAAAATAAACCTGACTTTCTCCCAGTCCTCAAAGCATTGCGCTGGGAGCAGAGTAAGGTCTTTGGGAGACTTTTTACTGTGTATTTCAGAATGTTTAAATGCTTTGTTTTCTTTGAGGGTTACCTGCAAAGAAACCAGTTTCTTGTTGCTTCATCTGTGTATCTTCTATTTTTCAAAATCTCTCAAGTAAGATACCTGCAATTACGAAGTCTGATCTTGTTTACTTTGAAAGGCTGTGCCTAATTGGCAAATAAGTAATTAAGATTTCCAGCCAACCGTAGCCAACTTTAGCCACAAAACTGTTCAGTTCAGAGGGAGTTGGAATAATTAACTTAACGTTAGTCTGCTTTGAAAAACTTAAACAGTTGTTTTAGAATATTGGCCAAAAAAAAAGAAAATTAACTTGGATTCACTGAACTGGGGATTGTTGATTCTGGTTTCATGTTTGAATTTTCAGTCATTTAAGGTATTCCTTTCTAAGATATAGTGAGCTGGGCTTTTTCACCTCTTAGGTAACAAAGAAGATTTTTTTTTTTTTTTTTTTTTTTTTTTTTTTTTAAGGACTTGAGTCCTAAAGTGAAGGAATATGCTCTTAAGGTGTGTGAGACTGCCAGAGATCATAACCATCAAGGAAACTGGAAAATAGTGAGCCTGTTGCCACTGAGATTAGAAAGAAAATGAAGGTGAGGACTTGTATGGTGAGACTGTGAAATACAATCTGAGGAGATTGATCTGTACATTTTTGTACAGTCATGAAGCAGAAAAGGCTTGTTAATGTTTTTTGTTGATTCCAGTTTCCTTTACATGTACTTTGGAATGTGTAATGTTTCTTTTTTTATCATTACTATATAGTGCAATATTGCTGTCACTATTAACCTTCAGGCAGACAGAAAATCTGTGAAGATTGATGTGAGATACACTTTTATCTGGAATGAATAGCCCTTGCCCTCAGTTTCAGAGAAAATACTGTAAAGACTTGATTAGAGATAAGGGAAGCAGGAATGAGAGGTAATGTGGCTCAGAAAAAGCCATTTTCTGTTGCCTGATGGTGAACTCTACTTTTTCTTGGCCACAGGTGTCTCTCAGTGCAGAGGGAGGAGTTAGAGAAAGCAGAGATAATTAAACCCTTACAAAAGCTAAATGCTCCAGAAATGGCATGTGGAGAAAATGTGACAGTAGCTGATCTTGAATCCCCAGTGAAGAAAATATCTGCCTGGCGTTACCTGTGCAGGGGATGGAACAGCAGATGATTGATAAAGATGTCATGAAACCTGCTTTGGGCTGCACCCTGGTGGGACCTGTGGCTATGTGCCCTTGCTGGGACTGCTGTCAGAAATTGTGTTGAAAAGACGTGGAGGCATCCTCTGCCCAAATGGGTGGTGAAATTTCTTTATTATGGAGTGAGTTTGGTGGGTCTTAATGTTCATTTGTACACAGCAGCGTCTGTGGGGAAAGAGATAAGGTTTTGTGAGGCTTGCGAGTGGAATGACTTGCTGCATTTTCACAATTCCTACTTTCCTGTATGCCTGCAGTGTCATTCATGTTGTCTGAGTAACGTCTGTGGAAGGAACTCGCTATGCTGGGCTGCTCATGACACAGCTACCAAAAAAAGGTGCAACTGTTTTAGTATGAAACCAAGTTTACAGGGCACACTGGGGCAACAGGTGAACAGTAAGAGGTAGGACCATCAGGTCCTTACTTTGAGTTTAAAAATAGAGTTTTTTAGAGTGGTGCTTAAACTATTCAAGGACACACAGCTAATGCCCTGGTACTACTCTGAAGAATTCAGCTGACAGGTCTACTTAAGATGCATGCCGGTCAGGTACAGGATTCTCACTGAGGCAGGAGGCTCTGAGGGGGCAGAAAAAACATGCCAGTGAAAGGCAAAAACAGAGAGAGTGGAAGACTGCAACAGAGGCCATAAGTGATAACTGGGTTTGGGTTTGTAAATCACATGGCAAACTCCAATACCAATGTTCTTACTATGAAATACTGATTAGTACAAAGTACTAATCAATTTGACAATTTTGCTCTTTCATCATTTGCTTTTGATACAAACCGTTGTTGCAACAGATTTTTCCCAGATTTGAGTTTGCTGTCAGAACTGTGCTGCATCTGGCCTTTCGCACTCTACAACAAAAGCCAGAGGAGATCTCGCTCTGCCCACCCATCAGAAATGCCTCCCCATGCCTGCTTTACGCCTCACTATTTGGACCTATGCTCTGGTAGCTGGACTTTTTTCACAAATGGTTTGGTTTTTGCTACCTGTGGTATTATTTTTACTTGCCTATTTTACACGGGAGAGTGTCTTCTTCAAAAGAAAGGTGGAGAGAGCGGGCAAGGCTCACAAGAAAGAACGTGTCATCTGTGCAAAGTTCTCTCTGCAAAGAGAAGGCTGCAAAGTCTAGACTTGCTCAAGCTCCGTGTCTAAAACCTTTGGAGCCAGCAGCTGCATTGCTCAGGCCAGACTTTGTATTTAGCAATAACCCCTCTCTCTCTGCCTTTGGAAAAGTTGCTATCCATGCGTAGGAAAGGAAGACAGTTCAGCTCTTGCTAAGGTGGAGATGAGAATCCTCTTTGGTGCTGCTGAGGGCAACTAGAAATAAGAAAATGTCCCAGTATTTAGCGTACAGTTCAATTTCTTGAGATCACCTATGGGGCATGTCATTGTTCTCTGCTTGTATGATTAGTGCTTTTCTATCTCCCAGGACCAGGAGACTTCTTTCTCTAGGAGTCAGCGAACCATCCACAGGCCACTGCGAAGTCTGTCGCCCCTGAAAAATGATAAACTTTTTCCTCTGCTGCATGTGTGGTGGGCTTGGTAAACATGTTCCCACCATTCTTCTTGAAGGCCTGTAGAAAATATTAGCCGTTGCAAGAAAGCTCATTGCCACATCCGTCACGCCCCACTTTGCGCTGTGTCTCCTTCAAAGGGGATGGCCAGTACTGCATTCCCCTGGGGAAAAATACTTGGCTGAACACCTGTGCACCAGCAGCGCTTGCGGGACGGGGTGGCTCCTTTGCCATGGCATAAACTATGCCTGTATGCTCTGGGATCTACTGTGCTGCACCCAAACAGCAAAAGATGTGGTGACCAGCATCTCGTAAGCGCTTTAGGCACAGCAGCCGAGTGAAGCCTCCGCTCGCCTGGAAGTGTCCCAAGGAGGAAAATAACCATCCCGCCACAGAGAGTTTGTGACTGAACGCAGCTGTGGGCTTTAGCGTCGGTGCTTCCCCTCCTGCCAGGGCTGGGGGATATGCACAGGGAGCACTGGAGGTTCAGGGGCATGGCTACCCGGGACTTGTGTCATCATGCTGACTACCGTGTGTCAGGACAGGTGCGAGATGTGACCCGAGCTCTCACAGCACGGGAGGTGACAACGCTCGCGCCTCTGCAGAGTCCCCTGTGCCTAACGAGGTGCAAACCCACGCCGCGGCCCTTCCCCGGGGGCCGAGGCTGACGCTGCCCCGGCCGGACCCCGCAGCCCCCCGGTGGCGGGCGTCCTCTCGCCCGCCCCTCCCTGCGCGGAGCTGCCCCCGGGACCCCCACTCCGCAGCCCGGGCGGAGGCGGCGGGGCCGCGCCCGGCGCAGACAAGGGTTAACGCCGCCGAGCGGAGCGGAGCGCCGCGCCGCCCCTCGCACAGCGGCCCCGCAGCGCCGCCGCCCGGCCCCGCCGCCGCCCCCCGCTTCTCCTCGGCCCCGCCGCCGCCTCGGCCTCAGCCCGCCGCCGCGCACATGGCCCCGGTAAGTCCGCCGAGAGAACCTCCGCGGCCGCCGCAACAAAGGCGGGGCGGTGCCGGGGCGGGCGAGCGGAGCCCCGCCAAGTAACGGGCCGGGGGCGCGGGGGCTCCGGGGCAGCCGCGGGGGCGGGAAACGGCGTGACATTGTGCAGGCGGGCGGGGACCCCGCGGGACTGCGGCGCTCGGTCGGGGCCGGCGGGCGGGCAGCTGGCGGGGGGCATGGAGCTGGTGGGCACCGCGGGGGTGACCGACCCTCTGGGGCCTTCGCCCCCTCTGCCCCACCGTGCCGGTGCCATGGCAGTCGGGAGTGCGGGGCCGTTGCACCGTGGAGGGCCTGGCCGAAGCCGTCTGATGAGGAAACCTCTAGCGTTCGGCCAATCTCGCAGCCCCACGTGTGTCCCAGCCCGCGTGGGCTGCCAGCCAGGGCCCGAGGGCGGTGATGGCGAGCAGGGCGGCTGCACGAACTGCCCCCGCTGGGGCTGGAGGAGCTGCCAATGCCGGGCGGCCCCAGGGCGTGAAGGAGCCGGTGTGCCAGGGCGAGGCCAGGGCAGGCGGCGGTTTGTTGGGGATCGATCTGAGACAACCACTGAGACAACCACCCAGGAGGACTGTGCACTGGGCAGTCCTCCGTGCAGTCACTGTCGTTCAAGGACGTGCACATCTCCCGTGTGTCACCTGCCTTCAGCCTTGGGAAAGGTTACGGTTCCTAGGACAAATGGAGGACCTGTAATTTTGAGATCTTCTAAGGACTTCCTTCAATGCATAGAGGCAGAGCCCGTGTTTCACTCAGCTGTGTTTGTGTCACGCAGTGTGAAGAGAGCAGACATCCCTGGCCCTCTCCACCGGGATGTGCTTGGTGTGGTGCCTTTGGCCCCTTTCTCCCCATAGCCCTCGGTGGAACAGAGTACAAGGCGGCCTGCGGGAGGAAGGGTGAATCGGGGATTCTCACTGTAACGGTGGTCTCCTGAAAGTCAGAATCAACCACTGGAGTTTAGAGTAGGTTTGAGGTAGCTCTAAACTCATTCCGAGTGGAGAATCAGAAAACCACAGCTGTTTCCTGAAGTGTTCCCACTCTGCTTTTAGCAGCAAGTGCTGGCTCCAGATGGCTTTACACAGTGTTACTTACAGGTATGTCCAGTGTTTATAAAAGGAACAGCACTTCAAAGTTCCCATAAACCAGGCTGATTTTCTGAGAGACACGAGAGGAGCTTCTTAATATGAATATGTATCCAGTGTGTTTCCTAGCATCTGTTTCAGAAGTAGATGACAACCATGTGCAAATTCCAATACAACGAGAACACTAGCCCAGCAGTTCCTTTGCAGGGTGAGGCCTTCCTGTCTTTAGAGAGCCCCATTGTGTATATACGTATGTATATTCACACACGTACTTACAACAAGATTCTTCTCTTAATGCTTCTGAGCAGAAAAAACTATACTTGATGAAGACAGGCTAGTGTTCTCCCATGACATTCAATGAATGACACAACAAACCCCATCTCTCTGCCCAGGACAGAGAGCTAGTGATGGTGGTAACAACCCCAAGGAGGAAAAATGAGTTCTTGTGGTGGTTTAGACCCTGCCGGGACCCGAGACCACGTTGCCGCTGCCCCTTGCCCACCCTCGGACGGGAACGGGATAGGGAGTAAAATACAAACCCCGGGGTTGAGATAAGGAAGATTTAATACAACAGTGTAACAACAACAACCCGAACAACAACAATAACAATGATAACAATGTACAGAACAAGAGCTATACCACACAGACACAGCACGAGGCACAGACCCGGACAAAAGCCACTCCCGCACTGCCCGCACCTGGGCACCCGGACATGACGCCAGCATGGGATGGAACAGCCTGGCTGTAGCTCCCTCCCAACTGCTGTGGGTCCAGACCCCTTGAGTTAATGGAGCATGGCCCAGTGGACATGTATGTACCCTTACAGGGGTCCAAGCACTGACTGAGCCCTTCTGCAAAACTTATAGCCAGTTCTTCCCCGTAAAGAACATTATGAAAGCTTGTGAAGTCAAACCTGTGGTGGTTAGATGTGCCCAAAGAAAAGCTTCACATGCAATCTTAATTTCATCTCCTCTTGCATATGCTTTCTGTACATTCTTTAAGTCCACAGCCACTGCCTGCTGCCAGGAGGAGTAGAAACACCTCTTCCACAGGGTGATGCCCACCAAATCCACCATGGAGGAGGCGGCGGGGAGCAGGAAGGGTGTGAATCCAGGCTAAGGCAGAGCCAACAGAACGTGTCAGCCCTCCATTTTATCAGGGGACTCCTTTTATTGGGGTGGCATTATGCAGCCGCCATCTATTGCAGTACTCCCCTCTGTTACACCACTGAGCAGCCAGTTCAGTTTGTTTCTCATTGTGGAAGGAAAAGATGCTGGTTTACATTTCTTACGAACACCCAGTCATGAGTAATTTTACACTTGTTCCTAGTGGCACGGTGGGAATCCATTTGACCAAAATGGTGCGGCACCATTGCAGAGCTGGCATTCACATGTGCAGTTTTTAAGCATTTTCTTTCTGTAACGTGTACATTTTGTAGGACGTCACTAAGCCCTCAGCATTTTAAAATGCCTCTGTAGAAATACCACTGCACAAATACAGTGCTAAAGCTAAATGGGTGACCTAATTTTCTATCCCACCAACCCCACTCCCGTGCAGCGTACTTCTGCTCTAAAAAGTGATCCTTGAGAAGAGGGATTGCATACTGGCTGACTAAATCATCTCGGTGGTTATGCATAAACAGGTATGTGTGACTATTTGTTTCTGCTTGCTGCCAGCCCTGTAAAGCCCATCTGGAACAAGGAAGCCAAGTTGCCATTTTTCTGGAGTACAGGACAGGAAATTCTGCCTTCAGACTGCTCCTGTCAATATTGTGTGAGCAGACCAAAATCTTTTCTGTCACCCAGACTTGTGTGTGCCTAGCTGAGCCACTGAGACAACCAAGCAAAATGCTTTGGTAAAGGCAATAAACGGGACACCAGACAGACACAGAAAGCAGCCCAGTTGTGAAGGTGGCATTTTTCCTCCACTTGCAGAGCAGAACTGCATTAACCGCATTATGCTCTTGTTTAGTTCACTAGGAAGAAAGGTGATGGAGAGAAAATGGTTTGAGGAAACAATGTTTTTCTTATACAAATCTAGTAGGAGGCATTTTTGGTCTGGAAGTGCAGCAGGAGGAACATCCAGACACTTGTCAGAAGGCAGCAAGCTGGCAGGCAGCTCCTTGCAGCATGTGCAGTTCACATCATCTTCGCTACTTGAGCTGGTCCTGTTTATTGGATCTGAATGGTGGTGTCACGGTGTGCGTGACAGAACAGACAGTGACCCTGACTCATGTTTCTGAGTGTCATTTTCCTCTGCTCTAGGTTGCTTTCATCTCCTAAATACTTATTCTCCTGTAATGTCACTCTATGGCACTGCTACTATGACGGGTATTTATTACATCTGTTTTCTTTCCTCTGATCAGGATCTGCAGTCCCTGACTTCACTTTAACCTCCTGGATGGGGTGAAGAGAAACAGCTTTGTCACCAGAAGTAGCTAAACACTGAGAGAGGAGAGAGATTGCTCACAAGGTGAGGAATTGAACAGAGCATGTCTGGGAAGAGAAGAGTTGAATGCTGAAAATTTGGCATGTACTGTGCTGCATGTTCTGCACTCATCCTGCCTCTCCTGCTGCCATACTACATAGATTCTGCTTTCAGGATAATTCGTAGGCAGGGTATGATAAAGATGAAACACACTCCTGGGGAATCTAGTACACTTTCAAAAACAGCCTATCCAAAAAGAAATAAAATCTTGACTATTTTTCAGCAAAGACTATACTTGGAATGTTAGAAGGCATAACTAACCAAAGCATGACTTTTTCTTCCTTTCACACTGACAAGATTTTTTTGTGTTTTATTGGTCATTTTGCTGCCGTGGGGTGCATTCCTTGGGCCAGTGCTATACCTTTATCTGTACTACAAATGTTTCTCAGCCCTGAGTGTGTTTTGTGAACAAAACTTTGGAAATCAGTATAACCAGTGCGGTGTTGTCTTCCAAAATCAGCAGATCACCCGAAACAAAATCTGATGGAGAGTGGTCCGTCCTCGGAGAGGCAAGCAAAAACCCTCCCAACCCTCTTCACCCTCCCAGTTGCCCTTGAGTAACAGGTACCAGGCCTTGGAACTTCAGGGAGAAATAAATGAAGCTGGAGGGGTAGATCAGTCTACTGAATCACCTAGGGCTTGTCAGTCACCCCGATGCCTTAGGACTTCTTCAATTAAGAAGAAAAGGAGGGTAATTGTGGTGGGCGACTCCCTTCTGAGGGGAACAGAAGGGCCCATCTGTCGACCAGACCCATCCCACAGGGAAGTCTGCTGCCTCCCTGGGGTTCGGATTAGAGACATTAAAAGGAAACTCCCTAATCTTGTAAAGCCCTCTGATTACTACCCACTGCTGGTTTTTCAGGTTGGCAGGGACGAAATTTTTACAAGAAGTGTAAGGGCAATGAAGAGTGACTTCAGGGCCCTGGGACGGCTGGTTAAGGGGTCTGGAGTGCAAGTAGTGTTTGCCTCCATACCTCCTGCAAGAATGGGTGAAGAGATAAGCAGGAAGAGTTTACAGATTAATGAATGGCTACGTAACTGGTGCCAAAGGCAGGGCTTTGGGTTCTTTGATCATGGGCTGCTATATGAGACACCTGGCCTGATGGTGGCAGGTGGAATGCATTTGTCCCAGAGGGGGAGAAGGCTTTTGGGGCAGGAGTTAGCAGGGCTCATTGAGAGGGCTTTAAACTAGATGTGAAGGGGGAAGGGGAGAGAACTGGGTCTGTTAGGGACGAGCCCAAGAGCAATATGCTAGGGCCTGAAGGAAGGTGGTCTAGGGAGGATTTTCGATCATTGAAGAGAAGGGATAGATGTTTAGGCCCTGACCACAAGGCCTCCTGCCTCCCAGGGGTCCCACCAGTGCGCTCTGCTTGCTCTCTGAAATGCCTGTACACCAATGCACGCAGTATGGGGAATAAACAGGAGGAGTTAGAGGTCTGTGTGCGGTCTAAAGGTTATGACCTGGTGGCAATTACAGAGACATGGTGGGACAGCTCACATGACTGGAATGTGGTCATGGATGGCTATGTCATTTTTAGGAAAGATCGGTCAGTGAAGCGAGGTGGTGGAGTTGCTCTCTATGTGAGGGAGCAACTAGAATGTATTGAGTTTTCTCCAGGGGCTGATGAGGGGCAAGTTGAAAGTCTGTGGGTAAGAATTAAGGGGCAGGCAGGCATGGGTGATACAGTTGTGGGGGTCTATTACAGACCTCCTGATCAGGACGAGGGAGTTGATGAGGCTTTCTACAGGCAGCTGAAAGCAGCCTCACAACTACAGGCCTTGGTCCTCATGGGGGATTTTAACTACCCCGATATCTGCTGGGAGACTTACACAGCCAGCCATTCACAGTCTAGGAGGTTCCTCCAGTGCATTGATGACAACTACTTAATGCAAATGGTGGATAAGCCGGCTAGGAAAGGAGCGCTGCTGGATCTTGTACTCACCAGCAAGGAGGGTCTTGTTGAAGCAGTGATGGTCGATGGCAGCCTTGGCTGCAGTGATCATGAGATGGTGGAGTTCAGGATCCTGTGTGGGAGGAATAGAGTACCTAGCAAGACCAGAACCCTGGACTTCTGCAGGGCCAACTTTAGCCTCCTCAATCAATTGTTAAGGGAAGTCCCATGGGACAGGGTGCTAGATGGTAAAGGGGCTCAAGACAGTTGGTCAGCATTCAAGGACCACTTCTTGCAAGCTCAGGATCAGAGCGTCCCAATGGGTATGAAATCAAGTAAGGGAGCTAGGAGACCAGCATGGTTAAACAAGGAACTGCTGGGCAAACTCAGGTGGAAAAAAAGAATTTATGGATCATGGAAAGAGGGGCTAGTCACTTGGGAGGAATATAGGACAGTTGTCAGAGGATGTAGAAAGGCAATTAGGAAAGCTAAGGCCTCCTTGGAACTTAACCTTGCAAGTCAGGTCAAGGATAATAGAAAGGGCTTTTTCAAATACATAGCTAATAAAACTAACACTAGAGGCAATATAGGCCCACTGATGAATGAGGTGGGTGCCCTAGAGACAGAGGATATAAAGAAGGCAGAGGTGCTGAATGCCTTCTTTGCCTCTGTCTTTACTCCTGCAGGCTTTCCCCAGGAGCCCCTGATCCCTGTAGCCCCAGAAGAAGTCAGGATAAAGGAGGAGTTTGCCTTGGTAGATGAGGATTGGGTTAGGGATCAGTTGAGCAATCTGGATATCCATAAATCAATGGGACCAGATGGAATGCACCCAAGGGTGCTGAGGGAGCTGGCAGAGGTCATTGCTAGGCCACTCTCCATCATCTTTGGTAAGTCATGGAGAACAGGAGAGGTGCCTGAGGACTGGAGGATAGCAAATGTCACTCCAATCTACAAGAAGCGCAAGAAGGAGGACCCGGGTAACTATAGACCTGTCAGCCTCACCTCCATCCCTGGAAAGGTGATGGAACAGCTTGTTCTTGGCACTATCTCTAGGCATATCAAGGATGAGGGGGTCATTAAGAGCAGTCAACATGGTTTTACCAAGGGTAAGTCATGTTTGACCAACCTCATTGCCTTCTATGAGGAAATAACTAGGTGGATAGATGATGGCAGAGCGGTAGATGTGGTTTATCTTGATTTCAGTAAAGCATTTGACACTGTCTCCCACAGCATCCTTGTAGATAAGCTGATAAAGTATGGGTTTGGTGATCAGGTAGTGAGGTGGATTGTGAACTGGCTGAAGGAAAGAAGCCAGAGAGTTGTGGTCAATGGGACGGAGTCTAGTTGGAGGCCTGTGACTAGTGGAGTCCCTCAGGGGTTGGTACTGGGACCGGTGTTGTTCAATATCTTCATCAGTGACCTGGATGAGGGTACAGAATGTATCCTCAGCAAGTTCGCTGATGACACCAAACTAGGAGGAGTGGCTGACACACCAGAGGGTTGTGCTGCCATTCAATGAGACCTTGATAGGCTGGAGAGTTGGGTGGGGAGAAACTTAATGAAATTCAACAAGGGCAAGTGTAGAGTTTTGCATCTGGGGAAGAACAACCCCATATACCAGTACAGGTTGGGGGCTGACCTGCTGGAGAGCAGTGTAGGGAAAAGGGACCTGGGGGTCCTGGTGGGCAGGAGGATGACCATGAGCCAGCAATGTGCCCTTGTGGCCAAGAAGGCCAATGGCATCCTGGGGTGTATTAGAAAGGGAGTGGTTAGTAGGTCAAGAGAGGTTCTCCTTCCCCTCTATTCTGCCTTGGTGAGGCCACATCTGGAGTATTGTGTCCAGTTCTGGGCCCCCCAGTTCAAGAAGGACAGGGAACTGCTTGAGAGAGTCCAGCGCAGAGCCACAAAGATGATGAAGGGAGTGGAACATCTCCCTTGTGAGGAAAGGCTGAGGGAGCTGGGTCTCTTTAGCTTGGAGAAGAGGAGACTGAGGGGTGACCTCATTAATGTTTATAAATATGTAAAGGGTGAGTGTCATGAGGATGAAGCCAGGCTCTTCTCAGTGACATCGAGTGATAGGACAAGGGGCAATGGGTGCAAGCTGGAACATAGGAGGTTCCGCATAAATGTGAGGAAGAACTTCTTCACAGTGAGGGTAACAGAGCACTGGAACAGGCTGCCCAGAGAGGTTGTGGAGTCTCCTTCTCTGGAGACATTCAAAACCCGCCTGGACATGTTCCTGTGTGACCTGACCTAGGTGTTCCTGCTCTGGCAGGGGGATTGGACTAGATGATCTTTTGAGGTCCCTTCCAATCCCTAACATTCTGTGATTCTGTGATTCTGAGGAGTTTATCTTGCTGCATTCGTCTCATATTCTGACCTCCCACATGTAAGAGGACAATGTTAACTCTGTAAGCAGTGCCATCCAGTTAATCAGCTTACCTCATGCTCCAGCATCCATTTCTGAGGTGTGTTCTCCATATAGCTAATAAAAAACTAGAAGCTTCTAAATGTTCATTTCCATGCTTGGTTAATAAAACAGTTTGTCACTCCACTCGCTTTCCTACCTGTTCTATAGACAAAATCTAGACAGAATTTGCTGCAGAATACGTAGGGCTTTCTTTTTAAGGAAAATGGCTATGACTGGAAAGAAGAAAGAAAACAGTCTACTTTGCAGGGTGGACATTGCTGTGGTGTTGGCTGCTTCCTTCCTTGATTAAGCATGGAAATGCTGGAAGAAAAGCAGTGACTCATGGGCAATGGGAACAGAAGCAGCTAGTCGGGGTTGTTGAGGAGAAGTGATGATGTTCCTCTAACCTCACTAGACATGGGAACTTTGAGGACAAGCAAGTGACAGGTTTTGTCCTTTAGGGCTGTGACTTTATGACAGAGGACCCTCTCTGCAATCTGTGCCACAGTGGCCGCCCATCCTTGGGTCACACTCCCTGCACTCCTCGGTCTCTGTGTCCTCTCTCTGCCCAGAGAAGATACTGAGGGGCTGGCTCCTGCACTGTTAGCTAATGGCAGCTGATGTGCAGCAGGTTTCTGCAGTTGCCCTGTTTGGACTTCTTCCTTAGAGAAGCCAGGGGGGGTTTTATTCATTGCTTGTTCCTTTTTTCACTCCAGCAGATGACAGGACTATGGGCGACATGCAGAACAGCAGGCTTCATCAGAAAAGTCCTGTGAGAGCTGAACTGCATCTGTTCCCCCCCAGAAAGCTCACAGGAGACACTCTCCAGAATGCCGATCAAAGACAGGACTTCAAGCAGGAGCTGGAGACAGAAAGTGAGGTGGAGACATCTTTTGGAAAGAGACGGGGAATGGTAACTGCCTATGGGATGGAGGTCTGGGAGTGCGAGGACAGGGGTAGAGCCCACATCAGCAAGGTTATCCTTGCTGAGGACAAACCAGACCCACCCATGTGTGGGAACGGTGCTATTTGGATTCAGCAGGTGGGAGAGAAAACCTACGAGTGTCCTGAATGTGGGAAGAGCTTCAGCCGGAGCTCGTACCTGAGCCAGCACCAGAGGATCCACCTGGCAGAGAAACCCTTCAGCTGCTCCGAATGTGGGAAGAGTTTCACCCGCAACTCAGACCTGGTCAAACACCAGCGGATCCACACGGGCGAGAAGCCCTACCAGTGCAATGAGTGTGAGAAGACCTTCAGCCAGAGGTCCAATGTGATCAGGCACCAGCGGACCCACACGGGAGAGAGACACTACCAGTGCAATGAATGTGGGAAGAGCTTCAGCCAGAACTCGCATCTCATTGTCCACCAGCGAAGTCACAAGGGTGAGAAACCCTTTAATTGCCCCCGGTGTGAGAAAAGCTTCAGTGACCGCTCCTCCCTGATCATACACCGGAGAGTCCACACTGGAGAGAAGCCCCACAAGTGCCAGGAGTGCGGGAAGCGTTTCCGGGACAGCTCAGCCATCATTCGGCATCAGCGGATCCATACGGGCGAGAAACCATATGAGTGCACCGAATGCGGGAAAACCTTCCGGCAGAGCTCCTCACTTGTGACTCACATGCGAACACACACAGGCGAGAAGCCCTACAAGTGCCCCGTGTGCGGGAAGGGCTTTAGCCAGAGCTCAGCACTCACCACTCATCGCCGGATCCATGGGGGGAAGGCCTTGCCCATGTACCGTGGTGGCCTCCTGCCCAACCCCTACCAGTGCGCTGAGTGTGGCCAGAGGTGCAGCGACCGCTCCACTCTGGCCAAGCACCAGACCACGCACACCAAGGAACGGCCCTACATCTGCGTGGAGTGTGGGGACAGCTTCTGTCGGAGCTCGGCTCTCAACGTGCACCTGAGGATCCACCGTGGGGAGAGGCCCTACAAGTGCGAGGAGTGCGGAAAAACATTCAGGCACAGCTCAGCCCTCGGTGCCCACCTGAGAATCCATGCAGGAGCCAAGCCCTATGAGTGCGGTGAGTGTGGGAAAAGCTTCCGCAAAAGCTCAACGCTTAAAGTGCATTTGAAAATCCACGTGGCCAAGAAACCTTACAAGTGTACAGTGGGTAGGAGAATGCTTACTTCCCGCTCACTTCTGCCATAGGGCTGGAGAGCGTGTTTGGAGCAGGAAACAAAAGCAGTGTTTGGAGGCGCCTGAAAAAGGTGGGTGATGAGAACTGTGGTGGGAAGAGACTTGACTGGGAACGCAGTAACTCTGGTGTCAGTGGTGGGTGCTTAACCCCAGTGGCACAAAAACCATCAGGCGGTCTCGAAGCGGGGAGTTAGCCCTAAGGGCTGAGTGCTGGTGGTTTAGGAAGAGTGCTGAGAGCCTGAGGAATGGGCATCAGTGTCTGGGTAAATACGGGACTGTGAATATGCAGCAGAATAAGAACTGGGAGAATCAGGCTTGTAAAGTAATTTATCACCTAAAGTAATGATCAAAATAAAAAGTTCCAGGTTGATTCTGACTCAAAACTTTGGCTGGTTAGACACTATAGTAGTTTTAGGAACTCTATTTTTTATTACCTTCCCTTATTTTTCATGAATGTAGTACATTTACCCAGTGTTTGACAAAGTGCTTCCAAATCTTTTGAGTCTTAAGACTTTGGAGCTGAACTTCAATCTATTTGTCTTTTCTTCCTCTTTTCCAAATCTTACATGGGACAATGAATTCACAGAATCACAGAATGTTAGGGATTGGAAGGGACCTCAAAAGATCATCTAGTCCAATCCCCTTGCCAGAGCAGGAACACCTAGATCAGGTCACACAGGAACTTTGTCCTATCATTGGATGTCACTGAGAAGAGCCTGGCTCCATCCTCATGACACTCACCCTTTACGTATTTATAAACATTAATGAGGTCACCCCTCATTAATTCCTACCTCTGCAAGCAAAGCCTGAGTGACACAATAGCTGAGAAACACCAAGCTGTCACAGCTGTTCTCAGAAAACATGGATGCGTGAGCATTTCCAGTTGGAATGCCGCCCGTTACTAGTCTGTGGCAGTTTCTCCCAAATTTGTCCGTGCTGGTTTGATGTGCCTACCAACTTGGGACATCAACAAAACATGGGCAAAAACGTGGCCTTACCTTATTTAACCAAAAAAGATACTTCCTCCCTAAATGTCCTCGTCAGAATCAGTACGCAGCGAGTTCCTACTGGTAGTCCAGAGACCATCTGCAATTTTATAGTCCTTTTTATGATAGAGTACTCTTCTTTAGCTTACTGTTGTTTAACATACGAAGTTCAGTGTTAACAGTTAGGAATTACTGTATTTGCATTTATTACTCTGTATGTGACATAAACCTCCTCTACATTGCTATGTTTTATTCCTAGCTATGTGTTTCCATCCCAAATAAAACCCTTTTTTCTCTGTGTAACCCAGTTTTCTGCCCTTGGCTGTGATGGGAGTGAAACTGTAAAGGGGGGGTGAGCCCCAGGCTGAGTTTGGTGTGGTGAGGAGTGCGTGAAGGGCAATCTGACCGCAAAGGGGGGGACAGACAGCGGCTGCGGTGGCAAGGCGAGGCTCGCTCGAAGCCCGGGGCAGAGAAGCGGCCGTGGGCCCGCAGCCGCAGGCTGCGTGCGGCCCTGGCACTGCTGGCAGCAGCTGAAGGGCAGGAAATGCCCAGGAAGAGGCACGAAGCGCTACCAGAGGCGGCACCGCCACACCGGGCGTGCAAAGCAGCTGCGAGCAGCAGGGCTTTGGGCTGCAATGGCAGCACAGCCCCAGCACTGCCAGGTGTCAGTAGGAGGCGGTACGTGGGCTGGGGGCACGCTGGGCCCTCCGCGGCGCTGCCGGGAGGCCGCTGCGGCCCAGCCCTACAGGTCAGGCCGGGCCGCCCGCTCCCGCCCCGGGCCTTCCGCCCCGCCCCGCCGTCAGCGCGGCGTCACGGGAAGGGGGCGGGGCGTCTCCGGCGCTCGGTTCGAAGCGGGGCGATGGCGGCGGCGGAGGGGATGCGGTTCCCGTTCCCCTACACGCCTTACCGCATCCAGGAGGAGTTCATGGCGGCGCTGTACAGCGCGCTGGAGGCCGGCCGGGTCGGGATCTTCGAGAGCCCCACGGGCACGGTGAGGCGGGGCGGCGGCAGGGGGCCGGAGGGCCCTCCGGGTGGGGCAGGACGGCGGTACCGGGGAGCGGGGCCGGGTGTGGGCCTAGGGAGCCTCAGCTTGTCTGTTCTCTGTGGCAGGGAAAATCCCTGAGCCTCATCTGCGGGGCCCTCTCCTGGCTGCGGGACTTCCAGGAGAAGAGGCGGCAGGAGGAGGCGCGGCTGCTGGCACTGGACGAGAGCGGGCAGGTGGGGAAGGAGCGGCCGCCTTCGGCTGAGCCGGGACACCCAGGCAGCGAGGGCAGCGCCGGGGAGCCGGACTGGGTCACGGCGTTCGTGCAGAAGAAGGAAGAGCGCGACATGGTGGACAGGCTAAAGGTTGAGAAATGCTCGTACAGTGAGGATGGGTGAGGTGTGGGGGTCAGGAAGGTCGTATCCTGGGGGTGACTGGGAAAACACACAAGTCAAGCTTTAGTGGTGGTCTTTGTCTTTCACAGGGCTTTCTTTCAGTTATGAGGGATGAGGCATTGCCACGCAGGTTGCATAAGACAAGAAGCTCTGTTGCTCTGAACATACAGTAACATGCAGCAGGTTGGCACTCCAGGAGAAAGGGACTGTGTGCTGACAGTTTGGTTTCAGAGTTACTTTTCCTCTATACCTGGGGCACAGGAAATTCATTATACCCAGGGTTTAGGACTAAACACACTTTATCCTTCCTTCACTCTCCCTTTATTTTAGGAAGAGCAGATCAGGAGGAAAAAGCGAGAAGATCGTCTTGAGAAAATTCGCCATAATGTACAGTTAAAATACGCAGCAAAGAGGAAGGTGAGTTGTCCCCCAGAGATTAACTCGGTTACCCCGCATGTTGTTCATACTTGCTTATGTCTGCTGAATTTTCCAACCCATCCATTTGGAGAGCTCTTTGTGTTGCTGAAATTGGCCATCCCCAATTTTTTGTTAAATTTTCTTTTTAAAGTTCAGATGTGAAAAACAATTTATGCACAGAGAATTTCCTGTGACAGTGTTTGTATGTGGATAGAAAGGGCGTGTGTTCTGATGACCTTCTGGCCCTCTGCTTTTGTTTAAAAGTTTTCATACTTGGAATTTTTTTTTTTTTTTGAAAACTCTGGTTTATGAGCATGTGTGAACACTATACTTCTGGAATAAAACCTGTAGAACTGTGATTAAATTTAAGATCACAAGAACAGAAGACCTTTCCCAAAAAAGCCAGGTCAGGCTGTGTTTATACTTTGCTCACCATTAGGGAACGATTGTATTTGTTTACTTTCATAGCAAATGTGATTGTATTGTTCAGAAACGTCTCTTTTCTACATATAAAAAGTTCACAGATGTATTTTCCTGCTATTTAGAAGGGTGACGTAGCCTTAGTACTCCTGACTCTAAGAATTTTTTGATAACGTGAGTCAAACTTCTGAGAAATACCCACTTCAGGTCCCCAAACTGGCAGATTTATTAGGCTGCCAGGCTATTAGTTTCTAGTGTGCTCCATCTCAAGTGCTGTGTTATGTTTTGGTCAGCTTCTGTCAAAAGGATATGGCAGAAATAGCAAAGGTTCAGACATGAATGGCAAATAAATAACAGGTGGAACAAAGAACTTTTGTCTCTTATAAGAGGATGAAGAGCATGTGAAATGAGAAGCATGATAAAGAGCAAGAAAGCCAACGAGGGAAATATTATAGGGAATTGGAAAAGCAACTGATTCATCTCCTCTGTAGTGCTCACTAGCAGCATTTCTTCATAATGCCATGGTAAAAAAAACCCAAACACCTCATTGACGTTGGAAGATACTGCTTTCAGGTTGAAAAGATGAGCTCTTTATCAGAACACAAAGTTAATCAGAAAACTGTTCTCCAACAGTTTAATGGAATTTTTGTAGAGGAGTAGACCCGTGTTAGAGTAAGAACCACATAACTGCAGAAAAAACAGCAAGAAAAGTCTTGTGCTCTGTGTTCTAAAACAGATGATGTGTTTGTGCTAGCTTTGAATTAAGTGTGGATGAGAGTGTTTGATTATGCCCTTATATGTTTCATTGGTTGAGTTTAGTTACACGCTATTTTTTCTCACGCAGACATCTTTTATGAGTGACTTTAGGCAACTAATGCTGGATTACATGGATATTGTAATTTCAGAGTGTATTAGTTCAGTGGGCCTTTTGCACAGAAGGCTATTTATGTTTCCCCTTCATATATGTCTGTGTGGGAAAGTTGTTGGTTGTTGGTAACAGCTGCATTCTGTGGAGCTGAACAGCTTCAGATACCCTTGGTGCGTTCGCATGTCCTGCTGGGGGTTTGCCCGTCAGGCCATTCCCTGTGTTACGTGTGAGGAACTGTTCTGTCTCCTCACCTGCCCGTGGCATAAAGCAATACTCATGTTACCTTTATTACTATATATTTCTGTATGAGAAATAATGTGATCCTGTGTTTCTTTCAGAGATCTGAGGAGGATGAGACAAAGCACCTTCTTCAGCTCAGCAAGGAGGTTCTTTCAGAGGGAGCTGGACTGGATACTCCAGAGCTGCTGGATCACAATGAGGAGGAGCTGATTCTTGCCGAGTATGAGAGTGACGAAGAAAACAAAGTGGTATCCGGGTAAGGACAGGGACTGAGGGGATTTCATGCTAAGGAAACATTTTCTGTGTCATTTTTGGCTTGCCTTGACTAAAGAGTTTTCACCCGTCATTGTGCAGATCTGGAGTCTCTCCCCCACTCAAGCTGTGTAAGACTGTAGTTATTCTGCGGGTTTGCTTAATTGGTTGGTTTGTTGTTTTGGGTGGATTTTATTTTGTTTTGGTTTTTGTTAAAGCTTTTGTTAGACTGCTCATAGTGACCTGAAGTGTTTTCTGAGAAAGTGCATCTTTCTTAAAATGCATGGCAATTTCCTGCCTTTATCCATGCCCAGTTTCCCAAAGAATGTTGAGTGAATGACTTGAGAACAAGTTCCTTGCATGAAAAAAGCAAAATGGAACTCTGGGCATCAGAGGAAGCTATCAGTCCTGCAGATTAGCACTGGCATCTTTTGATGTTCTAAGGGGAAAGATGTTCACATTTCTAAAGACCGAGCTTCAGCACGAAAACCCCACACACTCTTTTCTCCCTCATACATTTACTTTATGCAGAAAGCCAGAAGCCATACTTCAGCATGAAAAGTCAAATATATTTAAAATACAAATTTACTAATTAGTATCTAGACAGATCCTCCTGCCTTAAAAATTGGAAGCCACTTAACTACTTAGTTTATATGTAATTTATTAAACATTAAACTGCTGTTTCCTTTGAGGAACTCTATGGCAGCTAAGTATCTTCCTGAAGCTTTTACCAGCTTGAGGCTGGTAAATTCTCTCTAAAGGGAAAGTTTTACAAAAATAAATAAATAAGCTCATGAAAGAATAGTATAGCACTGATTAGCTTATGCCCAGGGCTTAGAAGCCCCAGATTTAAAAGAAAAAAAAAATATATTGAAGTTGCTAAAGACACAACCCTACAGACATTTTTCTTTTAAAGAGCAAAGCTTGACTGATTGTGTACACTTACACTATTCTTAAAAAGTCAATTTTTCTTTTACCTCCCGAGTTAAGATCTGAGGCTTTTCTTGAGATCACATAACCATCTCTCTTGAGACCTCTCTCTTGTAGTAGACCATCATTTGATTCTGTCAGTGATCTGCTGAAAGGAAACTGAGCTTTCTCTTTTTTTAGGCTGGAAGAAGATGATGATGATTTGGAAGAGGAGCATGTGACTAAGGTGAGATGAGAAAAGTAAATCGTGCCACCTCATAGAACAGTGTAGGAGTGAGCAGAATTATGGCTTCCTTGCACCCTTCCCAGAGTCATGCGGTACAGAGGGATTTAGGAACTAGCATCCAAGAACTGCCAAGCTTGTTGATGACAGCAACCAGTTCTGCTGTGCTCATCTCCTTCTGGACTACACTGGCTCCTTGAGCAGCTTGCTGTGCTAGCACTGCTGAATTTTCGCTGTGGCTTGCTGCAACAGCACATTGCAAGAAGCACTTTTTTATTGCTCTCCAATGGTGAGTCCCTGTTTTTGCAGGGACGTTGGAAAATTAAATGGAAACAAAGGCAAATGCATAGGAGAAAACAAAGATGAGGCTGTTGGCCTCAACAGTTGTAAGATGACTCTTGAACATGTGCCTTCCCTTGGGTTTTTGAAGGCTTGAGCAAGATGAATCTTGAAGTGCTTGGCTGCTTCCTTGCAGGATTGGTTGTAGGTAGGAGATTGGCTTCCATATTCTTGTCTTCCCTTTGTTCTTCCTCATTGTAGATTTACTACTGCAGCCGCACTCATTCCCAGCTGTCTCAGTTTGTCCATGAGGTACAAAAAAGTCCTTTTGGCAAAGACACACGTCTGGTCTCCTTGGGATCCAGGCAGGTACGTGGTATTGTTCACAAGGGACGCAGAGTGCGTATTAACTTAATGTGAGAAACTTTGTGAGGAGATGTGTGGATGTGATGCCGCAGAAGGCATCTCGGGGACTGACTGCATCTCCCACTGAAAAAACAAAGCAGTCATGGGTCGTGACACAGATCTGTGTCACGTACATTTTTCTGTGAGATGTGTTTTGGCCGTTTACCCTTTAATGTAAATGCAAAAATCTGTTTTACCTTTTCTGATGGGGATTACTGCACATGTCTGAGTCACTGGGAAAAAGCTTGTTTTAGTATTACTTCTGGCAGTATTTTTTAGAAGTTGTTGTGTAGCAGTGAGCCATCTCAGTGCACCCTTTCTCATTTTTTTTTTCCTCCTTGCTAACTCTTTATGGGTTTCAATCATGTTTGTAGCATTTAGTATGCACAATGTCTGACCGATAGACTTTTCCATTTTGGAATCTGGCCTGAGATTGCTTTAAAGAAATCTTTTATTTTACAGCAAAAGGTGCATGTGGGGCACTTGGTTCTTAATTGACTCCCTACCACTTCCTCTCTCCCAGAACCTGTGTGTGAATGAGGAGGTGCGACGCTTGGGTGCTCTCCAGCTCATCAATGACCGCTGCATGGAGATGCAAAAGAACAAACATGGTAGGAACACTTCCAGCCTGGGGATGCAGTCACTGCTAAAGCTGATATGAGAGTCTGGAGATAGTGTGCACTGCCGATTAGTTCTAGCAAGAGAGTGGTAGGAGTGTGAAAGTGGCAGGTTGGAGCAGCACAACTAGAGATACCCATGTCACATGGCTAAAATCTAACTGGCAAGAGTAGTGTCTACTGTGGAGATGGAAATGTTACTGCTGAATAATTTTTAAATAGATGATAGCTCAATAATACACATGACAAAGCCTGCTTTGAAATCCGCGTGGTTGTTTTAGGCTAGTGTGTGTGTTGCTCATAGCTTTCTTTTGTTTTCTGCTGTTAGAAAAGAAGAGTGATGAAGAGAACTCAGGGAAGAAGAGACGTGTGAGTCGCACTGTTTGCCCGTTTTATTCTTATGAGCAAATGCAGTTTCTCCGTGATGAAGTTCTAGTGGAAGTGAAGGATATTGAGCAGTTGGTGACTTTGGGAAGGGAGACCAAAGCCTGCCCATATTATGGGAGTCGATACGCCATTCCTGCTGCTGAGGTAAGGGGTACACTGTTTTAGTGGAATTAATGCCAGGGGCTCTGAGAATAGACCAATTGCCTGCTCCCTCCAGTACTGTTACTAAATATGGTGGGAGTTTGTAAACAGGCTGTGTTTCTGTGAGCTGTAGTTTTGCTGAGAAAGCAAGGGAAAATGAAAATACCCATTTGAAGTTAATAGGGAGGCTGTGCGTATGTCTCAGCATTCTGAAATACTTGGAGGGCTCAATAACTCTCAGGCAACACTGGCACATGGGTGTAATCCTAGCTCTTGCCACCTTGCTTCTTCCTTGCTCGGTTCTCTGTCAGAAGACATGTTTTCAGTGCTTCAGAGGAGATTCAGAAGGTAATGTGAGCTGATATGCAGTTGTAGCATAATTATTTCTCTTCAGCTTACATCCCAGTGCCCCTCTCAAGCATATGCTCCTGTCTCTCTTCCTACCTTTCCCATAATAAGAGTAAGTAACTTGCCTGAATTCCGTGGGGCCTTTAATGAGTGGCTGGGAAGTGCCTTAAGTTTGTAAGGATGACAGCTAGAATCAGGGCAGTGTGTGCTTCCCCTGTAGCTGGTGGTGCTGCCCTATCAGATGCTCTTGCATGAGCCTACCAGGACCGCTGCTGGGATCAAGCTGAAGGACCAGGTCGTAATCATTGACGAGGCCCACAACCTCATAGACACCATCACCTGTATCCACAGTGTGGAGGTCAGTGGCTCTCAGGTGAGTCACAGTCTGGCCTGTTAATCGTGAGCCAGTTCTGCAGCCAGCAGAGTGCCCTTTTGTGACTTCTCTGTAATAACAGCTCCTTTTTATATCCGTGTAGCTGTGCTGTGCCCACTCTCAGCTGTTGCAGTACATGGAGCGATACAGGTGAGGATCTTGGAGGAAAAGAGCACAACAGTGGCAGGCAGTGTGGATGCCATAGCTTCTCTCATGTCTGCAGGGTCTTTCTTGCTTTTTCCCAGTGGAAAGTTATTTGCATTAATACTTCTGCAGATGAAAAGCCACCTGCTTCATGATCTCTGTCTAGAATCTGGCTAAATCAGACTCCTGGGGCTGGTATTAAGCAGTGAGAAGGAGGATACCCTGAGGATTCTGGCTTTCTCTTATACTCTTAGCTTCTTTTCCAATATCTCCCTCTAATCGCTCCTGCTTTGTGATACAGAGTTTCAAAAGAATCAGTCTTTCATGCCTCTCCTGGACCTTAGTCTTTCATGTACTGGCTGGCATTATGGCAGAGGCAGTAAGCTCTGAGGAGGAGGAAGCTATACATGGTTTGTGGCTCTGCATCTTTTCATTCCTGCAGTGGTTGATTATTGTGCCCAATGCAAATAACTTTGATTTTGTGGAGTGTTATTGCAACAGAGACTTGAGGTGACACTGGCATTGTAATAAACAAACTGTAATTAATGTGTGAGGAGAAAGGCAATGGTAAGAACAGTGTGCGGAGCAGTGGTCTGGGGTGACCTTAGGCAGGATATCCAGAAGTCTGCTCTGTCACAAATAGTGAGAGTGAGCCTGGGAGAAATCATTCTTGGTTTCTGTCTCCCCAGAATGAAGGGGAGTTAAAGTGCTTGTTTCTGCAGCTCAGCTGCTTGAGTTAGTCCCTGAAGATGTTTTGGGGCCTAATACGTGTCTCGTTTTCCATAGGAAACGTTTGAAGGCAAAGAACTTGATGTACATTAAGCAGATCTTGTATTTGCTGGAGCAGTTTGTGGCTGTGCTGGGAGGTAAGGAAACCTATTTTGTCTCCAGGGATGCTGTTAGACTCTGAGCTAGTGGGTTCTTCCTTAGGGCACTGTTTCCCTTCCCCCTCTGCAGAGACTGTGGGGAAGTGCTGCTCATGTATAGGTTCTGATGCCAGTAATTTTATTTCACAGTCCATTTTGTAACATGCTGATGTTGACTGGTGTCTGCCTGAACCTCTCTCCTTTGTTTGATTAGCTGAGGAGCAACAGATGACATCAGAAGTTGGTAGAGGCAGTTTCCTTCTCTTTCTGTGTGGTTTTCAGGTCTGATTTGAGTGGGGATGAGGTAGAATGTTAAGTGAGGAAAACAGCACATGTGTGACAGTGATGAGGACACCACAAAAGCTGCACAGAATAAATCTCCTGGTTCATCTGGTAGCAAGGCCTCTACCTGTGTCAGGCATGCCTCTGCAGAATGAATCTTTCCTGAGTGGTGCCTTTCCTTTGTGGGAAAATACTATTTTGCTGCGGTTTTAAATCTGCTGGAAGTCTCAGGGCTCCTTTCCTCTAATGATCTGTTTGCTAGACCTCAGTGTGTCTTGAGGAGAGGCTGTCGTAAGTTCATGAAGAACTTCCTCCTTGCCCCTTGCAGGGGCCTGGTGGTGCTCTCTGCCTTTCTCTTGAACGTATGTCTCTTCCCCCCCGCCCATTCCTGCCACTCTTCCCCACAGTCAGGTAAGTGCTTTCATTAGAAAATGCAACCTGTGTACGGCTTCATGACTGAGGCTGCAAAAGTGAGATGTGAGGTGGGTGTTAAACACTAGGACATAAAACGCAGTGAGTGGGAGTAATTAATCCTGTTCCGGCTCTCAGGGTCTGGGCATGGAGCTGTCCTCAGGTTTTCCCCTCTTCCTAATCACCTGCCAGCCTGTGCGCCTCCCAGCTCCCCACTGCTGCATTCAGGAGGGGTGAGGGATGCATTGCAGTCCCTGTCCCTTCATCTTTGCAGCATGAGGACTACACAGTGTGTGAGCATTTGTATGCACCCACCTTACCTGCTGCCTCCTGCTACAGAAGGAATGTAGGTGGTGTTTCTTAGGATGCAGCAGCACACTTGTCCTACAATGTAGGGCTGCCCTACAGGAGAAATTAAAACTGAGCAGGAGCTGATGGTTTGTATAGCTACATTTTGCAGCTGTAGTTATTTCTTGGTTTTTTGTTCTGGTGCCGTGTCCCTTTCAACTCAGTTGTTAATCTATTGCTTAATTTTAAGACAGACCCATTGTAAGCCTTCCTTGAATCGGTTTCATGTTTTACAGGTAATGTGAACCAAAATCCTAGCTATCAGGCAGTTTCCCAAACAGGTAAGACTGGAGTGAACACCTGGGGTATGCAGCCATCAGGCAGGGACATGAGTGTGGGCAGTAAGGGACTGTAGGCCCAGCAGATGATAATTTTTTTCTCCTTTCCCTGCTTTACTTTCAGGGACAGTGCTAAAATCCATCAATGACTTTCTGTTTCAGAGTCAGACTGACAATATCAACCTCTTCAAGGTAATGCAAATGTTGTTGTCTGCTAGGGCACAGGTGGTGGTGACTTGTTCAAGGTTATCAGGAAGTGTGTGTGAGAGCTGTAAGTAGAGCCAAGGTTCACATGGCAGAATCTGCTTTCTGGCAGGTTCTCCCCACCCTCCCCAGTGTACAGATCTGTTCTGCTGCTGTCTGGGTAACAGTGTATTAAAGCTGGATGGGTGGTCTCGGGGTAGAGGGAAGCAAGCAATGAGTGCAGAGCCTGTCTGTAGGCAAAGCTAAACTATAAGGGTTGAGGATAAAGAAACTAAACTACTCCAGTAACCTAACCCATCTCTTGAACCTCCAAACACAGCACCTTAACAGCCCATGTTTCCACTCTGGAAGCAGTGCCTTTGTAATAAACTGCTGTCCGGGAGGCAATGCTAACGAAGAACTGTGCACCCCTCCCCAAGAGCACAGCAAGAACAGCAAGTGATATCCGTGCTGGACAGGGATCAAGGATAGCAGGATGGGAGAAGGGATGCTGAATGCCAGTTCATTTTTCTGTCTCCCTCCAACAGGTTCAGCGTTACTGCGAGAAGAGCCTCATCAGTAGGAAGGTACTGCCCCTGAAGCTTTATGGTCACAGCATTCAAATGCTGTTTCACACACCGAGTTTTAAGTGGAAGGTGCAGCAGCTGGAGTAGGAGCCTGTCTTCTCCTTCCTGCTCTGCAAACAAAATGGTTCCTTCAAAAAGCACTATATGGGCAGAGTACCTTTTGCTTATACGGCAAAGAAACATACAACATGGTGTACCACGGTGGGTGCTAATTCTGTGCTGCTTGGCCTCGAACCTCCAGCCTGATAGGCTGCACTGCACTGGGGGAAGAAGCATTTGGTTTTGATTCAATGAGTGGAGGAAAGTAATGGGAGCTCCGGGCTATGCTGATAGATTCTGATTGGGCTGGTTTGCAAACACTTACCAAGGAACTTTATCTGTGGCAGGCCAGCAAACCTGTTTCTGTATTGTCTGATTCTTGCTGTTGGTAGTCATAGTCTTTCTGGCTTTTGCTTGGCAGCTTTTTGGGTTTGTGGAGCGATATGGAGGCCCTGGCGTAGCTGTGAAGACCAACAAGGAGAAACAGAAGTTGGCTGGTCTGCAGAACTTTCTTCTGACCCTCCAGCAGGGATCTCATAAAGAGGGTGAGTTCACACATCCTGCACTTGTTCATCTGTGGACAAAATGAGGATGTGGAACCTGCATTTATCTGCATGAGCAGAGAGAAGAGGCAGATTTGAAAAGTGACAGACTGCAGAAGCTGTCCTGCACAGTTGTTTTTTAATATATCTGGCTAGATGGCCTAGGCATCTATACATATGATTAGAAGATCTTCTGATGTCTCTTCCAAGCTGAGTGATGATGTGATTCTGTGTTTACACTGCACGAACTCAATCTTTGCACTGCTGTGACCTGCTGGCTCTGGGACATGAAGTACGGTGGATAACTCTGTTTAGTGGTGCCAGCTACAAAAGCCAGATCTTCCTTATTTTTTTTTCTTCCTAGCAATGAGACAGAAATTGCGTTCTCTCCCTTATTGGGTCTTTATTCTCTGCCTGCATATGTAGACCAGGTATCATGTTCCTGTAAAAAGGACTTTTTTTTGTGCTTAATCCCTGTCTTCAGAAGTGTGGCTTAAGTTGCCTGCCTCTCCTTTTCTCTTTGGGTCAGCAGGTACTCCCCAGAGCGCTCCCGTGGAGGCTGAGAATGACCAGCTCCGAACTGCCTCTCCTCTGATGCAGATCGAAGGATTTCTCTCAGCCCTCACGAGTGCAAACCGAGATGGCCGAGTCATTCTCAACAGGCAAGGTACTGGGAAAGATGAGCTGGGGAGAGGTGGTGTGAGCCACAAGCAGGGTGCTTCACTGGCCTGGGTGCCCAGGGTGGGAAGGAGAATCTCTCGTACCCCTGAGTGCGTGTCACAGCTAGCTCCTGATGGTGTTTCTCTCCTTTTCCCAGGCACAGTTGGTCAGAGCAGCCTCAAATTCCTCTTGCTGAATCCAGCTGTCCACTTTGCCAAGGTGGTGGAGGAATGCCGTGCTGTGATCATTGCTGGGGGCACCATGCAGCCGGTGAGGGAATAAGGATGCTGTTCTGAGCTATCGGGAGGTCTCCGATGCTATCTGCAAGCAGGCATGGAAAGAAAGATAACGGGCCGGCGGGGCAGAGCAGCGCCTGGGCCGCGCCATGCCGCCGGCAGGGGGCGCTGCAGCTCCTCGCCCCCTGTGCCGCTCCCAAGGCCGGGATTTACGCAGGCCCTTTCTCTTTCTCCTTCTGCCTGCCCCGGCGTGTGTGCTCAGCGTTCCCATGCCCTTAAGTTTCTCCTCAGGGAGGGAGCGGACCTGCTCTCCCTAACACCACAGTTGCTGATGTAGTGTCTTTTTGTTGTGCTTTACCTCTCTTTGCTTGTGGTTCATAGGTGACTGATTTCCGAGAGCAGCTGCTGTCCTGTGCTGGTGTGGACCCCGCGCGTGTGGTGGAGTTCTCTTGCGGTGAGTGTGCTGGGGTGGCAGGGAGGGGTCATAACCTGTCTCTGTGACAGCAGAGTCTTGCAGTTTGCCTCGAGTGCTGTTTTGTCAGCGCACTGAGCCACATGGCATGTTTCTGAGAAATCATGGCTGCAAAGGGGTGCTAGTTCCGTTCCACTCTGAGCTTCCTCAGTGACCTTGGCTAGTTGCAGAAGGCAGTGTGCTGTGCCTTCTTCCCAGGGGCCAGGGGATGGAAGTCAGAGTAGCTGAGTGACTGAGGCACTTTGGCTTAGCCAGGCAAACGTCTCCTTCTGTCACTGCACACAGGTAAAGCTCTTCAGCTAGCAGGGTTTGTGCTAACAGCAGTGATGCTGATTCTCTCTCTACTTGTTTCTGTCTCCAGGACATGTGATTCCTCCTGAAAATATTTTACCTATAATCCTCTGCAGTGGTCCTTCCAACCAGCAGCTGGAGTTCACCTACCAGACCAGAGACCTTCCCCAGATGGTCAGTCTTACCTTTGTTCCCCTCCTTGGTATCTCTTTTTGGCTTCACACGCTTAAGTTTCATAGGACAGTAGGCTCTCTATTTGAAAGATGGACTGAACAAAAGCCAGGCCAAGAAAAAATCTCTAGGAATTGAGGCAGATGTGTTGCCATGTAATTGGGAAACAGTAGGAGCAAAAGGGGTTTTGAGCTGCCTACCTAGAGGTAGTTATTGGAGATGAGGAATACTAGCAACTCCTGTTTGACTATACTGAGATGCTGCATTTATGTGCGGGGCATCAGAAGGAGATTTCTGACTGTGCTTCACTGTTTGAAGGGCTCAGTGACAGTGGAGTGTGGCAGCTCAGCAGAGTGCAGCCCAAGCCATAGGGGCAGCAGCAGATGTTTCTGCACTTTTCCTTCTTTCTTTGGTGGACCAGTAAACACCCAAGACCAGACACTAGATCTGTTCTGTCCCTGCTGAATCTCCACCAGATGTGCTAGCTAGCTCTCCACATCTGTTCTAGCGACAGGACCCATCCACTGGGACAACTCTTCTTTCCTGAGTGACCACTGCTCCACAGCAGTTAACAGAAACCCTGGATTAGGAGGAGAGGCCAAGCAGTGAAGAGCTTTTTGGTGATGCCCAGCTCCCCTAGAGAGCTCTGAGACCTGGCAGGTTTCCCACATTTTTCTTCCTGTAAGGCATGTCATAGGGGAGGTGTGATCCGGGGATTGAGCACAGAACTGGAGCGGCATTAGTTGGAGCTCCTGTCAGCTGCAATATGCTCTTGTCTCTCTTGCAGATGGATGAGACGGGTCGAATCCTTTGCAACCTGTGCAATGTGGTCCCAGGGGGTGTGGTGTGCTTCTTCCCCTCCTATGAATATGAGAAGCAGGTGTATGCACACTGGGAGAAGACAGGGCTGCTCACCCGCCTGGCAGCTAAGAAGAAGGTAATTGTGCAGCCAGGGGCAGTTGGTACTTTAAATGAAGGTTTCAAAAATGAAACAATTATCTATGCATTACAGGCCTCTTTCGCCGAGTTGTTCTTGTACTCTGCACAGCAGAGCAGAGCGGATGTTTATCTAGCCAATCCCTCCAGTAATGAATAAATGATACTTCCTGGGCGGCTGATCACTGAGCTGGGATCTAAATTACATTAAATGCAGCTAGATTCTTTAAGTGCACAGTCTGTGCATGGCCATGGGGGGAGGCAATCCTCAGTTTCCATAACCAACAAGCTTGTTGCCATGTGGCTGTGGGGCTGTTCAGGTTGAGCTCTTACAGGGAATTTGTTTTTCCCAGGCTCAGCTATGTGTCCCTTGAACACAGGGCTAGGCAGAGTGGGACCAGACTACAGTTCATAGGACAAATGGGTTTTTTTCTGGTAGAAGTGCAGAGATGAGAACTGAAAGACTAGCAGTGGTGACTCCTGTTGAAGAAGTGATGACATTAAATTGGGAGATCACTGCAAATATGAAATCTTTGCAGTGCCTCTCGGGAACATTTGAAGGTCGGCTACTGAAGGTCAGATAGTTGGACTGTCTCAGGGCATGGGGCAGGGATCTTGGATCGTGTGCCAGGGTGCAAAAAACCAGACTAACATATACCCTGTCTGTGACTTGTGTTTACCAAAAGCTAAAAAGCTTACCATGTGGATTAGGAGAACACAGTCCCAGATACTTCACAACCTCAGTGCAATTATTCTGGCACATGGATCTGCCTGTAGGTTTTTGTGGTGGAAGCATGCTTCAGCTTCTCCATGTGTTTCTACAGCTGTCACTCATAGTGCCTTGCAGGTGTGTCCTGCCAAGGTCTCAAGGGTCTGCCTGGTGCCTCCAAGGCTTTGTGCCACAATCACATGGCTTCCTCTACCTTTTGACTCTTGATTTGATCTTGTTTGGCCTTTGCAGTCTCCAACAGATTGGGTATGCATTAACAAAGCAATTTGGTAGAAGTGCAGCAAGTGTGACTTTCAGCTGCCCACACACAAGATCATATCATAGCAGAGGAAGGTAAAAATCTTTCCTGAGGTGGCTGTGGTGAGATCACACTGAGATTATGCATAAATTACAGAGGGAAAAATTAATTTAAATCAGAGGATTAAATAGCTACTGTTTAAGAAGTTAAATAGTTTTGGCATATATTTGTAATTGCCAGTTATTTTTCTATTGAAAGACTGATTCTGGCTGGTAAAATTTGATAGTACTTCTTGCTTACCAAGAGAAAACACATCCTTTAGGTTCTTTATTGTCATAGAAAAGACAGATGTTGTGCCTCTTGTTTACTAGGAAAACAACTTGTCATTTAGGCCAAGGTGCAGAATCTATCAAAATGCAGTTTAATTAACTGCAGGGGCTTTCAGTAACTAATTAGGCATGCTAGAACAACATAAAGAAATATTACTTTATGTATGCTTTGCATATAAAACTAATTTATTCATTGGGCAAGGGGAGCTATTACTTGGAATTAATTGGTGATTCAAATTGATTTGTCCTGTCACTGTCCTCCAAGATCTTGCAACTGGAGGGTCTCCTCTCCCCGCTGGACCTTTATTCATAGGTGGAAGAGGTGCACATTGCTTTCCTGCCTTTCAGCTCTCAGATGACTTGTAACTTACTGCAGAAGTAGGCAAGTCTGCCAAAGCTGAAAGGGAGCAATGGAGGGGCAGGAGCAGTTGCTGCTCCCTTCAGAGACCAGTTGAAAAGTGCTGTTGAGAGCATGCAGTGCTTTTCTAGGGTGGAGGAAAAAGGTGCTGGTTGGTTTTCCAGGCTATTTCCCCTTCCCTAATCTTAGTTCCATGTGCTGTTTAATGGCATGAGAGTAAAATGATTTGCTTTCTTTAAACTGTTTGCTTCCTGTTGCTGCAACTGACACACCATACCTGTGACAGATCTTTCAGGAGCCTAAGAAAGCCAACCAGGTGGAACAGGTGCTGGTGGAATATGCCAAGTGCATAAAGGTAAGCTGAACCAGCAGGCTGGTAGGAGTGTGGTATCCCAGTTGTGTACGGGAGTGCTGCTAAAGGGGGCACTGCAGCTTTTAACAAGGCAAGAGGGCTCCAGCCCAGGTGTGGGAGTGTTGCTGCCACACAGAAATCTTCCCTACTCTGGTTTAAGTTGCTGGTCCCTCTCTTACAGCACTGTAGCCAGGCAGGAGGACAGATGACAGGGGCCCTGCTACTTTCTGTAGTTGGAGGCAAAATGAGCGAAGGGATCAACTTCTCTGATGACCTGGGAAGGTAAGGAGGCTGCTCCTTGGCAGGTGAGCACTGGGCTTGTGGTGCGGTGACTCCAAGCAGGAAGGACACGTTGGTACTGGGACAGATAGAAAATCCTGGGGAGCACATGGCTTGCGCTGATGCTTAAATCAATGGGACCAAGTCTGCTGGGTGGTGCAAAACTCTCTTGTCCAGAGTACTTTTCATGTGAGTAATGCAGTCAGGCTTGCTGTGCTAGATAATCCCTTGTTCTGGCACCCTGAATCCCTCTGCAGCTTTCTGTTCGGAACGTGCTTGTCAGACTGCTGTGCTTTATTGCTGCCTTTGTTTTTCAGGGCTGGCTGTCTTTCAGGGGTGCAGTGACCTCTAATTTATCAGTCTATTGGCAAAGTGCTCTAGGATGAGACATTAAGAATAATGCAGTCCTTCCTTGCCCCTTGCAGGAGTGTGATCATGGTGGGAATGCCTTACCCCAACATTAAATCTCCAGAGCTCCAGGAAAAAATGACTTGGCTTGACAAAACAATGGTAAGAGACACTTACACCTCTGTCTCTTTCACTCTGGCTTTTTAGTATTAACTTTCCTCCCAGCACACAAGTCCCAGGACTGCCTTCAAAGATTTTTTTTTTTTTTTTTTTCTTTGAGCTTGCCCTCATTTCCCAGAATCTCTGGTACTGAGAGCACAGCCTTCCCCACGCTACACATGTACAGGTGGCCCTGAACACAGGGAATAAGCTCAGTGGAGGGAAAAACCACCAGGAACACTGAGTTTCAAGGGGAGTGAAGTCCCTTCACCCCAGAGGAGGAGGCAGGGTGGTAGAAGCTGCTTGCCAGGATTACTTCTCCTCTTGGCTCACTTGTTCTTTCTCACAGCCCAGTAGAGATACTGTTCCTGGGCAGCTGGGGACAAATTTTCTGCTTTAAAGGGAGACCTTGGGCTGGCTCTTTGTGAAAGCTCAACATACTTTTCTGACTGCAACCTTTCTTCTGTCCCTCCTTACTCTCACCTGGGGGTCTGCTTGGCCACCCACTCACTCTGCAGGGGTAAAAGCATTTGCCTCACTTTGTCATTAAGACTCCCTAGTTTGATTTACATCATCTGCCTCATGTTTACACTTCCTTATTTCTCCTTTCCAGCCCAGAGCTGCTGGCCAGGCACCTAGCAGAGCACTGATTGAAAACCTGTGCATGAAGGCAGTAAACCAGTCAATAGGTAATTCGTCCTTCCTTGGACAGGCTGGGGGATACGAAATGCAACTGCACTGAAGTAGGAGGGTGGGAAAAAGGACGCATTACCAGTCAGTCTAAGTACAGATGACGGGAACATGAGCTTCCTTGCCGGAGAACAAACACTTGAGCAGGCCATTTTAATGTGGTTGTATACTCTGTACAGGCAGAGCCATACGCCATCAGAAGGACTTTGCAAGCATCCTGCTCCTGGACCACAGGTACGCACGCCCTGCAATCTTTAATAAACTGCCGCAGTGGATCAGGGAGAGAACCCAGGTGAAACCCGCCTTTGGATCAGCATTTGCAGAGTTAAGAAAGGTCAGAACTTTTATCCTATGTACTGCTACCAAAACTGTTTCCCACTGTACTCATCTGTGCTTTTCTCAAACCTTCACTTTAGAGTAAGGCCAGGGACAAACAGTCTGGTTTTGTGTGTTCCTAGTTCCATCGAGGGAAGTTGGATGCTTTGTGATGCAGACCAGAGAACAGGCTGTATTCCATCTCTGAGCTATACCTCTGAAGCAATACAACACCACCACCTGATGCAATACAAGTTCCTGCTTTTCTGTACCAAGGAATTTGTGATGTCCGCCTTCTGCCTCCTTTGTGGATGTTTGCTGTTCAGTATCTGAAGCGCTGTGATGGTGAGGCAGCCTTCAGCACCATAGTCAGGAGGGAAATGGTGTAGGTCTGAAGCAGGTGAAGGAAGTAGTGGCAGGCTCCTCCTTTTTTTATAGCTCTTAATGTTTTATTTAAATTGATTAAATATTTTCAACCCAAACACTTAGTATGGGGAGTATCATTGTCTTGACTGAACACATCTGCCTTTTCTCATCAACCACCAAGTGCAGGGGGCTTGATGACAAATGAAACCACAGAGCTTTTCACAAGAATTGTAAACCATCGGCCCCATCAGTTTGTGTCATGTGGGAATTGCACAGTTGGACTGGTAAGACATGATGCAGCTATCAGTAACATTTCTTACCCCCTTCTTTCTGCCTTGCTTCAAGCAGTCAACAGATTTAAGGAGCAATTCATTCTTTCAAGGGGAATAAAGATATGGCCATAATACAGCACAGCACTTCTTTCACCATGCTTAAGTACAGGATTGCTTTGCTCTTTTTACTGCCTAGGTTTTTGAATTCAAAGTAACTTTCTGTGGAAAATGGTAAAACATTTTTTCTTTTTGTAAGCTTCCTGGGATTCCTTCCTAGGTCATGGGTCAGTGCTGGAGGGCAGGGATAACAACGGGGACAGCTACATAATCCCACAGCTGTCCCCAGCTCTTTCTGAGCAAGTCTCTTCCCAGGAGCTTTTTTTGCCTCCTTGCCAGTTCCAGCAGCTGGATGCTACCTCCCAAGGCTCTTCACAATGAAGAAAGCACTTCTAATTAGACACAGAGCTGGTACCCACTCCCTATATGTTAATTAGCCCTACAGGGAAAGAAACAGCTGCTTCTGAGAAACTTCCCTGGTAAGTCTCCTGCCCCTTCAGTGGATACAAACCCCATCATCTGGCACAAGCTCTGCCTTAACCCCAGTGAAAGCAGCAGTGGGGGACACCTGCTTTTAACAGGTGGTGCCCTGTGGCTGGTGGTGTAGGGTTGTAAGGCAGCCTCGCTTGAGATGAGAGTGGACAGCTGGGCTTTCCCTTAACACACTCTTAATTGAGTACGCTTCCCTCTTCTGCCAGAGTGAAGACTGCAAGGACCTGCTTCCTTCAGCTTTATTGAAATTTTTCAGACAGCAACAGGCAAAGAATTACTGTAAGCCAGGTAGAGAAAGAAACCATCAAGTGCAGAGGCAGCAGGAATTAGACCCCCCCCACTCATTCTCTCTTCTAGGAACAACCAAGCAATAAGGAGCTTCAGCAAGTGAGCAAGGAGACAAATGAGGCAAGGGCTGTTTGCCTGCAAGAGATGCTTTTGCAGTCATCACCAGTCACATTAGGAGAGACTGAGGGCCCTTTAAATCAGGAGCAACCCTAGTTCTGATCCTCTGAGCACAGGCTGCCCCACTGCCTGCCAGCTAAGGCAGGATTTATTGTGCCAGCGTGAGCAGCAGCAGCAGCATTTGAGATGGAGTGTAGTATTTGGGGTGAATAGCAGGCAGCACAAGAACAGCCTTCATTGATAACTACAGCCTCCGCAGTGGTTAGCCCCTCTTGTTCCTGCTCTTCAGAAAGAAATGACATGGTCCCCTTTGCCACACCAGTGCCCACCCTCCAGGAGGTACTTCCACAGGATGGTGTCTCTCAGAGGTGCTTAGTTCAAGAGTCCTGGGATTTACACTGACACTCAACTGACCCCATCTATGACTCCCACTCATCCTCATCCTCCTCGCCTGTGGGCTGCTGGGGGGGTGGGAGAGGTGGTATTGAGTCCGACATACGCGCAAAGGCACCAGCAGGGCTGCCAGCAGCATCGGGATTTCCGGAGGCTCCCGGCCCTTTCCCTGAAATACCTGTGAGGGAAAGAAAAGCACCAGTCAGTGACAGCTGGGGACTAGAGAACACAGAGGCTCAGCAAAGGGGAGGGGGAAAACCACATCTCATTCTACTGCTCCCAGCACCCCAGTGACCCAGGCAAGCAGAATGGCCAATGCACTCAAACACTGCTTCAGTCCTGTGCAAGGGCTCACTGAACTAAAGCTCCACCTGAGCAAGTTCATGCCTTCCTCTGCCCTGTGCCAGGCACTGAGGGGTGACACTGACTAAATGCCCTGGGTACCTGCCAAGGCCTTTGGGCAACTCAAGTGTCCCCATGGGTGAGGGGCCCAGCTGCCCCAACAATGAATTAAAAGACAGTGCTGTCCCTTCCTCACAGGTAGCTGTCAGAGTCCATCCTCTCCCTCGGACATACAACCTCTTCCAGTGTCTCCAGCAGGACTTGAGGTGGCAAGGCACTCCCAGCCAAGCTGTTGCTCACTTGCTGGGGAGTGTCTCTGTTTCTGTTTCTAGGGCTGTGGCTGACACAACTGAGGTGCCAGAAAGGGCTGTCCCTCTTTCCTAGGGGGAGGAGGAGCAGCCCACCCTGCAGGACAGTACCTTTGCGCCTCAGCACCAGTTTGTTGAAGAGGTCTGACATCAAATCTCCACCTTGTCCTGTAGCTCTCACTGAAACAGAGCAAAAGAAGTCAGACAAGAAGCAGCATCAGTCTGAACCTAGCACTACAGCGAAAGCATTCTGCAATACTGCCTTCAGATTCAAGAAAAACCCCACCGAACCTGATCCTGTATCCCTCCCCTGATCTTTCCTGCTATAGTCCAGTTTCAGCTCAGGGAAACACCAGGCACTGCAGGGTAACGACATCGGAGGAAACCCAAGAGTGGAATTCCTAGAAGGGCAAGAGGGACTGGGCATTTGCAGTCTCATTCTGCCAAACCAGCTCGATCAGTACCCTCCCCAGCTACCTCAACCAGTGTGCTCAAACTGGCTCTGCCCCTCTCAGCCCCAGGGCTTCCTTTGTGTGTCTGTCCCTGTGCAGCACACGGAAAACTTCTATGCATGCCCCGAGACAGAGCGGGCCTCCATGAAGAACATGAATGTCCTTCTGGAAGATGGGGTTTAGCAAGTTCAGAGTTTTGGCTGAATGGGAAACACGCAAGACCTGTATCAGCCTGTGAGGAGAGACACCACCTTTCCCCTCTATGTGTTCACTGTGCTCCTGGTTTGTCCATCTCCCCCCAGACCTACAGCTCCCAAACTTAGGGCAGAAAGCAAGGAAGATCAGTTCTGCCAAAGAGCCTCAGCACCTTGTTCTTGTTCCTTCTGCTTCTTCTTCTCCAGCTTCCTCTCCTTGACACTGCGGAGGTTGGCCTTCCCAATGCCACCAGCCTGGCGGATGGACTCCAGAAGACTGGCGCGCCCAGTAGAGGGGTTGACCACCTCCTTTGGGGCTCCTTGGACTGAAGCTGCAGGGACAGGAAGGACAGGCAGCAGTGCACCAGCTACAGGCCCAGCCAAATCCCCATGGAAAAGGCTGCTCTGATACCCTGTCAGCTCCTGCTAAGGGCTGTGAGCCCAGACACCTCTTGGTGATGGGCTTACACTCAAGCCCAACCAGCAGCAGCCCCTCAAGGGGGAACTGAAGGTTTGAAGCTCCCAGGCAGGCAGCAGCAGTTTCCCTCCCACTGCAGCTTCCCTCCTCTGCCAGAAGGCTGGGAAGGCACAGGGAACCAACCAAGGACACGGGCTGAAGCCAAGGAGTCAGTTACATTCTGCTGGTGAAGCTGTGGAGATGCCCAGCCCTTACCTGCAGGCACTGCATTGCTGCTCTCCTCGCTCATTGTCCAGGCTGGCTCAGAGGGGGCTGTGGGCTGGGGCAGGGGCGGCGGAGGAGGCACAGCAATTGGCATAACAGGAGGCGGTGGTGGAGGTGGTGGTGGAGGTGGCAATAGCTCAACGTCTTGAAGGTCTGAAAGATACAAGAAGTTGCATCTGAAGAGTCCCAGAACACACCACACAAAGAGCTTCAGCTCAGAGCTTTGCATGCCTCAGTGGCAAGAGAGGAGCATGCTCAGCATACACCACACAGCAGAGCACTCCCACCCTGTGCAGCATCTCTCAGCACGAGGCAGGGCCAAGGCAGGGTTTGAGATTCCCCTACTCTGCCCTTCCCAGCTGCATGCCACTCACCCAAGAGCATCCCACCAGGCTGCCATAAGGTCAGTCCCTGCACACTGTGCTCCCTCCTCCCTAGCCATGCAGGGGGTGAGGGAGGTGAGGGGCCTGGAGCGTGGCCAGCACTTGAGCAGGTTGCAGCTTTGACTCAGGCCCAAGCACAAGCCAGAGGTATCTCCTACAACCATCCTGAAATCTCCACCAAGGGACTTTCTGCCTTGTTTCTACCTTCTAGCAATCCCTGCCTCCCTCCTTCACAGGGTCCTGGGAGCAGGGACTGGAAATACCTGGTTGCAAAGGCTCCACCGACTCAGTGTTGAAAGCGGGCAGCTCTGGAATAGCACTGCTAGGGGCGGACGGTGCGATGCCAGGGCCCAGATCAGCACTGTACATGAGATCTGCAGCAATGCCAGGCAGGTCTGGCAGGTAGGACGGCACATCGATCTCAGGGACCTGGCCCAGATCTGGCACATAGAAGTAATTCTCAGCTACCTAAAAGAAATGTAAAACGAAAAGATAAGGCAGTGACTAAGCGCTTGCTTTCCCTTGCAGCAAACAGGGGCACTACAGGGAACAGCCTCTGGTGGCAGCCAGAGCATGGCTTGTGTGCCTTGGTACTGTGACTCCTCATCAGCTACCCCTACAACTCTGTGTGCTTGTCCTGTGGCAGCTCCCTTTGCTCAGCGGCTACCTCGTGCAGACTGGGCTCCGAAAAGGCAGGGTGCAGGAGGTGGAAGAGATGCAGAACTCTTCCTAGTTTCTTGCAAGTGTACTCTCTCCTCCTCTGAAAGTTTCATGCACCAACTTGTGCAGCCTACCTCAGCCAGTCCTTTCTCCAGAAAACAACAGTGCCTGAACTGGTTTTGAGATTCAGATGCAGGAGAAGCACAACCAAGAGTAGTTACAGAGGTGGGTTTTTTTGCTTAAACCCCCAGGCAAAACTGTACCGAAGGTGCACTGTGAATAAAGGGTTTTGTTTACTATATACACTGCTATCTCCGGTCTAACATGATGAGCAAATGGCTCCCAGGCTCCATTCCCCAGCCCCAAACCACACATTCAACCACAAACCAACAAAGCTCCAGGTATGGCCACTACAAGGTGTGGGGTACAAGATCAGTCATGTGTTGGCGTAGTTGGGCGTTGGAGCACTGCCTGCTTCCTTGCTCTGGCTGGCTGGCTCTTTTGTTTGCACCAGCAGGCACCGCTTCCTAGCAGGTGTGATGGGGATCAGATCTCCTCCTGGGCACCTTCTAGCAGTGGCACCTCACCCTCAGACTCCTCACAAGGCTCAGGAGTTAGCACAAGAGGGATCATGAAGTGATGGAGCCTCCAAACTCCCCTACAGCCCTGTGGTCTAGCAGCAAGGTGAATCGATACCACATTACTCTTCTCACACCACTCAGGAAAGGCTTGAGCAGAGAGAAACACTTGCCAAGTTTGAGGGTTTTGTCTCACCCATCAAGCTCACCCCAGGACTTCAAGCACAAAAACAGGCAAGGGCCTTCTGATTAAGTGAGATACTCTGCAGCCCCATAAGGGAAAGCTACCTGCTTTCCACCCTACAGAAGCACATTTTCTCAGAGAGCTGAGCACAATCCTCTGAAGGGTAAGCAGCTGCATCCCCACAGCTGCATCTCACCTGTCGGTCCAGCTGTCCCCTTTTGGTGATGGAGAGAGGAGCATCAAAGAGCTTCTCTTCTGTCTCAGTTTCCAGAGCAACATGGGTCTTGGTCACTGCTCCAGCCAGGGGATCCAGGAAAACATACTTCTTGTACCTAAGGGTAGAGGACAAATATTTCACTGATACTACTCCAAGAGCCAAGTCCAGAAGAAACAGCGTACCCAAGAAGGCCCTGGAGGTGGAGACCTCCTGACTCACTCACAAAGGTGGAACAATGTTGGGCCTTCCAGTTTCCTTCTTTTAGCCCCATTTTCCTGCCTCACTCCTCCACAACCAGGAGGCGATCAGCTCCTCACCCTGCCAGTGCAGCCTCCACATTCCTCCTAAAGCAAAGCCCCACTTCACTGCCATCATTATCAAGCTCTCCACTTCCCACCATCTGTCCTGAAACCATCCTACAGCCTGAAGCAGGACACTAGTCTCTCCTTGTGACTTGTCACTCAAGGTCCAGGAGGAAAGACAAAGAGGGAAAATAATCCATGGCTCAGGAGAAGAAAGAGGAGGCCAAGCAGCTGAAAGCTCAAGAAGGGCTTAAAGAAGGTCTTCAGTATGAGCAGAAGGAGGAACTATGAAGTGAAGCCCAACAGGAAAGGGAACTGCAGTGAGGGAGGCAGTGGAGACATTAAAGGAGCCAGAGCAGTGAGGAATCATCAGGAAAAGGAGCAGTACCTAGGCTGGCACACAGGGCAGAGAAGGGCAGGAGTGACAGCAGCTCTCAAGGCTGGAAATTACAGGGGGATGACAGGAAAAACTAAGTCGGGAAGGAAAGTGCAAAACTGGCTTGAAAGCCGGTGAGTGGAGGATCAGGTGCAGACAAAACAACTCCTTCCACTCAAGGGAAAGCATGGAGAAAAGAGGGTTTCTAGCTGTAAGCCGGTGGAGAGGTCCCAAACCCTGTCCTATCAGGAGCCTGGCATGTAAGACCCCCAGGAAAACAAGCAGTTAGTCCTCTGAGGACAAGCAGGGGCAGGTGAGCAGCACAGTGCTGCTCCAGCTCTCACAAGTTCTCGGTGGTATTGAAGAGCAGCAGGGAGCTGAGGGAGCTGATGTTCCTGGGGAGGCTGCCAAGGCCTTCTTCTGCATCATCCTCCTGGTTAATTTTGGTGCTCACACACACAGGGAAGTATTTGAGCTTCTCCTGCAAGAAGACAGATAATAGGTGGTAAGACACTAAAGTCAAAGCTGCTGAGACAACTCTCCCCAGCCACCACAACCCACACTGCTGGATCCACTGCATGGTCTGGGAACCCTACTACTCCCTCTCCACCTCCCTTTGAGCAAGGAAGCACATGGACAACACTGCAACCCCATACACATGACAAATCTCAGTTCAGACTCACGGCATGGTGCCATGGATGCGTCCTATTGAATGGGTGGTGCTGTGGCAAGGTTCCACCAAAATAAAACAACCACCTGGGCTCTATAGCCAGAGACAGTGATCAAGCACTGCAGTCTAAAAGGCATTTGTTACAGTGTCTCCAGCTACTAGACGTTTTCATGCAGGCAGAGTCCCCCAAACATCTCTATTACCTCCCCTCTGCTGCCTTCAGCTGATGTTTTAAGAGATGTGATCCCAGCAGTGGGGTATGCAGGGAAGGCAAAGGAAAAACAGGTTAGGAAAAAACAGAGTGCCTGTGCTAGGCAAGAGATCAGGCAGAAGGAAGCGCGCAGGGTGGAACGTGTGCCAGATGGTTTTGTAAAGCCTGAGGGATTTGCAGGAGTTTTCAACTCTAATGAACTGAAATCTCCTCTCTGTGTGTTCTAAAACTTCATGCATAATATATAGAGCTCCCTTTAGAAAAGAACTTATTACATCTGAACTGCTTGACTTTTGTAGAGCACAGGAATTGCCAACCCAGATCAGAGCAGTGTTTCAGCTAGTGTGACAGCGCCCACTGCCACACGCTCTGGGGGACGAAGGTCAGTGCCCACAGCAAGCTTTGCTGTCAAGGGAGGAAAGGCATCAGTTCCTGAACCCAGAGACAGCCGTTTGGCGGACAAACCTCCATCCCAGACCTCTCCCCACACCCTTCCCTCAGCCCCTTCATTGTTCTTTCTTCACAAACTAGGAGCAGCAGCAGCCTGGCAGCTGTGAGGTGGTAAGTGTTCATACCAGAAGAAACACACTAACCAGGACAGCTTGTCAGACTAAATAATTGGTTGTACTCTTGAGGTTTTCTTCTGGCACCAAACGGGCCACTGCAAACACTGTCCACAGCTTCCTACTGCCTCACTACTTCCAGCATCCCTGCTCCATCCCATTCTCTAAGCCCTTCTCTCTTTGTACTTGTATGGGGGAAATGGAGACCACTGTTGGTTCAGTTTTATGACCACATCTCAGCAACATAAGCAGTTCCTGCTGATTGAAATTTCAGTCTTCAATTTGGTAGCCAGAAACCCTGGGAAATGGCTTAGTCACAGCTCGGTTAATCCGTTAAGAGTCTGTATGATGCTCTGAGTCTACAAAATGCTCTGAGACCTGGGAGGTTTTGACTTAAAGGTTTTTTTCCCCAAAAAGATAACACCTTCCAACTTGTGAAAAATACACTGAAATAAACATCTTGAATTTTTACAGCACCAAGTAGGCAAAAATATCAAAATTGTTATTTAGAGACCACAGAGATTCAGAAATAAAGGTTCTTTTGATCATTAATATTCATTTCCCAAAGTTTAATTTTTTAAGCATGAGGGAGTACTGACGTTTTCGCTAGAACTGTTCATACACACTTAGCCCTCAAGTCATATACATATATTTTTTTAATTCTCTCTTTGTAGATTTCAATTAGCACTGGAAGACTGCGTCACTCTAAGGGTGGAGTGAGAAACCAACCATTACCTACATTTACTTTTAAGTCTCATCTAAGGCAGTTACAAAAGCACTAAGCATGAGTATTACTCTGAAACGTGAGACTCTACATAATCCTTTTAATTTAAATGCCACCAAAGTGCTAGTCTTGTTCAAGTACCTAGATCTGTTTTGAAAGTCAGAACAACTACTACTGTCAATAATATCCTGTAACTATGAATTCCACAAGTTAACATGCCAATTAAAAATGAGTTTTTTTTATAGGGACATGAAGGCCTTAAGCCAAAGGTTCAGCAGCCTCAACATACTGAAGTCATGGGGGGTGCCTGAATGATCAAACACCCCAGCCGGGGGTTTGGCACCTGGCAGGATCACACCCCTAAGGACACTGCATTTCCAGGCATTTTTTCCCCCATCAGCCTACAGTTAAATAAAGTGACCCTGCTTCTTTACAAAGGGAATTTGGTTGATACACCAGAAACTCCATTCCCTCCCATGCCAACAGTGTGCTGAGGCTAGCTGGAAAAGCACTTGAAGATGATGAGCAAGTGCCAGAACCCAGTTCAGCCTCCTCACACCTATAGTGGAGGTAGAATTCACAAGGACAAGCCAAGTTACTAACATTTTTGAAGACTTGTGAGGTTACTTCAGCAGTGAACTGTAACTCTGGCTTGGACTTCTTCCCAAACCCAGGCAAATCATGTCTCCAGCCTCCTGAGGGGCACTTGCAGCACCGAGACACAGGTCCCACTGCAAAGGCAGTGCCTGAGAAGCCCCATAGAGCTGCAGCCAACTCACTGTTCAGTCCTGCGTAGCCCCTACCAAAGCAAGTGGCTTTCCAGGCTTACCACAAGGACCCTGTTTCTGGCACTCTTACCCATTGGTGCTTACCTTACCACCTAAACAGTGTCCTCTCAGTAGCAGAGTTTTCACTTGCATGGTGTGTGGAGGGGGAAAGGAAAATTTCCCCAGAAGGGAAGAATTAAATAAAACTGCAGAACCACACACATTTCCAACTCAGCTGCTTTCCCCCCAGAGCACACACCCTAAGTGCTGAGCACAGGCTGCCACCAGTTACCCTCAAACTGACATGAGCAGAGCTTTGCTTTCCTGGTGTGTGGGTAGGTGCGCGTGCACAAGTGAAGTTAGCAAAGGCCACTGTGACTGCTCCCACCAAAGAAGCCTTCATTAGAAGTGGAAACAGGCAGTGGGCCTCTGCTGAAAGCCCTGAATAATTGAGGAGGGTGTAAATGCAAACATTAGACTTCCTTCTGTCACATTTCATTACTGCAAGGCACATCAGGCTTGGTGCTCAGCTATGTCCGAGACAGGCCTGTCTCCCTGGAATGTGGTCAGAGCTCGGCTGCACCGAGCCCCACACAGCACACCAGCTGCTCCTCGCACAGGCTCCTCCATCACTCATCAGCTGACAGTCACTCTCCAGTGCAGCACTGTCACCCCGCCCCTCAGAAGAGCTGCAGGAGCTACTGTGTGTGAGCTTGGCAAGAGTAACAAGACTGCTGCATGAGGTGGGGTCAACAAAGCCAGAGTAAGATCAATAACCTCAAAGAAGGATCGGAAGATGGGTCACAGGAGGGGAGGAACAAATACAAATGTCCCCTGGGGCCTGCAACAAAGTCCCTGTGGTAGCAGCAGCCTTGGTCATGAAGGGCACTACATGGCAATGATACAGAGACCACCTGGGACAGGGAAGAGGTGGCATCGCAGGCAGATGGCAGGGGCAGTGAGGAAGGGCACACAGAGCCTCCTGGAGGCAGTGGGCCTGTCGGATGGGCACAGCATTTGCTCTATGTGGGACACTGCTTTTTACTTGCTGATGCTCTTCTCATCCCCTCCCTGTGCGAGGGGCTGTACATTGGCACCAGCAGTTCAGGGTGGGAAAGCATCTCCTCTGTCCACTCATCGCCTGCCTGTGCTCCCCCCACATGCTCTGATGGGATGTGGCCAGCAGCCAGCCAGCACAACCGTAATCCGGCTCCCCTGGCCAGCCAGCAGCAGGTCCCACGCAGGTCTGCCCGGCGCTACTGCCAGGACTCAAGAGAAAGCATGAACTCTGCTCCAGTTTGCCAGCTGTCCATTCGGCCAGCAGCCCTGCTCCCCTGGCCTGACTGAAATATTCATAACTACCTCACTGCTTGAGGTCTCAACTCCATTAAAAGTCAGGAAAGTTTAGCATGATAAATTATTCAGTGGCAGCTTTATTTTTGGGCCAAGGCACACAAGGCTGAGGAAAGAAGCCTCTTTAGGGATGGAGAGCAGGGAAGCTGTCAGGTAGATCTCTGACCTGCCAAGAAGAGCGCATCTGCTACTCCTGGCACAGCGCATACACAGCAACTTTTAAAACTTTTAAACTTAAGCACAGCAACTCTTCCTCCTCTCCTTCCAACGCAGGGATGTTGACCCTCCCAGGGTTGGGAGAATCCTTTGATAGCATCTCCTGCCAAACTCACCACGTCTCAGACCACTCTAAGAAGCCCCTATCTGCCACTCAGTCCACAGGCTAAAAGGGAACTCAGTACTTCACAACGTCCTTCAACACCACCAGCTGCAGACATCTGTGCTACAGGCACACCTGGAAGCCCCAGCTGTGCTGGGTATGGAGAGATTCAGCCCCTCTGAAGGGCTTGCAACCTACACTAGTTGAACACAAGGCAAAGAAGCAACAAAGCACAAACAAAAGATGTAAAGAAGCAAAATTATCTTCCCCCCTGAGATGTAAAACTTAGCTGAGAACCAGGGAGGGACAATATCCAAGTGCAATGCTTTCCTGGGACAGAAAAATGCTCTAATGATTCCCTTTTCTCCTGACACACTCACAAGCACTTTTACCTTTCTCTTCTCACTATTGCTTATACTAGGGGCTTCAGAAACTATTTTTCAAACAATTATGACCCTGATCCCAGCTTCTTTGCTATGCACAGCCAAAGCCTTAAAGCCCAGCCAGCAGCACCCACCAGCAAACTGCAGGAAATGTTGGCGTTTCAGGAAACAGAACAGCTCCGGAGTGTCGGCAGCCAAGAGCCACCCAGAGCACTCAACCACCCAGCCAAGGTCTTGTACTGACATGGCCCTCTCAAACTGGCAGCTCCACAAGCTTCCCAGCCTGACCTCACACACCCCCACCAACAGGCCAAGCTGAAAAGACGTTCTGATTTCAGCCTACAACCTAGGGCCCTGGTCTAGTTCATCAAAGAGACTAACACCCTCCCAGCTTCTCTGCTTGTTCATCTCAAGGTCTGTTCTCCTCCTCCTTACCTGCAGAGCTTTCTCATCCAGGATTCGGTGTTTGCTCTGAATCTTGTGTCTTGGCCATTTCTGCTTAGCTGGGTCTTCTGCACCAGCAAAAATTGAACTGTACTCCTGCAGCCGTTCAGGGGCTGGATACTTGGCACTGGAAAATACCTGTGGAGAAACAAAGGAGGACTGAAAAATCTCAACAACTAGGCAGTCATACAACACAGAAACACGTGGAGTGGTGTAAGCACACAGTCTGTGCTGCCAGTGGGAATGGACAGCCTTGGAGTCAACAGGCTCCTAAGGGCTATCTGCACAGACACAAACATGCACAGGCTGTCATTTCCGAACCTGGAAGTGCCAGAGCTTCTCTCTCTAATTAGTAGGAGGTCAATCATTGGCAAAAAGGCTTCAACAGGCAGGAAGGGAGTTGGAAATACTGTATAAAATGGAGCAAGAATGGGGGAAGAATGATTTTCACCAGTTTTAGATGGCTGAACAGGATTAAGATGCACTGAAGGGGAAGCTCTCTAACAGCAGCTTTCATTCAAACAGCCAAAGTGCTTCTGAGCCTGAAGTGCAAGGGTGTTTGGCCTAGCCCAGCACCTGCCTTCTCTTTCTCAGGAAGCAGCTTGGGTAGCAACCTATATAGGTTGCTCCTCATAATGCCTGGAGCTGTGTGGCTCATGGGTCTAAAAATCATCAACTGGCTGAGTCAGGAAAGGGATTCTCATCATGACCCTGCTCAGCAGCAAGGCACGGAGAGGTGAGCAGGCAGCAGCTGCAGTAGCCAAGCACCTGTTCTTCTCCACAGCTTACATCAGGAGTAAAGAGAGAAGGTGGAAGGAAGACAGAAGGCCATGCAGCCTTCACTGAAGTCACTACCTTAATAGCCTTCTTGCTGCCCTTTATCTTCTCAATCTTCGCTTGCGCAAGCGTGACTCTCTCACCGATGGCGTGAAGCTGTGCCCGGCTGGCCTCTACCCGCTGAGAGATCCTAGGAGGCAAGCACCTTTCTTAACATGAAGAATCCATCCAGAGGCAGAGATTTTTTGGCAACAGCCAGTGCCCAGGCCCTCAGGGAAGGATGTGAATCTCGGTGGACTGGATTGTTTCATAGGCCAAAATAGTGCTGGTTGAGATATGCTTGTCTCTGTCCCATTGAGAGCTTTATGTACTCCGACATGAAGGCAGGTCTAGTCTGTGACTCACAGCACAATGTTCCCGTGGCTGTTTGAGGCACAGCACAGAGAGATGGAGAACTGTAGCTTTTCTGTGACACCAGAGTGCCCCAAATCCTATGCCTCTGCATGTACTGCTGACAAGAAAGCCACAGCCAGTTATCAACTGCCAACATATTTTTAATAAAAATGACGTGTTAAAAATGAAAGGGCAATACATGCTAATGAGCAGAGTTAAGGACTCACAAGGCTTATCTTGTTCTCTACTATACCAGCAGTTTGTTGCACGACTTATTCTACATTGCTTTGCAGCTCTGTGATTTGGTTTTCACATCAGTTAACATTAAGTCCTCATTCAGAGCAATAAAGCATGCTAACTTGCATCATTTTTGCTTAACTAAATCAGCATCAAAATGCTTCGGGACTGAGATGAACAGCATTCTGTGGTAGGAGGGGATAGTGGTTTCTGGTTAAGTACCTCTACATTCACCACGTGGACATACTCCTTTTCCACAAAGCTTGTAGCAGACACCTTGCAGCCAGGGGCACGACTGCAACTGCCAGCATGTGGTGCACCATCACTAACATCCTGCAGCAACTGTCACACAGGTTCAACTAGAAGCTAGGAGTGGCATCAGGACCAGACATCAGCTACAGGTAACTATGGAGTAACCCTTTCAGAAGAGACGTTCCTTCCCTATGAATAATGAGCAGGTTCTCTTTGGCTGCAAGCTCAAAATTGTTCAGAATCTTTACCTGTCTAATGAAGCCAGCAAATAATATTTTTATGGCTATATAACCCATTAGGAGCCATAGCACTCAACTTCAGCAGTGTTGTGTATCAATGAGTTCCATCGGATCATTTTGCGCCTGTAAAAATCAATCTCAAGTATTTTCTTTAAATTTCACCAAAAGTCCCTCTGCTTTTGAGTAGAGAGCTCCCATGCTTTTTTTCCCCACTGTCTGTATAATTCCTGTTACTAACAAATTTCACATCAGCAGTGATCCATGATTCCATTTTCAAACTGTACCAAACTCATTTTTTCAAGTATTTTCACTCTGTGCAGCACATTCCTTATTACAGTACAGGAATGGACTCCACTAAAGTCCTCCCCATTGTAGGCAGAAAAAACAGCAAGTATAAGCAGCCTGTTCACCTTGTATCATTCTGAAAGATCCCCACTTCTTTCTGTGAACAGCTTTAAGTGCTTGTTTGTTTCTAGGCAGGCTCTCCTCTTCCTAGAGGCATGAAAGTCCTTCCTTTTGCATATGGCAGGAGAGCACACAGCCTGTTTCTACTTCATTCTTTTAGGAGTGGGAGATGAGCAAAACTGAACCTCATGAGATTCTCCCTCTTGGAATTATTCTCCATTTCTCTATCCTTTTATTTTAAACACAGCCCAACAGCTTGTATTTTGTACCAACACTAAGTATAAATCTGTTCATGATTTCCTTCCCACACCCTCCCTCTGTCTCAGTGGAGTAAGTCCACATGACTTACACACTGATAGGTTCTCAGAGTAGTTTCTGTTGTTCCTTTCAGTGTGCATTTCCTAGCACCTGTCTGCAGCAAATTTCATGTGTCACAGGGCTGTCCCATTGCCTTGTTTTGTTAAAGTGTGAGATGAGTCTGAAGGACCTAAGTCTTCCCTAACTGCTCTCCCCAGCAAATTTTCCCACCTCACAGTTCACTTATTTTCTGGATGTTTCATAATTGCATCGATTGGCGCTATTTCCAGTACTGCTCCTGAGGGCATCTGGCTATTTTTACTTCCTTCAAAGCTGAAAAAATTGGTCATTTATTTCTGCTTTGCTGCTCTCCCTCAAATCAATGCTGCAATTTTGCCTCTCACCTGTGAGTAGATCCCTCTCCTAGAAGAACTCAACAAAGCCTTCCTGAAGCTCCAAATAAAAGCAAGGTATCAATTGCCTTTTAGCCAGTACCCTGCTGACTCCCAGATGATTCTCAGGGTCTGACAAGGCACGTGTTTCCCTCCCAGAGTAAAGTGTTAAGCAAACAGTTACACAAGCTCAGGCCTGGAAAACAGGAACCATTCTCCTCCCTTCCACTCCATGAATGCAAATGGGTCAAATGCAGCTGTCAAACGCTTCCCTCACTCCCTTTCATGCCTCACAGTAGCTCCAATGCTTCATGAGTTATCAACCTCATCCTTCCCACATTCACTCTTTTGCTAGCTGTGAAGAAGCAAAGGAGTTTTTGAGGAATCCCAGTTATCCTTACCTTTCACCCTTAACTACTTCCACATTTAACATTCATCCTCTAAAGCACCCAGTTTAGGAGAGGAACAGTGCCACAGCTCCCTTTATGCCCCCACCAAACCCAGGCAGTGCACTATTACAAAGTGCCTCTTGGTGCTAGAGTACTAACACCTCCCGTAGCACGTGGACATCATCAGGGGAAAGCAAAGCACCCCTCAGCCCACAGTGCTGCATATATCTCTCTCTCACTGAAGGTTCACAGAAACCTCTCTTAAAAAGGAAGCATCCCTAAAAACAGAATATGAGTGGCAACTACTGTGCCCTAGCTGCAATAGCAATGGTGCATTGAGAAGGGAAAGTGGGAAGACGTCTACAGCTCCATCCATCCCTACTGCCCACCAACTATAACCAAGTGATTACATTTACCCATAAAAGGGCAGTACCAGGCAGATGGCCCGCTCCCACCACAAGCTGGGATAGCGGTCCAGTGCCAGCTCAGGTGTTTCAAACCATGATGGGGCTCTACTGAGGCGCCCTATACTTCCTCCTGTGATCTCCCACTTTAGGATTGGACAGGCCTACTGACCTTAAGAGGTCTGCCAAAAACCTTCTCCTGAGGTGGTACAGATGCAAGCCCGCAACACAGAAGAAATACACACCAGTCTAACAGAATTAAATTTATTTGTTGCTGAGCAAGATAAATATAAAAAAAAAATATTAAACCTTCTCATTCCAGCTAATCCAAATTCTGTGTACAGGCTCCTAAAGGTGTATGACTGTTATGCATGTACAGTTCAAGATACAGTTGCATGCGTTAATTAAAAGACACAATATACCATATAGGTACTGAAAAAACACGTGGGAAAAAACCTCCTCATGTTCAAGTGTCCTCCAGCAACTTTAGTGTGGAAACTGAACTTGCTCCAAGGAGTCAATCTGGTGTTTGTAAAGAAAGGAAACAGGAAGGGCTGGAGAGAGCTGTTGGGAGGATTTCAGGGGCAAAGTGTCTGAAGCAAGGTGGCACTCAGACCTCAGCCTCCATTTAAGAAAGAGCGTGTTACTGAGTGGCGTTTGTTTGAAAGGCAATTGCAATCAGTACAGAAGGGGTAAGCATTAATAAAATGGCCCCTTACTGCCCCTCAGAACCCTGCACTCAGACAGCCAAAAACATCCTCAGCATCTGAACCTGCCCTGTGCCTGTCCTATTAGTCATTGCTATGTTATTTTGCTCTCGGTGCTCTTTTCCGCTTGAGAAGACCCTTTAGTTAGATTCAATGTGACTTCGGAGTTGCAAAGAAGCAGGAGGCATACAGTGACAGCCCCTGCCTTTGGGTAGGATGCATGCTTCAGGACAAGTGAAAAGAGGGCCTGCAGAAGAAAGGCGAATATATCACCTGCCTTCAACTCCTGGGCTCTGAGCCAAACCAACCTTCCCCTCCCAGTGCTTTTCTTTGGGGGAAGTAATACATGTGGCAGATTAAATCTATCTAGTGGATTATCTCTTAATCTATACAGACTTTTATTTTTGATCTAAGCAGATATTAAAGCTGATCTTTCAGCTGCTTTGATTCAAGCTTTCACATTCTCTTGTCCCTCAACTATTTTTGCAGTCAAGCCCCCTCCGCCTCAACCCCCACTTAGATCTCTATTTATCCTGCTGCCTTGAGCTCCTTTCCATTTTAGAGGCAACTCTCTCCAAAACCCAGACCAGGTCCCAGGAATACTTCCTCCCACCTCACTGCCTCCCTCGCTGGCCCCACGTCCTCTGTCCCATCTGCAGCCACAGACCAGATCACTTCCTGTTATTTCCTTATAACTCCTCTAATAAATCTCACATTCAGGCAGCTATTGAAACACCTTCTCTGTGCTGCATCTGTGTCTGATCATGGCGGGGAAAAAAATTATTGTTCTCTTGGTCCTAAAGGGAAAGGATTTGAGGCATTAGGAATCCGGCACCCAGGACACCTGACACTGCCTGTCAGTTGTCAGCACTGGCAATAATACTGTATTACTGTGAGAGTCTCCAAGCACTCCACATCACCAAAAAAAGAACTGTGATTTTTATCATCTATATTTGCTAGGGATCAGACAGCATCAGAAAAAAGTTTAAAATCAGAGTAGGTTTAAAGACAGGCTGACAGATTCCCAGAAAGTTGGCTGAGCAAGACAGAATTCAGCTGGAAGCATCAAGCAGCAGGAGACCCTTTGCTGTGTATGTTGAGTGTACACATCACCCAGAAGTAACGGGGATGACAAAACTTGGGAAGTGGGAGAGGCAAGCTGCACACCAAGGTGAACAAGAAAGGCAAAGCAGCAGAGGCTGCGAGCAAACCTCTCTAGAATACCAAAGAACTTCAATTTCATGTCTGAAGTACAAAAGTAAGCGATCAACCAAGGAGAAAGAACATTACAGAGCAGAATGAGAAATGAAGTTGCACAGGAGAATAAGGCAGCCAAAGTATTAAATGACTTTTTCCTTAAATGAGGACTGTACACATCACAGCAAGCCAGCCTTCTTGTCTCCTCCCAGCCCAAGCTCCAGCCCTGAGAGATAGCAGGGGGATGCTCAGCATTGCTGTTCTAAACTTCATGGTACATACGGTAAATTTGTTCTATAAAACCCTGTCTTTTTGCCTAAAAATCAAGCTGTCTTCCCCCCCCCCAACAAAGTGTGCTTTTATTAAATTCCTCCCTTACTGCAGGAGGCATGAATTAGAAGGGATGGAGATTATGGTTTTTGTATTTTATTACATCCTCAGACTCTCCCAGCAGCTGGTGCTGGAGCAGATACTGGTAGATAACAGTGATGGCTGCCACTCACCCTTCCACAGCACCAGTGCCAAAACCAGCATGATACTACTATTGATGAATGAGATACCACTAAACCTCTAGTAGGAGAGTTTCAGTGGGTTTCCAAAAGTGAGACAACCACTGGTGAGGTGAGGAGATACTACCTCCCACGGGAGGGGATACATCATCCCATGATGAAAGCAGCAAAAGAAGGTGGTGCTGACGGAGCAAAATGTCTATCTTTCTTCTCAGGCTACTGAGCCTCCTCTTCACCCGCTTCTTTCCTGGGACCCAGAGGCACATCACTGCTCCCTTCTAGCTGTATGCCACAGAGAAGAAGAAAATCTCGAACTTTTTCAAGTTTTAATTTGTTCAAGAATCTTCTTGAAAAAGGCCAGGGGCTTTTTAGGCTCCTCAGGCTGCTGAAGCGACATGGAAGCTTCAATGCATTGCCCCCAGTACTCATAACTCAGGGCTTTGATGCACAATCCACTAGACTGAAAGCAAGCCTAGAGAGCTAGGCTAGAATATGTAAGCGTGTTCTGGCTGGCTAACAAAGGATAATGTTTTATGCGGCACCAGAGTGTGCTTTACAAACAGCTTTACCGCATATGGATGTTCCTACACACTGCAGTGTACTCAGTGAACTCAGAATTCATGCAGCAATGACTGGCACGGTCAGAAATGAACTGTGAGAAGCCCAAGCCCCACTATCCCCACTCCCATGCAGTGCCTCTGCCTCAGCAGCTGGCAACATTGCAGGGTCAAGGTGGAGAGAGCAAAGGAAAAGCTGCTAAGACATTTACGGTTTACAGCTGTCCAGGGAAGCATTCAAAGCCAGTTCACAAAGCCAACTCACTTCAAAAGTTTGAAAGGAAAAAAGCAAAAATGCATGCTTTTATAAAAAGCCAAATACATTCAACCACTCAAAGAAAGATCAGCTTGTTTGCTTTCTGCTCTTCACTCTCCATATTTAAGCAGTTTTTAAAAGTCTTCATGTCTGAGTTAGTGTAATCAGAACCTATCATCATACAGCATCTCTGACAGAAAGAAATCCCAAGTGAGATAGTGTAATCAATGTTCCTTCCTCCATTAAGGGTTTGGGTATTATACTAATTAATGTTTATCACACTTTGATTGCTCCTTGAGTCTGATTTGCAGGTGTTTCAGCATGCAGATATTGCCCCGTTCCTGTGATGCCAAACAGCTTTGCAGATTGAAGGGTGATCAAGGTTGCCAGGTTATCTGCAGCAGGATCTGGCATACATCACTCTCCACGGATCATGTTCTTACACAAAAATAATTTCATTTTGATTTTTAATCTGTCATTTCACAAGGTACTCCCACTACTTTGAATTAAGTTTACGTAAAACTGGAGACTTAGAATTTTGACCTATCATCACAGCACCCTCCTCCCTCTTCCCATGCAGCTTGTTCTCTTCCCTGGGAAAGCAGCTTCTTAGAAAAAAAAGTCACAAACAAGTTAGTCTTTAACTTCCCAACCTTTTTACTTGCCTCCCACAACTCACTGATCTGAAAGCAGACACATTTTCCTTTTTTTAGAAGAAATACATACTAAGTAGAAAGTCTGTGTATACCAAGTAGGAAGTCTGTGTTTGCAAATAAGTTACACAATGGGTATGAAATCAAGTAAGGGAGCTAGGAGACCAGCATGGTTAAACAAGGAACTGCTGGGCAAACTTAGGTGGAAAAAAAGAATTTATGGATCATGGAAAGAGGGGCTGGTCACTTGGGAGGAATATAGGACAGTTGTCAGAGGATGTAGGAAGGCAATTAGGAAAGCTAAGGCCTCCTTAGAACTTAACCTTGCAAGCCAGGTCAAGGACAATAGAAAGGGCTTTTTCAAATACATAGCTAATAAAACAAACGCTAGAGGCAATATAGGCCCACTGATGAATGAGGGGGGTGCTCTAGACACAGAGGATATCAAGAAGGCAGAGGTGCTGAATGCCTTCTTTGCCTCTGTCTTTACTCCTGCAGGCTTTCCCCAGGAGCCCCTGATCCCTGTAGCCCCAGAAGAAGTCAGGATGAAGGAGGAGTTTGCCTTGGTAGATGAGGATTGGGTTAGGGATCAGTTGAGCAATCTGGATATCCATAAATCAATGGGACCAGATGGAATGCACCCAAGGGTGCTGAGGGAGCTGGCAGAGGTCATTGCTAGGCCACTCTCCATCATCTTTGGTAAGTCATGGAGAACAGGAGAGGTGCCTGAGGACTGGAGGATAGCAAATGTCACTCCAATCTATAAGAAGGGCAAGAAGGAGGACCCGGGTAACTATAGACCGGTCAGCCTCACCTCCATCCCTGGAAAGGTGATGGAACAGCTTGTTCTTGGCACTATCTCTAGGCACATCAAGGATGAGGGGGTCATTAAGAGTAGTCAACATGGTTTTACTAAGGGTAAGTCATGTTTGACCAACCTTATTGCCTTCTATGAGGAAATAACTAGGTGGATAGATGATGGTAGAGCGGTAGATGTAGTTTATCTTGACTTCAGTAAAGCATTTGACACTGTCTCCCACAGCATCCTCGTAGATAAGCTGATAAAGTATGGGTTTGGTGATCAGGTAGTGAGGTGGATTATGAACTGGCTGAAGGGAAGAAGCCAGAGAGTTGTGGTTAATGGGACAGAGTCTAGTTGGAGGCCCGTGACTAGTGGAGTCCCTCAGGGGTCGGTACTGGGACCGGTGTTGTTTAATATCTTCATCAATTACTTGGATGAGGGTACAGAATGTATCCTCAGCAAGTTTGCTGATGACACCAAACTAGGAGGAATGGCTGACACACCAGAGGGTTGTGCTGCCATTCAACGAGACCTTGATAGGCTGGAGAGTTGGGCGGGGAGAAACTTAATGAAATTCAATAAGGGCAAGTGTAGAGTTTTGCATCTGGGGAAGAACAACCCCATGTACCAGTACAGGTTGGGGGCTGACCTGCTGGAGAGCAGTGTAGGGGAAAGGGACCTGGGGGTCCTGGTGGACAGCAGGATGACCATGAGCCAGCAATGTGCCCTTGTGGCCAAGAAGGCCAATGGCATCCTGGGGCGTATTAGAAAGGGAGTGGTTAGTAGGTCAAGAGAGGTTCTCCTTCCCCTCTATTCTGCCTTGGTGAGGCCGCATCTGGAGTATTGTGTCCAGTTCTGGGCCCCCCAGTTCAATAAGGACAGGGAACTGCTTGAGAGAGTCCAGCGTAGAGCCACAAAGATGATTAAGGGAGTGGAACATCTCCCTTATGAGGAAAGGCTGAGGGAGCTGGGTCTCTTTAGCTTGGAGAAGAGAAGACTGAGGGGTGACCTCATTAATGTTTATAAATATGTCAAGGGTGAGTGTCATGAGGATGGAGCCAGGCTCTTCTCAGTGACATCCAATGATAGGACAAGGGGCAATGGGTGTAAGCTGGAACATAGGAGGTTCCACATAAATGTGAGGAAGAATTTCTTCACAGTGAGGGTAACAGAACACTGGAACAGGCTGCCCAGAGAGGTTGTGGAGTCTCCTTCTCTGGAGACATTCAAAACCCGCCTGGACATGTTCCTGTGTGACCTGATTTAGGTGTTCCTGCTCTGGCAGGGGGATTGGACTAGATGATCTTTTGAGGTCCCTTCCAATCCCTAACATTCTGTGATTCTGTGATTCTGTGAATTAGATCTTCTATTTAAACTATACAGACTACTTTTGGTCAAACTATTTCTCCATTAACAGTGTTAAGATATATAAACAGAACAGGTTCTACCATCACGGTGACAATTTTTGGGAATGATGCTCTAAAAGAAGTAATGGGAGAAAAAAATGGTTCTTTTACCAGTACTGCTGGAGTTTCATAGGTGACTTTTGAGTTCCCCCACTGGCAGTGTGCAGGCAGATGCTGAACACCACTGTCGAACTGCTTCCCAGAGCAGCAGCCACAGGAATAGTCTTGAGATATTAGACAGCAGATCCTGTAAGTATACAGTCATAGAATGGTTTGGGTCGGAAAGGACCTTTAAAGGTTATCTAGTCCAACCCCCCTGCAATAAGCAGGGACATCTACTAGATCAGGGTGCTCAGAGCCCCATTCAACCTGACCTTGAATGTTTCCAGGGATATGGGGCAAGCTGTCCCAGTGTTTCACCACTCTCATCATAAAAATTTCTTCCATATATCTAGTCTAAATCTACCCTCTTTTAGTTTAAAACCATTACCCTTTGTCCTATTGCAACAGGTCCTAGTAAAAAGTTTGTCCCCATTTTTCTAAAAAGTCCCTTTTAAGTACGCAAAGGCTGCAATAAGGTCTCCCCAGAGCCTCCTCTTCTCCAGGCTTAACAACCTCAATTCTCTCAGCCTTTCTTCATAGAAGAGGTACTGTAGCAACTGGTACTAGCACTGGAATGAGTAAAAGTTACAAGTGCTAGTAACTGGTTTGTTGTCTATATAGTCTTCACTCATCCTTGCAAAATTCTCAAATATTTACTCACTGAAGCTCAATCTTTTGTAGTAGTAATAGCCTTAAGCATGGGTTGTTTCGTTTGTTTGTTTTTTCTTTTTTTCTTTTTTTTTTTTAAATCACTTTTGAAAGGAAGGCTAATCCTGTTTGGACAGAATTTTACAAGACTATTTGGCAGACAGCTTGAGAAGGTGTTTTGGCGCCTTGTAACCTTAAATTCATCAACTGTGTACACAAACATTAGGTTTCCCTTTCTCCCATCAAAGCTACTTTCTTAGAATAGCCAAAGATCTTCCTCCCCACTGAACAGAAAATGCATACCACCACACAGAGTTAGAGGAAACGTAAGCAGTGGAGAAATGCCCAGGTGACCCTGTGGTAAACCGTGTCTGGGGCCAGGGAGAGCTAATGCCTTTGAAAAGATCTCAGATTGCTCTGGATCACTGAGTGCAGAAGAAATTCCTTCCCAGCCTTCATTTGGGCACCATGTCTGATTCTACACAAACAACTTTTCTCTTATACAACTCACTGATAATCAACACTATGCTCTACATTTCCTAGCAGCAACCACAGGAGAGATCAGCCTAGATTTAAACGTCTGTGCTTTCTCCCAGGTGGGGTTGTAAAAGGAATGTATAAGACACCAGGCAAAACTGATGTTTCTTCTGAGCTTTACCTGAAGGTAGCAACAGCAGGAGACTAGCATTGACAAGTCTACAGCAGCCTCCCGAGCCCTTTTCACCTGTGCCTCACTTGAGCCAAAGATGCCTTGCTACATCGCCATGATAATGTGGGAAGGAAGAGCGACATTTGCAGAGCCTTCCTCCCCACTGGCAAGGCAGTCCACATCGACTCAACATTGCAGAACAAGAGGACAGCCTGGTTTATAGCAAAAGATCAGGGAGTTCCTCTTTATTCCTAGCTTTCCCCTGTACCATCAAGTGGTTTTAAATCTCTTTTGTTGACCAAGGTAAGTAGCACCCAGTTGTGCATGAGTGATTAAAACTGATTTAGTGAACATCCCAAAAGGTTCTGCCACAGGGCTTGCCCTAATGTAAGGCTGAATGTACCAGGTAAGCTGAGCCTCAACTCGTTTGTTGGGATGGAGGCTTTTTGTACCAACACAGCACATAGCACAATTGCTGTTCCTAGTCTGTTTATCTCCACTACCAAAACAAGCCACTGTCACCATGAATAACAATGTTGATCAAAACACGCCTACCTCTGGACCAGAAAATGATTCCTTGTGATAGAAGTTCAAACTCTAATCATTCTCTGAGAAAAGCATTGCTTTTCTTTGCATTTCCCCAAATACATAAAATAACTGTTTCTGAGAAAGTGTATCAGCCCTTTGCTAGTTACGAAACCTCATGGCTAACTACATCTTTTCCCTTTCTCACTCATGCTTCCAGTTTGAATTTCTCCTAAACAAATACTCCTCTTTCAAAACAGGTCTCTGTCTCTTAAAGGAGTGACTTCTTTCCATTTATTTTTTTTTTGCAAATGGAGCTTTTTATTTCATAATAGTTGCTCTTCAGAAACAGAGGTTGTTTAGCATTACTTCTTCATTTTCCTACAATCAATTGGAGTCACACTCAAATCTCAAAAGGCATCTTCTATGATATGCCCATCAGCAAACTAATTTGATCATAAGTGCTTCTTCAACAAATGAGAGTAACTCCTTCTGACACGTTATCCATCTAACACCTTTCCTGAGCGATTACACCACTTTCCTACTTTCTTGAGGGATTTCTAGTTACTTTTCCACAAAAAACTTTGGACCCAGGCAGAGATTTTTCTAACAGTACCAAAGAGCAGATCTCCCTTCTGCTTGGACTGACAGCTGCTGCCATTTCAATGAAACAGTCTGTGGCACAATGGTGATTGAACTTTAGAGCAATTCCTAGACACATGATTTCATTTTCACCGCTCTCCTCTTAAAACTCATCTTCCCCATGTAGTGATTTGCAAATAGTCATTAAGAATGGAAATACTAGCTCCACAGTAATACCAGAACAAATTTGTACAGTCTACTTTTCAAACCTCCTTCCCTACCTCAACGCTGCCAGAACCATAAATTCATAAATTTTAATAGCCTAACCACTTGCCCTGTGACATACTCACATAATAAACGTTCTCATGGACCAATGCCTTTAGCAGCAGATAATCCCCTCATTGCAGCTAAAAGTAAGCATGAAGCGTAATGAAGGGCATGATTTTGGCTGTGGGGTTGTTTGGGTCCCACCCCCCCCACCCCCCCCACCCCCCCCCCAAATTGCCCGTGTGGTAGAAAGAACACAGAAAACCCTGACTGGTGCTCAGTAACCCAACAGAAGTTGGGAGCATCTCACTCTTCCTCCCTCGAAAAAATCACACAAAGTCTGAATTTGTTCTGGAATAAACAAAACCCGGAATGCCACTTTCAAAAGTATTGTTGAACCAAAAAAAAAAAAAAGAAATCTAGTCATTGGACCAAAGTGACAGGGAGAACTGAACTGTGGACACCACAGTGCTGAGCTACTGGAATGACTGGCATGTTATATATATCTATTTCATAGATACTGAGACAGGCTATCCCTGCTACACTACCACAGAGCAGAAGTGCAACAGCTTTTTTCCTCTTCTAAAAGGAATGCCCTGTTATGCCTCTTAAACCCACCAAGCATGTCCTCTTATTCAGCTTTGATGGTAGATCTAAAATGAAAGTCCTAGAAGTAAAATAAAATCAGGTATTTGCATTTTAAAATGTCTATTAATCCAGAATAAGGATCATTTTCGTGGATAAATTAAGAATGGAATCCAACTCAGAAGACACTGAATTACCCAGTTGGGATTTCTCTTTAACACACTTTACCAACCAAATCCTGCATCTCTGGCTCCAGAAATAATTTTTATCCCTTCTTCTCCCTAATGGCACAGCACGGTTGATTCTCTTAATAAAATGATTGTCTGGAGGATTTACATGGAAGAAAAACAAGGACTCCTTCATTAGCGTCTGCAAATGGACCTTCTGTCTCTGAAAGCACTGCTCTCTCTTAACTGTCAGCTGCATTTACACCCAAACTCTAACCTACCCCATCGGAAAAGCCCAGTGACAGCACCACAGCTAGTCAGAAAGAAGGACAGTGGAAAAAGAATTTAATCTGCCAGTCAAGTGTGAAGAATAGACCTTTGGCACTTGTGTTTCCTACCACAACTCTCCCCTCAGCGTGCACACTCCCACTTATATAGGAGGGAGCCTGTAATGCACATTTCAAGCCACTCAGTGTTATTTTCCAGACAGTTTTCTCCACACTAGATCCCCGATGGAAGTCATGCCTGTAAAACAAAGTGACTTATTTGCATCTCTTCCTCCAGGGTTGACTGAGTAGACAAAACTCATCTACAGGAACAGAAAATAACTCCTACAAACGTGTGAGAGTCCAGTGTCTGAAGCTGGTTGAGAAGGTAGAGCTATCACTTTGTACAGAAGAATGTCATGGCAATTGGGTCAAGAAGAGTGGGAGTGGGAGAATATGACAATATTGCCAAGCCTGCAGCCTAAGAAACTAGAAAAAAAGAAACATTCATTTTGCTGAGGGACACACTGACTTGTTGTTATGATCTGCTTCTCCTTGGATATTTCCAGAGAGTAATAGCTACAGCCACTTGGGGCAAGATGCTGGGGGAGGAAATATGACTGCCTCTTTGGATGGGGAAGTTCATAAGATCTTTTCTAAATCTTTTAATTAACAGCTGCTCCTGCCCTAGTAGTTTATAGACGTGACTTATTGCTGGACAAAATCTCAGCCACTCCATCTCCCATGGAGTGGATCTGGATCCTTCCAACACACAGCCATCCAGAGTACTTCAAGGAAAGGAAGTTTAGTCAGCTGCAAAATGAGCAGTTTCAGAGTTCTCCTGGAGAACCTCCTCAGGGCACCACAACAGTGGGAAGACATTAGGGAAGCACACTTAAAACTCCCATGCTAAAGAATTGCAGCCATGAGACCTCTTTGCATTAGTCACTCACAGATGTGGCTGGGAAGTCATTCCCATCTCTGCTCTCCGGGCAGCCCTCAAGGTCCAGGTCACTTTCTGCACCCTGAATTGACACTGACATCCCACTAACCTACTGAGGGATTGGCACCACAGCTGTTAGCAAAACACAGCCAGAGATGTCCTGTAGCCCAACCTGTCCACCCCCTACTCTCCAAAACTCATTTCCCTACCAACACCTTCCCACCACGCTCATGACGAACTACTCCTGCCTCCAGTCCAATGCTACCTTTATGGTATCCTTGAACATTTCTGAACACCACATACAAGTGATTCACACGTTAGCATCTGTCTGAATTCAGTAGGAACTCTGAAACAACACTCAGGAGATGAGCCCAGAAAAGGTGTCAACATGCCCACACAGCTCTGGCTTCAGTATTAACTGAAAATAAACATGCAAAGGTAGACGCTTGGTCCCATTGTAAAGACTTGCACTGCTCATTGGAACAACTCTTTTTGGCATGTGGCAAGGAGGACAGATCACCACCACTTCCATCCCCTGCTGAATTTTTTTTACTTCTTCCTCAAAGTGATCTCAGTGCTCTTGCTATGCAGAAAAGCCAGCTTTAAGGTTCAGTGTGGAATTCTCTTCTCACATACTTTAGACCATTATGGATACAACATCACCATTATTATTTCTGGATACGTTACTCTCATGCTCTAGGATATTACAACCTTCAACCATTTAAAACCTCACTACATTAATGAGTCAGACAGCAATTCTGAAGTACATAAGAGTCCATGAGCATCGGCTGGTTCTGACCCTTCTGCACTCAGCTTCAAAGAAGGTTATTTCACTGCAATTGCATGGTGCTTGGGCTCCAGGCTATTCACGCACTACCTTTTCAACCCAGAAACAGTTCAGTAAGCAGAAAGTTACATCTTGTCAATAGCAGAGAGGTCCTCTTGGGCTTCCACTTCTTAAAGCAGTAAAAGCACAGGTAATTATACCTCCATACTTTTTGTTACAAGGCAGCTCATAAAAATTTAAATCAATTTATAGGAGTTGGGGGTATACAAAGTGATCCGTCCTTCAAGTTAGTCGCAGCTCTGTCCTCAATTTGACTGTGCTTTAAAATAATCACGGGTGAAAGAGGACAATGTTTATCAAGATAATTACTTCTCATCTCCACAAACGGGTCTAACATTTGTTTCTTTTGCATCTTGCTGCTACAGGCTTTATTTCCATAGATGGTTTTGAAACTTGCTTTACCTCTATTGGAATGTGGACTTTGAATAATAAACAGTGGTAGCTACTACATGTGACATTACTCATGTTAAAATAATAGCTCTTTAAACATTTTAGAAAAGTTTTGCTAAGCCATAGGGAGTCTAAGAGACTGTAGTAAATTGATTTTAGCCTACAGACAACTAAAAATATGAATAAAAAGCAAAGAAAATTAAGTCAGAAAGCCACTATGAACTGCACATGATTGGACCAAATGTGGGATTTTTTGATTAATGATTTTCTTCAAGGCGCAAAGTTCTACTGCACGAATAGAGTCTGCACAGCAAGACATTCCTATGCTAGCAACAACTTATTTTTATTAAGCGTGTCAAGATTTATCACAGACTCTTCTGGCATACCTCTTTTCAGGAAATTCAACTCATACAGTTGTAGACAGCAACAGCCCTGTTACAAACAATCAGTGTTGTCATAATCAATCCTCTAGAAGCCAAGGTGTGATTTCCCCTTTCTCATGACCAAACAAAGAACATAAACCCAGTGTCTTCAAAGCAAAGCTCCCCTTTAGTGAAGTAGCAACCTTGCCTCCCTCTTCTCTCTTTCAGTATCACTCCTTCACCCTTTGAGGAGCAGCAAATCCTCCTTCTGAGAATGGATCTGATCTCCCCGGAGTTGCAAAAGCAGAATGAAAGTGGTCCAGAGAGAAAGGAACTCAGGATGGTCAATCCATAATGCATATTCTACTAGGTGTTTTTCCAGCTACCGAGTTGCACTTACGTAGGTAAGTGCATCTTACACTTGTCCTACTTTCGAATCTCTTCCATGCTTCTCAGGGAGTCTTGTCTTGTCTTTGAGGACCAGAGAGAGAATTAGCTCACAAGAACTTGAAAGCTGACACTCAATATTGAGTTTTCTCCAATAAGACACACAGTACAAACAAGAGACTACCCTGTCAGGGCTAAAAACACCCCACAAACCATATGTACCAAAGTTGCTTAAGTTTCTCCCTATTGTTTGCCTTCCTGTTGCGTAAGCCATCTGCTTTGATCAAACTGCCTCACGTTTCCACTAGATATTCCACTACCATGAAAGGCCCTGTAAGAGTAAAGAGAATACTCTCAGGAGCTCCATTAAGTCTCAAATTGTTGCCTGCCTCCTTTTGCTAAGCAGCTTTCAGACCAATTCCAGAAGTGCAGTAACACCTCTCCTGCAACTTTTGCATCTCCCTTCACTTTTTTTACTACTTACAGCAAATTGATATATCAGCAGTTTAGCATGATTGCACCTAAACCACTCATTTTATTTTTAGTGACTGAGGATATGGGCAAGGCTTGTATTTCCTTTGTGCTCCTGGATGGTCATTTCAGCATCCTGGACATAATATTCCATCATTTTCTTCTTGGATATAAAAGCAAGCATTAAGAGCCCTTCCTTCCCACCAAATGTTTTCTGTAGCTAATGCAAACTCATCTACCTCAGGCTTTGAGAAATATATTGCATTAATGCTGGCACTGAGTTTTTTAGTTATTCATTTGCAGACCTGTTATTAGTGCAGAAAGTTTAAGTCTGCTTGGGGGAAGATATTGAAGGTGAAGCACTTTAATAATTTCTTTAAATTCTTAGTTTTAAACAATGCTGAAGGCCTTGTTAGTGTACAGAAGGCTACAGCTCTCTTACCAAGCTCAAGCCTGCTTTTCAATCATTTAAGGCAGAACAGATTGATCGCCCTTTTGGGGGAATGGGATTCAAAGATAAACAGACTGCTAGTGGAAGAAACTGATGTGGAAGAACTGTTGTTAGTAGACTTAGAGCAAGGGCTTAAGTTACCATCACTATATTTCAGTGACAATGCCATAATAAGCATCTTGCTTGCTGAATCAAGTTTAGCATTCTGTTCCTCTCCTTCAAAAGACACATTTAATCTCTGGAAGTCCAAAAGACACAGATTTTCAGCACTTCCTGAGATGAGGATGCTGTCTTGCTAATTCTCCACCATGTTTGTTTCATTTTGAAGAAATAATCTTTTAATGACTTAATACCATTCAGTCTCCTCTTTTCTACTATTCCCATTCCATTTCATGCTGTGACAGCATTGTGTGCCCCTTCCCACCTGCTGCCCCACGCCATGGGCTGTCGAGGCATCTGAATTGAGCCTGGGCCTTCGATCCTGCAAGATATCAAGTTTAGGGATTTTAGCAGCATTCAGAAAATGCTGTAATTTGGACTCCTGCAGAACAGTCACTATCCCTTCACCTCTTTTTGAGGGCACAAGATGCTTGCTACTGCCAACTGCCACCAACCTTCCAGGCATGCTGATCTGGCCCCCCATATGTCACCTCCTAAAGTTTCCTCAACAGTTTTGGAAACTCTCTCAAGCTACATCTTTACAAGCTGCCAAATTTAGCTTCCAGAGGACCATGAGAGCTAAAACAAATGAGCGGTTCCTTACAAAGTATGTGCACTACACTTTAAAAAAAAAATAATAAATTCCACATTACTTGGACATGCCTCTACGAGAATAACCAATATCTGCGGGCAAAATTCCTCCCAGTCTTCTCCGTGCTCCATGTCCTCATGTCTGCAGGACCATCCATTCATTCCTTTACCTCACTGTTTCTGCTTAATCTTCCTGGCAGCAAATTATTGCTTCTACAGCCCCTCAAGAGAGGTACCTGAAACTAAACTAGACCTAGCATCCTCTGAGACAACTTCAAAGTACCATGAGGTGACTTGTCGCTTCACAAAAGCTGTTATCACTCTCTAATTGTAGAAAAACTGATTCCCGGTGCCACACCCAGCCTCCTGGTGTAAACTCACCTGAATGGTGACCCATCACAATGAAGCCCTCTTCACAGCTCTCCTCCTAGTAAGATCAAACCTTTACAGACATCAAAGGAAAGATTACAATGTAGTATCCAAGCTCTCAGCTACATCCCAGAGCCACAGTGCACAATACAGTACAGCTTGCAGGAAGAGCCTTCTTCGCAAGTTTCCAAACATTTAATAATGCATTCCAACGACCTCCTAAATTAAGTACATTCTTATGCATATATTCAGTCATCCATTTCCACTATCGATCATCATGATGAATCACAGTAATAAGTTTAAAACAAGGGAGGAAACACCCAAATGCACCTCATGATTAAAGCTTTGTCTGTATTTTCAATTTCAGGACTACTCGCACCTCAACTCTGCTCCTGTCCCAAACATCCCTTAAGGCTCTGCTGCCCAGCCAGCCGCTCCTTACCTTCCTTAATCACACATTTACCAGACTTCCCCCCCATGCTTAACAGCATTTCCACAGTGCTTCTGTTTTCCAGCTACCACTTTCAGAAGTCTGGCTCTCAGTTAAACCTTTATTTAATATTAAAGCCCTTTTCAAATATTTTATATAAAATTAACTTGAATCCAATTGGGGAGGAACAAGAAGGATATGCCTCTGTTCAGCTAAATACTATTCCAGACAAGCAAAAGAAACTGAGTAAAGATCTTTAAAAACATCGACACAGAAATTTCTTTAAAACTGAAAAAAGAAGCACAAGGATGAGAAATTTTCTATACTGGACAGCTTCTGATTAGATGACAGGCAGAGGAGATCAGGACCTTGATAACAACATTCCAGCCCCAAGTATTCATTTTCTTTCTATTGCTGTAATGCTCCATGAGATAACTTGCATAGGCAGTTTTCCACAAAGCTGTTATACACAAGTGTACACTCTGAATAATGAACTGACATATTAGAAGTTATTAACATTTCCTGGCAACAAAAACACTCATCAGAAATTGAGAAATCCCAAAGGGCAAGCCTAGCTAACCAGGGGGCCATCTCAGAAAAGCTAAAACCATCACCTATCTGAAGTACTTACCACAACATTTCTGTAAAAAATTCCACCACACATGATTCCAGCACAAGCTCTTGTCCAGAAAACGCTGGTACCAATGGAAGAAACAGATGAAAGACTACTGGTTGATTGACGGTTTAAATTGGTCATTCTGCTTCCTGTGACCTATATAAAAAGCCCTCCTTAAAAGTCCAGGAGTTAACTCATATAGATATTATGTCAGATATAAATATTCTAACATAGCCTGTTTTAAGCAGTAATTAAATGTATTACAATCTCAGTAGCTACAGGCAAGGAATCTGATCTTTACTGCAGCTTCCATAGCAGATTAATTACATTAATTCAGTTAACACACACAAGGTTAAAACTTCTATTACTCCAAAACATAACTGTGGAAAGTATGTGCAGCCTCTTGATCTCCTCACAGTACCGATATTAGCATCAAGAGGACAGGACTTCCTAAGAAGATGGGACTGCTGACAGTACTGACCAAAGACATCAACCTGTACTGCCCAGCAGCCAACAGCCTGCCCAGGTCAGTGCTCTCCCTCTGCAGGATGTGGTACTTTGCTGTTCTCCATGTGGAAGAGGTCAAATGGGTCCCTGCTCACAAGGGTTAGGAATGTGACAGACAGGGATGCTGAGCTAACCAACCCCTGCTCTTTCTTGGGGATTCCAGATCACAGTCCAGGTATACTGTTAGCAAGGTACAGAGGAGGTTTAGCTGCTATGGGTTGCTAGACATACTATCCAAGGTGGCTCCCACTGCGTCTGCTCTGGGTCTCAGCCACAGGTTACCTAGCTTTTTGCACCTGCACATATCTTGATTCTCTACAAACTAATGAACTCTGCAAAGTGCCTCATTCACTGTGACCCTGCCACAGTTAAACTTAACAGCAAGTCGGCTTGTTTAACAGCATTTACAAAGAAGACAGCTTGGCAGAGACTTGTCTCTTGGGTAATGTGCCAGATTCTTTAAACTGGGGGGAACAGAAGGAAAGCTGCTTAACTTCTTTCTCCCAGTTCTGTGAAGGCAAAGGTGTCTTTCTTGTATCCCCTTGAGATGTCTGAATCAACAGGCAGTTTTCACCACTGTTGCTTCCGCACAGCTACTAACTGGTCCAGGGAATACTTCTTCTACAACCATGACAGTACCACAGCTGCCCTCAGCCAGTTTCCAAAGAGAAAAAGCTCACCTTTATTGCACAATGGATGGACATGTTCATTTTAAGAATTCATACTCAATAGTCACATCAGCAACAACTCAAAGCAGAAGCTTTGCTCAGCTAACATGGCAAAAAAGATTGAGTTCAGAAAAATTCCTCTTTCTGTAGAGAGTAAGAGAGACTTTAATTCCACTTTTAACAAATTACAAATTGGCATGCCACTTTCAAAAGCACTGTACCAATCCAAGTGTTCCCACAAAATAATCCCAGAACATCTGCATCTTTGTAGTACTGAGGTTTGACACACTCAGCTGAGTCTGCCATACTGAACAAGCTTCCTCTCCATCAACATTGCAAGCTGCTGTTTTGCAGACCAGAATAGTCAGCTTCCCCAGATAAGGCAGCTCCTTCCTGGAAATGGAAGATAGAGCTGCCTTATCTCAGGAAAGGGAAGAAAAAAGGTCACTCTTCACTAAGTGGCAAAGTTCTCACCTCAAAAGCTTTGCCCCTTGATTAGCATGGAACAACCGAGGTCATGGAACTTTTAATCAGATGCCTACATAATTACTAAATCGTTATTAATTATATCAGAGAGTTGAGACCTCAGAGGAAAGGCAAAGCAAACAAAGAACCCAATGAAGCCTCCTCTGTTGTTGAAAAAATGTGGTAATTAAAAGTCATGAGTGCACCAAAGAGTGAGGGAACTGCATCACAGTGACTGTTCAGGACTCAGGAGTGACTTGCATACAAAACAACAGGCTTGTCTCCCCAGGGAAATTACAGGGAACTCTGTTATAAAGCAGCAAGTAGGAGAAGAAAGAAAAAAAAAAAAAAAAAAAAAAAAAAGAGATGGAGAAAGAACCATTTCTTTTATCCATAGCTTTATTTGCACCACAGAGAGGGAGAGCACTACCAGCCAGTCCCAAGTTTTAGAGGTACCTTCCACATGTTTCTGGCAGATCTAGAAAGCCTTCTCCCAGCCTTGTATCACGAAGGGTTCCCATACTGAGAAGTGCACAAAAGAACGAGACCTTGTGTTCAACCTAATCCAGCCCACATACACACTCCTGGCCCTTGCCCAGGAGTCCTTACCCAATCAAAGACTATTCCGATGAAAAAAACTTTATTTGCCTCAATGACCTGAGCTGAGCCTTAGTGACCACCCTTGCCCCAGAGCCTGCTCTTCAAAGTATCAGTATAAAAATCAAAGAACTTTAATCTGCCCTTAAAAAAACAAAAACCTCAAAAGAATAAAGAATGCCATGGTCTTGCTCACACCGTAATAAATCAAACTGGATAGTCATGATCCCCACTGAAACCAGAGCAAGTGTTTTTCCTAATCATGCTATTAGAAGACAAATGCTGATCTGTTTCTATATCAATGATATGATACGCCATCACAGGGCACTGAGATATCAAAGATGGCATTGGATGAAAAAAAGCACCATGCTATTTATCATCATTTGCAGGCAAACACAAGAATCTCTCTGATCTGCTATACAGGTAGTCTTACAGATCCAATCCTAAAGATGACCATATGCAAGAGGTGGCAAGTCTGGGCCCAGTCCCTGAAGAGATCAGTTTAGATGGATTATAGTGAGAAGAACAAACACTCTCATGTTCTCTGCCCTCCCAACATCCAAAAAGAGTAGTGGAAAACACAGGAAGCCCAAAGAGAACAATTTATAAAGCCCAGAGATCAGAACAAAAACATTTTCTACTCCACTGCTCCAAATACAATGACTCAAAAAGACATATCTTCAAGATACTCTAAATAAGAAACTCTCCCATTTAAAACATCTGCAAGAAGGAATAAAGGATAACTGTAGCAGAAGCAGTAATGCAATTTGTGAGTCTGCCACTGAATAAAAAATTAATAACCATCCTCTGGCTAACTGCAGCCATTTCATTATGCTTAACTTTGACAGACCTGAATCCAATAAACTTTTATTGAAGTGCATCTGGTTCTTCTTTAACCCTTTTCTCAACTTCCAATGCTTGCCGATGCAGTGCCCTTTCACTGCTGCAACCTTATCACAGCACTCTGCTTCCTATTGCTGAATCCTAAGCTCCCAACCCCACGTGACAGCACCGTACCTGTTGAAGATATCTCCTGACACCTTTTGCAGATACTGAAGTGCATCTGCCACCTGCTGAACAGCCTCCTCTCTGCGTAAGTCCGGTTGGATCAGGGGGACCGAGTAGGTCTGCCCTTCCAAAAAGTGCTTCTGGGCAACAGTAGCCATTGTGCCTAAAGGAAAAAGCAAATAGGTCATTACAGTAAACACACTTCCATTTTATCACAGCTTCTAATTCAGGGACTTCCACTCTCTGCTCCCCTATTTTAGAAAAGCATTTGCAATGCAATCAGTGAGCTGAGGAGGCACAAGTAGTAAGGTCGATATTTTGGATTTTTAATAAATCCAAGGCAGCTACAGTGATGTGGGAGTCTCTTGCTTATCTGAATGCTCTTGAGAACCATAATTTTATCTTTGGCATGATACTTAACAAATCTCTGCTCAGTACTGTGCTGAAAACAAAGACCACACTTTGGAGCAAAGTCAGCTCAGGGTGGTGATGAGACTCGTCAGAAATCATACTGTCCCCTCCTTCCATCCTCATATTCTAGATGGATATATTTCAGGTCATTCAACCCTATTAGCAAAATGCAGTACTTCATCTTACACTTCTTCTCCAAGAAACACAACCACTGCTCTCTTCCTAGAACAGCAGCTATGAAATTAAAGGGCATGCATGTGCACACAAGTCCTTGCTCCAGGTAGGTTAATGAGTTCTTCCACTCTGAGACTCCCAGGAGCTGCTCGTTGCTTCTGGTGACTGGATTTTCCCTTAGCAACTGTCTTGAAAGAAGCCTCCTTATGTTAGGATCCTTTGATATATAAAACCTAAATGGTCACTGAAATACTTCAGTCATGTTCAACACATGCACCACAGCACTGTGCATGTTCCTGGCTGCAGCTGAGCCAATACCACTGCTCTATGGTTCAGCCCAGAGAAAGCTTATCACCCATATTTCCATCCGGCCAGCCTTACCTCTCCCTCAACAATTCCCGAAGAGCCTGCCTTCCATGGTCTTGCTCACAAAAATAACAAAAAAGTTCCTAGGACACAGAGGAGGGTCTAGAGAAGCAATCCTTTTCTCTGACCACATTAGAAATTGTAAACTCACAAATACATTATGGTTAGGACAGTCTGATTAATGAATACATCCATACACTTTTCTAAGACAAACTCTGCTGCTAGGCCTACACAACTCCCTTCAAACTTGTTTCCTCTGTGTGTCTTGCTCATTCAGACTGTAAAAAACCCCACAGTCTACAGCTGCTTATTATAGGGTTTCATCACACAGAGTGCTATACATCTGTACAAGAAAATATTCATTAAGCTGAAGAGAAGCAAAACAACAGAGGATCAAAAAGTCAGGTATCAGAAACAGACAGAGATATCTCAGGACACAACTCATTCCCTCCATGTTACTTGGAGGTCTGCAGGATCTAGTCCAGGGAGCACTGCTGTGTGCAAACTGTATTCCAGTCCGTACAGCAGACCAGGCTGAGAAAAACATAGAACACAGCCCATACTGTAGAAATTCACAAAACAAGAGCCTGAGCAGATAGTTACAGCAGAAAACAACTGTTTAATAGGTGAAAATTAGAGTGGTCTTTGCACATTCTTTAAATTCCCTAGCTTGCTTCACAAAATGAAAAGACAGCAGATAGACTTGCCTGCAGCCATTCCTCTACATTTAAGAAACACCATCCGCCCTTTCCAAATTTGTCCTTTCAGATCCTACCACAGCAGATTAGGAACGACTTTCTGTAAATGTGATGTGGCTGTTGTTGTTTTGTGGGTTTCTTGGTTTTTTCGTTTAGTTTTTTGGGAGGGTTTTTTCTGGGGGGGGGGGGGAATTGGCTGGGGTTGATTTTTTGGAAGGAGGGGCAGCATGTTGAATAAGGAATCATACAAGAGGTAAAAGAAGGAAGAAACATAGCAGCCTTTCTGCAGATAACAAATTTGCAAAATCAAGCCCAGCCATCAGAAGACCTGGCTCTGCTGCAGGAAGCCTAGACCTATTCTGTTTCACTTCATGCATCACTGGCTGCCAGACTGTATCCACACGCTTTAGCAGCAATGTTTGCACACTGATTAGTCTTCTTGACTGGGCCTATTCAGCAGGCAGGAAATTCTTATTTAGAGTTGTAAAGCATACAAATTAATCTGAGAGGAGTACAGCTAATTTTGAGACGGCATTTCTTGATCTGCCAACCACAACCAAGCTTGAGCCCTTCTGCTTTCAAATCCACTGTTTGACTGACAACGCGGAACAAAGCGACCAGACAACCCAGACAGCGTGCAGTTACAGGATACTTTGGTTCCAGCAGCAAAACAAGATTGCGATCCTCCCTGCCACTGGTCACAACTCTTCTGTTGCTGCTGATGGTCAAGATGCCTATTTTAAACTCAGATGAGCTCAATGACCCAATTTACCACAGCCAGATAAACAGCTGTAATTGCCCAGTCATGAAACAGAGCGGAAAGCTGGGGCAAGAAGGGGACTTCTTAAACTTGCTTCACTACCAAAACCATTATCGTGTAATGGCAAACCTGCCCCACCGGTTGAGGTCAAGCTTTTCACCCCTTGAGGCCAGATAAGATTATACAGCCCCAGTATGATTTCCTAGACTCATCAATTCTAGTTCTTTTAGTGACCCGTATAAAGCCAAGCTCAGTTCAGCTGCTGACTGACAGATGCTCACACTCAGAAGCAGCACTCCCCTAGCTCCCACCAAACTATTTCTTTCCTTGCACTCAGAAGCTGCAGACTGTTCTTCAGGACCCATTGCCCCCTTGCAAAGAGAGGAGCACACAGTAGTGGGGCAAAGCAGGAAAAGCCGTGGATGCTCCTGCTCACACTGTCAAGGGTCAGCAGTCAGTAAACCAGTTTCACAGGTTCTTGACGTAACCTCTCACACAAGCTCCAGATTCTCACCTTCCCTAAAAAAATATGTTAGAGAAACATGTTAGACTCTGTGGGAACTGCTACCAGAGACAGATTCAAGAGACAATTCTTTCTATGAAAGTTAACAAGTTAGAGATTTATAGCAAGGAACAGGAAAAACAGCAACAGCCTTCTAAATGCCTCGACCTGGGCAAAATCCCATGCTACAGCTACTATTTACCTCTTGTGACCAAACTAACCAGAGAAACAAGCAAGTCTTACAAACACTTTGAGTAAAGGCCTGACCATATCGTTAGAATAAAGCAGAATTGCGTCCCCTATCAGATGAGGCTGAAGGAGCAAGGAAGATTATAGTAGGGAAAATTCAAAATACTCCCAACAAAAGTCAGGAAGGGAAGCGAAGACTGGCTGTCACTCAGTAAGACCGGATCATCCTTTATCTCAACCTCCAGTGCACTGAGAAGGATGCAGCACACTTCTTTATAATGGTCCATTATCAGAATTAGGCATTACAAAAACCAAAGTGCTGCACATTAGAACTATCTCCACTCTCCCACCCTGCCCAATGGATGCCAAGCCTTCATGTAACATACACACAAAAGGTGCAAATAAACTGTTCATATCTTACACGTGGAAGTGACTTCCAGCAAAGCAACAAACTGGTTCCAGTATCACTCCTGAACCTCAAAGAGGGAGCTGGCGTTTTTCAGTAGGAAGTAGAGCATCCTGGAGTTATGACGGCCAACATGAACTACTCAGATGCTACAGTGAGAAATGGGCATATAAAACTCCAAAGCAAGTATGATTCAGAAGAGCAGATGTCAGATCACCCAAGAGATTTAATCATTAGTGGTGTGACCACCTGTGGGTCACAGATGGCAGAAGAAATAGCAACATAACACTTTTTCTTTGTGATCAAAGAGGCTCTGGAAAAGATATGCAGCATCTGGGGGCTCCAGCCACTCTTTATTCAATTATTTTTTCTATGTCAACTTTCATGATCAAGACAAATGTACTCTGGTGTTATATAATAACCTCATTTGCCTTATTAAATTGCAAACAAAGATAAAACATTGTTTTCTCACTGCACCACCTGCTTATGAGTGCTATATCCTGATTTGGAAGTTCTGACTAGAGCTAGCAACTGCTCCGATTTGCACTTTTGCTGTAAGCTGTCTATACCCTTAACCTCAAACAAGCTGGTACAAAGCTCATCGGGGCTGGTGGCTATCCCTCTGTGTCCAAAGCTGCTCTCTCCCTCTCAACTCCAACATTCACACTAGCAAAAGCTGAGCGAAACAACAGCAGTGGGAAATGCAAAATTAGTCTCCACCAGACTGTCTCACCTTTCTGGAAGACTTACACCAGACAGGCTGAGCACTCCAGGGTTTTCAGAAAATAATTTGGCTGCCCTCAACACAGGCAGAGACTGTAATGATGTATACAAGCACTTACCAGGTGTATACTTTGCTATGAAAATAAAGGGAGAATAAAGCAAGCTACCAACAATACTTGCTTTCTTAACATGCTTCAAGGGATTAAAAAAGGGGGTTCAGGGGAGAAGAGGGCCTAAATACTTTGAAAAAAATCACTGTGTATTCTTCAAAGGTACAAGGGCTATTTCAGCAATTACTGTGCTGCTGCTTCTGTCACTGCCCTGGAAAGGCAACATGATGTAAAGGTCTTTAATTTTCACATACAGTAACATCTCCAAGAAGTGATGGGCTATCTCTAGCCCTCTGTCTCTCCTTTGTAGGACCTTAATAAAAGATCAATGCCTTGTAGCCACCTGCAAGGATGCAAGGACCAGCAATATACAACAAAGCACGAGTCTGCATATCCCTTACCACATACCACTAAACCACTATCATGAGAATGGTTCCACAGTGGGAACAGACCAAGTCACAAATGAACTACATGCTAAGATTAAAACAGAAAATGGAGTAGAGACAGGCTTTGGGCATAGCTTACCACAAGGTGCTGTCTCTTGTGACAGAGGTGAGTCACATGCATATCTTGGTTCAGTCAGAAGTGATCCCAAATTCCTCACTGACAGTAGTTTCTTACATGGAATACTTTCACCAAGTTTATGTGTACAAATGTTGTCCCATCCTGACTGACAGTAACAGACGTCTGTTATTTTCACTTTCCTCTGCTCCAATCTAGCATACTACATCAGGACATTGCTCACAATAACTAAGTGTGGCTTTTAGAGCTCACAAAGCTCTCAGCTGCTACAATGTCTGTTGTGTGTCTCATCACAAACTTCTACTACTGTACACTTAACTATGGTACTCTGTAGTACTGTACTTAATATACTGCTACATCATCCTCATTCTCTGCTTTCCACAGAATTTCAAATAATGATCAAACCTGCTGGCATATTCAAGTCATACCTTAGTTGTACTAGAAGCTTGCTCAGAGGCCACTCCAACAAAATATATCAGAATGAACTCCTCCAAGGAAAAAATATTAAAAAAAAAAAAAAAAAAAGACTATTTCATCACTTTGCCCTCCACAGAATCACACTCCTGCAAGTTTACCAGATGCAAATCCCAGGAACTGTATTTTAAAGAGAGACTTAACATGCTACAAAAGCAAAACATGGCATTGCGTATGCCCCTCCTGTTAAGGGACAGGATAATGCACTCACACAGAAGTAGACACGCAACTGAAACAAAAGCTAGAAGTTGCTTACAACCTGGTGGTAAATGCAGCACAAGAGCCTATATGTAAGTCCTGTTCAGCAAGTGATCATTCTGTCCTGTGCTGACATTCACTGGAGGGGTTGAAATTGAGCAGAGCACACAACAGGTAACCACCCCGGGTAGGACAGCAAGATATATTTCCAGCGGTGAGACAAGAGGTTTACCACAAGCCCTTGTGCTATATCAACTTTACCTTTTTTTTTTTTTGGGGGGGGTGGGGGGGCGGGGGCAGGCAGGGAGGAGAAGGGAGGAGAGAAGCACTCTGATAAGTTAAGAGGATGAAAAGTCTATTTATATTTTTTAATTAACCATGTTCTACAGCATTATTAAGCCGCAATCAAAGATGCAGATGGTACTGATTTGATTGGCAAGAGGTGCACTGTGCTGAATATTAAGGAATTGTGCCCCTATAAATAGGTCTAATCACCATCTGAAGGCTAGAAGGTAGTGATGAAAGAAAGCATTAATAAGACCACAATTAGGCCGCGCAGCAGGCTGTACTCCACTAGGGTGCTCATGCTACTAGACGTCTCTTATAGTAGCACCTTCAAACTCTGTTGTAGATGTTACTGCTTTGGGTCTCAAGACCTCTAATAGCTATTTCAGACAAAGCTGTGAAGAGTGGGGTTTCTCCATCTTTGGAGGGCCTGGCATCAGTCAGAATTTTATTTCCAAGTACTGTTTCTGGAGCAAGAGAGCTCTCCATTCCAGCTGTCTGACCCTGCTCACTCTCAATGAGTGAATTAAACTGCGCAGCTGGAGCTCCTCAGGCATAGAGACTGGCAAGGGGTGAAGGAAAAGTGAGAAGTTTCAGAAGCTGTTGCACTCCCTCCCCCTCAGAGCAGCAGGAGCACACCACAGCCACATCTACATCACAACGTTAACCTAGCCACAGCTCTGAAAGCCACTTCTGTTCCTCTGCTCCAGCTTTAGAAAGAGAGATACTTAATCTCATCAACCTCATACTTTCAGTCTGTACTCACAGTATAGCATTACCTGAGAACAGCAACAACAACAAAATATCCATGTAGAAAATGAATCCTACAAGGCATCAACTGCTACATGCTGATACTTCAAAAAAGTTGCTCATGATATGGGACTGCCTGAACAGCTAAAAGGAGTCAGCTTCCCACATCACACCATGGCCCTGCAGAAACAGCAGAGCATTGAGGAGTCTGACCTGATACACAGCAGGATTTGGGGGCTCACACTGCATTTCACACCCTGTGCGTCCTGGCCTTGCAGGTCAATAGTCTGCATGGAAATGGCAGGAGCAGATTCCATCACTGAGGCAGTCTCACCTCACCCATCCTAGCAGCAGCTGCAAGAAAAGGAAAAGCTTTTTCTGCTGCACTGGTAGGCAGCCACCAACTACCCAGGGATATAATGCCACTCAGCTTTCCATATCCAAATGGTGTAGAATTACTGGCAGTTACCACATATGCAGTATCTCGCATACCCAGGTACCACAGGAACACTGTGTCGCACCATGATGTCAGCTACACTGCTGGGTGCCTTTTTGCTAGCTGTACCTACATAATACTGATATATGTTTAATTCAGCCCAGCATACCTTGGGATCTGCATGAAAGGTACCCAAAATCCATCCAATTTGAAATCCATGTTTTGTTCAACCTATTGACTCCCAACATGCTACTAGAAAAAGGTATTAAGGTAATGCTATGAAGATACTCACTTTTGGAAACAGTAAGAGAGACTCTGGTATGACATTTGCATCTAAAACGCTACATTTTTTTTCCCCCAGTTAATTCCTGAAGTTGCACAGGAACACAACAAATAGGCTGCTTTGCAACAAAAGAGAGGCTTACTGAGAGAGTTTCTGTAAACTGATAGGAACATGTCTGCCTGGAACATGGGCTGTGTCAGAGACCAGCAAACACCTGTTGCTACTTACGTGTTTGTCCTACCCTGCTGTTTCCAGAATAAAAACCTATCTGTACGTGATCCTTCCTGAACACTCAGAGCTACCAAAGGAAAAGCACCAGCCTGTCAAAAACCTACTTCTGAAAGTGTGAGCCCAATATTTAAGGCAGCCTCTCTCAAGAAGCCACGGCCTGTTAACCCCTTTGGCTCAGACACACTGCTTTGAAAGAAACAGTAGGTACTGCAGCTACTAAAGACAGATGAAATCTATGAGCAATATGACATTAAGGTAAAGACATTATTGACAGGTTACTAAATGCACATGGAGGACTTAGTTGAATCTTGAGTCAAATAAGTGTGGGCCTGAACCAAAAGATCAACAGACTCTGTGTTCATTCTCAAATGGAGACTCCCCCTTTCCCTAAAAACTACTCAAAAACATTTAGATTTGTTGATTTGTCACACACTAACACTGCCCTATTTCACTTAGGCTAAAGAGAAAGAATTAAAATTCGAGACCTCAGAGCCCAGCTTTACAATAGCATATGGCAACTCCCTTGCAAATTGCAAAATACCTGACATTTAAAGATGGATCACACAAAATCAAATGGTATCAACTCTCCAGAAGACAGAATGCTATTACATTAAATTGTTTTTTAAAGAGAATCTGAAAGGTAGAGACTTAAAAAGAATTTAGAGGTGCACTTCAATCCTCTCAGCTCCACAAGCTAAGATGGTCGCTAAGCCACTGTAGCCTTCAGGACAATCCTTCCTCTCACTGCAGAGCTCTGCTTTGCAAAGCACAGACAGCAGCCCTCGCTACTGTGAGGCACCGAGCTGCAGGCTGCATCACCTTGTTGAGAAAGTCCTGTCCTCGAAGCACAGGCTGAAATTGATTTCCTTCAGCTGGATACATAGAGCTCATTTTGACAGACAGATGTTGGTAACTAAAGTTAACCAGATAACCCACTCTGCAACTGTCACCTTTGGCTTTCACCATTAATGGAGACAGTCAGGTGCTGTAATGAACAATTGATCCGACTCTAAGGAAGCCATCTAAAACTGACCAAAAGCACTGTGCTATAGTCTGTCTTCCCTTTCACTCACTATTTATTATAAAAAAAAGCCTAAGCAAATAGCTTAGCTACACCTGCCATACAGGCATCAAAAGTAATACTAAGAATCCCAGCCCCAAACGTCCAGACACAGCTCTTCATTTGATTTCCTAAATGGGGACACTTTGGTTTTATATGCCTAAAGTACACAGAAGCCACTGGCTGTGCCAGAAGTCCCTTGGAAGGCCATTTCCCTGCAGTAAGTTCTCGTAACTACTTAAGTGTCTCAAAAGCAGGCTAGCTGAAACACTGGTGCAGAGCTTCCTCCAGAATGTTTGGTTCAGAAAAATGAGGAGCTGCTCAATCTTATCAGAGCACAGCAACAAATACATACTTCAAAAAACATGGCACTTTCCTAAAATAAATAAATAAACATCCAGTTAATTTTTCCCTCTAATTTTCTGATGCAAAATCAGCCTCAGTCTCCTGCAGAGTGGCCTTAGCTGCAGATCTCATGATTTCCACATCTCACTGCAACAAACCGTAGCTAGCAACGTCCTATTTTCCACCTTCACATTCAGTACCCTCTGCTCCAAAGTTCTGGAGTTTTACAGCACCCATACCCCACGTGCACTGTGTTACAACAGATCCTGAGATGTTTAATGAAGGCAACAACCAAATCAAACTGGCAACCAAACCAGTTCCTGCTCATTTTATACATTCAAAAGCAAATGCAATGCTTGCATTTCTGCAAGATGACAGGAGGGGAACTCACTCACTATAAGGAAATGTCTTCAAGCCTGTTCACATTTGCTGGAAGAAATATCCCTCGGAGTAGCCTGGTTGATAGGAGATGACAAAAGGCTGGGTCAAAAGAATGACACTTGGGGAATCAATAACCTACTAGACAAACTGCTGGATGGACTATTTTCTGGTAAAGGTTACCTTGTGAAGAAGCCTAAGCAGAGCTGATTAGCTATAGAAGTTGCTTTTTCAGTGATAAAAATTATTCCCTTCAAGCTCAAACATCACAGCCATGGCAAATGTCACAATTTCAGACATAATTCTCTTCTTCCTCTGCACACTATCTTTAATCTAAAAAAAATGATAAAAAAAATCTGTCTAGCTTTCAGGCTTATCTCAGTACTACTTTTCCCCAGCCCTCAATTTCTACCCTTCTCTTTTACTGCTCAGGCTGAGCGTGCAGTGACTGTAGTTACCTGGTACTATCAGAACCCAGACTGCAGATCAGATCCCAGGGATTATCTGCTTTTAGTTTTCTCGCCAATGAACTCCTGAGTTGAAAGAACAGCACTTCTTATCTGAAGGAATGAAGATTGAAAACTCAGTTTAAATATCCAGAGTGATAGAAGAAGGGCAGATGCTAAGAATGGCAGCTGCTGCTGCTCTGGGAGTGCTTCAGGCATTTTTCTGCCTGAGGGCTCTTTGGAGATGTGGCTGTTTCCCCCCAACCAAAGAACCCCAGGAATAAAGAGGTATATCAGGCAGCCTTTACATCTCAGCTTTGCTACTCAGACAAGACGAACATAACTAAATGTCAGGAGAACTTATCAGCCCTTAGCTAACCTTCCAAAAAAGAAGTCTAAGCAAGGAACAGTTGATCGAACACCTCTGATTCAGCAGAAAATCAAAATGCAGAAAGCCTCTACAAGGACATGCCAAAGCCACTTTGCTTCCAGCCCTTACCTCAGGCAAGGACACCACTATCCGCTCCACTTCCTTTGATTGCTGAAGGAAGGCTCCATATTTCTGAGACCTGGCAAGAAACAGGGGCAGTTGTAGCTTCTGCCCCATCTACTGCAGGATAGGTCAATCCTTTCTGCAAATCACTGCCAGCAACACCCATTGCACAGACTAAATTAAATAAATAGGTCATCTCAAGCTAACTCCTACCTGACATTTGCTTGAATCACTTGAAATGTCACAACCACAGCTGGCACTGTCCCACACTTCTTGCTGGAAGCTGCACTATAGAAGCAAGCAGAGTCAAGAATTAGCCTACTCTCCCCAGGAAAGAAAAGCCTCCTCTTCTGAAAGAGGCCTCTGGGAAAATCCAGGTGCTGTCCAACTACACAACATTTGAACCATACTATTAAAAAAAAAAAAAAAAGTCCTGTCATCACAACAGGACTCCTGTTCATTACTAAAATAAATACTAACAATGATCACCACTGCTGGATGTGGATTCACAATCCATCAGCAGCCTTTCTTCATGCGCACAGCTAGGTCTAGTAACCCTGTGGTCTTTTTACTGTTGGCTGACTCATTCTTTATTTTTAACACAGAAAAAAAATTAATGCAATAAATGACATTTATCACCACACCACTTGGGTTCACTTGCCAACACTGACAATGTGTTTTTATGTGACAAATAGTTACATCACCACAGCTACCAGCTTGGGAGTGAGGAACTTGTGCAAATTAAAGGCAATTCATATCAAAACTGATTTGCCAGTGCTCAAGGTAGCAAACTGTGTGGATGCACTGATGGACTAGAAGTTACATTTTCCATAATCTGTGCTGGTTTTTTAATTAGGTGATAGTTAATGGTAACCAACTGGTACTTGGAATAGTACAGAACCCACAACTCTATTACAAGCCATTAGCTAACTTTCTGGGTTAAAATAATGTAACCTATATCCCAGAGTCCTCTGACCCTCTGTCTTAGGCATCTTTCTCATTACTCCCTTCAGGCTGCAGCATCTGTCTGTCTATCCCTACCGGGTACCTAACCTACAGGTAGAGAGGGCATCACCCTTCCCAGACCCCAAAGTCCAATATTGGGTCCAGCTGTCCTATACATCATCGCCAACTTGACATTCCATGCTCCATGCCTGCCTGGCAGGATCTCCAGTCTTTTTCGTGGCTCAGCACTGAAACACTGCATAAGAAACATAAGAAAAGAGTTTCTAAACCTGTTACCCCAGACAAACAGGTACGGTACGACTCTCATTTGACATTACCAAGCTCTTTTCTCTACGACCTGACGGGGCCCCGACGGGCAGAGCCTCTGGCCACCAAAAGCGTCTCACCGGAGGGTGAGAGGCCGCAGACCCCACGACAGCCGCTCATAGGGCGCTGCGGCCCCGCTCAGGCCCACCAGGAGGGTCCCCCCCTCACCGCCGAACCCGATCGAAGCTGTTCCTCTCCGCGCTGCGCCGCGGGGACACTCCTCGCACCAGGCCCTCCTCGGCCCGTGAGCCCGACCAGGCCGCCCCGAGCCCGCCCCGGGCGCGGGACACGGAACGGCGGGGGGAAGGAGGGCCCAGCCCCGCCTAACGCGCGCTCCCTGCCGCGCCGCGCCGCACGCCCCTCACCTGCCGCGAGCCAGCCACGCCCCGGCGCCAAGCAGAAAGCGGCGCTTGGCACCACTTCCGCCCCCAGTTGTCCGTCACTTCCGCCCGGTTTGGGTGCTCCTGCATCTCGCGGCAAGGCCCTGGGCCGACCAGGGGCGGGGTACGCATGCGCGCGGCAGAGAGTGGGGCGTGGGGCCTGAGGCGCCCTCAGGCGTCGGGGAGTGTCGGACATGTTGTGGGCCTCCAGCCGCCTGCCCTCTCGCGGGACGGGTGTTGCATCGTCTGCCCCGCCTGAGCCCCTCCCCGCCACTGCCACCCACCCGTGCAGGGTGGTGGGCAGCAGGAGCTGTCAGTTAGCCCTGTGACATGGCATAGGCCGCCCAGGCTCCTGGGAGCATTGCTGGGTGTCTCCTGAGGGAGGTGGTGGGCTTGCAGCGTACCTCCACAGATGGCTGCCCTGTCAGAGCACCGCGGTTCTGCGAGCAGTACCCCACCGCGAGGAGAAGGGGATGTTGGCACAGCCCTCGCCCTTGTACCTGCCCGCGTGTTGTGGAGTCAGGGTCTGAGAGAAGATCCCACGGACGATGTTTTTTTTGTTTCCACGTTCAGCCCCACTTCTGTGCCTCGCTGCTTCTCTGCTTCCACATCTCTGCTGCAGAGCACGGCAATCAAAAGAGGGAAGCTCTGACTCATACACTTGCTTGTTTTCTCTCTGGTGCTCATGTTTAGAGTTTGGCAATTTAAAAATTTACTTTATAAAATTGCAACTATTTTCCTAGGTTTTTTAAAGCATATTCCAGTTTGCTCTTGCGTCCCTTTTATACTCCCCTTGTGTGCACATCCAAGCAACCAAGTTATTCCAGAACAAACGCTCATGGAAAGTGAATTTCAGGAGTGCATCTGTATATATTAAAACCACATTTTAAAGGGGTATGTGCTACATGTGACAGAGGTATTTGCATGCTCATCCACTTTAGGAACAGAAACAATTCCTCAAGATTTATTTAAACACTTACAACTTAACACTATTTGAATGGCAAATACCAGTTTTTGAATGCACACAGGGAACATTTGTGATTGATACATAGCATTAAAAATAGTGCACCAGGGAAAAAATGAGGCAAGCCTCTTCAAACAGTGAATGCACTTGAAGACATCAGGATGCGCTCAGGCATATTCAGCTCAGGGGGTAAAAAGGGTAAATCGATTACATAAATTACCTGTTCCAGATTCTTTACTCGGTTCCACCTCTTTGCAGTGGGAAGCATGGACTGAAGCAGGGGAGCAGCGTTAGACCTGGTGTAGCTGCAAAGGAGATCAGGAGCCAGCAGCAGTGGTTTCCCCGTTTGAGAGCCTGCAGGAGAGTGCAGTGCTTGCTCCTGTGATGTTTTAATGACAGGCCTGGTAAGACCCATCGGTATGGAGAATGTAAGGGCATGAGGCCTAAGAGCTAAGGATCAGGGTAAGAGCTACGGAAACTCTGTGTAAAGGAAGATGGTTATGAGGAATGGAAAATCCTGCCAAAAACTCAAAGCAGACAAAAAAAGCAGATCTAGCTGAGTCTGAGCAAGGAGCATGTGTGTGGGTGTCAGGACCTGTCAAAAACAAAATAGGGAAGCGGATGTAAGAAGCAACAATCCAATCTATTCTGATCCATTTTTATTTATATACTGCTGACGGAAAACCCTCCAAGTGCTTTCTGCTGCTTGGGTAAAAATCCAATTCAATGCACTTACAAAATTCAAGAGAAAGCAAGAGGTGATGGCAGACTGACACAGTCTCTTCCCATGCCCCCTTCTCGACCACCCTGAGGCAGAAGAGCCAGCAGGTTTGCAAAATCCATCACTACAAAGCGAAAAGAGAGCTAGCACAGAAAGGGAAGACAGTGAATCTTAGGCCAGGCTGGCAGAGGTGATGGAGTGGCAGGGAAACAGTGAGCCCCACATGAGAAGCAATAGCAGGGTAGCAGTGGACTGCACAAAGCACCAGAAAGATGCTGGTAGCGGGCAAAAGGCCATAAATCGTAGTGGACTCCTGTGTAACCTTGTCATTTATCAACCTATGCAGACAAGACCTATCTAAACGGACAAAAGGAGGTGTTAATAACAGGACAGAAAGAGTCTGGAGACAAACCAGGAGAGCAGCTGTTTACCACTGTTTAATTCAACTGCAGAGGCACTAGTCTCTGCCCAGCTGCACATCTCAGCCCACACAACTGGCTGGTGGAGGCTGAGCGACACCATTCCCAGCCAGTGGAATAATGGACATGATTTCTTCTCTCTCCAGAACAATGTTTATTGCCTACACTTCATAACCTTTCACTGGTCCTGAGGACAGGATCCTCATACCTAAACAAGGGTTGCTCTCAGGGAGCTGACTGGCACCTACAGCCACCAAGCCCACTCTGCTGCTACTTTGCATTGGCAAGTTACAGCCAACAAAAGTAAAATCACACACAGTATTTTTCTCCTCTAACAAAAGGAGCACTACTACCCACTTTTGCCTAGGTACGGGAAGATTAAGACGGAGGTCCTTCATACCATGCAGTCAGGAAGACATGATTTTTCATAGGGTGCAAAAAGCAGCACCTCGTGGTGTGCCAAGTCATATGTGACGGCATGGCAGAGGTTTTGCAGTTAGGAAATGTGCTAACTGCTGGTTTGGAAAATGCCTTCTGGCTTTCCCAGAGCCATTGCCCAAGTCAATGCCAATGGTAAACACCAGTTGGGGGAGGCTGCAGAGAGACCTTGTTTATGCATGGTGGCACTGCTGCTTTCAGTCAATTTGTTCTGTAGTGGCAAGATAGCGACCTGGACCCGTCCTTAGTCAGAATCTGTTTTTTGCCTTGGCCTGTTGAATAAATGAAGCCAGATGTTTCCACCCATCTTATTGCGGGCTGCGCAGAGGCTTTGCACGCTCTGCTTTGCTGTTGTGTGCTAGCACAATCCTCAGAGTGAGCAAGTGGATGATCCAGAGCAGCTCAGAGCACATCAGGTTTTCTGTGGTTTTGCATACCACTCTCTGGCTAACTGACTAGGGTGCTTATTCTGTCTGTTAGCTTTTCCATCACTGCAATATTCAAGCAATTCTACCGTGTCCAGAACTCTTGCACAAAGACATTTTTTTCCTGTAGGCTAGACTCATTGCAATTATCTATGCACAAACTGATCACTCATCTGTTGTTGTGTCACAGCCACAAATTAATGTGCAAGAGCCAACCCTTTTAGATTCACATTATATTTGAACTCATTTCCACTTTTCTGAAACTGCATTTTCCCCATCAGAGTGCTTTTTCTGAAGTAAAAAAAAAAAAAAAAAAAGCAAACCAACAAACCCAACCTTGAAAACATTAAATTAATTTGCTCTTTCTCTTGCTGCAGTATCTTTTACTGAGCAAAGTCACCTTGGGCAAGTAATTAGTGCCTCACTTCCCTCACTAGAAAAATGGAAACAATACTATTTTTCCATCTTTCGTATCTTTGGGATGGAAAATGTTGCTACTTATTATTTATTATGTTTTACAACAAAATTTAATAACATAAAAATCAGAACCTGAAGGGAAAATGTAAAAAGTAAAGGTGAGGAGAATACAGAGTGCTGCTGTGGTTGTGTATTTTGAAGATGCTGGAAATTTCTTGTATGCTGTTGAATAGCATTTGTCAGACATTCAGGCATAGCTGGCTGAGTTGCTTTTGCACAAGGTCAGGAGAGGGCCAGAAAACGGATTAGATCCTACTCCAGACTTCCCTCTCGTTTTGCAGTTTTTCAGATCTGAGGAATGTTTTGCTATTGCAGTTGGATGAAGGGTTGAGCTCACCTAACATTTAGAAATGTTTGGACCTCAGGTTTTGCTTCAGGTATGACTCTAATGTTTTGCTTGTAGCATTGCCTTGGAAGAAGAGGCAGGATTGCCCTTGAACATCTGTCCCTTGTTCTGTGTCTGGTTACAATTAGCACTCCCTCTGAGGGCACACTGCCCATCAGTATATGCTCACAGGATGTTGAAACTAGACATAACTAAACAATGTTCTGTCATTTGGGAGACAAAAGTAATATGCCAAGAACTCCTTTCCCTCCTCCCCCCCCAGAGGAATAGATACTCTAAGTATAACATTAAGATCTGTATTACCTCTGAGGTATTCTTGTTGCAGGGGGATAAAATAAGGGCTAACTACAGCCACTTGTCCTTCTACAAAAGCTTTCTTCTTACTCAGATTTGTGAAGAGGAAACACTTTTCCCACACTGTTCCCCCAGATGTGCCCCTCCTTTTCCCCTAGTAATGGGGCTTTGGGGAAAGATGCAGTGGAGTGGAACAAACTACAGCCCAAATTTGACAGAAGCACTGTATCTGTTCCCCTTTGCCTTCTCCTCTGCTGCTCTTGTTAAAGTCCCCTCCTCGGCCCCTTCTGCTTCTACACTTTCTTCCCAACCATCCAAGCCTCCTCCTCAGCCCTGGACTCACAGCTTTAAACATCACTCACCAGCATCACGTATTCTTCATGAGTGCCAGAGCCCTTCTGACATCCCATGCCTGCACTGTCCATCAGACTGTGAGTTCTCCAGGGCACAACATGCTGCAGTGTTTCACGCAGGGCTCAGGCTGTGGCTGGTTCTTGGGCAGTGCTGGAAAAACCCCTCATGATTAACAAGAATAATGCAAATTCTTTAGTGCACACCTGAATATCAAATGACCTGTGTATTACTATCATGGGTTAAAATGGTACCTTTTTGTACAGCTGCACTAAACTAATGTCTGGTATTGCAAAGGTCTCTGTCCTAAGAGTCGCTGGGAAGACTCTTAGCTATGAAGTCCAAAATGCCATTCTTAGTGTTTCATCCACACAGTTTTGCATGTTCACAGTAATTGCCCTTGTTGACTTAAATAAAAATAAAATAAAATTTTAAAAAGCATATTTATGAAATAATGGTACATATGAGGGATAAAAGGTAGTGAAAAATGGACAACAAGGGAGTAGAAACTCCCTGGAGCGTTTAATGCACATTCTTTTATTCTGTGACTCCTTTCCACATGCCTGCAGCACCCCCAACTCTCCAAGTCCTGGGCAGGGCTGACCTCTCTGACCACGTGAGATCTGATGAGAGCACAGCACACAGCAGTATGGCTGCAGGCTAATACTTTTATTTTTGTCACCATGTATTCCTAAAAGCATGGTAACAGGAGTTAGGGATCATATCCATGCTTCTTGCATAACTGCACAGAGTATTCCCGCTAGGCTACCTGGCAAGAGATCAAACATCCCATAGCAGGCCTTCCAAAAAAAAAAATTAAAAAGGAAAAGAAGAAATATTAAGAACAGTCATGGCCATAAGAGAAAGCAACAAGTGTTCTAAGATGTCCACTTAACCATGCTCCTAACAGGCACAAATTACTTGTTTCATTTTAAAGTCAACACATACAAGACTCACAGAACCTGCAGCACTCTGAGACATCCAGCTTTTGGCCGTGCAATCCCAGTTACCATTGCATACTCAAACCAAAACCCAGCTATCCAAACCTTCTCCGCTTTGTTTCTGACATGAACCCCATTGCTGAGCCATTCTTTTGTTGCTGTAATGAAGTTAGGAGCTGTTACGAACTGATTAATTCCCCCCTGCCACATGAAAAGGACATTAACCCACGGATGAAGGAGCCAGCTACAACTACCAGCTACAGTGTTAGCAAGTCATCATGAACATCATTCTTTTGATTCTGACCATCTCCATTAAGTTCCTGTAGAACAACATGACTGCTAAGTATTAGACCTTTTTTCCAAAAAAATGGAAGTTAAATTTTTTTTTTTCCATTCCAAAAGACTCAATTAAATGTCAGCATTCTAATGAAAATTCACCGCACGACTTACCCAGCTTTGGACATGCCTTTTTTTCTTCTGGACTTTTAATACCTAAAGGAAGAAAAAGAAAAGAGATGGAATTTTCAAGAACATTTCTTCCTTTTTTAAAAAAATAGCTCTTTTAAAAATTCATATTTTAAAAATCACGTATATTTAAACTGGGAACTTTTAATAGTATTTTATCAGTTTCCTATATTAGCTTCAGTGTTTTCAAATGTACATTTTAATGCTTGAAGATGTAAGTCATTGCTGGATGCAAATTAGAGGATTTCTGAATATATCTGGAAAGTTAATAAAAAGAGAAGCGTGAAAAGAGATGCAAGACCCTACATTAAAGCTTAGAGTTAAATATAACTGAAGAGAGAGAAAGATGTTCCATTAAAAGCCTACTGAAAATATTAGCGTCTATTAGGAACCTACTGACAAATGCTTGTTTAAATAGTGACAGCAGGACACTCAGTACATTTTAGGACAGTCTGTTTCCAAACAGAATAATGAGGGGTGAAAGAAAAAAAAAAGCTTTCATGAAATAATTCATTTTAATTATTGTCACCATCAATTAGGCCTCAGTCCTGCACCATTTAATTGTATTTTTGACATTGCCTCCTAGAAGCATATTTCAGAAAATGAAGTAATACGTGATAAAGAAAAATTTTCACTGAAAAAAATGTCTTTAATAAAAGCTTGTTCCTGCAGAGTTAATTTCAAGCTAGAAACAATTTTTTGTCTTTTCAAATATAAAAACTAAATAACAGAAATCAATATTCCTTGGAAATGAGACTCAGCCCTGTGAGAAGTTCATCCACACTCTTTGCTGTCAATGCAAGTTCCTATTTTAGGATTTAAGTGGGTGTTCAAATGGCTGGGTTGTGTGAATAATTGATTGTTTGATTCAGTTGTTGAACCAAAAAATTAAACTCTGCATTTTCTGCAGTCAACCCCAAAACACTGTTTCCAGTGTATTTGGTAAATAATACAAACTCCATAGTTTTAGGGTAAATTATTTGCTATTTGCTTGGGACCAACTTTAGTTCTGCCATTTTTTTTCCATGTATATGCAATAAAAGCAAAGTTCTAGATTCAGAGAAGACCCCAAGCATCACCTTCAGAGATGTTTTTCCAATTTCTACTCATCTGGAAATCTAGTGAAAACTTGAAATTCTTACCTGACATACTTTCTTTCTGAATGAGCAGTGAAATACATGTTAAACATTTCCAGTGATGTTATTACTCTTGCATTTCAACCTTTCAGATGCTTTCTAGTGCTGTTAAGTATTCACATGAAGTTATTTCATTTCAAAGCTTACCGTATCAGGCTATTATAATTCCTCTGTGCTGCAGGCCAAATTTCCTGGTGGTCCTTAAAATTATGCCATATTAACTGCCTTGTAATAACTGTATACCAAGGTGCCATGTTAATTTCACAAGATTTTTCTCTAGAAGCATGAATTTATTTTGCATCTGTATAATAACAGCAGGTCCATACTTAATTCCGTTTCTAAGGCCTACAGATATGATCTTTCTTTTCATTTACAAAGCAGTAGGCTGTGTATCTCCCATTTCAGCCTTTAATTCCTCACTCCATTCGAGAGAGAAGTGAACAGGCAACACAACATCCATTTTAACAGTATCTTTGTTGTTTCATGATAAACCCAATGCATTTATTTAATAAATATTTCTAATAGTACTTCTATGTGATAGCTGAACTGCATAGCTCATTCTTTAAAAATATAGTGAAGTTAAGCATCAATAAATAACTACTCCAGTTTTTAATTTTCTCCCTGTTCTTGGGAGAAGAAAAAGTTTTTTTTAAAAAAACCCCACCCTCCAAACTCACAAGTCTGGGGAGTTTCATATGAACTGGAGGGCAGGGAGGGGGGGCACCTTATGCTCCATTGTTAAAGCCCCTTCCCTGAGAAATGGGTTACATTTGTGCACCCCTGTGGCATCTGACACTGTTCTGTCGTGGTCCATGTGAGCACCCTGAGCAGGAGCTGCTGAACAGGACAGTAGCTGGGTGATGGTGTAGGACTGCCCTCTGTCCCTACCACCTCACCTCTTCCTCTAGGACATCCAAACAATTTGTCTAAAAATCCATCAAAAAGAAGCATTTTGTCATTCACATAATGCTGTCCTCATGGTTTTAAATGTCCAAAATGCTCAGTGAGTGCATCTTAAATACACAAATAATTTTGCATTGACTGAATATTTATTCTGGCAAATACACAATTTATGACAAACAATTCACTACAACCATTTCAACATGGCCTTTGGTAGTAGGTGAGCACATCCTCTAAAACGAGCCAGGAGCGACGAACTTTCAGCAGGAAGACAGGACCACTGCCAAGCTCCTAACCTCCCAGTTCAGGCTGAATTTCAATCAACGACAAGTGACATGTTCTCAAATCTATACAGACCATGAATATGTCCTTGAATTTCCCGTTGAATGCAGAGAATCAGAGTTGAGCCCAGAAATACCATAACTTTGTTAGAGGGAGCCTCTCTATCTATTTTTGCCCAAGTATTTTGCTGCCAGGCAGAAGTGCTGAGCTGGATTGCTAAAGACAAGCTGCATCCTGCTCTGAATGGTGAGATGGCACAGGTCTCCTCTGCCTGCAAAGCCTTGGGCTACTCCTGCTTTTAAAGAGGGCAGTTGTGGATGTGTCTGTGTATGGTGCGGGGGACTTACAGATTTGACCTTTTCTTCATGCAAGGAACTAGGCTAAGCACAGAGATGGTCAGGATTGGTAAGTCAAACAGCATTAGGAGCAGAAAGCTGGCTTGTAAGGGAAAGAGTCAAAGGACTCAAGACCTTCACAAAACAACTGCCACAGGTAGGAAAGAATAGCTGAAAGGATCCAAATATATAAACATAAAGAAGAGGAATTTTTGTGAGGTACCTCAAAACGAGTAAGTAGGACTTATCAGAAGGCAAATTAAAATATAAACCAGCTACAAGAATTCCTTAAAATTTAGACTGGCCTGCTGTGATGGCACTAGCTCCAGTGGGGAGTACGGGCAGCATCTACCTCTTATTGTGTTGACTGGTATTTACAGTTGAGAGCTCCTGATTTTATTTTGGGCTTTATTCCCTGTACTCGTGCAAACTGTGGCACAATACTCCACCTTATCTCTATTACTGCAAAGTCCTTCAAATTCACCATTACCCTACAACCACTAGAAAAGCAACGTAGACATGACACAGGGTGAAATCTCTGCTGCCACTAAAGTTGATGGGAGTTTTACTCTCTGACTTTGAAAGCATGTAGTGAACCCTTGCGATTAGCTCCACATAGCTCAACTCTTACCCATAAGAAATGGTTTTAATTTTTCAGGAGCCCATTGAACAAACAGTCTGCTGGTTACAGCATAGCTGGATGAGTTCCAATCAGGGCCACCTACCAGTTCAGCTGAAGCAGCAGTGGACACCACGGGCAGTGCCAGCAAGGATGAAGAGGGTTAATTAGCATGGTAGGCGGTAAAAATGCCAGCATTTGCCAGGACATCATCTCCACTTGGGCTCCCATCACAGTCACCTCCTGGCTTTATCTGAACCAGCACTATCAGTGATGAGGTAGTTTTTGCTGCTTCTCCTCTTTGGAGATCCAGCCAGGGCAGGCAGTCTGTCATATTGTTTCTCCTTTTTCTCTTTTAATATATCCATGTGGAGGCAGCACGAGCTTGGCCTTGAGCATGTACTGTTACCTTCATAGAAGGGAAGGAAATACAACAAATTAGTGCCAAAACCAAGATTGTTTCAGTCACATTTGGTATTTTATAGGCCTGTTTTGTTCAGTTTGGCATAATACTGTTTGTGTCCTGAAGTCTATGGTGTGAGACATACAGAATGTACGTGATGGAGAAATTCTCGCTGCTGCTACAACCTCAGCCTCTCCATTTCCAGAAGCTCGGCACTGTACATCCATCATCTGCATGATGCACTAGTGACAGGTTTGCATTAAAAAACAACTGGTTTTTGCTTCTCCAGAAAATTAACTTTGGCTCACTTTTTAAACTGACTGGCTTCCTTCTGCAACCATCAGAGTCAAAAAATAAATACTCTGTCACATTTTTTTCATGACATCAAAACTCATGCCATATCAACAATGTATTATCTGCATCTCAAAGACTGGCAAAAGGAGGTAAATGGTAACTGCAGGCTGATGATCTGGCTGGACAGCTTTTTGTGCTTGGCTTGAACCCACTGATTTCAAAATGAGGTCTTATGCACCTGCTTGCCTGGAGCAGCTTATAGGATTGGGGTCAGAACTGCAGCTATCAGGGGAAGCCTCTCCCTTAACCCTGCCTCCATTTTTTTCTTATCATCATCATGCTTCTATCATCTTTAGTAGCACTAATGCAGCCTGATCTCTCTAAACTATGTCATAATAGTAGAAGGGAAAAAAAATGCTTCTCTGCTCTCTCCTTCTTTGTACTCTCCTTTTTTTTTTTTTTTTTTTTTTTTTAAGATTTGTTAGTATGATGACCTCCATGAGAGTGCCAGATTTATTTTGGCATATTTGGCTGCTAATTCATATCTACTAGGACTGAAAAATATGATCTGAATTTGGGATGTGTCTCTATTAATAATCTGTTTGTTATCTTAATAAATACTTGTGAATTGTTTATCTGACACAGATGACATGTTTATTATTACAAATATGCTTATTGGTCATGATTCACATTGGCCTCTAATATTTTGGACTGTTTTCATTTATCCGTAGGCAGCTAATGCTGTTTTATATATTCTGTCACAGTTGGTTGTGTTTTGCCTTTTTGTGCTGATCTCTGTGAAAAAACACAGTGCATAAGAAATTAAAAAACAATGAGAATGTTTCCAAAATCATCATTCTACCAGTTCCATCCAGCAGTAATTTAGATGTGTATGAAACAGAGTACAAACCTGAACAGATGGGAAGCTTTTGAACAAATCATAACTTAAGACATCAGCAAATAGCCCTGGATCCTTTAGCATCCAGACCTGAAACTAAACAAAGTCAATGGAAAGTCTTTTGACCAAGCTCCAGGTACCTACGTGCTCCTGCACGGTGACATCTTTGGTGAGAGGACTCTGTTTGCTCATGTGGCCTTGACCCCTCATTCAGGTGTGCGGTGCTGTCCTTGTTCCTCAGTAGTGCACAGAAAGAGAGGCAAGTACAGCTGGAGCAAAGATCTGACGCTCCCTGCTATAGGGTGCTGTGAACGCTAAAAATTCAGACAAGTTCAAGGTGAGCCAAACTGATAGAAAACTACTGAGTTGTTTGGTTTTTATTTTTAAAGCAAGGGTATCACCTCTGACTCAGGAAGTCTGGCTGGAAGCATATTTTGGGAAAGTATCACTTTGTGTTGCTCCCACTGTAATTCTCTTTCCTAGGCATCTGATTTTTGTTATTTATAAGCTTTTAAAGTCTTACATAGTGGATTTCAACCTTTCAAATTTTGTGTTTTCCTTTCAACCATACTCAGCATGTCTTTATAACAAATGTTCAGCCGTTCTCTTCAGTTTACTGAGAAGCACTTCAGATACCTCCTGCCCTCACATCTTTTTGCCTCCTTCTGCACATTCATTTCTCTTCTACAACTTCTACATCAGTCTTGCCTGCAGACCAATCATCAACCTTCCCCCTGCCTCAGTTCTCCCCATCCCAGCAAGTAACAGTCGAATGCATCCTCAGTCCTCTGCCCCCTGTAAGTTCTCACCAGCCTCCCTATACATCATGCTTCCCAATTTAAATTGTTTTTCTCTCCCCACAATCCAGCCACTATTACTGCTTTTGGCTCCTAAGCCTGCCCTCCCCTCCCTCCAGGAACAAGACCCCTTATCCTTTGCCATTTCTTACTCCACCCTCCCAAGGTGAGCGCTGCAGAGAGTGCTGCAGAGGGAAGGAGTAACTGAACTGTCATCTCTGTGTGGGATAGAAGGAGCGAGCAGTGCTGCTGTGAGCTTTTGGGGATTTTTTTTCTTTTATTTTTCCTATATTAAAAATGAGTGTAGTGTTGTTTGAGAAGATACTTCTGCTCACTGTCTGAGAAGCTCTGTGAGACTGCTTGTACTTAGGAAAAAGGCAAATACAGTAGCCAGCAAATCAGTGGAGAATTTATCTCTGGCCAAGTTGAATATTGTAAGGTTTCAGCTGCCTGCCTTGTCACTAGATTGACTTCAACCATTGCCAAAATCCCATCAGTTGTGAAGAAATTCACAAGACAGAATAGCTTGCACCCAGAGCTTAACCTTATGTTAAGCTAATGCGTGCAGCACAAAAACTAGACCTGTGATCTGCTACCATTTGACCTATCATCTCCTGCTCTTTACATCTGGGCCTCCCAAACCAGAATGATCTTTTGTGTCCTTCGCAAGAGGCTGTGTAGACTGAAGTCCTACTGTACAGAGTCAGTTGCAGGAAGGTGGATGATGGTAGTTCTCTGAAGCAATTCTACCATGTTCCTCAAAGAAGAATCTGGAGCAAGTTTGGTTGGTTCTGAGTGATGGGATCCTTTTTGTGTCTTTATTTGCTCCTTGAAATGCTTTCAGACTCCAAAATAGAACACAGAAATATTTATCACAAGTCAGCATGTCTAAGCACAAGGGGTCGTGTCTGTAAGCTGACTTGAAGGCAAAGGTTAACCTGACCAGAAGCAGGTTTATTTAACACCTTAAATAATAAGCAACACGAGATAGGAACACATCTGAGCAGTGACCCCTTCAGCAAACATTTGGTCTGCCTCTAGTTGGAGCATATGGAGTATCAGAAAGTCTGAAAGATTACCTCAAAAACAGAAAAAAAAAAAATTTAAAAAATGCATGTTTTTTAAAAACTGCATCATTTAAAGAATTCAGTCTGTTTAGATTGCTAAAAATAGTATCATCAGGTGATCTGATCAGTCACCTTCAAGGAGAGAAAAGCTTTAGAACTAAAGAGCTCTTTACCTGAATGGAGAATGGCATAAATACTCATGGCTGGAAAGTAAAAAGGATAAATTCAAATGAGAAAAACATTCCAACTTGTCAACAATGACAGAGATTAACTATAGTGACAAGACATTAAGGACTGAAACAAATGCTCTACCTTTTACTATCTTCACAGTGGTACTAGAGGCATTTCTGGAGATACATTTTTCTTAAACTCATATTCCAGGTTCAGTAGCTGCATGAGATTATATGGTATGTAGCACGTCAGGCCAGACACGTTATTGATTTGTCCTGGCCTTAATTTCCCTGAGAAGTCAGCATCTGCTTACCCCTGTTATATAACGGGAGCACAGACCAAACCGGCCATGCACGCGTTCAAGGTGAAACAGGATGCCACAGAGGGTCTGTGATCAAAAAGCGTTGGCGTCCACTGCAGAGCTCCCTCTGCAATGAGTAAAGGCAGGAGTTTTTCCCTGGCATCTTCATCTTTAGTCCTGCACCTAAAATCCAGGCAGCACGGTCTGCAGTCTTACCTTCTTTAAATTGAAATCTGCAACAAGGTGAACTCTTTCTCTCTCTCTCCCTCCTGTTTGGGCTGTTGGCTTGTTAAGTCATACTAGTACCACATAATCAGAAGCAAAGGGAAAATATCTTGTTCGATAAATCAAACATAAAGAGCTGAGATGTGGTAAGGACAAATAATTCAGATTACTTCAATTTATTTTTTTCCTCTTCAGTGGAACACAGCTAAGCTGACATATAAATATTTTCAACAGCTGCTTATCAGAAAAATGGTATATTGTAGCCTCAGCTGAAATGTATACTGTTCATTCATATTTTTTGTTTTCTTGAGAGGACTTGATCTATGCCACCACAGAAAAAGCTCCTAGTTGGAGTATGAGTTTAGACTTCACATTATTATTCCTTTTTTTTTTTTTTCCTTTTTTTTTTTTTAATATGTATCTTATGAAAGGTCAGATGACAAAAATTTGTCCCATCTGAAAATCCCCATGTAATTCAGTGGGACTAGTCAGATAAGATTTGGAGAATGAAGCTCATATTAATTTTTTTCATTTTACTGCAGTATTTACAAAAGACTGAACAACTGTCAGTTCAAACAAAAACCTGACTGACTCTGAAGAAAATGTCTCTGTGTAGCTTTTGCTCTCTAGAATTAATCAATTAAGAGGTCAAAGCTTAATTTAATGAAAAAGACAGGAGATAATGTAACATTTAGCAGCATTAAAAGGGAAAGTGATTTCTAAAGAGGGAACTTGATTCCTTTTAATTTGCAGTAAATAATGCAAGGCTGTGGTATCACAGTTCAGATACATTCAAGTATTTAAAATGTGTCAAAACTATACATCTCAGCTAAGGCTACAATACAGAATCCGTACCTTTGTCCTGATGAGCAGCTGTTTAAAATATTTATACGTCAGCTCAGCTGTGTTCCACTGAAGAGGAAAAAAAAATAAACTGAAAGAATCTGAAGTATTTGTTCTTATCACATCTCACCTCTTCATGTTTGATTTACTGAACAAGATATTTTCCCTTTGCTTCTGATTGTGTGCTACCAGTATGAGTTAACAAGTCAAATATTGCAATGGCTCACCCTTGTTCTCATGGGGGACTTCAACTTCCCAGATGTCTGCTGGAAATATAACACAGCAGAGAGGGAACAGTCCCGGAGGTTCCTAGAGTGTGTGGAAGACAACTTCCTAACACAGCTGGTAAGGGAGCCAACTAGGGACAGGGCCCTACTGGACCTGCTGCTTGTTAACAGAGAGGTCTTGTGGGGGATGTAAAGGCTGGAGGTCGTCTTGGGCAGAGTGACCATGAAATGATAGAGTTTTCAATTAACAAGGCAGGGAGCCAACAGAACTGCCACCCTGGACTTCCAAAGGGCAGACTTTGGCCTGCTTAGGAGCATGGTTGAGAGTGTCCCTTGGGAGGCAGTCCTGAAGGTCAAAGGAGCCTAGGATGGCTGGGCATACTTCAAGGAGGAACTCTTAAAAACACAGGAGAAGGCCATCCGCAGGTACCGAAAAACGAGCCAGTGGGGAAGAAGACCATGCTAAATAGAGAGCTTTGGCTGGGCTTCAGGAACAAAAGGAAAGTTTACAGCCTTTGGAAAAGGAGGTTGACAACTTATGAGGAATACCAAGCTGTAGTGAAGCTATGCAGAGGGAAAATTAAAAGGGCCAAAGCTCAACCAGAACTCAACTTGGCCACTATGGTTAAAGATAATAAGAAGAGGTAGTTTCAGTACCTCAATAGAAAAGGAAGACTAGGGAAAATGTCGGCCCACTAATGAATGAGGTGGGTGCCCTGGTGGCTGAAGACACAGAAAAGGTGGAGTTACTGAATACCTACTTTACCTCGGTCTTTACTACTAAAGTGGTCCCTCTGGGCCCTGATGGGATGCACCTGTGAGTGCTGAGAGAGCTGGCAGATGTTATTGCTGGGCCACTCTCCATCATCTTTGAAAGGTCGTGGAGAACAGGAGAGGTGCCTGAAGACTGGAGGAAGGCTGACATCACTCCAGTCTACAAAAAGGGCAAGAAGGAGGACTCAGGGAACAACAGGCCAGTTAGTATCACCTCCATCCCTGGGAAGGTGATAGAGCGACTTATTCTGGATGTCATGTCCAAACATGTTGTAGAACAGGAAGTTATTGGGAGTGGCCAACATGGATTTACCAAGGGTAAATCATGCTTGACCAATCTCATAGCCTTCTATGATGTTATAACTGATTGGCTGGATGAGGGGAGGGCAGCAGATGTCATCTACCCTGACTTCAGCAAGGCTTTTGACACTGTCTCCCATAACATCCTCATTAGGAAACTCAGGAAGTGTGGGTTAGACGAGGGGATGGTGAGGTGGATCAAGAGCTGGCTGTGTGACAGATCACAGAGGGCTGTGATCAATGGAGCAGAGTCGAGTTGGAGGCCTGTAACCAGTGGTGTCACCCAGGGGTCAGTACTCAGTCCGGTCTCGTTCAACATATTCATCAGTGACCTGGACGAGGGGACAGAGTGTATCCTCAGCAAGTTCGCTGATGATACCAAGCTGGGAGGGGTGGTGACACTCCAGAGGGCTGTGCTGCCATCCAGCGGGACCTGGACAGGCTGGAGAGCTGGGCAGAGAAGAACCTCATGAGGTTCAGTAAGGGCAAGTGTAGGGTGCTGCACCTGGGGAAGAAGAATGCCAGGCACCAGGGTAGGTTAGGGGGGGACCTCCTGGAAATCAGTTCCGAGGAGAAGGATTTGGAAGTCCTGGTAGACAGTAAATTATCCATGAGCCGGCAATGTGCCCTTGCTACCAAGAAGAAGAACCCTGGGCTGCACAGGGCAGTGTGTGGCCAGTAGGTCGAGGGAGGTCATTCTCCCCCTCTACTCTGCACTTTTGAGGCTGCAACTGGAATACTGAGTCCAGTTCTGGGCTCCCCAGTTGAAGAGAGTCAGGGACCTACTGGAGAAAGTCCAGTGGAGGGCAACAAGGATGCTTGGGGGATTGGAGCATCTCCCCTATGAGGAAAGGCTGAGAGAGCTGCGACTCTTTGGCCTGGAGAAGAGAAGGCTGAGGGGTGATCTAATTAATGTTTACAAATAGCTAAAGGGTGGGTTGAGGGAAGATGGAGCCAGACTCTTTTCAGTGGTTCCTGGTGACAGGATGAGGGGTAACGGGCACAAGCTGGAACATAGGAGGTTCCATTTAAATATGAGAAAGAACTTCTTTTCAGTGAGGGTGCCAGAGCACTGGCACAGGCTGCCCAGAGAGGTTGTGGAGTCTCTTTCTCTGGAGATTTTCAAGACTCGCCTGGATGCAGTCCTGAGTGATGTGCTCTAGGGGATCCTGCTTTAAAGCAGGGGAGCTGGACTAGATGATCTCTGGAGGTCCCTTCCAACTCTGAAAATTCTGTGAATCCGTGAAAAGCCCCAACAGGAGAGAGTTCACCTTGTTGCAGATTTCATTTTGAAGAACATAGGCAGGACTGCAGACAATGTCACCTCACTTTTAGGTGAAAGAGTGAAGTAGAAGTTGCAGAGGACTGCTCCTGCCTTTACTCAATACTTATCTGAAGCAGTGGGAGCACTGCTGTTGACTCCAATGCTTGCTAATTACATATCCTCAATGGCATCCTATGTGATCATGGGCAACATGCTTTAATTGGTCTTAGCTTCATTTTATCCATCTGTTTAACAGGTGTAAGCAGATAGTGACTTGGCTTAGACTCAAGATGGTGAAACATCTCTCATTGATCTGAATACTTTTGGATGAGGCCTTAAGTGAAAGAAGCCTGAGTGAAAGAAGCATTCAGGGGATGCAGATTTCTTTTCCCCCAACCATGAATTATGCATGGGTACATTCTGATTGTCTTGATTCTATCCTCTGTTTTGAAATTATTTATCTAATTCCTTCAGAATTTTTTTGGTCTGTAGGCTGTTTGCAAGCAGTTCTGGGAATCCCTACTCAAGCAGCTACTAACTTCCAGGTGGGACTGAAAACGTCACATCTTCCCCCAGAAATCAGAATGGAAAGTGGCAACACAAGACTGTGATTCTTGCTTCTCTTTCCTCTCATCTTTTACTCTAATTATGGGGTGTTTTCTATGTGATTTGTGTTATCCTTCCTTGTGTGTCCTCCTTCAGAACTGGCTGAGAATGAATCCAGTGGGAAACACTGGCTGTGGGGATTTCACTCAAGATTCTGCCACAGTTTTGAAAGAGACATGAAGAAGGGGAGATGTTAGGTCAATTAAGGTGGGTTGGTTAATATTAAATCTGCCTTTCCTTGAGCCCTAAGGACTTGACCTTGAATACCAATAATCTTTGTTGTATTCAGGTGTGCTTGTACATAATTCTCCTTCTTAGAGAAAGACAATAGAAATATACGTCTTACACAAGTGTAAAAACCTTATCATAAGCTCATAAGATTATGATAATAAGACCATAAAATCATAGCTGGGAACCTAAGCTCTGTGCCCTGCATCTCAAACTGGTAGCACTTTGGATCCTGAATGACCAGTAGAAAGTTGTTACCTTGCAAAGCCTAAGCCTGGTAGGTAGAGGAGAATAGGGTAAATGCAAGAAATTGGGAAAAGACTGCCTGGATTTGCTGTGAGGAGTTCCTGTCCAGGAGAAGGAAATGGAGTGTGATCAAGAGGAGGGAAATGCCTTGAACAGAATTTCAAATGGAAAAAAACGGGAAGTTTACCTGTCAAAAGGCTGGAGTGATTTGTTCACATTAAGTTTTACTGAGCTGTTGCAAATTAAAGTGAGATTAGGACTTCTCACAAAATGTTACAAGAACACTCTACAGGGAAAATTTTTCTGCAGATGAAACACCTGATGATGTTGCTACCTTCCCTATCGTGTACGCTTATTAGCATACCCTTACTTATGGATTCACTCTACTTTGACTGAATTAAATAGCTAAATAAATAGAAAATTCAGTCATGTAGTTTTAGACCTTTCCATTAAATCCTGGGGCTTGACTCATTTGCATTTGGTTTTGTTTTATAATGCATGCTTCTTTTAATTACTACTGCTGCACTTTATTTTTAATCATCTGTGCAATGCCCAAGCACCTTGCTAAGTGGATAAGGGAAGCACTTTATTCCATAATAACATAATGAATCCATTATTATTCATTATTATTTGTTCTGGATTGGACTGAAAAGAGTCAGGACTTTGAAAAATACAATAGCAACAAATTATCCATGGCAAAAATAATTTTAACAGAATTCATACTTGCCTTATCTTCACCATTGTTTTCTTCTAGATATCATCTCTCCTAAAGAGAGAAGCAACAGCATTTAATGACTTGAAGATTCGGCTAAATACCAAAAATGCTGAAATCAGAGATCCATCCCCCTGGTTTCCTGCATGGCCTTGGACACATCATTTAACCACTCTTTGTCCCTGTTTCTGATGGCTACAGTCCTACCATTCACCTTCCATGGAACAGGAAAGCTTACCTCACTAATGTGCAAAGCTTTGCAAATGACGTACGCTAGGTATTGTGGCAGCGTAATCAGAGGGACACAATGATGGCCGGATAAAAGAGGAGGTGTTTCCTGGCTATGCAGGATTCTTGCTTACCGAGTGAGAGAAGACATTCTTTCTTCTGATATCTTTGCAGATCCCTTCTAAATGAATATCCCGTCTTCACTGAATTTTCTTATTATGGAGGCTTACGCAATGCTATTACTGCTTGAAGTTTTGTAAGGAGATCCGTGTTAGGCACAAAAGCATTCTGATGCATTTTCCTTTGGCACATGTCCTCTGTAGAAATCTGGAAGGTCAGGGCTCGCCTTACCATTTTTATCCTCCGGTCACATCTGCATCTGCACAGAAAACAGGTTTCTTTTCGATTCTCCTAGCCTGCTTGGTTTTAACTTACCAGTCCATGGCTGCAGGTCTCTGTTTAATTTATGACAAAGATTTATTAGTAGAAACTAGGCTAATGAGGCCGGTCAAGCAAATTAAAAGTGCAGAAAAAGTGAATAAATATATCGGGTCCACTCTGCGCAGTAAAAGTCGTATCTTACAGTGTCTACAAGACTTCCAAGCTGTGTTGCCCCATCCTAAGTCATCCAAACTGAGATTTTTTTTTTTCTTTTTAGTTAGTATTCTCTTAAGAATACATGCCATGACCTGACTGACTATCTCTGGATATACAATGTCTATGACGCTTATTTCTTCCATCGCTTTTATCCAACTGAGCTGCAAAATGATGTCCACTGTGAAGACAGAACTCCTCACAGGGCTTGCCTTAAGAGTGTGTGTCTATGTATATGTGTGGCTGTACCAATAGCCATCCCTTGTTGTTTCCCAGAATGTATTAATGTCAGAAGCATGTTATTTCCATTGGTGTCCCTGGACTCTGTTCCTGTGAGGCAAGACTGAAATGCTGCTGCTCAGTGATATCTCTGAAAGGAGACAGAATACCAGCACAATTTCCCAAATGATCACTTCCACTCTTCCCCAAATATAGCCTTGGTGTTTTCACCTCCCCTGCCTTTATGTGTGTGCCTTTTTTCACATTCCCTCATAAAAATCTTTCCCCTTGCTAAACAGTAACAGTTCCTGCTCAGTCAGTCCCCTGTCATGAGACATTAACGACACACTAGGCAATGAAGCGCAGGAAGGTCTCCCCTAAAACTTTCCAATAAAATCCTAAATGGGTGGGATCTGAATGCTCTTACTCCTTAGAGTTCAGTTTGGGGTCTTCCCCCAGTACAGAGGGGACATACGGCAATGTTTCGTGATCCCCCAAAGCCATCTCTAAGTGCTTGTAAGAGAACTGTGAATAGCAGTTCTTTTTTAGGAGGAGTCTGTGAACAGCTTCTAATCCTGGTGATCCTGTTTGCATCAGTTTACATTCCCAGGGCTGTCTGTGAACAGAAAAGACTGGAAATACACCTTTCAGCTCATCTGAAACAGAGATTCTCCTTTACATTGTTTGGTTCCCCACTTCAGGAAATCCTTGCTGCGGTGCAGGTTTTGCTGATCTGAAAAGACAAAACAACAGTAGTTCTACACAAAATCACCTACTTTAAAAGAGTTGGTTCTTGTTCTGTGGCCTTGCAGCTTTTGTACACTTAGTCCAACCGACTGACATGCTTGCCTAAAACCAGGTCTGACTGCTTGCTACACCTCCTGGATCTTCAGCACCCACAGTGATTGCAAAGGATGCGCTTTCTTACCCTTTACAGAAATCTTAAAAAAAATGTTAATGGATCTACACAGGAGTTTGTAAAATAAGTTTATTACCCTTAGCCAGATTACTTATTGATGAATATAATAGTAAGCACACAGATAGTTTCTCTGACCTGAGGCTGTAAGTTTGCAAACTCGTGAGACTGTGGATGAGATAGGGGAGGTACTTCTTGAGAAATGAACAAAACCTGCACAGAGTCTAAGAACAAAGGCCCTGCCTGTCACTCCTCTGGTATTACACCCACAGCCCCCACCTCCCTCATCAAAACTCCACAAGAAGTCCTAGTTTTCTTCCTAAGGACCTAAAGGACACCAAAGACTCAAAGGAGCAAGAAACTTGCAAGGAGGCAGCAGATTCCTCTAACATCCATTTTCCTCGGTAACTCCTTCCCTGGGGTTCAGGTTCAGTCCTGCCTTCTGCTTGCTAACCAGGTAAAGCGAAACACAGGACCTTTATCAACCGGGCAGCCAAAACCAGCCACAATTATTCAAGTCACTTTGGGGGAAAAAAAAAATAAATAAAAATCACTAAGTCACCCTGGAAAAACAAAAAGAATAGCATCACCTCAAAGTGCCGTTCGGGGAGGGGAGAGGGACGGCTGCGGGAGAGGCTGCGAAGGGTTCCGCGGCGGGGCCCGCTCCCGCCTCTCCCCAGGGCTCCCCTCAGCACCAGAGCGAGGAGCACTACCCCGACCTGGCCTGAGCAGGGGGGACGGCGGCGGGGCACCGCCACGCCAGCTTTCCTCTCGGGAACACCGGCGCGGACCCGGCACCGCGACGGGACCGCCTCCCGCCTGCCCCCGGCCTCCTCCCGCGCCTGCGCGGCCCGGCGGGGGGGCGGGGCCTCCGCGGCGGATCCCGCCCCGCTCCCCTTCCCCCAGCCTCGCTGTGCGTGGCTCGCGGGGGCAGGGGCAGGAGCGCGAGCCGATCCCCCCGCGCGCGCGGCCCTTGGTGGCGCGGGTGCGCGTGCGTGTGTGCCTGCGCGTGGGGCAGCGAGGCGCCTCCCCGCAGCCCGCGCCGCTCTCGCCGGAGCGCCGGCGGCCGGGCAGGGGGGCCCGGGGCGGCAGCCGGGGCATGGAGAGCCTGCTGGAGAACCCGGTGCGCGCCGTCCTCTACCTGAAGGAGCTCACCGCCATCGTGCAGAACCAGCAGAGCCTCATCCACACCCAGCGCCAGCGCATCGACGAGCTGGAGCGGCGGCTGGACGAGCTGAGCACCGAGAACCGCAACCTCCGCGGGCAGCAGCCGGCCCCCGCCGAGCCGCCGGCGGCCCCCGCGGCGCCTCACGGCCACACGCCCGAGCAGCCGCCGCCGCCGGGCCAGCCCGACCCGCTTCAGCACCACCAACAGCTCCCGGCGCAGCAGCCGCCGCCCGCGGGCCCCGGGGGCAGCGGCCGGGCTGCCGGCCACCAGCACCCCCCTCCGCAGCCCCACCAGCACCCCGCGGAGAAGGACGGCAGGGAGAAGGGCTGCTGCGCCGCTCTGCTCCAGCACAAGACCCCCCAGGCCATCGGCAAAGGTGTCCTGAGCAGGAGACCGGAGTAAGTGAGCGGGGGGAAAGCGGGAGGGCAGGGGCGGCGGTGGGGGGGCAGGAGCGTAACAGGCTCTGCCCGGGCCCAGGTTCAAGAGGGAACTGGGTTATACCCCCTGCAGCCCTGCACGGGGAGAGGCAGTGTGTGGGTGGGTGGGGAATCCCTGCCTCCATGCGTTCTCGGGGAGAGCAGGCAGAGTGCAAAGAGGAGCCAGGATGCTGCTTCCGAGAGGCATTTCCCTCCCCGTTCACCGCTTTTATTTTGATGCACGAGTGTGTCTGTGGCCCCTTGGAACCCACTCGGGCTGCTCACCCGTGGTGCTGACACGCAGCGTTGTGCCCTCATTGTCTGTCATACGTAAATGAGTCTTTGATCAAAGATTAGCGCTGTTTAGCCCAGGCAGGAACAAGCTTTGCAAAGGACAGCAGCGTTGTGGCAGCTTCTCTTTGCCTTAAATCGCCGCTATGTGTCAAAAAACCCCCATCATCCCTGGAACGAGCTGAGATTTGCCTGCCCTCACTGATGTAAGGGGTCTACAGTATGCATTACGTTGCACATGGTGTGTGTATGCTCATACAGATACAGATGCTGTACATTACATATGTTCGACATTTAGGATGCTTATCACACTTGTGTGTGGGTTGTCTGTCTTTTTTTTTGTTTTTCATTTTGTGAGTGGCACCTGACACTGATCCAGCTCTTCAAAAGGACAAAGTGTTTTTTGCTGTTCTTTCCTCTTTAGTGAAGAAAGCATGACTAATAGTACTGAATACTGATAATGGTCTATGTGCATGCATGTATAGTAAACAAGGATGAGCATTCCAGCACAATAGGTGGTGGAAGAGGCTACTATTTAAGAGTTGCATTTTCTCAGATAATGTATCCATCAGTTCACCAGCTGGTAACTATAACTGTACTCCGTGTTGTAATTTCCTTTGTGTAGGCACTTTGAAAGCAGGGGAATGCTTTCTGGTTGAAAGCCAGAGTTAGTGAAGTTAGGAAAAGAAGGAGTATAGTTTTTGATGCAGCTTCTTTTATGTAAGAAAGAAGCTAATATGAGTAGTAAAACTAGATCAGATTTTTTTTCCCCTAGAACAAAATCTATTGTTTCGGTTATAGCAATGTCAAAACAAATGAAGTATACACTGTATAGCCCAAAACATCTTGTCTCTTCTGACACTTTAAATAAAAAGGACCTTTCTCATTTTTGTTTTGAATACACAAGCATAGCTACAACATGGAGCTGCTGTTAAGTAGAGTTACACCACTTCATAACAGCTAAGCATCTATCACATGATTCGATGAAAATCAGTGGAGAAATTACTATCGAAAGAAATACTATTAAAGGAATATGTACAGTCAAGGCGTGCTTCAATCCCAAAAGGCAGATCCATACTTCTTTAGAATACTGCACTGTAAGACTCAGTTTTGCAAACACAACTTAAAGGAAGTGAGTGGGCTACTCGGAGTATCAATACAGGTAGTAAACATTTGCAGGATCTGGCCCTTATTCATCATGCAACAGATGGAGTTTTAAAAAGATGTAGGGCCAGATCCTGAACTCATGCCAATTGATGTAAATCCAGAATAGCGTAGTTCAAGTCACTGAAGTCAAAACAGTAAGGAATCTGTATAAAAATGCATAATCAACCTCATTGTTTTTTCAGTAGTGAATCTCTGCAGTGAAGGCTCTGTTAGAAACATCGTATTGGCAAGGGCTTTCCTTTCTGCCAAGCAGAGTTTCTAACATACGTCATTACACAGATGGAAGAATCAATTTCTATGCATAAGTCTAAATACCTCCTTCTTATCTGAGCTTTTTTTTGCAGTGCGGTTTGATTGGGGAAGAATTATAGATTTTTTTCTTCGTCAAAAACGCAGAAAGAGAAGCATGTTAAGAACACAGCTGACCACTGGTATATCATATGATAATCTTTATACTTCGGATAGATGGATAGATGTAGCCTTTTTGTGGAAAGTCAGCGCTGCTGCTGGGGATAACGGAGCAATCCCTGCAGCACTCTTCACTCAGGAAGATTAAAATAGACTGCTTCTGTTTCCTTCTATAGCTTAGGCAAGCCAAAATCTTTGTATAGAAAAGGAAATATGAGAGACGCAAAACAGTCTACATTTCTCACTCCTGCAGGTTCTCTTCCTCCCCCACCATTGATTATATATACCGGGTTTCATCCTTTCTCATCTCTGACTATTAGAAGGAGATCAAAGAGACTGCAAAATCTAACTTAAAGGCAACTTGATGGAGGGGGGTGGAATCTTTCACCACCTATTGAAAGCATGTCCAATATCCCTTATGATCCAGCTGGCCAACCTGAGAGCTGTATTTCTGCTTTTGTGTGACAGCAGGGGATGTATACTTTATTACCCACACAGGTTAGGTATCTGCACTCTCTTCTTCCCCACATCTGAACATGTTTTTCCATCTACTATAAACCCTGAAATTCAATGTTATCTCCATTTTTTTTCTCTTTTTCTCTCAAGAGCATAGGAACTGGCTGTTCTCTACAGAAAATGGCCACTCTAAACAGAACCAAAATGATATTTTAGCATGTCAGGATGCAGTGGCTCAAAGCAAGGGTTAAAGCAGCACCCAAGCAGTGCCTGTCTGTCACTGCCCAGTAACAGAATTTCCTCTGCCTCTCACAAAACAGGAGGTTCTGGGATCTTGTTAAGTGTACTTGTGCTGGCCTTTTTTACCTCAGACACAGCCCCGGGATTTTGCTCATTTTGAGTCAGGATTGAGGTGGTTTTTTTCAACGCAGCTCACTTCAAGTCCTGGATAAAAGTGAAGACCTGAGCTTTTGTATATGTATGACTATTCATGTCTGCTGGGGCAGTCTTCTGTAAGGGGATCAGAATTAAAAACAACTGAAGCATCTCTATTATTTTGAAGAAAACTTCAGTCATTTTTGTTGTTCACTTTTTAAAAAATGGATGTTTTCTTTTAAATAAAGCCTTTTTTTAAAAAAAAAGACTACATTTCAAAAGGGAACAAAACCGATCCCGTCTCTAGAAAGGGAAAAATTCCCAATTATGCAGAGGCTCACACATTGTTGCTGCATGTCGTTGTGTAAGAAGGGTAGCACTGAGCTTACCTATGAAAGGAGAGACAAGAAGAAAGATTTTGCAGAGATTCTCAGTGAGAATTAGGCTGATTATTATTCCGCAGCATCTGTCTCTTCCTACCTTAGGAGTCTATTGCATAAGCGCCTCGCAGCTTTAGAAACAAAAAAATAAGGTCATTCGTCATGGAATGTTTTCCTTCAAAAAGACAGGTTGTGAAATTAACATAGCTTAGATCACCCTTACTAGGCAGCCTCTTGTCTTAAGGGACCATCCCAAAGTATCGTCAAATCCTGTGAGTATAAATTTTCCTTCCCTTCTTTAACGGAATACTGCCGCCTTTGCCAATCCCCGGTACCTTTCATTGAGTATCAGGGAAATGCCACAGGGTTGAATTTAGCAGATTAAGTCTAAATGGCCCAAATCCTACTGTTTTTTATCAGTGAAATTCTCAGTAGGAGTTCTGCCTATGGAAGCACTTCAGATTTTGAGCTCATGCATTAGCTGGAAAACTCACTTCAATAAAATCAATTAGAATAATAGCTAATAATCCATTATAGTTCCTTCCATCAAAAGATATGGGTGCAATTTACAAACATTCTGCATTGAAGTGGCATTAAAGTTGTCTTTTAACTGTGTCACCAACAGTGAAAACAAGGCATAGAAGCAGTATTTGTCTAGGATGACATAAAGAATCTAAGTAATTCCTTTACATTATTAGCCTGTGTTTGCTCTACAAGACATCTCCTCATGCAAAACAAACTCTTAGAACTCTTGGAAGAAATTTTCTAAAATCACATTTTCCCTGAGGTCTTAAAGCTCATTGGATTTGCATTGGGCTGAAAACCATTTTATTTCATTTTATTTTGTGTTGGTCTAGGATAGTATTTTTTAATCTTAGTAAAGAGTCAAGTTTTAAAAGACAATGTTTGTGTCAGTTGCTGTTGTGGTCTGAGGCAGTTTGCTGTATTCTAGTTGAGTTTCAACAGCTCAATTATGTAACTTTAAAATGAAGATATTGCATATGCAGAGGTGCTGTTTTCCATATTTTTTTCTTTTTAACTATGCATTAATGTTCTATTCTATGGATTATCTCCAGGGTAAAGGCATTAGACAAAATCCCACTGATTTCAATGGATAATAACTGTAAATATTATGGTTTACTATTAACATACTTTGCTATATTTGTGCATTGCACCATCACAAAAAAAAAGGCAACCAGAACAATTCTGAATGGCTTTTGTACCCCACACACCTATTCCTTTCAATTTGGGCATACAAGGAATGCTACCTCTGCCCTCTGCTTTCACTCTTTCAGATTCAGTTTTCCCCCAGCCTGTTTCAAGGTTTAACTCCCCTGAGCTTTCACAGACCAGAAATAGTTTCATTGGTGCTGCCCTGGGTTCTGCAAATCCCTGCTAGCAATGTGCTGTTTCAGCATCAGAAGTTTTTTGGAGTGCTGTAAGCTGGTTTCAAATGACAGAGGTCTGCAGTGGCATCACTACACAGATGCTAAAGCCCTGCTTAGATGATTTTGAGATAAAGAGCATAATGAGAGGGAAAAAGAAAGTAGACTCTCTGTGACTACATTCTGTTTAAAGGTATATCTGTATTGATTCCATTCATATTGTTATCCGCCTAAGACATACTTTATGATGTGAACGCACCCGCATTGTATCTACATCAGGGCCTGTAAAGTCCCAGGTAGAGGAACGTGAAATTAATGATTCACAACAATATTTAAGAAATAACAGATGAAGTGAGAAAAGGTAATGGTCTTATCTTAGGAAGGATTCAGGATGAAATTCTAGGTATAAAATTGCTGAGTAAAGACAGCATGAGGAATACCACCCACAGGGATAGCACCTCAACATGATGCCGTATAAAATCCTGACCAGAGCAACACCGTCTCAAGGCTGAAAATACTATTGTGGGGAAACTCACTGGTGGGATAGGAGAATCAGGAAGTAATAACAAGGAAGGAATCTGTGTGAAATAGTGCATAGCGGTGCTTTAGACAGATACTACCTGTGTATCTGTGTCCTGGGCCCAGTTAGTGCAGTAGCTGAAGTAACAAAGACTCGTACTAATCTTTTAACAAGAGAAATCAAGAGCTGAAAGCAAAAGCAAAAAAGGTGATTTTTTTAAAGCTTAAATGAGGAGAGATGCAAGTGCATTATTTTGTTTTTCTGACAAGATGGTGATATTTTTGTATCGCTCACTTGTGTGTTCTGCTGCATCCAGGCTGCTCTTCTCTGGTGGCAAGGGTCCCTTTCTTCCATATGCTTTGTATTGGCCCATTTGCTGTCATTTCCCAGGCAGATCCGAGGTAAGGCTCTGTGAGAGGACTTTAGGAGCAATGGGCTCACACGGCAACACTGTTAGCATATAAAACAATTCATGCATGGCTGTTTGGAAGAGGTAGGAATGGGAAAACATCTCAAATGAATAGTTATTAACAACACCCTTGAGAATTTCTGCCAGGGACTCAGTGCCAGTGACTCTTGCCTGGCTGTCCCATTCTTTGCACCACATACGGTGTGGAAGGACACCTACTGTTCTGAGATTGCAACAAGGAACTGATACTTCCATGTCCTTCATAAAATCATATGCACACAGGAATATACAATTTAGGCATGGTTCACACAGTTTATGCGTGCAACAAGTGGCAACTTATATGGGGCATAGACTACACATTCCCACCTATACCAGACTTGAAATCATTTGCACTTTTAGTCAGAGAGAGAAATCTAGCCTTGGGGTGCTCTTCTAGTCTTTAGATGGTGCCAGACCAGAGGCTGTCAACTAGAAGTCCGGTCTTCTATTAGTTATGGCTTTTACCTACTCATTCAAAACAAGTGTTCATGTAATAAAATGAACTACGCTTCTGCAAGCAAAAATACCTCTAGATAAACAGATGTATTAGATTGTAGAAATTTCCCAGGTTTATTGTTTTGGTTTTTTTCCTTCTGCCTAGGAATCAAAGTAGAAACAGTAAAAGAGAGCTGTCTCTCTACTTGAATCTTTCTGAACGTTGGTGTCTATGTTTAGCCTGTACCTGGGGCTAAACCATAGTAGTTGTTCTACTGCCTGACGACCTCTCCCCATCTGAGAAGGGGAAGCTGGGAAAAAAGGGAGAAGCCCCATGGATTGAAGCAGAAACAGATTTAACCAAATAACAAAACTAATACAATCACTAACATGAAGTATACAAGGTTCTGCACATCCTGGTCCTTGGGGTCAGCAGCAGGAGCAGAAGGCCGAGAAGGAGGAGTCCCAGAAAGAGGAACTGCACCCTCAGTGAACTCCCTCCTTTTACAATGAGCACGATGAGGTGTTATGGGATACACCTGTGAGTCAGCTTGGGGCAGCTGCCTTGATTGGATCTCCCAGCTGACTCAGGGCTACTCATGGCCTGCTTGCCACGGCTGGCCCTTGGGTCTGTTCCTGGGAAACCAGGACAGTAGGGTTACTCGTCCTCTGCTTTCCTGTTATTTTTCCCTATAAATGCCTTATTAGGATGCTTGTTTTCTCTTTTCTTCCCTAGTTCAGCAGTGGTTTATTTCTCTTTTTTTAATTCTCGGTTATGAAACCTTTTGTTGTTTCTCCCTTAGGAAAACACTGAAAGCCAGAAATATTCCTCTGTTTAACAGATGGAAAATATTTCATTTGTTATAAAATTACCTGTAGCCAGTGATTGTTACTTAGTCCACATTCCATGGAACCATATGAGAGCAAATAAGGAAAAAAGAAAAGAATAATTTATGAAGGTAGAGCCTGAAATGTGACCTTTTTCCCTTTCTTTTTCATACCTTTTTTTTTAAAAAAAATAAAAATATATGCTTTTTTTTTTTTTTTCCCTCAGAGAGGTGTATCTTGCAACAAACTAGTAATATTCTTGATTCATCTATTCTAGAGTTTGTCATTTCATTTAGCTAAACCCTAGGTGAGAAAATGATAGTCTTGACTACTGGATTTCTTCTGCCCAATGGCTCTTTTTAAGATCTTTTAGTTAAAGCATTGGACTAGCATTCTTAAGATCAAAGTTTAATTTCTCCTAAATGTATTTTTAACAGACTTGTGATGCTGGACAGTCCCTTTCATCTCTGTGTGTTTTAAGATCTGTGGCAAAGCAGTTGGAGATCTGTTGTTAGAGATAAGAGTGGGCAGACAGATCAGGATCAATCCTTTTACAAATTTCAGCATAGGAAGCACCATAAAGTTCCTGTGATTACTTGCAATGTGTACTGCAAGGCAATATGTGTACTTGCACTTAGAAGAGATAATGTATTTGCATGACCATTTGACTACAGTAAGTGTCTAAGAGCGAAGTTGAAACAGCACCTACTTTCTCTGCTTTTTACATACAGAAAAGCAAATCATCTACTGGAGGAAATCGGTGTGTCTTTACTGATGTCAGTACAGCCATGACAATTTACATCACCTGAGGATCTGTACCAGATTTTGTGTATCTGTCCTCACACACAAATACGAATACGTCCACTAGTGTCAATGAGTGTTGACAATAGCAATGGATAGCAACCCATCACAGAAATAACAGTGATCAATGAGAAAACCATTAAGCAATATTCTGCTTCTTTTTATAATAGGTTTGTAACGTTTTCTTATGGTATTTTAATATAAGGTGGTAGGAGTTTTGTTGCTGCAGGGTTATAAAGATATATTTGCTTTGTTTGATAGTGTTTTTTCTTTATTCTGTGCATGCACCCTCAGCCTGCTTCTTACACAGGTATTATTTTTATTGCTTTTGGTAAGATTATGCTCATTCATCAGCTGTTATTTTTATGTGCTCTGAAGTTGCACTTTCTGAGGGGCACAGAAGGGGATCAATATTTTCCATGATTAGTCACATCTAAAAGAGGACATTTTGGTGACATTGAAGTGAGTTTGAAAAAGAAATTAAAAATGGCAAACCTTATTCTTCCTGCCCTCTTCTAGCTGAAAACAAGGGGGGGTCTGTGACCTGCAGAGCTGATGAAGCTTGGCTTCCAGAAGATTTGTATCTCAGTTACATTTTCTGATGCCTAACAAGATGCTAGTTCAGATCTAAGCTTCTGGTGTTGAGGCTTTTATAACATCTCTCTCCAACATAGAGACTTCTGTGTGGAGTATGGCTTCAGTTCACTTGGCAGCCTTTCCCTTAGTGAAGAACCTACAAAGTTCTCTCTGTTACACCTTGCCAGCTATTTCCATGGAACTTGTAAGAGGTTAGTATCTCTGAGATCACTGTTACTCACTCAGACTTGGTTGAAGCTCACAGTTGGATCTGCAGTTACAAAGTAGGAACCAACATAGACACACACATCCACACAGAGAAAGGAAGACCTGCATGCATAGAAGGAAAAAGGAAAATATTATATGGTCAAAGAAAACATATTTTTCTTAGGAACCCAAGTAATAAAGACCAAGTCCTAGATAATTTTTTTGATTTAGCTCACCAGTACATCAAAATGGCTGAACAGTCCAGTCCAAATCTGTGACCCTTTCTTGGAGCTGGCGTTCTGTGTCTAACAGCCTCTTAAAAGTCTTGGAATATTAAAGTTATAAAGAACTGGGAAATTAGTAGGAATTCAGGGGTTACCAAGGTGGATGTTTACCGTTGGCAGACGGAGTCTGTTGCTCCTCCTAGCTTTGCATATGAAGTTGGTGGATCATCTTAATCCACCTGCCAACATTTGCTTGGGCATGGGCTGCTGCTGAGACAGTTAATACTGCAGAGGTTAGTTTATATTTGCTGAAACACACTAAAGCATCTATGTCATTCTCAAGAGTAGTAGAAAACTGACACTGAAATTATTATAGATCATAAGGAGGCTTGGGATTTTCTTCAGGTTTTGCTGTACTTTGGATGTTTGTTCAAATTTTGAGCTTTCTATTAAAATTCAGAACCTTGCTGTCAATCTGTTTGTCTATGTGAAGTCGATTTCCAGGCAGTTCTCCACAGTGGTTCGCACTATCCTGCTCCAGTGGGATAGTTGTTCTGATAGCACTTCCTTCAGCCTCAGCATCCAGCACCTTGGTGTTGCTGTGCCTGGGTGGGCACTGCCTCTGTGGAACACCCTTGGATCTGCCTCCTGGAGCGGTGTGGTTTTGGCCCTGAGGTTCTTAATGGACTTTGTACATGCTAGCATTTTCCAAAAGAGAGTGTACCTCTCCAGTTTTATAGAGGTTGTTGCCTTTCTTTCTACTTCAGTTATGGAATCAAGTTTAGACCTGTCTTTCCTTGCTTTTGCCCCTCTGTCAGCAGTACTGTTTCTGCCTCTGCTTGGCTGTTCCAGGAGAAGTTTCTGCTCTGCAGTTAGTTCAGAATTCTCACAAATATCCTTGCCTTTCATTTACTGTTTTTTGATTTGCAAATCCATTCCCAGTAGGACACCAGTAAATTGCCCGTTTCTGCGTAGGTACCAACATGGCCTGCTTCACCATAATAACTGAGTATCTTGATTTGTCCTGAGGGCCCATGATGATGTCCATGCACACTGGACCACTAACCTTCATCTGAACTAGCAAAGAATCTAAGCAATCTCCTCCTTTTTCTCTGAGCATTCCCTGGTTCTCATGCCAAAGACCTCTCTTCAAGCAGTTTTCTTCTATAATGTTTTGTGCCAATAAATCTATATCCAGTCAAACTCCTGATGTAGACACACTGCATGGCTCTCATAAATGATTTGCATTGTTTTACAATCTAAGTAATTCTAAGAGCCAGATTCTGTTACTACTTAACTGTAAATCTGAGTGGCTAAACTCACTTAACTAAGTGGCTTCAAATTGGAAGAGACGTGAAATAACACTCTTATATAACTTCTGATGTTACAGATCTTCTTGAACTGACTTCTGTCCCACCACTGAAGCTAGTTAGTGTGAGTTAGCTATTAGCCTATTAGATTCTGTGCATACTTACCATGGCAGTCATTTGGGATGGCACAGCCAACTGCTGTAATGTTTCCCCCAAGAATTCTTTATTACTCATTTGGGAAAATACTGATCTCCATGTTAGCTGTAGCAACATCCGCTGATGGTCCCTTGTTTCTGCCAAGAAAGGAGTGAGTTTCTCATCTTTGTCAAGCTGAATACATAAATATTGACTTCAATAGACATGCTCTGAGTGGAACTATTATACCATCTTTATCACCTCATTTACCAGGGCTCGTATATAGCCAAGCAGATAGAGCATACCAGTTTGTATCCTTGATGGATGAAAAGCATTGGCAAAAGCGTTTCAGCCTCAGACATTTAAAGGTATTTAGCCTCCCCCAAAAGTGGAAGAAAGGATCTTCTCATCTTTAAGGGAGGGATCAGACTTCTGCCAAACTCCATTTGCTTTCAGTAAGTTATTTCACAGGTAGGCAGAAGAAAGAAAGTACTGTTAACAGGAAAAGAGAGGAAGAAGAGAATGAGAGGCATCTACAGCATGTCTCTACTCACTGCTAAGGGCAACCTTCAGGCTGGTTTTAAGTGTCTATTAACCTACTCTTCAAATCCCAAGCCTGAAAGCATGGCTGGAGCGTTGCCTCAGGACTACATCCCAGCAGTATGCACATCTGCATGCTCTCCAAAGTCTCTGCAGCAGTCATAAGATAGGGTACACCATACTTCTGAGTTCTGCAGAGGTTATCTGTGCAGGGAGACACCAGCTGGTGGAAGAGTAGACAGCAGTGGGGAGGAGTTAAAAGGGGAAGGGGAAAGGCCCCAGTGGAAGCTATAGAATGCAGGAAGGCCAGGAGCCCCATAACCTTATCCTGCAGAGACTGTGAATTTTTTGAACACCTGGTTCATTTACGTGTGTGACTGTAATGGTGGTTCGGTATAGCTGGGGGGAGCAAAGGAATGACAGGGATTTATGTCCTATTTTTATGAAACCTCTTTCTCAGGAGAAATTAAAAATAAACAGCACACACTAAACATCATCCTTAACAGATACTAACTGGTTGAAGCTACCTCCCCAGTAGGCAACTCCTGGTCTTAAGGAAGGAGCCCACTACTGTATGCTTAGAGTGTATGTGACTAGTTCTCATCACCGTGGGATGGGAGGTTTGTCAGATCTCAAAGCAAGACAGTTTAACCTGGTCAGGCAGTACTTGGGAGATCTCCAAGAAATAACCAGAGTGCTAGGAGAGGACAGTGGAGTATGTCTGCAAATAGCATCATTTTCAGGATGTGTCTGCCTGGCATTAGCACCTCTTTTTTCAGATTAGATGTTGAGGACCTTGACCACCTGTGTCCCTTCACTTGATGTGCACACACAGAGAGCAAAAGTGTTATCTCTGTTCATACGCTGCTGTAAATTTAGAATCATAGAATGGCTTGGGTTGGAGGGGACCTTAAAGATCATCTAGTTACAATCCTCCTGCCATGGGCACGCACACCTCCCACTAGACCAGGTTGCTCAATACTGACACCTGAGGAACGCCACTCATCACTGGTCTCCACCTGGACATTGAGCCATTGACCACAACTCTGGGAACTTTGCCAGACTGCCATGACTTTTCAAATATGATGGTTAGTGATCTAGCATCTGTATCTACCAGTTCCCTCAGGACCCACAGATGCATCTCATCAGGTCCTGTGGACTTTTGAACCTTCAGGTTCCTTAGATGGTCTCAAACCTGATCTTCTCTTACAGTGGGTGATTTGTCATGACCTTCTTCTCACTGTTTTGCTTGACAACAGGCCCCATTCTTCATTGTCTTCCTCTTCTGTAGTTGATTTATTTTGTGTGACATGGATGCTAGCAAATCCTCATTGAGCAATTTACATCTCACTACCTCAAGCACAAATGATAATATAAAGCCAAAGGAATCAGGGCCATTCTTTTGCTGCATTTTCTTACAATGCTTCATGGCAGACTGCTATGGCTGACTCTCACACCTCATACCACAAACAGATACATTTCAGAGATGAGCACATATACACAGTAATGTTACATTTTCTGAAATGCTTTGGGAAGTAATGCACTTATTCACAGGCGGAAAATTTTTAGTGTACGTCCCTACCAATATCTGTAAGTGCAGCAAGTAGAATTATAGAATAGCCTTGGTTGGAAAAGACCTCTGAGATATGTAAGCTTTTCTTCTAGTACACCTGCAACCATGCTGCAGGATGTACGATAGAAATACCATGCAAAAGTAGGTAATAATGATAATAATACCATCTCTTCTGCATTACTCTTTATCAGTAGATCCTTCAGTGCTTACAAAGGTAGTCCTCATTTTACAGAAGGGAATAAAGACATGGAAAATGTTTTGCTTGAGTTCACCCAGCTAGTCAAAGCTGAGAGTAAAACCTGTGTCCCAGGGCTCTGATCTGTCAAGTAGGCTACAGTGCCTTGAAAGAAAGAGACAAACAGGACAAGAAGTGTTAAATGTTACCAGGTCACTTCTATGGCATAAATAACATTGCTCTAAATCCTGAAATCTGATTCACTCCCTGGAGAGCTTGATACGAGGAAGAGTTTTGGCCAATGAAACATCTATAACTTGGCCAAAAATCCTTAAAAGCCATTCATGAATGATGTCAGCCATGTACACTCAAAGAGCGAGCTGTGGAGGCTAGAGGTAAAATTGAATATTGAATTTCAGGAGGAATTGAGACACATGGTTTCAGGTTGGCAAGGCCGTGAACATGTATTGCATGCAAGTCCAGCAAGGTTTACAAAAGCAGCTAGTCCAGCAAGAAAAAGTGTCAGAGTAAAAACGCGGTGTAAATGTGTCTGTGTAAAAATGTGCAAGAAACCACACATGCATGCTGGAGCATGTTTTGTTTCTTGCAGCAATGAACCGGTTCTGAGTTGCACAGAATGATGAAGGGAGTGGGTAGCGAGAGAAGGTGGGTTAAGAGTCTATAGTCTCTGCTATTTCAGTCTGGTTTGATGGGAGAAAGCTTAGCAAGCACATGGAAGACACCAAAAATATTCCTCTTGTGGGAGCAAAAGGAAAAGCCTCCCACAGAGGCAGGCACTGCATGTGAGCTAGGGAAGCGGAAAGTAATTATCACATCTGTGCATGTGAATAAGTTGACAGAGTACCTTCTCCAAAATCCATGGCATAGCAAGATGTAGTTTCTTCTTGCCACAGCTATATTTTCTCTCCTTGTGTTCTTCTATTAAATACAGAGCCATACTGGAGTCTGCTGCCTCCATCCCCTCCTCTCCTGACACAATCACAGCAGTACATGCAATCACCAAGTCATGCAGACAGTCTCACAGTCTTGCTCTGTCATATTTGTACTGCCTCACCCAAGGAGAATTCTTGCATGACTGATATGTGTGGCTTAATGGATTCTGGGCTGAGGTTTTAATTTTCAGTAATAAGAAAAGCATTTGTGTTCCCCCATCCCTCTTGTTTATGGTACAGAGCTTCATGGTAATGTGCCTCATTAGCTCGGTTGGATTAGCTGTTACATGGGAACATCACCTTGATAGGGATCCTCCATCCTGACTGTTTTTTCATGCAGAGTTGGGGCAGGCTCCAGTGTTTTACAAACCCGAAGGGTGCTCTTTGGCACACTTTTGTGCATGTATGAAAGGGGAGCATGCTCTGGGAACTCTTATAAGCATGACTTGAACAGATTTCCCACAGTCAAGGAGTGCATTCAGTAGGCTGCATTTGGTAATGACAGAGATGGCAAGGGAGATCTGGAACAAGGGCAAGAATACCTTCAGTGTGCCTTGGATGTTTCTGGAATTCCTTCCACTTACCAGCAAAGAGCTATTTATGTTGGCTACTTTTTCCTCTCAGCTTGTACTGTACGAGTATACTGATTTCCACAATTTGAAAGGACTTAGCACCTCAGAGGATCAGGACCTCACTCTCTCTCCTATATCTTTCCGTTCTATTTTTTATTTCTCCATTCTGGTTTTATTTGCCACTGTTTTGAATTCCCTGAGGTGAGCACTAACCAGAGGCACAATTAGTAACTGTTCCCTTGGGATCTAGTATGGCACTAGTTGGAGATATGTCACAAAAATTGGTAAAATATGACTGATTTAATATTTCTCTATTACTACGCCTTTAATCAAAGACATGAAGAAAATTCAGGACCTCAGTGGCTCCTGATAGGACAGCAGCATTTGCAAAGATATCAGCAAGAATGAAACTGGCCTTCAGGAAAATAGCTTGGAGCCCTTCTGCAAACTTCACTGGCTCCTTCCAGACTGCACCTCCTGTTCATCCTTATTTAGCTTGCCCTCGTTCCTTTTTCTCATTGGCAGGTACACCTTCTCTTCCCCCCAAAACCTCCATTCTACAGCTCTGCTGCTAGAGTAGTATAAGTGGCAGTTACACTGCAATGGCAGCATATGAATATATTGTAGAGAAGTGAAGTCTGAAGGAATGAGGGATGCAAAAGTATATAAACATATGTATTCACGCACAACTGGCTGGGTGAACAGTTGATGTGAGATGTGCTTTATGTCACATATATATCCATTTTTTACATCTGGTGATTTATATGGGTTTCAGGGACCCGCTGAATGAACAAAATCATCAGTAAAGAAAGATGGTAAGGAAGATTTGCCCAATGGTTTTTAAAAAACACTTACATATAATTGTTTTATTTAGTGGTGTGGTGAAGACCAGAGGGGAGGGGAGAAAAAAAAAATAAATCAACTCTTTTGGCCTGTGTTTTGTGCTTCAAAACCTGGGACTACGAAGGCTTCAGAAATAGCTTAGAAGAAGCTCTGAGTAAGCAAAAAGAAGTTATGCTACAAGAAGGAAAGAAATAAGTAGAGGCTTTTAAGCAAGAGGATTGAGCTTGGGAAACTTCTGACAGTGTGCAAAAAAACACTGGTGGGAGTACTCAGGAGGCAAGCAAAATGCTGACTGTCTGCCTGCTACCCAGTTCCTGCTATACACTGAAATAAAGAGCCATAGTTACATGTACTACTAAAATCAAGAGTAACCTTTGTCAGTATCAACTGTCAGACCACAGTCCATGGAGCTAAAAGATCTGTAGAGAAGTGTCAGATCTTGGCACACAGGGGGGTTTCTTCAGGAAGGGAAGCACCAGGGGAGCAGAGAGACCCGCCAGCAGCTGGCAGCTCTCTGCTGCTGACCTCCAAACCAAGACAATAAGGCCAATGAAGCAATACTTGGGTCACTTAAGCAAGCTTCGGGTCAACAGAAGTGGTAGATTTCCTGGCATTGGACACTTTTAAGATTCAGCTGGACAGGGTGCTGGGCCATCTTGTCTAGACTGTGCTTTTGCCAGGAAAGGTTGGACCAGATGATCTTTGAGGTCCCTTCCAACCTGCCATCCTATGATTCTCTGTATCAACCTTTCTTGCCACTCCATTTCTGAGCTGTTGTAACAGATAATGTAGCAGGTGCTGTAAGATCATCAGCAGTCACAGCTTTGTTTTGACAAAACCTTTAGAGATCTATTTATTGATACTAACACCATAACAGTGGATGCTCCTATTTAAACTCCTATTTACCACTAGCCTCTGCTAGACAGGGAGAGATCTGATGGCAAGAAGTCCATAGCGTGGCTATCATGCCAGTAGGCTACTATGAATCTACCTTAAGATAAACTCGAGTGATCTTAGTGATGTTTCTCTACCCTTTATGTGGGTATTTCCCCAAGTTGGCTCAGCAGAGCAGCTGTGCAAGTCCAGAACTGCATTTGTGAGGTAGGAGTTGCTGGGCAGAATTGAGATGAATGTGAAAGTTCTGCATTTTAAGGAGGAGACATGGAGAACTGGAGGAAGCGATGCTGCAGGACTCAAAGACTGAGTGTTGTGCAAAGGACTGCAAATGCTGCACGTGGTGAGACAGGTGAAGGAACAAGACTGGAATAGCATGGAAAAGAATAAGACAGGTTTCTAATGCATCAGCAGAGTTGTGCGGACAATCCACACTGGAACAACAAGTGATAACATAGGCAGCTTTCTGCATCAGCAGCAGAGCTCTGTGGATGAATAGTATTTGGGTGTACTGGCAGCTGTATAGGTGCTCAGAACTAAGCTAGCAGAGGTGCTGCAGGTGAGGAGAAACTGCAGAGCTGCACAAAGGGAGCCTACCTTTGTGCTGCTTGGCATCGACTAGTTGCTATTAATCTTTCACTTCACCAAGCACTCATATAAATTATGAAAAAAAAAAGTCCCTCAAATGCAGCAGAAAAGGCTCTTTAGCTTCATATTTATGAGCTTAAATAAAAGAGAACTTGATATGAATCTGGAAAAGTGACATCTCAATTTTATCCTGCCCATCATGATGATGAGTGCAAGTGGAGGTTGATTACTTGCTACTGACCCCTTTCTTTCCCTCGTCCATTGCAAAGTTCTGTTTCTCAGGGAAGTTCTTTTCACTGAATAGTTCAGCCTGTTCTTTGGCCTTTCAGCCTTGTGATTTCCACTAGCACCAAGCCAGAAATTGCCTCATTTGCTAATAGGTATTCTAGTTAATAATAGGAAATCCATCCACTGAGGATATTTCTGGCCTGCTTTGCAAGACAGGAGTGATGTTTTAATGGCACAATGCTGGCACACAAGTGGGAATGTTTGCACCCATTTGTGTAGCTGTGTGTTGCACACACTCTGTGCACCCTGTGATGCCCCATGCCATTCACCAAACCATAATTACGATGGTGGAGAGAACATAATTCCATAGATAGCTGAAACTCTTCCGGGTAGAAAGACTTGCGGAATTTCCATGGCACATGATTTCTGGGTATGCGTTCATTGGCTTTTTGGGGATTTGACTATGAAGAATCCAAACCAATTTTTCTCAGCCAGGCTTAGATTTTGTTGTTTTAATTATTAATTACATAAGAATAGGTTTTCAAGAAAAGATAGAGCAAGTCATCTCCTAAACAGCATTCCAATCAGTCTCCAGAATTTCTACAGAATGAACTATAGATCTAAACAAGAAAATTACATATTTTCTGTGTTCCCAACCTCTTCTAGATGCTTAGTGTATAATTGCTGTTTTGTTTACTTTGGCACAAATGGAGAGTAACCATTGAAGGCAATGAAACCAACCCCGTGGAATGGACGTGAACAGACCTATGTGAGGAGAGAGCAGAAGCCCTTGGAGTTCTAATGGGCACACAGGCAACAGATGCAGATTTAATTAAACTTTTCATAGCTGGATTGAACAGTTAACAGGGAAGGCTATTTCAGCCTAGGTAGAAATACAGGCTGCATTGCTAACTAAAAAAAATATCTTGAATAAGCAAACAAGAAGGGTAGCACTGTAGTCAACAGTGGTTGTTGGCTGTAAGAGAACAATTGGCTGTAGTAATGGATATGGCATGGGTCCCAATGCCACAGCAGCTGTTCTGAGCACTGCTGCGTATCTCAAAGTTCATGCCCATCCTGGTTCTGTCACAGGTAAGACAAAGATGCATCAAGAAACATATTTTTCTTTTAACTTGCCTTTTTTAGCTCGAACTGATTTTTATTTTCCAAACACTCAAAACATGAAGTCTTCATTCTCCTATTTCCTCCTTTTTGTTCATTTCAGTCAAGGATACTGGGGAATTACAAATAGGAATGTTACCTGAAGCCAGCACTGACAGTACTGCTTTCCTTCCACACTCCAAATATTTAAGTACAAAAAACCTCAAAGAAAATCATCATCAAAACCCTCCCAAAATGGAATAAAAGTTCTGCTACTTTTTAAACCTGTGAGAGGAAAGGAGGTATGAAATTAAAAATGCAATGTCTTATGAAGATAGCCTTTATAAATGCTGAAGAAGCAAAACCACTTTATTTTGCCTTGCATTTCCCCAGAAAACATTTACAGCTGCACACAAGTGCAACAGTCAGTCTGTTGTAATACATGCATAGTTTTTAGTGTACTTACTCAGTTGCCTTCATTTTGCCTCCTTCTTTACCAGACTGAGGGGCTTGAGACAGACTGCAAGCCTTCCCAAGGAAAGATAATAAAGAGAACATTGATACAAGAACTTCTTAAGACAAATGAGTTTCATGAGAGTGATTTATGTAAAGGATCACTCCAACCCCAAAGCTGTCTGACAGCAGCTGTTTTTATGAAGGAAGTTAAACACCAGTGACTGCAGCATAGCCCTCTCCTTCAGAAAGCTGGGTTAATTAAACAAAACAACAAACAGCTGGAAGGAGAAGATGGGGTAGTAGCTATTGCTATCAGCTGATAAGACCTGCTATATTTTAGAGGCACATGCCATCCAGGAGTCACAAAGCCCTAGCACATTCTGCAAGATGGTGTTTCGTCATCAAAAGTTTCTGCTGCTGGGCCTGATGGCCTTATTGCTGTTGCATGTTGAGAAGTGTCTTCTCTGATGCCAGCATTGATTTTGTGAAGAGCTAAGGGTGATGTGGCAAGTTTCCCATTCTCAAATATGCTAGCATTGCTTGATCCTGCAGGTTCACAATTACCTAGCAGCTTACTGTATTTCATATGAAGCCCATCAGTGGAGGAGCTTGCAGATTCGTCTTTGAGGACCAATCTCCAGATGCATCTGAATTTCAATTATATAAGGTTATACAATTCCCTTTTTTCTTTCTTCCTGACTGTATCCTCCATCTCCTTCCATTATTAACAGTTCCTCATCTTGTATTTCATTGGAGCATGCCTTGAATTGATGTAAAAGCCCAAACTTAATTAGCCACAAAGGCAGAATTAGGATGCCCAAACCCCCTGATAACACTCCACATCCACCTCTTATACTTTCATCATGCTCTGTTCCTTTCCTTTTTTTGTCTTGCTCCTTCTAGGTTTTTCTTCCTGTGAATCTCCCATTGGTCAAAAATATCACATAACTAGAAAGACAGAAGACTTTTATTGTGTCTGAGGTCAAACAATAAATGTAAGTGCCATCCCCTTGATCCTTTTGAGGTGTTGAGCCTGTCACAGTCTTTCTGGGCCATTACAGGCAAGTGAAAGGCTGAGGAAGGGAAATGAAGTGCAGGCACCTCCTAATTTCATCCCGGCACTTGGAGCTCTTAGTACCAGCTGTTGGAAAGCCACTGATTCTAGTTCCTTGCAGACAAAAGCAGCCATGCAGTAGATATCTAGTAAGAAAAACCCACAGCACTTTTATTCTATGTGCACTGCACAGCAAAACACGTTCCAACAAACTTGCAGCCTCTATCAAAAGAGCAAAGTAACAAAAGCCAGAACTAGAAAAAGTCCCAGAAAGAGAGCAAAGGAAATACAGAATACGATACAAGTCTTAATTATTGTAGAAGTGAGGTGTGGTAAGTCAAACTCTATGACCCTAGAAAACAAGCCATGCTGTCCACTGGAGAGAGGGATGATCAGAAAATAATGATAGGCTGAGGAATGGCATGAAAGAATATGACAAATGCTTTGGGTTTAGAATTTCCCAGAGAAAAAATGAGTGGCACAGACTAACATACACATCATCAAACGTCTCCCTTCCCCATCCATAACACCTCAGGAGCCCATGATTAAGGAACTTGAGTCTATTTCTAGGCATTCACAGAACTTTGTTCAGAGCACTTTGCACATGAGAAGACCAACCTGTTGCATTGGACTAAGATGGCCTGCATCTTTCATGTCTACATAGAGAATATGAAACTGTGGGTACTATATAAAGGAGAAAAAACCCAACCCTATAGAGATGCAAAACACCATCACTCCTTCTCTGCCTGCTAGCATCATGTTAGCACCTCCTGCCCTCAGCCATGTTTTAGCTTCTAAAAGTTGAGGAGTCAGCCTAGTTACAAACATACTTTCAGAGGTTTAAGAGTTCAGCTCTGAGTTATGGAGAAGAAGGTGAGAGGGAAGGACCCAAATAATTCCCATTTTAAGGATCATAAAGAAAAATGGAAGGCTATGACACTGGATTATTGAGTAAAGAATATTGAGGAATATCCTGCCAGCCTCTAGTATCTTACCCATTCCAGCTAGCCAGTGTTAGATTTCCAGTCAGATTTCCAGAATCAGTGTAATGTGAAACTGTACACACGTGTGGAAGTTCAGCTCATCCCTTAGCCTCTTTACTGTTTAGTTTTCCTAAGGAAAGTCTGGCATGCGCTTCCCTTCTGTGCATGGCCCTCAGCAGTGCCCAGCCCCACAGGTCATCCACAGAGCATCTCTTTGGCACAACCATGCTATACCCTTCTATTCCAAGTATGCTCTCAAAGTGTCCATGATAATTCCAATGGGAATTTGGAATTCCAGTTTCTCCTTCTCTATGATCCCAGTTCTGTGGTCTGCTACATGCTTTGGTGTGCACTTCACAGGGGCTCTCACACAGCGGTGCAATTAAATTTCTATTAGTTTCCCATAGTTGCCTGAACTTCAAAGGAGTTCTTGGCATTCATACCTGGCACTGAAACACTAGCTGAAGCAGTTAAGAATCACAGAATCACAGTATGTTAGGGATTGGAAGGGACCTCAAAAGATCATCTAGTCCAATCCCCCTGCCAGAGCAGGAACACCTAGGTCAGGTCACACAGGAACATGTCCAGGCGGGTTTTGAATGTCTCCAGAGAAGGAGACTCCACAACCTCTCTGGGCAGCCTGTTCCAGTGCTCTGTTACCCTCACTGTGAAGAAGTTCTTCCTCACATTTATGTGGAACATCCTATGTTCCAGCTTGCATCCGTTGCCCCTTGTCCTGTCATTGGGTGTCACTGAGAAGAGCCTGGCTGCATCCTCATGACACTCACCCTTTACATATTTATAAACATTAATGAGGTCACCCCTCAGTCTCCTCTTCTCCAAGCTAAAGAGACCCAGCTCCCTCAGCCTTTCCTCATAAGGGAGATGTTCCACTCCCTTCATCATCTTTGTGGCTCTGCGCTGGACTCTCTCAAGCAGTTCCCTGTCCTTCTTGAACTGGGGGGCCCAGAACTGGACACAATACTCCAGATGTGGCCTTACCAGGGCAGAGTAGAGGGGAAGGAGAACCTCTCTCGACCTACTAACCACCCCCTTTCTAATACACCCCAGGATGCCATTGGCCTTCTTGGCCACAAGGGCACATTGCTGGCTCATGGTCATCCTGCTGTCCACCAGGACCCCCAGGTCCCTTTCCCCTACACTGCTCTCCAGCAGGTCAGCCCCCAACCTGTACTGGTACATGGGGTTGGTCTTCCCCAGATGCAAAACTCTACACTTGCCCTTGTTGAATTTCATTAAGTTTTTCCCCGCCCAACTCTCCAGCCTATCAAGGTCATGTTGAATGGCAGCACAACCCTCTGGTGTGTCAGCCACTCCTCCTAGTTTGGTGTCATCAGCAAACTTGTTGAGGATACATTCTGTACCCTCATCCAGGTCGTTGATGAAGATATTGAACAACACCGGTCCCAGTACCGACCCCTGAGGGACTCCACTAGTCACAGGCCTCCAACTAGACTCCGTCCCATTGACCACAACTCTCTGGCTTCTTTCCTTCAGCCAGTTCACAATCCACCTTACTACCTGATCACCAAACCCATACTTTATCAGCTTATCTACAAGGATGCTGTGGGAGACAGTGTCAAATGCTTTACTGAAATCGAGATAAACCACATCTACCGCCCTACCATCACCTATCCACCTAGTTATTTCCTCATAGAAGGCAATAAGGTTGGTCAAACGTCACTGACCCTTGGTAAAACCATGTTGACTGCTCTTAATGACCCCCTCATCCTTGATATGCCTAGAGATAGTGCCAAGAACAAGCTGTTCCATCACCTTTCCAGGGATGGAGGTGAGGCTGACCGGTCTATAGTTACCCGGGTCCTCCTTCTTGCGCTTCTTGTAGATTGGAGTGACATTTGCTATCCTCCAGTCCTCAGGCACCTCTCCTGTTGTCCATGACTTACCAAAGATGATGGAGAGTGGCCTAGCAATGACCTCTGCCAGCTCCCTCAGCACCCTTGGGTGCATTCCATCTGGTCCCATCGATTTATGGATATCCAGATTGCTCAACTGATCCCTAACCCAATCCTCATCTACCGAGGCAAACTCTTCCTTTATCCTGACTTCTTCTGGGGCTACAGGGATCAGGGGCTCCTGGGGAAAGCCTGCAGGAGTAAAGACAGAGGCAAAGAAGGCATTCAGCACCTCTGCCTTCTTTATATCCTCTGTCTCTAGGGCACCCACCTCATTCATCAGTGGGCCTATATTGCCTCTAGTGTTAGTTTTATTAGCTATGTATTTGAAAACGCCCTTTCTATTGTCCTTGACCTGGCTTGCAAGGTTAAGTTCCAAGGAGGCCTTAGCTTTCCTAATTGCCTCTCTACATCCTCTGACAACTGTCCTATATTCCTCCCAAGTGACTAGCTCCTCTTTCCATGATCCATAAATTCTTTTTTTCCACCTGAGTTTGCCCAGCAGTTCCTTGTTTAACCATGCTGGTCCCCCAGCTCCCTTACTTGATTTCATACCCATTGGGACGCTCTGATCCTGAGCTTGCAAGAAGTGGTCCTTGAATGTTGACCAACTATCTTGAGCCCCTTTACCATCTAGCACCCTGTCCCATGGGACTTCCCTTAACAATTGACTGAGGAGGCTAAAGTTGGCCCTGCGGAAGTCCAGGGTTCTGGTCTTCCTTGGTACTCTATTCCTCCCACACAGGATCCTGAACTCCACCATCTCATGATCACTGCAGCCAAGGCTGCCATCGACCATCACTGCTTCAACAAGACCCTCCTTGTTGGTAAGTACAAGATCCAGCAGCGCTCCTTTCCTAGCCGGCTTATCCACCATTTGCATTAAGTAGTTGTCATCAATGCACTGGAGGAACCTCCTAGACTGTGAATGGCTGGCTGTGTAAGTCTCCCAGCAGATATTGGGGTAGTTAAAATCCCCCATGAGGACCAAGGCCTGTAGTTGTGAGGCTGCTTTCAGCTGCCTGTAGAAAGCCTCATCAACTCCCTCGTCCTGATCAGGAGGTCTGTAATAGACCCCCACAACTGTATCACCCATGCCTGCCTGCCCCTTAATTCTTACCCACAGACTTTCAACTGTCCCTGGAGAAAACTCAATACATTCAAGTTGCTCCCTCACATAGAGAGCAACTCCACCACCTCGCTTCACTGACCGATCTTTCCTAAAAATGACATAGCCATCCATGACCACATTCCAGTCATGTGAGCTGTCCCACCATGTCTCTCCCTCCATACACAGCCCTAAGGAGGCTTATGAGAAGCATTATTCCCCTTAGAAAAAGTGTTTGTGAATTAAGGAGTTCAGATGATATGTAATTGGAAACAGTTCCATCAAATAATGGCCGTAGACTGGAGTGCCCTGCTTGCCCAAAGGGACATTGTACTTTTTTTCCAAGCCAGAAGAATATTATTTTCCATTGACATAACCCTTCTTTCTGAGCACTCAAACTGACCATTACCTGGCACTGAGACACTGCTGCCTCTGGGACAGAAAGCAGCAGTCCCCTATGATCAGAATTGCCATTTCTTCCACAAAATCTGTTGTACAGGTGTTAGGCTAACCAACTGAGACCAGGCCATTCGCCGGTGCATAGGACCATAGCCCCAGTGATTTCTGTTAACCAAATGGAGTTTGACAGAAGACTCAAAGTTTAGACATGCAAGCATGGAACAACAACAACAACAACAAAATCCATTTAGTCTTACTAGGAGTTCAGGTGACTTCAGCATCACATCTTGCTAGGGACACTGCACTTTATAGCACCATGCATGGCACTGGTGCAATCATGACTGAGAAGGAAGACTACCACCTAACTGCAGCACCCCCTTCAGTTTTTATGTGAAATCTTCAATCCAACTGCATGCCTCGACTGACTCACTTAGCTTTTAATAGCTGACATGAGTGCAGCCTGAGGAAGCATAGCTGTAGGCCACTGAGTGTTGCTAAACAGACTTTTTCAACTCAGAGAAGGAGGTCTAGCAACTCCAGCGAAACCTTGACAGTCTGTCTGCTTTGGAGTCACCTTGAATCTGACTTTGCTATGAATTTCGTCATCCTAAACACAAGGATCTCACTCCAATTCTTTTTAAAGGAGAGAAACATACTCTTGTAGGTGGCAAGAATACAACACAAGCAATGCCCAGGCTTATTCCTAAAACATTTCTAACTGCCAGTCTTGAACTTGATAAGCCTCAGTTTGTGGCTGTTCTCAGTATTTTCAAATTTTTTATTATATAAAGGCTCCTCATGCTGCATTTCTACTGGTGAGAGGAAACTGAGCTACCAAACACAAGCAAAAAAATAATTTACCTTTTGTAATCCAATCAATTGCAACAATTTAGTCAGAAATGCAGAGAGACTAGTGCAAAGTGATAAAGAATTACACAGATGCTTACAGGGAGTCTAAAAGCAGTAGAATGACATACTCTTGTGGGAACTCACATGATCTAGCCTGTACGCTTACCCTAGGACAGCAGAACAAGCTTAAGGAAACCAGTCATCTTTCAAGGAACTTTGGTTTCTGAGGACATGCTGCAGTCATATGTGGGATCTTGAGCTTAACCTGCAATCTATGGTCAAGCAGGACAGCTCTTAGTTCCTATCCAAAATGACTTAGTGATCTGAGCATCTGTCTTCAAAGGGGTTCAGTTCAAAGGCAAAGAAACTGGCTTCTCAGGAGCTCAGGGTGGAGCAGTGAAGTGCTGGGGTCTGAACCCTGAGCCCTGAATTAAGGTTGACATATGGGTGGTTCCCACAGTCCTTTGAAAGGAGGGGATGAGTTTGCCTTTTGGCTTTCCTCCAAGGTGCAGCCAACCTTGCAGGGAAGGCCCTTGAGTAAACAAGCCCCAGGTGCCCTGCATTGCATAAATGAGTGCCAGGTGTCCTGTTTTGGGGATAAAAGCTGGGACCAGTTGCAGGAAGGGTGGGGTGTCTGTCTGTGAGGTGGATGCACTTTGCAGAGTTTCCCTGTTGGGGAAGGACCTCCCGACTCTGGACCTGACTGGGCCCCAGTCCGGTTTGGCACTTGCAAATGTGGGCTCTGTGGAACCAGTATGTGGCTGCCTCTGTCCTATGTTATCAGCCTCTCGGCTTGGTTGTCTCCCATCTCTTCTGTGGGAGACTTTGTTGCTTTGTTTATTCCACTGGTTGTTGGCCATGTTGTATCATTCTTAGGGTCGCTGGGGTTGATGTCTGTTATGTGTAATCTGATTGACTTGTTTGTACCCCCAGCAATCACCCATGTACTGACCCTTTTGTGTGCAATAGAATCTGGTTACTGGTTTGTTCTACTGCTGGCTGCATCCTTTGTACTAGGTCTAGTAATTGGCAAAACAAGCAGCAAATCTCAGATTTGAAATCTGAATGGCAGCGTTCCCATGTGCTCTGAATTAGTTAAAAAGGCTGAGTGAGTCTTCCAAAGTCACCAAGAGATTTCAAGTGCTTACTTTCCATTAACACTCAAGGAAAAGGAGCAGTTAGATCCTCCTAGGCAGACTTGAATCCCTAAATAGTCTTCCAGTCAGTATATTTTGCAAGATAAAGGTTTTGTTTAGATATCCCTGGGTCAAAGTGCCTCCTTACACAGCTCTGTAGTACACTGACTGCCAAATCCCACCTAAGAGGTGGTTAGACATCAATGACACTCTTTCTCTCTCCCTCCTAACCCCCTTCTAAAGTACTTAGGGGATTAATGTAAATATTAATAAAGTTATTTATTTTTCTTATTCCAAACACCTGCTCTACATCAATTTTATAGAGTATTAGTGCTACAGAGGACAAGATATCTTCACTGTCTTCTTTGCCTAGCTCTGCCCCTCGCAAAGACTGAGGACTCAAAACACTTAAAAATTAATGTCTTGATGCTAAACTTATCTCTTTCACATCTTCTTCAGCAATTGGGTTTCTACTATTCTCCCCTCCCTGATACAAATGCAATCACATATGTATCCATGGTCACCACTACTGCAGGACAAAGAGCACATGGTATGTCCCAGATCAATGAATAGCATTGCAATGTCTTTCTCACAGCTACAGTGTGAAAGCAGATGTCATAATGCCAGTAGATAGAGAGGGTGGGTGGGGGAGAGGAGGTGGGCATGTCTTTACAGGTAGTTTTGAACTGTACTATCAGTTTTACACGGAGGTAAACTTCACTTCTCAGGTGAAGTTCAGCCACTCTAAACAGAGATGGATCATGCTACTAAATGAGGGAGAAAACACTGCGCTTTTAGTCTACAATGATGGAACTGTGCTACCAGAATAACAGCATCTAGTGGCTAGTCTCCAAGAGGATAGGTTCTCCATGTTAAGAAGTAACACAGATTAGTTGGAATTGAGAAGCCCCTTCCATTGAGCACAAGCATAAAGTGTTCTTGTAATCTCTCTGGCACCATTTGAGAATATTTATGAACACTAAAACTGACTAAGGAATCATACATTGAGAATGTGTAGGTGCTAACATCTCATGAGAACCTGTATCTTTCAATAAAATGTGATGCTTAAGAATCAGCAAACTGTTCTTTGTTCCTTGATTTTCCATTGGAAGATCATTAAAAAAAGTTAACCAACATTTAAAAAATTTTAAGCGTTCCTTGTGGGCCAAAAACCCCACTTCTTGTCAAAAGAATGTTTGGATTCTAGCAGTTTTTGACCGGTTGTTGTTTAATGAATTGTAATTCAGACGAAAACTTGAATACTTCGACTTCTTTTGCTTCAACCAGAAGTGATATGGGTCATGACATCTTTAGAGCAAGCTGTCAGAAAATGCCTTGACAATTTTGCCTCTAGTTCTACCCTTTAAAAGAGCAAAGAAACTTCCTACTCATTATTCCAAGAATAGCGACAATGCCTTTTGAAAGGGGATTAGCTGAAATTTCAAGTGTGCCAGTACTCCTCAGCTCTGAAAGCTCTTCCATTGATGCCAACAAGCAAGATTAGCCTGCAGGATGAGGGAGCCTGCACAGCAGTGATGTGATGCTCAGGACTGATGATGTAACTTGCAATGTGATGAAAACTCCTAGCTATTCCATATGAGTAAGGACAGTTATAGCAAGATGGCCTTCCTATTGGCAGGCTTGGCAGAAGAACTCACGCCTGTGGGAATCTGCAAAGGCTAACAACCTTCTTGATCCTAAAACCAAAGACAAGGCACAATACTAAAACAACATGGAAGGGGGGAAAAGGCTGCTTTCCATTCTGTATGTATTGTACAGCCCATTGCTTTCATATTTTTTCCTCAGGCTGGAAATTCCACATAAAGGAGTATGTGTTGGGATCAATCACAGGATATGTGAGGCTGCATTTTGTCTATGTTGTTTGATAAGGAGAAAACGTCTCAAATGCTTATATGAAAGTTTGTTGGTATTTGCTCCTGTTGGCTGGCTGAGGCTTCCATTTTGCTGGCTCTCCATTTTATTTTTATCTTTGCTTGCAGTAGCTATTAGTGACAATCAGTAAAAGAGATGTATTGTTACCTGTTAGGGCATACTGCAACTTTTCAGTCTATTTTATTATCTTAATCCAAATTAGGTATCTTATGCTGCACTTCCCACCTTCTGCCTGAATGGAAGCAGGCAAGGTGCAAGGACTCAAGTGGATTGTTAACATGTGCCTTGGGGAAAGATAACTTTTTTAACGATCCCATGAAATAGACCCAAGTTCTAGACATATCCTTTAGAGATAAAGTGTTTTGGTTTGGGTTTTTTTTGTGCATATGTGCATCTCCTTTTTACAGTGTAGTAGGAGAGATGGAGAATGTTTGGTTTAAGTAAACTGGAGACTGGAGGAAATAATCCCAATGCCACCTACACATTCGCACAGAGATCCTCTTTTAGCTCAAGCAGGAGAGGGTTCTTCCTCCTTAAGAAGAGGTCAGGGCTCCATTTCTCTACTCTCAACATACAAGCAGATGTTTAGTCAGATGCTGCTGTGCCCATTTATATACTGCTGAAAGACTTTTATGAGCTCTAGCAGTGATTTCAACAGAAAGATGTTGCTTATTTTGTGTGCTGACAAATAACTGGAGGTTCTCACTGCTTTATTGAAGCTATATGTTCTCTTCTGGAGTGAAGGAGACTGGTTACCTGTAAAGCTAGCCCATTAGTAACAACTGAGCAGTACAGGTCAGCTTCATTCCTGTTCCTGTGGTTTATTAGTGATGTGAACCACTTCATTCCAGTTCAGTTCATTTTCTGTTGCCTTTGCTACTTATAATGAATGAATTGGTTTGCTCAGCCTGGAAGGACCAGGTTTATACTGCTCAGGTTCAAGGCCTTTTTCTAGTTATGTAAGCTCATTTGCTATTCTGATGATAGGTTACATAGCATCTGCATCCCTGTCAGAGCAAGGATAAGACTTAATTCAGATAGGCAAAGCACAGTTTTTCTGAGACAGGCATACTCTTTTGGGACCACAGTTTAGGCTATGTAGAAGAGCATCAGGATTCAAATGCCATTCCTTTGAAGGAGAGGTGCCCAACTCTGTTCCTTGGGGCCGCTATCCAGTAAAGGAACCTTTAGGGGAGCACCTGGTCAGGTGAGCTACTGGGCAGAAGTGACTTGCACTCTGTTCTCTAAAAAGTTTCTCCCTCATTTAAAGAGGTCTTTTGCTCTGCAAATTATCACAAATCAGGGCGGGGAAAGTAGTATAAGAGGGCTAGATTTGACAACTGCAAGCGTTAGCACTTAAGCATAGGTTGTTTCTGTCTCTTAATCAGTAAACATGGTCTTCACCCTACAACTTGTTGAATTCTTTGTGCTGGTTTCTTCCTCTCCTGTGAAATTAATGCTTTTGGCTCCTGTTCAACATAGTGTTAGGTACCTACTTAATCCTTTACAGTAGTTTGAGCTGCTGAATAGAGAGGAAGCTTGGGCTATTGCTTAGAAACCAAGACTGAGGTGTTAGAAAGGTAGGAGCTTCATGCTACAGACAAGCTTGCTGTGTGACAGTGGGCAAATTGTATTGCCTCACTTTACTTCAGTGTCCCTCTGTGTGACTAAAGGAGTGTTACTCATTTCCCTTGCAGGGGGTAGCACGAGGTGTCTGCCAGTGGGGTTTGCAAAGAGAACATTACCTTTGAAAGATGAGCAGTTTTGCTGCAGTGAATGCTTGATGACTGGACAAGTTTGACAGCACTTTGTGGAGCAAAGAAATGAACAGGACTGTGTATTATTGTCACAAAGGGGAAACAGTTTCTGAGACAGCTTTTGAAGTTGAATTCTATATATCATTTTAATGCAATAATATATTTTCATTTGGACACAACACAAGGTGCTACAACTTCAAAAAATAGAGTAGAGGCTGAATCAAGCAGCCATACTGGAACATTTCTACTGCTGCCCTAGAGCCAGCACTGAGCTTCAGGTCTTGGGGGCCTCTGATGGAGAGTGTCATATACTATGTTTAATAACTCTGTCTTCTCTTTGAGTCAGGTTAGGTGGAGCAGTTTGAGGTACAAACTTCTCTCAGGGTGGCAGTTTTAAATCACTTACCCACATTCATATTTTTCCAGCACCTCAAAGCAAGCATACTAATTAAGATGTATGGATGACAACACAACTTCCTACCCAGCAGGTAGAAGACGGAACCTGAGAAGAGGCAAGAGTTGCCTGGGAAAGCTCAAGGAAAACAAAAACAGTTCTGCTAGTCTTTGACAGAGATTAATAAATTTTTTGGTATTTAAATATGTTTTGACAATTGAATCTGTAGATGGATACAGCATTCCAAATGCATTGGTACAATTTGCCAGTGAGAAGACTAAGAAAAAAATTTGGAAGCTGAAATTCAGGTCCAGCTTAGCATTCTTTCAGGTAAATTTTTTTTGATTCAGAGCTCATTTAGGAACAGAAAGAGACATATGTTCAAGTCCTTGCAGATCCAGAGAAAGTTTTCCTCGCCAGTCACTCTGAATTATGTAGGAGAGGAACATAGCTCACTCAGTCTTCCACATGCCATGTTAACAACTGGAAAAGACCGATATACAGGTCCTACACAACAATCAGAGATCTCTTTTTGGCCTTCTGGCACGCTCATGAGAGGACGGTTTAAGACAAGATATAAGATAACTAAACACACAGATTGCTGTTTGCTCTTTTCCCTTCAAACAGAATTTAGCCCTGGTGAGAAGTTCAGAACTGACATTACTAAAGTCTGAGATTTCCTGTTTACCTCACAAAACAAGCACAGCACAGGCTGTGGTAGCTCAGGCTTCCATGGAATGCCTCAACAAATCATCGTCACACCTCACTCAAAAGGATGCACTGAAGGAGGTAGGGGTAGTATCTTTGCAGCCACCACCAATTTGCCTAAGGATCAAAGGTCTTTCCAGACATTCTTAAATAATGTGCCTAGCACCTGCAAGAGGTTCACTGATCTCAATGAGGAGATGGGGCAGCTAAGAACTACTGTGTTGGTATTTTTCCTAAAAGTGAAGCACGAACCGCCTTCTCCTGCAAGCTGTGCCTGCTCTCAGCACCAACTTAGTGGGACACAGTAAGTCATGTAGAACTTTGTAATACTGGCATGCAGACTCTGTACAGATAAGTGGGACAGTTCACACTTCTCTGCTGTTGCTTCAGTCTTTTTGTGGCTCATGCTGGATCATATGCTGTGTATTATATGTGAGCCACAGATTTTCAAGAACTGCATGCCTGCACACATCATCTGTTTCTAAACCCATGTTCAAGAAGTATTCAGCATGATATCATTAGGGGCATTTAAAATCAGGCTGTCGACTCTGCTACCCATAGAAAAATATTCCCATTTGAAAGCATTTAATTACAAATGTAAAAAGATTGGAGATAGAGGGGACAACATAGGCATTGCTAGAGGAGGCTGCTGTGTGAAAAAACATATTGTTTACTGATTCTCCCACTTGAAATGGCAATAAATGACATTTCTCATGCAACAGACACAAGAATGAGATCTGTTCATAAGTAGGAAGAGCCTTCATTTGAATGCAGATAGCATTTAAGTCAGGACAACCCTTAAGAGCTGAATTGGCTAGGACTCACTGCATGGGACTTGAAATGAGATCATATACAAACTCAGTGGCAATACTGTTTTAGTGGGAGTTGGAGGAGATCCCAGATGAATAACAATCAGATTCCATTTCAACCCTTACTCTTGGCCAGCTGCTTCTTTTGTATGTGCTAGGAAAGATTAAAAAGTTTGGAAACAGTATTCATGTGGCACCCTATCACGGTTCTGGGGCATTCTCTGTCTCTCTCACTGGACCAGAAGTGCTAACAGTTTAATAAGACCAGGGTTTGGGGTTTAAGAGTGTGATGCTAAAGGATTGCATATAGCCAGCCAGGGTACATTCTGTTCCAATCAAACCCATTCTGCCTGGAGAAAACTTCAAGGACAAAGGATGATTAGACAGAGAATTGATGCCTACATAAGCAAGTAGGTGGTCAAAGACATTACAAGCTTTATTTACCCTTTTCTGGCTAGCATATTGATAGCAGTTATTGTACATTTCATCTGAAAAGAGTAAGAATTGCACAGAGGCCTCCAAACTCCTCCCTTATGTTCTGTACCTTGGACTGTATACAGAGGTCTCACTGTGCATCATTGGAAACCTTTTTTGTCTTCTGGAATCCTTCCAGTCTTTTTGCTTATGGGGAATCTCCTAGTACATGTATGTTTTGCTTATGTTTAATTTATGGGATATCTTCTAATACAATTAACCTTTGCTAGAATCTCTCATCTTGTATCTGAACTGTTGATAAGTGGATTGCACGGAAACATTACTGTGGCACCTATGAAGTTATCCAATAGAGGTGGACAAACTGATTCTAGAGTAAGAAATATCACGAAGTTCACTGAATGTATTATTAATTGATTTTCACTTTATTTACACAGCTACAGAGTGAATAAAAGCAAATTATAAAAAAGCAAATTTGCCTAACTACTGTATAAGAACAGAATCCTGTGTCCCCTGATATCAAGGGCTGACATTCTCATTAAACTCATTGATAACACCTGGCCTGATGGTGGCAGGTGGAATGCATTTGTCCCGGAGGGGGAGAAGGCTTTTGGGGCAGGAGTTAGCAGGGCTCATTGAGAGGGCTTTAAACTACATGTGAAGGGGGAAGGGGAGAGAACTGGGTCTGTTAGGGACGAGCCCAAGAGCAATATGCTAGGGCCTGAAGGAAGGTGGTCTAGGGAGGATTTTCAATCATTGAAGAGAAGGGATAGATGTTTAGGCCCTGACCACGAGGCCTCCTGCCTCCCAGGGGTCCCACCAGTGCGCTCTGCTTGCTATCTGAAATGCCTGTACACCAATGCACGCAGTATGGGGAATAAACAGGAGGAGTTAGAGGTCTGTGTGCGGTCTAAAGGTTATGACCTGGTGGCAATTACAGAGACATGGTGGGACAGCTCACATGACTGGAATGTGGTCGTGGATGGCTATGTCATTTTTAGGAAAGATCGGTCAGTGAAGCGAGGTGGTGGAGTTGCTCTCTATGTGAGGGAGCAACTTGAATGTATTGAGTTTTCTCCAGGGGCTGATGAGGGGCAAGTTGAAAGTCTGTGGGTAAGAATTAAGGGGCAGGCAGGGATGGGTGATACAGTTGTGGGGGTCTATTACAGACCTCCTGATCAGGACGAGGGAGTTGATGAGGCTTTCTACAGGCAGCTGAAAGCAGCCTCGCAACTACAGGCCTTGGTCCTCATGGGGGATTTTAACTACCCCGGTATCTGCTGGAAGGCTTACACAGCCAGCCATTCACAGTCTAGGAGGTTCCTCCAGTGCATTGATGACAACTACTTAATGCAAATGGTGGATAAGCCGGCTAGGAAAGGAGCGCTGCTGGATCTTGTACTTACCAACAAGGAGGGTCTTGTTGAAGCAGTGATGGTCGATGGCAGCCTTGGCTGCAGTGATCATGAGATGGTGGAGTTCAGGATCCTGTGTGGGAGGAATAGAGTACCAAGGAAGACCAGAACCCTGGACTTCCGCAGGGCCAACTTTAGCCTCCTCAATCAATTGTTAAGGGAAGTCCCATGGGACAGGGTGCTAGATGGTAAAGGGGCTCAAGATAGTTGGTCAACATTCAAGGACCACTTCTTGCAAGCTCAGGATCAGAGCGTCCCAATGGGTATGAAATCCAGTAAGGGAGCTAGGAGACCAGCATGGTTAAACAAGGAACTGCTGGGCAAACTCAGGTGGAAAAAAAGAATTTATGGATCATGGAAAGAGGAGCTAGTCACTTGGGAGGAATATAGGACAGTTGTCAGAGGATGTAGAGAGGCAATTAGGAAAGCTAAGGCCTCCTTGGAACTTAACCTTGCAAGCCAGGTCAAGGACAATAGAAAGGGCGTTTTCAAATACATAGCTAATAAAACTAACACTAGAGGCAATATAGGCCCACTGATGAATGAGGTGGGTGCCCTAGAGACAGAGGATATAAAGAAGGCAGAGGTGCTGAATGCCTTCATTGCCTCTGCCTTTACTCCTGCAGGCTTTCCCCAGGAGCCCCTGATCCCTGTAGCCCCAGAAGTAGTCAGGATAAAGGAGGAGTTTGCCTCGGTAGATGAGGATTGGGTTAGGGATCAGTTGAGCAATCTGGATATCCATAAATCGATGGGACCAGATGGAATGCACCCAAGGGTGCTGAGGGAGCTGGCAGAGGTCATTGCTAGGCCACTCTCCATCATCTTTGGTAAGTCATGGACAACAGGAGAGGTGCCTGAGGACTGGAGGATAGCAAATGTCACTCCAATCTATAAGAAGGGCAAGAAGGAGGACCCAGGTAACTATAGACCGGTCAGCCTCACCTTCATCTCTGGAAAGGTGATGGAACAGCTTGTTCTTGGCACTATCTCTAGGCATATCAAGGATGAGGGGGTCATTAAGAGCAGTCAACATGGTTTTACCAAGGGTCAGTGACGTTTGACCAACCTTATTGCCTTCTATGAGGAAATAACTAGGTGGATAGGTGATGGTAGGGCGGTAGATGTGGTTTATCTCAATTTCAGTAAAGCATTTGACACTGTCTCCCACAGCATCCTTGTAGATAAGCTGATAAAGTATGGGTTTGGTGATCAGGTAGTGAAGTGGATTATGAACTGGCTGAAGGAAAGAAGCCAGAGAGTTGTGGTCAATGGGACGGAGTCTAGTTGGAGGCCTGTGACTAGTGGAGTCCCTCAGGGGTCGGTACGGGGACCGGTGTTGTTCAATATCTTCATCAACGACCTGGGTGAGGGTACAGAATGTATCCTCAACAAGTTTGCTGATGACACCAAACTAGGAGGAGTGGCTGACACACCAGAGGGCTGTGCTGCCATTCAACAAGACCTTGATAGGCTGGAGAGTTGGGCGGGGAAAAACTTAATGAAATTCAACAAGGGCAAGTGTAGAGTTTTGCATCTGGGGAAGACCAACCCCATGTACCAGTACAGGTTGGGGGCTGACCTGCTGGAGAGCAGTGTAGGGGAAAGGGACCTGGGGGTCCTGGTGGACAGCAGGATGACCATGAGCCAGCAATGTGCCCTTGTGGCCAAGAAGGCCAATGGCATCCTGGGGTGTATTAGAAAGGGGGTGGTTAGTAGGTCGAGAGAGGTTCTCCTTCCCCTCTACTCTGCCCTGGTAAGGCCACATCTGGAGTATTGTGTCCAGTTCTGGGCCGCCCAGTTCAAGAAGGACAGGGAACTACTTGAGAGAGTCCAGCGCAGAGCCACAAAGATGATGAAGGGAGTGGAACATCTCCCTTATGAGGAAAGGCTGAGGGAGCTGCGTCTCTTTAGCTTGGAGGAGACTGAGGGGTGCCCTCATTAACATTTATAAATATGTAAAGGATGAGTGTCATGAGGATGCAGCCAGGCTCTTCTCAGTGACATCTAATGATAGGACAAGGGGCAACGGATGCAAGCTGGAACATAGGAGGTTCCACATAAATGTGAGGAAGAACTTCTTCACAGTGAGGGTAACACTGGAACAGGCTGCCCAGAGAGGTTGTGGAGTCTCCTTCTCTGGAGACATGCAAAACCCACCTGGACATGTTCCTGTGTGACCTGACCTAGGTGTTCCTGCTCTGGCAGGGGGATTGGACTAGATGATCTTTTGAGGTCCCTTCCAATCCCTAACATTCTGTGATTCTGTGATTAGATAGGAGCTACAGGTCTCCAAACAAGATCCATCTGTGCATAGGCTATGTAAATGCCATTGATGACAACAAATTTACAGTAGGGTTGTATTTTGCCTTAAGTGTCCTTTTAGATGACTCTTCTCCACAAAATCTGGTCCTCATTCCTACTTTAATTTCGCTGTAACACAAATTCACCCTGGATTTTTGAAAAATAGCTCATATCTTGGAAACACACAAACCAGCTAAGCATTTTCAGCTATGTAAGCAGAGAAAGCTGACTATTCCAGACAATGTTTCAACAATGGTACCTGAAACATGCAATTGAATCATCACATAGGATTAAAAGTCCATAGCTGAAGCAGCAAAAAAACCCTATTTTTTTTTTCTCTATTGATGCCTTTTATACAATTCACAGTGTTTTGCAAAGAGGCTTGAGCTGTCCTTTGACAGTAATCACTATGAAATCTCAATAAATGCTAGCAAAGTGGTGTCCATTCCAAGTGCAACCTAACTATGAGACTCCAATCTGTAACACAACCTGTTTTTCAAGTTGAGAAATTCTGTTTCTGTCCAACTGAGAATAGGTCACTGTTCGGAAGTGAATGTGAGAATAGAAAACAAGTCCTGCTATCATAAGACCTGAAGAGAAAGACAGTCTCTTCCACTAATGTTATTTGAAGAGCATTACTTTGGAAAGAAAAGAAAATTACTGCTATTACAAGACTTTGCATGTTCCAAAATAACATCCCTTTGGAACATTCCAACACACTCTTCCAATGAGACTCATCTGTGCTGGGTCAAAACTCTGGCAATATGATCTTCACTGGCTTAGTACTAGTCTACGTTTAGCCTGTACCTGGGGCTAAATTGTAGCACTTGTTCTACCACCCAGTGACCCCTCCCCAGGTGAGAAAGAGAATTGGGGAAAAAATGGGAGAAGCCCCATGAGTTGAAGTAGAAACAGATTTCATGAAAGAACAAAACTAATACAATCATGAACATAAAGTATACAAGCTTATACTTAGCCTGGTCCTTGGGATCAGCAGCAGGAGCAGAAAGTCAAGAGGGAGGAGCCCCAGGAAGAGGAACTTGACCCTCACTGAGCTCCCTCCTTTTATAATGAGCATGATTCAGTGGTATGGGATACACCTGTGAGTCAGCTGCCTTGATTGGATCTCCCAGCTGGCTCTGGGCTACTCATGGCCTGCCTGCATGGCTGGCCCCTGGTTCTGTTCCTGGGAACCCAGGACGGTACTGCATAGTGCAGAGACAAATGGTACACAAGAAGAAAATTGTTAAGGCAGTGGTTGATCCTAGAGATACAGGAATTAAAGCACCTGGTAACTGAAGACATAGAAACAGGGTCTGAAATGTCTTATGTATTCCATTTTTTCCCATTAATTTACCTTAGAAAAAAGAGATGGTGTTCTTCAACATGCCTAAAAGAGTGGAAGAATTCATTTTTTCGGCACAAAGGTGCAAAATCCAAGCAAACGCCCTGAAATTCACAGTGGCATCAATTATAACTTTGGGAATTTGGAAGATATGCTTCAAAGAATGAAGTAAAGCAGAAACAGAATAAATAAAGCACAGCCAGGTATGACATTTCCCTTTACAGAGAGTCATGGACTGAAGTAGCAAAGTCAATACCGCAGTTAACCAGAGGATAATTTTGCAAGGGGAAGAGAAAAGGCTTTAGAATCTGCCCTTTCCTTAAAGAGGAAAAACCTAAAGCTTTTTGCATACTTGCTGCCCCCAGCCCCCACACTCTACCATGCTTCCTTAAAGGAGGGAGACTGGCACCAGCAGAGGGAATTCCACAGCAATACAATTAAAAAATGCCATCAATGAAAGTAACTTCTGACTTGCAAGAAGCAACTTACCTTTTTTTTTTTTTTTCAGTATTCAGCTTTATACAAAATGTCTGTGTATCAGGACTGTAATATACTGGTTTTTTTTCAACCACATACAGACACACACCAGTACTTTTAATGACATCTCTTTGGTCATTTCTGACAGAAACTGCTTATCAGAGTACCCCACCACATAATCTGTAGTGACCACTGCTGCTGTCCTCTTGCCAAAGTATCTCTTGCTTATGATAAGTCAGATCCCAGCAAGGACCACTGTGCTGAGCTCCATCCCAGTCATGTTGTGGGTATAACTACTGCCACACAGACCAGAGAGATTAATCTGTTACCATCAAGCTTTATTTGAAAATATGGTGGGTAGAAGGACAAACAAACACATCAATGAAGTATGAGGTTATATGGCTTGAGTGAGCACTGGCTAGAGTGGTGGCGAAAGCAATCAACATTCAGCTGAGAAACATCTGTTAGGAGAGGCACAATGAGAAGGTGAATAAAATGCAATGAGAGTTGGGTTTAGACTGAGTTGGAAGATCTGTTATTTGATGGAGAGGTCAGCTGAGAAACATGGAGCTGTCAAGACAACTATTCTCATCTAGTCTGGATATGATGTTAGCCATTGTATTGAAGTAATCATGACCTGGGAGGAGGCAGGGATAAGGAAAGTTCTGAGGAGATGACTTTCTAGTTAAAAGGTGAGTGTGTAAAAAGTAGATTTGTCTCTCAGTATTACTTACTTGTTGGTTTTGCAAGCAAGGCAGAACAACTTTTATCTCAAAAATAAAAAGGATTCCCCTTTCTCACCCCGTTTAGGTGTTTTATTGTCAGTTTACTGAAAGATATTATTCAGTATTACTTGCCTTCCACTGAAAATCACTTTTGATTTTTTTTTTTTTTAATCAGGTGACTGCTGACTGTCTAGCAAGAATTTCACTTTACAGATGGTCCCCAGATCACTGTCCAAAATGACCTTGGAGGTCTCAGCCTGTAGCAATTAAATAGTGGTCCACAACTGCAACTCAAATTCTGCCTTTCTCAAGGGTATACAGGCAGGAGCCCAGGACAGCATTCCTGCTTCTTCATACATTTCAAGAGTATTTCTGCTGCATAAGCATGCTGGTCTCTGCCAACTGTGTAGGGAATCTGGTATTTATCCTTTAGAAGAGGAAGTAGCAGCCGTGGGAAGTCAGGAATTCTGGCAATCTAGAATCAAGTCATGAAGAATCATATCTCCCTGTAGGGTAGGACTGGGGTGGATCAGCAGAGCTGCATGTAAACAGCACAGAACTAAACAACCTTGGAGACAGAGTACCCCTCCTAGCACAGGAGGGAGTGTGCTTAGTCTCCATGGCACATTGAGTGAGCTCTATTTCATCACTATGAAAGAAATCCAGTGACTAATGAATCTTTGTCACAATTTGTTTGCTCTGGAGTCACTCTGAGAACAACTATTATATATACCAGCTTCGTGGATGCAGGGGGCTATGTTTCATCTACCAGCAAGGCTAACCCTCCTAGCCTAGGATTGTGAGAATTGCTCTTGCCTATGCATACCTGTGCTTAGAGAATAGTAAGAAAGATGGCTGTCCTTTCTAATCCAGAGTTCTATCTGTGCTTCTCACTGTTTGAAACTTGTTTGATTAAAATCTTATTTTTACCAGGTTGTTTTTCCTGTGAGATGCTTTATTGTCTCTTCTCAACACCTTTTCTACAGCTCTGGGATCTCTTCATACACTATGCACATTTTATACAGAACAGCCACTGCCAGAAGTGGAATTTCCCCCCCCTCCAGCTTCCAAGGCTAAGCTGGAGTCTGTGCAGAATCCGTTCATCACAAGATTCAAGATTTCAACAGCTCCTAGTGCTAAAGTAACCACAGATGCAGATACTGCCACTGCTGTTACCTCTTCCCAAGATGGGAAGTATTGTCACATCCTAGCATCTAGGGTCTGGAACCATCACTGATGTAGCTTCATAGCTGAAGTGTGAAAGCACAAATAGCACTGCCAGCTTATGCTGAGCCACATGGTGTCAGCTTATGGTACAGCCCTGTTGGCATCAGAGTACTGAAGCAAACTTGTTAAATCTCAGTTGTTAGAGGAGATTGCCCAGCTGTAAGTACCACAGGGTTCAGGAGGTCTGCATCAGCCATCTTGTTTCAGGAGCAGAAATATAATCATGGAATCACAGAATATTCAGAGTTGGAAGGGACCTCCAGAGATCATCTAGTCCAGCTCCCCTGCTTTAAAGCAGGATCCCCTAGAGCACATCATTCAGGACTGCATCCAGGGGAGTCTTGAAAATCTCCAGAGAAGGAGACTCCACAACCTTTCTGGGCAGCCTGTGCCAGTGCTCTGGCACCCTCACTGAAAAGAAGTTCTTTCTCATATTTAAATGGAACCTCCTATGTTCCAGCTTGTGCCTGTTACCCCTCGTCCTGTCACTGGTAACCACTGAAAAGAGTCTGGCTCCATCCTCCCTCAACCCACCCTGTAGGTATTTGTAAACATTAATTAGATCACCCCTCAGCCTTCTCTTCTCCATGCTGAAGAGTCCCAGCTCTCTCAGCCTTTCCTCATAGGGGAGATGCTCCAATCCCCCAGTCATCCTCGTTGCCCTCTGCTGGACTCTCTCCAGTAGGTCCCTGACTCTCTTCAACTGGGGAGCCCAGAACTGGACTCAGTATTCCAGTTGCAGCCTCAAAAGTGCAGAGAGAGGGGGAGAATGACCTCCCTCGACCTACCTGCCACACACTGCCCTGTGCAGCCCAGGGTTCTTCTTCTTGGCAGCAAGGGCACATTGCCGGCTCATGGATAATTTACTGTCTACCAGGACTCCCAGATCCTTCTCCTCGGAACTGATTTCCAGGAGGTCCCCCCCTAACCTACCCTGGTGCCTGGCATTCTTCTTCCCCAGGTGCAGCACCCTACACTTGCCCGTATTGACCCTCATGCGGTTCTTCTAATCAGTCCCACAGCTCCTCAGTCTGATTTCTAGTAATTGTTTTTGCAACTTTCCTGAAATAAATCTGCAGAAATCAGGCTCCTGTAGTACAAGAAAATCTCTTTATGTTTCCAGAACCATACCTTATATACTTTATTTTATTTTTTCCAAGTAAAGGAAAGGAAACAAAGGATTCTAGCACACAGTGTGAAGGTCAAAGTGTTATTAAGTAGATAACAGTAATGGATTTGTAAGTCACATGCTTCATCAAGTTAACACTCCCCACAAGGCACAAGTTAGCTGCAATAAGGCACTACAGAGATCCAGTAGTATAGACAGACATAAGCAGCTCATTTAATTCAAGATGATTTCATTGCAGATGCAGGCTCTCTAAGTTCCTATAGTCATCACTGACTAAAGCACTGCTCTTCTGACCACATGTATGAGTATAAGCTGACATTTGTATCTCAGTTCTGAGATAGGGCATGGATGAACAATTAGTGTATGCAAGGCATCAGGTTAAGAAGTCATGCCTTCTCCATTTTTGTGATTTTTTTTTCCCCAGTGCTGCTGCACCAGACAGGGAATACAAAATAATCCAACTCCTGGGACTAAGGCTAACCTAAACTGTCATCGTCTTGTAAACTGACTTGACAGTACATTGTATGCCCTACTGGCTTTAAATCCCAGGAGTCACTGAGCAGTTAAGATGGGTAAAGGGAACAACTTTCATAGCTTTTCCAAATCTTAGGATACCTCATTAATTCCACCCACTCTTCTGCTACCTTAGCAAGGTCAGAAGTTTATAAAACCTCAAGAAACTCTGAAGTCTCCTCTTAACCCAAACCCAAGTATCTGTGATGGTCAAGTGCTGAGTATGCAATTTGCATCCTCTCCCCACTTGCATTAGTGCTAAAAGATACTTTCCTTACAGCGCAATTACATACGCAAATTCAGCTGCTCTTGGTGTCAGCAACCTGCTTTGTCCTCAGACAGTCTTGAATGCTTTCCATATGTTAAGGCCCTGGTGGAAGCACATGGGTGTGTTTGGAAGGGAAATGGGGAAATAAAATTTCCCTTGAAACAATGGTGTCTATTCCTATCTGTCACATGAGGCATTGGAGTCAGCTCTGCAACTGGTCCTACCCTTTTCCTCTGCTCTTCCCCTTCCCATAGCAGTAGCAGCTCAGCTCTGAAGCATCAGAGAACAGCAAGAATTAGTCTTGTGTATGCCACCAAGCAACTTATGTCAAGCTCTGCATTCCTAATTCTCCTTGTTGTCCTTCCTAGTTAGGAAACCACTCCACTTTCAACTGTAGGTGTCATTGATGCAACAGCCCCAAATACTTGCAGGTCTGGTAGTAACTGGGTTTCCGTAGTCAAGGGCCTGCAGCAGCCTTCTGCAAGCCAAGCTGAGCCATGATCTTTCTCGCTGCATACAACTGCACTCCTCTTGTTACACTGTTTTGTGTCAAGCCTCAACATACAGCAATCTGAGCAGCTCAGTACTAGGCAGCAGGATTTACCCCACAGAACAATTGATAATATTTGGTGAGTACACAGAATAAAACCACTACTTAAATTTTGTGCATCAGCTTTTTTGTGATTGTAACAAGTTTTTAAGCTTGTCTTTAATAGCTGATGCAATTCACTGTCATCCTACTTTGGTATCCAGCATCAAATACAGAGCTGCCTGCAAGGGCACAGAACTGCAGTGACAAAAACAGCAGATCTGGCCATGCATTTCCATGCAGGGGCAAGTCTACAGAAGGCAGTTTTGCTAAGGTGCATGAAGAGCTCACTGGTGAGCCATTTCTGTGTACGCAGCTAATTTGCATGTTTATGGGATTCTGAATTATTGAAAAGCACTCCGTTGTATAGCTTTGTGTCATTCTCCAGTGCTGAGGGACAGTTTGATTTTAGCTTCTAGAAAATTCCAGCACTTTCTTTGTGTACTCAAGGTTTAAACATGAGCCACATGAGTGAGAAGCTAGTAATAAGTCTAAGCCTGATTAAAAACAGATCTGATAGTCATAAAAAAATCCTTTTACTGAGTCCAATTAAGACACTTATTCAAAAAGTAAAAATAATTTATTCTTACGGAGGAAGAGACCTAAATTCTGCTTTTATCTCACAGTCCCACTAATTCCAAAAAGGGTTGCCAATTCCACTAACACAAGCCTTAGCTTTTTTTTTTGTAGTGTTCACACATATTAGCCCAAAATAGGAGAGAAGAAAAAAAAAGTGTTTACTCTGCTACCAGTGCATTCAGGCAGAGTGCTAGTTATGGATCTCTTTAGGAGGACCACGTACTCATTGGTATTAAGCTGACAAACTGCAATTATTATATGAAGAACTGGAGGTGATTTGAAGAAAGCTCATCAGTGTAATTAAAAGTGAGCTTTTGCCAGATATTTCCATTTTATGTAGTTATAAATTATTATTTGAGCAAAGAAGAAAGGGCCTTTGTATAGCACAAAACAGAAGGGGTATGAAAAGATGTTTCAAAGCTACAGAAGGTCGCTATCAGCATGCATTTGCAGACATGTAATTATTTCATTATGTATATAACCTTTAAAAGAAATTATGATATTGAAGATAGTTGGAAGTGAGGGATGCTGTCTTGGAAAAGGTCACATGTCTTGGAAAAGTAGTTTTGTATTAATATGCCATCTTTTCATTAAGAAAGTAATCAATACAACTTCTGTTTATGGTAATTACTTAATTGAAATGATTTCAGGAACTTACACAGACTCCCCCTCACACATGCTTCAGATTTACATAGCAGCTTCCTAGTTGTGGTATCTGAAGTATAGTTTTGGCTACAACTTATTAAACATCTGCTCACTCCCAATGAGTGTTGCATGTGTCACTAGAGGATCCCCTCCACATGATTAGCCGTGCCCATACACATACAATATCAGATTGGTCTTTTACACAGTAGCTGTTTTTCTTGAGTACCACTATTCACCCTGTTAGCAAGTCAGAGCAAGTGATGTAATGACTTGTCTATCACAATAAGTCATCAAGTGTTTCCACTACTGACAGAGGATCTAAACAAGACTGGTGGCACACATTGGGCTATTGCATAGTGCAACACAAAGCATCTTCTCCCATCACGGTCACTTTGCCTTCTTCCTCTTCCTGCTTACAAAGCACCAATCCAGTTAGCAGACAGCCATGCTCAATGTGTCTGGTGTTCCTCTGGAAGAGAGAAATCCAATTTAACTGGAGTGAATGGACTCCCCATTGACATGTGATTCTAAGACATTTCAGGAGAGGCAGCCCCCCAACCTCTCTAGCAGCTGATGACAAACTCTCTTCCACCCAGGAAGTTTCTTCCTGAGAATTGCTTAGCAAGTACAATCATTTCCCTCATCCCTATTCCTACTGTGCCTTAGGAAAGAAATTAATAGCAAGAAGAGAAGCTTTTGAATGAGTCACTTCTGTTGGGCAAATATAAGAGCATGAAAAGCATCCCCCATAAACCCAAAGATTATTTCCTCAACAAGTAATTCTGTAACATAGCTACATGAGAGATACAAGTACCCTTCTACACAGAGCCTTCAGCAGTGCTAGCTTCTTCCAGGCTTCCACGTGTCCCAAATCTGAATGTTTTGTGCCATCTGAGTACTATTTCCAAATCTCTTCAAGCTTCTGCATTTTATTAAGGCACTGCATGTATATGAAGTACATAATGTTTACTGCTTTAAGGATCAGACTTTCTTTGTACAGTAGATACTGGATCTAAAGTTTCTTCCTGTGGATAATTTCTGTCACCTAGACTGACCCAGGCTATAATGAAGTTAGTCCACAGGTAATTGAGAGTGTGTGTACTATCCTTAGTTCACCTTAAGCAAGTTATTTCATCCCACTGTAGCTGGTGCACCAAGAGCCACAAAACTGAATAAAGAGTAGTGTACCAACTAGCATGAGAAGTATTAGAAGTGGGGCCGAAAGCTGGCCCCAGGCTTTGCTTCTGGCTGTCACAAGGAGATTATCTGGCAGACTGGACTCAAAAGTCAGTATGGACTCTTGTCTTCCAGTTGATTCCTGTGGTGTTCCATTCCTTTTTCTGCTCTTGCCTATTTTTAGCACATAGGGGAAATCTGGCAGTTAGCCCAACCACTCCTTGTAGGCTTAACAAATGGATTAGATTTCTTCAAGTGTTTCTGGGTAATAAAACAGACTTGTCAGCAGCAGTTTTCACTGAATACAGTGAATCCACAGGTGACATCTTTCCGATCTTCCTCACTCTTGCTAGTGACATCTGGAGCCTAGATCCTCAGGTAAGGAAATTTCTGTTGAGTAGTCTGTCACTAACAAAATAAAAGAGTGTCTAGGTCTATGGCAGAGGAGCAGACCCCACTAAGACAGAACACAAGAGGCTACAGCTAATTTTCACCATCTCCCAGACACATTGCTGACTCTGATCCTAAGCCCCTGAATGCCGGCTCACACTATCCATTCATGTTTAGACCCTCTTTAGTACACGTCCACACACATTTGTCCACCAGTCATGTTCTTTGCACTGAAGTTGGTGCAAATTCTTTCCAAAGTCCATGCACTTATCTGCCAGTCATGCCCACACTTTTCCCCAAGAATTTCTTAAAGGTAAGAATGAGGATGTACAGGAGAAATGCCTGCCACATATATGGACTAAAGTAAGCTGTGAAACCAACTGTTCAGGAAGATATGGCATTAGTATCTCCATCCCTAGAAGCAGATGGTGATAAATGAGTGGCATATTTGACATATTTGTTATAGTCACCCAACTAGTCAACCAAAAAAAGATCAGATCACAGCAGCATGGGCTCAGATCTTCTTCCTCCAACACAGGAAATTCCATTTCCTCAGCACGGTGCCTTGTGCTTATCCTTCCAAGCTGTGCTGTTCTGAAGAACCCACAATAGCTCAAAGACACACATTTGCGTCAGCATGTCACATTGAATTTTCACTTTCCAACAGTAGTGTATGCATATCATTTTATATTACCAAGGTGAATTTGGTTTAAGATTTTTTTATAGGGTCCCTAAAATCAGCATACTCTGGTGAGAGACTGGAAATACTGTCAATGAGAATCCCATCTTCATCCCATAACTTAGCACTAGAAAAACAAATTTATAGTAATGCTATATAAAGGATGTATGACTTAAAATGAATTTGTACCAAGAAACAATATGATTAAGCAGGTGCTAAGTGGGTTTTAGAGGATGAGTAGGTTTTTCTGATCATCAGATTTCTAGAGAAACATAATGGAAGAAGACATCCTCTCCAATATTCACACAAGGTGTTCAAGGCACACCAAGTTCCAGACTACAAAACATATCTGATTTTTCATTTTTGGCAGGTGAGCAGAAAGAATAGATGGTCTGGGTAAGTTCTCCCCTGTTCACCCCTCCCAGCATGACTTTGGAGGGTGGAGGAAGGAAGAAGGAAGAAGAGCTTTGAGAATGCCAATGAAAGAGCTGTGAAAAGAGAGACACTCAAATGAACTGAAAGAAGAGCTATCATGCATTCTGGCAAGGCTGGGCACATGTATGTTATACATTCATCCATCTCACTGATACTGCCAGGGGGTTTCTTCAGCAATTTGTTTTTGTAGGTAGTAGTTACATGCTGGCATCTAGACATCATTGAGACACATCATTTTTTTCATACAATTAATTAGATATCTAAGCCTGGGAAGTGTTACAGATAGACAGTCCCTGATCTGAAATAAGTTAAGAAAATCCTAGATCTGGATGATGTAACTGGCAGTCTGCACATGGACACATTATGAAAATCTACCCTTGTTAGGCAACAGACCAGAGAGTCAATAACAAGTATGCGGAACAGATATAACATGGTTCTGTGTAGACTACAGTGGGATATGCAAGCCCTTTACAAATATGGCACTGACCTTCCAGATAGCTAAAGGACTAAGGATAGTCACTGCCAGTTGAGAGGATGTTTCTGATGAGGGAGTTGAGGCAGTGATGACTTGGAAAGCAAAGTAAATCTATAGCCATAAAACCGACAGATGTGGAATATAGGAAAAGGCAGAGGCTAAGAAGTTAGGGAAGGGAGATAAAACCAAAGTATCCTAAAGGTGTTGGTAGCATCTTGCTGGGTTAACACATACAAATTCCAAATTATCTTCCTATCATCTTTTGCTCAGTTCTTCCCCCTGCTTCACTTGTTGTTTCATCCTCAGCAATCTACCATGCAAATCTGACTCCAGACTGCTTCAGTCTCATTCTCCTCTTTGAAGATTAATACTGGGACATTTTTTCACTGAATACATAAGTCTTTGACAATTTAGAGAAGATTAACAAATTGGTCCATTTCTAAGATGCACCCTGGGGTGCTCAGGTTGGGATTGTTGTAGTTACTGCAAGTGTAAAACAGTCGTCTTGTGCTCCTACACTTCAGTATCTTGGATACTAAGCCCCTTGCTCTTTAACACAAGATTTCTCAGTCAGATTTGTCAATCTGGTTTATGTAGCTGTTTTTCAGAGATAGCCAGCATCAGATGTCCAAGAGGAAAGAGCAAGAATAGTTAGAATAAATAGCCATGGGACACTCACAAAAGCCTTCTAATGCTGAAAAGTTTGTCCCCTATACCTTAGCTTTGGAAAGGATCTACATGAAGTATTCTTATATGATAGTCTTTAAAATGTCCAGTTCCTCTCCAAATCTTGTAAAATTCTTGCTGTCAATAGTATTCCATAACAACGAAGAGGCCATCAGACTTATAAGGAGTTAAAGAACTGAAATTCCAGAAATTACCTTGAATTTATTTTTAATCTTCTATGGTTTCCCTACAACGTAAACTACCCATACTCAACTCCTTCCAAAACACCAGTCTAATGACTCGCAATGGAGATGAGTAATTAAGACAGCTAGGAATTTTTATTAAGGGTATTTTGGAGTGAAGAGTGAGGAACCAGGGGAGAAACACCTAGTTGCTAGAAGGTCCTCTTTTGAAAACATTACCTCTTTCAGATCTCACTTCAACTCTCAGTTCCAGGTTGACTGGAGTCAGAAGTAGATCTAGCACAGGAGGGAGATGATAGAAGGAATAAGGCCTGCAGGTAAGCTTAGCTAGGTTGTGTCACAGCTTTGTGGGTATGCAGAGGTAGCATTGAGCTGTCTAAGTGGAGTCAGAAGACTCTGAAACGGGCCCTTCATAAAATTAGCATTGCTAAATAGTTCCTGTTTGTGATTCTCCAGTCCTCATCTTAGGAAAGATAACAGCCAATAAAACTTCATCTGAGATGAATTTAGTCCTCCTTCGACTCTTTCTGCCTTTAATCTTTCCCTTCTAGGCCATGGTTTTCTATGACTCCATCTGTTCTTTTGGCAACTATCTGAAAAATATGCAAGCTAGGGACAAGTAGCAAAAGACTCCAGAAAAGCTGAGATATCCAGCACTATAAACAATGACTTTTGGTCAAAACCTCTAGCATTTTTTCAAAACGTGTATTTTTAAAGAGAAAACAAAAAGGCTACGTGAGTTGGACGAGTTATTTACTGGTTAGAATATTGCTTCAGAGATCACAATTTGCCTTTCAGCATTGTCAGGCTTCTAAGAACTGATGTGCACTTGGGCCTATTGCAAGGCTGCTGAATATGCAAGCCAGTAGAGCCCAAGTACCAGGCTACAGAGGTTAAGCAAGTACTGGCCACTGGAGAACCCCGTGATCTTCATTGTTCTTGCAGTAGGGGCCATGCCAACTATCCTACATACCTGAACAGGGCAGCAGTCCTGGTGGGATACAGGGGTGGTGTAGCATGTTAGAGAGAAGCATGCTCTGTGTACTCATAGTCAGAGCAATTTTCATTCTGTCTTGTTTTGGCATTTCTTGTAGTCTAAAATCATTCATGCAGAAAAACATAGAGATGCTCTTTACGGGAACAGGCCACACTGGATATTTGTTGAATTAAAGCTGACTGTTGGAGAGCAGGGAACACCACTGTTTTCAATGTTGTCTGGGTTGGGGGTTTGCTTTTGTGGGGGGCTTGAGAACAAAAAGAAATTACACTTGTTTACCATAATACAGCTCTCAGCAGACAGACATCTCTATTTCAGAACAGCTATCATCAGTGCTAAACTAGTGGACACTGATGCTTAGGATGGGCAACAACACTGAATGAGCATGAAGCCCCAGGCACTTGTCCAAAGGGAAGATACAGCATTAAGGCAATTTTGGGAAAGTGTGCACTTCTTTCACCCTGTGATATGCAATCTAGGTAGCTATAGAGACTTTCCATTTTTGGAGCTCAACTCTTGTACCCACTACACCTCTAAAAGAAAAAGGGCTTGGCTCTTTGGGATCCATAGCTGTAAAGACCACTGGAGCAGGCTGCCCAAAGAGGTTGTGGAGCCTCCATCTCTGGAGACATTTAAAACCTGTCTGGACATGTCCCTTTGTGGTCTGCTCTACAATCCTGCTGTAGCAGGGGGCTGGACTAGATGATCTTCAGAGGTCCCTTCCAACCCCTACCATTCTGCAATTCTGTAAGTCAGGGGCCCCCTTTGCAGCACAGCCCATCTTTCTAAGAAGCCAGAAAGGTAGGGCTAACTCCTGAACTGACTAGACAGCTTGTGCTAGCCAGGAGGTTTAGTACAGGCCTCTCTAAAGTTCATCACAGAGCAGGAATTGCTGTGGCTGGACAGTTAATTCACAGATACTCCCACTGAGGCTGCAGGCAGCTGGCTGGAGGATTTCTCTTGTCAGGAGCAGTGTTAAAGACAACTGAATAAAATTCAGTAATTTTTTTTTCTCTCAGAGGAGAGGGGACTGATGTTTCAGTTGACAGGACGGGTTACTACTGGGCCAAGCATAGCTTTCTCTGCATTTAAGATAGGTCTGGACTGTCAAACCCTTGACTCTGAAGCACATATCCCAGCTAGACAGAGCAAGACATTGACAGGCTCAGCCTGTTCCCAGTCCTCCTTTTGCATCTATGCTTGCCCTTGTGCTCTGCTGCTCCTCCACACACAATGAACATACTGCTGGCAACATTTACCTCAACAGGCCCGTCAGCGTCCCTCTTCCTCTGTTAGCCTCTTCCTCTTTTATACCACCCAACTCCTCTTCACACACCCAGAACTTCCTGCTGGCTTTTCCCTTCCAAGCTTTTATCAGGGTGCAGCCCAACAGATAATTTGTTTGTTTTTAAAACAATAAATTGGAAATAGAACAGTTCAACTGTATCCTGAAGACAGGAGAAATCATCTCTCTTCCCAATCACCTGCCTGATCTGCAAACAATGGCATTCGTTTAACTGCAGTCTCTGTGATGGTTTGCAAGCCTGAGGATGGCAAGGTAGAAGACGTAGAGGAAGAGACAGAAAGGCAAAAAAGCCAGCCTTGGGCCCACCCTTTTAATTGGTAGACTATTTCCACCTACCTGAATTATTTAAAAAGAAAAAAATTACAAATCAGCACCCCGAAGTAATGAGTCTTAATCAGCTGTCACTGGATTGAAGACATGTTGCCTTCTTTCCTGTGTTTCAAAGGCAGAACAAGCCTTATGTCTTCTGGTGTTTAAATCCTCAGAGGCTGCACATTCAAGTTTTATGTAGCCATTCTGACTTATGAAGTAAGATTTATTTAAAAACAAAATAAAAAGAAAGCACAGAAAGGAAAAAAACACAGCCATGAAAAGTCTTACACTGACTTCAGACAGGTAGCAAGTATCTCGAGACTCACTCCAAAGCTGCAAAGGTTGACAACACCCACAGGGGAATGAAATCCAGGTAGCCACCAGCCATTACAACCCTGCCAGGCCCTCTTGAATCACAGCAACAAAAATGACACCTTACCTGAAGACTTCACACAGTTAAGAAGACAGCTGCTTTCCTAGAGCACTTACTCTAGGGTTAGAAGTGATAGTAAGGCCACAGGACACTTAACAGATGAGAGCTGCTTTGTCCAGATAGCAATTAATACAGCCTCATCAGGATGGGAAGAGGTCCACTTTTTCCATAGCAAGTGAACCCTCTCCCAGCTCCTGTCTGGGCTGTACATGCTATGCTGCAAAGGTGAGGGCATGGCTTTGCAAAATATCAGATACACGCAGGATCGAGAGATGGAAAGAGAGGAAGATGAACAGGAATAGTCTCCAAGGTGGGAGGCATGGAAGAGGTGACTGACAGGCTGAGTGACACTTGTTCAGCCTGGAAAAGTGAAGGGTCTGGGGAGGCCTCATAGCAGCCTTCCAGTACCTGAAGGGGCCTACAAGACGGCTGGGGAGGGACTTTTTACAAGGGACTGTAATGATAGGACAAGGGGCAATGCATGGAAGCTGAGAGAGGGTAGATTTAGACTAGATATAAGGAAGAAATTCTTTACTGTGAGGGTGGTGAGACACTGAAACAGGTTGCCCAAGGAAGTTGTGGATGCTCCATCCCTGGAAGTGTTCAAGGCCAGATTGGATGGAGCCTTGAGCAACCTGCTCTAGTGGGAGGTGTCCCTGCCATGGCAGGGGGGTTGGAACTAGATGATCTTTGAGGTCCTTCCAACCCAAACCGTTCTATGATTCTATGATGACTGGGAACAGTACTTTAATTGTAATCTTTGTAATTTAGCTGTCTTTGTGGCCATGTCTACCAAGTTTTGAAAAAGAAAGGTGATAAGCTTCACATTTCAGTGACAGAAGTGTAGCATGGCCTTCGGAAGAATCTGAGACTCCATGACAAGCCAGGAGACAGCTTTACTGCTTAAGTCTGGGTTAGAAGCTATAAAAATATCTTTAAAAGGAAATGACCCCATTTGAGCCCTCAGTCTCCACAGAAGGACTGAGAACAGAGCTCTAAGTACTGTTCCACTGACTTGGAGATGGCAATTTTATGTCATCTGAGGATTCAGCCTGTTTTATGTCCCCTGCTTTTCTTCTCCTCTTTTCATTTTCTTTTCCACTCCCCTAGTACTTTCCCACCTTGACACTGTGTCTCTTTTTAGTGACCCCTTTTCATTGTTGAAGGCCAGTGTGTTCAAAATTGTCTGTTGATTTGTGCTGCCTGTGACACCTGAAGGACCTCCTTGGAATTATCTTAAAAGTACCTCATTTTCAGAGGTGCTGAGCAGCTCTTACTGGGTTCCAATGTTGTGATAAGTGCCCAACACCCCTGAGAACCAGGGTCCTTACAACTGTTTCCAGGCAAGGAATCCAAAACCAAGTCACTCAAGATTAGGGAGCAGTTTTGATCTAGGATTTCTTCCTTTGGATGAATTCTTTCCTTTAGATGAATGCCTTATCTAATAAATGCATTTTTAACCTTTTGTTTTCCTGTTTTGCCCACGTTTGTTACTTCTTATGGTTTCACTTTTCTTTGCTGTGATCTCTTCCTCTTATCAGGATCTCAGCCCCCCTACTTGTGCTTGTCCTGCCAGTTTTCTGCAACTGTTTCTGGTAATGCCCAGTGCTGATGTGCAGAGGCCATTTCTGTGCTCTGGAGAGGTTTGAGGAGGAATGTTGGGAGAGTTCATTTAGCCACTGTCAACAAAAATCAACTTCTTTGCATTACAACATATAGGAAATGTACATAAGGAGATGTTTCTGTCTCAAAAGAAATAAAACTTAGAGCCAGGCAAAACAGTTTTTCGTGAGATACATAGGATCGTGAGACAGATATTGATAGAAGGAAAACTTTTTATTTGGGTGCTTTTGACCCATTCTCTACAGCTTGACAGCAGCAGCAGGACAGGTAAGGTAGGGGAATAGAATTGTCAGCCCCCTTCTCTCCTGCTCCCCACCACCTCAGAGCACAAAAAGTTCATGTAATGAGATACCTTCTTTCAGCATCACTGGGAGTCCTCTTGGAACAGCCCTGGAATGGCATTCTCCCTTCAGTTTTCTGCCGAGTGAGCTGAACGCTGAGTGAGCTGAACACTGACTTGCTATGGTTTGTTTTTTCTTGCAGGAATGAAACTGTTTTACACCAGTTCTGTTGCCCAGCAGCTGATGCAGAGCAGAAGCCTTCATCTTCGGACTCCTCACCAAGGTGGGAAATTGCTGCCAGCAAAACCTTTTCTTTTCCATCCCCTACTTCCTTATCATCCATCACTAGTCTTCCTGCCCCAGACAAAACTCACATATTATACATGCATCTGCCTCCATCCTCCCTTATGTTGCATGTCCCCAACACTGCTATCCCTCTCATTTCCCTCCCAGAGATTACTGTTCATACTGTTGTGTAATTGCTCACAAACCCCTTCTGGCCTCCATTCACACATGCCCATGCACCTCTAAAAACATACTTTCAGCCTCTCTTCAAATATCTACTTCTGTCAACCCACATATACCTTTTCTTACTCTTCTGCATCACACTGTCACTGACATACATGTTTCACTCTTCTCCTTCAAATTAGTTATCCCACATTATAAGGTGCCTGGATACACACCAGTATAGACCAATAACCTTTAAGCTACAGCAAAAGACACCAAACAAACTCAAGATTCTGTCTCACACCCTGAAACAGGGTGGGAGGTATAGTTTTACATGCATTGAAATAGTCTGAGCTTGCCAATGAAGGACAATTGTAGATGGGTACTATTAGCTATTACCAACTTCTATCTAGTGCAGCCAGGTGTGGGTACACAAGCAATTGTCATAGCTCCCTTATTAATGAATGACATCAGTGCCAAGACCAAGCAGCTTCAAAAATACTTGAAATAGACATACTGCATATAGCTTCCATGCTTGGCCTTGTGCCTCTGTTTTTGCCGTCTCTTCTCACAACTTCTTACACCTCCATCTCACAGACCTACTCCTTTTTCTCATGCCTCATCACCCTTCCATCAACAGCAAAGAGGTTTCAGTTTAAAGATATCCCTCATCACACTGCTAGACCTTTACAACTGACCTTTGGCATCTGTATAAGAAGCCTGAATTACTAGGGAGGGCTCTGGGCAGAACTGGGCAGCTGAATTGCAGTGGTGAGTCTACAACAGTTTTAAAATTATATTTCTTGTATTTGTTCTGCTCACTGGATCAGACTGTGGTTTCCTTCCAAGGAAAAGTGTGAGTGATAGACAACTGTGAAGAGAACAGAGGGGGGTGTGTGTGTATGTTCAAACATAGGGTTCAGCCACACTTGAACACAGGGTAAAGAAGCAGGACCTGTCCTACTCATTTGTGTATGAAGATAGAGGGGTGTCTACATTTAGCCTGTACCCAGGGCTAAACTGTTCTACCACCTGATGACTCCTCCCCAGCTGAGAAGGGGAATCGGGGGAAAAAAAGGGAGAAGCTCTGTGGGTTGAAGTAGAAAGAGATTTCATGAAATAACAAAACTAATACAACTACCAACATAACTTGTACAAGGTTCTACTCATCCTGGTCCTTAGGATCAGCAGCAGGAGCAGAAGATCAAGAGGGAGGAGCCCCAGGAAAAAGAACTGCACCCTTAGGGAACTCCTTCCTTTTATAATGAGCATGATTAGGTGTTATGGGATACACCTGTGAGTCAGCTGCCTTGATTGAATCTCCCAGCTGACTCCAGGCTACTCATGCCTGCCTGTCATGGCTAGCTCATGGCTCTGTTCCTGGGAAATCAGGACCAAGTGTTAACCTACACAATGTCTGTGCTGAGGGCTTTCAAGCATTGATAAAGTTTGCATGACTGTGAGACATCTGCAGCTGCACCTCCGCAGATGGGGAGATGCTGGCAAGGAAGAGGACAGAGGAGACAGCAGAGGTTTCTGTGGTAGGGACTGCCACCTCTTCCTTGAATTTCTGGAGAGAGTTTTGGTTATGTGCTCTATTTTGTCTGAACTGAGGCTCAATTTTTCCATAATATTCTTCATAACCCTGATCCTCGACCCTGCCTTATTCTTGTCCCAGCCTCCATCTTATTTCTGATCAGTTCCCTTAGTTTCTAGCGTTTTCTTATCTTACAAGGCTGTCATTCCTACAGTGTCTTAAGCTCTAGAGTAATTTTTGTCATGCTTATGCTTCAGGGTTTACTTTTGTCCAAGTGTCTCCCAAAGGCCCTATCCATCCCTTGAGCCTGAGTTTGCTTGCCCTCCTCATGCTGGGAACCACCAAATTTCTCACTTGGGGTTTGGCAGGTAAATGGAAGAGGAAGCGTACATTTGTTTCAGTAATTTAACAACTTACGCAAGTTGCATCCAAAGATGAGTCTGAGCTAGGAAATTCAGAAGTGGGGATGAATGATGGTGACCTCTACAGCATGTTGCATCTTGGCTTTCAGTTAAGGGGCCTCTCATAGTGATCTGTGCCTGTCCATTTAATGTCTTTTGTAGCTTGTCCTACTATGCAGGCCTCCTGCTTTCCTTACTTTTTTCCTCAAGGCTTTCTCTTGTCCTCTCCATGTTTAATGCCCCCAGACCCCAACAGCAGTCCTGAATCTGTCTGTGTGTGACACAGAATTCTATGTGGAGATAAAGATGGTTGAAACCACCATGGCTACCCGAGGATGAGAAACAGGCACCCCGAATTTTTGCTTTTTGAAATAGAGCAGCTTTCATATGCAGTCTCTCTGTGTGACTGTCTCCGGTGAGATGAGCATCCCTACTTCTCACACTGTGCCAGAAGAAAGGCAGAACACATGCAGGTCTATAAAACTCACCGGTCAGCTGTATGCTGGCCAGAAAACACCTCCCAGGCCCTGCCAGCCATGGGTTTCCTTCGTATCTGAAGTTACATATACAATGCTGTGAAGCGGGAAAAAAACTGGCAGAGAGGGTAAAACAGGGTCACTGTGGAGCTGATGTCCATAGCTGATAGCTATTCTGCTCTGGAATGGCTCAATATGCTGCTGAGAGAAGCTTATCAGATCGTTTACAGAGCCTGTCACCCTGCTCAAATCATGAACAGACTCCCCATTGAACCAAGGCAGAACAAAAGTCAATCAAGACTGAAATATGTGGGTCGGACAGCCTGAATAGGCAATCAGTTCCTGGGTGAGCCAGTCATATCCCTAAATAAGCTCATCAGGGCTCCTGATAGAAAAGCCTGGGACACAGGGGCTCCCTGTGTAGCTCTCCTGAGCCCCGCTGAATGGACAGCCAGTCACAAATGGTGCTGTCGTGGATTTGATAAACCAGCTCAGGTTTATTCTTTCTTTTCCCCCTCCATGATCAGGCATTTCCCTAAATGAGATAAATCCTGTCAGAACTGATGCCACTAATAACCATCAGCCGCCTAGTTTTAATTAGAGTTTGCTTCATTAATGCCCCAACTCCTCTCTATGCAGCAGATTAAATAATGTACTTGCAGCTCATTTACACAAACCCCCAAATTGCAGGGCTGAGCTGCAATCCTTTAATTAAACAGCCCGGCTGATCCCTACCGCTGCCTCGGCTCATCAGTCTAAGCCGATTAAAGAGAATAGGGACTAATAAAGAGCATAAACAGTGAAGTGACTCTCGTCTCTTCAAGGGACTTGGAGACTTTAGTGGTGATCGGCTGCTTTCTCCTCCTCTGCCAGGAACCTTCAGCCCACATCACTTCCTTCTGGGACCTGCAAGAACCATCCTGTTTTTGCAGGAACCCAGCCTTATCTAGTGGGACAGAAATCCTTTGGGAAACTAAGGGAACATGGGCAGCAGGAGAGTAACAGAGCAGGGAAGGTGAAGATAAAGAGCAGCATCAAGGCAGTAAGAAGAGTGACTGCCTGACTGCAGAAGAGACCAGCGAGAGCAGCCATACAGCTCAAGTGTGAGGCAGAAGGAGAAGGAAACACAGGGCAATAACAGTAGGAGGCTGGGTATCAGGAACAGTCTAGGACAAAAGTTTGTCTCTGCTTGTGGTTTGTGGTGGTCATTGTTGTTCTTGTGTGGTCTTCCCTAATGTTTGTCCCAAAAGATTTCTGCCTCTTTCTTTTCTACCCATCCAGCTAAAAATGCTTTGGCTTCACCTGTGTGGGAATGATTAGCAACATGTCAGTGTCTAACCACTCAATAGAAGCCAACTCAATGAGGCAGTTGAGATCATTCCCACTCGTATTGTTCTGCTTTGCTTCACTAACTGCCATGAGCAGTGCTAGCTGCCTTCTCTCCTCCATCATATGAATTCCTTGGGGGGAGGTTACAGCTCCATGAGTTTAGCAATGCAGATTTCCCCCTGGCTGCTTAGCTGCATTGCACCAGCAATCAGCAAGACTGGTGCTGTAGGCCATGAATATTAGGAGACAGATTTGATACCAGAATCTGCCCCCAAGAAGCTCAGAGCCAAAGTATAGTACAAGGTGATGGCAGCAGCAGGCAGATTCCTGTTTCTGAACTCTTAGGGCTTCCACATTTCAAAGGACAGTGTAAATCCTGGACGTGGACCACCATTGTCTCCACTGGACTTGTACTGGCTTCATGGCCATAACCCATCTTGCAGGTTGAAGGGAAAGAGGATGGCAGTAGGAGCTAACCCTGCTCCTTCACTGAGGTGCTGATTAGACTCTGATTTAGCCAAACCCTATAATTTCATAAACCAACTGCTCTTTTTCTTGCTGGCTTCTGCCTGTTAATGGCAGCGTTTCATTCTAGGGATTTGAATAGCCTAGTAATTGCATTTCCCACTTCTCCCAGTCTCACACAGTGGAGACTGGCATCCCAGAACAATAACCTTAAAATGTGTCCAGCAGCAGCCCAGCTCTAACAGGATTACATACCATTTTCCTTTGTGTGAGGTAATAGGGCTGGGATGAGAAAGATTTGTTTCTATTAGAGTAATGAGAGGAAATGATGGAGTCACAATTGGAGGGAACAGTATATTCAGTCAGTTGGCTTTCATAGGCTTTTCGGAGCCTACCTCTGGCTCGCCTGCGGTGCTAAATAGGAAATCAGCAGAAAAGCACCTCTCCTCTAGTGATGGGAAAAATCCTACATAAAACTTGGAGCACCTGAGGCAGATCCACTTTGGCAATGGACGTGGGGGTAGCAGTGGAGGGCTGAAGGATCATCTCACAAAGGAGACTGGATGGGATACAGGTACATTTGTGTGAAGAGCAGGATCAGATGCCAGATAGCTCTTTGGGAAGGGAGGATGTTTCATCTGCATTTGTGGGAGAGAGAAGGCCTTTCCTGTCTGGGAGAAGTGCAGATAAGACCTGACTTGCTTTTAAGGCAAAGGAAACAGAGTCCTCCCCAGGAAGAGGTCAGGGATCTGAATAGAGTCTTCTGGAAGGACTTGGATGTGTACTAAGCAGAAGGACTAGGGTCCGAAACATCTATGGAAACAACTATGTAACAGTTGGGCAAGCCCTGCTCATGTTTTCTCATAGTATTTCCTCACTTTCCAGTAGGGAGACAGCTGCTTAGATCAGGGTTTAAACACGATTAGTGCAACTGGCAAGTGTTTACTTCATGATTTTGGACCAATTAAATTGTAACTCAATATAGTTTAGACTTCAATCATCTGTGTGCTCATTTCTAAAGTGCCTGCTGGATTAGTCACTGTCACAGATTGGTTACTGCCTGGCATCACAGCACTGATTAGTGGTACGGAGACATGTAAGCCATTGGCTACATCTGCAAGCCAGCCTTCCTTGCATTTCTGGTGAAAGTCCCTCTTGCCTCACTTCTGACTTACCAAAGTACTCAAATAAAAATGTGTGTTCTCACTGGAAGAAGTCCCTTGTGCTTGTTGCTCCATTTTTGCATGTGGGAGAGTAAAAAGTAGATGGACAGATTTTGGATAGTTCTTTGAAATCAAACCTTCAAACATCTTTCTTCCCAGCTCTCGTAGCTGTGTAAGAGTATGCTACACCCTAAGCAACACAAGGTTAAAAAACAAAATCTGATTTCATTTACTTCTGGAAGTCTGCTGTCTCTGACTATTCATGTCTCTTTACCTGAAGTCTGTGTTTCCATTGAACACAAGTCTGTACTTTGTCCTATGAAGTCATGTTGGAAGGCATTGGCACAAAAGAACCATGAATATTACCCACTGCACAGTCACAGCATCATGTCCCTCTTTGGCTCCCCACTGCTATAGCCCAGGAACATCTCCTCCCAGTACAGCTCTCACTTTGCCCTTAGGTCACTTTAGGCCCTCAAACAGTTAGATCCTCCAGAAGACTTTGTTTGAATTGTGAATGCAATACCCTTTAACGATGAGGCCCGTCAAGTTGATGAGAACTGTACTGCTCTCCGAGTTGATCCTCCTTTTAGATACCACTGAAGCATCTTGATAAAAGGCAGGTGGGGAATTATGATTTTCCACCAGTATCCATCACTCTTTAAGCATTACAGAAGAACAACTGAGCTACCCAGCATTTTGACCTGATCTAGGTAATCCTGCTCCGGCAGGGGGATTGGACTAGATGATCTTTTGAGGTCCCTTCCAATTCCTAACATTCTGTGATTCTGTGATTTTGTCTGACCTTGTAAAAGATTGACCTTGCCTGACAAAAAGAATGCAAATCCAGTTCACGAAATGGGAAACTAGCCTTTCTGTCTTAGGACTGCTGGCAGGATATTAGATATACAGTCTGGAGGTCAGTGATTCCCCTCAGCTCAGAGGTACTCAAAGGCTCTGGCCCAGGTGTGAAACATGATAATGATTCTAGTCTGTATCAAATCAGATCTATAACCTACCACACAGGACAGCATAACAACTCTGAGTAATTGGCCCCCAGCTGGCAGTGTCAAGCGCAAGCTCCTACAAGTAGTGGACCATGGAGGCTGAATTCTCCGATTCTTAATGGAGAATACCCCAGGTCAGGCTTACAGCACCTGGACATGCCAGTGCAAAGCAAGCCTCTATACCCATGGTCTGTGCCTCATGTACTCTGAGGACAAACGACTTCATATGCAAAGCTCTTCAACCTGACATCTTTCATTTGTGCTAAAGTCCTCCACTGCACTGGTTTTGAAAATACACAGGAGAAGTTTGAGCAACATTTCTGCTTTGTTAGCACATCCTGTTTGTGCTTCTTTTCTCATTTCTTTTCCTTATTGAGGTCACAGGCATGAAGAGAGGATTTTTTCTGCTTCTTAACAGCTCATCTGCTTCTTATTCTTTCCTCCCAGTAGACTTAATAATCCTGTTCAAGATACTATGATTGGAGGTTGTGGGGATGCTGCAAACAGGCATGAATGGGTCAGCAGAGTTCACATAAATGTTGTCCAGGCTCACAGCTGTCAGAGATGTGGGCGAGGAGTAATGTCTAGATGATATTTGAACTCTTCCTAAACTTGGGAGTGAGTAGATTCCTCATTTTTTTTGTGTGTTTTGTACAGTCAGGACTAGCAGCTATAATTGCTTTGCAGGAGTATAGGTCCAGAACCACAAAGGTACTTAGTGCATGTAGATTTGGGGGAAATAGGGAAATATGATTATAAGCAAAAAATGTTTTAGAGAACATCCTTAACATCATAGTTACCAAAAACCTTGGGAATGTCTTACAGGGAGGTATAGTTGGCAATTCTTCTGATACTATGACCTGGGAGGAATGACTCTGGAAACATACAAAGAAACAGGAGGTGAGTTTCAGATGTAGCGTCTCAGTCCTATAAAAGAGATCCACCAAGACATTTTGGCACTATCAATCACCCACACAGGCATTTCTCTGCTCCTTCTCTTCAACAGCTGGTGCGGCCACTTTCAGGCAAGTTTGGAGAACATGAGAGTGGGAAAGTAAAGTGAGGAATAGATGGGCTCTTTAACAGGAAAAATAAATCTCTGGCAGAAATTGGACTCTCCCTGTCATACTGGTTGCTTTTTTTTGCCTGTCAACACCTTTCTTCAGGAAGGAGGAAGGTGGCTGGGGAGAAAGGGCAAAGAAAACCCCTCTGAAGTATCCTCTTTTGAAACTGCAAGGATACCCATCAGACTCATATTTCCTGAGAGCCTGAAGCTATATCCAGCCATTGACTGGTCACATGTTCTTCCAGTCCTTCCTTTTCCCCTGTTGCTTCTGTTGCTTACGTGGGTCCTGCCCTAGAGGAATTCAGACTCAGATTTGGGTACTCTTCTCCCACATGTGGTAGTGCTTGCCATTTCCTGGGCTGCAGCAGCAGTAATGTCAGTGAAAGAGAATCGATCATAGCCAGCCTTACAGTTGTGGGAACCACTTTCAACAGCTATTGAGATCAGTTAGTTGCTTTAATAAGTAGGTGATGCACTTGTGGCTTGCAGGTGATCCTCATGTTCTCTCTCCTGTATTGCAAAGAATTTCTTGCCCATAACTTGGCAACTTCTCGATACCAGTGGAATGCAACATAAACACCTGCTGTATCCTGTGTTTTCTGTGTGAGAATGCCACAGAGATGCATGAGAAGAGCTTTGGAAATAGTCCTGTATCTAGCACTGGAAAATGAGCACAGACGGTTGATGAAGTAATAGCAGGTGGACTGTGGTGGAGTTCACACCATTCATTCCAGTCCTCAGCTGATATCATCTGACCTGATCTGCATCAGTCAAGATGCACTCACCTGCAAAACTGGGTCTTTCCAGTTCTTTTGTACACTAAGATGTGTTCTGTTGAACTTGAGAGGTAGCCTCTGTGGACACTCTGTCCACACACTTGTTCATGGGTTACAAGGCAGAGAGTGATAAGGCAAAGAGATGGAAAAAAGAGCCAATGAGAAAGAAAGGGAGACAGGCTCACCCCAACAAAGACAACAGTGCTACTGCAAGGGGAATGGACGGCAAATATGCTGTACAGAGAAGGACAATGACAGGAGAGAAGAAGCAAGAAAAGTAGGAAATTAAAAAATAGTGTAAATGAAAGAAGAAACTGGAGGGAAGAAGAACATATGAACAGGAGATAAATGAGCAGGTCCCTTGGCTGGAATATTCCTGTTCATGCCAGCATTCTTTGGCAGTGACAGCAATGAGGCTGTGGCCTTGTATTACACATTTTCTTGCAGTATGATGTCAATGCAAAGACCTTTTGTCTTTTCTGTGCTTTACAACACTAACTCATTCCTATGCAGGTTCATCTTCTGACTATCCCCATGGGACAGGCTCTGTGCTCAAATACAATAGCTCTCCTTTTGGAAAAATACGTCTGTGCTCCAGAGTTCCTTCTTCTACATGTGGCCCTGGCAGGCTTTCATATGCTCTAGGAAGAACTGAAGAGTCTGAGATGCTGAAGAGGAACACATTGTACAGATGCTGAGGCCACTCTGTTTGGGCTCTGCAAACAGCTAGATAGCTGAGGGAGAGGGTGTAAAAAAGTTGGGATATTTTTGGTACTGTGACCTGGCCTGTTCAAAACCTGCAGAAAAGCTGGAGACCACTCCATCTTCTGTGAGGAAACATCATCCTGAAGAAAAGTTTCAAGACATAAACAGGAGCTGAGTTCAGTGAGATTTTTCTTTTGAGGCTGAGGAACCTAACTCTAGCCCACACCGTTTGGAAGTGTGTTTTATTAGCTTTTAACCTTCTCTGGTTGGCACATTGGTTCTTCCCACACACAGGTTGTACCATCATCCCTCTGGGAACTGTATTTGCCTAGTGTCTAGAGCCACACGTCACCTTTGTCATGTCACACACTAGTATGTTGCTGCTTTCCTGTAAACAGGTTGTGATGCTGTTATTGCCTGCGTATCTGGGTTGACTGCAATCTGTCTCATTCCGTCTTTTGGGGAAAGAGGGAATATGGGGATAGACTACCCTATGTACACATTGCTGGTGCTCTTTTGCACATGTCTTCTGGGGTGACTGGCTAAATATAACAGATGCCTGTAATTTCACAGAATACAGTAATGTGACAGTGCTAGGTAACGATGCACAAAAACGGATGGTGCAGAATTACATTGTGAAAAGTATTGCTGTGCTGTTACAGCACGACTGGATCCGATAAGCATGTTACAGATTATCTTAAAGTATAGCATATTGGGCTAGATTTTCCACTGACTTTGGTGCAGTCCGCTGACATAATGCCATTTAGCACCAGCCATAGTTCTCCTCAATAATAGTAGGATTGGTTGTGTCAGGGCAAACTTCTTTTTTTCTTAATCAGCTTGCCCCAAAAGGTCTGTGTCTGAGTATGAAGTATAAGGATGGTAACCATTTTCATTCCTCATAGGGAAGAAAGGTTTAAGTGGCCCTAGGGGAATCTGAGCTTGTATGACCAAATGTGCAAGATGCTAAGTCATCCTGTTTGCTGGATGGGAATGAAGAAAGACAGAAAAGGGAATAAGGCCTCAGGGAAGAGAAGTGACATGATGTGGATCAGAGCGTGAGTGAGGCAGCAGTGACAAGACAGGTCTGAACTTGGAAAAGTAGAGATTTGTGCCTGCTGCACAAGGCTGTGGGGGTGTTCACTGGGTTGGGAAAAAGAGGAAGGAATGCTAACCATGCTGTTTCTATCTTGGTCTTCAGCCATAGGCCAACCCAAACCCCTAGATCTGAACACACTGGCAAAGTTAAAATCTAGGTCATATCTGATTTCCTAAAGCTAGTGAATGGTGTTTGGACTGTCTATATTGAGGATGGTGGTTTGAAGCTGTATTACTCTTTATGTTGAGCAGGACTTCCTTCTCCTTGGTTTGACACAAGCAGTGGCCATCTACTGGGCTGCAGTGATCACAAGAGATGAAATAGCTGAGACACTTGAGAACAGAAACAAAATTGATCTGGGTTATACAAAGATCTTCCTGTGAAGCAGCTCACTCATTGCCTTCAGAAACCAATTACCCTGATCCTTTAGGAAGGAACTCAGAGGTGCAGTCTAACGCAGGGTCTGTCACAACAGGTAGAAAAAGAAGACCATAGAAGCCCTTGCTTAGGTCTATGAATGCCAAGAGTTGTGCCCCTCATCCAGCTCACAGGTAGCTGGAATAGGAGAGAAATGGGCAGAGGCGATATGCAAGGTTTCCTTGCCTTGTAGAGGCTCTGCTGCCTCCCAGCCCTGAATTCATCTCATTTTAGCAGTGAAATTCTATCTTCTGCATGATTGCACTGGCAGGCTTTTGTCAGCGAATTCAGTGATGTTCAAACCTGCCTTGGGGATGAGGAGCCAAGAGATCTGAGTCGAAGTGGCAGAAAGACTGCTGCTGAGAAGCCAAGTTTCTCTTTCCTGGGGTGCTGAGTGGGTAGTTACACTAATGCAGGGTGCCATCTGTTTTTCCCTTCTCTAAAAGGTCGTGTTCACTAAACATTGCAGAGGCAAGAGAGCTCTGGGGTTAAAGTAAAAGTAATTAAACCCTGTAGAGCAGGGCGCCCCTATGCCTTTGCTGTCCACTTGGTGCTTTTCACACCTCAGCGATAAGCACAGGTCCCCTGTTTGACACAGCCACAAGTAACGCCCTCTGCAGTAACAGGCTGTGTGACCTCCCCCTAGTCTAACCCGCAGAGACAGCGCAGCAGCCAGCCTGGGGCGTCAAGCACCGAGGTGTGGTGAGCAGCTGAGAATGGCACTGCAGTTCCAATGCTGAGCCCTCTGCTCCTGCAGCTGGTGTGATAGGAGGCATGGATGGGAAGGGAGGAGGAAAGAGGGGTATGCAAGAGACGTGGCCTAAAGTGTCACTCTGAGGTGTCACTGAGACACACATAGGAACTAGAAGCAAAAAACTGTGTGGACAACCACTCCACCCAGCACAGCCAGCCTTGCACCATAAGCACCACTTCTCATTCAGCGGGAGCTGCCTTAGCTGTTCCAAGTCACCCTCTGGAGGAGCCTGTCTGTCTCCATGAAAAAGCAGAGAACCTCAAGTGGCTGAAGGCAGTCATGGAGAGCCTGGCTCTCGGGCAGGCAGCCAGCCCAGACTGACACCTGGACAATCATCTTTGCACCACAAGGGCACGGCGTACATCAGAAAAATTTAGTTCCCGTACTGCTGTTCTGTAGCAAAAGGCACAACACCACAACAATGTGGGAATTACATAGCACATGGAGATTGCATTTAAATACCAGATCCAAAATGGAGGCCCTGACTTTGACATGTTGGACCCTGTGGGACACGAGGCATTTGCTAGTAATATTGCATTTTCTGCCTGTTTAATATACATCTGACTGAAACCACTTTAAGCAATGTTGAAAAGATGTTGCCTGGTTCAGTCTGTGCTAAAGGATGTTAAATTTAATTGATCTCCAATATATTTACCTTACTGTACTGTCAAATCTATTTTACAGGTGTGTATGCCAGCCTTTTTATGAAACAAGTAATATATTCCAGGATGGGTAATGAGCTTGGCTAATTATCATTAATTCCTCTTGGGTAAAACTATTGTGAGAAGATGGCTTGATACCACTGCTTTGCAAGGTGTTATGTGAATGTAGACAAAATAAGAATCTTGATCCTATATTTGTCTGTGTTGGGGGAGACTGAGAAAGCTGCAGCTCAGCTGGCAAGGGATGATTTGCCAAGATCAAGTTCCAAGTTCCCTGCCTCTCTGGCAGGAGAGGCTTTTGCCTTCCATCATTTTCAGTATGTTCCCAGAGAGCATTGTCTCCAAGTCACCCTAAAACCTGAACTTAAAAGCAAATTAGAAGCAATTCTTTTGCACTCAGACCCCCAGCATGTCAGAAATTTTTGAACCTTGAAAAGATCCCATAATATATTACCAAGCCTGTCACAGATACTTTTTTCATTGAATCCTGATCAACCCATTCACCATATGTTACGGGTGTCCTCAGGGAATATTGAAATGAAATAAACTGAAAAGGCACTTTGGACCCTGCTAACTCAGCAATTGATGTTTTTTTAATTTTTTTTTTTTTTTTTTTTTCTGGGCAGAGAGAGAAGAGAGGACAGTAGAAGTGGTGAAATGTCTTAAGACAGAGAGACAGGTTCTTCCAGACTTGGGGTCTGGACTCTGTTTTCTTGGCATTAGCTAATTACCTCTTTTTCTAATTCTCCATATGACACTTTCTAAGGGTTTTATATTCTGACATCTCTGAAGCTTTTAAGTCTCATATAGCTCTCAGGCCATGTTGATACTAATTGCTTATAGGACTTTAGAGCAGCATATATACAATAACCAACTGATCATAATAAGGAGCTCTGTGAAATGGATTCGTAAATTTCTGTGGTCCTTCAAAACTAGTCCATGTAGTCTTACAGGTCACAGTCCTGCACACTGACCCTGAGTACCACAAATAAGGCTTTTGGTAAGTTATACATGGGAAACAGCAACATGGTCTTCTCCTGAAGTGACACGGGGAGACAGAGAGGAGGTGAAATTAGCCTCCAGAGTACTTTTGTAACACCTCACTGCCATAGCTTCCTCCTATCCAATTAGTGAGATCTTTTTGCATAATCACTATATCTGCCAACAGAGCATCTGAGCATCCTCTTTATGAGTGGCTGGTTTCTTACAACACTGTTCAAGCCCAGAACAGCCATTGCTATTTTTGTTCCTCTGTTATTGCTCTTATTTGTCTGCAATAATTTTTCTTCTTGTAGGAGAGAAGGAGCAAAGAGATGAGTTTTGTGTCTTGACCATGCAGGAGCTGTGTAGGTGTGGAGTGATCAGTGAAAAAGCTCAGTTTTAATTACTTGTAGGACTGACATTACTGTTCTTGAAAAGAGTAGCTCTCCTGGCCCTAAAGCCCTGTTTAGTCACTCAGCTACCTTGCAAACTCCTTTCTGAGAGCTCTGAAAATTACTTTCAGACCATGGACTGATTCTGCTATTTGACAACAAGGCAATGGTATGGAATGTCTGGGCATCCACCTTCTGTGTTCCTGCACACAGGTCTAGCTTGAAATTGTCTCGAAATATCTGGGGGTAAGGGGCTGCATGTTCTATCTCAAGTCATCAGGTATGGGAATGTTTAAGCCTCACAGTCAAGATCCAACAGATAACCATGGTTCAGCTCCACAGCTGGCAGTTAGAAGCACAGATCCATGCAAAGCTGGAAATGTGTGTTTACAGCAGCAGAAGGTGGTGAGGTGTGTGCAAGGAAGTGCACCATCCTGATGCTATAGGAACTGAAAAGCAGTCAAATCTCTTCCAGAACACAGTATGATGCAACAGCTCTGAACAGACATGGGGATCTGATAGTACAAGGAATGGCCAGGTGGGCTTCTCTGGTTTGATAAGTGTTCTGGTTCGGCTAGGATGGGGTTATATTTCCCCAGCAGTCGGGAGGGAGCTACAGCCGGGCTATTCCATCCCATGCTGACGTCATGTCCGGGTGCCCAGGCGCGGGCAGTGCGGGAGCGGCTTTTGTCCGGGTCTGTACCTCGTGCTGTGTCCCTGCGGTACAGCTCTCATTCTGTACATTGTTATCACTGTTATTGTTATTGTTGTTGTTCGGTTTGTTGTTGCTACACGGTTGTATTAAATCTTCCTTATCTCAGCCCCGGGGTTTGTATTTTACTCCCTGTCCTGTCCCTGTCCGAGGGTGGGGAAGGGGCAGCAGCAACATGGTCTCATGTCCCGGCAGGGTCTAAAGCACCACAATAAGTTAGTATCACTGATTTGGGCTTTAGGTTTCCAAAATACCAGGAGTGAAGAAAAAAGGAAGTAATAAAACTCTACATCATACCATTTTCCTCTATCATCTCCTTACATCCTTCCCTCAGTGTGCTCCTTATATAAAATCTTACTGAGAAATCTGCACATAAAAGCTAAACATCAGAAGTCTCACCTGTGATAGACAAAAATATTTATGGATACCCAGCTGAATTGTCTCAGTGGAACTTTTGCACCATCCTGCTTTCTTGAAACAAATGGTAGGATTCAGCCGGAACTCCAATATCCTTGCTTTGAAATGCTAGACTAGCTAGTATTTCTTATAAGCCCTGAGTCACACTGTCTGTAGTCACCATCTTTGTTAACAAAACTGGTTTCTGTCTGCATCAGGCATATATTAAGTCAGCAAAAGTAACAAGAGGTGTTTTCTACAGCATATTAAATCTATTTGTAATAATGACTAAGCTAGTTGCTATGGGTCATAAAAGTCATGTAGGAACATCTAGGAAAAACAGAACGGCTGATTTTGTAATCTTCCTTTTTTATCTGATTGCAAGTGATTTACATTAATAATACAACTTTCAATCAAACAGCATTCAAAGACATTACAAACCTTCCCTACCTGATTGCATGACTAGCAGTAAATTGCTTCATTTATCATTCAAGACGAGCTCCAAAAACTGTGAACAATGGTGGTATATGATGCTTTAGGACAGCAAGTAAAGAACACATTACAGTTGAAACTGCAGGGGTGATGCTGGGATACAGAACTAAATTAACCTAGTTGGAGTTTGGCCAGGACATTGGGGTTCATACCTCTGACTCTACATGGGACTTTTAATTATTACAAGTGGTTATAAAAATTTGTTCATCCAAGAAAAAAGAATGTGCAATAGCCCCATTCCCTTCCTTCATCCCACAGCCAGGGAGGTTGCTCACTGGCCAAGGAAAAGCAAGGGGGTCCCCACACTTTACTTAATAACATTTTTTTTTTTTCCTGGATATCTTCCATGCTGTAGTGTCTATCATAGAATCATAGAATTGTTTTGGTTGGAAAAGACCTCTAAGATCATCAAGTCCAACCATTAATCCAGCACTGCCCTTGCCCTACTTAATTTTCTTACTGTTGGTTTTTTTCATTACTATCATTACAATAGCTCCTGAGCCTTTACTTATTAAACAGCTTGTGGTCTACTAATGCAAATCACCTGTGTTACTCAGGACAGAGGGGGAAAAAATCAGGATAGTTAAGGTTTTAGCCTATATTTCACTGCAGCATCAGTACATCTTTACCAGTGTGGTTTATATCTCATATGGGGGCTTCATCCATTGCTGCTACATGACAACAGATAAGTCTCCCTCAGAAAAAGGTTCAGAATGGGAGTAAATCTGGGAGGAATACAGGGTAGTAAATGGAACTACAGGGTTGTAATGCTAACATTGAGGCTGCTAAGCAAACTCTGTCCTTACCTCTTTTTTCCACTGCTTATAACTCACTGAAGTTTGCCAGCTGAAGCTGAAATTTCCCAGGTTTTGTGTCTTGCCCAAAGGTGAAACAGGTTTGTATTTTTATTTTCTTTTTTTTAAAGTGGTGTCCGTCCGTCCCCCCCCAAGTAAAAGTGGTTCAGCTTTTTTTTTTCCCCCAAAAGAACATGTAGAATCTATTCCCACTTCAGCAAGAGTATTGCTGTTGCTTTCTGAGCAGCACAAAAGCCAAACCAGCAGGGGGTTAAAAAGTTTATATTTAGCATAAGAACATCTAGCTGAAAAATGCCTTTGAGTGCTTCAGTGGAATCTGATTTTGATTTGACCGAGTTTTGACCCTCAGAAAATTCCATGTATAAGCACAATATTTTCTGTTTGCGTGTATTCACTGGGCTCAGAGCATGCATGGAAGAGGAAGGCAAGGTTATACGTGTACATGTGGTTAGCTTATGTCCTTATCCTAGCACAGTGTCTTTAGGGGCTTCATTTATACACTGTGAGTGCGAGCACTGCGCTTGGTTGTGCTTCTCATACATCTGTGACTGTATTTGTGCACTTAGTGCTTGCAGTCCTAGGGCCCTCCTGTGTCTCAAGGAATATCCTGAATGCCTAATGAGGTTAAAGGGGGCTTCTGAGCATTTTGGGTTGGTCCAATACCCTCTGCCTCATTGGTCAGGGTAAGAATCAGGTCCACTAAGAATACCTAGGGTCAGACACAGCCCAGTAATCAATGGGTAGGTCCATGGTGATGAGGCAGGTCCAAGGACAAGCTGGGGAGTCAGTCTGCAGGTCAGAGTCCTGATCAAGTTGGTCCATGGCCATGGAAAGGGGAAGGCTGTGGCAGAGCTGGAGACCAGTGCTCTTACAGTGTTTGTGGGGCAGAGACTACTGGCCTTGGGCTGGGCTGAAAAGGGGGAACTGCGCAGGAGATATTTGTGGGGCCTCCAGCTGAGGCTGGTCAGGCTGTTAAGGTCTATTAGGGGGCACTAAGGGCCCTGACAAGGCTTTCCAGAGAGCCTGAGGGATCTTCGTGTCTGGAGGTATTAAAGAGTTGACTGCAAGAGGCCCAGATCAACCTTATCTGTCTTTGAAAATAGCCCTGCTTTGAGCAGGGAGTTGGAATAGAGACCTCCAGCCTTCCCTCCTAGCCTAAGTTATTCTGTAATTCTACAAAGCCTGCTGGTTTTTCTTCTGCATTAGCAGTGCATGCAGGATGTCCTGTCACTATGGATGTTACTCAATCAGACTCTAAACTGTGTGCATCAGAAAACCAAGTAGCACACACTAGAGGTGATGCACAGCCTCACAGAGCAACTGGCCCAAATGCTGCAAACTCTTATGCACACACTTCACATTCTACCATGACGAGTCAAAGGAGGCCCTCAGAAAAAATGCGCAGGTGTTTAGAGGACCATCATGTCAGGGAATATTTGCTGGCATTTAGAGTCCATTCATGCACCAAGGGAAGTCAACTGGCTCTCTAGTCTACTGCCTCGGGCCCTGATCTGCCCTGAAGAAAGTCTGCATAGCACACTGTGCACTGTGGCCTTGACTCAGCAGAGCAAATTGAGATATGTGGCTTGCTGAATCAGAGCTCATGCATCTAGCTGAAATTGCTTTGTAGGGCACAGTCCAGCTACCACTTAAATACTTATGAGGCTTTGGCACACACTTCAATGAAAACATGATCAAATCTATGTTCACCTGGTCATCCCTTGAGCTGAGGATAAAAATTACTGCTCTGCTGGTTAAAATGAGAATGGATAGAACAGAGGCTACCAATAAAAATGCTACAGGGAGCTGTAAGGGAAAAGTCTGTTATTAATTTTTCCTGCAATACAGATGGACATAGAACAGAAGGGGTTAAAAATGCATACATACTTTACACATACATCTTTAGGTGTAGAAAAAAAGAACGTTCAATTATATAGTATGAGGAATAGAAGAGGAAAGATTTTATAAGGTGTACAGTCTAAAAGGACAGTTTTATGCCTCATTTTAATGGTGACATTTCCTGATTGATGAGTATGCAGATATGTCATTTTTATATGATTTGTCAAAGTTGGTTATATAGCATTTATATAAGAGACTGGCTTCTTCTGTGAATTTATTTTTTAAATCTATCTGGTGATTACATGCATGTGTATAAAAGAAGCAGCTTTCTACCTTTAAATCCTTCACCTTTCTTAGTTTGGAAGTTGTGGTACTGTCTTTGGTTCATCAGATCTGGACCCTTTTAGAAACTGTGGGAATATTTCTAAATATGATTGTTAAATTTACTGAACAGAAGAGCTGCCACTGGAGAAAATAAACTTCCTTTTAAAGTACTAGTAAGTATGAAAAAGTGCTCCAAGGCTTAGGAGGCAAAGTCTATTTACAGTTAGAAGACTTGGGCTCTTAGGTGCTTATGGCACTTTTGAAAATGAGACTTAAATGCTTCTAAGTAATTTGTGCGCTACAGAAAATCATATCTAATTTCCCTGATTTCACTCTGACATCAACACCAATCATAAAATGATTTGTTATGTAGATGATGGCAGAACTGGTCATATGTGGAGCAAATCCAAGAGAAAGAAATATCATTCAGAAGTAAATTAACTAATTTAATGGTATTTAAATACGGGATGCAGTACACATCCTTGATTTCAACAGATTTAAATGCATTGATTCCATAGTAATTATTTCCAAACTAGATGTTGCTCTCAGCTAAATACTCATCCCCTGGAAACCAGTGGAGCTATATCTGATGTACACAGTGCAGTAGAACCCAGAGTCCACACAGACTGGCCTGCACAGTCTTGGAAATCATAAACTATTTCTCTGTAGCCACTGGAAAGAGACTAATGTAACAACAAATAAACACTCTCATGGTTCAAACAGTCCCCCAGAATATCAAAATTTGTTTTAAATTGGATTATTTTTTAAAATATTTAGCAAGAGAGGTTAACGACAGACTTCCTCAGCACTTCAATGGATCAGAGGTATGCCAAACCCATCCTGTCTGGAGCAATGTCAGCTCTCTTAGCGTGCGCTGTTGTCAGATCCTGATTTTACACTATTACTGCTGTGGCTGACAGGAGAAAAAGGGCAGTTTCCTTCCTCCACAAGATCTCAGTGGCACAGCAATTTGTCCTGTGGGTCAGAAATGACTTCTTTCTTGGAAGCTCTGCAGTCCGCTATGGCTGTATTGCAGACATGCTGTGAAGAGTCAAGATGTCGGGCACGGCTGGCTCTTCTGCGTCTTTATACTCTCAGCTCTCCGGGAGTTCCTCTGGGAACTCTGCAACATTCAGCTGCCCCTGCATCATTTCCCACATGCCCTTAAACAATCCAGGGGAAAACTGGATCCTTGGGATCCAGGCTGTGTGCCAGATGGGACCCTGAGATGCACAGGGAGATGCTGAGCAATAGGCAGTGAGGCACAAGAGATACTGCTAGCTGCTCCAAGGAGCAGGAGAGGTGTCCATAGGCCATGACACCCTCCTTGTCCCCTCGCCTCCAACTGCAGCATCTCGAGCAGTGGCAGCCGGACAGCTCCAGGAGTCACAGGACTGGTTCATGCAGTGTGTGCTGCACAGGTGCTCTCAGGGAGGGAGGGATCAGAGCTTTGGCTGCATCAACCTAAAGCCCTCATCCATCACTGAGAGAGACCCCTCATGGCCCAGGCTCCCTAAACATTTAAAATGCACCTCAGTGAGTGAATATAGTGAACAACAATAAACATAATCATAAATAAAATATAATAAAAACAAATAAAAAAAGCGAAACGTTGCGTTTTGTTCACAGTGACGATCCCAGCGGTTCCACAAGCAAGAAAGCCGGGTGTGAAACGGAGGATCCGAAGGAGGCCGGCAGACAGAGTGGCCAGGAAGGCAGGTCCGACACCCTGACGCTAAAAGCCCAGCATGCGGAGCTCCAAGAAGAGCAGGCAGCGGGGTGTTCCCCTCTGGTACAGAAGGCGAGCCTCCACCACACGGGCTCCCCAGTGAGAGTGCAGCGCAGCAAAGGGACGGCCTCGTGTTCCCATGCAGCTGCCTCCGATTATGAGCTCTCCCTTGACCTAAAGAATAAACAGGTACAAAGGCTTCCTCCTCAGGCTGTGGGAGAAGGGGATGGGGTGGGTGGGACTGCATTCGCACTGTGGTGGGATGTCTTTCAGCAAATACTTTAGCCTTTTGTTCACCTTGAGCTTTTGCCCTACCTGAACAGGCCTGGCCCTTTTGCTACGTGGTGCTGATGGAGGAAGTCACTTCCCCACCTCTGACTGCTACACCCTTTCACTCAAACCTGCTGGGCTCTGCTCCTCATTGCCTGGGTTCTGTGGTCCAAAACGGACCTAGATACTCAGTTGTGGCTGTAGGCACAGACGGGTTGCAGACAGACAAGAGCTATGGCATCCAGAGATACTACCTGGCTCACAAGCGTACAGTGCCTGTAGGGCTCCCAGCAACTGATTGTCCCAAAAGACCTCCCTTGTGGGAGAGGTCTCTAAGAGCCATCTTGTCCTCTTGGATCACGCTGGGCAGACCTCCAGTGCACTTCTGCGTTAGCCTCTTCAAAGCATGAGCTTTCAGAGGAAGTGGGGTTCATTCAGTGAGTGTCCTGCACAGTATCTACAATGATGTTTGTGTATTGCTACCATCACTGCCTTCAATCTAGCGATGGATGCTGAAAAGACAGGCAGGTTTACCAGACTGAGAGAAAATTATTCGGTTCTTAAAGTTGCAAGCCTTGCCTGCTGTGCCTGAGGCTACAGTGTAGCTCCAGAGCACAGGTCTACCAGTCTCTAGCTCCTCCTGATGGGCCCCCAGCAAGGGATAACAGGAAGGGGGCTAATGGCAGCTGGCCTCCTCACTCAAAGGCAATGAGGTGGAACGTGCCACCCCCACCCTGTGTCTTTGCATATTACCACCCAGGAGAGCTGTTGTGCAAAACAAAACCTAAATAATTGTTTCTAACTTTTCCCTAAGATCGAAGCTTAACCAGAGGCTCTTTGATAAGCAGATCCTGCAGTATGTGAGATGAGGAGGACAAGCAAGTGCTAGTGACAGTGTCCAGGTGGAGAATGCAGTGGGAGCTGTGCTATTGCAGATGAAGGGTCTCAGCTAATGAGGCTCCCACAGAAGAATCTGCTGCTTCTGGGACATCCCTCTATTGCTTCCCTCAAGGCATTGCTGCTGTCCCTAAACATACATGTCAGATCAATGGCTCAATAAATTCCTGAGCAGAAAAGACCTTGACTCTTTAGCTCTGTCTTTTTCAAAATACTGCTTACTCAACTCAGACAGAATTCTTGCTTCACACCAGGAAAAAGAGCAAGAGAGACTAATTAACCAGTTTCACAAACTAATACGACATATCCTCAGGGTGGACCAGATCTTGGGTTTAGCTTCCGCAATGTCCTAGAGCTGCTCTGATTTGTCCTGAGAAGTGTCTGTCCTGTGTTATTTCAGTTTTAAGGTCATGTTGTCCTATCACTGTTCTTGTAGCAGAGGCCAGACCTGCCCTGGATGCACGTGATACAGAGAGACATGTCAGCTGCTCGTTCATTAAATTCTGGTGCCTTGCAGTACTGACCTTGCAAGGACCCAGCTTATCTCATAAGTGAACAATTTTTCTAACAGCAAAGTGGGCTTAAAGTATGTGTGCTCCTCCATCCTGATGGATATCCTCAGTGGATTGCCTCCAGCTTTGTAAGGGAGATTTTCAGGGCGTGAAGAGTATTAATTCTTCCAGTCTCACGCTCTAGTATTGTTTTCATAGGTATTCCTATCAACTTATTTGTCAGGTAGATCTCTCGAATGGGGATAAAGGTGATAGGACCCTCACAGCATTGTCCCAGTACTTCCCCAGTGATAACACAAATTGTAATACATTAACAGAACTTACAGTAAGAAAAACAGGTGGAAGAAGGCATTTTTAGTCTCACAGAGTAGTCAAAAATCACATTTAGCTTTCAGGAGAGGACTGAGGGCTCGCAGGAAAGGAGGGAAGCTTACAGCCTCTTCTGCAGGGCTTGGAGGTGCAGGTCATCTACCAGTCATTGCCCCTCAGCATCATTCTAGAGGGTTGTTGAGTGTGGTCACATCTCTTGCTCTCTATCCCATGAAACAAAGCATGCTGACAGCGCGCAGAGCAGAAGTATTCTGTGCTGGGAGATTGGAAAGGAAACTCAAGCACTGAAGTTCCCCTATGTTTAGACTCTATTGTAATGGTGAGAAAGAGGAGAGGATTACAGGAGAGAGAAACATACTTTCAGTTATACATACTCTTCTGCTGTGCTGAAGGGTGGCAGATGTCCCATGGATGAAGGAAAACATCCCATTAACACATGGCCCTTATAACAATGTCCTTCCATTGTGAAAGGTTGGTGGGAGGGAAAAGCGTTATGAATGGGTGATAGAAAACATGAAAGCTCTGTATGTCTTTTTAAAGATTTTTTACAGTGCATATATTGACTCAAGTAACTCAGATTCTGTCACTGAGCCTGATTCTCTTCTTACTAACATGGTGACACATCCCTGTCTAAGTTTAGCCTGTACCTGGGGCTAAACTGTAGCAGTGGTTCTACGACCTGATGCCCCCTCCCCAGGTGAGAAGGGGAACTGGGGAAAAAAGGAGAATCCCCATGGGTTGAAGTAGAAATAGATTTAATGAAATAACAAATCACCAACATGAAGTACAAGGTTCTACTCAGCCTAGTCCTTAGGATCAGCAGCAGGAGCAGAAGACCAAGGAGGAAGAGCCCCAGGAAGAGGAACTCTACCTTCAGTGAGCTCCCTCCATTTCTAATGAGCATGATTAAGTGGTATGGGATACACCTGTGTGTCAGCTGCCTTGATTGGATCTCCCAGCTGGCTCGGGGCTATGCATGGCCTGCCTGCATGGCTGGCCCATGGGTCTGTTCCTGGGAAGCCAGGACAGTCATCATGCTCAGTGACAACTTAGGTGGAAACCCAGTGTCTAAGTGAGAATAAGATGAGGCCCATTCTTTCCTGGCGGATTTATGAATTTATGCCTATGGGCAACTAAGCCACAGGGTGTGCACCTCAAATGTTTGGCCACACCTAGACCTGACACTTCGGCTTGCTGTAGGCTAACCTTGTTAAAGCTCCCTTCATGTGCAATCCCTCATAGCAATGCATGTTTCCCAGACGTTTCTAATTCAGCTACAAGGCCTAAATTGCTCAAACTGAGTGTTCATATTGAGGCCCAGAAATATATTAAGTTAATTATTCTTTCAAATCCCCCTGCCCCCCCTCCTGCTTTTCCCTTCCTTTGACTCTGGCTGTCAGATCATTCCCCAGAGAAGAGTAGCTTTAACTAGGCAATTACTTGTGATTCATAGGGTTTATTAGGAGTGAGAGAAGGCCAATCATGTCTGGCCTTTCTTGCCTCTCAAATGGGAAGAGAAGGTTCCTCCAGCAAGCCAGACATAGATCTCCATTACCTGTGACTGCTGTGGTGCTAATGGATGCCCTTTCCTCCTCTAGAGAGGAAGAAAACAGACCAACAGCTGTGTGAAATCCTAATTCCTCTGGACTGTCAGTTAGCTCAACCTGATATAAAATGTGAATGTCTCAGACATCAGTAAACCATAAATGGCTAGGCTACATCAAGGCCAGAGAGACAGAGACCCACTGCTATCAAGCAAGGGTGGGGAGGGCATTTCTCTATGGGGGTGCTGCTTCTGCTTTGCCAGTCTTCTCCAGCATCCTTTGGACCAGTCCTTGGTCCTTGTTATCCCAGATGCAAGACACTGTAGGACTCCCCTTGCTTTGGACAGGGCCAGATGGCAGTGGACTACATGCAGAACCTGTTCTTGCACAGCTGGTATGAACTGGACAACAGATTAGGTTGGGAGTCCTCTCACTTTACATCTTGTTCTACTCCTTAGTGCCTTAGTCCTTTGGGAAGACTGAGATAAAAAGCTGATGATGTTTTATCAAGGAACTGACAGGTTGCGCTGTTCATTTAAACTTTTAGAAGGATCTCTCCTCTTAGTAGTTATTTAAATTTGCCTTTTTGGGCACTGTCCTTGCATGAGATAAACTGGCCTTTTACTTCAGATCAGCAATGACATCTTGTCTTGGCCTCTAATAAGATCAGAGCATATGAATTTCATGGTTTTGGAATGGCTGTCACCTCCTTGGAAACCTCATATAATTATAAGTCTCTTGCTTCTGCCTTATTTGGATCTTACTATTATTCTGTCCCTCAGATAGCTGTGTTTGTTCCTCCCATTTGTTCCTCTTTCCCTCCCAGCACAATTAGCTCTACATTTTGATTAACCAGACTGTTACATTAAGTGCTCACGGTCAGTTGTTGGTAATAACTGTCTGGGTTGGGCCTGTGCAGGTTATTGGTTTAATTTGCATTTATCTGCATATGCCTTCTTTCTGAAGGGAAGGGCCAAGGGGTAATTTGGTCTCTTTCCAGGGAGGCCAGCTTTGAAGAGATATGACAGGAGTGCTGGTTTTACGGTGGGATTTAAGATGGTCATTTTAGAAAGGACAAAGAACTCCAGCAAAACCCTTCTGCTCTCTACTGAGAATCTCTTCTTGTCCCTGTATTCCTGTTTCCTGCCAAATCAAACTCTGGGGATAAACAGAGACCTTGTTTATCCAAAAAGCCTACTGACAGGTCTTGCGTAAATTAACCTGAATCCATGGCCATTGTGTGGGTGATTTTTAGCACCAGTTCTGCAGACCCTTTCTGGGAGGGCAGAGAGCAAGTATTAGGCCAGTGTTTTTAAATTAGAGGTAAGGAGAACTCTGATCCAGCTGTCTCTACAGCTGCAGTGGCCAACCCCATTGCTATACAAATTGCTAGTATTTCTCAGTGCAGAGCTTTGATGCTTGCTCTGGACAGATGTGAATTCAAGGGCAAGGCAAACAGAAAACAGAAGCCTACCTTATGTTTGAGCACAAGGCAAAAGGTCCCTAGTTCATTTCCAGCAAGGGAAATATGAAAGGATGTGTGTCCTCCTTTCTCCCTTCCAGAAATGGCAGCCAGTCTCCTCCAGTGCAGCAGGATCGCTAGACCTGTTGCTGCCTGGGGTGATACGGTGCCAGTGGGCAAGGCCTTCAGTACTTACTCCAGCAGCTAGGGTACCGGTGCAGGGACAGAATGGCTGGAGTCATGTCATTCCTCTCTTCCTGTCATCTCCCAAAGTCGTATTGTCTTACCCTGCTTCTAGAGGAGTTAGTATTGGAAAGATGCCAGAGGTGATTTAGACTTCTCACAGCTGCCATTCCAAGCCTCCACTTGTACCTAGATCACTCACTGATGTTTTTATCTGCAAATTATGTAGTCTTACAAAAAAGGAAAAGAAGAAGGAAGCACATTGCATGACATGACTCTGTGAGCCGAGGCTCATGCCTCAGTCGCACTTTGACTACAAAAACAGTTTGCACCTAAACTCAGATCTTCTGTGAGCTCAGTTCTTCATCCTGTGAGTACTGGGACAGCAAGGCATGGTGTGAGGGGCAAGCGGTATCTGTCTGGGGATAAGAATACAGTCAATAAACCTCATCCTTTGGATCTGCAAATGAGCTCATACTAACCACATGAATGATGTAGTGAATCCTCTCTTAATTCAAGACTGACTTTATCAGCAGTCCCAGTCCTGTACTTCACTTATTTTTTTGGCTTTTCCACATGTGCACACACACATATAAACGCTACAGTCTGCACCTGTGCTCTGCCCCTTGAAGTGCTGACAATGTAGAGTTTAGCTGATAGTTCAGCCAAAACCTCAGTGAAGGTAATTTAAGTTCATCCTTCTCTTTTTTTTTTTTTTTTCCCAATCCCATTATCCACCATCATCTTCACACTGTCCCCCTTGTCCTCCATCAGTCACTCACTGGAACCAAGTGATCTGAAGTTCTCCTGTAGCATGTTAGTGAAGGCCCAGCTGCAGAGGAAGAGTGAGGGGATTACCAGGAAGTACAAATACTAGACTATGGAAAAGAAATTACCATACATACATGCTTTCTTGAAGCCTGTTGAGATGCCACTTAGCTGTGTATGTATTTACATGTGTGTTTGTTGTTACCAGCTCAGGAAGGAGTAAATCCTCCTGGTACTTGTTCTTAATATCACAAGATTTAAAATCAGAACTGTTTACCTTTCAAAACTGAGAGCCTTTCTTTTCTTGGGTTGTTTTCTTTTCACCGCTGGATGACACCTGAAAAACTCAGATATCAGAAAGGAAGACACTTTGGGATTCAGAGTGCTTTTTAAAACACACTGAACAAACCCAGCATCCACTAACTTCTATGGAAGCTGATGTTTCTCACTAGCTCGTATGATCAAGCCAGCATTTTCTGCATTTATAAACTAGTTTTTCTTTCCTTTTTCTGAATGGTTTCTCCTTTCCCAGAGAGTATTTCGTAAGCTGACTAAGGAGGGGAGGAGCATTAGTAACAATTTAAGACAACGGATGATGCTTGACGTTACCAGAGCACTGCTGGGCACAAAGATACATTGCTGGAATGCTATTTGCAGTGATGAGCTTGCCCTAAAGGCCATCAGAAGTAGGTCTGCAAGGGAAGGGCACCTCCAGGCTCCAGCTCATATGGCTGTCATTCCAGGAAGAGGCATGATTTTTTTACAGCTGTGAAGAAGCTCACTGTACTGGTGCTTCAGCCAGCCATGCCCAGAGGCGGGGGGGGGGGGCTTCCTTTGAAACCGAGGGCACGACATAGTAGGAAAAAGCTAATTCAGTGTCTGAAGTTCCTCTGACAGTCATTACAGACTAATCAGTGTAGGAACTGTGGTCACAGAAAGCCATCAGAAGTCAATTAACAAAAAATAACCTCTCCTGTTTGTATGTCTTTCAGATTGAAATGCTAGAGCACAAATACGGAGGTCACCTGGTATCTCGCAGGGCAGCCTGCACCATCCAGACTGCTTTCCGGCAGTACCAGCTCAGCAAGAACTTTGAGAAGATCCGCAACTCACTGCTGGAGAGCCGCATGCCACGCCGCATCTCTCTGAGAAAAGTCCGGGTCCAGAACTCAGAGAGCTTCTCCACTGAGAAAGCCCTGGTGGAGGGGTACAATTTTGTGGGCATCCCACTGGTGAGGTCTCCATCTTTGCCAGCCACCATCAGTGGGGCACTGACTGAGCTGGAGGACTCTTTCACAGAACAAGTTCAGTCCCTGGCCAAGTCTATTGATGATGCCCTCAGCACATGGAGCCTGAAGACCATGTGCTCACTGCAAGATGGGGGGTCATACCAGATAAGGGAGACTTTCAGTGCCAGCTCAATGCAGCCAAACCAAGACTTAGAAACTGAGCTGCAGGACAAGGAGAAGGAGGAAGGGCTCCTGCCAGATACCCTACCCAAGAGCAGCAGCACTCTCATGATGGCTTTTCGAGATGTCACAGTCCAGATTGACAACAAGAATATCTCTGTCTCATCATCTACCTCGGTGTCCATGGCAAACTGCCTCAGCAGTAATGGCCAGCCTGGGCTCTCTCAAGCTACCAAGGCTGAAGAAAACCCAGGAGAAGGGGAAGGAGAAGCCAGTGAACCACCAGCTGCCCCAGAGAGCTTACCTGAGTCCACAGCTCTCCAGAACAGCCACACTTTCACTGAAGTAAATGTCAATACTAATGTCACGGGAGACAGCAGTGCTGAGCCTGGGCAGATAACAGTGCAGAAGCTCCAGTTTGATGCTAGTAATGAGGCAGGGCAAAGCAAAGGCTCTGAGTCTGAGAATGCAGACAACTCAGAGCAGCTGAGCAGCAGCAGCACCTCCACTTCAGCCAAGTCAGCCTCTGAGGTGTCCTCAAAAGAAGCACTGCAGGCCATGATCCTCAGCCTCCCCAGGTACCACTGCGAGAACCCTGCTAGCTGCAAGTCCCCTACACTTTCCACAGACACCATGAGGAAGCGCCTCTACCGCATTGGGCTGAACCTCTTTAATATGTAAGTGACTCTTCCTCTTTCATGTTTCCCAGCCTATTTCATGCCTTACAGGAGCAGCATATAGCAGGGTCTTGGTCTAGATCCATCTCTGGGGAAGTTCTTTTGTATTCAAGGGCATGATCCTCTGGGTATGCAATGCAGACCACAGGTTGGCTGCCCAGAAGTTTTTTCCCTAAAGTCCACCAGATGCTGTCCTGATTTTATGCCCAACAGATGAACAAGACCAGTGCCCCATGAGTAGTGCCCATATTCTCCTGAATTCTGAACCTTAAGTCCTACTTGCTGTCCATTTGGCATCCACCAGCTGAGCCTGGGATCTAGGCTCCTGCTCCACTCTGTTGCAAAGGAACAAGCAAAGACGGGGATGTAAACCCATCCCTGGTTGCTTAACATAGGGTATTTCCAAGTAAAGAGAAAGAGGCAGAGGTACAGCTGAGTTTAGCTAGCCCAGTATGAGTGCTCTGGCTGTCATTTTCCTTCTGGTATTTGGGTAGATTTTCACCTGACAGACCAGGTTTAGTCATCTCAGTCTCTCACACATCTGAGTCTGTATCCTATGAAAAGGGTGTAGGTGTGAAAGCAAAAGCAGAGCAGCCCAGAGATTACCGTCAGAAGAGTTTAACTTGAGGGGTCAGACATAGTCTATTTTGGATTGGCAGAAAGCAGTTGAGCTCCTTGTCCCGATCCGATATCGGGGAGGGTTCTTAAACGATCCCAAGAGCGAGATTAAGACATAAACGAGGTCAAATGCTGTACAACCTTAAGAACTTTATTTTACAATAACAACTAATAATAGCGATAGGACAGAGAGGAAAAGAGAGAGAAAGTCAGAATCCCTAAGCAAGGAAAACAGTAGAGGTGCAACTATCTACCACCACCACCAGGGATCCAGCGATGTTCCGTCGGCTTAGTCTCGGTGCAGGTGATGGTATCCCAAGTTCCAAGCCGTGCTGAGGCCCCAGGTCCAAGTCAGGAAAAGCGTAGCCACACCGCGCCAAGGAGCACCTAGTCCTTTTATCGTCCCAGTCCCCACGATTTCCCCGAAGAGTCCGCCCATTTCCACGGAGCTCGTTGTGCCGCCCCGTGGTCCTCCATGTACGCATGCCAGGCGTCCGGCTGGCAGGGGGGGGGGGGGGGGGGTCGACCCACAGTGCCGTCAGCCTCTGCACATCTTCCTCCCCTCAGTTTCTTCACCCTGCCTGCGCGCAGATGCAGGCACCGCTAAGGCAGTTGTTGTCTCAGTCTCCGGGGGAAGTCGTGGTTTCGTCTGGAACTTCAAAGGGTACTCCTTCAGACAAAAACAGGATGCTGGGGCCAGGAAATGGTGGTCATGAAGCAGCAATGTTGAGACAAACAAAGTCTAAGACAGTTCCCTACACCACCCCGTGGCTCAACATTGCTGTCTTCGTGGTGGTATGAAAGCACAGAGAGAGAGAGAGAGAGAGAGGAAAGCTAGAAACAAGAAGCAATGCAATCATAACAAGCAAAACTTATTGTTAACAATATTCTTAACAAATATCTAACAAATATAACATGTTCAAACCTTACTAACATTATAAACTAAAGCATCTTAGAAACTAATTTTGAGGGTCCGACCGATCAACAGAAAAACATGACCCCAGTTTACACCGATTACATTTATCAGGGCAAAAAACGAGTATCAAAAGAACAATTAAAACAAAAGCTACTAAACCCGAGGCTACACAGTGAACTACAATCAATCCTAATATAACATCCATTTTTTTTTTTTTTTTTTTTTTTCCAATTTTAACGAAAATACCACAGATGTTCCAGGCCCTAGCAGTCCACAAGGTCTGCTGCTCCCGCCGCTGGAATGGGGGTCAGCATGCGCAGGGGGGGGGAAAACAGCTTTCCACACCCCCTTTTTTATCCTAAAGCGCATGCGTCATTCGGGTCTAGAAACTTCTGTTTTAAAATTAAACCAAAAAACAAAACAAACAAACAAACAAAAACCTAAACAATATTATTGTTCGCCCTTATTCTTAAACAAACATATAAAAAGATAACCATAACATTATTAACAAGCGGTTTCTAACATAAAACTTGTCTCAGGCTGGGTCGAGGGGCGTGCCCTCGGCCTTCGGGGACGGGGAGGGGAAGGAGATGGTGGTTTACAAGAGTAGGTACAGCTACAAGACGGTTTACATGGACATTTACAAGAAAAGCACATACATACCGCGAGAGAAAATATTGCACAGGCTAACAGAGTGACCGCCAAAAAATTAAGTATCAGAAGCGTCTGCATTTCGGTTAATCGCAATGAATTGCAGCGTTAAGAAAATGGTGGTCTGGATTGCCTGAGTCGGGGGGTCTATCTACGCAGCAGGAAAATGGATTTCCATGCCCCCAGTCCAAAAGCGCATGTGTTGTGTAGGCCTAAAAGCACCTATCCCAAATTTAAACAAAGACATATATGGAAAAACGCTTAAATGATTGATACCGCAACAGGCTTTTGCTGTCGAACGATACGAATCTGCTTCACACCATCAGGTGAGGCAGTGGATATGATTTGCATGTTAGATACAACATGTTGGATTAACTGAACAAAGCAAGGAATAATACATGGTAAAAACATCAAGGCAGCAAATGCACACAGCAAATAAAATAAAAGCTGTTTTACCCAGGGTGCTCCGGGTAACCAAGACCATAGGTCGCCGTCCCAGCCATTCCATGTTTGAACGGGGACATGGGCTAGTTTCCTAATGTCTGTGGTCAGTTGAAGGACTACTTCACCTACATCGTCTATTTCTAAACAACAATTAGAGACATTTAGTTTTCCACATACTCCTCCCTCCTCAGCTAGTAGATAGTCTAAAACCATACGATGTTGAAGGATTGCAGTGCGCATCTGTTGAGATTGTTGAGTTAAAAGATCTATAGCATTAGCAGTTTTATTAGTAATAATTTCTAAAACTGCTTATAGTCGAATTATACGGTTCAAATTATAAATTGGTTCTCTTGCCCCTGATATTGGTTCATTGGGATTCCAAGTGGCAGGCCCATAATGCTTAATTATTCTTTCGGGAGGCCACTCCTTTTCTCCCCACTTTTGAGTTCCGCCTATTTTAAACTCAACAGATCGCTTGTTGCGGACAATCCTTTTGCTTCCTAGCTTATCATATAGTCTTATTCCCAACTGAGGACCATCCGCCTCTGGAAGGAGAAAAAACAGAGGTCGGATAATCCCTACATAACAAATCCCTGACCAGCCTGCTGGTAGTTGTTTATAGGCAGTATGTCCACAAATCCAATAATGTCCTTTTAGGGCCTTGGCACCTTTTGCAAATGGTCCAGCTGCAGTCTTTGGGAATTGAAAATAGGTTGTGTCTTCATTTCCCAAAGGGCTGAAAAAACTGTTAGGTCTGTTGTTTGATCGGGCGGTACAATACCAGGCACCAGTATAGTTTTCCCACTCACAAGTTTCATGAGAAATATAGCCTCCTCGCATCTTGGCATATATGGTTTCATTTCTACTCGACCAAAACCCGTCAAACCCTTTGTTGCGCCCGTTTTCATTGAGCCACATCCATGTGTAAACACCTCTATCTTTGTTAACTAATTTACGTGTAAGTAAGTGTCCATTGACACTTGCTTTCCCCTACCTCAACTCCTCCCTTCTGGGTGCGATGTAAACAGTATGTACCTTTAGTGGGAAATTGAATTGGCCATGTCCCACTATCCTCCCAGGTGGTGTTACCAGCTTCACTGTAATTGCTTACGATTTGTGCTGGAGAGAGAGCAGTAGAGACCCACGGCCAGCTTGATAATCCTAGGGGTCCTCCACAAACCCAACAGTGACTTAAATTAAAGGTTTGGCTTACAGTTCTTGCTAACAAAACAAATTCATTATCTTCAAAGGGGTCATATGGGTTGTGGGGAAGTGGGGGAATTGGCTTCCCTTCACTTTCATAGGTAAATCCCCAAAATAATACAACAAAAATTAACATACACATCCTAACCAAATTACACTAAAGCTTGCGTCTGTGTCGCTTCTTCTGTGGGTGCGTCTGTGTCGCTTCTTCTGTGGGTGCGTCTGTGTCGCTTGCTTCCTCCTGAAAGTGAAACAAAGAGACAAATTCGCTCCTCGGGTTAGAAAGAGGGAACAATCCATCTAGTGTGAATCTTATGAGTTTTTCCACAGGCATCTTTTGCCTTCCAGGTATATTTGTTAAGGGGTGTGTCCAACACCAGTGGCACTTTGCCCACTGTGGGAAGTTCAACCAAGACAGGTTGTCCTGGAAAATGAGATGGATTGCTGGGGTGATCAGGACCATGTGGGGCTGGCATAATTGTGGGAGGTTTTGGACAGAATGCTGTGATCTTTGGGCATCCGTTTACTCCCCAGCGACTGTTGACGCTGGTCACTGCGTCCCACACTCGGTCAGCCCATCCTGGCTTATGAGGCTTGAGGAAGCGTTTTAGTAGACCATTTGTTCTCTCCACAATTCCATTTGCTTGTGGGTAATATGGAGTATGAAACACCCATGAGATTCCTTCCTGGGCTGCCCACTCTTGGACCACTTTGGCTGTGAAATGTGAGCCATTATCTGATTGGATTGACTGTGGTTTGGGGAAAATTCCAAACCATTCTTTCAGAGCCTTTACTGTGCTTTCTCCTGTTGCCTTTGCACATGCTTTGGCTTGCACTAGTCCAGATACTATTTCTACACCTACCAATATGTAGTACTTTCCTTCTGACTTTCGGAAGGGACCGATGTAATCAATCTGCCAGGCCTCCCATAAGCCCTTTCCCTTTCTGAAGTGCAGAGGGTCACCCTCCAGAGGGTGTCTGTCCAGATGGCACTGTTCACAGGAAGATATACATGTTTTACATTCTTCCCTGGTGACTGGCCACCCTCGGGCTTGTGCCTCACAATAGAGGTCCTTGACTCCTGAATGTTTTCGTTTTACATGCAGCCATTCTAACAGACTTTCCCAATTTTCAGCTATTTTGGTGCTTTGTAAGGGAGCCAGACGGGCTAGTTCATCTGCCTCGGCATTCCATCGGCTCACCGGGGTGTCATCCTGCTGATGAGATGGTACCCATGCTACTGCAAATTTCCCTTGTCTGGCAATGGTAAGGATATCTTGCCATTTTTCCTTTTGCCATACAGATATTCTATTGACCTCCCATCCATTTTGTTCCCAGAATGGAAGCCATTCAGTGCAGCCTTTGAATACAGCATAGGAGTCAGTATAGATATAGACGGAAGAAGCAGATTGAGCCTCGTGTTGGAAAACACTCCACACAGCAACTAATTCTCCTACTTGTGCACTACCTTCTCCTTCGGTAATGATCTGTTCTTTGGTATCTACCTGAAGTGCCACAGCTCGATATTTCCAGATTTTCCCCTCTCGCTTTGATGAGGCATCCGTAAACCAGACATTTTGCAGTTGTCCAGAAAACGGAGGAGCTACTTGTATTACAGACAGAAGCTCAGGTGTTTCCTTATCCGGGTCTACCTCATCTTGTATATTTAGGATTTTCGTGGCTCCTTCAGTTACAGAAAAGATTTCACAATAGTGTTCTATTTGTGCATACCACTTTCGCACAGAGGCTCTCTGGGCCACCCTGTCAGGGGGTGGAGTTCCTGACAAAACTGCCTTGATCACTTTAAATGGGCCTCTGAGGACTATAGGTTGCTGCCTGATGGTGCGTTCGGCTTCTCTCAGAGCTAGGCTAACCACAAATAGACCTTTTTCCCAAGTTGTATACCTTTTTTCAGCATCTTTAAAGCCACGAGAATAAAAACCAATGGGCCTAATCGGACCCTCTGGACCCTTTTGCCACAAATGGACAGACAGTCCAGTCCTGGCAAACCCCCATTCAATTTGAATTGGATCTGTTGGGTGAATTGGACCCAAGGCTTGATGGGCAGTTGCTTCAAACACCAACAGCTGTAAAGCCTCATCATGGACCTGAGTCCACTCCCACTGAGCTCTCTTCCTTAATAAGTCATACAAGGGCCTAGCAATAATTGAAAAGTCAGGAATGTGTTTCCTCCAAAACACAAGCAACCCTAATGCATGCTGTAAATCTTTCTTTGACTCTGGCATCTTGATCTGATCGAGAGATGAGAGGGTATCCGGTGGAATACACGTCATACCTCCCTTCCACCAAATTCCTAGAAATTTTACCTCACTTGAAGGGGTCTGTATTTTCTCAGGTGGAATTGTCAACCCTATGCTTTCCAGATGGGTGATGATATCCTTTTGAGTTTCTCCAACTTCCTCTACCTTACTCCCTCCTATAAGAACATCATCTATGTACTGATAAATCTTTACCTCTGCTTTTCTGGGAATGGTTTCCAGCTCCTGTGCTAGAGCATGGTGAGCTAGCGTGGGGGAGTGCTTGTATCCTTGAGGGAGTCGTGTAAAGGTGTACTGTTGTCCTTCCCAGGTGAAGGCAAAGCGATCCTGGTCCTCAGGTTGTAAAGGGACCATAAAAAACATGACATCAATTTTTTGACATCAATTGTTGCCATGACAGGGTGGGATTGTTCCTGAATGGTTGCTATCAGTTCAGCAATGTTTGGTACAGCAGATGTTAGTGGACCTGTATTGGCATTGAGTCTCCTATAATCTATTGTCAATCTCCATTTGCCATTTGGTTTTTTAACCGGCCATGCTGGAGAGTTGAAAGGAGAGTGGGTGGGAACTACAACTCCTTGTTTTTTCAGATCTTCCAGAACTGGTGTAATTCCCTCCCTTGCTCCTAGGGGCAATGGGTAGGGTTTGACATTTGTCAATTTAGAGGGAGGCAGGGTAGGTGCTGCTTGCAATAGACGCACCTCTGTGTCTGATGCCTCAGCCAATTGTCTGATCTGAGAGACACCAAAAGACCATGATTTTCCCTGGGTGTCCCGCCATTGCCTACCCTTCAAAACATCTATACCTAAAAGATTCATCTGGAAGGATCCTATGGCCACCATGGTGTTAACAGGGCTTTCCTCTCCTGGCAACCATAATGTCACCGGAGTCATAGGCACTGACTGTGTTTTCCCCAGGGCATTTAAAACAACTAGATTTTTAGATGGGATCGGGATTCCACATTGCTCTGCTTCTGTCCGCGTTAACGCGGTGATTTGTGCCCCAGTATCAATCAGAAATGTCACTGGTTTTTTCTTTGGTCGTACAGCAACAGTAATTAGTAAGTCCCCTTTTGTGTTGCAGGTGAGTTGTCTTATAAACATCCATCCTCTGCCTCCCCCCTCACCTTCGGGGGGCGGAGGGTCTAGTTTCCCGCCACCTTCCTTTCTCCAATCGGCTCCTTCCCGAGGTCTATCAAGGGTGGGGCACTAGGAGTTAGTCCGAAGGTGACCCTTTTTCCTGACCAATTTTGCACAATTTGTTCTAATTTTTGAGTCGGGAGTCCATCCATTATGTCCCGAGGAATGCCCTTTTGAAGTCCTAATTGCCACAGTCCCTGTCGAGTTAGGGGTCTCTTTCTTCCAAAATTCTGACATCGGGGTGACTCATAGCCTTGGACCCTCCTCATGGATGGTTGCCGCCTAATAATTTGCTCTGTAGCCCGTACGGCTCTGGTCTCAGTTCTTTGGGATGATCGGCCAACAGGCCCATATTTTCTCCCAAAGTTAATCAATTCCTGGGCTACCTCTCCCCATGTCCATACTTTCCTCCCTGGCCGTCGATGGTCAGGGGTCACTATCCCCTCCAGAGCGGCCGTCATTCTTTCTGCATCGGGGGTGTTTTGAATCTTCCCTTGTAACTGAATGGCTATGGGTTTCAGGGAATCAGGGAGTCCTCGTATCAGAGGAGTCATCCTCTCCGGGTCCACAGGCATCATCATTGGGGAGCCTTGATTGGGCTTGAGTTCCCGATCATACATCATCTGCAGACAGGCTGCCTTCTGTACACTTTCCACTAACTGATCCACCGTACCCGTTATGGCAAGGGGATCTCCCCTCTCCAAGGGGTCCAGCCCTCCAGCCCAGTACGCAGCTCTCTGAGTCAATGACCATGGGGCTCGGCGGTCGCCGGTAGTTAAAAACACACCCGGACCCCAATATCCTTCTGCTCCTTTCTCTGACAACAAAATGCTATCTCCTCCTGACAAAGACACTCTCCACACATACTCTGTCTCTGATTCGTTCGCCAACCTTGCAAAATCCTTTTTCAACTTTGCCAATTCAGTTGACTCTGTTTTAACCAACGGATACATATGGGGTGGGCTTCCTACGGTTTCCTTTGCCTTCTGCAAATCTCCTTGAGGATAAATTTGCCGTATCCCCTTCTCCGAAAGTTTCACTTCCGCCTCTGCCAGCTTATCCGTCTCCGCCAAAAGATATTCCCTCAACTCATTTCTCAATATTAGATTCTGATTCCTTTCCTCCTCTAGTAACTCTTTGATTTCTCTCAATTGGTTGCGCAGGGTCTCTATGACCGTCTGCTGGGAGTCTATTACCATATCTGCCTGACTAGACTTCTCCCTTCTCTCTTCCACCGCAGCTGTCAGACTCGCTCCTAACACTGCACAAATTATAGCTTTTCCTTTTCCCTTCTTAACCTTAGCTTCCTTCTGCAAAACCCTTATCCGATCCACCACACTCTGTAGTTGAAACCAGTGGTTTCTCGCCCAATCCTGTCCCTGGACTGAAGGACGAGACCGGTGTGCTTCCAAAAGATCATATAATTTACCTATTCCTTCAGCCCCTGAGGGCACATCATCACAAACATCGGCTGCCTTCAGGGCGGCCATTCCTAATGCAAAGGGGATATCGTCCTGAGAGGGCCACACTTTGGTATATACGTTTTCCCTATTCACTCTCAGGAGGTCACAGATTACTCAAACACAAGTACAAAATCACTGTCAACTCTTCCCCGGTTCGCTCTCAGGAGGTCACAGATTAATGTAACACAAAGGGGGTTATTTCATCCTGAGAGGATTGCGTCCAACACAACAAGGTAGTACAGCACTCTCGTCTCAAGGGATCCTGTCCGTGACGCCAATTTAAAATGTCCCGATCCGATATCGGGGAGGGTTCTTAAACGATCCCAAGAGCGAGATTAAGACACAAACGAGGTCAGATGCTGTACAACCTTAAGAACTTTATTTTACAATAACAACTAATAATAGCGATAGGACAGAGAGGAAAAGATAGAGAAAGTCAGAATCCCTAAGCAAGGAAAACAGTAGAGGTGCAACTATCTACCACCACCACCAGGGATCCAGCGATGTTCCGTCGGCTTAGTCTCGGTGCAGGTGATGGTATCCCAAGTTCCAAGCCGTGCTGAGGCCCCAGGTCCAAGTCAGGAAAAGCGTAGCCGCACCGCGCCAAGGAGCACCTAGTCCTTTTATCGTCCCAGTCCCCACGATTTCCCCGAAGAGTCCGCCCATTTCCACGGAGCTCGTTGTGCCGCCCCGTGGTCCTCCATGTACGCATGCCAGGCGTCCGGCTGGCAGGGGTGGGGGGGGCGCCGACCCACAGTGCCGTCAGCCTCTGCACATCTTCCTCCCCTCAATTTCTTCACCCTGCCTGCGCGCAGATGCAGGCACCGCTAAGGCAGTTGTTGTCTCAGTCTCTGGGGGAAGTCGTGGTTTCGTCTGGAACTTCAAAGGGTACTCCTTCAGACAAAAACAGGATGCTGGGGCCAGGAAATGGTGGCCATGAAGCAGCAATGTTGAGACAAACAAAGTCTAAGACAGTTCCCTACACTCCTATAAGGAGCTTTAGATTTTCTCGTTGCCTTTCAATGAGACTTTTTTCATCAAAGCAAGCCATGATGATCTCAGAGATCTTTTCCAAACAAGGCTATTCTATGATTGTATTCTATGAGAAATATTGGGGTTTGCTCCATCATCGCACTCTCATCTTATGCTCTCATGGTTTCCGTCTGAGTGCCCTGATGAAGGCGCTGGGAACTTAATGCACCCATACTAGAAGAATGTTTTGCCACACTTCAGCGAGAGCATTTGGTCAGAACGAGGACTAAAGGTTGTGCAGTCCTAAACAGAAGTTTTGCACAGACAAGGGGGTAATGCACAGGATTTATGTATGTGTACTATAGAGGCTGTGGACTCCAGGAGGCAGGAACCTGGAAGAGAGGTTTTTAGGGCTGGGCTCAAAGCACGTCCAGAACTGAAGCGATGTTAGAGCAGACAGATTTGGGACTCTTACAGAACTCAGGACATTTTACTAGCTCTGAGATCATGTTTTGAAAAGGTGGGTCCTTGCATGTGTATCAAAGTCAGGCTATGGGCACACACAGACTTGCCTGATGAGCACAAACAGGCTGGAAGGAGAGAAGGTAGGCACCAGAGACAGGTGAGGTTGATGATGACTATTATGATAGTTCCAGGTCCACACAGATGTTCTGGTGTTTGTGTTGGTATAGGTGTACTTCTAGAGGGGGATGTGAGGCCCGTGTCTCTGTTACTAAGTGTTTCAGCATTCTCAGCTGTGCTTGGCAGGAGTCCCTCCACCCAGTGTGTTTGCCTTTGGTTCCTGCACAGTTGACATGAGCACTGACACGAAGATAAAGCCACAGTGAAAATCCTTTTTCCCAGCCTCTCCTCCCCCAATCTGCCTGGCACACATTCACGTGGCAGGTTAACAGCACCAGGTCTGTTTTGGGGAAGCAACTCTGCAATCCTTCACTCAGTGACCTCGGTTCAGTGCATCTTGCAGGCCCCTGTGGCACAGAAGACTTACTATGTGTGAAGCTCTGAAATGCAATTTCCTAGCCAGGCCTCCCCTGCTCCCTTGGAACTAGCTGCTGAAATAATGTGCAGTAACCTGTAAGGCTCAGTTTTCTTGACAAAACGTTGGAGGACAGGGAGGGGGGGAACTGACTTGTTAGCTCTGGGGAATGAAGGTCTTTTTTTTATTCTCTGAGTGGGATCTATGCAACACATGGCTCCCCTTGTGACACTGTAGTGTACCTCCAGCCAAGGGGCTGGGAAGGCCATTCAGCTTTTTGCAGTTATTGGGTTGTTGTTTTCCCTGTCCATTTCTAACAAGGAGCCAGCTTACCATTGTAGGGTTTGCTGTGTGGACACCAGCCCACAGGGCATGGAGCTGAGGCCATGCATGTGTGCACACATCGTTTTTGCTGGCCACTTTCCTGGACCAAGAGCTGAAAGGCTCCAGTTGCTAGCAGGTCTGCCATAGTCTATCCAGCCTTATGTGGTGTTTTCAGAAAGCAGCCCTCCGGCTTGGAGCAGGCCCCTGGGAACACACTGATGCTGTGCTGCTGTGGCACTTTCCCCATCCCCACTCCACAGTGAGGGGGTGGAATCCCTGGACTGGGAAGCACTTCATTATGCAGCTCTGCCATAACTTGGTGTGTGTGGGCAGCTGGCTGTGTGGGCAGAGGGAAAGCCAGCAGGACGTGAGGAATCCCGCAGCATTTGCTGGCCATGCTAAACACCCCTGCAACACTAAAGAAAATAGCAGGGACCAGGTTTAGGAGAGATGGAAGTGTTGTCGTCTGCTGCACATCTGAGTAAAAGCTGCATGCTGCCGTACATGGGATACATCTGCAGGTGTTCAGTGCCAGAGACGCTGTATTGCTATCAGGATTTTGTGGGGAACAAATTGAGTCCCAGGAAAAACTGATGAAAGGCTGCTCTTAGTGGAAGAACATTGTGTGAGAGTATACTTGAGTTATAGTTTAGGCGGTGCAGGAGGGCTGTCACAGCGGGACTGTCTTATCCTACATCCTCCTGCATTGTGTGTGCCATCTCTACTGAAATCTGCACATCCATACTACTGCGTGAGCTGCAGTTTTCTGGCCATATTCAGCTCCCAGCTCCTTTGGAGTGAATCCAAAGTCAGTCCAGTGGCTTTGGAGCAACACCAGTGTGGCCAAGATCATTCTCGTGCTGGGAGCACCTACTGTCCCTTGCCAAATACCAAAGTGTGTAGGTGGACGTGCATTTTATGAATCTCTGTTGCTTAGCTTCACTTTAGTCCTGACCATATGACCTTTGCACTTAGACAACTTCACCTGTGCTCTTCAAAGGTGAACCAGGAGATCTGTGTGAAAATACAGAAGGTGCACTGTTGCTTTTCCCTGAAGAAGGCCTGGGTTTTTCAATATCAGATCTTGCAGCTCTCCTATTCATAAATTTAATGGGCCAACTTGTTCTCCCAGTCACTCTCCCCACGGATACCACACTGCTCAGGATATTTTCTTTATGGCATTACAGAGTAAGCAGAACTATTTCAAGCCCATCTACTTTTTGTATACCCATGAGGCCCTTGTAAGGAGCAGGCCATTCTCCCAAATGCTGATCCCCTTATAGCTAGACATATGTTGCTCACCCACACCCTTCACCACCTGACAGTGTCACAGTCTGTGCCTGTGCATATCATGCATTCACGTGCTCTGAGATCTCATCCTATCCTTCCCTCACCCTAGGAAACTGCCTGAGCAAACTCACTCCTTGAGCCTTGGCAAAGATCCCTGAATTTGGGTTAATGATGGAAGTATGGTATCCTTCCATGAAGAAGCTACCCTCTTACCTCTCCCCTCTCACCAGCTCAGAGAACAAAAGGAATGTGGAAATCTTCCTGGCATTGCACTGATTCCTCTCAGCAAGACTGCATCATGACAGACACCCTTCAGTGGGGCAGACTGAAATATAGGAAGAAAACCTGCGTGATACACACATACACACTCATTCCTGTCTGCACTGTGGGGCAGGCACCACATAGCCTCACAGCCACTCCAAGGATACAGAGAAGCATCTGTGCTTATAGGAGACATAAGAACAAACCCAAACATGCAGATGCATGGGCTCTGGTGAACATGTATGCTGCAAGAGAAATCTGCATGTACAGGACAGACACACACTACCCCCCAAGAGCTGCATATGTGGGCACAGACACCGGCACACTAATAATCAGAAAATCACTCCCACAACCAGACAGACAGGCCCACTCAGCACCAGGCCTCTTCTCAAAGGCACCCACAAGCACAGAGGGAGAAAAATGCTCTGTCTGGAAGCTGTGGGCAGCTTTCTGCCAGATCTGACAAGGCATTCTCCAGGTGTGTACTCTCATCCACCCACGAAGAGAGATTTCTGCCTGAGGGGGTAAATCAATAGAGAAGGGAAGAACAACACAGCAAAGGGTGGAGAAAACAGAGGAAGAGATAAGCAAATCTGAGCATGGGATTTCTGTTCAGGCAGCCAGCACCAGGCTCAGGTGAGGAAGGCAGAAAGTGTCACCCAACACAGGGCACTAAAAATGTATGAAAAAGGAAATATTTATTTTTATTTTTTTTTTAACAGAAAAAGTGCCCACCTTTGATTATCCCCCTTTGTGTCTTGAGCCTCATTTGCCCATAGATCGTGGCAGCAATGTCTCCTAAGTCTCTTCACAGCCATGTTTTTCCCTTTGCCTTTGTCTGCCCTATAGAAGGTGCATCCCCAGCTCCCCTAAAGCAAAAGGTCATGTACCTAGCTCTCACCCCTGGTCCTTGGGAACTGCTCTCTGTGGGCTGTATTTGGAGCAGCTGAATGTACTGATATTTCCTGTGCTGTCTGTGTGGGACACACAGGCTAATCATGTCTTCACAAGGACCCTAAACAAACCAAGCTGGGGCAGGAAGGGTACAAGAGCCTTTGGCTCTGGAGCAGATGGATGGCAGAAGAGAGTCACTGATGAGGCTCGTAGTGGGATGGCACTTGTGATCACTGAGTGACAGCAGGTGCTGCAAGTGACACAGCAGGTCCCACGGCATCCTTTTGTCCTCAGTGGCAACTGGGGGTGACTTTTCCCTGCCCCCACCAGTCCCATCCCTGCCACACACATGAACCCATAGGAGCCTGTGCACATATTAAGGGCTGCATTGCTGCAAGCCATGAGGTGAGCCAGAGGCAATGCCTCAAAGAGATCATGCAAACTCACCATGTCTCTGTCCTTCCCTTTCAGAAACCCAGACAAAGGGATCCAGTTCCTGATCTCCCGAGGCTTCATCCCGGACACCCCCATTGGGGTGGCACACTTCCTGCTCCAGCGAAAGGGCCTCAGTCGCCAGATGATTGGGGAGTTCCTGGGCAACAGCAAGAAGCAATTCAACAGGGATGTCCTGGAGTAAGTGTGGAAACCTCTTGCCCTTCTCCCTGCGCTGTAAAGGAGTTGCCAGCCCACTCTGCCCTTGCCTGCACCAGCAAGAACCCCGTCCTCCATGCTCCTCCATCCCCACTCTGCCAGAACTTCACCATACCAACTCCCTGTCTGGCACCTCTCAGTGCATTTCCCAGCAATGTGCTTCCCCCTTAGTATCAGCAGCCCTTTCATTTCAGTATCTCCTCAGAGGGCCTGCAATCATCTAGCAGGAGCTCAGTACCATCAGGTGGTACGACTAGTGATTCTGGGAGGGTTTGTGCCTGGGAAACTCTGTAACTGGGGTCTCACCCCATCTAGATAAAGCAGCTCTTATGCTTTCTGGGAAGTACTAAGAAAGGCAGAGGATGAAAAATATCTGCATCTTGCTGTGAGACCAGCAGGGAGCAGCGAATGCTGGCTCCACACCTGGTTCTCTTTCTGTCCAGTCTTGAGATGGGTGGGTCTTTCAGTTTGTCCAACTGCACTATGGGGATAATAAGAGGGTAGTTGGTCCTCTTTGTGGTACTAAAGAGGTATGAGGAAGCATGCTACTATAGGTTTATCATTACCACTGCAGTCAGAGGACTGAGGAACATCCTCACTCCAGAAACTCCAATGGGCTGAGCTGTTCCTTTTCTGAACAAGATTTCAGGTTTCCTTCCTGCTTCTGTTCAATGGCTGCCTTTGCTGGATTGTTTCCTTCAATTCTTTCACCATGACCTTCTCCTACACCTCTCTCCTCTTTCAAGTCTTGCAATTTGGGCTTCAAAATCCTGTGAATACCTGAAACCTATACTACCTCAACACCTGCCTGTTGCTCTGCCTTCTACATTGCAGCCATTGCTAACTTGTGTGCCCCCAGCATCACAGGAGCAGGGTCTGAAGTGTTCAGAAGAAAAGCATCTGGCCTGTTATTCTGAGCGTTATTCAAGATGACTGGCTTTCTGCAAAGATAGGCCTGGGGAACTGAGATGAGCCTTTGTTTCCTGCTTGGTCCTGATCTACTTCAGATAAAGGAGAAAGCATAGCTCACTGTATGATAAGAAGGGGACATCTGGAACAGGGGACATCACCTCTCCCACCCTGAGAACTGCTACAGTGAAAACAGGGCAAGTTTGCACGAGAGGGTGAATGTGAGCGCAGCCATGCAGGGTGATGCATGTCAGGGGGCAACAAGCTCATTCAGAGACTCATTTCAAGGGATGATCAGCACTCATCTGGGTCTTTTATTAGGCAGAAGCACAGTTCTTAGTCAGAGCTCTCTTTCCATTAGGCAGGAAGTCCTTTGCACTAGATCCTTTCTTATATTCTCCCATTCTCCAAAATGTTCTCTATCGCCCTTGAATTTTGCCATGGTTTCTCTTGAACCAAGCCAAATAGAAACCCCAAATGCAATCAACACACCAGTTCTACTCCAGGGAAAGACTGGAGGATGCCAGTTCAAGGGCCAAATCTGGACCCAAGTTTCAAAATTAATTCATGCCTCAATTGCTACTGCTTATTGTTGCAAGGTGCCTGACCTTAGGTCCAGCTCTTTTTCTAATACACTGTATGAGTATTGATTTGGCAAGCAATGAGGCACATGTTCTCTCTAGTCTCTTCATGCTGAGAGCTACAGTTAAAAGTAATTGCTTCTTTTTCTCCAGCAAGCAATGTGTGGGCTGCTTCCCCTGACAAATAGTCTGCAGAAGTCCAAATCTAGTCTCTGCACAGACAGGAAAGTATTGCAATGGCAGTCGGCTGCCACTTCCTTGTAGTCCTAAATTTGGCATCATCCCTGCAAATGACCATGTTCTTCTGCTTGACATGTGACTACAAACTCTGTTAGCAGCTCCTTGGAACAGTCCCTATTACAAAGCTTGCTGCCTGCCTCCCAGCCTCAAGGCCCAGAAGATGCTATGTACTTGTTGACTGTCTTGTCCCTTGCATGTTGTAGGAGGGCCATTAAAGTAGGTGGCCCTACTCCATCATGCTCATTACTCTCAGTTTCCATTGCACTTCTCAATGTAGCACTCTAAATGTTCGATGAAGGAGGGACCCTGCCATACTGTTTACAGATGTAGAAAGCGAGGCTCAAAGCCTTGGAACTCAGCTGTTGAGGCTGTGTGTACATGGACATATCTTGGACATGGACTGTGCGTACAGTGACATATATCAAGCAACTGAGTGTGAATTCAGGGGTGAAACCTTCATTTGGTGTCTCCAGAAAACAGCTGATGTTCTTGCACTAACAATCTGTGCTGCCATCCCCTCTTCATAATACATTGCTGATTCATCTTCCTTAAAGGCAAAGATAAAAGTAAACATAAAATATACACAAAATGTCCTGAAACAGGTAGGAAAAAAACCACACACATTCAACTGGTTGTAGCTGTGCTGTTTGTAGGTACTTTCACTCTCTTCCTGTGTCAGTTCTGAGCTAGGGGATAGCAATGATTGACAATCAAATTTTCATTGACTGCTTGCGAGAGCTGGCTGGGCAATGGCTGCACACCCAGCAGGGTGACATACATGGAAACAGGGCATTGCCAGGAGAAATTGTGGCCCAGGATTATCATCCTGGATTTTTTTTCCTATCCATACTGCAGGAAGAAGAGGGCTGGCATTTCCAGTGCACTATAGCTCAAGGGCTATTCACAACTTCTGGTTTGCATGGGAACAAGAGGCATCTTGAAGACCTTTTGGCAGTTCTTATTCCCTATCCAACTCCAATCAAACTAGCTCAGGAACACTGGCACAGGTTGGGAGAATGGACTCTGCAGGGGCTATCTCACAGTCCCCACATCTACCCACACTTAGGAAGCAAGTGTTAGGGTACGTGGCGAGCACATGGCAGACAGGATAGCTCATACAGTAGTTTCTGCACGATTTGCCCAGTGCCACAGACATTTTTGTGGCCCAAGTGAGCAGAAGAAAAACAGACACTGCTAGTCCTGGCAAGCTCAAATACTCAGGCAGGGTGGCTATGAGCAGTCAGTAGCTGTTGGACAGAGTCTTACCCCCTGCAGAGAGCAAGCCTGTATGCAGGGGGAGACGTCTCTGCTCTTACACATCCCAGACCCAGCCCTGGAGCTCTCCCAGCCCATCCTTTTCCTCCCGCGAGCAATTTCAATTATTGATGCCACTTGCTGTGTTTAGTTTTCACCTGATGTGAAAAACCTGTGTTAGAATTGTGTATTGTAAGCATTGTTTCTATTGCAGCCAGGTTGAAATAACCCAACTGCATGAATAAATAATAGGACAGCTTTTAATACATCTGCAAAAGTGTCAGCCTCCCTTGTGCATTTAGAGGTGGAGCAGAGCTGCCCAGGTTTCAAAGTCCAGACTCAGCTGTAAGTCAGCTAAGTCTGTACTCTGCAAACTTCTCTTGGCTTCCATAGGTATAGAAGCGGTGCTGACTGACAAACAAGCCAACCACAGCCTGTTCCTGGAGTCAGGCAACAGGGCTCAGGAGTGCACAGTGGCATTTGGCACTGTGAAGATGATCCCTCTTTACTGGCCACCTATTAAATGCAAAACTCCAGAAAAAGTGCTATACTGGTTGCAAAGCCCCTTATGTACATGGGCAGGAGGGTGAGTGACGGGGAGCAGTGTATGAGGCTTGAGCACTTTGGTATGCTATTTTGCCTTCCCACACCTGCATGCCTAGTGCCTAAATGCCCTGAAATTATGTTCTCTCTTCCATCTTCCTACTCTATCTTTCAACCTTTAACTATGTCTACATTTGGCCCGTACCCAGGGCTAAACTGTAGCAGTTGTTCTGCCACCCAGTGACCCTTCCCCAGCTGAGAGGGGGAATCAGGGAAAAAAAGGAAAAGCCCCATGGGTTGAAGTAGAAATAGTTTAAATGAAATAACAAAACCAACATAAAGCATTCAAGGTTATACTCAGCTGGGTCCTTAGGGTCAGCAGCAGGAGCAGAAGACTAATAGAGAGAAGCCACGGAAAGAGGAACTCCACCCTCAGGGAACTCCTTCTTTTTATAATCAGCATGATTAGGTGGTATGGGATGTGATGACCTGTGAGTCAGCTTGGGGCAGCTGCCTTGATTGGATCTCCCAGCTGACTCAGGGTGAATCATTGCTTGCCTGCTGTGGCTGGCCCATGGTTCTGTTCCTGGGAAACCAGGACAAACTGATTTTCTTGGAACCCAGAAAAGGTATCTGCATAACTCACAAGTAATTATGTGACCAGAGGAACAAGGGAGAGAGCAGGGGATTTTCAACAGTATCTGACTATAATTGGCACGCATCCTTTGATAACACTAAACTGCTCAGGCTTGTCTGTTTAGGGAGATGCAGTATGTCATTTTCTCTTGCAGAAAAGGCTTCAATCTTTAAAAGCAGGGTTTATGTTACCTATTGTTAGCCACCACCAAGTTTAGTGTCCTCTCTGAATTTATGAATTCCTTTAGTCAATGGAGAGGCACAGATCCCTCAAGAGCATTTTTTCTCAACATGCTAGGACATCTAGCTTTTAGACATTTTATGTTGCAGGAGATAAATCCCATCTGTAACCAATTTTTAACATCCCACAGTAATAACCACTCACTGTGATCCAACAACCCACAGGAAGATTCAGCCTCTTCTCTTAGAAATCTGCTTCCACAACCTGCTCTGCAACCATCCAAGAGGAGTCACTGGGGACCTACCCCTAGGGTTTCAATGTCTACTGGTCCAGGGAATACAACTGTAGAGAGGTAGCCTGGGACATTAAAGCACTGATCTGGTACTGAGCAGTTTTTATCAAATCTGCTTGGCAAATACTGCAGAAAAATCATTGTTACTTTGAAAAAGTCAGGCCCAAGGCATTAACACATATGAGACACATCATCATTCTTGCAACCTTTCTTAATTCCTTTCTTTTGGATTACATGCTCAAATGTATTATTTATTTCTTTTTATGCACTCTTCATTCTATGTTTATTTGTTGCTTTTGTTCTCCTCCATTCATACTTCCTTTCACTTTAGCTCATTCTTCCCCTCCACCTGTTTCCTTACTCTTGAATTGCTTCCATTTATAGTTCATTCATGAACAAGATAATGGGAGTGATGCCATGAATGGAGTTGGCTGTGATGCTGGTGCTGGATGGTTTGTTCAAGTTGTGGGACATGGAAGTGCAGAAGTGGCTGCCCTGATGCATTTGCTGTCAGAGGAGAAAGAGGCAGGGATTCAAGAAGGGGAGACATTGTGCTGAGTCGGGAACTGAATGGTGTTAGACTGTAAGTTGCTAGTTGCTGTTAGACACATTCTCCCTGTGGGTGAGCAGTTCTCCTGTCTGTCAAGCTTGTATTGTCTTCTTTTCTGTCATGGTAAGTCAGGGAAAGAAAAGCTGCTCTTAGGAGTGTAAGTGCAGAGCTGGGAGCCCAGCAAAGACTGTCTCTCACAGAAGCGTCGGATTCCTCTTGGACTGACAGAGTGAACTTGACAGGTTAGCCCAAACTGCCCTCCCTTCCGCTTCTCACTGAGGACATTACAGAGGATCGATAGGGGACTTGCGTTACAGGAGGGTTTGAGCAGCACAGTGCTGCAGCTTGTGCTGTGGAGCAATAGTTAATGACGTGATGGAAACAGGACAGAGGGAAGAACATGTAAGGCAGTTCTGTCCTCCTGCTGCAAGCAGACCTGTGGCAGAGATCAAACTTGTGAACAAGAGCAGCTTTCCCATGCCAGGCTTGCAAAGGCCAAAGGTGCAGTTTGAACCTACCTGGGTGCCCAGGGAGACAGCGGTTTCCCTTGTCCCCCAAGGGACAAGGGTTCCCAGAGTGCCTTGGACGGGAAAATGAAGGCTGGGCAGAACCCTATCCTGCATGTCCAACACGCCTGGAGTGGGAACAGCTCTCCACCCTGGGAGGCAGCTCTGGTGCAAGGCATGGTACACTAGGCAATTTCTCGCTTGTGAAATAGTGGATGCCCAAGTGAGTAGCGATGTGAACTACCAACAACCCTGAAAGGGCAGTAGACATGACTCAGCCCCAGAAAAAAACAGGCAATACGTGTAGTATTTCCCACTAGAAAGGGAAGACTGGTGTGGGCCATGGTCTCCATTGCTGCCCTCGCACAAGGAGATCATGGACAGCAGGATTGGGACACACACCCATGCCTGCTGCAGCAAGGGATCAGTGAGTCTTGCTCACTCTTCTTTCTGTGAGCCTCAGTTAACACTTGCAGGGCAGCTTCCCTGAGCTGAGCTCTTCATTTGCAGTCTACCCTAAGCCTGGTTCATCTTCAGAAAGGTCGTAGGGTTAGGGAAGCTGAGAAGAGGGATGTATCTTTAGTATCTTTGTGCCTTGTGGTTTTAAACTTTCCACCTGGCTGCCTCCCCCTGCTCCCTCCCTGAGCATGGGCTGCAGGTTCATTACAGACGCTTTTAGTTGCAGCCTAGCTCCTGCTGCATTGTCACCTGAGTGGAAAAGCTGGAAAATAGGTCATTACACTCGGGTGAGCAGATCCCAGCCCCACACGATACAGCTGCTTCCTGCCTTCACTGAACCCTTTCACCACAAGGCTTTTTTGCCATGCTTAGCCCTATGCTAAATCCTTGCAGCTCTGATGTAACTATGTCCACGTCCTTTTGGGGGGGGATCTATGCCCTACAGCCCGGGCAGCAGTATGTCTGCCACAGAGGCAATATCTGAGCAAAATGATCCAACTTGGACCCCACCCTTTGGTCCCATCGCTTGTCACCTGGCATGTCATTCTCTGCAGTTATGAGGTGCCTGCTGAGTGTCTCAGGGCAGACCAAGCTCCCCATGTATATACGGGTGGCACAAGAGCCCTCAACCTCCACCACCTTGTTTATGAGGCAAGGTGTTAGCACTTTTCCTTCTTGCTTCAGCAACATGATCCAAACATCCAAAGTCTTACCTGTCCCTGGGGGCACTGGGCTAAGCACATCTCTGGATGCACTGTGAGCTCAATTCACATGGTTTGTTGCAAGTCCATAGGGAGGAAGGAGTTGAAACAGGAGGAGATTTTATAAGGTGGTTACTCTGCTTCTGCTTTGTTATCTGTCAGGCCTCCTGGTGGTCCTGCAATAGGCATCTCACAGGCGTTCTGCCATTTGTGGTTTTGGCACAGGCACATAAGCTGCTGGTTTATTCCTTGGATGCAGAGAGCCATCTGCTCTCAACTCAACCTTTGTCTCTTACATTGGCAAATCCACTTCAGGGGAGAAACACTTCCTCACGCAATGTGGTTACACTGCCTTTTACATTGCAGCTCTGCAGGTTACAACATCAATGTACTTCTTGCAGTATACTTGCCAAGATATCCTATGTCAGCTTCCAAGCTCTCTGCCTTGCAAAGAAAAGACGTCCTTGCTCTGGTTTCCCAAAGAAAAGTTGCATTGCGTTTCAGGGGAGCTCTGACATAGACAACAGTGCATTTGGAAAGTTAACGGGAGTCTGCACAAGAGTCTGAGGTCAGGCAAGGCAGCAAGACTTGCAGCCACCTAGAAAAGAAGCAGGAATATAGCAGCCCCATGGCACAAGGCTCTTTGGCTCTTTGAATGGATTTTGCTGTGTCAAATTTGCTCACAAAAAAATCAGACAACTATGATCCACCATTCTTTCTGTCTGTCTGGCAGCAGAAAGTAGCAGCATACGTGGTGGCTCCTTTAGGAGCTATTCTTCAGGTCTTTGGCACAGGCTTTGTCAGATGAATCAAATGCAAGCTCAGGCTGACTTTGCTTGAGTCAAACTTTCTTCCTAACCTGTCCTTTCTGCCTGGTCAATTTTTCTCAGGAAGCAGGACAGGGGGCACCCTTCTTTGGGCTGAGAGATAAATGCAAGGGACTCCCAGGAGTTCATAGTAGAATTTACAAAGTAAGTCTGCATCTGTCAGTCCATGAAAGAATCTTTCAAAGGAGAAGCTGAGCATAACTTATGTAGTAATGCCTGTTTGAGTTTGAAAAGAGCTATAAACAACTGCCTTGTCCTGCTTGTCCTAGTAAAGGATGCTTTTCTGTATCAAGGGCATTGACTTTGTAATTTGAGATTTGTACATGAAGTGGAGGATGTGTTAGAGCAGCCTGTGTGGAGGGGGAGGGATTGATCAATGAGGGAGGGAGTGAAAGATATATGATTTAATGCTGATGGATTGGGGTTACTAGGGTGACGTCAGCAGGTCTCACTGGTGTGTGCAAGGACTCAGCTTTCACACGTCTGGAAGCAGAAAATAACAGCAAAATCATTGGGGTCTATGCTGAGACACATCACACATTGGAAAGGATTAAAAAATAACGAAAGTCCAACCGCAGAGGTCGTTGCAGGTGTGAACACAATAACGACTAACCAGAGAAAATCTTTTCTTACTATCAAAGATAAATTCCAAGAAGCAGAATGCCTTGATGTCAACCCAAGTGAGATATAAGTATGAGAATAATAAAAATAATTAAGGAAAGAGGCAGTGGAGGAAGTTTTTGCAGTTGTCAGGAACAATTTGTGACTGTTTCTGCAGTCCACCTCTTGCACAGGGAAAAAAAAGATTTCGTGTAATATTTCCTATGAGAGCAGCCCCATTGATTCTCTGCCCTTGGTCCTCACCAGTTGTTCGTACGTTTTGATTATATGGAGTTTGTGCAGGGAAAGAGGCCACATTTTCCAGTTGAGGTTATACCTAAGGTTGTTCTAAGGTTCCAACCTTAGAAGATACCAAACACTCTATGTTCAGCCAGAGCTCTTGATAAGTTATTCTGTGAGTGTCACTCCCATTAAGCAATGACATCTCAATTAGTGAATCAATAGGGGAATGGAGGAATGGAGAGACATCTCTGAGCACTTGAACCCTGTCCCTCACTCATTTGCAACACCATGCAATAGATTTTTATTCTAGCCAGGCTGCACATGGCATTCAACAGCTTCATAAAATGGCATTCACAAAATGCTTCCCAACAGCCTGCAGCAAACTGCAGCACTACAGAAAAGACCAACAGACACATCACTAGTTTATCACAGAAAGAAAGAAGAAACTGATGACAGTACAACTCTGTATTAGTAGAGGTTGGTTTGGTAGAATTTCCAGATAATCCTAGGAAATGGAAGGATTCAGAAGAGAGTTAATGCCCTCCCACTCTGTTTTCCCTGTACCACCCCTCATACAGTATCAGACAACCTGTCTTGGGGAAAATTTCCTCCTAACCTTAAATTTGAGGTCAGTTTATCCTTTACAACATGAGAAATCAAACCAAACACAATGCAGATGATGAAATAAAGGGTGGGGGAGATAGAATTAGCATCCAAGGTATATACAAGGAGAAAATATGAAGTCTTTTAATTTTTAATACACTTGTAATATCAAGGTGGTGCCATGTGACTGAAGATGAGCAAATTAATTTAAGGAAGGCTTAAAGAAAATGGGAATTTGACACCTGTGAATTTCTTGGTCTGTCAGATAGAATGTCAGTTTCGAGAATTTATTTGTGGGAAAGAATAATGGCAGACAGGAAGGTAAATGGTACATACCAAAGCCAGCAGAGAGTAGATTAATTCAATGTCTTTCTTTGTTAAAATAACTGGTTTTCTAGACAAGGGACACACACAAGGTAATTCTAGACTTCAGCAAAGCATTTGACATGAGAAATTGTTAGTTGAGAGTGGAAGAGAGAGAAATTAGCAGAGGAATCATAAATGGGAGGAGAAAATTGGCTGATGCAGATATTAGTGCCTACATACTCTGCTGAAATGGGAAGCTGGGCCTAAGGGGGGTTATGAGCAGGGTTTTCTGAGTTTAGTCTTTTGATTAATGCTTGCAGTAATGACCTGGACACAAAAGGTAAGGATATGCTAACCAGCTGTGCTGAAGCCACATGGGGAACGTGTTGTCATTTCAAATGGCCAAAATATTCTGCTGTAAGAATAAGAACTAGATTATTTGACTAATAGGGACAGCAAAAACTGTAGTCAGGTTTGGAGACTAACTGTAGGACTTCTGTAAGCTAAGAATACTTTAGTGGCAAACAAGAGAGGTGGCATCCCCTTCTTTGTGTATCTAAGTGTGCAATGCATCACGGTGAAAGGAAAAGTGACACCAGATGTATGAGGTGAAGCATTTCCAGCAGATAACAGGGAAGCATGTAACTGAAGTATGCTGGAAATGGAAAAGATTATGTGGAATGGGTACACATCTATAAAATGAATAGGGGTTTGGATGGTATTAATTGCTGGGGACTCCTGGTGTTTGTGGGCAGAGTTTTACCCAGCCTTGGTGTTACAAGCCAGCTGATGTTGCAATGTTATTTCTATACAACAGCTTCTATTTCCTATTTTCTCTGAGCTGGCTCTAGTCTTTAAAGATATAATGAATGTTGATGCTGCAGTGGTTGAGTGAGAGAGAAGAGTGGTGAAGAAGATGCGGGTTGCAAATGGAGATGTATACTGGACAGAATGAAAGGTGAGGAGAGGACAAGTGCAGGAACAGCCCAGTGAACAGAGATAAGAGAAGGATGGATAAGTGGGCAGTGAACAGACGTGTGTGCTGAGAGGGAGGGAGGAATGGACAATGTGTGAAGGATTAGCAGATGACAGGAAAGGCAGAAATAGATGGATCTATATCTATTTTGATATTGTTACTGATATAGGTGTCTAAATATATGTCAATATAAAAGTCTAGATATCTGTATCTATACAGATGAATATCAATACATATAAATACAGATAAATCAATAAAATAAATCAATATAGATAAAATCAATACAGATAAATATAAATACTCATATATGTACACTTTCTCTGTATATGTAAATATATATGCTGTATATGGTATGATATATATATATCATGGTGTATATACACACATGCCTATACATATACATATATATGGTTAGGCACAAGAATTCCTCACCTGCTGTAGGATGCAGGAATCACTTGCCTGAAATTACTGCCCATTTTAAGTATGACCTGGGCAGCTCTAGTGATGTCTCAGGGCCTTTCCCATGGTATTCCCCTTGGGGACTCAGCCTTGGCACTGCAGTGAAGGAGCCTGCCTTGTGTCCTCTGCAGGAGGAGGTGCTCATGAATGCTGTGTCCCTTTCCCACAGCTGCGTGGTGGATGAGATGGACTTCTCAGGCATGGAGCTGGATGAAGCCCTGCGGAAATTCCAAGCCCATATCCGAGTGCAGGGGGAGGCGCAGAAGGTCGAGCGGCTGATTGAGGCTTTCAGGTAAGACAATAAGCCCTGCAACCCCACTGCTGCAACCAGGTGGAAGCAGAGAGCACACCCAAGGCAGAAAAGATGAATGGCCTGGGACCTTCCTTCCAGAGAAGGTGATCATGGAGGGGCTTCTGAAGCACAGAATCCTCTGTGCAACTGCTGTGGCAGAGCCGTGTCCTTGTCAGATGTTCAGTTTCAGTGACATGAAGGGCACAAGCGGCCAGAGTGAGGCCAGTCCTGACACGTCTGCCAGCAAGGGACTCCCTGTTTATTGGTAACTCACAGGAAGAGCAGCACTGGGGCTTGCAGGGGTGCTGGGTTGCTCCCTTGGTGCATCCAGAGAAGTGCTTTGCCCTTTGCAAGGCAGGCTGGAGTAGACACCTCCTAAATTTTCCTTGTATAGAGACTGCAGCCTAAGTAGTCCTCTCTAGTCTCACTTGCTTTTTTGGTTCCTGAGGACCAGAAGGCTGAAGTTTCAGTGGCCTACTTCAGCAATTGGTGGGTAAATTTACCTTCAGAGAGCAGTCAGTTCCTTCTCATTTGTGTGAGGGGTGGAGTGAAAGGAGGAAGTGATCCACCTGTGATGAAACCATTACCACCCTGGAGCACAGGACTCTCATGTTTCATGTTAAGTGTGTGCATCCCTCCTGCTGCAGCCAGAGGTACTGCATGTGTAACCCAGATGTGGTCCAGCAGTTTCACAACCCAGACACCATCTTCATCTTGGCCTTTGCAATCATCCTCCTCAATACGGACATGTACAGCCCCAACATCAAGCCTGACAGGAAGATGATGCTGGAGGACTTCATTCGCAATCTGAGAGGTGAGGGTCCTATTTTGATTTTTTTTTTTTCCCTCTTGCTGCTCTGAATTCTGCCTTGGTGAAGGCAGCAAAAACCTAGTGGAGCCACCTTTCTTCAGGACTGATGCTGCTCCCTGTGCGCCAGACATGGAGGGGCCTTTGAGGTGTCTTCTAGGATGCTGGGGAAGGGGAAAATCTGAGCTTTGTCTTGTGCAGAAAGCTGTCCAGCCTTCTCAGAAACCAACCATTTTCCTTAAGAGATGGTTTCATCATTTAATAGATCTCACTGCTTGGAAGCAGTCCATTGTGTTACATTTTCCTATTGTTCAACTCCATCCTTCTTAGACCCTGCTGGATTGTGTTAAACAAGCCTTTCCCCTCCTTGCTGCTTTGAATATATGAACACATTCTCCTTCTATTCAGGCTAAATCTTCCCCTTCTTAATTGCTTGCAATTACTTATAGTAACTGTAGGCCTGACAGAGTTCATGCATACATTACCTCTTCGCAATTTCTGTTACATCACTTTTTTTAAATTGATTTTCTTCTGTTTTTCAAGGTCAGTCCTTCCCATGTTGTGAATAGGTTGCTAAAAGCACTTTTTCAGATATGGTCAGAACATACTCGTATATAGAGCTACTGCCACCTCCTTATTTTCAGATCTTCTAATGCAGCTTAGTATCATTTGGCCTTTTTGACATCAAGTCTAGACAAATTCTTGTCTAATTTCCCAACCATGTTCACTCCTAGGTCTTCCTAGGTCAACCATCTTCCAAGTGTCTTTCATTGCACATCTGCAATTCAGATGAAGCTCCCTCAAAGTTTTTCTAGTAAATCCCTGACTAGACTTTGAACTTCTATGGGTTCCTTTGACTTGTTTCTTTGTCCTGACTGCTGTTCAGAAAGTATTTTCTCAGCCTCCCACATATTCCCTGATTTGTCATCGACTTCAGACTGGTAGAATGTGACACTGAGGCCCTCTTTCAAGTTATTTCCTGAGGTACTGAATGGGGCTGATACCTGCCAGCATCCTTTTTGGTATCACAGCTGATAGCAGTAACTCAAAAGGTTTTTTTATGTTAACTTACACTTAGAGTTGCTTGAAAACCTGGCAGTTAACACCACAGTGAATTCAGCCAACATGAGGGTCACTCACCTCCATTGTGTAACACACCACAGCTCACTAGAGTGAGTGAATGTCACATTACAGACAAGAGGAGACAGTTCATTCCAGACTCACCTGCAGGCCAATGCCCAGGTCAGTAGCTTCACCAGCCTGTGTTTGAAAAATAAGAGTATTCAGGCTACATTTGCAAGGCAATGGATGAGGGAGCTAGGAGATGACAAAGACTCTCCATTCCTCAACAGTTTCTCACCTGCATCACTCAGGGTAGTACATCTCATTCCAGGGAACTGGAGAGAAAGCAGAAAAAATCAATATAAAATGACTGAAGGAATTCAGTTCAGAGGAAAGACTGGCAGTTTAATTTGCAGTGTTTGTCTCAAGGAAGAGTGAAAGAAAACTTTTCTGACAGGCTCTGCACTGGTCAGGGAGCAAAATTTGGTGAGTTATCTAAGGAGATGTAAAAAAGGAAAGGGACAGGGCCAAGACAGAGATATCACAGACAGAGTAACAGGGAAGTATTCCTCCTAGGAGACATCACAGAGGGAAAATGGTGGAGGCCACCAAGCAAACAGGAAAGCTGATGCTTGCATTGGCAGGAGGAGCTGCTGGATCCCATCATAGATCTTCTCCACGTCTAGCATTTGTGATGATATGAAATCAATGCAGGGGTTTCTGCTGAGTTGCCCAAGATACATGAACGTGAAATTGTGACTATAAAACCTTAAGGAACACATGGAAAGGAGCCACCATGCAAAGCGAAGGAATAATGAAATCTTCTGCGTTGGCCTTAGAGATGTCAGTCTGTCCTGCTAGTGCATTAGGTGTGTTACAGCAAGAAAGAATGCATCCTAAAATGAAGTACTGCTCTTTCCCTTCATCCTCCCCAGCACTGTACAGTGCAGAGGCAGTAGTTGCCTGCCAGGGACCACCGGTTCTTCCCTTTCCTTTTCTCCCTGCCTAGCCTGCCCAACATTTTCTATGTTTGGCAGGGGTGGATGACGGTGCTGACATCCCACGGGAGCTGGTGGTGGGAATCTACGAGAGGATCCAGCAGAAAGAGCTAAAATCCAATGAGGACCATGTGACTTATGTCACTAAAGTGGAGAAGTCCATAGTTGGAATGAAAACGGTGAGCACCCATAACCCCACTGGCACCCACTCACCCTTCTCACCCCCACCTCCCTCACTGGCCCTCTTTTTTCTGCCTTTTTTTTGTCTATGCCCCTACTCCTCATCTATAATACTTTCCTTGCTTGTCTTGATGGATTCACTCCCTTTTCCCTACTATCTCGTTCTTTCCTAATTTTGAGGGATCTCCTTGGCCAGAGTTTACAGTATCTGGTGCAGTAATCATTTGCCTAAATCTCATTGCAGGTCCTGCCTGCCAGTGCTCCAGTGGTAGCCCTGCAGTGTTTCAAACTTTCAAGCCTTGCGAGGGTATAGGAAGCAGAAGGCAAAGTGATAGAAAACAATTTCATCTGTCTGACTCTAATGAGTTCCCTAAGGATTTCTGAGTTTAAGAGACCCTCAAAGGCAGAGACAGCTTCTTTAGCAGTAACTGATCTGTAATGCAAAAATATACATGCAGTTTACCCAAAAATGAGCAGAATAATTTCTCAAAGCCCAGGAAACCTGCAGATGTCCAGTGGGGTGAAAGAGGGTCAAGAGCCATCCAGTGACTGGAAGCCACAAGTATACAAAGAGAGGATGTGTGAGCAAGAGGGTGGCCTATAGCCATCCCACTCCTCTGATTTATCCAGATCACAAAGGCATAGCTCTCTTTACTATTGCACCAGCGGGAAAAGTGATGATGAGGAGACAATTTGAGTGCGCAGAATTGGCTTGTGCTGCTGTCACTTTGCAGGGTTGTGCAGGCTGAGGGTGGGGGAGACCCACAGTGGCACCTCCCTCAGCCCCTGCATGCTCTTGTGGGTCTTCTGCAGATTCTGTCCGTGCCCCATCGCCGTCTGGTCTGCTGCAGCCGCTTGTACGAAGTGACTGATGTGAACAAAGTGCAGAAGCAGGCAGCTCACCAGAGGGAAGTTTTTCTCTTCAATGACCTGCTGGTGGTGAGTGTGCCCTGGCAATTAGGCATTGCGGTGACAAAACTCGACCTGATTTCTATAAAGAAATCTAAGCTAGTCCACAATATCTAAGGACAGATCATCTCCTGGTCCACCAACATTGTAAGGCACAGCTCTGGATCCTTCACAGTTAAAAACCTACCAGATCTAAAACTCCTCTAACCCTTGAAAAAACAAACTGTCACATCCCACAGCCATCCAAGCAATGTCATTGCTCTCTCTCATGCCTTTGCCAGCGGGGAGGTTTGTGTCGTGAAAAGGAGGTTCATTTCTTTGTCTGTTTGTACTATAGTAGACAGAGCCCTCCTATGCACTTTAAATCTTTAAAGAGTCTGCCAGACTCTTTAAAACCACTGCCTTCTAACACTGCAAAGGCTGTAGGAGAGTAGATATTACTTACTGGAGCCCCAAATGTCTACAGTGCTTCTAAAAGTGTCCTGCCCTAGCAACTTTGCAGCTGAATTCAGACAGGTACAAAGGAGGGCAGAGGTATGCTGAGACTGGGAGGACACCAAACAAGAAGTTCTGCTGAATTTAATGGCAAAATGAAACTGTGGATGGTGCAAATGTAAAGCTAAAACTAAACCCTTTTGTAGGAGCAGAGGACAAGAAAGCTTTCCCCACCTGATCCTTTGCACCCATTTGTACAGTCGTGAACCTGGGGAGAGGGTCTGCTCCTTGCTGTCCCTCTACTCCATGGGATAAATCAGATCCCTAAGAACAACTGCTGAGGGAGCGAGAGCAGCACAGCATTCACTTATGCCCTTGTTCCTAGCTATAAGGTATTTCTGACAGGCTTCCCTTTGCCTTTTGATCTGGCCCTCAGTGAAAAGAATTACCCTTGCAAAGTCAGAAATGTGGGCATCAAAAAGCCAGCACCCCTGGGAAACAGACAGCTGAGTGGGCCCCAAGGCTATGCATACAGAATTTCAGAAGTATTATTACAACTGCAGCATGCCAGGCAGCTTTCTGGGCAAAGAGTCTGTCAGTCACCAAGTGTTACTCCCATGTACAATTAGCAGAGCTTGCAAAAAGCTTTTTTGCTTTGAGCAGTTTCCGTTGTTCTTGCCTCAGTGTTCCCCAGCACTCTGCCCAATGATGCATCTCTCCCTCCAACAGATCCTCAAGCTTTGCCCCAAGAAGAAAAGCTCCTCAACGTACACTTTTTGCAAGTCAGTCGGCCTGCTAGGGATGCAGTTCCACCTCTTTGAGAATGAATGTAAGTCCATTGCTCCTTGGTTGCCTGGAGGGGTTTGGCAGGGAAAAGGAGAAGGATGGAGCTGTCTGTCACCCAGTGAGTTTGCATCAGAAGAGAGATTCCATGACAGTTAAAACTGAAGTAGATAAAGCTGAGGTTTGGTGTGGAGATCATTGTGCAGGTGCAGTGTGATGAGAGGAGGCTCCTGTTACCTTTTGCTAGGTCTGAGCACTTACAGAAGGGCTGGATTTAAGCTCATTGAAGGATCTGGCCTGTCATGGTGGCAGAGAGCTCACTAGTGGGGAGAAATGAGAGAATCAATTCCCAGACACATCTCACTGAGCTCTCAGGAGCCAAGTGTAGGCAGAGAACCTCGCTGACAAAACTGCTGCAGCCAGCTTTAGCCTCTGCCATCATGCCCAAAGTCACTACTCCCACCTCTACCTTTGACATGGATAAAGGCTCAGGTGCTACTGCCACCTTCCTGCACTGTGCCATGCTGAAAGCTTCCCAAGACAGAAGCAGAGCCCTTGGAACAGCACCCAAAGTATGGCAAGAGGCCAGCCCTAGTCAGCCTGATCTTGATGGTCTGGGAATAGAGCCATGATGTGTCATGATTGAGGCTGGTTATGCAGTGGAAGAGTTCCAGAGACGGTCAGGCTTCTTGCTGACACAGGCAGAGGGGCTGCACAGCAGTCCCAGGCAAGCATGGCTGATGCCCACTGGGGATTTTGTGAGCACCTGCAAGGTGCTCACATGCTGCAAGGAAGGAACACTGTAGCAGCACTGTGGCTATCCTGTTTTTTTTTACATCCTTACTCTACCCTATTGACATCATGAGTCACTCTCTTCAACACTGTACCCTCTGCAGCATGCAGAGGCTTGCACACCCCTGCATGTAGAAACGAGTCATTCAAAACTGAGCATCCCCAGGGGGCACCATCAGAGCTGGGATCAGCTTTCAGGGGTATTGTGAATATCCTGGGAGTGCTCAAGGATCTTCTGACAAAGGCGTCCTGTTGTGTATCCCCTGCAGAGGGAGAAAAGCAGATGTCCTGAAGAACTTGTAATCTGCACAGATGAGACGGACATAGGGTGGGAAAACGGGCCTGAGACACAAATGAGGGGAGGTGAGGGCTGGCAGCAGATAGTAAGTTGGTCCTATGACTTGTTTGATAAAGGAAGAGGGTGGGAAAGGTAGGCAGATGCAGGAGCAGTGAAGGAGAGAAAGCAAGAGACAGGGAAAATTAAATGTAGAGAAAGGTGAGAGAAGAAAAAAGGGTTTGAAACCACTGGCCATTAAGCAAAAGGCAGAGAAAGTCCAGTCACAAGCGTAGAAAGTTCTCTGCACACTCTGCTTCTGTTGGCTGAATCTCCAGCCACCACCTCCCTGCACCCAACCTGATCTTTAAAAACATGAGGCCTTCTGTTGGAATATTTTCACTCTCTGAGCATGTCCTTTCATTTACATTCCTGTGGGTTTTGCCTGTTCAGGACTACTAAGTAGAGACCTGCAAACCCACATCTTTCTCTACTGTTCTCTCTGCACAGCACAATGAGGTCCCCACCCATGCTGTGCTAACACCCCTGACATGTTCTCTGCTGGTTGAAGTAGAGACTGGGGAGAAGTCCTGCCATTGTGGGTGTTAATGGCTGTTCTGGCTAGGTCTCCAGGAGCCAAGCTCTCCTACTGCATCTCCCACAGGATAAAAAGTGTTGTTGGCCTCGTATATACTGTTTACTCCTCCACAGATTCAGAAGGGCTTTACAGTCCCACCTCTGTGCTCAGGTTTCCAGAGCCACTATTGCACTAAGTATACTTAAGAGCTAGAGTTTTCTGGCTTTGGAAGCACTGTGGTGCTGGTAGCACTTGTCTTACTGCTGCAGTTTGGCATTTCTGTTCCCTTGGAACATGCCATGCTGCATGTTCCTACAGTTTGCAGTGTGACAAACTCTAGGTGTGCCATTCCTTTGGACTTACGTTGGAAAGTCTCTGTCCCATAGAGGTACCAAAGCATCCAGCTACTCCAGCAAGAATGCCTAATGCCTCTTTATTTTGTTGACACATCTTTACAGATTATCCCCACGGCATCACACTGGTGACTCCAGTTTCAGGCTCAGAGAAGAAACAGGTACTACACTTCTGTGCTCTGGGTGCTGAGGAAATGCAGAAGTTTGTGGAAGATCTGAAAGAGTCAATAGCAGAAGTGACAGAGCTGGAGCAGATACGAATTGAATGTAAGGGCCTTGTCTACATTTAGCCAGTACCTGGGTTAAACTGTAGCAGTTGTTCTACCACCCAGTGACCCCTCCCCAGTTGAGAAGGGGAATTAGGGAATAAAAAAGGGAGAAGCCTCATGTGTTGAAGTAGAAACAGATTTAATGAAATAACAAAACTAATACAATCACCAACATAAAGTATACAAGCTTATACTCAGCCTGCTCCTTGGGGTCAGCAGCAGGAGCAGAAGACTAATAGAGAGAAGCCACAGGAAGAGGAACTCCACCCTCAGGGAACTCCTTCTTTTTATAATGAGCATGATTAGGTGGTATGGGATACACCTGTGAGTCAGCTTGGGGCAGCTGCCTTGATTGGATCTCCCAGCTGACTCAGGACTACTCATGGCCTGCCTGCCATGGCTGGCCCATGAGTCTGTGCCTGGGGAACCAGCACAGGCCTCTAATACAATTCACACTCCAATGGTATCACACTGCATGTATCTACAAAGGAGCAAGGGTAAAGGAAATGGGTTCTTCAGGAACGGGGGGAAAGGGGATGAGTAGCACAAGTCTGCACAGGCTTGTTCTTGTGTTCACCAATAAGGTAAAAAAGCAGTCAGGCTCTGTGACCATCCACCAGCAGGAGAAATGGAAGAACTTAACTATTTATGATGCTTATGAAACAGGGTGTATGATACAGTGGCCTGGAATAGTGAAGCTTAAACTGTCAGACCCAGAAGACTCTTCTCCATCACATACTCCTTTGACTATGCAAATATGATCTGTAGATAGCTGGGAAGTACAGGACAGCTCTGGTAGCCTTAGCAGAGTTGTCCTTCACTCAGGGAATGTCTAGGGGACAAACAGTCTTTACTGTGTCCCTTTGTGGCCTGTCTTACGCAGACCAGATGTTCATGTAGCCTTTGATGGCCTTTCCATGTGTAAACTGATGAGCCAAAGAGGATCAGAATCAGTGGTCCCCTCCTGTGCAGCAATAACCTATTCTGTGTAAATGCAGGTCATCCATAGAAGGTCATGTGGAGACACACAAATTCCTCCATGTGTCAAGTGCTCTCAAATTCCTGTTTTTTCTTGGCTGTTCCTCTCTCTCTCTCCCTTCTTGACACTCTCTTGTCATTTTCTTGCATTAATTCTCCTTGCCAACTTTTATTGTTCTTTCAATATGCTGGTGTCATTCCCTCCATCCCTCCCCTCGTTCACTTCTGTATGTCTTTCTTGCAGGGGAGCTGGAGAAACAACAAGGGGCAAAGACTCTCTCATTAAGGACCAATGGAGCCCAGATGGAACTGCAGTCTAAACAAGGCTCTCCAACAGGTAAGAGGACACCCAGCTTCTCTTGGTCAAGTAGTGTTGCCCTTTGCAAACGTGTTCTCATTGATTCCTGTGAGAATAACTGCAAAAAGAAATTACCAGTTTTGAGGTACAGACCTCATGACTGAGACCTTTTGTTTTATTTCAAAGGCAAGAAGGATATGGGGGAGAAAGTCTCAGACAGCACAGTGGAGGTAAGTAGAGTGCAGAGCAGCTGAGGTAAGTAATTCTCTCTCACTTCAGCTCTTCTCACATTCTCTGTTGTTTCTTTTCTCAGGTTTTAATCAATGCCTCCCCAGCCAGACTGACAATTTTACCAATTTCCAGAGATACAATTAAAAGTTACTGCTAGGACGGGTAATACAACTTTCAAATCCAAACTAAACTTCAAAGCATTTTCAATCCGTTTTTATAACTGTAACATCCCTCATGGACCAAGCTCCCAAACGCTGTAGACTAACCCACCCCACTGCTTATGGGGAGACCGAGAATCCCACTACAGGCTTCCCTGACATGCTAACTCCATGCAGCATCACATGCAAATTCCCCCCAGCCCAGCTTTCCTGCACAATCTCTGCAGCTCTGTCTCTCCATCCCCTCTTGAAGGGGATTAAGCATGGCCTTTGTGTACTGGAGACTTTCCCTAGAGCTTCGCCTTCCTAGCTAGGGAGCTTGGCTGTCCTGTGTACATCCGTCTTTGCAGGCATGTCTAGCATCCAGTGGGTTGCCTGTTTCTTCAGACACCCATACTTCCACTGCCTGTGAGGAAACAGGAAAATGCAGTCTTCACACTGAAAATCTTATCTACTACTTCCTCCTCTCTCCCTGTCTGGAATATCTCCATTGTCCTGAATTTGCCCTTTTCCAGGGTAGTTCTTTCCCCTCTTGTAGTATATTTACTTGAAGAGTTCCGCTTTTCTGTGGGGAGTGGGTGCTGCTTCTTTTCCCTGAAGAGCACCCCATTTCCCTGCAGATACCCCCTTCCTGGGGAAGGTGCCTCTCCCAGCCAATTTCCTATTCTTGTTGGGAGGAATGTTTCCTTGTGGAGAATGGCTTCCATGTATCCTAATGTCATTCGTACTTCATGACCCAGCAACCAGTTTTCTCTAGGGGATGTTCCACTGCCTGATAAATATTGACACAGTATTATGTCCTGCTGTGCAGTGAGGCTGAGCAACCTCCATGCTTGAGTAGGGACAGAGAGCTCATCCTTGTTCCAGCATAGTGGGAAGCTTGGCCACTCCACAGCTTCTCCTTCCCAGTTGCTGGTGCTGCTGTCCAACATGCCAGACCATCAGGGCACCCCCACTGTCCCATCTGTACCCCTGGCTAGCTGGAAGTGCCATGCCAACTTGCAAGCAATTGTTTCCTACCCAGGGTTTGTCACTTGACTGACATTCTGGTTTGACATTCTTGGAGTCTCCATCAGCCCACATCCTTGCCAGGAGGAACTACAACTCCATCCACCATTTAGGAAGCATCATTTTCCTGTTGTGCTTCCCCACCTAGGGACCTCTAGTCCAGGCCAGCTCCTCCTTTTCAAACTGGACTCAGTGAGCTCCCTTATTTGACTCCATTATCAGCATCTCTCTGTGGGGACCCTGATGACCTCCTGTTTCCCTTCTCCCTTTCAGCTGCCCAAGTAATACTCTGCCAGCAGAGGAGCATTTCCATTTCTTTGAGATTATCTAATCTGCTACCATTTCATCATGAATTTCTTTTATCATTGTATGAGCTAGACGGGCATTTTTTCTTTCTTTTTTCTTTTTTTGAAAATCATTTCCTTTCACTGGCAAACCATCAAATGGATCAGAGGGAGCTGCCTTTTGCTAGAGTATGTCAGATTTCTGCTTTTTCCTCTGTAAACAGATTAGCCAGTCATGTGGTGAACCTTCCTACTCAGAAAGGCAGGGAGCTGGGAAAGGCTTGAGCCTCTCTGTCTCTATCTCAGACTCAGCTACCATCATTTTGCTGAAACGTACAACCTCGATTATCTGAAACCTTGCTGTCTGGTTCCCCTCTCGTTTTTGCTGGTGGGGACGAGGGCATGACCTCTGAGGTCTGTTCATTACCATAGGAATTCATGGACACCTCCACTCGTAGAGTTGACTTGCCAATAATCCAAGTTGCACTGCATTTGGGAATGCCAGCCCTGCCACCTTTGATGTGATGGAAAGGACAGGGGCACTTAGGCCTAGATGGGGACAATGGCACTATTGCAGGGGGCTCTGCAGCCAGGGGTTGTGCTTCTTCTTTCTTTTGAGGAGAGGGAGGGTATAATGCATGTGAGGCCGGCTGGTGGCGGGGGTTCAGGGCAGCCAGCAGCAGCAGATGGGAAAAGTCTTGTAACATTTAATGCTTCTTTGGCTGTTTCTAAACTAGGTGTCAATTCACAACAGGCTTCAAACGTACCAGCACAACTCCGCCCTGGGGCCTGAGAGTGGAATGCAGCCCAGCATGCGTCTTAACATGCCACGAGATCGGCTGGAGACAGCACTGGTGCCCTCACACCCTGCTTCGGCAGGGACACTTGTACAGTGCCAGCAGATTGTCAAAGTCATTGTCTTGGACAAGCCGTGCCTCGCTCGAATGGAGCCGGCCCTCAACCAGACTCTGACACGCTATGTCACCTCCGATTCCTGCACCTCCACCCCCTGGCGCAGTGTGGGCAGTGGGCTCCCTGGGACCCCCATGAAGCTGGTCCATCAGCCTCCCCTCCCACCTCCACCACCTCCCTACAACCACCCTCACCAGTATTGCCCCCCCAGCTCCCTGCTTCAGAGGCGCAGGTACTCCAGTGGCTCACGCAGCCTAGTGTAGCCACACCACCAGCACCAAAACAGCACAGACTTCCCTGCTTCCCTTCCCTACCACATCCTGGGGATCATTTCTGCCTACAGAGATCTAGTTTGTGATTTATTTTTTAGTAAAAGAAGAAGAAAAGAAAAAAAAACTTAAAAAAGCTGACTGACCTAACTCTTACCCTGTCTCCCCTCAAGATGATGCTAATTGTGAGGAGCCATCTATAGAAACTGCCAACCTATGTGCTCACGCATCCTCACACACTGCCAGCCCAGCTGGCCTCCCATGCTCGTGCCATTCCCATGTAGCACTTTGCTGCCCTGCTCCTGAGAGGCTTGATGACCTGCTGCTTTATAGGCACTGTGTCTTCCGTTTGCTACTCCTCGACCTCCTTCCCTGCCTTGCATTTACCTGATCATAGGTTTGTACCCAAGCCAAAACTTTGCCAGCCTCAGAGAGAACCGGACTCACTCATGCCAAGGACTGACCTTGGGGCGCTCCCGGGAGTGGAGTTCCCCCTGCCACCTCTGCTGCTGACTGCTAAGCTGGAGCTGAAAACTTGTACCACTTGCCGTGCTTTCTCCTCATCGCTCTTCAAATATTATCTCCTTGCAGCAGCGGGTTCCAAGCAAGGGAATGCATGAGTGAAAGAGAGCTCGAGAGGAGGAGAGACTGTCCTGAGCTGCCGTACAATGCAAAGATGGCCTCACTTTGAACACCAAAACTCATTCTGTTGTTACATTGGAGCATTGTACCAGAGACCTCTGCTGAGACCTAGCAGACCTCATCACATGTAAATACACCTGTTTGGTAGTGTATGTATGGCGCATGCTTGCTAAGGGAAACACCAAGCAGTTCTGAGGGAGCAGAAGGGAGGAATTAAGCCCAGGGATCTTCCTGGAATGGATGAATGCTTTTCCAAAGAGATGGCACCAAGAGGTGCCCTCCCACCTCAACACACACACACACACACACATGAAAATTGTTTTCTCTAGCATAAAACAGACCCACCTCTGCTGTCCTTCTTCTAGCTGGTTTTGTGTTTCCTGCTTTTTTGTATTCTGAAAGCAAAGTGTTACATTCACCTTCTGGGGTAGATGATCCCTTCAGTTGGGCTCTTCCTCCTGTGTTAGAGGGAAGAGGCTTTTTGGAGACCACCTGTGTGAGGTTCCATCTGTGGCTCTTGCCTGGCTATACTCTTACCTCCATCAGACCTTACTATAGGACAACTGCCCAGATACCAGACTCCAAGGCCTCTTCTCCTCTCTCCCTCCCTATCCTAGCTTCAAAGTGAGGATAAGGGAAGATCCTGAGATAGATTTAACAGCTCAGCTCCTCTGCTTTATTGGGGACATCGATGTGAAGGAAGACGGTATTAAAAATGGGCTATGGATGTATTTTTAGAAAAAAAAAATATCTCTTTGAGCAGTAGGTAGGGGAAGTTATTAATTACCTTAAAGGCTTTGGTCTCACTCACTCACTCACTCCATCTCCCTTTGAGGCTTAAGAAGATCAACTTTAGGATTTTAAAATAGGACAGAATGCCTTTTAGGGCCTTGATTTTTATTTTATTTTAAGAAGGAAAGAAAGAAATTATCTCTCTTCCCGTGCAAGGCTGAGGCACGAGCACAGTGTGCTGATGACACAGCCATTGGGTAAGGAGTGGCAGGAGCTCTTGGGAGTGGTGGGGATGTGCAAAATGTCAGGGAAAGAGAGGCAGTGAAGACAGATGCAGGAAACTCCTTTTTACCTTGTGGGACAAAAGCCACACATCAATTTCCTTAGGGACTGAGCCAGTATGCTCATCTCTGGGGCTATTGCCAGTGACAATGGTTAATGGTTGGACTTGGTGATCTTAGAGGTCTGTTCCAGCCAAGGCTATTCTATGATTCTATAACAAAAACCACAGTGCATCAGGGACTGGTTCCCCTCAGTGCTCTTTGGATGTCTGCTGGCTCTGCTGAAACGGTCAGATGGAAGAGCTCACATATTTGACCTGGGCATAAGCCCCGCTGGGGTTAGGGAAGCGAACAGGGGCTGCAGGGAAGCCCTCTCAGGAAGGAGCCTCCTCACTTCCAGGTCCCCTTATTTCTTAGCCTAACCCATGTATCCAGGTGTGCCAACAGGTCTGTCTAAGTTGTTTGCTTAGCTGTCTGGAGCAGGGCACTAGGCTGCTGCCTCTTATACGCAGTAGAAGATGTACTGACCAGGAGCCAACGGGCACAGCCTCAGGGAGGGCTATGGAAGCAGAAAAGATTGTAAGAAAGCCCTGAACAGAAGCCCAGTCTCCCTCCAGACCAGAGAAGCTTTCTTCTAGCCAGCCCCCCTGGGCAGTGAGGATGCCCCACATCTCAGAGCTGGGCCCAGGGAGTGGTCCTCACCCTCAGGCAGGACTCAGCCCCACACCCTCCAGCCATCTGTGGGGCACGGCTGGCCTGATCTGCTGCTGACTTCCTCCAGGGTGACACCCCGATGCCTCATGGCAGCCAGGATCTCATCTCACCTGCCCATAGCTTCTTGGCAAAGCATACCTGTGGCATCTGCCATTGTCCAGTCAACGTAGCGTGTGGTGAAAGTTTTGGTATTCAGGAGGCACTGGCACTACCCTCCCTTCTCAGCGGTTACTTTGCTGTCTGAGAGGAATGGCAGTACTTGTTTGTTTGCTTTTTCCCAGAGTACAGTGAGCCACTGAAGGTCTCTCTTTGTGTTAAAATAAATGTTAGATTTTACTTGACATTTAACACAAAGTGACAACAAAAACCTTAAGGTACTTGATGAAATAATTTTTTTAGATGAAATATTTTTAATAATGCCTATGAAGTTCCTACAAGAGAAGTTTGTTGCTTTAATAATTGATTGGGAGAGCTACAAGAATGTAAAGAAGAAATAAGGAAGCTTCCATGAGACTCCCTTCTTCCTGCTGGAAGTGAGTTAACTGAAGTGCTGAGGTGTCTGAGGCACAGCAGTCTCTCAGGGCAAGTTGGCTCCATTTCCTTGACCTTGCAAAGTCTACTGCTGGCCTTGAGCTTTGGACAGAGAAGCAAACATAGATAACCCTTGCTGTCTTCTAGCCTGCTGGCTACAACACCTTCTGTCAGGTTTAGCTGGAGAGGCACCAAACCAGTGTATTCCAGGTTGTTGTGGAACAGGTTGCTCTAAATTTTACTGTGTAGCTGAGACCTTTGGACTTCACTTCAAAATAGGGGGTTTTCTTTTTCCTCTGAAGGTTGGTCTTGAAGGATGATAAGCACTTTAAAGCATATCTACACCTCATCTGATCTACTGTATTGTCTGCTCCCACAGCCCTCACGCACACAAGCAAGACACGGACTCAGTGTAGCTGTAGTACTGTGAACAGACACCCTTGCACACAGACTGATCATTGGCAGGGTGCAGGCTAGAAAGAGCATGTCAGTGACAACCTAATGAAGGACAAAATGTGTACCACAGCTCGCCTGGAGACACTAGCCCAAAGAAAAATCACCAGCTTTGACGGCAGTGATTCTGGTCATGAACCTACTGCAGTCTTTCAGGTGGTGGGATCAGGCAGGAAGCTGCTGTAGAGATTAGATTGACCCAGATGAACCAGTGGCTTTTTGCTGCCGAATTCATATCCTTCTATATTAAAAAAAAGAGGGGGGGCGGGGAGAGGGAGAAAAGAGAATCCCAGTAAAGAGCTTTCTGCAGTGAGTGTCGGGTACTCAGTGGCCAAACAAGAAAGTAGCTGTGCTGGAAGGTGGAAGAGAACAAGGTGTTACTAAGTGAGGTCTGCTGAGCTGCAGTACACAAACCATCAGGCTCTGTGCTGATGCTCTTTTGCTCATGTTGGTGCCGGTCCAGTGAAATGAATCTGTTTACACTGGTAGCAAAGGGCTGGAAAAATGCGACAGGAGAATTAAGCTGAATGCAAACAGTTTGGGTTTAATGCAGTGTTTGTGTGCTGCTGTGGTACTTTTAATGCCATAATCTGGGCCACTGTGGTACCAACACTTTGCTTTCTGCTAGACCTTCAAAGCACCCCACTGTTCACATTTTCTTTCCTCCCTATAGATGAAAGGTGTGGGTATGGTCCACAACCAGAATTTCATCAGTACTCAGACTTCTTCACAAAAAGGTACTACCAGATTTGAGGGCCTCTGAGCTGTAAGAGTTTGAGTTTTGTTACATGATTTTCAGAAGGCTCAACCTGCAACTATCTGCACGTGTTTGTGAGATTTCCAAAACAAATCTCAAGCCCTAAGTCAAGGAAGCTGCTGCTTGGCATAGTCTTTGCTTTGAAACGCAAGTTGCTGAGCGAGCTCCCCGTCTCCTGCTCCACCAGCTGCCTCACTGTGCTAGTGTAGGCTCCAGGGACTGACGGCAGTGTTTCGTGAGCTACAGCTGTCCTTGTCCTGCCCGCTCTTTCACAGCCATGCCTGGGACAGCAGCTTCAAAGTCACCCAGCTCTTCAACACCAGTCACAACCCCATCTGAATGTGTCTTTTCAAAAAAACTAACAACAGAAGTGTTTCCTGTGTATAGGCTTTTGAAAACACCTGTCAGTCTGTACCTGTTTCCTGTTGTAAATATCACCAAGAAAAGCTTCCTTTGGGAAAAGTGGTGTGGTCACACCTAGCAAAGAGTCCAAATGGCTAATATTTTGTAACAAAATAACAAAAATAGATTCAGAGGTATTTTATCTGTTCAATTAATAGAGTTTTAGAAATTATATTGAGATATGTCACTTGTGCGCTAATGTCTTCTTTGCCTCAGGCCCCCCTCCTGTGTCCCTGGGCTCCCTTGGCATGTGTAGGTGCACAGGCAGCACACCAAGGCTGTGCTCCCAAGAAGTGCTGAGCATTGTGGCTTCCTGCTGGCCTCAGGGGCAGCCGGCCGTGGCTACTGCTGATTTTTCATCGAATGCAGCAGGAGCTAGCTCAGTGCTGAGGCTCTCTCAGGATCAGATCCAGAGGAAACCAGGAAGAAATAATCTTGTCCAACAGACAGCAACATAATGTGAAATTTGCCCCTGCAGAGAGGCAGAGAGGAAAATGAGGTGGGAAGAAGGCAAAGCCCTTTCATGCTGCAGCTCCTTCCTTTCCACCTTACTGGCAAGCAGCCAGTCCCAAACCCTCTGCTCACATCTGTCTGCCTCTGAGGAAGGAGGCTCACACATCCATGCAGAGCGCACGCTGCTGCGTGTGCACGCCGTGGCAAGGAGAGCAACTTCACTAGCCGCATGTGCCAGTGCATGTGTTGGACGCCAGCTGGCCACAGGGAAACTCATGCACCCAAAGACATCAGCACACGGTGTGTGTTGATGCACACACCATCTGCTGATGTGTAGGGCTATAGAGCAGAGAGATAACATGTAGGCACCTTTACTATCCACTCAGCTGAACATGCTGTGCAAATATGCAGCCATGCATTGCCTGAGCAGGACAGCTGTGCTGGCTGCAGTTTTCCTTGCAGCGCATCTCGCAAAGCAATGTAGGTTCAGGCTTGGTTAACATTTGGATGGGAGACACGTAAGAAAAATGACATTTCCCATGCAAATCAGGTATACATGCATATTTACACAAAACATAGCCCCCCAGGTTAATGAAGCTGACTTTTGTGAAGTTCTGCACAGAGATGAGAGTGATGATCAGTGGCATGCATGTGCACGCAAAGGAAGCTCTCATCCACAATGGGAGAAGAATGGAAAGCAGCCTACATCTTTGCAGCTGAGTCGAACAGATGCTGGGTTCAGATTGCACCTGCTAAAAACCCATGTATATAGGTTGCACATTCTTTGCTGTCTTCAAAGATCCCCTTAGATTCCCAGACCCACCACGAAACACGTGGGAGAACAGAAATCCCTCCAAGACACAGACAGGAAATTTCCCAGGGATTCAGAGGCTTCTGTTTATGTTTTTGTGTGCCATGGATGTATTTTAAATCAGTCCATCCCAAATAGTTATTTTCTAAGATGTTTTGAAACAGGAGATTATTGGAGAAGTTTCTGCCTGATGTTTAGATCACACACCTGGCTGTAAAGATGAAAGCAATAAAAACAGATTGTCTATATGTGAAATACTCCTAACTCGCTCCAATGTGCAGGTACTATTATTAATCAGAAGACAGCAGGACCCTTTGGGATGAATACTATGTAGACACATATAACTAGTGCTGGTATGAAGAGTTGATAATACAAAAAACTTACTGTCATATTGCATCTGTACACTGTTATATCTATAGAGTATGCATAATGTGCAGTAATAGCATATATATAGTGCATTCAGAGTTGATCAGAATTTGCTGCTCTTTTCCACAGAGAATTTTGAGACGCAATTTTTCTCTGAAACTTTTAAGATGGACTTTAAATTAAGCAGATACCCATCCCAAAGCCAATGCAGAGTGGAGCCTCCAGGGAGCAATGTGGCGGCAGGAAGGTTACCGCAAACCCAAAGCTGCTGTGTCACAGTCCCTTATCAGGGACAGTGAGAGGGCAGTCCCTGTTGTGTGTGGGGCACAATGGGCCCCTTTCCACCCCATCTGGGAAAGATTGTGCTGGTGCCTCGGGGGTACCTGGGGCACAGCTAATCACAGCTGGGCTCCACTGCTCCCCACAGATTCAGGTTTCCCGTCATCACCAGCTGCTGGAGGAGAGGTGCCCCTCTGTAAGCCACTGCCCAGCCTAAGAAAGCTAGCTGAACATAAGCAGGTGTCTCAAGGATGAGAATGACTGATGAGTAGGGCTGTGGGATTTAAGCAGTTTAGGAGCTCTGTCACATTCGGCCAGTCTTTGAGCATCTTTCCTGCAGCTAATGAGTGCAACTGAGGTTAAAAGCTGTCTGAGGAGCTGAGTTTTCTGCCTTAGTTACAGAATCACATAGAATCCATGAGCTGGGATTGTTCTCAGGCATGTAGAGTAGGATCTTACTTTATGCAGCACCCATGCTCCAGCCCTGGGATCTGACAGTGTGGTGCAGCCATCAGTGACTTCTTGAAAACCAGATTCCTGTCTTCCTAAGCCTTCCTCCTTGTGAAGGGTAGGGTCTCCCAAATGATATCAAGTGCATTTAAAAAAAAAAAAATGGAGTAGAAGGGGAGAGGGAAGAAGCTTCCTTCACAGGACTGTAGTGCCAAGGCTGTAGCAGCAAAAACACTTTAAGTGAAATGTGGCCATACATATTCCATGTACACCCTCCTATTCCGCACCATTATGGAAGGCTTGACTTTTCAATACATTTCAACGCTTCATCTCAAATGTGCAGAAGCCTCATGCTGACTCCTCATAGACTTGCTGATGAAACAGGACTCAAACAGTGCCAGCCGCAAGAGAAATTGCCCCACTCCTCCACTCACCTAGCTGCAAGCTCAGGATTTCCCTTGGGGCAGTCTCTCTTTGCTGCTCTCGTGGATTTCCCGTTGCTAGATCAGAGAGAACAGGTCAGCATCCTCCCACACCCTGTTGCAAACTGTTGTCCACCCACAGGGCACTAAAGCTACCCGTGTCCTTGCATTGCCACTGTGTTTGCACAGTTGGCTGTGAAGGAGCCAGGTCAGTCCAGGGTGATGTGCACTGTAAGGCAACAGCTTTGCAGGGCTCTGTGCTGGCAGCAGCTGTGGGTGCCCTGACGCTCTTCTGCAGGATGCACAGCCCGATGGTACTGTGATGCTCACTCCCATGGCCACTGTCTCGCTGCTGGTTCACCCCTGCCACAGCTGCCTCCGTACCCTCCTGCTGCTGCCTGTGACAGGGGCAGCACTTCACCTTTTTTAAAGGAGCTATTCATTGTATTTTGTAAAAAACTTGGAGCGAAGTATTTGGGCAGCACAGGAGAACAACATGTTCCCTGTAGGAAAACACCAATCCATATATTTTGAGCAGACATCTTTGTGCTGGCTTTGGCTAAGCCCAAAACAGCTTCTGACAGCAGCTAGCTGGATGCCAGCCCTCCTGGGATGCTAAGGGCAGGGTTTGTTCACCGGCAGGACAAGCTTCTAATCCTGGTGGCAATAGGAGCGACCTGGGACAGCTGATGTTGCAACTATTGTAACTATCCAACCAAAAGACAAGAAAATCTGCCAAAACCTTCAGCTTCCTAGCAGGGGGAAATAAAGGTAGGGGAAAACAAAACTGTGAGTGGTGCTGCAGCTCTGCCATGCAGGGACCCCAGACCCACACGAACCCTCTCACTGAGGCAGGCATTGCCAAACAGCTTAGTGCTAATGCTACCAAGTCCCCAGGACATTTGGCTTTAAAAATTCCAAGTACAGAGAAAGTCTGCTAAAAACAGGGAAAATAATAGTCACTGAAGTGAGCCTGGCCACAGCATGGCCCGGTGCCTGGTGATGGTGTTTCCACTGAGGCATTGCCGTAGAGCGGCTGATGCCCAAAGCCTCCTCCTGTTTCCCTGCTCTTCTCTCTCGTGCAAAGGGAAGATTTCCCCTTGCTTCTGGAGCAGGTCCAGAAGGGTTTGGGTCCTTGTACATCCCCTTCAGACCCCAGGAGTCAGCAACAGCGGGGGGAAACCCCATCTTAAGCTTTCTGAAACAGCTTTCAGCCCTACATACTGGCTGGCTGATCCCTGCCACCTTAGCTCTCCTTTATCTTCCCAGGCATAGCCTGTGACCCACTGCCTACAGAAGGAATTACCTCCTTTGCACCCAGTGGGCCACAACAAAGCCATGCAGCTCTGATGGAGCCAGAGCACAGGTCGGTCCCTTCAAGCACAGGTCAGCCCCTCCGAGCCGGATTTCAGCTGGCATGAGTGGGCAGCATGCTGGTAAGAGCCACACAAACCTGGGCAGAATTATCTTCTCTTTCAAAAGGGAAAGAAAAAAAAACCCATCCCCTGATATCTGACCTTGGCCTTTCAGCCTCAGCTCAAATCTTCTGGCATCCGCAGTAAAAAGGAGAACCTATCCAGCAGCTCAGGACAAGCAGCCAGGAAAAAAATGTGCAAGAGAAAAGCAGGAGCCCCTATTAAATAGCTTGTTCAAAGATAAAACCCCGGACATCTGTCAACTTGCCCTAGAAGAAGCACTGCTATAATAATTAGCAGGGGGAAAGGCAGCAGAGATGCTAGTGTAAAATCCAACAGTTTGCTAACATTTCGCACAGGTCTCCCATGAACACAGTGGGAGGAAGGAGCAGGGGGAAAAAGTGCAAAGGAAGAAAGGTCACGTTGCCTCATCAGGGCAGATGCTCCAGTGGTGAGGGGCAGAAGCTTCCCAAGGGCCACAGGATGCTTTGGGCTGGTGCAATTTGGAACTTGGCATCCTAAGAGCAGATGCTGCCGTGAGGACCAGCAGCAGCTGATCTCCCTCAGATCCCAGGGCTCTGCCTGGAGGAGTCCCCACAGCTGGGGGTTGTCCTGTGGGCTGTGATGACACTGGGGATGGGGGCAGCCCCAGTGGGGCTGAGGGCATGTGGCAGTGCCTGGTATGCTGCCAAGGGGACCATGCTGCCCCACACCTCTCACTGTGGCTGTGCGGCTCACCCAGCACACTCCCATTTTAACAGTGATGGCTAATACATACCCATCCCCAAAAGAACTCCTCTTTCTTTTCAAAACTCAAAGCATCCAGGAATCCCTGCAAATCCATTCGCACAGCCTGACAGCAGCACTTGCTCAGTGCTCGGACACACTCTGCAGGGCCAAGGTAAGTGCCCAGCCATGGGACACCCTCTGCACCCTGGGCTGCAGAGCCCCCCCGTCACCCCTCACCTGCCTCCCTGCCAAAATGTCACCCCATGTAGTCACTGCCATAGCCTGAAGGGTACTGCTGAGCCTGATTGCTGTTGCCCAAGTGCCCACGGTGGCTGGGGCTGTGACATCTGCTCTGTCACAGAGCTCTCCTAGGAGCATCACACTGAAGTTCCCCTTGCAGGGCTGAAAAGCTGCTTTAAAATAAGAATCTTGGATTATAACTCCTAATCCCTTCATTTGCAGTAAGTGCAGAGAGGGGACAGAGATGTCAACTCCTTGTCTCTCTCCTGCAGGACGAAATGCTCTGGGCAGGCAGTGACCCAGAGTGGCCGCTCAGCCAGGACATTGTGGCACTGTCAGGAGGTCAGGGAGAGGCGGAGGGGGATGTTGTCCCCTCCCACCAAAAGCACTCATCTCCATCTCTTGTCCTCATCCCCACCGAGGAGTTATTTTTAAAGCTACGTCAGTCGGCTGTGGTGTGTGCCGGAGGGGGATGTGCAGGTGACAGGGTGGCGATAGCTGGGCTCAACCATGTGGACAAGCGTGAGCTGCAGCTGAGAGGCAGGAGGGCTCTCTGGGGATGGGCAGGGAGCAGGGAAGGGGAGGCCTGGATGCCCTTGTGCCCTGCCACTTGTACCCCAGGGCCAGCCCAGGGGCCGACAAACCTCCAAGTCTGTGTAAGCAGTTTGGGAGCCATTGAGCAGACAGAACAAATATGGGGCAGCACCTGAAGCCAGGTCAGCAGCATCAGCACAAAACTTGCGGGCGCTTTTCTTCTCGGGGTCATTGTGGGGGTATTTGTTTTTTTCCTGGACAGCACGATGCAATGCAAACTGGCCACAAGCCTCCTCCGAGCCACGCAGCCTTCAAAAGGAGAAAAACACGCAGCTGGGCAGCCATGCCCTGTTCAGCCAGTGGCCCCCAGGCTCACAGGGGATGTCCAGTGTCTAGGCAGGAGTGCCCCCCAGGCAGGTTGTCTGCCCTCTGATGTGGCTATGTGGCCCTCTGAGGCCGTTCCTCCTCAGACACCTTCTGCTGGGTTGGGTTTTCTCATCTGAAAGCAGAAACACCCAGACTCCCCCAGAAGCCCCTGGAGAAAGCTGCTGTGGAGCAGGAATATGGCTGGGATGAACCCCTCGATGGCTGCCTGCAGCTGTGGGGTTGAGAGCTGCTGGTCCCCAGGAAAGTATGCCACCCCGTGAGGATCCGTGGCTTTACCCCCGTGGCCAGGCTGCAGTGAGCTGCGGGGCTGTGACTGCTCCCCAGAGCCCCAGTGAAGGCTGGTGCTGTTTTCTTGGCAGCGCAGCAGCATCTTGCCAGGCTGTCAGGAGGCATCTCCATCAGTGTCACGGCCTTCAGGTATCGGTGCAGGGAGCACTAACCTCTCCTGAGAGCCTCCAGACACGGACACTTTGTGGCTGACATCATCGTGAGGTTGATGGATGGGTGCTCAGGAGGAGCCCCGCACTGCCCTTGGCGGTACTGCCTCAGTGCTGCAGCGGGGATACTGGGATGCCACTCCTGTCCCCTGCCACCCTTCTGAGTGTCTGCCCTGGGGCCACCCACCTGGGCTCCCCACAGGCATGGTGGTGGGAAGCTTCGGGGAAGGAAGGAGGCACGGACCCTGCACAGGGGTGGCTAGGTGAGTAGGGAAGGCTCAGTGCCCCAGGGTGCAGTCATCCCCCATGGGAGCTCCCCATCCTTCAGCCCTCCCTTGGCATCCCTTCTCTCTCCTTTCTAAGGTCTTTGAAAGGGTGCAATGATCAGATGGTCTTTGTACTCATTTTTAAGGACTAGCTCCCAGGTGTCATCAGTAGGTTTCAGAGTTTTCAGGCTTTTTTTCCTACCCCTGAGCTACTCAGGTGGACTCTGACCAATAGCTGGAGTTGTACAGAGACAGGATCAGACATCAGGAAAGGAAAACCATGCTGCATGGGCACACCACATGCCCTTGAGTGCCAGTATTGGCATCCAATGCTGAGCACCATGTTTCATGCCCTCAGCTCCCAAGGAAAACAGGCAGTGTGCTTAGTGCAAGCTCCATCGCCATGGGTGAACTGGTAGCTCTCAATACAAGTCAAACCACACGAGGCATACCCCTTAGTGGTGCATACCCCCTCCCACTTGGCCATCACCACCAAATGCAACCAGGGTCCCCCAGTCCAGAGAGAATCCCCCTGGGACAGGAGAGGGATAAGGACAAGTTGCTCATCCAGAATGATGCCAGCTTTAAGTGAACTCCCCAACACACAGCACAACTGCACCCAATACATTGTTTAATAGAGTTGTGGAGAGACTACAAGCTACACAGTGGTCAGCTAGCCGAAGCCTTACAGTGCCACACGGCATCAGTATCGCATTGTGGACATTGCACACATGTTTTACAACCAGCAGCCAGCTGTTGGAGCACATCTGGGAGCGTGGTAGCAGGAAGAGCCCCTTTCGCAGGGGAGAGGATTGCACCCATATATCTGGTGGAAGTGGCACTTGAGCAGCAAGGAAACAAACCTGCCTTTCCCATCACACCCCTCAGCCCCTGCTGCTGCAGCAAAGGGTAGGGGCTATGGCATTTATTTTACTTTTCACAGCCCTCAGAAAAAAGAGGATTTCAGAGGGATTTGAGTACAGCTCCCTAAACAGCTCCTTAGAATTAAGAGGTTTCACAGGGGATTATTTCAAGTGACTGCTCACGGAGAGGGATGGAGAGGCCAGCAGGTGTGGGGGAGTGAAAGGGGCAGAGAAAATGCAGAAGTGCTGTAAGCGAGCACAGGGAAGCTCAAACCCCTTCTGAACAGCAGCATGGGGGAGGGGGGAGCATCCCACCCCCCAGCCATGCACATGTCCTCTCTGCTGGGTGAGCCAAAAGGAGTGGGGAGCGGAGAGGTGGTCACCAGAAGTATGCACCATGGGAATGGCACAAAAGCAGCTCTTACAAAAGAGCATGTGCCTTTAAGCTGGTATCCAAAGCCTGAAGTCACAAAGTCAATGTGCAGATATGGCTGCTTTGCTGGACCTGCCCATAGAGGCATTTCCAAGGTGTGGGATGAGCTCAAGGGGCTGTCCCCATCCCCACCTTCTTACTAGATGGGAAACCTGCATGTGACAGAGGTGGGAAGGCTCTTCTAGCACTAAGGATGGGATGAGTTTGAAATGCTGGAGGAGGAGATCAGTCAGTCAGACAGAGCTTGACTAAGAGCACGTTCCTCTCTGCAAGGCTATGAATGCCAGACTTCTTTACAGATCCAAGCATTTGTGATGGAAATAAAATAGTGAAAAAACAGTAAAAAACCCTCTTCTAGTAATACCAAGAGACAGCACTGCTTGGCACAGCACTTTCTGGTGCAAAGAGGAAGAGAATATAGCTGGAACTTCATTATAATTTTGATATTGGGATGGAAATTGGTTTTTAGGGACTGGATCTTGCAAAAAGCTGAGCTTCCCCGTGGGGTTCTAAGCTCCAGCTTTCAGCAGGCAGAAGGGTTGAGAGTGCACACAGTGAGCAGCTGAGCCACAGGCACACAGGAATAAGCAGTAAGGCTGAAAGGAGAGCACATGAGAGAAGCAGGGAAGTGAGGCTAGTAATAATATAGAGAGAAAGAAATGAGAAAGAATAGAAAGGAGAAAAGAAGGAAGGGAGAGATGTAATTTGACAGTAGGGGAAGCAAAAACGCAGGAAGAAGCAAGCTGAGGTAGATAATTTCCACTGGATGGATGATAGTGAGGAAGCAGTGAGGTAAGTGAATGAAAAGAATCAGGGCAGGAGGGAAAGCAAAGGAGAAGGTCACATATAGAAAACTGCACAAATGGTTAAATCTCATCTCATATTGTTATTATGAGCATCCCATGTGTGGGGTAGCCCCTGCTGCTACACCTGGAGTGATGTTCTGCACCTGTCACACACAAGGCCACAAGTCAGAGAGAGGCTGGGACTAAAATCCCCGAGAAAAGGAATTGGAGATTTAGTGATTTCCTCAGCCACCAGGGACAGGACTTCATTTTCTAGACCCTTCCTTCTCCACTCTCCTGGAGGAACAACCTGGACAGTGCAACCCTTTGAACAGCTCTACCAGCAACTGAGCTCTTTGGCCAAGAATTTCAAAAATGACCACTGACACCGATTTGTTCTACTTCAGACCTGAGCTGCCCCAATAAGGTTGGAAAAATTGGAGTCTTTCATGGCTTGAAGACCTCGGTCAAGAATTGACTTCTTTATCCATCACCCGCATGCGCAACTCTCAGACAGCATTTAAGGGGAGGGAGGTTACGTGACCTGGATGCACAGGCAAAAACAGGTTCCTAGGAAAGGTCATTACTGCAAAGACCAGAGGTTAATATCTGTTTTCAACACAGACGTCCCTCTCAAAGGACATACATGTATATAAGGAGTGGTTTCCTTTAACCTGTGGTTTATAAAAATAGGTGAAATTGGAATAGAAAGTTTCAGCTATACTAGCACATGCAATTACGGGACAAGGAAAGATGACATGTCTGTGACTGGCTGAGAGTAATTGTGGTGAACTATGATTGCAGCTTTCAGCATTTGACTTTTGGCTATACAAGATCAAGCCTGTAAATTCAGTGTTTCCTCTTGTCTGTTTAACAGCTGTGATTCTTTTGACGTAAACACCCTAACAATTAGATGTGGGACAGGGTGTGATCTCAGCTCGTGTTGTTGGAGATTGCAAAACACGTGCTCAAGGCCTGGCAGGCACGATCACTGAGAGCCAGAACATAGCACATGCCACGTGTACAAACACAGATTGGTTACACGTCTAAAGCAACATTAATTGAGATGCACTGGCGAGCTGGCAGGAGACTCAACCCCAAAGATGACAGATTTCAGCTTTAAACACCAGACAACTTTGTTCCTCTTTACACTACCAATCCTCAGGCTGGGAAACCAGCAGTTCAACAGGCTGTCCCCATGCTGAACCCAGAGACGGGCAGCATGGGGCCAACCTGCATTACGTCACAGCTCCACAGCATGAGTGGAACATTCCTCTCCTTGGACACTCATTTATGTGAGTGGAGCCTGGGACTGCAAGCTGGCAGGAAGGCAGGTCAGCAGACCTGGTGATGCTGTCAGGGTGCCAAGGGAAGGGAGAGACTAATTTGCACCGAGTCACACCACGTGTAGCGGATGCTCATCAAATGCTCTGAATGCACAGGTATCTCTGCACAGGATCATTGGGAGGCTGTCACAAACGGGAGCATCACTGTCACACCTGCACATGGTGCTATGATGAGCCACCTCCTTTCTCAAGGCTTTATAAACCAAAAATATGCTGTGACTTTAGGACTTCTCTGAAACACTTCCCAGCCTTCTCCAAGGTGTTACACACTCCTCCAGCATCACCTCCAACAGCTCACAGCCTACCATGCTGTGTGCAGGGAGTCAGGACGTGCCAGCATCAGTGGCTGGCTGTACAGAAACTTTCCGAGGGAAGTCAGCAGTGTTTCATGGGGGTTGGTTTAAGCATGGTGGCTACGTCCTAACAGTTCCCCATCTCTCATTCTGCCACATCCCCTCCAGTTATGTATTTGCTAGTGTTGGTCTATGCTAGATCAATTGACAGACATCTGGGATTCGAACCTGGTGGCAGCTGGCTCTCTGGGTTGACAGCACAGCTGTGTGCTACAGGATGCTCTGTGGAGGTTCATGTGGAAAGGCAAGAGGAACAGAGAAATGGTCAGCAATCAGTCTAAGCTGTCTCGAAACATCACCTCTTGTCAGCAGGAGGAAGACCTGGGCACTGGCCACTCCTCTCTGAGAGCCTGGACCAGGATGTTGCATGATGAAGTCGGTCTCTGCACAACACCCTGGTGGCAGCTCAGGCAGATCCTTGGTAAGACAGGCTGGGAAGAAGAGACATGAGAGTGTTCCTCCACCAGGTCCTCTCTTCAACAAGTGAAAGCCACCAAGGAGCCAGGGACAGTGAGCTGTGCCAGAAGAACTCAAGGGACAACGTGGCACAAGCAGCTACAGGGCTGGGTGAAGGGGTGTGGGCTCTCCTAGACGGCAGCATCCGAGGCCCTCCCGTTCAAGGACGTCTTCAACTGGAGGCTGGTGCTCTGAGCATGGACGTCTGGCTTGGGCTGTGTCATCTGCTGCAAACGCTGCCCAGAAACAAAGGGAGAGAGCGTTTCAGCTTGGGGAGCAAGGGCAACAGTGACGGGACAGCTGGGGCATGGCAGCGGCTGAGGTTTGGGTCTCCTCGCCCCATGCCTAGTTACAGGGTGAGGGGACAGTGCATGTGGCAGGAGTCACTCCTCCAGCACTGTCCAGCAATCCACTGCCAGCCTCTGCAAGTCACCTTTGCTTTGGTGCTGCACAGCACAGTAGCTTCTCCTTTTATCCGAAACACAGGGATCATCCTTACAACAAGGGCAAACTGTTAGCAGGCAATACCAGCAGCAAGTAGAAACGAGAGCTGCAACGTCACAGGTTTCAGAGCAGGCACATTTTCTGTAATTTTTCAACTATGATCTATTAGAAAGCATTACTAACTAGCTACAGCACACTGACAAGGTTACAGTCTGTGCCACTGGTGCAGATCAGACCGGTCCACCTGCACAAACCTTTGCACTAGCAGTGATTCTTGTCACCCTGAGCCGATCAAATGAAAATTGCAGAGCCAAGTAAAGTGAAGCAAGAACCCAGGAAAATATGGAGGGGCAAGTCATTACTGGAGGTCTGTGGACTGAGCATCAGGAGGGATGAAGAAGAATTTATCACTTTTGCCTGTCAGGGAGGGACTGGTGCTGTAAGTCGCAGAAGAGGAAGCAGAGGAGGTTGGAGCCTGACCTGAATATTCCACTAAGTCAAGAATAAGCTCTTTCCAGCAAAGGGAAACAAGCTCCTACTCTCCCATACTGCTGAAGTGGCTGTTGCTGGGTGAAGTCCTTGAAATGTTCACTAAGTTGCTTCTGCCATTCGTGGTCTTTTTTTTTTTTTCCCTTCACATTCATGCTCAGTAGGGTCAAAATGACTTGTAATCTTTCCTGTCTGTCAAAACCACTTTATTCAGCATTGGTATCTAATTTCCCTCCAGCTCTATTACAGTCTAATCGAGGATCTGTGCATATAAGAGGCCAAAAATTCTTTCTGTCTTTCTGATACCAATGCACACACACACACACAGAAGCCTCCGTTCTTCCTGCTGCCATCTGCTGCTCACTCCTGGCTCTGTGAACAATGAGGAGGAGGTCTGGGTCTCTTGATGTGTGTGGGTGCTGTTAGAGGGAGAGCAGGATGAGGAGGCTGCAGACCAGCCACTCACGCTGCTGACGGGCACTGCTAGAGATGTTGAGAGGATGGGTGGAAACATGCTCATGAGCTGGCCTCAGACGCCAGGGTGTGCTTTCAACATCCTTCGTGGAAACAGGATTGAGACTAAGCAAAGGACTGAACCATTATCTGTATTTGCAGTCTTCCCTTTTCTCCCTTTTCCAGCTCATATTGTGAGGGGGTAAGGAGCCCATGCAACATCTGAGAAAAGACCTAGTATTGAAATTGCTGCTGGCCTTCAACCCAAAGCCACCAAAGTGGCTTGACCTAACATCCTGGTTTGAGTTCTGCAGGAACCCCAATGCGAATCTCAACACCAATGGCAGGAACCTGAACTCAACCTCAAATGAGAGACCAGAAACTGAAAGCTGATCTGAGACACCAAAACTACCCAATTCCACATCAGAACCCATTCTAATGGAGAGCAAGGAGGGAAAGTCAAATTCACCTGTAACTTGACCTCAGAGGCAGAGAGCCTGAAGTTGACCTTAGCCCAGCAATTCCAGCCAAAACATTTCTGAATTAAACATTGTTCAAAATATAGCATCCATGAGGTAAAATCATGGGATTTAGATGGTGTCTGGTGTCTGTTGCAGCTGGGCAGGGAAAGCCATAAATCAGCACCCCTGTGGTGACTTCTTACACATGTAGCTTGCAACAGACAGCATCAAGCCAGGGACTTCATGTAGTGCTCTCAAGACTGAATGTCAACACTGTAAATAAAATCTTAACAGGTATTACTAGGTATGACATACAGACACTCATGATTCACTGCTATATAAAGCCCTGCTCAAACTGAAAAAACTACGTTTTGAACAAGATCAGTGTTGCGGGTATTGTAGGTCCTGCATAAACATCTGCCTTGCTTCTTAACCCCTCATTCACTGAGTGCCCTTTGCAAAGCACATGACAAACTACCACTGTGCACATCTCTGTCACTGGTAGGTCGTAGCCCTGAGATATTTCAAGCTTCATGCTCGGAGAAAGACGATCTCTCTGCTGAGAAGTGCCATGTAACCATGCTCATAGCCAAGGACTGCCAGGAGCTCGGTTTTCTCTGGATTAAGAAACCTCAAGAGTTTCTTGCCAGTCACTTCCATGGCTCCAGTCCCCTTCCCCAAAGAGGTACACAGGGGAAGAGGGCTCCCTTTTTGTGATGGTGACCACACCAAGCTCAATGAGGGACAACAGACTGACCTAAGGAGAAACTACCTGAAGGTCTACCCACTTGGCCCGATGCAGCCAGCCACGTGCTCCCCAGCACTGCTCCCAGACACGTAGGCATGTTAGTGCTCAGCTGTGCTAGTAACTCCTCTCCAGCAAGCCTGTGTCACCAGCAGCTGTTCTGCATGGTGGGGCTGCTTTGACCCCTCCTGGAGGAGAGGGTGCACAGAGCTCCTGCAGCACCAACCTGAAGTGCTCTGGCAACTCTGTCAAAGCAGAGACTTCTTGGTTCTCCTTAGATTTAGTTCAGTGGAGGGGTTTACTCTAAGCAGAGAGCAGAAGAGGAGTGGTGAAGAAGTTCATACCTGCTGGAAAGTCCCCGTTGAGGTAAAGAAACAGTACAGCATATATCCTGGAATCAGTATCATGGAGGACAGAGCCATAAGCCAACCAATTCCTTGTCCCCACACAGGATAGACGTATTTTCCCAGTGTCAGAGGGGTCATTTCCACCACGCTGAAGGAGAACACACCCTGGAAAAAGAGCACCAGCCATCTCAGATGAAGGCATGTAAAATCAGGATCCATCCATCCATTCTTTCTTTCACTGTCCTCTTGGCTCCCAAAAATCTTATAGCAGCCTAACAGCTCCCTAAACTAGTCCAGACGCTCTCAGCCCACCAACCAGTAATTTCAAATCATGTCTCCCCTGATAATCCTATGTAAAAAGCTGGGACTGGAGTACCCCTGATTTCCTTCTTCACCAGACTACTCAGACAAGCTGTGCCCCCACACCAGCTCTTAAGCAAGTTAACAGCATCTTCACAGCTGGCCTCAGGCATCTTCATCTTCCTATCCTTGTCTTTCTCGCACCATTCCCTGTACATCTGCTGGAAGTCCAGGAACCAGCAAAGGCTAAATTGCTCTGCAGTCAGCTATACTACATTTGCTGATGTTTTTTTCTCTGACAAGTCTACTGGGGGCTCAGTCTTGAGCTGGAGTAGCTGAGAGCCTTCACCAGAACCAATAATAGCTTTTTAAAATGGTAAACTATTTGCTTATCTTTTGGCTTCTCAGAAAGAATGAAGAACTAATGGCATCATTTAGATTAAACCAATCATTTAGAGCTTTTCTTATGGGTGATTCCCAGCAGGCACAGTGAAAGAGGCTCCTGTATTACTTTACCTATCTCCAGTCTGCCTAGAACTACCTTGTACCAGACCTATATGGAGTTGAGAACATAGTGTTTCCTCTACAGCCCATCCAAACTGAAAGGTCCTTCTATATTCACTCCTGTAGGTAAGATGCCTTTGTTCTTACCAGGCAGACAAGAGGGGTGAAGAAGGCCCAGCAGATCTTCCACCAGATGCAAGGTTTGTAGCCAATCATTTCTTCAATGTTCCTGTAAAATCTGTTCACACCTACAAGAAGAAATGAGTGCTGAAAAAACCATCCCATCTGAGCACCATGGTCATCACCTCTTCCCATTACACAGCACAGGCCAGCCACAGCAAGAGGGTGATGATGCTGTGGGCATGAGGAGCATTATCTGGAGGGAATGGGGCACATGGACGGAAAAGCAGATTTGTGCTAGCAGCTTCCATGTTCCTAGTGCCCTCTTGAAGGACCAGAGGGCAGGAACTTAGGCATCTGCAAGTTTCTGCAAAGGTCTTTGAGGTGGCCTGGAGAAGTAAAATGACAGCCTCCTGCTCCTGATTTTCTGGAATTATTAGCCTAAGTTATTTTCAGTTGCAAAGTTTTCATTGGCTTCACTGTGGGAGGCTTCTGAAATAACTCACCATGCCCATAGAGAAAACTAAGGAACAAGGTCCTTTGTGCTTACCGTAACACCAAGAAATTGAGATGGTCTCAAAGAAGACAAGAAAGAGAAGACACATGCCACTGGCTGAATAGTAATCAAACAGCTTGAAGACATAAATGCCACCCTGAGGAGATAAAATCAGGGTTAAGGAGCTTAGTTATAGGATATGGTCAACAATATCAGTCAGTTGCTTGGATTGCTGCTGTCTGTGTCTGCTGGCTTTAATGTAAATTTCCTTGGACAGTAGATCTGGCTTTGCCATGTTTCCTCTGGACTCCGGTTCCCAGCAGCAAAACTGATGTGCTTTTGCACACCATTAGCCAGTCTCTTCAGGCATGGTTAAGGGTGAGGAGACAAGCAGGGATTCACTAGGATTCCTTACTTTTCTCTGGTTTAGATAGAGTCACTTAATTTAGTCCGCTCTGCCTCTCCCAGGAGTTTTGCTGCCTTGCCTCCTCATGAACCGACAGAACAAGCAGTCCCCAGACTATTCAGCCCGGACCTCCACACATGTCAGTCTTGGCTTCAGACCCAGAGGTTCAAGGCCTCAACAGACCGGTCTTCTTATGTTACCTTAACCCCTTGTACTAAGCATTCCCTTAGCTTGGGCTCTGTTGGCTTTAGCCCTTATTGCAAATAGCAAAAGAACAAGCCAAACTGACAACAGGATGGTGGTAAAAATTATGAAGGCATCCTAAGTCACTTGAGATGTGGCAGTGATGACCAAGCCCATTTACCCAGTGTTAAGATGACTCCTAGGGATGCTGTCACCTCTCCCAAAGCTTTCGGTGCTGCTGTGCTATGACAGAGTGATTGGAAATGTGTCATGAATGGGGGTATGAGCATAGTTATTTGTACCTGGGTGATGTTGGAGAATCCAATAAGATAGGAGATGAGACAGACTACTGCGATGAAGACCTTCTTCCTGGCTCTTAGGAGATGAGGATACTCATCCATCAAGGCTGTAACGAACCCTTCCACAGTGCAGAACTATAGGAGAAGGTATACACCAAAGACATATATAAGTATCTTAGCTTGACATCCTCACCTCCAACATTTAACTCCAATGTTGAGATCCTGATTGCTTTAAGTTCTCTCTGCAGACACCAGTAAAGAAGGAGGCATGTCTGCACAAAGTTGGTCCAAACCATCTTCTGAAAATGTCTCTCTTCCTCCACTGAATACAGAAGGAACTAAAGGGACCAGGGTTAAACACCTAAAATTAGCTGAGATAAATGTCTGCTTTCTGTCTCCTGTGAAATGCCTCCTCTTTCTTTCCCTGAACTCTTGAGGGCCTCCCTACCACTGCCCTGCTCCTCCACACTGCCAGGCTCTCTGTCACAGCAATGCATCTGTCTGCTGCTGGGACACATGCAGGATCTTGCTTGCTATTCCTTTCCCATGTGTGCTCTTCTCAGCCTACTGCAACATTGCTTGTGCTGTTCAGTGATCTAAAACACTCACTAAGGAGCTGCATTTGCCACTGCCCAGTCTCACAAGCACATGCATAACAACAACATCTCTGACTACCCAGCCCTTCACTTTACTTCATTTTTTCAAGCACACTACATTAAGTGCATGCAGTATATTAAAAGCCCATCTTCACAGAACAGGGTCTTCCCAGAGCTGAAAACACCTGGCTGGCTTGTGCAGTGCTATACACGGCACAGTATATTAATGCTGTTTGCACCATAACACATAAAGAAGCCCCCATGGGTGTTACCTTCAAATCAGTTTTCCTGCTAGTTCTGCCCTATGGCATGAGGACAGTTGGACTGTATATATGTGAAGTGTGTCCTTCCCTCCTATTTCTTGTTAAATTGGGAGATCCACTTTTATATCTCACTTGCAGAAACCGCTGGTAACATAGAGCTGTCAGAAAGCACATCATGCCTCTAGCAAAAATACTGGGACGTTTATGAGGGCAGGGCAGCAATCTCCTAGTTTCCCTGGTCACCCGCAGTAAATAAATACGCAAGCCAGTGCAATGAAAATGAAAAAGGGTTCATTGCTGTTGGATGTCAGGGACCTCCCTGTCCCTGGGAGTGCGCTCTAGAAAGTGCTGGCATTTTTAGATTCAGCTTTGAACAGGGAGACAAGATGAAAAAAGACACAACAGAGCAGAGGTAGAGGTAGAGGTACTCAGACTAAAAAGAGCAGCAGAGGGCTGGAAAGATGTATGGAAAAAGAGCAGGGAGTCTGAGTCGTGCCTATAGCTGGGCAGAGATGGCAGGAGAGCTGGCACACTGCTGGCTGCTGGGGCTGGCATCCACCTGGGCACAGAGCAAGGGAAAGGGTCGTATTTCTGCCCAGGGTTTTATATCTGCATGGTGCAGTGTGGAAAGCCGGTATTCCCAGGACGCCAAAGCTCAACTGCTTCAGCTCAGATTTTTAATGAGCTAAGATTTTATGTTGGACACAAGTGCTATTAAAGTGTCTTTTGCCATTGGATGTGGGTTAAGCTGCCTTTATACTCGTTGACAGCGAGCCCTTCACCCCATCCCACCTGGCTCATTGTCTGGAAGAGTCAGGACTGAGCTAGCACCACAGTACGAAGAGCCAGTGTGACAAAAAAAAAAAACATTGTCGAAAGCTATTTCTTCCACGTGGATGCATGGCCAGGCACTGCTGGAGCCATGGGCAGGGCCAGGCAGTCTGGCACCAGGCAAGGCAGAGAGGGAAAATGGCTTGGAAGGGGTCCAGGGGTGGTTGAGGACGTAGGGTGGATGTTAGGGGTGTCCAGCATAGAAGAACAGAAAGAAAGGTGCCTCAGATAATGGGAGGGAATAAAACTGACAGCCCTTGGGTGCAGGAAGAGGGATCAAAGTCAGGGACAGCACAGAGGAAAAGACAGGGAGATGGGTGCTTGAAAGAGTCCAGCGCAGAGCCACAAAGGTGATTAAGGGAGTGGAACATCTCCCTTATGAGGAAAGGCTGAGGGAGCTGGGTCTCTTTAGCTTGGAGAAGAGGAGACTGAGGGGTGACCTCATCCATGTTTACAAATATGTAAAGGGTGAGTGTCAGGATGATGGAGCCAAGCTTTTTTCAGTGATGACTGATGATAGGACAAGGGGCAATGGATGCAAACTGGAGCACAGGAGGTTCCATGTGAATATCAGGAAGAACATCTTTACTGTGAGAGTGACAGAGCACTGGAACAGGCTGCCCAGAGAGGTTGTGGAGTCTCCTTCGCTGGAGACATTCAAAACCCGCCTGGATGCGTTCCTGTGTAGATGTATTCTAGGTGACCCTGCTCTGGCAGGGGGGTTGGACTAGATGATCTTTCGAGGTCCCTTCCAACCCCTAGGATTCTGTGATTCTGTGATTTGGTGATGGGGAACAGGGCTACAAATTGAGTTGAAATCTCTTCACCTCCTATCAAAATTAAGCTGGTGTGTGACAGATGAGGTGGGGAACCAAATGGTGGTATGCTGCTTTTTCTAGCCATAAAACCGTCAATGGCCTTAGAATCATAGAATGGTTTGGGTTGGAAGGGACATCTAAAGGCCATCTAGTCCAACCCCACTGCAGTGAGCAGGGACATCTTCTACTAGATCAGTAGCCAACTGATCTTGAATGTTACCCATCCAACCTGATCTTGAATGTTACCAGGGATGAGGCATCTACCACCTCTCTGGGCAACCTGTCCCAGTGTTTTACCACTCTCATTGCAAAAAATTTCTTCCTTATCTACCCTCTTTTAGTTTGAAACCATTACCCCTTGTCCTATTGCAATAGGCCCCGCTAAAAATTTTCTCCTCATCTTTCTTATAAGCTCCATTTAAGTACTGAAAGGCTGCTATAAGGTCTCCCTGGAGCCTTCTCTTCTCCAGGCTGAACAGCCCCAACTCTCTCAGCCTGTCTTCACAGGAGAGGTGCTCCAGTCCCCTGATCATTTTTGTGGCTCTCCTCTGTATCCACTTCAACAGGTCTATGTCTTTCCTGTGCTGAAGACTCCAGAGCTGGACACCTTCATACCATTTACTGAAAATTGTCTGATGCCAGCCTCAGGCTTCAGAGGTAGTGCAGCCTGGAGGAGGCTCACCTTTCCAACCCTGGGGATGGTGGCACCCTGGCTGGCCTGAGGTCCTCAATTTCCTAGCCTGCCATACCCAACCTGAGATGCGCATACAAGGTAAGTGGGCACCTGAGTGAAAGCATGCTGCTTTGAGGAACGATGAGGTTCTTGTCATTGGCATGCCTCCTGGTCTCATCCTTGCCCTGTGTGTGCACTTGTGCACGCAGTTGGACACCCCCTCAGTCCATCTCGTGCACATACACTTCAATCTGCTTGCCAAAAAGTTTCATTTTTCTCACCAACTGTCTCCAGCCACAATTTTTAGCACTTATTCTGTTCTCCCTCATGTCTCGCCCCATGATAGCAATTCTCTCCTAAAGATTTTATTTCCATTCACTTTCCTCTTGCTCTTTTTCCCTTTCAGGGGCTTAATCATTACACAAGCTGCTGGGTCTGACAGTCTGGGCTTGGGAGTCAATATAGGTGGCACCCTGGTCTGAATGCAAATCTGTCTCTCACCCTCTCCCAGGGTCAGGAGCTTGCTGTCCCCTTGTCAGCCATGCAGAGCACCCTGACCTGGACCCATGGGCCCACAGGGGGTTCGACCATAGCTGCCAGATCTGCAGCAGAGAGCCATGAGAGCTGGTCTTGCTGCTCGCAGCTGGAATTTGTTATGAATAACATATGAGAGGTGGCCTCACATGGGAGAGACACAGGCTTGAAGTCACAAGGCTTGCTAGCTCCTTTGGGGAGAAAACGCCTGACCTGGAAACTGGTAGGTTAAAAGAAAGCATTAGCATATTATGCAAGAGGGTCTAGATGCAAGAGAGCTAAAGCCTGGATGAATCAGAGGCAGAGTGAACATAAAGGCACACGAGCGGCAAGTGGGGGCACAGGAGGGAGGCGCATGTCTATCAATATAGGTCATTCAAGTAACTGCAGATGAGATGAGCACCTTGGCAGGAGGAGGCAGCTGGAGCTGTGCTGCATCTGCAGAAGACTCGTGGTCAAAGCTAAAGGACACAGGTGGACCTACTCACACCATCCTTAAGGGGCTGGGGCTTGTTGCTGCATTGCAAACACATAGCTCTACCTTCCTTCACTGGCTGGACTTCTGGGCATCTCCGCTGTGCCCGCAGCCTCGTGCCCAGCTGGTGACAAGGAGCAGCCCCAGCCCAGCAGCCCTGGGGGTGCAGTGTACAAGAAATGCCCTATGGCCCTGCCCTGCCTCATGGACTGGGCTGCTGACGCAAATGAAAAAAGGCTGCTTCCATCTGCAAATACCACAAACGATATTTAATCAGCACATAGCGAAACCATCTTTCTTTTTTTTTTTTTTTTAAAACTGGATGCTTCAAAATGCATGTGCAATTGCAGCCGTTGTTACAGCCTGTGTAATTTGTTTTATATGCATAAGCTGCCATGCTGTTAATGGTGTGTGTTTGATTGAATCAGAGCTCCAGCATGCAGACAGAAAGCTGCTTCACGTTTATTTATCTATGCTTTTTTAAAAGCTTCTTTTTCTTGTGATGCTTTGTTCCTCCTCCTTCCTTCTCCTCTTCCAGGCAATGATAGCCCCCCACGGACTGCCTGCCCTTGGAGACTAGCTGTCAGAAGGAACTTGGAGAATTTCAAGTGCTATTTCAGAAGCAAATGGAGCAAATAAATTCCACACAGAGCTTAGAGGGCTTATTGTCATGTCTTGAACTATTTACCAGCACTGAGTGCATAATCCATGGAGAGCATTTTTTTTTCTGTAAATGTAGCTTATTTTGGACCACTTAGTCGTTATTTCAAATTATTTGCCAAATAATGTCTGAGGTAATGCAGACATGAGCTTTCTGATGTGTTTATGGGAGTGTGCCATAATTGAAAACCAGATTTGGTTGACTGGATTTTCCTGGAAACCCAGTGTGACACTTCAGGAATAGATCAGATTCCAATTATGAACTAGACTTGGGTTACTGAATGATACCTGTAATCCAGGAGAGCATCCATTTTGTACTGGTTGCTTGCACTGCAAGGAAAGAGCACGTGGGCACAGGGAAGGATGTGACAGACCAAGCACCAGCTTTTGAAGACGACTTTGATTTTGATGCACTCAAAAAGGAGGCACATTACAACCAACTGCTTCACTGGGTAGCTGCTTTTATGCTGAATTTTCAGGAAAAAAAGTATTACTGCTTGTAAAAATACAGAGACCATGATTTTTTTTGTTTTGTGATGGCTCTGAGAGGGGCAGGGTATAGACTTTTTGTTACATCCAGCTGCTTCCCCCTCAAATACCTTGTAAGACTTATCTAATGGCAAAGCAGTCAGAGTACCCAGGCACCAGCCTTTCCCAAGGCATGGCTCCTTCCTTCTGCCAGGATCTATCCCTGCTCACCTACAAACCAGGCCAGGGCACTTCTGCTCTGCTCAGGGCCACTTTCGTTATCAACAGCAATGCCAAAACACTGCATCAAACCACCATTCCCACACCACAGCAGAGCACTAATTCAAACACCACATCACTGCTGTTCTCAGGGCAACCTGTCCATACTGTGTCAGAATGCTGTGGTCTGGCTGGAGAGCAGTATTTTGTGCAGAGGTGTTCCTCCCAGCTCCTGAGAGTAGAGAAGACAGAGACTTTCTATCCTAACTTATGAAAGTAAGCCAAAGTAATGACGTGTTTTTGACAGTGCCTCACAGTAAATGCAGTTTGGTCAAGGTACTCCACGACACTGTAAGGAAATCCAAAGTATCCAAACTAAGCTTCTCACAAAATACTAAAAGAGCTGCAATGACCACAAACTATTATCATGCAGACACAAAATGAAACACTTAATACTGATTTCCCTTATTTCACATACCTATTTAGGGGGGGGGAAGTAGGGGGGGAAACGATCACATCGTACAAGAACAAAGCAGTTATTACTTAAAAGAAATATTTTTCCCTTTTCCCTTGCACCAAAGTATTTTGGCAGGGATAGCTTCCCACTAGCTCTACTTAGAGCCTGTGAGCTCAGCCGCCAGGGTCACCTGGCAAAATGGGGACATGCTGTGCCCATGCAGCAGCACCGGCACTCCATGAGTGCCAAAAATTGATCTGAATGGAGAAAAGCTTACCAAAGATCCTCTGGCTGTCTGGTTCTGCTGGACTGCTGGAAGCTGGTCATTACTCTTATTGCTAATTGGCAGCAGGACAAGGATTGGTGCATTGAGGAGTGGTCAGATACCACCATGCTTGCAGTATCTGCCCACTTAGGGCAATGGCCATACTGAGACTTTGATTCATGCAGTTGCATCTCACCATTAAGAGTAAGAAAAGACTCTGCTCAGCACTGTCCTAAGGCACAGAAAGGGACACCACCATCGTATCTGAAAATATCTTTGTATCTTACCCCACTTTGTCCTTGAGTCATCTCACCTGACTATCCAGACCCAACATCAGCAGCATGGAGAAGAAGAGGATTGACCAGAGCGGGGACAGGGGCAGCTGTGTGACAACCTGTGGGTAGGCAAGGAAAGCCAGTCCTGGGCCTGTGGTAATGAAAAGAGGGATAAGTCCATGATTGTAAAGCATTTGATGGGAAGTCTGAGCTCGGGCCACAGCTGAACAGACAGTGATCACAGTCAAGAATTGCAGGTATTTAATATAGGAACTAGAAGCATCTTCACCCACAACACACCAACGTGGTGTGGTGCACAGGGATAAGATGGTGAGGCAGGAATGACTGGAGAAATACTTTGCCTTTTCTCTTCCTGCAAGCAAGAACATTATTAAATTACTGCTACCAAATGGAGCTGGAGCACTTTGCTAGAAAAACAAACTGATATTCAGAGCTGGTTATAACTTTTCTGATGTATTTTGTTTTCCATCACATAATGCTGTTTCTTGAGATAAAAGCGTTCTCTGAAAAGACAGCAATTTCAAAATATGTCTTTGTGCAAAAAGACGCAGTCCTGTTTTTGTTAAAAAATTATTCTGAGGTTACAATTGCAAAATTTTGCATAGAAAATGGACTCCATATAGGCAGTATCTATTGTCCATAAGGTTTTAGAAAGCAAATGGCCTAAATATTTCACTGCAACAAAAGCACATAAATCTTCAACACTAATAGAAGGTGAACATTAAAAGCAAGTGTAGATGCCCCATGCAGCCAGAGTGCAATAAACACCAGCCTGAGATCCATCTTGGTGGCAGGACATGCAAAAAGGTTTGCACACTTGGGTCCCAGTCAGGAATGACCTGGGAGCTTCCTGTGCTCACTGACAAACTGCTCTCAAAGGTTGCTGTTGCATTTGAACGTGAGCTTCTGCTTACCTGAGGAGGCCAGCTCTGAGATCGACTTCTTTGTGATGTGTGACATGAAGCCAACAATAGAGAAAATAACAAATCCGGCAAATATGCTTGTGGTGGAGTTTATACAGCAGACAATAATGGAGTCTCTGGAAGAGAGAAAGAAAGAAAGAAAAGAAACCATCTGCAGGTCCCTATCAAAAGGCCAGGAGTGAAGGGTAGGATAAATGAAAGCTGAGGAGAGCCGTTCCTGTGCCTTGGAGAGGTAGCATGGGGGGTTTGTTAAATGTGCTGCAGGTGGGGGAACCCTTCTATGATGATCGCAGCGTGCCTCCCAGGCAACATGCATATTGCGAGTGAGGTGATGTTGGAGACCACACACTCCAGACTCACCATGAACCCCCTCCCTCACCCATGAGTACTTCCTGTCACACAGGAGGCTGGAAGAAACCCAACAGACCTGTAGACATTGTTGTGGAAAGTGTTGTAGCTCCCCAGTGCGATCAGGGAGCCCAGCCCCAGGCCATAAGAGAAGAAGATCTGCGTGGCTGCATCCATCCAGACCTGCAGAGAAAAAGCTGGTTTTGAGTCTGTCTTCCTCTGCACCACCAGCTCAGCAGGTCCAGCCCTCTGAGCACAGCTGCCCTCCCTCCTCTGAGCAATAGCTCAGCACCGAGGGGATGGATGAGACATCATCAGTGTCTTCCTCTGACCAAAGCAGTCATCATTTAAGCACTTTCAAAAATTCCTGCTCTGTGTACTATTGTGATTCTGAGGCCCCCATGCCAGCACCACCGTGTCCTCCTTTCTCTAGGACCACCAGATCAAGGCCAAGTCACCAGCCCTGGGATGGTTAGTGAAATGAGGCATTCCTGGCCTGGAGGGGAGGTTCCTTCATTGGGGTGATTTCTCAAACCCCTGCTCCATGGATAACACTGTTTGAGTACAGCAGAGCTGCTGCATGGATTTTTAATACTTAAAATATTCAAGGGAAGTGCTCAAGGAAGCCTAATGTGAAGACAACCAGGAGGTAAGAGCTTTTCACACTAGGCTACAAACCTCAGAGTCGGAGAGCTTCCTGAAGTCAGGCGTGAGGTAGAAGAGGATCCCCTCCTTGGCTCCCGGCAGCGTGACTCCCCGGAAAAAGAGGATGAAGAGCATGAAGTAGGGATAGGTGGCCGAGAAATACACCACCTGCGAAAGATATCATGGGAGAGAAGCCCTCAGTCCACTACTGCCCAGCTTTCCTGCCTGCAGTAGTATTGGGTCCAGCGTGTGTCCCTGTGCAGGGAGAATGGGCTCTCCACCTCACTGCTGCTTTCAGCAGCATTTCCTGGTGTTTTCTGTCTCCCATTCCCATGCTTGCAATGTTTCTGGCTGTTTGAGTTTTCTTTCTGCCAATGACACACAAGGATGCACTAATCATGAAAGTAGCATGCTAAAATCTGGATGAATTGCCCAAAGACAAGGGAATTGCGTGGGAATAAGTTTAGCTCACAGAAGTAATCCCTTTAAGTCATCACATACTTATTTTACAGAGAGCTAAAGCTGGTGCTTCTCTAGTCCAATGCATCAAGCAATGTGAGTCATCTTGACTCCACCGCTTGCTTTTCAGCACTGTTCCAGGGACTGGCAGGTAGATGCTGTCCCTCATCACAGCGCACTTTGCTGTGGCTCCGTAGCTAAAACCTGTTTGAGAGCCACCGTGGAAGTTAACAGCTTAGGTGACCTATGCCTGAAGTGCTTCTTTCTGATCTTTCCCCTACATTATTCCTTTCACAATATTGTCCCGCTACACCATGCTGTGCTCTAAATAACGCATCTTAGTATCTCAGCGTCGCTGTTTTGCTAAACTAAGCAATTACCTTTCTGCTGTGCTAGCCTGAATTGCTACACAGTGAATAAGAATGTGCTTCAGAGCTGAAGGTTTCTTACCAATCCCTAAAGGCCAGCAAGAAAATTTTCAGAGGAGGTGGTGAGTTTTTTTTCCCACTAGCAGCATTTTAAGGCACCATGGTTTTCAAGAGGGGGAGCCCATAAGAGGCCTCCTTCTCTCAAAGACCTCCAAAAACCTCTTCCCAAGTCCTTCAGGGAGACTGAGTGCTCAGACCCATGACTTTACAGTGAAGAGTTATTCTCTATGCTTAGAATGAACATTACCATAAACACAGTTACAATTTTTACAACCGTGAAAGGTAAATGCCAAAAAATCTAATAGCATCTACCATAATTCTGCCTTGAAACATCATAACCTTAGTTATCGGCACTCAAACCAAATTGGGTCTGGAGGACATTTCAACAGCCGAGTCGCGAACGCGGCAATGAGAGGCAGCACTGAAACACATGGTCCTCACGCCGTACCTTGCCCGTCCACTCCACGCCCTTCCAGATGGAGAAGTAGACCAGCAGCCAGGCCAGGGCCAGCATGCCAGCCAGGGGCCAGCGCACAGTGCCAGGTTCCCCCAGGCCCCCAGACATCTGGTGCATGTTCCTCCTAAGGGTGGGAGAGGTTGTGTTAAGGAGAAATCTGACTCTTGGGGGCAGAAGGACCAGAGATCTCGGAGGGAGCTGGAGGGAAAAGGGCCATGTGCAGACAAGCATGAGAGCCCACAGAAGGCACCTGAGGCTCATCGTGATGGGATAAAGGAGGGAGAAGAGGAGAGACTGTTATCCCCTCTATTCATGGACCTGTAGTTGCACAGCGCAGCCCGCACCCATGCCCACCCCAGCCAACGGCCATCTCTGACCCCCCCTCCTGCCAAGGCTATCCGAGGAAAGGTGGTGGCAGGCACAACAGCCATGGTGAGGGGGAGAAACCTGGAGTAGGCAGACTGTGGACGTACTCCCAGAACTCGGTGACGGCACTGGTGAGGTTGGTGGTGTCGCTCAGGGAGTAGTTGGAGAAGCAGCGGTTGGTGTTCCAAGTGTTCCCGCAGCTCTGCCAGGGCAGGTCCTGTGCCAGCACAGGGACAGCAGAATTAGCATTAATGTGGCCTCTCTGAAGGGCAGTGGCAAAAAGCAAAATTTGTCTTCTTTTAAAACAAAATTTTTGGAAAGAGGATGGGCAGCTCCTCTGGATGGGCAGGAACCTTGCAGCCAAAAGCATAAAATTATTTTCCAAACTAATGATAAATTGTGACATGGATTTTCCAGCAAACAATATCACGACATGATTAGGGCAGTGCTGTAGCTCTAATAAAATGTTAGCAATTCCCCAGATAGAAAGCCATTTTCAACTAACTGTTGATAATTAATAGCTACTAATTAAAATAGCTACCGGGGGATATTGTGTTTATAATCATTACAGCTTTTGGCTCGCTTCACTCAAAAAGTGGCTGGAATTTACTGCACAAAGAATAAACACTAGTTTGTTTCTTATCTTTCATTTATACCAAGCTTCAATGCTTAAAAAGCAACGTGGCATTAAGAATGAGGGCTAATGGTTTGTCTACACAAATAAACTACTGTAACATAAGCCCAGGAGTAAATTTAAAGCATTTTAGCTATTTTATGCTGTCCCCTGCCCTGATTATAAGCAGGACAAAGAGATTCCTGGGAGATGTTTACACCATAGGTAGTGGTGTGATGGCAGCACACCGCTACAGATTTAATACAATCAGCTCTGGTGCTGCAAGCGATGGAACCGCAGCATCAGGGGCTATGCAAGCACACAGGGCAACTCGCCCATGCCGTGTAGTGCCACAGCCGAGGCAGCCCAACAAGAGAAGCTCAGATACATCTTCTCCACGGGCAGCAACCTCATTTCCTAAGTGCAGCGCACGTAGATAACTGCAGAGCGGATGATTTTCCTCTACAGATAAAACCTCAGGCTCCAGCTCAACAAAGCTTTAAAAAGATGTTTGTACCTATTCCTATTCATCCACGAATGCATATCCCTTTAGAAATATTATCTGTGTTTTATGTGCTTTGTGGCATCAGCACCTTTAAGTGCTGCCTTCGTCCCCCATCTAAATCAGTTCGCTCCAGCAGATGATATCTCCAAATGTGCACAGTGGCTTGGCAGAAGGGCTATGGAGGGGCAGGTCAGGACACTTCAGTGGCCACCCAAGCTGTTTGCACCCACTCAGTGATTTCATTGTAGACTGGCTAAATGCACTAAAGCAAATGCAATGGCTCAAGCAGCGCCACACAGCAGCCCTTCAACCAAGCAGTTTGCACAGCTTTTATAAGGATGGGCAGGCAGGATGGCGGGTTGTTGCTGCTCCATTTCCTCTAAATTTCACAGGACAGAAGCTGCAGAAGGCAAGCTGGGTTTCTGTTCAGGTTCAAAATACTCCTAGTCAAATTTAGGAGGAACAAGGGACAGGCATCAGCCTAGCTTTTTGATTTGCACGTTGGCTTCTTTGGGGAATCTGGAAGTATCTCTGGTAAAAGAAAAGGCCTTGAGCCAGACACCTGGAGCTCTCTCTGTAGATACGAACACTGTCACCAGTCAGGTCTGTGACACCTGAATGTACCGATGCCTCATCCTAAGATGCATTCTGCCCAGGGTGTAACTGGGATGGGTTCCTTTGGGGTAGACTTCCGCTCATTTGGGAATCTCTGAGGGTGCACCTAATTGTCCATGTCTGATAATTTTGTTCTGCACCCAGGAGCCTACAGTGGGTATTGGCAGTAGACGCACAGATGGGAATGCCAAACAGAATATTTTAGCAAAAGTCTTGATAGATACTTGAAATTTTTGATCAAACAAAAAGTGAAATTGGATGTACAACATTCGTAACAACATTTCAGGGTTATACCTAAATGAAAAAAGATCTCATTTGAAGCAATGAGTTGACATCTTTAAGGCTGCAGGTTGCTCAAAGAGTCAAGGGAGCTCTTCCCAGCTGCTGGGCTGAAAGAAATCATTCAGCTACCAAGAAGTTAATGTGGGGCCCCATAATCCTTGTGGGGCAAGGATTCTAACCTTCTATTATAGAAGACCCTGCTATGGGAGAGGAACCCACTATAAACCACATCAAAGTACATGCTAAGGACAATCACAAGCAGATGTATAAATGTTTTTTGATTTATTTTCCCAACAGAAAAAATCCCTGGGATTTCATTTATCACGAGAAGCATAAATAAGGACTAATTAAGGTCAGGACTAAGTCCAGGGTAATAAGAACACATGAAAAAAACAGTTGTGGAAATGTGCAGCTCTTAGGTTCACACAGCTCTAGAAGTACAACAGACACGGACTGGGTTTTAAAGACTGATGCGAGTGGGGAACAGTTCCCAGAGAGGTGGTGGGACCAGCCCCTCCAGAGGACCACCCTCTCCAGAGGTCAAGCACCAGTACCCATAGAACTACACAACTACCTACAGGGCTGATGAACCTCTTTGGGAAGGATCCAGCAGGGCACTGACAAAGGCTCTTTGCACAAATTTCAAACAGTTAGTGCATGTTTCGTGGCATAAACAACTCCTCCCCATAATGCAGGGAGTAAGGACCCAGAACACAGCCAATGCCATGCTGTAAATATGTCTGTGACTCACCACGGTGAAAGAGTTGAAGAAATAGTAGAGAGCCCAGGCGATGATGACAATGTAGTAGATGTTCAACCAGAAGGAGAGAACCACAGCTGCCAGCCCCACTCCTGTGAACAAAGGCAGAGAGCAGCATCAATCCAGGTGTCCGGTGCCCAACTGCATGCACAGAAATCACAACAAATTTTATGGCAGAGACGGAAAAAGCAAACCAGCTCATAAACACAGCACCTGATACAGTCACACTAAACTGAAGGTTCACATCCCCTACCTACAGCTTTCCCATGCAACTAAAGTGAGCCCACAAGGGATTGGGGCAGGTCTTTTGCAACCACAGCCCCTCCATCATAGTCCCTGCTGTTCATAAAGCACTTTGTCACCGTACAAGACTGCTTGAACAAAGCATGGTGATGTTAGTGACTGTGGACATCAGGGTCAAGGACAGCTTGATAAAGACAGAGGAAAAAAACTCCATCTGCCACCCCATCCCAGTCCCGAGGGATTTGCTGATTTGCTTCCCAAACCATTAAAGGGTTTTTGTCTGTAGTAATGCACCATCACCTTCACAAACTTGCAGCACAGTACCTTTAAACATGGGTGCTAGTTTCCATACTCCCAGTCCACCTACAGAGGTATACTGGCCCAGAGCGGTTTCCAGCAGGAAGAGAGGAATTCCAGCAAACACCAGTGTCAGGAAATAGGGGATGAGGAAGGCCCCTGAAAGAAAGAACAATGTTATCAGATGGCTCCCCCTTTTACCAAGAAGTAAATGCCTCCAGCTGCAGTTTCTTGCTCTGCAGCACCTATGTAATTACAAGCAGACTTGCTTGGAGGTGACAGTTTGCAACTGGAGTTGGTGCGTTTAGTAAGTGTCCCACTGAGATCATCACTGCCTTCCCCTTATCTGTTCCTATGACTGTGGTTATATAAGTATCATATATACCTACATACTGGCATCACTGGCTATGTGATGCCAGTCTCTCTTAGTTGGTAGATATTTAGGCAATGCTAAGCCCAACCAAAGCCTGGACACTGACACTCGTAACTTGTTGATATTTTCTGTATTACCTGCAGCAGCTCCGAATTCCTCACCTTGAGGGAAAAGGGCACAGGAATTTCTGGAATTGGCCACTACTTGTTTGTTTCAGTCTTTTAAAGAAACTGTGGGTAAGACTGTATTTGCTCTTCTAACAGCCCTGTACATCTCCACACCCTTGCTGTAGGTTTTATCCTTAAAATTCCTGGTGAAAGCATTATTCCTCTTTGTGGAAATCATCTCATCACTAGAAATGAGGTAGTACAGCCATTCAGTAGAGATATTACTTAGACCTTGTTATTAGAAGAGAAAATAGAATAGGGGAGCCTCACCATGTGATCTGAAGGCTGTACATGTTCAGGTCATCCTGACTTCTAGGACTTGGGACAAAGCTCATTTTCCAGCTTTCTTGTGCATATGCTGGAGCATACCATTGTCCCTGAGGAGGAAAAACTCCTGCAGAAGATGATGGCTGCAGAGAGAGAGGGGACACTCAGTTTGCTCAGAAGCAGCTGGCCGTGTCCAGGACAGCACTGATTTCTGCACTAGCTGGAGGGCCAAGCTGTCAGAGTCATCTTCTTCAGATATTAGTGGGAAAGCAAACATGGAGCCAGTGAGCAAAGCCACTCTGGAGAACTGCAGCCCAGCTTGCACCTGGCAGAGCCAGGCTCCAGCAGCTGCTCTCCAAGGGCAGGGAAGCAGCGAGGCACAGCCAGGGATGCTGGCTCAGGGGGTGCCCAGCTGGGGATGCTTGCCTGCCAAGCGGGGAGCTGAGCCCAGCTGAGAGAGGCAGGTGCCAGCACTCAGAATGGGAGTCCACAGGAGGCAGCATGCAAGAGGAGCTGGCAGCAGGTGGCAGGGAGAAAACATGCTCCGGGCCAGCGGCTTAATGACCATGAGCCTGAACTGCAAACTGGCATGGAAGTGCAGGCTTTCAGCTTCACCAGCAGCCTGGCGTGGAGGAGCGAACAGCTTTGAGTGTTGCTGCAGAAGGAGCACTGCCTGCTTGGCATCCTCCCCTGTGCCCTCACTAGCCACCACAGCCTGCAAGGCTGGGACAGGTCCAGCCCCTCAGGAGACCTGCGGAAAGCCGGGGCTCGCTTGGAGGACATGGATGCTGCCTCGCTACCATTGTACCACATTGTAGAGTTTGGAGACTGAGCTTAGCAGTCACAGTGCCTGGCTTGCTTCTTTGCAAGCGGCTAATAAAATTTGGCCACAGCCCTGACGGTCCTGCATTTTTAATCTACAGCAGGCCAGGAATGTTTGTAGGTGAAAGATTTTATTAGACTATTGAGAAAAAACCCAAATATTTGGACCCACGTAATTTATCCTGGCTTGTCAAAAATCCTCTAGAATAGGGGAAAAGCTACAAATCAGACCATAGTCTTGAAGTGAGGGCTGTTGGCAATGATATTGCCACTCCGGAGGGTCAGGTCCCCAGGCAGGCACAGAGAACGTCACTGGGTGCTGTACAGCCAGAAGTGAAATCAGTTTGGAAATTTGTACCTAAAACTTGCATGCCTGTGTCTAAATCCTCAGCACAGAGACAAAGGGGTAGTCTTTAGTCTCTGGCCCCTGATGGGCTGCTGAAAGGTCTAGTTCAGTTCTTGGGCCTGCTACAAATGACTGTGTATGACCCTGGGTGAGTTCAAACCTGTCTCCAGAGCCCATGGGTCAAAGGGGTGATGGTGCTGGTCCTGCCCTGCCTGCTCAGGGCACTGGCCCTTGGAGACAGGGAAGGATCACTCACTGTGTAGCCCCAAATATGCCAGAAGTCTCTAGCTCCTAATGTCATACAGCAAGGAATAATAATTAATTCTTAAAACAGCAAACACTGCCCACTAATCAAAAGTTGAGCATTACAAGATGTTACAAGCCGTTGCTTGGAGTTTCAACATCTAAACGAGAAATGCATGATGCTTATTTAAAGAAATATTCTTCTCTCAAGTTATTCAAGCTCTGGATCTCACAGACAATTTTTAGCACCTACTGAGCCACATTTAGAGTCAGTTCAGAGTCCTGTAAAATCCTGTTGACATCAGAAGGACTGCATGAGGTTAGAAATCAGTGTAGAGGCTGGAGCATTAGTCATAGCTGGGGACATTCAAGTGCGCACAGAGCCAGCAGGGAGCCCAGGCATCACTTTGGGTAAAGCCTGCTCCCTGCAGTGGATGGGCCTTGCACCAGGCTGCCGTACCCTGGGTGAATATCCCCTAATTATGTGCCCGATTACAATGCTGAGCAAATCAGCTGTGAGCTGACACAATGTGACAGCGGTAAGTGAGACGACAATATTTCCATTCAGTTCAATTTGCCTGCGCGTAATGGAAGCAGCCCACACGACTGTGCTCTGAGCAGCACACATGCAGAACGCTAAAATTAGTCTCATCCACAATCGGCTCTGCTCCGGAGGCACCTCCGTCGAGACAAAGCCAAGACGGTGCCCACTCGATTGTGAATCAGATGCCGTGCGACCCTTCCTCGCTGCTCCGCATCGGCTCCCAGTGACGCTTTTGTGCGTCAGCTCTCCTGCCTGTCTCCAGCATCAGCAGCCTCCACTTGCTGCTCATTATTGCCGGCTGCAGGAACAGTCATGCCTGTGAAAGGCCAGACCGGGTAGGGGCGAGAGGAACGAGCGATGCAGACTGCTACAAACGGCACAAACCAGCAGGTGAGACAGGGTGTTTGAGATGAGGCAGGCAGCAGTTCCTGTGTTTCATCTGTCCAGCATCTTTGCTCACTGCTGGGTGATTCCTCTGCATGCCCACAGCTGCCAGGGCAGACATCACCCTGTGTGCCATTGCTAATACTAATAATAGTGCTCCACACCTCCACAGCACCTTCCATCCTAGGATCACAGCTGACTTTATAAACAGAATTGGTTACAGCTTCAAAACACCCCTCATCTAATTATAGATATTGTCATCTCCACCTTTATGTGTGAGGAGACAGAGCCACGGGCAGCACGGATCTGGTGTGCTTGAGAAGGCACAGCAATTACAGGGCAGTGACTGGGCTGAAACCAGTGCTGGACTTAGCCACTGGACTAACGATGTATGATGAGGGCTAGTGCAGTCGGATGCTAGAGCCTGGCTAGACAAAAATGGCACAACCCACACCATGGCTTTGGAGATGGTGGTGCAGGCTGCCCTAGGTAGACCTGGTTGATTCACATAAACCTCACCCAGCTCAGCTGCACACTCTTGCCTCTGCACAAAACAACATACTGAATTAGAAATCTTCTTGTCTGGTCTCCCACCGGGACTTGCCCCATGTGCTTCAGAGAAAGGGCCAAGATCCCCCTAAATGCCATGGAAGAACACAGATAGACCGCTGCAGGGAGCTAGGTCCCTCTCCTCTTTCCCAGTGTGGGAGAAGAGCATCCTATACCACCTACAGCTTGGACAGCAGAAGTGGAATGGTGATACGGGGAGAAGTCACGAGAGCCAAAGACAAAGAGGGTTTTGAAAAGGGAATGCAGGGGAAAAGGAAAATAAAAAAGATGAGGAGAAGAAGTGTGATAAGAGACCCTCAGAGCAGCATGAATGAATGTGGCACTGGAGACAGGGACTCTGGGCAGTGAAGAGCCAAGAGGGAAGCAAAGAGCAACATGGAAAGACCAGCAGGCCATACTAAAATTATATATACAGCTTTAAAAGTGAGGTAAAGGGGTTTGGATTTGTGAGGGAAGACTGAGAAATGGTTCAAGGAGATGAGCAGCACCTCAAGGAGGAGGGAAGGTTATTTTAGTAACAGACACAAACAATGGGAGAACTAGGCATGGGAGGGGAGAAGAGCCTCTGCTCTACTGACACCAAAGCAGCCCATACTCCCCTCCACAACAGCATCTCCCTGCAAAGGCTGAAGAAATAGCACCGTTTTAGAGGAGAGCTGAAGCACGAGTGTATTTTATGACTTGATCCAAGACATGCAGAAAGTCTGTAGCTTTCAGATCTCTTGCTTTCTAGCCCAGCACTATTTCCCCATCAGCCTGCATTTTTCTAGCCTTGCAATGCTTTGGAAAAGTCTCAGCTGAGGACTGGTAAGGAAAAGATGTAGTGGGGCCATAATTAAAAGAACTAAAAAAGCTGGTGTTAGCTGTCTGCAGAGGAGGGCGCAGCTACCAGCTGCATCACAGTTACTGTAAGTCCTTTGCCAGCTGTCACCTTCTCTTGCAGCCTCTGTTTTCCAAACATTAGGATGGAGACAATAACTGTGACCCTTCTCACAGCACTGTAATAAGTCAAAGCTCATTTCCCTCCATAGATGATGACACTCGTGTGCCTGTGTAATGGATACTTGTATATATGTCTACACAGCCCTGCTATGATCCGTGCAAAACTTCTAATCAAAACTCCTCAGACATGCGACCCAAACTGCTACCCCTTGAGAACACACTAGACTGAGGAGAAACCCACCATTAGCAGATATGAACTGATTTCCCTGGGAATGCTCAAGCATACAGCTGGGTGCCTATGTGAGCAGCCCTCCTCCTAAATAAGAGTTTCCAGACATTCTTTGCTGTAGCTCTGCAAATTTGGACTGCAGAAGCTTGACAATATTCAAATTTCTTGTTATATTTCTTTAGGCTGCTTCTTCCCAACTTGCACTCACTAGTAAAGCCCACAGACCACAGGAACTAGTCTCCTGACATCTTAACTCACATCATGAGGGAGAGCTCTCAGCCAGGGGAAGAGCTGCTTGCCCAGACCCAGACCAAACCGAAGCCCATTCAGGGGACAAGGCTGCTCAGGGATGAGCACAGGTGCTGAGCATTTCTCTCACCTCCTCCGTTCTTGCCACAGAGATATGGGAAGCGCCAGACATTGCCCAGCCCAATAGCATAGCCCACACAAGACAGCAAGAAGTCAAATCTCCCCTTCCAGGATCCTCTGTCCGGGATCTCCTTTTTCTTCTTGGTGCTAACAACCTCGAGGGTGATGGGCTTCGACTCCTCCAGGGCTGCCTGCTTCGCCTGGGAGGGAGAGCTCAGCTCCCGGGAAGTCTTGTCCATCTTGCCCATCACAGCTCAGGCGTACAGCCAGTCTTGCTCAGGGGCTGGAGGAACAGGAATGGCAGCCTGCACCTTGGCTGAGCACAGATGAAATGGGAAGCACTGGGCAAAGCTCCTGATGAGAGAGAAAGAAGGTATCATGTGTTAGTGTAGTGGACTTAGGAGAGGGACTTGCTGGGTCTGAGGTGGACTCTCTGGATAGACTGGTACACATTAGGGCAGCCTATCCATGCCTCCCTGCTTTCCTCAGAGGAAAAAAGGAGGATAATTTTGCCTTGCTCCAACAGCCACCCCTTCTGAGGAGTCGTAGTCACACAGACGGCTAGCAACAGGCTCAGATCTGGTTGTTGCCAGCACATGGCAAACCCCTCAGCTTTCATCTTATTCCATTCATCTCAACACCTGCTCTGTAAGAAAAGCTCCAGGAGCAATATGTACGCAGGGAAGTGACAGTCTGTGGGTGACCCACCACTGAGCAGTCCAGGCAGAAAAATATATCTAGCATGTCTGAGCAATGGTGGAGGAGGGCATGAGCGAGGTGCCACATCCCCCAAGGTCTGGGGCCCAAAACTGCGTGCACCAGCCACAGAGCCAGCTGAGAGATTGTGTGGCCCAGCCAGCCATGCATGACTGTAACAGCATAGCTCTCCAATGGCACCTCTGCTGCAGACATGCTCCACATTGCAATCCCATGCCCTAATCCCCTGTCATGGCAATGACACAGTTGTGATCACAGCTGTGTACCTGTACTGCCTGGCAAGGAAATCACTGATCTGCTCAGCATCTCCTTGTACACCATGTCGCATGTGGCATTGTAATCACCAGGTGTATTCAGATGGCGCTCACTAGTGACTATAGCTAGCCTGTGAACCACAGAAATCCCACTTTGGAGCCAGGACTCCAAAGTCCTGAGGATTAAATGGATGAGTCTAAAACATTAATTAATATTTCCATCGATTTTAGGCCCTAGAAAGTATATAACCAGCACACCAAAACAATTCAGATAGAAAGTGAGAACAGGTTACATTATTACACTTGTGTCTAAATGAATATTGCATTCGTGTCTTGAATACTAAGTGCAGTTCTTCCTTCTCCTTACAGAAGCTATTGCAAAGTCAGAAAAAGGCACAGAGGAGAGCTAAAGGATGCTCAAAAGTGTGGAACATCTTCCACGTGAGGAAAGGCTAAATGAACTAGGATCCATCGTCCTCTGAAAGAGGTGACTGACAGGGGCCTATAAACGTATCAAGGTCATAGAATATGAGTATTTACCATTTCTAACACAAGAACTGCAGAAGATTAAATCAAGACAGCAGGTGACAGGTTCAAAAAGAGCAAAAGATGATACTCCACAGAATGCACAGCTATGGTGTGAGACTCCCCACCCCAGAACATGCCGGATGCTAAGAGTTTGTGTGACTTCAAAAAGGAAATTAAGAGGAAAATTAATGGAAAGAAAATCCACAAGGAGCTACCACTGTGGTTCAGGAAATCCCTGAGCTGCAAGTTGTTGGAGGTTGAGAGATTCTGCCAAGGAAGTATCATTGTCCACTTTTCCTGGTTTTATCCTCTCCTCTCAGCATCTGCCCTCAGCCAGTGCAGAAGACAGGGTCTGGGACTGGCATGGCATTGACTCTCACCTGGTTCTCAGCCCATTTTATGCAGACCGGAATTTAAGCCTCCACCAGGGGTGACCAGTGCTACAATCTCCCAGAGAAGTCTCTTAACAAAAACATTCCCAGATGCACACATAAAACAACAACAACAAAAAAAACAAAACCAAAAAACCGAGTGGGTCTGTCAGGAAACAAAGCAATGCTATGCAGAGGTGCTATGCTCTAGCAGTTAAACCTGGCCTTGCTTGAGCTGCCTACTCATGGCAGCCGCATCTCCTAAGCAAACAGCACCTATTTGCCCCATGGGATGCTTGGGGGAACTCATTAACTAGGGTTTCTAAAGTGTCCTGAACAGAGATGGTCTCCCAAGCCCAGGCTCAGCACCAGTATCAGCTCCTGCTTACTACAAACTGATATTCCATGATTACAGCAGACACCAGAAGAAAGCATTGCTGGACATTCAAAGCAAAGGCTTTGGTTAACAGAGCCCCTTTCTGTCCTACACCTTGTGATAGCACTGCCACACCAGCTCCTGACTCCTCAGTAAGGCAGGGAGCAAAAAGATCATACAGAACATGTAGGAGGAAAGTAAAATAAAGACAATTTATAAATCAAAACAGAAGAAATAGCACCAAAACCCCTGGGAAGAATGCAGAGCTGGGCTAAGTCAGGATAATTAGCTATGCCTGGAGACATAACAAATTAGGCTCAGCAGAAGCCATTTTGGCTCACTTTTTTTCTGAGATCAAAAACAGTAGGTAAGCTGCTATCTTTAAAAAGTATGTATAAATCCTGCTCTCCCTGTGCTCTTTCTCCTGTTCTTGCTGCTACAGTTCTAGAGTGATACTGCAGCTAGATGATCACACCTTGTATTTCATGTACTTGGGGCAGGGTGATAGAGGAGCAGCAGAACATACTGGCAGTTTCTTCCTACCTGAGAAGTGAGGTCCTTCATCTCCAGCTCAGAAAGGCTAAGCTAGATTTATAGAGGTTTCTCCACAGTCAAGAAATAGAAAAACATCCAAGAGGACCCACTGAAGGTTCATCCCACCTACTGTCCTGTCTCCTACAGCGATGGATGATCAGGGCAGAAGGGCTCACGCATGTCCCACAGGCTGGCCATGCCATGTCCTTCCCCAGACACGCAGCTCTGACCAGCAAAAATACAGGCATCGGTTGCTTCAGGCTAAGAGTTTGAATCCTATGTTTAGACATCAGCTCACACGCTGGACAAGTGGCCCTACTGGGACAAAACGCACCAGGCCCTCCACTTATGCACATCGGTCTCCTCCAGCATGAGCGCAGGGCTTTGCCCTGTCCTGACAGCCTTGATAGAGCCAAGTCGGTTCAGCAGCTCTCTGTCATGTCACATTATTTGTTCTGAAAAGCACACGGTGCTTTAGGCAGAGCAAAACGCCCGAAGGACTCAAAATGATAATCAATAACAGCAGAGCTACAAGCTGGAGTTGGGCTCTGATTTGCAAGGACTTGAAAACAAGGTCAAAGAGTTTAAACATGACACTATAGCAGGTTTCTCATTTGGCTTCTTCTAAATACATCATATTCTGAAGCCCAGACTTTCAAAACAATCACTAAAATCTGGGGTCATAAATCCCTGGCAGTAAAGTAGTGACCTGAGTTTCACCGAGTCGTGCAGAAGGTCTGGTCTTCTGCTGTTCAAGTCAATAAAAACAACTGTACTGTCCCCAGCAGGTGCAGAGTGAGGCTGAAATGCATTCTGAAAAAAAGTCCCTCACTTCCCTTTTTTTTTTTAAGGAATTTCACTTCAAATAAGAAAACAGCCCTGAAAAAGTCTTACCTCTACTTGAAACGCTGTCACCTGAAACTGCTAACAACGGTGACCTTTTTGCTTTACCCTGCTTCAGTGTGAAATATTAACAGTCTTCTCAAATATGACAGAACCCAAAAATTTCAAGGGTATAAAATTGCCTGAAGTGAAACAGCAAAATTACCTGTGGAAACACATGTAAGAAATATTTCCGCACACCCCCACCTCTTGTTTGTCAGTGCTTTAACAGCCACACAAATCACTTCTGACCCATGCAGGTAGAGCCACAATTAGTTTAATTAAATGGCGCAGGCTGTTGTTCAGTCAATTAGACTTTTCCTTCCATCCACACCATTTTAGTGACAGCCAAGTAGCCCCAAGGCTCTTGCATCTTGTTTAGAGCTGTGACTGGCTGATCAGGGCACAGTAGACTCTCAGCTGATTTTCTGCTTGCTGCAGCAGCAGCAGAATATCAGCATCCCGCATTGGTGAAAGCTGGAGGGGCTGGGGAAAAGTCCCCCGTGGAATCCCAAGGATGCTAGTGGGACACTGGCCCCATGGAGAACCCATTGTGGGCTGGAGCATCACTGTCCTGCCCAGCTGGAACAGAGGGGCTTACAGCCCTCTCCACGTGTTGCTTAAGAGGCAGCTGCCACAGCCACCCAACCTGTCATCTCCCTTCCTCTGAAGAGAGATGACTGCTTCGTTACCAGAGAAATCAGTGCTCATAGAGGACAGGATAAGAAAATAAATCAGTCCTCCTAGGTGATGGACCTGCCAGGTGGCCTCCACCTCCATCCCCCTTTTCCACCCTCCTGCATGAGATTTGGGTTGTTGATGTCCAGGTCTAACCTGTGGCTGTTGCCCAACCTCCATCCTCCACCAGCAGCCCTGGGCAACCTGTGTCACTCCTGATAATGTAGCAGGTGAGACTGGCACCACAGCACAGCCCTATCCAGAAAAGCAGATGGGGCAAGGCAGGAATGGGCCATGTTTTGTAAACCATTAAACAAATAGAACATCCACATGAAGCCAGAGCACATTGCACGGACCCCAGCCATGATCCTGGGAGGGCTGTGGCAGTCTCTCATGGGCTAAAATAAACAGGTGAAGAACTGCTGAGCTGCTGGTGCTGGCCACAGCCTACTACATGGTCTCTTTGCCAAGTGACACCTTGATTTTTGCATTGCTCAAGCAGGAGGACTCGGATCAGCTATCGCAACAACCTCCCTGGCTCCAGATGCCCACTTGAATCTCCTCTGCTCCTCATCCCATGGGGAAAGTAGGGTCAGATCCTGCTCCTGGCTGCAGACCATGCTTCACCCACTCCATGTCTCGCTCCCTGCCTGGCAGCCTCTGAGCAGACTGCAAGCAGCTCCGTGAGTCCCCACCTGCTTCAAGACTGGGAAAGACAGACAAGTGGTTTAAATGCACCCCTTTCTCCATCTTCCCCAGTGAAACTACCGCATTAAAAAGATTAAAGGCCTATTTCTGCCCATTTTAAGTGTGCTGATTAAATTAAGAAGCATTTTCCTTTTCTTATATAGTGCAAGCTGGCCTGCTGGGATGCCAATTTCACGATTCTGGTGGTCCATACAGTTTTGCTACATTATTCTTTTGCCCTGCCTGAAGCAATGTGGACATTTTTAGCCCAGACCCATCTGTCTGTTCCCAACCCCAGTTACTTTTTGAGTTCACTGGCGAGTTTCACCTGTACTTGAAAAAGGAGCACAGCCCTCAAAGACATGCAGTTCCTTGAAAAGGAGGGAATGGAGAGAGGGAAGAAATTTCGGTTAGTTCTTTTCCCAAGGAAGAGCCGGGGGGTGACCCTGAGAGTGCCCTGCTGTGCATCATGAACCAGCCAAGGAGGAGGGAGGCAGCTCCCAGGAGGGCAGCCCAGAGACATGGGAGACAGGCAGGAGCACTGAGGATGGGAGGTGCAGGGGACTAGAGACTCAGTAAACACTGCCATAAGGGACCTATCATGAGAGGCGGAGGGACAAAGGACATTACAAAGAGAAAAGCAGGTACCATTAGTTCTGTGAGGGGAAAAAAACCAATTCACCACAATTTAATAATGAAAAAGTGAATAAAGAAAAAAAATTACAAGGAAAGAACAGAAACAAGCATGAGAATGATCCAGAGACTGCCCTGAATTGTCCAGCCGGCAGGGGAGCAATCTCTCCTCACCCTGTGTGGCAGAGGAGCAAAGGACTGGCCACTGCATGTTCCCTGTGGCCGGGAAGCTCACACCTGGGGACACAACCCATCTGTAGGGCATGGATGAGTCCAGCCTGCTCCATGCTAGCCAGCACCCACTGCTGTTGGAGTGAGACAAGCAGGTAAAGTCCCTGCACTGCCTCAAAAATCTCTACTACTGAGTTCCGCAGAAAGCACAATGGTGAAGATGGATGGGAGATGGAAGAGACAAAACACAGACCTTCCCCCTGCTCCTTCTGGGCAGGGTCACGGCAGCTACCGAGCACTGCATCAAGTCACCAAGAGTTCATTTGAACTGTGGCACCCGTGAAACTGCCTGGCACCACTCAGGCACATGTATTCAGCTCTGAGAAAGACCAGAGCCTCACCACCCAGAGGGCAACATAGTTTTCCTGCTGCAGCACAGCCAAGGCAGAGAGGAAATCTGTGTCCCACTTTCAGATGCCAAACTCTTTGTTCTCCTTCTCCATGAAAACAGAGAGATAATCATGACCCAGAGCCCCTGGGCTGCTGTGAGGCTCCACTTGTTCCTGCACTTTTTTGGGGTGCAAAATAGAGAATGGCAGATCCAGCTCCCTCAGCATGAACCACGCATGAGTGTTGTTAGCCAGCAGCCCCTTGGCTGAAGTTTTCCTTGAAACAGCCCAGAAAACGTGCTCATTACCTACCATGATCCCCTGCCACCTGGGATCAGCCTGCAACTAGCTGAGCATTATTATCTCTACTATTTCAACACTCAGAGCTTCCTTCTCGTCTCCCTACTTCTTGTGCTAAGTGCTATACAGCTGTGCACAGCAAGTTCTTCCCCTGGAGAAGAACTTGTGATATCAGGAGATAAGGCAAGTGAAGGAAAGGCTGTTGTCCCCGTGCTTCGGCTGGAGACCTGAACCACAGCCAGCTCATATCAGGGTGCAGACCCTGGCCCTCTGGGGCCAGGCACAGCCTTTACTGCCTGAGCATTTCCACAAGGGCCAGACACAGCTCTCACTTGCTATATCCCCAGCAAACAGGACCCAGCATCATGGGGAGGTCCAGCTCCAGTATAAGGACATTAGTTGTTTGTTCCTTGTGCCCCTTAAGTTTCTCCAGAAGGAAACAGATTTGCAGCTGCATGTCTTTGGCCTGACTTTTGTTCTCCTTAGCATAAAATCCTAAACTGTGGCAGAGATTGTCTTGGAGGGAGAACCAAAATTAAATATGCTGGAAGTCTCCACTGCATGCTGGCAGAACCACAGCATGGTCACCAGCAAACTGGGGAGCCTTTGGTAGCCAGGCTGTCTCTTCCTCCAAAAAGTATTTGTGGGAGCTGGGGAGCAGGGAAGAGGTAGGGAGGGAAGGGAGGGAGAGGGAGAGGGTGGAAGAATTTTGCCAGTTCTCCAGCGCCATGTAGACAAAAGAGGGATGGGGAGGACTTCACCTAGGGAGTGAGGCACCTCTTTCAGGGTCACAGCCTGCTGAGACAGATGGGACAGAAGAGCACAGACATACCTCCCTGAAACACACTGGCATCTTTACAGGTAGGGAAGTTCAGTTTCACTGCCAGAAACTGTCAGAGTTTGCAGGACCTCTGAGAAGGCGTGCCAAGAGCCTGAAATGCTGTATTTTGGGATGATCCTTAGGACTGCAGCTCACAAGACTGGGAAGGGTAGTTCCAGCTCCAGGCAGGGGCAGCTGTACTGATTCCTCTCCTATGGACATCACCTAGCCTGTCCCCAGAGTCCTCCTCACTGGAGACCCCTGCCCAGGGAAACCCGCCCAGGGTTTCACCTAAGTGCTGTTAGAGCATCTTTACTGAGCTATCATTTAAGCTCACCTCAACTCTTTCCAGCCCAAAGGCACTGTGAGAAGCTTTTTACTTTTCAGGGCCCCAACACCATTTCTGGGTGCTGCTCTCAGACCATCATCCTCCCCCTCCCTATGCCTGGCAGCACCAGTTCCCTGAATGGAAGTGAGGGGCACATGCTCTGCTTCTCCACTGCAGTAGAAACACCTTCCCCAGTGCCGGCTTTTGCTCAGGGTGAGTGGGTTCTGAGGGGGAGGCTGGCTGCTGCAGCTGTCCATTAACACCAAGGGGAATCCAGTTGGCTCTACGTGCAGGCAACAGCTGGGAAGGACACTGCCTTACCAGCAGCTGGCATTTTTCTTGACCAAGGAATCATTGTGATGGCAGTGGCAATGGCAACTTGCAGAAGGAATCTAGGCATAGCAGTGGTGCTGCTGACGGTAAAGCATAGACAATGTCTGCTCCTGCTTTGGGCAGCATGCCTGCTTCACACTGCCCCAACTGAGCATCAGGCAGGCAGGTGTGGCCCATTTGCTCACCTCTGCAGCACCTTTTGGGAAAAAGAAACCATCCTTCATCCTCCCTTGTCCACAAGGTGATGAGTCCCTCAGCCCCTACATCCAACCCGCTCAGCACCTTCGGTGGTCCTTCCCCAGGGATGCTCATGCAGGAAGGCAGCTCTTCCCCTCCACTGCTGCAACGCTCCCTTCTCCAACCTCAGCGCTCGTGTCCCCAAGACCAGATACTGTTTCCCCAGTGAACACACCTACCTCACGGTGCTGGCTAGTTGTAGGTTCCTGGAATACGCAGTGCTGCTCATGGAGACACCAGCATGGGGAGGCACATACTGACCTGCTCCTGCACACAGAGGGGAGCTATGAGCCCCTCCTGCCTCGAGGCACCTCTACCCCTGCCTCACCCCATGCAGCTCCTCATTGCTCGTATTGATGAGCTCTTAATGAGCTTTGAGCTCACGTCCAGTCAAATCAACACCCTGCATGTCGCGGGTGTGGGGCGGGGGGTACCGAGTGCCACTGGAAAAACACACGTTGCTGGGAGACAAGAGGGTCCAAGGACATGGGCAGGAGGGAGGGCAGGAGTGTGGGTAAAGGGCCTAGTGCAAAAAAATGGGGGAGGCAGTAGGTGAGTGGCTTGCATGGTGGGGTGGTGGCACCCATTTTGCTACATCGGCAGCATCCTACAAGGATGGCTGCAGCAGTACGTAAGAGGCCATGTAAAGAGGATGCAGAGGTCTGGCACGTCATGTGCAGCAGGGAGGCTGGTTCTCTGCCCATGAACCTCTCCTGCTTTCACACATCCCTGCCCAACACAGCCCTTGTTCAGGGCCAGGCTTGTAGGCCAGCACAGCCCTGCGAAGGGGGAACAGGGCAGGCAGGGCTCAGGAGGAATCATCCCAAAGGACACCATGGCATCACCAGTCAGGTGCACTATTGACTGTGGGGTCAGGCTTTTGGGGTGGAGGAAGGAAGAGGGACACTTCTCATGTGAAGTGTCAGGAACCATCCACCACCCAAGGAAAGGAGCCACATGTGAATGACCAGTTGCTTAGCATGTAAATTCTGCCATTGGCTCTAAAAGGGGTTGCATGGAGCCGTTGTTTCCCTTTTGGATTTTTTTACCTTCTGGGGACCAAGACAATTTGCATCCACTGGGAGCATGGAGAAGTCTGTCCCAGAGGCAGTGTGCAGGAGCTGTCAGCTCTGCAGACATCACCTTGTTAACAGCAGCATTTTCAGAAGTCCAGGGGAAGGAGCCCAAGTGACTTAAAGTATAATTCTACCCAGAGATCACCAGCAAAAATGACACCTTCTCACTTCTCACTCAGCTCCTCTCTTTCTGTGAAAGCAGAGCTAGGTATGCTTAAATGAGTGACAAAAGTACACTTAGTGGCTTTCGGTGCTGCAGAGACAATGTGGCTGGTGACCTGGATTCCCTCTCTGCCCCTGAGCCCACACATGAGGGCTTGCTTCACCCCAACCGTGACTCCACACCAGCTCCCTGGGTGCTCAAGTGGGCTGAGGGTCTCCTGGCAATCCCACACTTTTTATTCCTTGTTAGCAAAACTCACCTTCTTTAATGGTCCCCGTATGTCTCCTCAGAGCAGGCAATCACACCCATCACAGCTAAACCTAACACAGCTCATCTGCCAAAGCCCTTAACCCATACGGATGGGAGGGAAGACACGCTGCCTTACATCTTTGCTGAGGCTGCTGCTCATGGTCCCATTTACGTATCTGTTAATATCCTGCCAATGGCCTATGTTTAAAGATTACATTTTAGGCTAAGTGGGGACTAAAGGAGCATGGAGGAGGCAGTAAGACACCCACCAGGTTATTTTGGCCATTAAAGGAGAAAGACAGTAGTGTCAGGAGGGCTGGCAAGGCTGGCAAGAGGGAAAATGGAGAAAGAAAATTATTTTTGCTGGGTAAACTCAGGAGGGTTTGAGAGCTGAATGAGTGGATCATACACAGGCTGGAGGCATCCTGACAAGAATGCATCCTCTCTAAGCTGAATCCCTTCTGAGAGTGAGCCATGGATCTGACAGAGCACCCTGATCCCTCTCCTCTGTCAAGGAAGCCTGTGTTCTCCACACTGCTCTATGAGCTTGAGTACCTCTTATTTAGCAGCTAATAAAGTTAAAAGAGAGATAAACCACACCTGTCTCGAAAATCTTTCCTTTAGACTCTTGTCTGGGATCAAAACCAGCCAGTGAAAATGTTGTGCTGCCCTCGCTGCCTAGAAAACCTATTCTGCATTTATGCAAGTGAGCATAGCCTGCACTGGCAAGACCTGCAAGGACAAGGGGGTGTGTAGTGCAGAAAAGGGAAATCATTATTGCACATCACACCATGGAGCTCTGCTGGAATTGCTGCTAGCCAAGTCCTGCAGGAGTGAGATCAAGTCCCTGCCTGGAGAACCAAGGTTTGCAGTATTTCAGAGAGCTTCTTCACAGCTCTTGGTGAAAACAGGACTGACAGTGGTGCACTTCCCTTGTCTCCTGGGGATGTGCGCTCGCAGCCCTGGATGTGCTGGACCATGCAGGAAGCTCGGCTTTCACTCCTCTGCCAGGTTTGTCTTGCATCTGCCACAGGGCCCAAGCTGGGAAAGGGCTTTTTGAATGTAATGCTGTGTTACCAGGTCAGATTTGCTTCGGCCAAACAAACCAAATTACAGCAGGTACCTGCAGATGGTACTTTCAGTGGGGAGCCAGCAGCAAAACCCCTGGCCTCCTTTTTTCAAAAGGAAAGAGACTGTAGCTACCAAGATGTCATAACTCACTCTTTCCTGACCACATGGTGCCTGGCATTAGTCTGTCCATCATTGTTCCCTCTTGGTCTTCAATCTCTCCTCAAGCCCCATTGCTGATGTGACACCTCCTAAATTAAAAAGACAGAGAGAGACAGTAGCAGTTTTCTTGCAGGGCAGGTACAGATCTCAGGCCTGAGGGATAGCCTGTTATATGTGTTTTCACAGCTCCCCACACAGTCCTGGCTGAGGAACACCCGAGAACCACAGCAGGTCGACTGGAAACACCAATTGCCATAGGCAGACATCCACTCCTTTAATTGCAAGCACGGCAAACCATCTCCCCACCTCACGCACTGCTGGTCTGGAGAGAAAACAGGCCAGAAAGCAGCCATTTCCACAGAAGGGATAAAAACTGAATTTGCCAACAAGTGTTTACTGTGTAACATTTGTTGTGTGAGTTAGAGGCAGAAGCAGGCAGTGAGGATCGAAGGCACTGGGGAGCACGGATGTCTCTCAGCATCATTCTGAGCAACCCCTTCCTTTCCCAGAAGGAAGGAAAGTGAGAACAAGAAAACAAGAGAGTACATGGATATGTCATATTTGGCTAGAACTAGATACGGATTGGTAAGCCCAGATGAATTTGGGAACAGGTCTTAGAAGAGAAGTGGAATTTGTTAAGGGTGGGATTTGAAGCTGTTCTCTTGGTTGTTCTCTATAAACATTCAAATTTTGATTCACCAGTGTGTTCCCAGAAAATGGGAGCTTGGCAGATGCTCAGACAGATACTCTCTGGCTTGATGATTTGCATTTGAAGCGTTTGGGCTGCCACCTCCAAAGCTTCTGGTGGCTTGGGAAGTATCCAGCAAAAGAGACCAACCCCACCATATAATCTGGGTGAGTAAACACAAGTGCAAAGAGTGTTTTGTGAATAACAGCTATTGGATGTGATGACAGCAGTAAAAGCAGCCAAATAATCAGGCTAACCATCTCTTGTTTTAAAATTCATTTGCAAAAATCATTAGCACAATCATTGTAAAATAAGCAGAAGCATAATCACTCGAGAATAATTTGCAAAGAGGAATAGGGCTGCACTCACTGAAAAGAGCTGTGACTAGTGTGAGGCTGCCTGGTTCTGGCTAAGCCCACCAAGTCGACCACCTCCAAAGGGAAGCAAAGGTGGCCAGCACAGCAGGCCTGGCAGGCACTGCTGTTTTGAGCCCAGTCTATGGCATGGCCTTCTCCTCTGCAACCTCAGCAACCCTGCCAACCTGCAGTGGGGGCCAAGCTGACTTGTTGCCTTCCTCCCTGAGTATGCTCAGAGTTCAGGTCTGGTCTGACTCCTGCCCCCCAAGCCATCCTCCCCCAAACGGTAGTCAGTAGGGTATAGAGAGGGAAAATGTGTAAGACCAGGGTAGGTAAGGCAGGACAGTTCCTGTCTTCAGTCCTCCCAGCTTCCACCCACAGGTGCTATACAGGACTCCCAACCCAGGTGGGCTGGTGGGGTCTAGGGTTGCTTTGTCAGCAGTTGCTGGGCTGTTAATACCCAGTAACGTAATTACCTCCCAGCCTTGCTGGCCTCTTCTCCCCAGCAAAGCCACCAGAACCTGGGTGCCTCCTGATCTTGGGTACCTTCTGCAATCGCTCCCAGTCAAGGTGGGATGACCCAGTCCTATGGCACAGGGAGAAATCTTGCCCCACACATTTACAGTTCTCCACAGGCTGCCAGCCATGCTCCTGGGGTGACCAGCTTCTTTGAAATATCCTTCCCCTGGAAACCCATCCAATACTTGCCCCAGCCAGCACTTTTATGTACAGTTGCCTCCACCCCCCTGGTGCTAAATCTATATTTATGCCATTTGCCCCTGCAGCTGCTAGAAGCCCTTGGGAGCAATTTCATCTAGAGCTCACTTGTTTCAAACACTGGGCATTTTTAAACCACTTCCACTGCCAGCAGCACAAAAAAGCAGAACACGGAAGAGAAACAAAAAAATGTAAAAGCAATATAGTAAGAACAAAACTGAAAACAAGTACAAGTAAAGGAATTTCCACCCTGGTGGAGATTAAAGGTGACCCGCAAAAGACAAATGGATTGGGTTGGAGCACTTTCGTTCAGGGCTCGCCTATTCATTTTTTCCCCTGGAATACTCTGGAGACAGGGAGAACTAGTGAAATAATGTCACTGGAGATACTGGCAGTGAGACTTCATCAGCTGTGAAACAGCCAAGTTCTGTTAAGCTCAGTACTTTTTCTGTTGTTTGTCCTGTGCACTTCACCTTAACTCATGTGACTGAGAAACACCTGGGAGAAAAACTTCCTCTGCTAAAGATTTATCAGCACTGAGTTTTTGGTCAGCAAGTGAGACGTGAAGGACCAAGAGTCCTCCAGCACAAAATGAAGAAGATCAATCTGACAAGTCCCAAGGTGTGTTATGGGAGAAGGGGGAATATTAGGTAGAAGAGAAAGAAAAGGCCACTAAAATAAAATCCGTGCATTCAAAGAGGTCACAATAGCATTTTTTTCCCCACTCTTTGTTGAAAGAAAGAGCTTTCACCTCCAGTTTGTTCGAGTACAGTACTTATAGGTGTGTGACCAATTTTTCCCGTTGATTTAAACAAATAGGGCAACATATATGGAAGTTTCTGAGAGGAGAGAAGCACACTGCTTCACACGGGGTAGCATGCCTGTGGCTTTTGTTAACAGCTAAAGCACAGTGAAAGCTCAGCCCTCTGCACCATCACAACATCTCCATCTTGATGGCTATCTCCCCTGCCGCCGGGCTCTCCGAGTTAAACTGGGTGCTCTGTGATGCACACCTCCTGGCCAGCACACCAACAAGGGACATGAGGCCCTGGGAACCAGAAGCGAGAGCTATCACAGACACCAGCTATGGGATTTCTGCAGGGAGAAGGATTTCTTGTAGGACTTGTGTAACAGCAGGGTTACAGTACCTACCCAGGTCTTGTCTACCCATAAACAACCAGTGTTGCCCGCCTAAATCAAAACCAATTAGGCTAAATTAAATCAGAGCAGCTCACTTTGCAAGCATGATTATTCCAGTTTAAAGACCATTTGGGTGATATGTGGACATACTCATGTTGATGAAAGTGTGCCTGAGTCTGCAGGTAGTTTTGGTAAATGTAGTTAAAAAAACTGAGCATCTTTCTATCAGTGAAACTGCTTTCACAAGGGGCTATGATGATTTAGCTCTATTGCTTCTAATCCATTCAAAGCAGTGTGAAAGGTAACTCTGTGTTCAACTTAGCTCAAACTTGATCCTGATGGACTTAATATAAATTAAAATTAGTGTGAATGGAACATAAATAGAAACATCCTCACATACTTTGGAAGATTTAACTGAAATCACATACTGTGTTAAACCAACCTAACTTTAAAGTAACTGTGCCCTTAGGTCTAGTTACATCATTGGTATGGCTCTTTCAGGAGAGTGTGACTTTTTCCCCTCTATATTAAGAGGCTTATGCTGATAAAAGCTCTGAGGTAGTTGCTTTAAATCAGTGTAAGTACAATCATACTGACAGAGCTTGTGCCACTTCCAGTACAACTGTACGGCAATGCTCTCCTACAGGGAGAAGAAGCCTTATTGTGTGGCTGTGTTTGACCTCAAAAGCACAGGGGTGATAGGTGTGGAGGAAAAAGAGAACAGATTTGGGTATAAGATGCAAGCCAGGGCAAGTTAACAACAGAGGCAGTATAATCACTGCCCACCACAGGTGATCCATCATGATAACTATGAGTGCCTTGGGGACAAGAGGAGCGAGGAAGAGCAAAGGCCCAGCTTCTCTGTTAAGTGCCATGCAGGTGCAACCTCATTTATCACCACATAGGAAGGGACAGTGTCTGCACCATGAGGAAAAATATCTCCAGCCTGCAGCCTTGCTGCTGCTTGCTCATGTGATGCACATAACAAAAATGAGTCCTTGTTTGCAGCAATTGTGTTTCACTCTCCCCCAGGGATTTGCTTCTATTGATAGAATCGGAGGGTGGGAAATTGCTTTGCTGTCATTTGATGTGCTGTATGTCAGCCCATCTGAAGGACTTTGGCCAGAAAAAAAACAGAAGGTGCTGCTGACACCTCTGCCCACGGTCAGTTAGACACCCTTCCCTTCCTTCCAGAGAGGGAAGAAATTTTGGAAAGCTTAACCAAGATTACAAATTACCTCTACTTATAGTCGAGGATCAGAGGCTCACAAACTTGAAATGCCAGCAGCAATGTATATTTACTCACTGGTCTCTGTCACAACATGGACATCGGTGGTGTGATTAAGACACAAAAAATACGAAAGTGCAATTCTCCCCCAGCTGCCCTGACACACGTGCACCCCTGTGGAGATGCACATCTCAGATTACTAACTTTCTGGAAAGTTTCGTATTTCTCCTCTTTGCACAAGGCCGCACGGGAGCCCGAGGATCCAACAGTGAAGGTTTAGCTGCTGCCTTCCCTGACCGCGGGCTGTGACAGCTGCTTGGAGAGATCCTCCCCCAGAAGTAACTGCACAGGTCAGCACCCCACTGCCCTTCTAAAGTCCAACTCCGACTGCCTGGAGACCAGAGAACGGGGAAAGTGGGACTGAGCACGATCACCCCCAAACGCAAGGGAAATGCCACCCGTCTTGAACTGCAAAAGGAGCTGGGGGGAGGATCGTATTGAAAATTACATTATGTAAAATATTAGCCACCAAATAACTTTTAAAAGCTGGATCTTTTAACTGCTGGCTAGGGCAGGAAACTTGTTTCATCTCCTGTTGAAATACAAGGAAGTCACCAGACTGCCTGTAATCACTCATCCTTCTCCAGAGACCACTATCTATACCATAGCACAATAAAAGCCTCACACTCAATAAAGCATATTGTGGAAAAGTCTAGTGGCCACTGGCAAATAACAAATGAGCCTGAGCACACAGCTCTGGTCCACAGCAGCCATCCTAGACAGCTAGCAGGGTAAAGCTCCCCATCCTAGCTGTAACCCAGGCTGGGCAGGAAACTATCCTAGAGCCCACACACACAAAAAAAAAATAAAAATCAAGAGACCATTTCACAGCATGGTCTTCGCATGTCACCAAAAGCAAGACAGGATGGAGTTGCCCATAACTGGCTTTGCACAGCCAGTGAAAGCATTTCTCCCTGGGAATCCCTTTCCTTTACCACATAGCTTTCCAAGCACAGGCTTGACAAACCAGAACTGACAGCTCTGAAAATACATGTCCTCCTTTGCAGAGGCAGTCATGGGTCAGGGATTCGAAACAGAGCCAGGATCTTGCTCCAAGAGCAGAGGAGGGGGCAGGACTTATTCTGGGTTTAAAAACAAAACAAAGCAAAACAACTCCCCACCACCCCACAAAGGGCTGTTAGACACATTTTTCCTCTTCCCTTAGTCCCAGCAAGAGATTCAGGAATAAAGTCTTTGACTTTAATGCCCCAGCATTCTATATACAGTGTTTTTTCTCTAGCCAGGAGGAGCAGCACAGTATCACCATTTCACAGCTTCCCGTGGACTGCAGCTTCAAATGCATCATGTCTTGGCATGTTACTAACAATTACGGGGTGGAGAGGGGGGAGGCGGAAATATCTCCCTCCTCTCTGTACCATCCCTTCAACAGTGTGTTTACACTCTGGTGGTGTGCAGGAAGGCAGCAATTTCCCATCAGGCTCAGAGCTCTCTGAAAGTACCCACTTCCAGGGGCTGATGGAGACCTGCTAGGTATGTCGTACACACACAGCAATGTCTGAGATCTCTAACTACGCCTGCATGCTGAGGGTCTCACAGCAAAATACAGCTATGGGTGGCATTTTCCTCTGTGCCCCCAGCTGGGTGTACCTGCATCACTGAGCTTTCCCTTAAGCCTCCTGAGATTCTGTCAGTCCCATTTAAAGCATCTGGGTTAATTTCCTGATCCTGGGAATTTTGCAATTGCTTTTAATGGGGACAGCAATACCTCCTCTAACTTTATTAAAATATGCTGCTTCCTGGCAGAGGTGGGATGCTATCATCAGTTTATACAAAGCAACAGAGAAACCAGTTCATGCAGTATTTATTTTCAATAACACAACCCCATGTTTGTACTCAAACCTGAAAAGTGATTGATTTCTATTCAGGATTTTTGCAGTGTTATCCAACTACCTCAGAAAAAGGAGTGAACACATCTCCACGACTTCTCTGGCAGCACACTACCTTACATCTGAAAGGTGTGGCAGCAGGAGCAAAGGGGTTAAATGTCCTACAAAGGGTTGTACAAGAAACATATGCTAATGCCTAGGATTGGCAAGTCTCAGTCCTTTAACTTTCCTTTCTGTTGCTCGGAGAAGGCAGGTTTCCTTCTCAAAACCAATACCATTTTGACCATAGGTAGTGCCAAGGCAGCTGGAGCCCATGCCTGAAATGAAACCTCACATGCATGTGGCCCTGCTGCAACTCTGAGCCTGGGAAGGGAGCCACAGAGCAAGCGCCCGGTGGACACTCAGCATCCCCTCTGGGCCAGTGATTCCTCCAGCTGATCAGGCTGCGCCACCCTGGCACTGCTGCTCCTTGGTGGCAGCCACTGGCTTTTGCTCTGTCTGCATATGGAGCCCCGCTGCAGGGCAGTGCTCCCCCCACCAAACGCAATGAGCAACACTACTGGGAGGGAGAGGAAAAACCACCAAAATACTTACCATAAGGCCTGACTGCAAGCCTCTGGACGTTAAGCTCTTCTCACAACTATGACTGCATCATTACATACAGCTCTTTAAAAAATAAAATAAATGGTATCTTATGCAGTGCTGCAGTCCTTTGCAAGGAGCAAAAATGAGGTCTGCCAGCTATCTCTGCCTTTTACAGTAAATCATCCCACACCAAATGGTAATGTCCCAGAGAGGTACAAATTTCGATACATGACTTTAATTGTTCATTTCACCAACAACTTATAGTTTTTAGTTTTTAAAGGAAAGGAAATTAAATGGAGAAAAGATTGCCCTATGCTAATTCACCAGTTAAACTCACGGGAAACTGCAAAAGATAAGGTTCCCATAGCAATTGGAATAGGTACTGCACTGCACAGATGAGGCCTGATTTTCTCACTTACTTTCAGTGCTGGTGGTTTATCTCCACACAGCACAGGGAAAAGCAATTACTTGGAATGAGGAACAAGGGAAAGGAGCCAGTGGTATCTCTGATTCTTTTTAATGGCCATTCTCTGGCGGGGTTTGATGCACCGCTATTGCAACACAGCTGTGCACCGGTATGTACGGCCTTGACCACGCATAGCTCCTGCAGGGGTCCTGCCACTGTTTTTTCCTGTGGTTTTAACTGTGAAATTCTGATAGGCATTCAAGCAGGTTTGGGCAGGGAGTTTTACAGCCTCAGCCTCCACAGGACAGAGCTATGTAGCACCACACTAAATGCCATATCTGAGCGCACTGCCGCCCCGCCATCCCCTCACATTCATGACTACCCTGGCAGCAAGAGACCTTTAACTCAACACAATCTACTTCTAATGAATCCATCTTACCTATTAATTATCATTTTATCTTGCCTGAGCTTACGATTATTGCACCTGATTATGTCTTCCTTATCCCCCAAGCAGTCATCTGCAGCAAAGGCAATGGAGTGAAATCCTTCTCCCACACTCACTGCAAAGCTACTCTGCAGCACAGAACCAGGCCCACCAACTCGTTCATTAATTCCTCTACAAAATGCCCCAGCAGTCCAGTTAAATTTGTGGGCGTGCAGTCCCCAGGGCCTCATTTCTCCCTGCTGTGCTGCAGCTCATTTTTTTACCAACTGCTCTCGGACTTTTCCTGCACTCCATGAATTTTCTGAAAGAACTGTCAAATATTCAGCTGTTTCACTCTCGGATGCATTTTCAATGGGCCGTGTAGCTTTGACCATGAGCAAGTCCCCTAGATAGTTATTCCTCACCCCTTTTCCATCCTAAGACTGCCTTGAGATCCACCATCAGCTATGATTGCATTGAGCACCCTGTCATTCTCTTCCCTTTCAGTGACAACTGAAGCCGTAACTACTAACACTGCAGCCACCTTTTATCATTGCCTATGATATGCTCCTGTCTTCCTTTCCCTCATATGTAGGTGACCTAGCAATGCATTTTGCTTTGTCATCCTCCTGCTTCTTAGGTACTTCTGAACCAACTTACTTATTCCCTGTGCTAACACCCCATCATTCTGTGCCTTTGCATCCCTAACTTTGCTCCCGCACACCTTTATTCTCTGCTCTCTCTCACCACTGTGGTTTCCTTTCCTCCTTCAAATACTCTCTCTTTTTTTTCTTTTCTTTTTTTTGTTAATACATTGGTTTTCTCTTCCCCACCACTGTCAGTACTGGAGGATGCTTCTGACAAAAACATGTTGCTCTCTCCCCAGCTGTGACGGGGAGAGTTGTCCCCAAGGAGTCAAAAGAAATGCTGTCCCTGGTGGGTGCAACCAGCTGGCTGGAAGGAGAGGGTGTCCTGTGTCACAGATGCTTCTGTCTCAGATGTGAAGGAGAGAAGGGAAGAGCCCAGGAGAGGAAAGAAATCACTTTGGGAAGGAGAGAGCAAATCAGTTTGGGGTATGGAGGAGACATCCCCAGTGCCTTAGAAGTGGGTTTCTCTCTCGGTGATGCTGAGCACCTCCTGGACCAGAGGGGACCATCCCTTGTGCTTCAGTTCGGGCAGATGCACCACGTGCTTCTTTGGCTGTGGTAGATCCTCCGCTGGGGAAATCAGCTGTGCCAGCCGCTGCAGAGAGGAAGTCTCTGTTAATTAAGCTGATAAACAAACTGACACCCAATAGTGATTCACAACCATTGCTGCGGGCAAAGGTATCTAGAGAGCTAATGCTCCCAGCTCCCTGCACCTCTCCCACTGAATGGCTGTAGAAGGGAGAAGAAGGAGAGCAGGCACACTTCAACTGCTCTCCATGGCAATTACCCCACCTCTGGGCTCAAACCCGAGCTGTGGACTGACAACCCAATATGGAGGGCTCCTCACAGATGTGTCTCTGAGAGAAAGCACGTTAGCGATTAGCCCCACAAACATTTTCTGTGGCCATGGAAAAAACACTGTAAAGGCCTTTTTTTTTTTTTTTCTCCCCTATGCCAAGTAGCCGTGCTTTCCATTGACTTCGGTGAAAGCGGTGGAGCCTTCCAAATGGTCTGACCATCAGAAAGCACTGAGCATCTCCTGCTATGGTCCAAAAGAGGATTAATTGCAATGCTTCCACTCCTTGTGAAGTGCTTGACAGAATCCCAGGTTTTGCTCATTTATTCAAAATATTTTTGCCTCATAATTTCTGGAATTGGCCTTGGCCTGCAGCTGCTCTGTGAGCTGTTCATTGTGAGTTTTCAGTCTTCGGAACTTGAACTGTCTTAATCAGACACATTAGTAAACAAAATTTGTGTTTCCTAGTCAGTCAACTGTAACAAGAGGAATCAGTTCTTCACAGTGACTGATTGTAATTACCAATTACAAACTTGCTTTCAGTGAATGGTTTGCAATATTCAGTTGAAAGGCACTGTTCCTGGAAGCATCTGTGTCAGGAAATTAATTCACTACATTTCTGGGATGTGACTGGAAAAAAGGAACAGGTTTATTTTGAGAAAACCTGTTTTCAAAGCAGGAGCAACTATTCCAGGAGGTATCATGTGGATGGCTTTGATTCTCCCCTGAATCAACCCATGCTTAGCAGCTGATTCTTTTCTACATGCCAAAACCACATCCTTGGAAGTGTCTTCATACTAACATAACTGAGAAGTCCCTGGAAATTATGACTAATATTATCTAAACCACGGTGAATGGCAAAACCCTCGATCTGAAATTGGCCAAACCAATTCCTTGAGTATGCTGTAAAGTAAGCATTAACACTACTCACAGCATCATTTCAGTCCAAAGGTTCAAAGCACTTTGAAACAGGTGAGAAATATTGCTGGTTTAGCAGGCACAACATTCGGGCAGATACTTCGCTGACAGCTCCAAGTTCTCATTTAGACATATGAAGGCTCTGAGCTGTGGGGAGCCAGCCATGTTGCCAGCCACCCAATCAAACTCTTCAAACCAGCCACAGGAAAGGATATGCATTACCACTAAATGGCCTTGAGCACAGGAGAGGGCTGCAAGAGGCAGGACTCAAGGTCTGAACTTGGAGCAAATCATATCACAGCACCTTGGCACAAGATTCACCTGGAGTTCCTTGTGTTGGGAGGTGTACAGCTCCCAGCTCCCATCCAACCTTGTCATCTCTTTGTGGCCACCAATGGCAACCAGGAGGCCCAAGGGCCAAAGGCAGCTAAAAAGAAGCTATTTCATCGCATTGTACCTCTCCTCCACCTCCTTGCTTCCGTGGCTTATGTCCCTCTCACTGTGTCACTGAGGACTTTAATCGTTACCATTCCTGTCTGGGCATTGCATCGTATCTGGGATGGGCATTAGCCAGCTATGCCACAACTCCTGCCACTCCCTAATAAGTCACATCTCCCAGCCAGCAAATAAGATGCCCCATGGACACAGATTCACCTTCCTAAGGCAGTGGAGCCAACAAGGACATCCTGCACCCAGCCTGTCCCTGTCTGTGTTGGCAGTGCAGGTTCCTCCTCCCCATGGCCCCAGAATGTGACTGTCACACCTACACCACAGCCACAGGGATGCTCCTGTCTGCTGTTCACCTGCACCCCACTCCAGCTGCAGATGAACCTACAGTCAGTGAGGATGAGGAAGGACTAGAAGAGAAATTGCACAGAAATTTATATGCACTGTACATCACTCAGGTCTTTCTTCATGGTTCAGGTGGGGTGTCATCTCTATGACACCATATTCTCACACATGCTTCTTCCTAGGACAAAGTGTCTGCAGTGAAAGAAGACAGGCTTGGGAATGGCACAGGGTAGACATTTACAACTCTATGAGCATGTCCTCTTCAATAGCCACATGCCATTTCTTCAGAGAAAATAACATGGTCCTGACTCAGGACTAAAAAGGGAAGAAGGGCAAGGGACAACAAGTAAAAGCAAAACAGATCTTGGTTTTGAACTTGGTTTGCACTGGCACTAGTCAGTAACAAAAGAGAAGGCAAAGGTGGTGGCATGCCATCTGTACTTACATGGCCAGCAGGACCATCTGAACCATAAACCAAACCAATTAGCCTGTGGCCTTTGGTAGCCCACAGTGAAGAGTTCCTCTGTCATCCAACAGATCCAGCTTCAGACACTCTGCATATGTCTACATATTCCACTGAGCATGGTGGTGCAACGTCTCATGCGAGACTCTGGACATTTGATGATCACCTTAGAATCTGTGCTGAGACTCTCCAAGCCCTCCAAATTACCAGCAAGAGCTACAGGGTATTCTGGGGAAGGGCCACTCTTACCCCCCCTTGCCTTCTCAGAGGAGAAATGTGCCATGTACATCTTCCCTGGGGACCTTCCCATCAACTGCCCAGGGGAAGCAGCAGCAAACTGCCCAGTGACCACAATCTCAGTACCTGCTTCAGGGGTCCTTTGGTTTTCAGGAGGATGAAGATGGCGTAGAAAGGAATGCAGACCATGGAGGAAAGTGCCATCAGCCAGCCCACTACATAGCCCCAGAGCGGGTAGACATAGGAATTGTTGTATTTCAAGGGTGTGTACTTGATCAGGGAAAACAGGAAGACAGCCTGAGGAGCAGAAAACATAGACACAACCAGAGCAAAGTGAGCATCAATGCTAGGCAGCCTGGCCACCCTGCAAGCACCAGCTGGGTGGCAATGAGTGTGATGTCTTGCATGAGCTAGCATGGACCTTGCTAGCTGCAGTGAGGGAGAGCTTGGTGCATGCTGACCACACAAGGAGTTATCTCAGAGCTAGGGCCAGGCTTCTCTGCAATGTAAAGCCTTCAGGGTTCTTAAGGGTTCACCCTAAAAAGTTGGAAAGTTGGCAACATTGAGACAGGCATTTATTCCTATCAAAGTCAAGAATTGTTGTCCATGGCAGAAGCCCTCCAGAAGTACCACACAGGCACAGATTTACCCCCCTTGGGGCTCTCCAGCCACAGAGCTCTCAGATGACTTGGGCTGCATCAGGCTTGCTTTGAAAATTTCCCTGATACTCCACTCCTGCTGGAGCTCAAGGACAAAGGACTAGAAATCTTTGGTAAGCTGTAGCTATAGATCCCATCTGTGTTCCCACTGAGGTCAAAGAAAACAACTCTCAACATCAGATGTAGGAGCAGTATTTGGCTTAGAAATCATGTAAAAGTCAGTGGAGCAAGACTGGACATACACTCAAAACAGGCAAGAACTTGTCTGTCTTAGGGTATATTTTCTTTAAACACACTTGTCACAGAAGTTTTAAAAGAGATTTAATAACATAGAAAGCAAATGGTTGTGGAAAGATATTTCTGAACCACAGGAGGCCACAGGAACACAGGTTGAAGCTAGTTCAGAACAGGGTAACTCTCACTGGTCTTCTATTCAAAAGTAATTTGACCAAACTTCTCCAGACTTTGAGGATATATTTCCCTTTGCCTTTACAGTAAACAAGTGGCTTTTCAGGCTCAGTTAATTTTCCAGGCAAAAGGTAAGGCTTTACAAAGCAAATAAATTGCTGCCTCAGCTATAGACAAGCTTCTGTGTCTCTATAGCAGTTTGAAAAAATTACAGCAGCACCTTGAATACAAATCAACATTTTCTCCTGAGAATCCACGGACCCAGAATAATATGCCATGTTGTCATAATTTTACTTACCAAGCACAGACTGGGAGTGAACACCACCCAGCATATCTTGATCAAAGGCCATGGCCGGAAACCAATCATGTCCTCAATGTTGTCGTAGAAGCGGTTGGCACCTTGGCCGCCAGGCAGCACAGAGACAAAGTCAGAGGTCAGATCATTGTTGTTTCCTTCAACAACTATTCATATCAGATCCCAACTTTCTTTATCCTCCGTGTTTGCTCCTGGCAAAAATGTGGCTATCCTAATAATATAGCAGCAGGTAATGGGCATTTCTGGCATTGAAAATGCCCATCTGTGGCTAAATACAGATGGAGGTTTTTAATTTCAGCCATAATTTATCAGAAAGCTTGACATAGAAGAAATGCCCTGTCCCTCAGACAGCAGCAGCTGTAAGTGAGAGGATACAAGCCATGTGCCACTAAAACCTGCTAAGGACTGGCACAAGGCAAGGAGGGGTGCCCAGTTTATAGACTGGCAAGGGAAAGCTCTTGCAGGTTGAGAACATGGGATTGTGTGAGCCCATAGTGCTGAAATGAACAAAGAGAGTGGGGGACATCAAACAAAACCCTCTCTTTGTAACCAGATCGTCACACCAGGGCAGTCACATCAAGAATCCTCATCGAGCTGGGCATTTCCCCTGTCATCAAGAGCCTGATTTCCACCAAATATTTTGGGTTTGGCATAAACCCAGAAGACCTGGCAATCTAAACTCTGCTGGAAACAAAATCTTCCATCTGTAAGAGCTGCTGTACTCTCCGATGAGAGTTGGCCTGTGGGTGCTTAATCTCCTCCTCCTCTCATTAGTTCCACTTACTAGAATATGTTGTTCACAGTATGCAGGACCCACCTGAACCTCATGGTGCACCAGAGTGGGATATACCTATGAAAAGCATCTAAAAGTGCTGCCACTTGCCAGACTCTATTCATTGACTCTTCCCAACCCAAAGCACAAAGAGGAAATATATGCAATGGTATACAGGGGAGACTGTGTAATGCAGATGGACTTCAGCAGATCTTGTAGTAAGCTCTAAGACGTCTTCAAGGAACAAGAGCCTAATGTTGGCCAAGAAGAATCAAAAAGTCATTCATAAGATGCCCTAACGTCTTCCTAACTGGAGCTAACAGAAGTACTGTATCAGACAGCCTCAGGTAAAATAGAGTATCAATGTTAGACAAAAAAAAAAAAAAAGAGTTGTCCATAGAAAAGGTTACCAATTAAGCACCTCTGTGATGAAATATTACCATACGTGTCTTATCAAAGTTTAACCATAGTGCTTAGATGATAAAGAAGGGTTCTGCCTTTAGGGATGTTCATTCTACTGTGAACTCAAGGTCATGCCAGAATTCCCACCTGGCAAGCATGACGAGACCTTGCTTCTTTGCATCTTAACACCAAAAGGCTGGGCCAGGCAAAATATAAGCCTAGAGGACTGGCCATACTTGCAAGTGTTTAGTGAGTTTTATTTTGGTATTTTGTTTTATGGGGTTTATGTCTTAGAATTAAACTTGTTTCCTTTAAATATACGAAATCTACAAAAGCACATTATATGTGCTTTTCTTTTTTTATAATTCTTTGCACTATTTTCTATATCCTACGCCTAATATTTTCAGGAAAGATCTTTTAAATCCAGCTTTTTGAAGTATTTAGGCTGGAGAGGGCAGATTCTTTGAACACCTTCTGGTTCCCATCTTGAGTTGGCAAGTTAACAAGTAGCCTCAAGCAAAGACATCAAGCTGTGGCATATCCAGGGACAGGCAGCCTTGTGTGGGAGCCCAGCCTACACCAAAGAACAGAACCCTAAAACTTCCAAGCTGTAAATATCATGAGGCTTCAGACAGCATTTCTGAAAATATACTGGGCATGAAAGGGAGGTGGTATAAAAAATGCGTTTTGCCAAGAAGCAAAAATCTTCCACAAGCTGAAAAAAAAGGAGAGATAAATGATACAACTTGCAGTTTAGAATATCAGCATAGCACAGTCTCTTATAGCATACAGTGTTTCCACAGAAATACACCGTGATGTCAGACATATGACAGGTAAATTCATTTGTAATTCAACTTCGTGGAAGCCAAGTTGCACTGCAAATTTGGATCTAGGATCTAGTGGAAGAGACATAGCAATTAAAGAAATACAAATATGCCAGACAAAGAGAAAGACACAACAGACATTCATCCTCCACCAAGAAAACAACCAAAATTTATGTTGGTGGTCATGGTGTGCCTCCACCTGTCCTTCTCCCTATTCTCTGTAGTACAACCATCAGGTCCTGCATTTCCACAGCCACCATGGCAGCCAGTAGGTGATGTGGTGAAACACAATGGGGACTGACATGAAAGTTCTCAGAGAGTATATGAACAGGAGGTTTTACATGTTCTACGTTTTGTGGGCAGATGAAAAATTAATCAAGCTTAGGAAGTCATCAGTTCAATCACTCAACATTGGCTTTTTGAGCAAATTAGAAGCTGGAGGATACATGCAGTCCCTCTTCCTTCCCAGCATATTAGAAGGATTAGATAAAGCTCCTGCAGAGAAAACCATGAAGATTTCCCCAAAGAGATTTTAGCTGGAACGAACAAAGATCATGGAATTTTCAGAATTGGAGGGACCTCTAGAGATCATGGAGTCCAACTCACCCGCTTTAAAGCAGGATCCCCTAGAGCACATCACTCAGGACTGCATCCAGGTGAGTCTTGAAAATCTCCAGAGAAGGAGACTCCACAACCTCTCTGGACAGCCTGTGCCAGTGCTCTGGCACCCTCACCCAAAAGAAGTTCTTTCTCATATTTAAATGGAACCTCCTATGTTCCAGCTTGTGCCCATTACCCCTCGTCCTGTCACTGGGAATCACTGAAAAGAGTCTGGCTCCATCCTCCCTCAACCCACCCTTTAGGTATTTATAAACATTAATTAAATCACCCCTCAGCCTTCTCTTCTCCATGCTGAAGAGTCCCAGCTCTCTCAGCCTTTCCTTACAGGGGAGATGCTCCAATCCCCCAAGCATCCTCGTTGCCCTCCGCTGGACTCTTTCCAGTAGGTCCCTGTCTCTCTTCAGCTGAGGAGCCCAGAACTGGACTCAGTATTCCAGTTGCAGCCTCAAAAGCGCAGAGTAGAGGGGGAGAGTGACCTCCCTCAACCTACTGGCCACACACTTCCCTGTGCAGCCCACGGTGGCATTGGCTTTCTTGGCAGCAAGGGCACATTGCCAGCTCATGGATAATTTACTGTCTGCCAGGACTCCCAGATCCTTCTCCTCAGAACTGATTTCCAGGAGGTCCCCCCCTAACCTACCCTGGTGCCTGGCATTCTTCTTCCCTAGGTGCAGCACCCTACACTTGCCCTTATTGAACCTCATGAGGTTCTTCTCTGTCCAGCTCTCCAGCCTGTCCAGGTCACACTGGATGGCAGCACAGCCCTCTGGAGTGTCACCACCCCTCCCAGCTTGGTATCATCAGCGAACTTGCTGAGGATACACTCTGTCCCCTTGTCCAGGTCACTGATGAATATGTTGAACAAGACCGGACTGAGTATTGACCCCTGGGGGACACCACTGGTTACAGGCCTCCAACTTGACTCTGCTCCATTGATCACAACCTTCTGTGATCTGTCACACAGCCAGCTCTTGATCCACCTCACCATCCCCTCGTCTAACCCACACTTCCTGAGTTCTCTAATGAGGATGTTATGGGAGACGGTGTCAAAAGCCTTGCTGAAGTCAGGGTAGATGACATCTGCTGCCCTCCCCTCATCCAGCCAATCAGTTATAACATCATAGAAGGCTATGAGATTGGTCAAGCAGGATTTACCCTTGGTAAATCCATGTTGGCCACTCCCAATAACTTCCTGTTCTACAACATGTTTGGAGATGACATCCAGAACAAGTCGCTCCATCACCTTCCCAGGGATGGAAGTGAGACTAACTGGCCTGTTGTTCCCTGAGTCCTCCTTCTTGCCCTTTTTGTAGACGGGAGTGATGTTGGCCTTCCTCCAGTCTTCAGGCACCTCTCCTGTTCTCCATGACCTTTCGAAGATGATGGAGAGTAGCCCAGCAATAACATCTGCCAGCTCTCTCAGCACTCACGGTTGCATCCCATCAGGGCCCATGGACATGGATGTCCAGTTTGGCCAAGTGGTCTCTAATGCTGTCTTCCTCTAATGATGGAGTCTTCTTCTCTCCAGACCTTCCCTCTTGCCTCCAGGATTTGGGATTCAAGAGGGACTGCTTTAGTAGTGAAGACCGAGGCAAAGAAGGTATTCAGTACCTCTGTCTTTTCTGTGTCTTCCACCACAAGGAGCGCCCACCTCATTCATCAGTGGGCCAACATTTTCCCTAGTCTTCCTTTTTCTGTTGAGACACTGGAAGAACCTCTTCTTATTACCTTTAACCATAGTGGCCAAGTTGAGTTCCGCTTGAGCTTTGGCCCTTCTAATTTTCCCTCTGCATAACTTCACTACAACTTGGTACTCCTCGTAAGTTGACAACCCCCTCTTCCAAAGGCCATAGACTTTTCTTTTGTTCCTGAAGTCCAGCCAAAGCTCTCTATTTAGCATGGTCTTCTTCCCCTCCAGCTCATTTTTTGGTACCTGGGGATGGCCTTCTCCTGTGCTTTTAAGAGTTCCTCCTTGAAGTATGACCAGCCATCCTAGGCACCTTTGACTTTCAGGACTGCCTCCCAAAGAACACTCTCAATCATGCTCCTAAGCAGGCCAAAGCCTGCCCTTTGGAAGTCCAGGGTGGCAGTTCTGTTGGCTCCCCATCTTGTTTCTCCAATAATTGAAAACTCTAGCATTTCATGGTCACCCTGCCCAAGACGACCTCCAGCCTTTACATCCCCCACAAGACCTCTCTGTTAACAAGCAGCAGGTCCAGTAGGGTGCTGTCCCTAGTTGGCTCCCTTACCAGCTGTGTTAGGAAGTTGCCTTCCACACACTCTAGGAACCTCCGCGACTGATCTCTCTCTGCCATGTTAGATTTCCAGCAGACATCTGGGAGGTTGAAGTCCCCCACGAGAACAAGATTGAGCGATTGTGAGATCTCTGCCACTTGCTTATAGAATATTTCGTCAGCCTCTCCATCCTGGCTGGGGGGTCTATATCAGACTCCCACCAAGATGTCTGCTTTATTGGCCTTCCCCTTGAGTCTTACCCAAAAACACTCCACACCACCTTTCACATTTTTAAGTTCAAGGCAATTAATTTTGTCTCTAACATAGAGGGCCACCCCACCACCTCTTCTTCCTTGCTGATCCCTTCTGAAAGTTGGTAGCCATCAATCGCAGCACTCCAGTTGTGCGAGTCTTCACACCATGTTTCTCTGATGGCAACTAAATCAGTTTTCCTGCTGCACCATGGCCTCCAGCTCCTCCTGTTTGTTGCCCATGCTGCGCACATTTGTGTAGATGCACTTCAGCTGGGCTAATTGTCCCACCACTTGTTTGCTATTATCTCCAATATCCCAAGACATGGAAGAATGGTATGCAGTCACAGGGCAGTTATCCATGCATGCTGGTACCACTTCTCTTGTGCTGGCCAATCCCATGCACCTTCAAAACTGTTGCATGATTTTCTGACAATTTTATTTTGCTACATAAAATCACGGGAATAAACTTCACATGAACCCAACCAGAGATTTGCTTACATCCCTATGTCTTGTCCTCATGGAGCCCTCTCATTCTATGTAGCTTATAGCAACTGCAAGTGAAACCCAAACTGAAATGGGGTTTTAAAATTTATTTTTAAAATATCCAGAAATGGTGAGTTTCTCAGAACTGCTAGTTTGGAATCTGTGAAAAAGCCTTCCCTTTTAAATCTTTTCTCCCAAGCTGCATTTATTCACATTCATCACTACCAAATGTCATCCACAGGATTTCAATAAGTGATGACCCTGGCTCTATGCCATAGTGCTAAGCTTGCATCTGCACCCTCTCCGTCTCAAACCTGCAGCATCAAGACCTGTGCCAAACCTGTGCAAAATGCCAACACCAGAGGCCTTGTGGCACTGAAACAACTGCGCGCCTTTTGGGTATCAGGTGCACAGAGCAGGCCTCTTCTGGTCCAGAAATAAGCGTGTAAGATAGCCAGTGCATCCAAGAAGATAAAGCACTCACAGCCAGAGCAAGCCTGACAGGCAGGATCCAGGCAGGAGGCGGTTGCTGTTTCTGGTAGCCACACTGCATGTAAGCAAGAGAGTGAAAGAAAGATTTATACCAGCACAACACGGGTTCTACCTGGGGCCATCCACAGGTGCCCGCTGGCATCAGTTTGCTTTAGCTTTGTAAACAGTACTAATGGTTTCAGCCCCAGCTCTCCTGCAGTGATGGAGGCACTCACTTTCTGCTAGCTAATCCTAACGTGCATGCTGTGACTGCCTGGAAAACATCCTCCCTGCAGCACATTTTGGTGGCATCATGGTGTGAATCCCAGTGCTCAAAACCCATGCCTGCTTATTTGAGGGCTTCTTGTCCCAAAGTGGGAGGGGGAGAGAAGGAGGGAAAAAAACCCAAACCAAATCTAAACCCCTCCAGAACTCCCCTCTAGTGAATGTGATCATCAGGTCCGATGGCACGCAATCCTTTCACAGGCAGAGAGCAGTATGCAAGGAAATCCTCCCATCTCTGTGAGAGCAGCTGCCTGGCAGCAGAGGGAAGCTGCCAAGTGGTGGGTGGTTGGCGTATGTGCTGGGAGAGGGGAAACTCAGAACGCATATTTGTGTTAACAAAAATGCTGTAATTCTTCACAGTGTAAGCAAGAGGCTCAGTCCTGCCAATTCTGAGGCTGGGAAAAAAACCACATTAATTGGCACCAGGCACATTTTTTTCACTCAGTTGCCTCACCTTGGCAACTGACTACATTTTGGACCAGAATCAGCACAATGGATGCAAAGTAGAACATCAAGAGGGTAAAATTCTGCTGTGTGGAGTGGTTCAAGTGAATCCATGGCGGTGAGGGAAAGGGCCATTTCTCAGTTCACAGCTGCTCCATCCCCCTTCAAGTCAAGGAAAAGAGGGTGACTCCTCACACAACACATGACCAAGCCATGGAGCTTCCTTACTGCAGCCTTTTGCAGATGATAAATGCTTACTTGAGCCAACTGGAAATATTAAGAGAAGATAAATAAATAGATCTTACTTCTGGCTCTAGAAATCCCTGGGCAACAAACTGAATGTTGCCTATGGCTCCAGTACCCCCAGTGCAAGAAAGACGTGGACCTGTTGGAGTGGCTCCAGAGAAGGGCCATGGAAACAATCAGAGGGCTGGAACACCTCTCCTTTGAAGAAAGGCTGAGAGAATTGGGGGTTTTCAGCCTGGAGGAGAGAAGACTCCAGGGAGATCTTGTTATGGCCTTTCAATATGTAAAGGGGGCTTGTAAGAAAAAAAGAGACACTTTTTACTGAGGCTTATACTGATAGGACAAGGGATAACAGTTTTTAACTGAGAGTCGATTTAGATTTGAAATAAGGAATAAATTTCTTACTATGAGGGTGCTGAGATCCTGGAACAGGTTGCCCAAGGAAGTTGTGGGTGACCCCTCCCTGGAAGTGTTCAAGGCCAGGTTGGTGGGACTTTGAGCAACCTGATCTAGTGAAAGATGTCCCTGCCCATGACAGGGGCTGGACTAGATAACCTTTAAAGGTCCCTTCCCACCCAAACCATTTTATGGTTCTATAAGAAGTCGTTAGAAGCTGGAATATTATTCAGAGAAAGTATAATTGCTAACTTCTCTGCTATCATACTCCTTCCTGAGCATCTACTCCTGGCCACCGAAAGAGACACAACATGATGCTCATGCCTATCATCTTTTCCTTAGGATGGCCACATTGCATGGCATAGCTAGGAACCAGCAGATGTGTGATTGTAGGATGTTGAGGGTCTGGTCTGAGCTGACATCTGTACTATAGCTTTACATGTTCCTTACAGGTACTGAGCTCCTGTAGGAGACAGAGAACAGCTGCTCTGCATCACACGCAACTAGACCCTTTGCCTGAAAACCACTAGCCTCAACACAAGCTTCAGGGAGATGAACTGCAACCTGTGTGCTCAGGCACCATTCAGCAGGAAAGAGATCTCCTGTAGGACATCACAGGATACTCTACTTACTGCACAGACTAACAAGCAGTTGGTTTCCTTCTGACAGTTCATGGAGCTCAGTTCAATCCTGCTCCTGAGTAGTTCAGTTACAGACTTCACTGAGAGCCAAAGCAGTTCCTCCCTTTTCTTTTAGGAGTGCCATCACAGCCCATGTCACCAGGAAGTGAGTATCTCCGCAGAAGTGACACACAGCGAGTCTGCATCCCAGCATTTTGTGTTAAATTAACTGACAGAACTAAACTAAAGGCACAATGTAAGGAAACAGTAACAGAGACCAAAGAACAGCAATCACTCCTCTATAGCTGATTTTCTAATTCAAAGGGCAGAAGGGAAGAACAGCAAGGTAGTTCAACATGAGGAACGTTCAGAGAGGGGAAAAACCATTCCTACTCGAAATGTGCAGCAATTAAGAAACGTTGCGAGGAAGCACAGTGGAAACCAGTAGACAAAGAGGATAATTATAGCATTTCAATGCCTCCTAGGGATCTTTTCTATCCACTCTCACTTGTCAACCCCCCATCCTTGCCATGAGAAAGAGCAACTCAGGTTTTTGTCTTCCACTTACCATACACCCATCCTACACAGATGACTTCAAAAATGGCCAGGAAAAGCAGGCACATGCCGCTGGCAGCATAGTAGTCAAAGAGCTGGAAGATGTACATCCCACCCTGTTGAAGAGGTAGAAAAGAGAGAGTCATGGCAGGACCATTCCCATGTGAAGGAAAAATGACTAAGGCAAGCAGAAGCATGGCAGCAGAAACACTGCACCTAGAGCAGGCAGAAGGAGAAAAGCCTTCTCTTGGGGCTACCCTCACTCTGTCGCAAAAAAGACAGTCAGGTCTGGTGGCAGGAGAGCATTTCATGCCCATTTTATGATACTGCTGGGCTAGGCTGGTTTCTGTGTCCATAGGACCAGGAGCCAGTTTTGTTTGTTTTAAATCAGTTAGCAAGTTTCCAGCATCATTTCAAAATACCATGTAGCAGTGCAGAACTTTGCACCCAAGAAAATGGCATCCTGATTAACAGGACATTTGGATACCTCATTTTAACTGCATCCATCTTTATGTATTGCTCAAGGTCCAAGCCCTGCAATGGCAGTGGCATGTGGCTTCCCTGCTGCCTCTGCCTTCAAGCTGAGCCCTGCACAGTTGCCACCAGCTAGCTCTACAGGTCAGTGGATGACCCCTCTCTCATACTTGTATGTGTTTTCTCAAAGAGAAAGCCCCTCCAATACAAGTCAAGCAGATACTTTCAAATAGTGCTGAAGGGCTCTAGACACTGCCAGAGTAGCAGAACAGTTACCCCTTCATCGCACAACATACAAGGTGACATCATGCAACGATGGGAAAAGATGCCTCCATGCAAGGGGGCATGCAAAAGCTATGGGAACCCTTAATGCGGTTTCCCTCTAAGCTCTCTTGATCACCATGGGAGCTGCCTTCAGCAAATCCGTAGCCAGAATCCTGTTGGAGGATCATTCATCAGTGCCTAAGAGGTTAAGCAGGAATTAGCTGTCACTACACAGCACATAAAGGCAACAAAGAGGAGTGCTAAGACCCCTGCCCAAGTGCGTGCTATGCACGCACAGTGCAGCAGAGCACAGCACTGCACAGGGAGAGGTGCTTGACTATTAGCTGCACAGCAGGGCAAGTAGCATGCGCATAGCATCGCACCAACACAGCTCTCCTCCTTCTGGTCCTGGGTATCATGGGCTACCGACTGGCTCAGGCAGGGTTACGGTGCAGCCATTACCCCCAGCTTCCCCTCCTGCTGCTCTGCTTCTTGTCAAAAGCAGCCAGCAAACAATCACTACCTTTAGAAGAGCTTCTTCTTATGCAGCTCAGCTTGTTTTAGCCACCAAGCCTGGTATTTGCACAAAGCTGTATGTCAGGCAGCCTCTCTGGGCTTCCGGACCATCTCTCTGTAAGGCTCAGTTATGCAGCGAGTACATTAGCATCACACAGAGTAAAAGCAGCACTGGCTGTGAGAGACACCAGCTAATGCATTAGAAATGAAGGACAATTAACAGCATCAAAGATAAGCTTGCTGTCCCTACCCCCTCCTCCAGAGCAGTCTGGTGCCTGGCTGTGTACCCCAGCTATTCCTTTCTTACCTCAGTGACCAGCAATAAGCCCAGCAGGTAGCATATGACTGCAATGGCCAGGATCAGCAGTTCACGACGCCCCTTCTTCCGGAACACTCCCGGGAACATGTCAACAAGAGCTGTCACCATGCTTTCCACACAGACAAACTGCAGAAGATGACAGGTCAAAAAAAATCAGTGTCTCCTCTTCCCCAAGCACACACTCCCTCTCACTGTTTTGTCCTCCTCCAGCCACCCACATATTTATTTTTTTGTTTTCTCTTTTTGTCTGTCTTGCTTTCACCAAGGGCCAGCTGCAGCTGTTAGGGATCCAAACACAGCTCAATATATCAGTGAGGTCTTCTCCAGAGCTGCAGACCAAAGGAGTTAAAAGTACAGCCCCGTGTTGGGGGGATGAGCTGTGAGATGTACAATGAACTGTCTCAAACCCAACAGAGCATGCTGCTGCAGAGCAGGAATGACCAAGGGATGGGGGGCAGGGGGCAGACTCTGTCCCTTGAGCAGGGTGAGGAAGCACCTGAGAAGGCACAAGGAACCCTTGCGACAGAAGTGAGCTCCCCCTGCCACCATGAAGCTGAGGGGAGCCAGGTGACTGTGAAGGCACAGCTCAGCCCTAACATCAAGCACACCCTTCATACAGCAGCATTGGCTGCAAAATATGCCACAACTGCCTGGGATAACCCAGTAGAACAGTTGGCCAAGGGTCCCACAGGTGAACTGCTGGTTCTGGGGACTGACTTGGTCTTTGCTCATCACCACATGGCTCTCAGTCCCACAGCACACATCACCCATGGGGTACACAAGAGAACATCAGCCACTGCTAGGACAGCCCAGCCAGCATGAAGCAGAGCCATAAGCAAGATGAGGCAGGAAGGGGCCTCAATGCAGAGAAACAGAGGAAAGAGACCTCGTTCTCCAGGCGCAGGAGCTGAGGTGCTGCAAAGCAGAGCCTGAGCAGAGCACCCGTGCCAGGACATCCCCTGCCCCCCTTGTGCCAGCAAGACAGGGTTGCACACTGTGCTCCGGAGGGTGCTCTTCTGGCTTTTGCTCCTGGCATAACAGCGGTATGGAAGGGTAAGAGACGGGCACACCAGCAAGGAGAGCACACAAGGATTGCAACTTGTGAGATGCAGCTGGGAGAAAACAGCCCCATTCCCCTTCCCAGACTGCCCTGCTCTTTGCCCAGCCCCACTCTGCAGTGTGCATGGTTTCGATGCTGGCACAGAGGTGGGAGGGGATGTAGCTGGGACACCTTCACATACACACAGGGAGAAGGATGCCAAGCAGAGATTCCAGCATGCATAACCACTGGCCTCCCATCAGCCCTGACTCTGAGCTCCCACAGTGTGTAAGTGCTACGGACAATGCGGAGAACGTATTTGAGGTATATAAACATACATGAGAAAAGCACATAACCACCTTATCCTTTCCCATGGCCTTGGGGAATACTCATGATGGGGACAGGAACCTGGGTGTTAGATGAGGAGAGGGTATTTGCTGTACCTGGCTATCCAGTCCCAAGAAGATCAGCATGAGGAAGAAGAGGCAGGACCAGAGCTGAGATACGGGCATCAGCGTTACTGCTGTCGGATATGCTATGAAAGCCAGGCCAGGACCTGCAAACAGACCACAGAATGACCACGTGTGCCCCCCACACCACCTCCTGTCACCACCCCCCTGCAGCACAGAGTGAGCTCACATACTGCTCCAAAGCTCTTATCACCACAGCTCCTTGCCCACACAGCTGAAAGGTGTGTTGGGGAGCACTGGTCCTGCAGACCTTCCTGTAGACACCCATAGCAATAGAAGATGTAGATAACACCCTGGGCTTCATTTCAGAAAAGTCCCCTCCCCTTCAGGCTTTTTCTTTTGCCTTCGCTCTGAAGTGTCCTGGATCCTACCTGATTCAGCCACTTCTGCAATGGGTACACCCTGCTCTCGAGCCATGAAGCCCAGCACAGAGAAAATGGCAAAGCCGGCAACAAAGCTGGTGGCACTGTTCAGGAAGCAGAGCATGATGCAGTCCCTGCAGGGGGGAGACCAGAGAGAAATCGGTGTTTCCTGCTGCAGAATGGATCCACTTGGGATCATGTCTGTACTCAACTTCCCCAATCGGACAGCATGAACCAAGGAACAGCAATGCTGCTCTTGAACTCCCTCAGAAGTAAAAAGCTCAGAATAGGGCCACAAGTCAGCCTGCCTACCTTGCACCCCCCACCATTCAAGAGTTATATGACTATATGTGGCACAAAGAGAGACACAGAACACCACCAGTGGCTTGTAAATAGGATGCCACAATGATACATGTAGGGTCATGGCAACAAAAAAGTTGACAGGAGTCAAGAGAACAATAAAACAACAGAGAAAATGAGGAAAACAGGGAGGGAAGAGGGAAGAGGCTGTAAAAGTAAACAGAGTCAAGAGATGCATCTGAAAGCATGAACACGTACAGGTTCAGCAGATCAGGTAAAACAAGGACAAATGGGTTAACAAAAATCCCCACCTGACAAGGGTTCTGTCTACACTCTCTATTAACTATGCTCAGATTGGAGGCTGAACATGCTATACCACTTGTCCTGAAACATTTGTTCCCTGTGAAAATGGGGCACCAGTCTGAACTGGCTGGGCTAGAAACCCCACACCCCAGGATCCTGCCTGGGCAGCTGCCAGAGCTGATCCAGAGCATCAGCTGCTATGAGGCAGTGTGGACACCCAGCACATTTGGGCCATCCAGAGCTAAGCTGCCAGTCCAAGGCAGCTAAGGCATTAGAGGAAGGCACCAGCGCACCCCTCCATTGGTGACAGATACATTTGGGGAGAGCCAGGGGAAAGTATTAATTGCCTGATCAACAGCTGTGGCAGCACCTGTTGGAGAACAGAAGAAGATGAGAGATGATTGATGTCTCCCAAGTACCATTACATTGTCCCGAGTACCATTATATTGTCCCATCCATGCTGGAGCAATGCATGCAGGAGCCCCCTGCTCCTTGGGGCTCTGTGGAAGGTGTCAGAAATGGTTCTGATGACTTCACTGAGCAATATGTCAGGCCATGAGTAAAACAGGTTTGTAATCCAAGGGCAAGGAGGAGGCCAGACAGACTTGATTTATTTCTTTGATAGGATCAAAATGCTACTGGCAGTACATTACCCTGATGGTAGTGAAGCAGTGGAAACAGGGGGCCCAGACATCATCTTTGTACAGTCTCCCCTCTCTAGCAAGTGACAGCAGAGTTGGCCACGCCACCCTTGCTCACTCACCCTGTCAAAACAGCTCATGGTGTCTCCAAAGTGACTCTCCATTTTCACTCCTCCCCCTCCTCCAAAATCTCCCATTTCCAAGCTGACTCATGCGGGAGAGCACTACTAAAGCCATTTTCTAGAGCTCCTGTGCTCCCTCAGCCATTCTCCATCCCTCTGCAGCTTCCACACTCCGAGCAGCTCATTAGTCAAAGCAGCATGACCCAAGGTCTCCCCTGGGGACAGACCCTGCCTCAGATGCAGCTCCATGCTGTTTGTGTCTGAGCAAATTTCCAGAAGGATATGAGGAGTCCAGGCTCCTCTTACCTGTAACAGTTGTTGGTGTATTTGTTATAGCTGCCCAGAGCTGTCAGGCACCCCTGGCAGATGGCGTAAGAGAAGAGGATCTGAGTGCCTGCATCCATCCAGACCTGGAACAGAGAAGGTCAGTGGTATCCAGACCTGGCAACAAAATAAACAAATGGCTATGCCCTGTCTAGCAACAACCCCTCCATGCATGCAGAACAAACTCCACGAGACAGCAGTTGTCTGTGGTCCCTATGTGTCTCAGGATTCACAGAGCCACTGGTGAGTCATCCCAAACGAGGGCCAGCGAATCCTTTGCATGGTCAATGCACTCCCCACCCTGCTACCCAGTCTAGTTTCCCACATCTCTGGGGCCACGGTGCAGGGTGAAGGGCAGAAAATTTCCCAGCTGAGATTTTAGGCCAGTGGGATGCCATGCATCCAGGTTCCCCTTTGCTCTGACACTGCATGGAAAAAGCTGAGTGGGCTTGTTCACTACTGCTCCAGCCCTCTCCCCTGTTGAGGAGTCCCTTCACTCTCTGTGTTGTGGGCTGAACTGCAGCTCCACTCTCACCTGCTCCCAGGGAAAGCCCTGTGCTGCAAGTTAGCAGGCACCCAGGAAAACAGCCCACCTTTCTGTTTGTCTGTTTCCTCTCACTCGCTTTTTCCTATAAGGAGCCCACATATGCAGATATCCAGGCAGCTGCAATTTGGTAGCCTTCAAAAAATCCCAGCCCAGGAGTTGCTGCTTAAATTCACACAGGTCTTTCACAGATGGAAGAGACATATATGGGAGCCCTTCAGGCACAGGCACACACCCCACTTTACACCACAGCCCCGCATTCTGCCTAAACTCAGTAGGAGGATCTCTTGCTCCTGCTATGCTAGGTGCCAGCAGCCTAGAAAGACCATGTCAGCTTTAGTTAGGCTGTGAAAGATAGGGAGGTTTCCAGTGAATAAGCTCTGACCATGAATAAAACACACTCAGCCTCAGTCACCCCCCCGTTATTTATTTTGATATTAAAATGCCATTTACGTTCAGCTGGCTCTTTGCATTCAGCGCACCACAGATCTTGTATTGACAACACCTAATTGCATCTGAAAGCCATTTGGGGGAAGACAGTATGTTTGGCAGCTGGTTGGGGCTTTGGCCATCTGGGAAGATGCGGGAGGTAAGCAGAGACTGTGGGCTATGCATGTTGCTTGGCTGCCTCCATAAAAAGATTCAGTGGTGGAATAATTAGCAGCAGTGTCATTTAAATGCTCTTCTGGAGGGGTTTGCATTACCACAGGGACAGCAGAGGCAGCCTGCAGTGTTGCTGAGCCCGTGGGGGGAAGGGAAGCAACCTGCTGCTACAGAAAAGGTGCCGGAGCACATACTCAGTCAGGATCCTCCAAGGGGCGTGTCCTGCTGCCTCCCCTGTGCAGCCCCCAAGGGTGCTGCCTACCTCCTGCCAACTTAGGCTACCTTGCAGAGGTCCTGGGTTTGACTGCACACTGCCCTAATGTGGACTTGCCTTCCCTGGGTACACAGCATCCTCCCTGCTGGGGGGATTTCCATGAGCTCCAATATGTGGTGGCAGGTGGGACCTCCAATATGACCCAGGCAGGTGGGACCAGCCCCCAGGATTACCTGCATGCATTTGGTCTCGGGGGGGGGGGGGGAGGGGGGGCCTGTTGGAGCCAAGCAAGGCGCTAACCAGGCCAGAAAAAAATGAAGAGGTAGATTATTCTGCCCTGCCCCCGCTGCCCTGTTCCCTAATCATTTGCAATTAAGACCCAGCAAAACCATCTGTTACATGCTGAATATTTCATATACTCTTCTGTTTTCACTGAGCCCATGAGTGAAAATGACCTAATACGCCCATATGCTGCAGACGCATAAGCAAAAAGGCTGTGCTATGCAGGGGACTAGACCCCTCTCAGCTCTTTTAAAGAGATCTCACTGGTGCACCGGTCTCTTAGAGAAGACATCTAGATCCTCAGCTAGCAGCAGAACCAAGGGCCAGGCTGCTGGAAACCTTCCCATGGCCAGCACTTGCCTGACCCCCACCCACCTGTGGGTCTGCCAGCCTGGAAATGTCAGGTTTCAGGTAGAAGATGATCCCCTCGTCAGCACCTGGCAGCGTGACTCCTCGCACCAGCAGGATAATAAGCATCATGTATGGAAAGGTGGCAGTGAAGTAAACAACCTGCGGGTATAGGGAAACAAGAAGAGAGAGGGTCAGCAGGGAGGGGGTGCAGGCATCATCTCATCTCATCTGCAAGGCCCCCACCCCAGCAAATGTCCCTGTACTCTGCTGTTGGCTATAGCTGCTACTGCTAGTGTAGAAGAGGGGTAGGGAAGAAATTAGTCAAAGTTACATCTCACCAGTGGTTTAGTGAATCTACATTTTCTTCCTCACCCAAGGCTCTGCCACTGGTTGCTCTGCTTTATTTTCTACTTCCAGTCAGTGTAATTTCCCTGCTCTCCAGCTGTTCTCTTCATTTTTCTAGAGCTGCAGAAGCAGCCCAGACATCTTCCTGTCACTGAGTTTTAATGAGGAGTTATTAAAATGGTCCTATTCGCAGCAAGAGTTTTTCAAATTAAACAGCAACTTTTGCTGCCCAATTTGAGACACCTCTGAGGGGTCTCATTTCCAGGGGGTGCTCATGCGGCTCTCATCCCTTCCATGCCTCTGAGCTCACAGGTAAAAAATGGGGGCACCTCAAAGCTTTGAAAGAAAATTTAGACCATTATTTTTGTAAAACCTTCTTCTCACTACTTCTTGTGTGTGGTGTAAATAAGCATTACAGTAGAATTAATCGTATCTAATCCATTGCCTACTGTAGCTTTTTTTTTTTCTACCTGCAAAATATCTGTGAGCACACATTCCTAACACGTATTCATTATTAAAATTCATCCAAGTAATGTGAGGGTTTGTTTTACTCTATGGGTTCATAGTGAGGGGCCTAAAATGACGTTTTTTCTGCTTAGTGATAATTGGTTGAATAAGTCACAATATGTGGCACTTTAGCTGTTCCCCAATTGAATGAGAATGTGAGAACTTCTGGCAAAAGGACTAAAAGCTACCTTCAGAAATCACTTCTGGGGAACATTTATACACATAAGCTGAATGCATAAGGAAAGGCAACATGGAAAGAGCACAAGAGTGGGCAAAATGAATAAAAGAAAAAGGCTTTAAGGAAAATGAGTCTTCACGGAGTTATTTGAAATTATTTTCCTGAGGTTGCTATTGTTTCTTTAAGTTTGGACTCTTTAAATCACAGAAGCATAAACACAAGGGTCTGGCAGCATTATCTGATTGAGCAGCCTCTCAGTCAAGCACAACAGCCTGTTTGCAGCTGTTAAACAAAATTATGCACCTACTCAGAATTCCTGGGACCTCCCTATTGCTTATCCTAATACAGTGAGGGAATACAGTGAGGGAAAAGAAGGGAAGAGCTGATTTTTTTGACAGTGCCCCTGTAAAACGCCCCTGTAGAATGACTACCTGCAGAGAAGACAACTGGCCTGTCTGACTTGTGTATGTCTTGGGACAGAAAAAACCTACCCTTTATTGCCGTACTATGTCCATAATATCTGGCTGGTAAAAAGCAAGCCCTGTATCCTAAAACTTGTGATGGAAAAATCTGTGGTCCCAGGAAAACCATTCCAACTACTACCTGCACTCACTGTTTCCCCTCACTTTTTGGTCTGACTTTGCCAAACTCAATTGGCCCAACCAGCCTGACTGAACTGCTTTAGCTCTCTCCTCATGCATGAAAGTTCTGCACATCAGGGCAGCTCCGGGCAAAGGAGAGACTCAGTGGAGAGGGCTGAGAACTGAAGTGAACCTGGGATGACTTAATTACACTTCCATGTGGATCAAACAGCCTCTCAAACCCAATCTCCCAAGATCAGAATGATGCCTCTTGTAAAGACAGCACTGTGGTATTCCAACCAGGGAGCATCAGAATTTTAAGATTTAAAATGCAAAGCATCCCCTCTTTCCACAGATGTAAAGTCTGGCTCTCCCTCCTTGAGAAATGGTGGACAGCAGGTCAGCACCAGCAAGAGCCAGAGTCATCAGTGAAGACTGTGAGCAACTTAGTGAGCAGATTAAGCTAATCTCTTACCCTGTCAAAATGGATGCCCAGTGCAGTTTTAAGGTGAGAGATGGGATTTGACACTGAAATACAGGTGTCCAGTTCTACAGGGAACATCTGCCAATACTAGGAATAGTGATTTGAAGGAAGAAGTCTGTTGCAGAAATTGGTTCCCCTCTCTTTGCTATTGGGACATCCCTTGGATGCCTACACGACCCAACCATCACTAATGACTCACCCATCTCAATGCAGCTCCAGGAAGAAAGAAGGTACTGAACAAGACAAGGCCATAGCAGTGTCCCTATCACCCAGCCCAAGGCATCACACACTCATTCACTCCAGAACAATAACCAGTCCACCTGATCTATGGGATCAACATCAGGAGGAATGACTGGCTCCAGCCTGACTAGCAAAATGCATAAAGTGACCACTGAGCCAAAAACTCCAGAGCCAGGAAGAGTGCGAAGGAGAGCACAAAGACACATCTCCCACTCCAAGTATTTTGCAAGAGAAAGGAGGAGAGATTAATTATCTGTTCACTAAGCTGATTACAGGCAGCAACTTGTCTATTTTGCTCAGGTGTTTAATTATCGCCAGGGATAGGAAGTTTGCCACTGCAGAGGATCTTGTTAAAAACACCAGCAAGCCACACCAGGACAACACACTGGTGAGTGGATGATTCCCAAGGACACTTGAGGAGAATCCATCAGCCACTCTGGGTATCTGCAAGGGAAAAGGTGACTCAAGACTCCTCTCAGTTTCCAGATCTTTCCCTATTCTCCGCTCTCTGTTTGACCTACTCTTTTAACTCTTCCTTTTATGTGTCAAACACAACCGGTGTGAATCAGTATGGTCCCACCACATCTCAGGTTTGACTTTGGTGCTGTGTGTCTCCTGCCTCTACTTTATGAAGAGGGAAAAGAAGTTGGGGGAGAAATGTAAGATGGGTACAAGGAGGCTTATGGACCAGGAGGACAATCTCTGTTCCTACTTTGCCTGTGGACTTGACCCCTTTCCAGATGCAGAAGTAGCAGATGATCCACGCCAGCAGGAGACACAGAGCCAGCTCCCAGCGCACAGTGCCCAGTTTGTCAATACCATCCGTGAGCCCCAGGACTCGCTTCCTGCCGGTGTCCAGGGGACAGGGAGAGAAGCATTAACACCCCAGACCTCACTCATCCGTACAGACCTTTCCCATATTACCCCGTTCAAAGACTTAACAGACTACCCAAAAAGCATCTGCCCAAGGCTCCCAACCATGTGAATCAACCCAGCTCTGCCTAGGGCTCCCCTCTCTGTCATTCCTGCTCATGCCACTCCACCGTGCCCTGTAGCTGGTCCGAGCTCTCCCACTCTCCAAGTCCATGGAGCCACACAGCACATAATCACCACCTGTCCCACATTGCTCCCCCAAACCTGGCAGCTTCCCAGCATACATTACTTAATCCAAGGCAAGCCACCAGTGCCATCATAACCCCATGGCCACCACTGGCGTCCCCATATACTATGGCCACCCTATATATAATCATAAATGCCTTTTATAATTCCCATGCTCTTCAGCCTCCTTCCTTGAAGACTCACCATCATGAAGGTGGGCCACACAAGAGCTCAGCACTGCAGTTCATGCAGTCCCCAAAAGCCCAGCCCCACACTTATGATTCCTCCACACACCTTTCTCAGAGTCCCCTCAGGGTCCTCTTGCCCTTGCAGCCTCTGCAGAAAAACTGAACAATCATTTCAGAGGGGTCACAGCTCTTGCTAAGCAGTATGTGCAAAGAAGAGGACAGGAGAGGGGGTCCAGCACTGTGCAGATTCTTTTTGCACCCATGGGCACATATCATCGTCTATGTGCCCTGTGGTGGCTGCAAGGGACAAAGGACACTCAAACCCCTCAGAGGCACTTTAGGACCCATAAAGGAGAAAAAAAAAAAATAAATACTGCTGAACCTGAGACCCTGGCACCCCTCTTCTTTCTGAAACCTTCCTTCATTGAGTGTGAAGAGGTAGTATTGTCCCAGCAGCCATTTCAGCCTCTCCAGGCTGCAGTGATGACCCTCTCTGGGACACTGTCTGGCCTGCTGGAGGACCCCTCCCTCAGAGGTGTTTCATTGCCTCCAGCCCCATGATCAAACTTCCCCAGGCCTCTCTCATCTCACGCACGCGTCTCAGATCCCTGCTCTCCAGGGATGAACCTGAGCAGTCTGATGGACCACTTCCCTTAGGCACCAAGCAAGACATGGTCAGAAGAAAGGAAAAGGTGGTTTCGTCCCTTTCTGTTTCACTGTAGAGGACTATTCAGCCTGCCCTGGTCTCTCATGCTTGCCTTGCCAACAGTAGCCTGAAACACCCAACACAAGTACCGTCTGTTTACAGCAAGTCCTCATATTCTTTTGGTGCCTCTTTCTGCGACCACACGCACTCAGACACCTCAGTGTCAGAAAGGGGACACGCCTGTGCATGTGCGCACACGAGCAGCCCTGGGCAGGCACCCTGCAAGCAGCCTTCAGGGCGTATCTAGTCCTCAAGCCCCTGGGCTCTGGGCCAGTCTCCTTGGCAGCTTGGTGCATGGTGCTCCCTGTGTTCAGGTCGGACATGTGGCACCTCACTTGGTCCTACAGAGGTGCACAAGCCCTCCGTCAGGGTACTCCTGCAGCTGCAGCCTTTGGATGAGAGAGGAGCTTGAACAGAGGGAAAGCGATCACGTACTCCCAAAACTCAATCACTGGGGAGGTGGCATTCGCAGGCAAGGTCCTGTTGTCCAGGCTGGAGCTATTCAGAAAGTCCACACAGAAATCTACCAAAAGAAAATGAAGCTGATGAGCCAGAGAAATTGTCCAAGGCTCCTCCATGAGGGATACTCCTGCCCCTCTATACTCTAACCCTAACTGGCAGCACACAGACCCTTCACCTCATGGTATAGAACATCTCGTTAAACTTTTGCATCTCATTAAGCATCTCATTAAACTCTGGCTCTCCCCAACTATGAAACCCAATCCGGTAGTAGCCAGAGGGCTTTGGGAAGCAGAGAGGGGAAGGAAAGAGCAATTCCCTGTCAAATGGAAACCAGATAGCTGCAAAATACAGGTCATTGAGGGATAGCCACTGTGAGTAGCCAGGATAGAAAATCCCACCCTCCCCCTGATACCATGCACCATTCCCTGTCCACACATGCATGTGTATATTCACACACATCACAGATGTCTTCATGCTCCACTCTGCTACCCCCAGCCCTGTCACGTAGAGTGAGATTACTAACAACAGATGAGATGCCACAAATCCAAGAAATGCACCTCATCTTGTGTTTGGCAAGCAAAAGACAATCCACCATTAAAAACGAGGAAGACCAGCTATGGCTGGGAAGCTTCTGCCTGTTAAGAGAACACCTGTGGCTCTCCTCACAAACAAACTCATTCTGGGGGAGCTGAAGGAATCAGATCCGCTTCTTAAAAGCCTGGTTACCTCTGCTGGGATGAAGGGGCAGAGGAAGCTGTGAGTGAACAGCCCCTAGGGTGGAGAAATTTAACACATCACAGAAATGAATCATCCAACCCAAGAGAAAAAGGGAGGGAACCAAGCTGCTGCCAAAGCTCTTAGTACCCTGGCTTTCCACTGAAAGCAAACCGATCTGTTAAACATGATAAAAAAGGCCTGTCAAGGACATCAGATTCATTAGGATTACCTCACATCTACCCCATCTTCCCAGGCACAGCCCAAGTGCCTTGAATAACACCAAAGTCAGGTCTCTGCTGAGCAGAGTTATGTGAACTGTGGTCATAAGGAGATGAGACCCCTAGCCAATGTAACGGTACAGAGGCTTGTATGGATGTGATAAAACCAGAAAAACAGTGCCTTTAGACTTTTGTGTTACTGGTTCCTGCACTGGGAGACATGTACTGACAAAATCATCCAGTAGAGCTGAGTGCACAAAAGAAACTGTTCGGCACATGGCAGCAACTGTCCCGGTAACTCCGAAGGAGTGGGGTAGATTAAGGGAACTGCAAGATAACTTGTTGCACCAGAGCTAATGAAAAACTCCTGAGGAGGACTCTCCCAACCCACCTACCACTCCTGCCTGCCAGAAAATGCAGATTTTTCAGTGAAATATCAACATCTAAAATATCTCCATGTGGATACAGTTTTACTGTTCCCTGCTGCTAGGCACAGGGTCATGCCACTCACCCTTCCTGACACTTTTCCATAGGGAATGAAGACAGTTGCCTTTGCAGGAGTCCCTACCCACATTGCAGCTCATGAGAGCTTTTTATCTAAATCAAAATGTTTTCTACAAAACCCAAATAGTTTCTGGGAATTGGGAAGGAGCTCAAAGCCAAACAAAGGAAGGTATACCTGAGTTCCAGGGGTTATTGCAGCTGGCCCATGGTAGCACTGCAGTGAAGGAGCTGAACAGGTAGAAAAGTGCCCAGGACAGGACTATTATGTAGTAGATATTCAGATAGCACTCGATGACTTGTGAGGCATATCCAATTCCTGTGAAGGGAGATACAGGAGGTGAGGATGGGGCTGCCAACCAACTCTCAACATGTCAGTCTTAAGCCCAAAGATGCAGACCATGCCATGTCAAGCAGGGTGCAACACCAACCACATGGCTCACTAGAGAACAGTGTAAGACCTACCTCAGGGAAAGAGAAAGGATTTTGTGCCTGTGCATGCAGAGAGGAAACATTGTTGGTATCGCTAGACAGGTCTATGGTGGAAGAGAGAACACTTTTCACTGACGGGAAAACTTTCTTCTGACCACTACCATGCCACTGCATTACACTACCTTTCCTGCAGGAAAGCCAGGCCTAGCTTTTAAAGAAAAGAAATGCAGGTGACTTTCTTCCTTCCGGAAAGACTCAGGCGAAAACGGTTCACAACACTGATACACAACAGGCATCAAGTACGGTGTTGATGCAAAAGTAGACTTAGGAGCTGAGCTCTGGTCTTGGGTCCTGTTTGTGCCCATTGCTCACTGACACACCAGAATGGTAATTGGGTCAGAAAAGCCCAATTCTTATGTTTAAATCTGGTTGTCAGTGCCCCTTGAGATGCCACTGCTGTCCATCTCCAGGCCCCATGCCAGAGCACAGGGATCTCCAGTGCAGGAGGTCCTGGACTCCTCAGGGAGTTTCAAATAGCACTGCACACTTATGCTTGAGCAAACTAGCCAGGAGAACTGTGCACATTAGACTCATTAACATATTAATGCCATTAAACCACCTTTCCCAGGAATCCTGGTTCTTGTACCTGTGCCTTCACCATAACCCCCAGCCCATCTTCAGGCTGTCAGACCAGTGCATGCAGTGTGATTCCCCCCATTGTGCAGGATGCCACAAATGCTGCCACAGCAGCCCCGAGCATGGAGAGGGGCAGGGAAAGCGCCGTAAACCAGCCAGCCTTCCTCATCCTCTTCTCTCTTGAGTATTTGTCCTGGACTACATGCAGGTGTTTGTGTATTGACACTTCTATCATCATCCTCCTGCTTGCTGGCTGGCCATACTGCTTCTCCTCTTTCCCAGGCTCTGAGGATCGCAAAGCAGAGACTGTGGCTCGGCTGGACCAGCACAGCCCCCAGTCAGCACTATACACCCTCAGACACCTACAGGGGAGAGGTTTGAGCACTGCCTCTGCACACACACCAGTCACCAGGAGGGATTTATAGGCTGGAAAAGAGAGAGGAAGGGAGGGAGAATAAAGGAGAAAGAAAAACAAACAGAATAACATTTGCAAAAAAGGCTCTGAGTCACTAATTGCTAGAAAGTGCTGCCAGTAATTCCCGTAACTTGACTAACCTTCAAAGATGGGACACATCTTCCTCCAGGCAGTCACCCCTCCCTGGCTGGTGTACTGCCCCACTGCTGTCTCCAGGAAGAACAGGGGGATCCCGCAGGTGAAGAGGAAGATGAGGTAAGGGATGAGGAAGGCTCCTGCAGAGAATGGTAAGATGCTGGCCTCAGAAACTTCTGTAAAATCTTATCCCCACCACCCCTTGCCAGGTACCTGGGGCCACAGCTGGAATCAGCTAAAAAACCACAAATATTTCTCTGAATTAACTGTGCAGCCTCTGCTAAAAAACCCAAGGTCTCCAACACGATCATTTCTCAGAAAAAAATACAAGTGTGGTCTGTCTTGTGCTACCGCAGTACTGCATTTGTCTTGGCCAAAACCTGGAAGTAAGGAGTAGCCATGCAAGGGGGGAAAAGAAAACAGCGCTGGAAAAGTTCTCCCTGCTTCAGTCTCCTGACCTCATTCTATCTTTCAGCAGGAGTCAGGTGAAGCAAATGGAGTCCCTGTTCCACATAACCACGTTTGTTCTGCCTTTCCCGGGAGTCACAGCAAAACTCCCACTTGCCCAGAGGATACAAACTTGCAGGCTTGTGACATTTCTTGGTTAAGTACTACATTTGCCAGGTTATAAATTTGCTTGAGACATATATTTCACATCAAATTTGAAAAGCAGTTTGCACCAAAATAATGGAAATAGGGGAAGGGCAACAGAGTACCTTTCCAGCATTTTCAAAATGAAAAAGTTCAACTTCTCTCTTCAAATTCAATTTTTTATTAAAATACAGAGAAACATCTTAAGAGAAATCAGCTTGAAATAGTCCTCAGATTAACCCTCAATGAAATGGAAGAGGAAAGGGAGATCAGGTTTTTTCCCAGAAACAATGACCAACAAAACCAAAGCATCAGAAAAGAAACAAACAAGCAAATAAAAATGTTTACTGCCCTGTTCAGCTGTCTGAACCCTTTTTTCCCCCTTCTTTTCAGTTCTGATGCCAAAACAAAACACTTGATACTGTCACTGTTCTTCTCGAAACTCCTCCCGAGATGTCAGTTTCACTGCTGACCTTCCTTCTATCACCTCACAGTCGTTCTCCCCATCATTAGTGTAGGTTTTCACACTTCTGCTCCCCTCCAGACAGGTCAAGGTGACTGCCTTCCTCACTGGTACAGCTGTCAAGGTCTTGCCATCCCATACAGTAAACTTTTGGTCATGAGTATGTCCCACCTCCAGTGCCTGGAGAGCATCTCAGCTGCTTGCAGCTAAGATGAGGGCCCCTTTCTCAGCTGAGCCAGATGTTGTCCCCCAGTCCCTCTCCTCCCCTGCCAGCACAGGCATTCACACTGAAATTCCTTCCCATGACAGCTAGCAATTTGTTTTTAAGCCAACGATGTTACAATAACAAGCAACACCCAAATTTCTCCTAAACGCAGCTGTGCTGTAGCTGCAGGGAACTGGGGCCGGGGGAGGGAAGCTGGTTCACAGCGTCAGTCCAGGTTTGCAGAGCAGGGGCAGGGAACTGCGTATGCTGAACTCAAGGCAGCTGCTGCTATTGGTGCTGCAAGACATCTATCTGTACACCACATCTGCAAGACACCCTATTATCCTGCACACAGATGAACCTTTCAGCAGACCCCAGACCCTCTCCTCTTTGTCCCAAAGGCTGATCTATTTTGGTCTTTGAGTACTGAGGGCTTTCTTACACCTCTATCATCTTGTCTCTCATAACCTTCCCACAGCAATTACCAGCTGAAACTCCAGTTGTGATCACTTCCCAAGTTTTCTGCTCCCCTGGAGGACACTCAGAGGGGCCCCCAGAAACAGACCCTCTTTCCTTATGAGTCAGTAACAAGTTCAGGATGCTGAGCAATTAGATCAAATTTGAAAGGGCAACCATAGATAAGTTTACGCTTGGTTGCTTCACAGCAAGTTAGCACAATTGTTTTTATGACATCTGTCTTTACAGCTTTATAACCATCTCACTACATCCAAAGGCAAAGAAAGATAACAGGACAACAGTCTCCAGTTTGAGGAGGGTGGGGGGGTGGGACAGGGACACGACATCTATGGGTAGAAAATGGCTTTGCTGCAATTTCAAGGACATTTCTGATGGTGAGAATATCTTTGAGTGTCATGGGAAAGACAGTGCCTTGTCCCATACTAGTTTGTCAGCCATCTGGTTCCCTAAAGCCCTAGAGAGAGACATGTACCTTCTACAATAGTAGTGTACTTTCCGCAAAGGGAGTGTGTGAGCTGTGAGGGAAGGAACTCTCCCATCCTAATCTTTCCCAAGCCTAGGCTTGCTGGCCTCTGAATCACAGCCTTAGGTATTCCAGAGTAGTTTAATTAAAAAAAAAAAAAAAAAAAAATCAATAGATATCTAAAATGAACAAAAGCAGGCTTTTCACTTACACTAATTAGCATACAAATTGCATGGACTACTGAACTGGATACCATAGGCATAAACTATGCAAAGATATCATCTGAGCTCAGGAAGAAATTTTCCATGCAAAAACCATTATTTCTCTCTCAAAGCGTCATTGCAGAATGGACTGTTCAATCAGGCGCACCACTAATGTTTACTAACCCATGCCAGTCTGATTTGCTTTTGGTGCCTCCAGTGCCTACCATCAAAACCTCAGATGAGATGACTGGAAGATCTGCTAAAAACCATGCCAGGTTAAAGAAAAACTCAAATGCATGTTTTTTAACCATCCTCTTCTCCAACCCCCATTTGGTTCATTTGGCATTGACTCTTTGGTTTGGATAAACTCCAGTAATACCACAGGGAACAGGTATTTAGTAGTCCTGGGGTTAACTACAGCTGAATCACTCATCCATTGGTGAAAGCTCACAGCACCTTGGGAAAGAAAGGCCTTTGTGGCATGGTCTGCAGAGAAAGGAAGTTTAAAGCAAGGGGAACATGTAAGTCCCAAGATCATGTAAGATCACCTGTTTCTCAAGATGCCCAAGAGCCTGAAAGAGTTAAAATTCAATTCGGAATCCAAATTTGGGAGAGATGAGAAACAGTACCCACTGGGACTGGATTCACCCCTCAGTTTTTCTTCCTCATGGTTTTGGAAGGAGCTAACCTGCTGGAGGAGATAATAAGGGAGTGCATGTGGAGGACATGAAGTGTAGGAGGAATGGGTCCAGGCACGCACATATATCTTGTCCTAGGTCTGTAGGCATGACAATTCATGCATGCTGTGAACTTACCACCACCATTTTTGTAGCAGAGGTATGGGAACCTCCACACATTACCCAGACCAATAATCTCGCCCGCCACAGACAGCACAAACTCCACTTTGCTACTCCACTGGCCTCTCTCTTCCATTTCCTCCTTTTTTGTCTCTTCAGAAGTTGCAATGGCCTCATTGGACCCTCCTTCCTTAGCCACAGCTCTTGTCATGGCTCTGTGGGACAGAGGAAAAAGAGAGCATCGGATACAGGGACCTACTGCAGGACACACTGTTGGGAAGAGGAGGAAGGGGACCAGTCACCACAACAGATGCATTCCTAGCGTCACCGTGAGGTTCCCTCATCCTCTGGAAAATGGCTTCTTTAGCATCAGCCTGAAGCATTTTCCCCAAGTTATGTCTGTGGGACAGAAAAGTCTATGCTGAAGGGACAGAGGAAAGGTCACTGGTTAGGTGAGATGATGGGCCTACCTGCACCACCCCTTCACTGGACTCACCCCAATTCACCTTTCCTCCCCAACAGTCCCCTTCCTCATCCCTCCCAGACCACTAGCCTTAGTGTACCTCCATCTGCCCCTCCACACCCTAACTCTGCACCTTCATTGCTGCTGGAAACTTGGCCAGGACACTGGAAACAGCAGTTCAGAGGAAGAGAAAAGGAGCTGGAGCTAACACGGGGCACGGAGGCAGAAAGTTTCCTTCCCCCATGTGCTTTTTACAGCAACTGTTCCCTTCTGGAGTGGTTTCAGAGGGCAGAAATGTTACGGATTAATAGTCTGAACAAGAATGGATGACCTACCACCCTACATAAAGGCATTTCCAGGAGCACTGTCTTTGACCCTACAGACACCATGTTACTCCAGCATACAGCCTCCCACCTCCGCAAAACACACACACACTTATGTGACCTAGGCTCCCTTCAGTAACAAACAGACATGAGCACCAGTCCTCTACCTTAGCCCAACCCTGCAAAGAATACAGAGCAAGGAAAGAAAGCCTCTGAGATGAGCGAAAAGACCTCATACTTGTGAGGTGTTTCAGGTCTGGGCAAGGGAGTTCTGAGATTAGCCAAGCTCAATTATTGCAGTGAAAATGTTAGTAGGAAAATGCCCAGCCATGGAAACATGAAGCAAAGTCACTGTTGGAGGAGGCACGTTGGATGTGGCTGAGCCTGTAGGGTGGTACAAGGAGGAGATTCTCCAGTCTCTACTAAATCCTGAATTATGTTTAGCATCATCTTAATTAAGCAAAGTCGGTGGCTGTTACAAAATACAATTTTCTACCATACAAAAAGTCCTTTAATTGGCTAGTTAATTTAAATCCAGCCAAAATTCACACAGACTAGACCGAAACTTATTTTTGACAACATTTTCGTATTGTTTACAGGCATTTGATTATGAGAGAAACTAAAGTATGAAGAGAAAAAGTCCCTATTTGACTTAGCTTAAAAAAATTCTTCCCTAAAGCTTGCTCTAATGAGTTACCCAAGCTAGGGACGCACTTGTGAGCTCAGCCCAAAAGCACAGACCTAACACAAGCAAGGTAGCTGATGAACTATACAAGGGAAGTCATAACTCTAGCTACATCTCACTGGTGGCATTACTGAGCAGAAGCTGGCCTTTGAAGGGGTGACTGGCATCAGCAAGGGATACACATTCTCATGTTAGGATTAGGAAACTCCACTGGAAACAAGCCTCTGCAAAGCATCAGCATCTCTGCTTCCATTCCTACAAGCTGTGAGTGCTAAGAAATCAGGACTTAGTTCCTTCAGATTAACTTAGAGGTTTGGTTTGCTGGTAGTTTGATAGGGATTTTTTAACAGCACATCTATCATTCCTTCCATGCCTCCTAAAGGGACATCTCCAGGGAGCAGCAAGGACAGCAATCTTTATCACCCACACTACTTAACTCTTCCACTGTCCCTGGATCTCCTCTGCACCACTTCAGGTTGCTCTCTCCCAGGCAAAGCACAAGCACAGCTCTGGAGGTAGCTCAGGCCAGGAATCTCTCCCAGTCAGCAAGACAGCGGTGAGCAAGACCTCTTCACCCTTGATGTCCTCTACCTGACAGGACCACCAAACCTATCCATCAGCCTTTTGCACCAGGACCATATGGCAAACTATTCCCTTCCTCTTTGTGCCTGGTCTCTCTCCAGTCATCTCCCTCTGGGCTAGCATCAGGGTATGAGCCATCTCATGAGGAGCAGGGACTACCAGGGGGACTGACCTAACTGGGAATAAGAGGAAGTGTAGTGCTAACGTCAAACTGGCCCAGCAGCCTAGAAACACCACGGCACTTGTTTCAGTGTAGTTTTCAATGAGGCAAGGGGGAATCAGGAGCAGGAACTGGTAGGCCACGCTTGCGCTTACTCTACACAAGACACAATCATTATCACAGTGTCTCATTTGCTTCTGTAAGTCACTCAGTGCAAATGAAATTATTTCCTAAAAGCAAACCCTCTGGATATATCAGGCCCTGGGGCAAAAAAAGATGCTTGCATATGAAAAGACAACCACTACTTAACGTTCATAGCAAAGCAAGCAGTTTTTTGGCAAAAGGCATGTTTCCTCCCTCTGTCATTCAAGTAAAGAAAGGGAACCAGATCTCACAGTGTAATACACCAATTGCTCTCTAAATGCCCAGGGCAACAACAGTCTTTGTTCCTCCATCTGCCTTTGTGCTGAAGGGCCCATCCTGTTCCCTTTGAAATCAGCAGCAGATTTCCATGGACTCTGAATGTAGACGGCTGAATTCTACGCAAAGCATTAACACTGTAAGAGGGGCTGCAGCAAGAGTAGGGGAGAATAAACCATGGAAGAGGGCAGTCAGGGATCAGTGAAGACCATCCTCCAGGCTATATAGTTGCTACTTCAAAAACGTTGCAGCAAGATTCTGATCCCCTATCAAATTTGAGAGAATTTTAGAGTTATTTCCAATAAGGGCTTATATATGGGCAGTACTGCAGCAGGCACGACCAATTCCGGTGTCAAATGCACATGCACCAGGGCACTAAGGAAGCAACCTCCCTTTTTTCCCCCCAGCCCTTGCCCTTTATGGTCCATTGCTAGAAAGCATCTATTTACTGGTATGGCTTGCACTGCCCCAAACCCACAAGTACTACAACACATGTTAATCTACAGTTGAGTGTGAAGCTGAATCAGTCCTCTAACAGGCTCATACAAACCCTGATGGTGCAACCCAGAAATCAAGGCAAGCACCTTAAATGCTGGCTGGTGCAGAGCTAGTAGCTCTGCAGCTCACCAGCACGGAGGTCCTCGCAGTCCTAACTTTGCCCCCTTCACTTAGCTTGCCTGCTGGGTTGGATCAAGAGCTGAAAACATCAGGTCCTCCTGCCAGTCTTTTCTCAGCTTCTGAAGCCCAGGCAAGGCCCCTTTCCCCACTGCCTGCTTGCAGCAAGGCCTGCCAGCTGGCTAATCAGTTCATTCAGATGCTGCAGCATAGCCTCCTCATCTTTGAGAGGATGAGAGCTCCACGCACTGTCAAATATGAGAGAAAAAAATAACACATATTAATGAAACGTGTTTGATCTGTCACAGTCCTTGGCATGTTCCAATTTGCTGCAGTCCAGGGCACATTATCAAGTACAATGATGCTTAGTTCTGGGCTTATTGAGAATGTCATGAGAAGCTGACAGGAGAGGACTTAGCTCATTCTTTGCTTTTACTCTTTTAATGCAAGGTGGCTCCATGAACCAGCATATTTCTTCTAATACTTGTGGTTTACCTGTTTTTGTGTTAGGCCTGTTTGACACACGGCAGCAGGGGAAGATCACAATCAGGGAGTCACCTCCTCTCATTGAACCCCAGAGGAAGGGAATGTCCCCTGAGTGCCAGCCTGCAGCCTCAGCCCTGTCACCAGCCAACACTTCAGGGACACCTGGATCAGGGCTTTGACTCTGCACTTGTCCTCTCACTCCTGAATAGGCCAACATGAAGAACAGAAGCTGGGATGCTGCAATGGGGAATAGGGCTGGGACAAACAGACCAGCAGGGGAGATGTAGCGCTTACGGCTTCATTTTCCTGTTTAAAAAGGGGGAATGCACCCTGGTTATAGAATCACACCTTTTCAACTGGGAACAGGTGGTAGATTAAACTAATGCCCAAAGTTTGGTGCTCTTTGTGCCACGATCTTCAGCTTCTCCCTTCCCAGACAAAGCAGTGCACAGCATTACACACCCCCACTATTTCCCTCTCTGCTTTGCCTGCTGTTTCAATGAGAAAGACCATTCACATGCCTCCTGGCTCTTTTCCTGAACATCTAATCCTACTGTGCCCCTGCCCTATACGTTCTCAGGCCAGATGGGGACTCAAATAACTTTTTGTTTCCAGCTAGGAACAATTTGGCTCTCCCGCAGCAGCCACAGTCACCCCACTGTGTTACATCCTCCCAGAGACACACACATTTTCTTCTTCTTTTGGACGCCTTTCTCCTTAATACATGAGTTTGGAGAAAAGACTTTGCTCCTCGTTGTCTGCCTGCACTTTTACTGCTGTTTCTTCACCAAAGTTTTGAGAAAAATCCTCTGACCCCTTCGTTCCCAGCTTCTTTTTTCCCCTCTGCCATAAAGTTTTTCCCACTGTTATGAGGCCATCTGACAGAGTCCACAGTCTACTTCTCTCCTGGAGGCACTCAGCCATCACCATCACCTTCCCTTCTCAGCTCCCTCTGGCCTCACCAGTCTCTTCTAATGGTGCCCTCCTGTGTTTTCAGCCCTCAGTGCTTTTTTTCCAGGCCTGGAGTACTCTTCGCAGGCATGACGCCCAGCTTGTCATCTTCCCACAGAGAAAAGGGGGCTTCCTCTGTGCTCAGTGCAACAGGCAGCTCCATATGGAATGGTACTGGGCTTGGTGCATGGAGACAGCCATGTTTTTCCCTATGAGATTTATTGCTGAGAAAATAAGAATACACTTGGATTCCCCCAGGCATTGGAAAGAGAGAAGGCAGTATGCAGGCAGTCATAAACACAGACCACAGCAGCAAGTTCCCTTCTCCAGTATCTGAATGAGGTATCCCAGTCTCCCCTTAGTCAGGAATTTTTGGGCTGTGTTTATCCCACATCTACCACCATGGGATCCTTCAAGTATGGCCACAAAAGGTAAGGAAAGCCAGGGACACCTCTGAAGTGCTGTGGGTCCAACGTGCCGAGGGTCTGACATGCCGAATGCACAATGCAGACATGCAAGAGAACAGCATTTGTTGGCTGCCTTTGGGAACAAGCTGTGACTAAAGGGAGGAGGCAGGAATCAGAAAAAGAGGAGAATGAAAATCTCATTTGAAAGCAAAACGTGGTGGTATCCTCAGCTTCTCCCAGGGCAAAAAGGGCTTATTCAGGGCTGCTCAGGTGAGAAAAGGAAGAAGAGAGATGAAAGAGAAAACACCTGGGATTTTGGCACCAGAGGAAGACGCCATTAGAGATTCTCCTAAAGCTTTTCTTCCCACAAACTTACTGCCTGTTCCCGGCTGCTGTCACGCAGGAGCTCCTGCTGCTGGGAAGTTAACATCCTCCCTTTGACCTCTTCTGCTGTTTTAGGTTAAGACAAATGAGAGGAGGACAATCTCAAGAGTGAACAGTGAAACAGAGCAAACAGCAAACAGAGATGTCATTACAAAGCAGCCGATAACCCTTATTAGAGGAAGCACAGTTTTAAAGTACCTTTGCACACTCGTAGGTGCTGCCTGAGCTGCAGAAGGCGGAATCGCAAGTGACGCTGCGGATAGCTGCACTGCATTTCTATTTCTTGGTTTCATTTTGAAACAAGCATCAACCAAGCTCATAAACTGCAGGAGGAATCAGAAAGCAAGCAGACTGGGCTGTGTTACAAAAGGAGGAGCAGGAGGACACAGCAAATTCTCTGGTTGCACAATACAAGCCAGCAGTTTGTCAGCAGCTGGAAACCTGCGTTGCATTTCAATGGCAGGAGGCGGGGGCGGTTGTGGAAGCAGAGATAGAAAATCAGGGCTCAGTGAGGAACAGCAGCTGAAGTGAGGAGCGAAGCTGAAGGAGGAGCTGAAGCTGAAGGAACAAACCTGGTTAGATTAGTGTGTGTGGGCTGCTACTGGAATAGGTCATATCTGCAAGATGGACAGGAAAATATTAGCAGTAGAAATAAGTGCTTTCAAGCCAATCTAAGCAGTTACATGAATGGGGATTGCTGCTTCAACCACAGATGCTTCCAAACCTGAGTGTTGCTGGCAAACGGCTCACTCCAGCTGCAAAAAGGAGAAAGACAAGGAAAAATGTAGCAAGAGAAAAACTGATCAGCTCCAGGACAGCAATCTCAAAATTCAAATGCCTTTCATTTCAAGCTGTTGAAAGCTAGTTGGCTTCTTTACACCTTGTAATTAACTTCCAGGTTGTGTGGGCTGCAGGGCATTCTCAAAGCATCTGTTCAGCAAGGTTCATGGGGCACAGGAGGCTGTCACAAGGATCAGATCCTGCTTACATTTTCTCCAATGTGTAATAAGAGCAACGCTTCTGCAGTCAGTGAGTTTGCTGCTTACTGACACCAGCAAGAGTGAGATAAAAAGCAACTGTGAGTTTACATCTGTGATACAAGCTGCAAAGATTATAAGAGCATCATCCTTCAGAGCACACACACCCAGCTCAGGAAGGGACCAAATGGCTCCTGCCCTATTCCTCTGCTGCCAGGACAGGAGAGCGTCCCAGAGTACCTAACGGGATGCTGAGGATAAGTGGCAAATCCCTTGCTAAAAGCAGTGTAGGCTGCTGTTCTCAGCGCTGATTTGGTCTCTGTTAGTGTCCACGGCTCACATTCCCTGCTCTGGGCTACAGAGGCTCAAAGGTGGTTTCTTACTTCAGCCTAGAATAAAATGAAGACTAACTGATGAAGTCCGTAAATGGTGTGTAAGATCAGAAACCAGCCTTTGTCTTTGCATTAAACCAGATACTCTCAAGACCTTCACTCAGCCCACAGTCTTACTGTATCCACTGCCACGTAATAGCAGGAAGCCCAGTAGTATGCAACCACAGCAGGATCCATCTTTCTTACAGAGCACCACAGTGACAGGTCTACAGACAAAGAGCCAAGCTGGCTATCTAGAGCGACCCAGCTGGGGGCCAGAGGTGCCTGGTCAAATTCCTGCAGCTGCATCAGGCTTGCTCAGAGGTCAGCATGGCTCTGGTCACTGACTGGAGGAGCAGAGCAGGTGAATGGCATGGAGGGTGAAAGCCACGCTGCTCCAGCACCCGCTCTGCAAACAGGTGCTGCAGGGGCACGGCGGGGCAGCGACCTGTGGTGCAGCCCAGAGGTGTCCAACAGCAACAGGACAGAGTCCACAGAAGGGGACACGGTGGCTACAGGGATGCCACCTCACTGGGGCAGCAAATTTATGGAGCAAGACATGCCACCCAGCACTCCTGAGCAGGTCAGATGAAGGGAGAGAGGCTGCCAGCCCCTAGCCCTGTTGGCTTGGCCACTTGTTGTTGACCCAGGTCAGTGTGAGGCTGGGGGCCAAAGGGTTAGGGAAAGGTGAGCAGCAAAGCAGCCACCCTCTGCAGGTGGGTGCAGGCCCACACAAACATCCTACCCTCTGCAGTGCCTAAAATCTGAACCTTGCAGCCGCTTCCCTGGGCTGCTGCTTTGGGCAGGAGAGCAGAAGACCCAGTACTGATGGTAGCCAACATCTCACAAAGTCTGCAGTTCAGAGGCGGGAGAGCAGGGCAGGGGATTTGTCATCACAGTGCTCTATGCACTTCCAGCTAAACTGCCCCAGGCAGGCACACCCTGCCTAACCTCCCAGACACAACCTGGGGGCACTTGCTATCTGAGTAATGAGAAACGGGGAGCATGGGGGGAGAGTACTCACACAAAACTCTTCCAAAAGGCACATGAAGTTATGGAATGAAACATTACCTTATGCCTCCCAGCACACAGGATGAGGGGAGCCAGCAGCTCGTTCTGCAGAGCCCTGTGCCTCAGAACAGATGTACATGCAGAGCAGTGCCACACAGGCCCCTCACCATGATGGTCCCTGCACTGAGCTCCTTGTTCAGCCCTGCACAGGGAGCCCAGCACCCCACATCCTGCTCAGGTGCAGGCTGGGGATCTACCTGGCTGACCCTGGCTAATCTCAGCCATCTCCAGTTGATGCACAGGACAAAACACATCAGGTGAAACTGGGACAGACAGAGACACATAGGGACTATGACTCTAGCAGTGCTGTAACCCCTTCCTAGCAGCGCCTGCTGTAATGTCCATTGCGGTGCAACAGGACTGCATCCCACATGCACCCTCCAAGGCATCTGCTCTCCAACGTGGGTCACCAAAACTTTCCTATAGCCTTGGCCAGGAACATGGGCAGGTAGAAATACAGCACAAGGGCTCATTAGCCTGCCCTCTGCGAGGACACATCTACACCCATTAATCCAGCAAAATTGGGCTGTTGCAGAGCAGCAAAGGTCAGTTCCAAAGTTCAGCCTCTGGTATCAGCAGCTGTCAAGGAGGAAAAACTGGAGCAATGGCATTTCCACTGGCATTGAATGAAAGCCTTGATTAGTAGCAATTACTTTAAAAGCACTGTTGATTTAAGGAGACACAGGTCAGGCGTTACGAAACCCCCGTGTGTTCTGCCTAGGTTTGTTCACAATTATGCCCACCCATCCCCAGAGTTCAGCACACATGCAAACTGTGCTCTCTCCCTGCCTCACCCCTACACAGGGACAAATTTGATGAAGCCTCTGAAGCAAGAAAAACAAGGAAAACACTCCCAGGCACATCTTTTAGAGCTGCAACCCTCAAGACAACTTGCCAGGGCCAGCATATCTGCAGGGCAGCACAGAAGAGGTCACTGTTTGCAAGAGTTTTTGCAAGAGTGTTTGCAAGAGCTGAAATGCCTACAGCCTACCTCACTCTCAGCACCTTTCCTCCTGTACCTCTTATCACCTAGCCATCTCTGCCCTTTGTCCCTGTCCCTGTTTGGCCCACTCGCATCTCTTTTCTCAGTGTTTCTGCTCTCTGAGTCCTTTTCTTTTTCTCTACTGCTGCAGCCTTCAATACTGGTTACCCATCCTTTAGACATCCCTTTGCTCTGCAACTTCCTGGTAGCTCCCCAGCAGCATTGCTGCCCGTCCTCTCCTATAGGAACCGCTGAAAGAGAAACCTCTTCCCTGGGTCGATCCAAACTGATTATTTGCTCCCCATCCTCCAGCTCTCTCTTTCTTCGCTTAACATTGGGAAGCTTTTACCCTTGCAGATTTGCTGTCCCACTCCTCAGAGTACGGCAGGCAGCTGGAATGCAGCAGCTGGCTGTGGGAGGACTGGAGACACCAGCAGTCTGAGCATGATATGCACATCCAGCCAAATCTGCTCAATGAGCAAATGTCTAACTCACCTGAACCCAGCGCAGGTCTCCCACAGGCAAGCCTGTCCCGTCCTGTCCTGTCCCGTCCCACAGGAGCCCAGGCAGGGAATCCACTGAGTGCCAAAGAAACACAGTAAAAGTTAAGGCAAATGCTCCCCTCCCTTCTCCTCCCATCCCTCCCCCTCCATCAGCTCCCCCCACCAAGTTATCACCCAGCTCACGTGTGAGTAGTGGGAAGGGAGGTGCATCAGGGCAGGAGAGCTTTCTCCCAGATCCCTTGCAACATACACCTCTCCAGACCTTGAACTGGGGCCCTGAAAGCAGAGCAAGAAAAGAAAGCAGCCACAGTCAGGCAGGGTAAAGGCCCAAAGTTTGCAAAGATCAACCACAGCAGTCAGTGGAATGACTCCAGACCCTCGCAACCTTGGCAAGAGGGGGCTTTCCCCTTGCAGACCCCACGACATGGCCCAGACTGGCTGTCACATGCCCCTACTGCTCTGGGGCTCCAGCACTTTAGTGGGGTAGTGGCTTCCCTTAAAATAGTCCTGCAAATGTGCAGAATGAATCAGCTCCATCTCCAGGGACCTCTACGCTAAACCTGCTTCAGCAGCCAAGCTCAAGGCTCCCAAACACCATCAGGCAGATGGAACAAAAGGCAGAGAGTGGGTGGAGGGGGGACATGTCCTGGGCTCACACAGACCTCTCTGTGCCTGTGCCATATTCTGTGAGTGCAAACACAGCTCATAGGAGATTAGTCTGTCAGCAGGCAGAAATAATAACAGAGTTGTTATTTTTATAGTGACTGTGTGCTTGCTAAAAGTGAACAGTCTCTCCATGCCTTTGCCCTGGCAGCTTTCTTTGTATCCACCTTGGCCCTGATGCACTTTTCCAGGGCTTCTCGTGACCAACACCAGCAGCAGGCATTCCAGTCATGCCATTTTCCTCAAAATAGTTCATCTCGGATTTTTTTTTTTAATGTTATGTTTCATGCTGTTAACATTTTGTCTTTTGCTTCTTCTGTTAATGTGCCTGTCAAATTCCAATTGACCTTTTCATGTACCCATGTGGTCAAACCACAGCACGCATGGAACGAAAGCTAGGACACATCCAGCGCATGCTCTGATCTGCTTGCTCGCATCAGAGCTCACCAGGTGAGCATCCTCTGGCCTCCTCAGTGGGAAACCTGGGAGAAGTACGTTTAGGTATCTGCACTCTGTATAGAGGTTGTTTGCAATGTTGGCTCAAAAAAATCCTCCATGAGTGCCAGGAGCCAGTGATTCAGATCACATTAGAGCATGCCAGATTGCCCTGGGGACAAACGATGCTGGAGACATGAGTGAAAGGAGTCACCCTTGTGCCTGGTGGGATCCTCAGGATTAACCACGGAGGCCAGTGCTGGAGGCAGTAGGGGAAAAACATCTCCTACTTTGGGGGTGTTTATTTGCTACCTCAGCTGACACTGGGGGCAGCCAGTCTGAGCCCACACTGCTAGGCAGTGCAAAGAGGGGGCAGAGCAGCTTGGGGTGAGCTCTATGGGACAACCCCAGGGCTGGGGAGCTCTGAGCCAGCCCAGCCCTGTCTCAGAGGCCCCAGTCAGGCAATGGGGCCATGAGGGCAGAGGACTGGGGTGGCAGCTGGAACAGGCAATGCCTCTTCACTGTCCACTGCAGACAACGTGCAGTATCCTGTTTCCACAATTAAACTTTCTAAGTGTGCCATTTTTCAATGCCGTGGCTTTCACCTACCATTTGTGCTGGTTGAGTGGATTGGTCCCATACCCAAAAAATTACAGGCTGATTCTTCCCATTCAGTGAGCTGGGATCAACTTCAGAGGAGCCAGGCTCCACCTTCTGCCTTTTGGGGGCTGTCTCTGAAGTCCTGAAAGGCTGCAAGGTGAACATCATGTACTGGCTACACAACACAGGCACTGCATTGCCTCCTTCCCTACTAATGAAGGACAGTGCCACTGCCCGTCCTGCCACAGAGGACTGGTGTGATACAGCACAGCTGGGAAAAAGGTGCAATAGAGATTATCCAGGTATGAAAAGGGGATTGAGATAAGCCTAGGTAAGATGAGCTGACCTAAAAACTTGATTTATCCACACTGAAGTGTTTCACAGGAATATCTTTTTTTTTTTTTTTTTCAAAACTGTAGATAGGAAATGACTTCCGACATCAACGTAAAACAAGAAGAAAGTTAACCTAAATGAAAAGTTTTCCCAGCAATGTGTGAAAATCATTCTTCAGCAGGAAAAAAAAAGGCTGCTATTTCTGCTTTCCAGCCCAGAAGGTACCAGAAGTTACACTCAGACTTCAGAGTTTCCCACCAGGCAATAATTCACTGTGTTTTCCAAATCCTGCGATGGGCATGGGGCAGCAGTATCCCACCGCAGCAGCCTCCACGCAAGGGATTGTACTAGTGTGAGGGCCCGGACTGAAAACCAATCGCTTTCTGACCAGTTCATCTGTGGGGGTATGGACTGTGCTCAACCTCATCCCAGGAGAGGGCAACGGAAGGGGTGACACGCTCCCCGACCACTAATTGCCACCTTCGTTGGCAGAGACAGCCCCTGAGCAGGCACCCTGGGCTGTGCAGCTGTGTAGGTAGGACAGGGCTGCTAAAGGACGCAGCAATCTGACTGCAGGTCTCCCCACAGCACAGATTCCTCCTTCACTATTGCCACGGATAAATTCCACAGACTGCAAGAGGAGTAGTACTGGGCTTATCTTGAATGCAATGAAAATCCCTTTCACCATATTCCAAATCATGAATAATCACCATATGCCAAAATCACCATATTTCAAATTCCACCAAAAATCCCTCTAAGCATGCAGTCTTAAAAAGTGCTGTGAAAAATGTCATGTCTGGAAGTTTCAAATACATTAATTTCAGATTTAGTCCATCGACCTTCTTAATGAGCAATACATAATATACTTGATTCATATTTCAAACCAGGCACCACAGGTTGCCATACTTTGTCTTAAAGTCCTATCAGAAATAAGGCATTTATTGGAGATGTCCAGCAAAACATTTGGTTTTCCTGCTTATCTGACCTGCCTAGCTCATCCAAAGATTTACAGCAATTGGGTCATGCAGGAACACAGGCTTGAGAGGTTTCCTGGCTCATATATAACCAGATCAATAAACTACATGCCCAATTCACTGGACACCAGACTGTTTTGAAACAAAGCAAGTCACAAGCCTTCCAGCAGACTCTCACTTTGCCTGCATGCAGCTGAGCAGACTTTCTACATCAACCGTATTTTGGAGATAGCTGTGGAGAATTACTGTTTTCTATTAGGGTTAAATTGTCTTCCCAGTGGGCCAAACCTCTTATAGATATTACTGGAAAATGAAAGTATAATTCTGTTAAAGATTAGAATTACAAGAATAAAAATATCCACTGCTGGAGCTTCTAATGTGATTCACACAAAAAGCCAATAGAAATAACTTCTGTATTGAACTCCATTCACTCATTTCTAGAAGTAATTTCTACCAGCCAGTACCGTACCCAGGTGACAGGGCAGCTGGATGGCTCCATCTTCCATCACGCTATGGGTCTCTTCCAAAAGGGGCTTTCCCTGGGTTTCTAAGCCCTTTCCTACCCTCAGCTCATACATGAGCACCATGAAGCTCTGTTACAGCTGAGGAATCTGGAGCTCTCAGACTCTGAGGCTGCCCAGGAAAACTGTGACAGTCAGTTCAGCCCAGACCTCCCGCTACCCAGAGGACCACAGGTCAGTGTGGTCTCCCTCCCAGGAGGTTGACTCTCTGCCACCACAAACCATCCCAGCAGCAATCCCCTCAGTACTTGGTGCTCATCAGAGTTTCACAGTCTTTATGAGTGAAAGCTCATGATCCCTTTCCATCATGGACCTGTCTCCCACCTCAGGTCACCAGCGTCCAGTAACACTGAACTGGGGAAAACTGAGCCCAAGAAGACCAAGACCAAGAGCTCGTCATTGCCTAGAGGTCTAAACCAGTATGTGCCACAACTGGGGTGACCATTCCCCGTGGGAGGCAGCTGTTCTGTGGAGAAAACCTCAACAGGCAACAGGGAGAAGGGACAAATGACTGGGTCATCATGATCCATAGGGAAATTTCTCCCTGGCCCTATGGCTAGTGAGCCGGCAGCCACGGACCCAGCACACAGAGCCAATGGCCACCCAGCTCCCAGGGGACCTCGCTGTCCCGTTGCCTGCCCCACAGTTACCCTGGTCCTGCAGTGTGGGTGAAGTCCTGGGGCCATCTTGTGGCTAATGGCATGGATTGCTTTAATTCCCGTCCTCCTCTCCCAGCAGCACCAGAAGCCGTGGCTGTAGCATGCTGCCCGCAGGTGTTCGTGTGCCCTTCGGGAAGCCCAGCACCTCCTGCCGCTCACTCAGCTCTGCCCTGGCTCTGGCTTCCTCAGAGTTTCCTGGGAGCCATCCAGCTTCCCGGGGTTACATGTCCCCTGGCCGCCCTCCTCGGTTGCTGGGGCTACAGCACTTTGATTTTTTTAAATTTTTTTTTTTACCCAAACAGCCTGGAAACAAGGGGCCCTGTTTGTTGACATAACATGCAGATCCCGTTTCAACCACACAGCCCTTCTTCCATAGGCAGGAAATCAAAATGACCAGCTCTAAAGCACCCAGAAGGTAGTCAGCACAAAAAAGACACAGACCTGTGGAAATGAGGCAGAGTTTCCCGTGATCCTTCACTTGCACGAAGAAAACCCAAACCCACACACTTCTCCCAGACCCCAGGAATAGCCCAGTGACTCAGCAGTCAGATGACTCTTTTGGCTGGGAGCTGGCAAGGGCTCCAGCAGAAGGTGGCATCGCACTCTCCCCTTCATCTAGGTGCCCCAGGCCTGCTACTTACAGGGGCCCCTGAACTGGTGTTGCCTGTTTTCCCTCCTACCCTAACCAAGCTCCCACTCCTCTGACTGCCCTTCCATACCAATGTGACAGTGCAAGAGATCCAGACCTGAATGCCCAGCACAGCTCTGCTAACACACATCCCATCTAACATGCTGTGAGCAAGGGATGCTGGTGAGACAAAACTGAGACAGAGCAGATCTATAGGGGAAAATCAAGGATTTAATGGAATGAAAGGAGAAGCTCCCAAAGTCCACACTGGAGCCACACCTCTGGGACTCTCTGACACTCTCCACTTTGGGATCAGTCCTTCCTTTCTGCCCACCAGAAGGATCGGGATGCTCAGGAACACTGCTGCTTTATCTGCCCCTTCAGAGCCCTCTCCAGAAAGAGGATTAAGCTGCATTTCTAACTCCACACAGACCATCTCCACAGCAGCCTCTTCCTCAGCCCTTCAAATCTTCCAGGGGAGGGAGCTCAGCCCAGAAATCCCTCTCTCCTTGGCGAGTGAAGAATCTCTGCGTTATCCAACAGGTGGTAAAGGCTGTATACAAACCGTCCTGGGGGGAGGAAAGGAGAGCCACACTGGTCCTAGCAATGAGATTCGAGCTCTGTCAGCATCAGGAGGCCAGCTCTGGTGGAGGGACGGGACTGTCCTGTGCCTGGCCTGGAAGGCAAGTCCTCAAGTGGGCAGGTGAGTTGGCGGAGCCTCTGGAAGGCAAAGGCAGGCATTGAGCACAGCCACAAGGACCAAAGTTGACCTGGGCCCTCCCCTTCCACTCATGGGTATCATTCAGCCAGCCAGGCAGGGCTGAAGGTCTGGTCCCTAAATACCAGAGATGTCCCAGATAAGGACAGTCACCACTTCAGAAACCAAGGGGATAAACTCATCTTTGAACCTCTTGTCCCAAGACAAGCACTGAGCACACAGGAGACCCAAGACATGGTAGGAAAGCTCTGTCCTCCATTTGTTCCAAGCCAGGGCTAGAAAGCAATCCGAAGAGAGGTTGGTGCCCAGGTACCTCCAGGTCATCCCCTCCATCAGACTGCAAATGGAGATCCTGTGCACACAAGGTTGGCTTTAACTGGGACAGCAAGTGCGTAAGGGGCTACCCTCTACATCATGCAGTGTGGCCCTTGCTGTGTTTCTGCAGCTGTGCCCACTCCTTCCTTCCTGTGCTGGACATAGGGGTGAGGAGCCCATTGCTGTCACAATCCATTCCTGAGCACTTGCAGGAAGGCAGAGAACAGGTGGGATCCTGGGGTATCAGAATGTCTCTGAAACCTCCAGTGAACCACAGCAGAGATGGGATGCCTGTCTGGAACAAGGTCTGCTTTGCGAGGTCCCTGGCTCTCCCAGGGCACGCTCAGGGCAGCCAGCAATGGGTCACAGCAGCTCCAGGAGCTGGGCAGGCCCAGGCCACTGACACTCAGCTGCCTGCAATGCTCATGGGATCTGGAGCTTTCTCAGGGCAAGTCCCCAAGCCTCAATCAAGGGCAGCCTCCAAACTGACTCAAGGCACTGGAGGTCATCTTTATGCTCTTGATCTAACAATCTTTTTCCTAATGGCTTTTGCAAAGACAGAAGCAGTAAACAAAGGATACTATGAGGCAACAGCCAGCTTGGAGCAGCCCTCCAGTCAGGCAGAACTTAGTAACACCAACAGTCAGTTATAGCAATGGACTCATTCAATCAATTTACTCTAGGCTCCCCGCTAATTAACCTGCAACACACAAGTGATCCCCCTGCAAGGCTGGTCTTCAACACAGAAGCACAGCCAATACCCTGGATCCCAGAGCACCAGCCTCACCTCTCTGAGGGAGCCTTTGATGGTGGAGAGTTTGTAGACAATCCAGAGAGGGATGCACACCATGGATGAGAGGGCCAGTAGCCAGCCCAGGGTGTCTCCCCACCACGGATACACGTACTTCTTGTTGTAAGTCAGTGGGGTGTATTTGATCAGAGAAAACAGGAAGGTTGCCTAGCAAGGTAGAAGAGACCAAGAGAAAAAGAGCAATAAAATCAACACCATTAGCCAAGAGAAGTCTTCCTGGTGAGTCCACATCTGCACAGAGTCTCATAGTAACAAAGAATCATGGAATAGTTTTGGTTGGAAAAGACCATTAAGATCATCAAGTCCACCACTAAACCATGTCCCTAAGTATCACATCTACACATCTTTTAAATCCCTCCAGGGATAGTGACTCAACCACTTCCCTGGGCAGCCTGTTCCAATGCTGTGAAACCTCCTCAGGACAGCAATGGAAGAGACGCCAATCAAGCAAGCTTTGCTGGGACAGCCCCCATGTGCAGCAGTGGCATGGCAACAAGGAGCTCACCCCACCAGCAGACACTTCTATCACTGCTGAGCTGGGCCCCTTTCCCTATTGTTTAGCCTCATAGCTGGCCCCCAAAGCCACAAACACACAGAACAACAGGCTCTCATAGTACAGGCCACATAGCCCCCTGTACATATGCACATTCCTCTGTATATATATGTAGGTATTTATCTCTTAGAGGCATCCAGCTCTGCCCATCTTCCTCCTCAGAGCTCCTTTTCCTGTGGGCCCTCACCATGCAAACAGCCGGGGTGATGAAAAGCCAGCAGTATTTGATGATGGACCATGGCCGGTAACCGATCATATCTTCAATGTTATCGTAGAAACGCTCAGCGCCTGCAGAAGAGGGTTAGGATGCCTCATTGCTGCCAGGGAAGAAGGGCAGCAGGGTCTGCATGTCCAGGGTCCTGCTTCACAACTGTTTGGGTGCTCCCCAAAAGATGAGGTGGTAACCTCAGCATAGCCAACCCAGGAGTGTGTCCAGCTTCAGTCTTTGCCCTTGACTAACATCCTCTCACCCCAGAACAGCCCAGACGGTCAGCAGGACCAGCCCTTCAACATCTCTGAGGCTAGAACCTGGACCCAAGCTGGGACCTCAACCCAGGTTTTACCCATCCCTTGTAAATGTCAAGACTGAGAGAGGGCTCTCAAAAACATTTGAGGCTCTCAGACTCCTCTATACATATGTTGAGGGGAAAGATTTCCCAGCCAGCTCCAAGACCCCAGGGAAGTAGGGCCTCAAAAACAGGGGCACATAGGAACATGCTGGGGGTATCTGCCAAGCAGATCCCCAAGGGCGTTGCTGTGAGGAAGGCTCCACCAGCTGAGTCCAGGGGCACCAAAGCAAGGGTTTAGAGGTCTGCCTTGCACTGCAAAGCAACGGCCAAGATGAGCTACAGACCAGCATTTGAGGGTGGACCAAGCGAGAGCCTGAGAGACCAGAGCTGGGGACCCCTCGTGGTTCATACTCACCATAGACCCAGGCGATGCAGAGAGTCTCGAAGATGGCCACAAAGAGCAGGCACATGCCACTGGCAGCATAGTAATCAAAGAGCTGGAAGACATACATCCCACCCTGGGAAGGGCCAAGCGGGCAGCGAGGTGAGGTGGGGAGGGAGAGAGGGGAGAGGAATCAGGCACAGGCAAAGAGCTCCAGCCCGAGCAGGAAACAAACTCAACATTTTACCCAGAGCTGGAGGCACTTTCTTGTCCCTGGGACATGGTTTTAGCCAAGAGCAAAGGCCACATCCCTTGTGCTCAAGGCCTGATGGAGACATGCAGCAGTCCTGCTCCTGGGAGTCTCTGCAACCCTTCACTCCAGGGCAGGGCAAATGACTGCCAGGGATCGTGGGGATATTTTAGGTCAAACAAAACCAAAGAAACTCTTGTAGCTGGAAGTGAGGGTGGGAACCCCCTTGAGAGACACAATGCATCTGATTTACTTCAGCCTCTTAATTTGTCCAGGGAAGTAGCAGTGCGTGCAGTTGTGCAAGCAGGTGTTGCTGTGGGCCCAGAGGCTGGCAGCCTGGCCATGTCACTGCCCAGGTCTGCGAGGCTGTCCACAAAACGGGCCCGAAGGTGAGTCCAGGCACAAAGCTGCAGGTGCAATGTCAAAGGCAGCTCTTTCCAAATTATGCCCAAATGAAAACAGAAGATGCAAAGAACATCATGGCAGCATCAGTCCTCACACACATACTGCTAGGAGGAGTTAAAGGTTTTAACCCCACACAGTTTAACTCCCAGGCAATTAATCACAACAAAGGGAATATATAGGAAATCACTGTAACAAATATGGGGCACACCCAGGCCCATTAAGTTTCCTTACATCGAGTGTTCATATAGCTCCATCCAGAAGGAAAGAGGACAAAGGTGCTCCCGTCACCATGCAACAGGCTATGGCTTAAAGGTTTGGCTTGTGTAAAGATAAATCTGTACTCAAAATATGGGCTGTCCAGAGCTCCATTTCTCAGTCTCGGCAGGAGAGGTGTCAGGACTGTGACTGGCACAAGGGGTGAGGGCTGGAAGGGAAAATGCAAACGCCACAGGGAAGGAAGGGCAGCCTCCCCCAGACACTGTGCAGCAGGATGGGGCTCACCAGCAAGCTCCTGGCCCCAGCACAGACCCCACACCACCCACCAGGCCCCTCTCTGCCAGGGGGGCACTCATACACAGCAAGCACCGCGCAGGTGATCTGAGCCCAAAATACCTCTGTGAGCATCACCAACCCAACCAGGTAGGAGAGGATGGAGACCATGAGGATGAGGGTCTCCCGGCGGTTCTTCTTGCGGAAGATGGTGGGGTACATGTCCACAAGAGCTGTGACAAGGCTCTCCACGCAGACAAACTGCAAAGAGCAGAGATCCCACCTCTGTCAGCTAGCCCTGACCAGCTCCCCAGCCTCGCTGTCCCCCTCCCAGCCAAGTTCAAGCCTGTCCCAAAGGGACAGTGGCTTTTGTCTGACAGCGAAACACCCTGCGCCTGTGCCTTTACCTGGCTGTCCAGTCCCAGCAACACAACCATCAGGAAGAAGAAGCACGCCCAGAGCGGGGAGAAGGGCAGCATGACCACAGCCCGAGGGTAGGCGATGAATGCCAGGCCAGGCCCTGCAGGGAGAAGGGCTTTCAGAGTGGGCAGCAGCATAGCAGCATAGGTGGTACAGACCCACCTGAGGCAGCCACCCAGCCAAGGCACAGCCTGCAGCCCCACACAGCCTCTTGCTCTGCTTATACCAGTGCTGTGCATGAAGCTCAGGCTCCTTGAGGGGTGGAAAAGCCCAGAAGCAAGGGAGGGAAAGGGGACACAGCAAGCTCCGTCTGCATCACCTTCGTGAGGGTTGGGAGCCAGGGAAAGCCTCTGAGCCCTGGGGAGCACAGCACAAGCCTGGGCTTATGGCATGCAGGCACCTCATCCCCACCCTGAGAGACAGCAGCTGCTTAATCGTAACCCCTATAGGCAGCTTATATTGATGTCAAGACACAGCCATTGCATCTCAATATTTCATGAGCATGCATTTGTTCCTCCCTGGTTTTTGGAGGCAGACAGCAGAGCTGCCCACCAGGACAGAAACCTGCTGCTGCAACATCATTTGCCTCAGGGTGGGTAGGCTGCGGGCATGCTCCGCTTGCATAACCCTCGTAACGCCATCCCACCACAGCCCCACTCACCCGACTCAGCCACTTCGGCGATGGGTACACCCTGTTCCTTTGCCATGAAGCCGAGGATGGAGAAGATTGCAAAGCCAGCCACGAAGCTGGTGCCACTGTTGAGGAAGCAGAGGGCCACGCAGTCCCTGGGAGGAGGGGGCACAGCATCAGCGAGATGGAGGTCCAGGTATGACCCATACCGCATGGCAGTCTCTTCCCTCTCTCCCACCCCAGCCACTGTACCCATAGCAGGGCCTCTCTCCCAGCACCCTTACAGCTCAGCTCAGCACCAGGAGCTTCAGGAATGGGCAACACAGCAGGATCTCCCTCAGGAAAAGCCTCCAAGGACAGCATAATGACACATTCCTCATCTAAGCTCCTTGCTCATGAGACAATCTTGCTATACATCTAAATAACTCATTTTTTTCTTTTTTCCTCTCTCTCCCCTGGTCCCTCCTCTAGCAGAGAGTACCAGAGACTATTTCTTTGTCTGAGAAGGGGGCATGTTTTTTTTCCTTAATAGATTTCTCAGAACAGTTACAATCTTCTTGGTTCCAAGCACTACTAGATATATCCTGGTCCTTGCATTATGAAAAAAAGATGAACAGAGCCATCCAATTTATTTTCTCTGATCTATTCCCTTTTGTCTCTCTTTCGTCTCACTCTCATCCATCTACTCTTTAAACTAAATATCTCTTATCTGTCCTATTCCTTTTCACGCTCCAGTCTCCCTAGTCCTCTTGTGACTGCAACCCTGGGGACAACAATAACATTTGCTGCATCTTTCTGAGATATTCTGAACGAAACTGAACTCATCCCTTCTGGCATGTCATAGCCCACTCTGACTTCATTAAATGCTATTCTGCAAATACAGTGTGATTTTCTGTATCGGTCTTTAGGTATCTAGCATTTTGGGGGCTTCATGCTTCTCCCTGCACATTAACTAGGATCTATTCATGGTCTGCAACCATTATGTAGAGAGAAAGTACAGTTCATGCAGAGCCCCCTATGCTGTACGATTTCAGATTAGTCCTTCCAAAGCACAGCTCTTTTCCATTGTCAAGGACTGCACAGCACCTAAGACAATTGCTGTCCCTTTGCACGTGGGCAGGAGAGTATGAAAAAGGCCTGCAGGGTGAGTCCCCACGAATCTCCCAGATGGTAAGGAGGATCACTCTCCACTAAGCCCAGATAACCCAATGGGAAGCCCACACCAGAACCTCATTTCTCTGGCTGCTATAAACCACCTGCTCATAGTATATTCTCAGCCATTTTATACAAATTCCCATTTATTTCAAACAGTTCCTTTCCCTTCCCAGTATTTCTCCCTCTTTCCCCTGGATGTATGCATGACATGAAGTCCTCCTTGAAAAGGCATGGGCTGGGAGGTGCTCTCCAGTCACCTGGCAGGTGGGAAGGGGTGTCGTGGTGGAGGTAAACATGCAAGGAATGACCAGAGCAAAGAAGTCTCTCCAGATTTTCACCCAAAAGGAGCCATGGAATGCTGATGGTGTCCCTTACTGTCCCAGAAAACCAGAAACGGTCCATGTCATTTGGTGCCATCTTGGGCTGCCACCATATGAACAATGGTTCCTCCTACCCATGTCCTTTTCTCTTCCAGGTCACAAAGGTTACACCTGGCCTGACATAATTGAGTGGGGCACCATGCTGGTTGGTGTACCTCTGCCCCGTTAAAGCCTGGTCCTGTCAACCTATGCAAACCAAGGCTGCAGCACACAGGACCGACTCAGTAAGATTGAGCCCATACCTGGCAACAGTCTTGTCAGAGTTTTGATATCAAAACTAAGAATAATTTCCCTAGCAAAGCCAGATAGCATAAAGGCTCTGTGTGCAAACAGACATCTCTTTTTTTTTATAGAATTTCCCACCTGCAGTTACAGAAGCGCTTTACAACCTTGCTGCTAAGCAGCCCCTGTCATCATCTCCATGCAACACATCTAGACAGATCCATTATCTCTTCTTTTCCTACATCTTTTTCTCTCAAAACTGCAGCTGGGAGAGGGGACATGGCTGGGACTCCTCTTTCTTATTCAGCTGCTGTTGGAGAGGCATCCCTACACCAGAAGCAAGCTTCTCCTAAGGTGAAGAGAGAGAAAGATGCCAAACGAGGACCATATAGCCAGTGGTCTGCCTGGACCTTCTACAGCAACAACCAGAATTTTGAATCTAAAATATGGGGGGAGAACCCAGTACCAGGAGCAACATAGTCAGCAGAGAAAGGGTGGGAAGGGATGTGAGTAGTTTTACCTAGGGGTGGCCTCTTCCGCTCACACTAGTCTTTTACCCCTGGGGATGCAGTTCCAGATGCTGGATACATCTACAGCAAAACAAGTTTCTTTTCACCTGACCACTTCAAGTTGACAGCCTGATTCTATGTGGAAACTTGGCCCATCTCTGTTCAAGGGAAGTCCAGCACAGGGAGAGTACACAGGAAACCAAAGTCATATCTGCAGGCTTATATGTAGAACATAGATAGCACATAGGAACACAGAGCACTGACAACTGTGCAAGACACTAGGTCCAAATGAACCTAGGAAGGATAAATCATAAGGTTACAAGGTGAAAGGGCTCAAGTCTAGAACCATTAGATCTTACAGCCCTGCTTCCTCTATGGCTACTCATGCACCCTTGTAATAGGGGAGGCTGGGGTGTCAGCTGGGGTCACAAAGCTAGTGAAGAGGATCTGACTCTGCTGGGTCTCAGCTGGTGTAGAAGACAGGATTTGTCATCCAAGGCACAGACAGAAAGTTCCATTGGGTAGAAAAAACAGAGAGCTGGATTTGGGGAGAAAACACCTGGAAAGGGTTTTCTTATGCCTTGAAACAGAAAACATGACACTTCAAAAGGCCAGTAGCCTCCAGCAGTTTACCAGCCTATGTGCACTGATGTTCAGTGAGGAGAAGGCAGCAGAGCCGTGCTCCAGTTACCTGTAGCAGTTGTTATGGTATTTGTTATAGCTGCCCAGAGCTGTCAGGCATCCCAGACAAATTGCATATGAAAAGAAGATTTGAGTGCCTGCATCCATCCAGACCTGCAAGGGAGATGCAAACACAGGTGAGAAGGCAAGGCCAGCACAGAGCGGAGACACTGTGAGGATGCAAAGAGGCAGAGCCCCAGGAGCTGCCATAACCAGCAGACAGACCAGTGATCAGGAGGTGAGCAAAACCCAGCATTTAGACAAGCCTTTTCTACGAGCAGGTTATATAGTGCCAGGAATTACAGTGCTCAGTGAGGCACCCAGGGGATGCTAAGAGTGACAAAGGGAAGGGATGCACCCGGAGCCTTGCAAACACACAGCACACATAGCTCTTCATAATCATCTCTTTCTTCCTTGGACACATCTGCAGAACCCTATGACTCTCCAGAGCCTCTCAGCAGCAAGAGACCAAGCGAACACTTTCCACGAGAGCTGAAGGAGCCCTCTGCTAGCAGAGGAGGCACACTTGATTTGGGCAAGCCTGGTCTCCCACTGGGTGGCACAGGTACATACAGCTTCTGGTGGTGGCCCTTCTCTCCAAGACCTAATTCAAAGGCTTCAAAACTTACAAGAAAATTAACTGGGGAGAAGAGTAGTACTAGAAATAAACAGAGTTGTTTGTAAAAGACAGCTCCTAAAAGTAAATACAACTCTGTTAGTCCCACGAGATGCCTTTGAACTCCTCTTTGCTCCCACTGTAAATAACATATCCCAGTGCTCTGAGGCTGATATTTGTCAATGCCAAATTTGATCTGAAACCCTGGCTTGTGTGCAGTCACCAATGCAACCACCCCACTGCCTTCTGCAGAGAACAGCAAAAGCAGGAGCCAAGTGAGGAATGAAACAATGACAAAGATTATTAATTAAACCTTCTGTTTTCTAAGATCTTTCTTCCTAAGGGGTTTATAAAATAGAGATAAGACAATCATTCAACCAATGCTGAAGGGCAGCCACATTCTAGAGACAAAAGAGAAGCTAGTCAGGAAAGAAAATCAGAAGAAAAGTATTCCTGGGACAACTTTAATGAGAAAAGTCTCCATATACTTTCCTTTCCCAGAGTAGCAGTGCTGGTGAGCCCTTGGACAAACACCAGCCTTCCCCCAGGATCTCCTCTGAGAAGAACAGAAGTAAATGGAAAGCACCACAATGGTCTTGTTGATTCCAGATCACACCTTTACCTGTCAGCCAAGACCTCACATCCTGAGGCAATGGTCAGCTGAAAAAGACAGGAGCTCAACATCCCCACCGAGCAGAAAGCTACAGGGAAGAAGAGTCAGCCAGTGTTACATATCAGATAAATCACACGAGCAAGAGACATGAGAAATATCCCAGGGGCAGAAAAAGAAGTGCTGCTTTACCAGCCACGGTAGAAGACAAATATTAAGACACCAAGGTTCATTAGCTCTGTGGCTTATGAAGCGGCTCATTTCTAAAATCCAGTGATACCCTTAACTGTGTAGCAGAGACTGGCATGGGGTCTGTGGGCTCCCCGCTCTGCTGTCTGCACCACCCAGCACACCTGTGGAGTGCACACTGGGTATGTGGGAGCCCAGCCCCAAAGGAATGTCTTTAGGGAATACAGGACCTGCCTTAGCATATGCTCCCACTTCAAGCAAGGCAGCCTGTGGCTGAAACTGTAAATAAAGCTAAGCTTGGCTTGCAGAGCTTATGATCCTGCTTAGTCAGCATGACTGTGAACACGAGCTTGGGCCGCATGCACTTTATTTCTTATTTTAAAAGGTTACTGCAGCTCTTAGGCCACAGACCAAGCCATCTTTGCATCCTTCCCAGCCCCCTGGCAGTTCTCAAATTGCTTGGGGGTCAATGGACTGCAACAAGACTGATGCCGTGGGTGCTCCTGACCCACCAGTGACTGAGCTGAGCAGTGGCAGCAAGTCCCAGGACTGCAGGATCGCTGGGGTCAGAAGGGGCCTCAGCCCATCTGTGCTCCTGCTCAAGCCCCTCACGAGAAGCACCACTGCCCACCCACAGCCTGGTGGGCTCACAGGGGCTACACAGACCACTCACTTCAGGAAACAGCAACCCAAATCTTCCCTCCCGAACCTGCTGCCTGTGCTCATTTCTCTTCCTGAAGTGACTCAGAGAAATGTTTTTTTCAGCCCTTCTAAGACCCCCCCTTCCCTCCTGTGCTTCTGACCAACAGCCTCTCATTATTTTAATATTTCCAGTCTGACTAAAATGGGCTTGCTGGTGTCAGGCGGGGCTCTGTTTCCCCTGCAGATAAAAGTGTGCTGCTGTGCTCTGGCCGCTGCTCCCAAAGAGACTGGTAAAGTTTATCCTGTTCAGATTTCACTGGCACATTGGCAGCACGGGTATTTCAATTTGATTGTTGTCTGCAGTTTTCTAAGACATCCAGTTTATTTAATTCATAATTCAATTTCCTTGAACATGTTTACTCCACTTTGTAATAAATTCCTAGTCTCTTCTTTTAGCCAAAGCCTTCACACCTGAGCTGCAGTTATCCAAGAGGGTTATGGCCCATAAGAGGACATATTCCTTCACCCTTTAATTTTCTCAGCAATATTCACTTTATTACATGTACTGGAATTTAATAGTCCCCTGTACTGAAACAGATCCTTCCTTAGGAAGATCTCAAAGCACTTACAAATAACAGTAAAGACCATTTTGAGCAAAATGTTATTGAACACCAGTGCATGTCATATATCAAATACAGGTGCCACGCTGAGAAACTCCAAACTGTCCCTATCAGCAAGCAAAGATGTTACAGCATGGAGTGGGTACGTGACACAAGCAAAGATTAAAAACCACCCATCTTCAGCTGTAGTTGAACTAGCATTTCTTTTGCACCCAGCATCAGGGCTCACAGCTTGGCCTCTGGTGCTGGCGCTACCCATCAGCCACACGTTGCACCATGCAAGCACATCACTTCAGCCCAGCCTTAAGAGAGATCTTCATTCCTAAGATTTCACCTCCAGACACCCAGAGCACCATTTCTGGATTATTGCTCTGGCAAGGTGCGGAGAGGATGCAGCCTCAAGCCCCTCTGGCACTCCCTCCCTGCTGCCTGGTACCTGCGCTCTGCATCCCAGACAAGGGCAGCAGCATTGCCTGGGCTCGCAGACCCTCTACCAGGGCTCGGGTGCATGGGACAAGTGCACGGTGCCAGCGGCAGCCCCACCAGTACACACATCCACACACAAGCACAGTGGGTCTCCCTCCAGCACAAAAACAAACACGCTTGCCTTCAGAAAGAGGAAGTGGGGGGCCGGCAGCAGCACAAACTGAGCACATGGGGTCAAGTTAAAGGCTTGCTGAGAAAAAAATAAGTTAGTGGAACAAATAATATTTAGCAGGCCCCCAGCTGGCCTCCCCTCTTGCTGGGAAGCAACAGTTCTTACTGGTCATGGAGCAGTAGCAGGAGGGGCCTGGATCTGGAGAGGATGTGGGGGCTCTGACCCCTTCCCCAGCATGGCTACAGGGACCCACAGTTAACCCAGCATGTCACGGCTCTGCAAGATGCACTCACCTCCCGTCCTTCCTCTGGTGGCCCAAGGGGCTTATCCTCAGCACAGCCTCAGCAGCAAGAGTTGCTCCAATGCAAACCGTGAGCCAGACCCCAGAAGCCTACCTCTCCAGCCACAGACACAGTGGACAGACCCTCAAAGAGCTGGGGACACCTTCACCTCTTGCCTCTCCTTCCTGCCACATCCGTCAGGATGCAGGCGCCTGCTAGGGACTCTGCAGGGGCAAACGCTGCTCCAAAAAAGCAACCACCAGGGAAATGGGTGAAAGAAAATGAGAGGGATGTAGGAAAGGTTATTCGAAAAGTAGTACAGATGGGAGAGGGAGAGACAATGAGAAGCAGAGGTTGGATGAAGTTAATGCTCTGAATTTAGCTCCGGAGAGCAAGTCAGGGTGTCCGAGCACAGTGCTGTGCAAGGTCAGGTGTCTGGTGTGGCAGTGGGGACTGCTTACTGGGTGTCTGCAGAGCTGTGGGTTCTCTGTAGGTCCTCAGCACTGCCAGAGCTTCTCTGCCCCAGGAGCAGGGGCACAGCCCCTGCTGGGGCCTTGGGCACAGCTGGGCTGGAAGGAAAGCAGCTCATCACAGGAAGTTCTCCCTTTATATAAAGACTTTATAAAGTACAAGCACATACAACAAGGTGGTGGGTTTTCTCGAAATTTGAAGAAGAATAGTAAGAGGTTTTGAGAAACATTTGCTGCTTTTTCAGAGAGGGAAATGCTCAGAGGCTGCTGAATTTACTCCTTCTTCATTCTTACTCATTAAACACAATGACATTTAGCTAAAATTGCTGGAAAATTGATACCAGAACAAAAGACGACCATTACATTTCTTCTCTTTAAAGCGAACAAAAACACACTGCCAGCACTTTCTGCATCTAGCCCATCAGTCCTCTCTTTATATCTGTCTATTAAAACAACATCTGGTCATGGTATGAAAGCATTAAGCGATGGAAAGCCTGCCTGTGCCTGAGAAAAGTTCTTCTAATGACAAGTTTCCCACACTTAAACCTTATTTCTAACTCTAAATTCCTCTCATTTCAGCTTCCCACTAGTGAATCATGCTGTCCATCCCTCTTCTTAATCACATCTGTAAATCTCCACTATCTACTGAAATAAACAATTGATAAAGCTGCCACAAAGATAATTGCAAAGGGTAGAGTGATCAAAAGTGGAAATTGTGAACAACCCCAAGACTGCTTTTCAGTTAAAATACAACCTGCACTATGAAATAAGTAGGAACTTTCTGAAGCACAGAAAATGCAGTCAAAGAGGTTGGGAAAATATTTGGGTCTAGTAATGGCTGACACGCTGACATCATAATACTAAATATTATACCAAGAAAAAAAAAACTATGGGGCTGCTTTTTTTTTTTTTTTTTTTTAGTTTGGGGGCATACAGTTCAAAATAGATGATCTCTTTGGCAGTTTTTGTTATCTGCTTGTATTTGAGCAGAATTAGACTTCATAGGTTGCCTAGAGAAGTTGTGGCTGCCCCCTCCCTGGCAGTGTTCAAGGCCAGGTTGGATGGGGCCTGGAGCAATCTGCTCTAGTGGGAGGTCTCCCTGCCATGGCAGGGGGTTGGAACTAGATGATCTTTGAGGTCCCTTCCAACCCAACCATTCTATGATTCTATGATTATTCAAAAGACTTGTTTGGCAGTACCTCTGTATAGCCTGATCTACCTATCAAATGCATTTTATTTACCATTTTAATTATAAGCATTTCATAGATTTAGAAAATGAAGGTGCCAGAAGACCTAGGGCACTGTAGACTTTCTGGCCAGAAAAGACCAGCATCAATCAGCTAGCCTGAGCAATTGTAGGCAGGATTTCCCAGTTATGTCCAAGGTCATTTGGCAGGTGAAAAGCAATGATTCCCACACACCAGTCTGATATTCTGACACTTAATCACATCTCTGCTGCTGCTGCTCCCCGGCAGAATCTGCTAAATAATTCATCCCCTCTTTTCACCTAGTTTTTCATACACTTTAAAGGAGTTTTGATTTTGTCCCATTGTATATTGTTTGCCCTTTGTTTAAACCTCCCCTTGAGATGCCTTATCATAAGGCTAAGACTAGAGAGGGTTATTTTCAATTTTTTTCTTTTTTTTTTCCTCTCAATTTCCAGAATCCCTTTCCAAGCATTAAAGAATCTTCCATTTTTCCAGGCAGTGCAGGACTGCGGGTAAACAATTAGAGCTTGCCATCCTCTGAGCGTAAATCAATCATAATTGACTTGGCCCCAATGGGCTTGCAGGACTCATGCTGTCCCTGCACAGAGAGAGGGGGGCACAGCCACACACACACATGGGGCTTGGGGCACTAACCCTTCCCTTCCCTTCCCTCTCTGATGGGAAAACACAAGAGGAACCCCCAGCCCTGTTACTCGGTTTGGTAGGATGGTTAAAGCACACTAGAGGAAGGCAACCACTGCTACCAGCTCCTGCTTCTCTGCTGCAGAAGTGAAGCATTCATTGGGGAATGATGGAGTCAGGGAGGGAGGATCAAATTTTCCTCCCTCAGTCGAGGATAAACCATCCTCTTGCTCTGAAGGGTTACTCTGCCTTTCCACCAACACATTAGCAATTTCCAGGCTGGAAGGAAGCTGTGCTTATAAAGCTCAGGCTGTAATTGGAAAAGTTTGCCAGGACGGACCTAATGAGGACACAGCTAGTACCAGCAAAACCATGCCATGCTTGAACTGGTTTAATTCAGCCCCCCGGGTCACACAGCCACAGTAACAACAGGACTTTTTAATAGCGAATGAGCACCATTTGAAAATGTGATTTCAGTTCACCTTATCTGCATAAATGGAGCCACAAATGCTGCAAACACAGACCTGTGCCCACTCCCTTCCAAGCCTTGCTGCACCTTCACACTGAGGAACAGCTGTCCTACCCACCTCCTGTCCACAGGCAAACCGAGAGAGCAAGAGAGCAGCTGCTGCTGCAAAATGAGTCTTTTCACCCCCTGCTCAGGCACAGCCTTGACCAGAGAGCAACTTCCAGAAAGCCGAGCAGGAACTCCGAATGCTTCCCATGATAAAAACCAGACCGCCTGGAGCTGGAAACTAGACACCCATGTTTAGCTTCCCAGATCGGAAGCCGTAAGTCAAACTGACTTGCACAGAGCCACACAGCACTGGTGGCACAGGCGGGACCTGGGGATGCCACCTAGCAGTCCCCGAGATGCTGCTGCTACCTCCACCCACAGGGTTCCTCTCTCCTCCATCAGGGCAGGCAAGATCAGCAGGAGCCATTCCTCCCTCAACATTTATGCCCCCATTTGCAAAATTAGTAACCAAGGCAGCACTGGGGCTAGACTAGAAAGAGTTAATGGGGTTACAAAGGGTTTTGCTGGCCTATTTTCCAGGCAGGCACCCTTTAATCTCCTTTGGAAACACCTTCACACAAAGGCTGGTACAGCAGCTCAGCTGGAACCAGGATTTAACATGGAAGAACTTGTCCCAGAGAGATTAAAAGCAGCAGTTGGGCACTGACCCTCCTGTCAGACGGGCAGGAATTTCTCACCAGGGACAGGGAGGTGAGGAGGGCAGCCAGGTCCTGGGGAACTGCTGCAGCATGCCATAGCTCCTGCCATCCATGCACCTGGCATGCTTCTCAGGAAAGCTGGAGCAAGCGTGCCAAGAGCCAGGCTTGTCCCCATGAGCAGCCAGCACAGTGGCAGAGCAGCACCCCAAGCACAGGCTGCCTCCACAGCACAGGACCCTCCCCAAGAAACTGGAGGATGGCACTCATGGTGAAGGGTTAAATCCCACTGCCCATACCCCTGGGCAATTCAGACCCAACTCACACTAGAAAACACAGTAACAGCACAGGGTAAGGCACCAGTCTACCAGAGTATGCACTGGTATCATAGCCCTGCCTTATGTCCACAGATGGAAAAAGGAAGAGACAGAAAGAAGAAACTGAAAGAAAGAGAGGAAGAAAAAAAGAAAACAAAAAAGAGGGAGAAAGGACAGCCACAGGCATCCATGCAAACACAGCTGAGCCATTCGATCTGCCTTCCACCTTACCTGGGGGTCCCCAAGGCGACTGAGGTCTGGATAAAGGTAAAACAGGATTCCCTGGGATGCCCCAGGCAGGGAGACTCCCCTGATCAGGAGAACAACCAGCATGAGGTACGGGAACGTGGCTGTGAAATACACCACCTGGGAGGATGATGAAGGGATAAGCATGAGCAACCAGTGGGGCCCAGAGCACACAGCACCAACCCACAGGCTGGGGGAGATAGGCAGCAGCAGGGGATGCGTCAGGCTGCCTCACCAAGCACCCTGCCATCCCCTTGCAGTAGAAAGAAATGCTTTTTAACATGCACCCAGGAAACCTGTGACATGCCATGGCACATCTGGAGCCAGAGAAAACCTTTCTAGTCCTGAGAGCAATCCAGATCCTGAGCCAGGCTGTCACCAGGTTGGAGTCAGAGTATCTCTGCTGAAGCCAGCAGTGTAATGCCTATGTACATGAAGTGCTGGGGTTTGAACACCAAGCCCTGAATTAAGATTGACGAGCGGGTGGTTCCCACAGTCCTTCAAAAGGAGGCAATGAGTTTGCCTTTTGGCTTTCCTCCAAGGTGTGGCCAACCTTGCAGGGAAAGCCCTTGGGTAAATGAGCCCCAGGTGCCCCACATTGGGTAAATGAGTGCCAGGTGTCCTGCTTTGGGGATAAAAGCTGGGACCACTTGCAGGAAGGGTTGGAGTGTCTGTCTGTGAGGTGGATGCACTTTGCAGAGTTTCCTGTTGGGGAAGGACCTCCTGACTCTGGACCTGACTGGGCCCCAGTCAGGTTTGGCACTTACAAACGCAGGCTCTGTGGGAACAGCATGTGGCTGCCTCTGTCCTATATTATCAGCCTCTTGGCTTGGCTGTCTCCCATCTCTTCTATGGGAGACTTTGTTGCTTTGTTTTTTCCACCAGTTGTTGGTCATGCTGCGTTGTTCTTGGAGTCATTGGGGTTGATGTCTATTATGTGTAACCTGATTGACTTGTTTGTACCCCCAGCGATCACCCATATACTGACTTTTTTATGTGCCATAGAATCTGGTTACTGGTTTGTTCTACTGCTAGCTGTGTCCTTTGTACTAGGCCTAGTAATTGGCGAAACAGTGCATCAGAGAAGGAGCTGCCCCTAGTATCCATCTGCACATCCCTACCTCAAACACAGTCTGAGTCGCCCACAGAAAGTCTCTTCTCTGCAGCATTTAGTGGTAAGGGTGAAGGAGTGTGCAGATAAAAGATACACTCTGAAATGTGGTTGTCCCACACTCAGGGCTGGCAGTGGCAGCTGGCTTGTGCCCACCAGTCCCCACTGCAGTGGCCCGCAGCTGCTGCCTCTGACTGATCTGTTCAAATACACAACATGGGCATTTCAGATAGAGCAGGGCAGCATGTCTCAGACTTGCCACCAAGGACATAGACCCAAACAAGACCTTTAATGTGTGTTCCCTTGCTTTTTATGCCCCTATCCCCATGAGCAATGCAGACACACTCAGGTAGGGTTGAAATCCCTTCCTCTAGCAAAGGAGCCACATCCCTTGGGGAACACTGCAGGCCAGTATCAGCTAATTCTTTCAGGGACTTCACATCTGGTAAATATAACATTCAATTTGGGGATTACCAGGTTACTTTCAGGACTGTTCAGGTTAACTGCTGTAGCATGCCACATCACGTTGTAGTCTGTGTTTCCCACACAAACTGGTATTGAGGGCTCATGCAGCCTCCCCAGCAATTCAAATAGCATCATTAATCCCTTTGCATTGTTCCCACGCCTTCGAGACTTATTGACCACCTTGAAAAAACGTTGTTCAGTCTGTTGTACCATGCTAGACCAAAAAAAAAAGAAGTGTTGTTCCTTCAGGTTTTTCCTGCGTGGATGTGCTGAGTGAGGATTCACATCAGCACATCACTTGAGTGCTACCCTACAGCTCTTTTCTCAGCTTTGGCAGTTACACACCAGAGAGCTAAAGCTCATCTCTGGAGGAACTGCAAAATGTAACGATGTGAAATGATCTATTTCTCACACCTGCCCATCCATCCAGAATGAGTTGTTTCAAAATCCCACCATCCCTGAGCAGGGGCTGCAGGCTTTGCCACAGCTATAGCAGTTTCTGCGTTAAAGGTCCTACTAAGAACATGCTGTATGATTTCCCTGGACGGTATGACCACTTTCACTCTGCCCCTGGGTAATGCTTATGATCCAAATAGTGGTTCAAAAAGATATTTTTTCTGGGTCCACTCCAATGTACACCATCTGAATACAGCAATGTCCAAAGCACCCAATGCTATAATGCGAGTCCTCCTCTAAGTCAAGATAAACACTTTTTGCTGATTCAGTTTTGTAATGCAGAAGGATTTGAGGGATAACCCATCCTTGAAAAACCACACTACTAGATTATCAGCTCTGTCTGCAGCTCCAGGTTTTCTATGCATTTCATGTGCCCTGCTCTATATATCACAGTAGTCTTGGGTAATGCCACAGAGGTCAGTGAAAAACACCTCCTTGCTGAGACTCATGATTGCCTGAGATGTCTGTGTGAGCAGATCCATCCCTGTCCCTCTGAACGTGCATCCATCCTGAACACTGAAGGAACCCAGGGACAGCATCCTTCAATGCAGGCAAACACCATCATTCATCTTATTCTCAACTTTTCAAGGAGTCTGTGATTTGGAGCTTTTCATTGACAGTTAATCAAATCTGCAGGTCCTGTGAGTTTAACAATCATCCCTGTATTTACCTGTATTTACCACACAACCAAATTCTTGCTTCAGGAAATGACAGGATGCAAGTCTGATCTTTCTCAGCTCATGAAAGCAAGATTAAAACCAAAAATCTTTAAAAAAAACCCTTTGAACCTTAGTGCATGTTCTTCCACAATGCCAGGTTGCACATTCTTGGCTGGATCTCTAAATAACATCAGTTTTAGGAGCTCAGAATACAAACTGGTAGTTGTCTGGCATATGACTTGGATTCACATTTTGGTACCATCCTATGTGCTTTACAGCCTGTGTGAACCAGCACATTAAGCTTTTCACTCAACAGCCACTCACATCTGCACTGAGACCAGAGGCCTGAATTTGGAGAATGTTTTGCTGGATTAAGAGTGCCAAACTTCTAACAACAGGAACATCTGGATCCAATGAGATAGTACTCAGCGCTTGGCCCAGACCCAATCTTTTTATTTCTCAGGCACTGTTAGGACTAACTACATCACTAGGAACCTTGCCGGGATCAGTGTGATCGTTCTGTCACATGCTGGTCAACAACATCCAGGGTTTTATTTGAATCTGATCCACATGCCTCGGCAAAGTGGTTCCATCTGTGACAACCTCCTGTCTCTGTGAGCACTCCTCAGGGACAGTCAATCCCTGCATCAGAGGATGCAAACCGCTGCTGCTGTTCTGAGCGGGGTGATTGCAGCTCATGGTGTTTGCCCCTCCAAAGGGAAATCCCCAGAACCAAGGTGTATATCTTCCCCAGTGGGATTGTATTCCCACAGCCATCATTTTAGCTGTATTATTAAATATGTGGAGGGTTGATAAACCTATGGACACTGTTGCTTTACTGAAAGAAGGTTTCTGTTTTCAAGAAAATAAGATCTCACCATCACTAGTCCTTCTTGCTAAAAAGCACTTGCATTTAACCTAGAACTTGTATCTAAAATAGGTTGAATTTGTTCTCAGCACTTCCCACACTATGTTTGCTGTATCTCTTAGTATCATATTTGCTGTTATTAGACTGCCTCTGATTTCTTTTACCAGGCCACCACAGCAAGCAGTTGCTCTTTTCTTCTAACTTTACTCCATGGAAACCAGAAAACATCATCTCTGCAAACTGCTTGATTTTCCTGTCATGTTTCATAATCCCAGACCCTTCTGGAAACAGGAGAAGCTGCTAAGATCCATGCCATCAACCTGATGGAAAGGGATGCAGTGAAAACTTACACGGTATTACACACAATGCCGTGTTTAAAGCTTGCAGAGAAGTCACCATTTAGATAACATACTAAACCTTTTCATTCCCATCTGTTCCTGCCGACTTCAGACAAAGCTGACTGCAAACGGGTCGGGAGGCAGTAGCAGAAACTAAGTAATGGGGTCAAGTGCAAATGACAGTGGCACACTCTGGAACAGAGGGAGCATGGGATGGAGCTGTGCAGTCACACCAACACATCCCAGAAGCATTCAAAGAAATACTTCTGTGGGGATCAGTGCAGGGGGGAAAAAATGAGACCTTTATGCTGGAGACTACAAGCAACTACAGGAAGAGTTGAGATGAATAAAAAGAAAAAAGGATACTCATGACCATGAGGCAGAGAGGGCTTTGAGGCCAAAGTTACCTTCATTACTATCTAATGAATTTGTAGATTTTCCAGCTGCACTTGCCAGAGGCAAAAACATGCTGCTTGCTCACACAGTGGTGGGAGGGAAGGGAACATGCAACCAGCCCATAAATAGGAAGGCTGCAGGATCTCTTGGGCCTGTAGATGGGCCAGATGGGGATATACATCTTGCAAGTTAATTCTCTGAGACATCCCATCACTCCTATTCTTTCCTACCCCAGACACAGAGCCTGGCTCACACTCCTGCTGCAAACTGAGCCCCACAGACTCCTGTTAGCTTATTTAGAGGGTGGTTCCCAGGACATCTCTGAACATGCAAAAGGTGAGGAGATCACGTTCTCCAACTGTGATCAAGGGAAGAGGTTTGATCGTAACCAAGGACTCACCTTGCCTGTGGACTTGACCCCTTTCCAAATGCAGAAGTAACAGATGATCCACGCCAGCAAAAGACACAGAGCCAGCTCCCAGCGCAGGCTGCCCAGGTGCTGGATGCCATCAGAAATATTTAGCACTCTCCTCCTGCATTGGGGGGAAGCAAAGGAACATCCAAGTGACACTGATGTTGGCCACTAACATTCCCAATGCCATGCTGGTTCTTATCACACTTCCACAGCACCTGATGGCTCTGGGGAGAAGAGCTGTCATACTAACAAGGCCAAGGTCTGAGCTGCAAGCCTCGGAGGAACCGAGCAGTGCTCCCCTCTTAAATGTACTACCAGCCTGGTAGATCATGCATGGACACTTGCTTTTATGCTCACTCCAGTGCTGGCCTGTTGGGCCAAGACATTTCTCCTCACCTCCTCCCACCCTTCATCATCTGTCTTATCGTCTAAGGAAGAGCTCTCTCTGCAAAAACATGCAGCACTTCTCACACACAAGCTCTGCCCGGGCCTTTACAAAGTTCACCTGCCCGGGCACATTACAAAGTTCACCTACATTTCTGACATGCTCAAAGTGAATGATACATTGCACTTACCATGCAGAATCCATCAGGACCAGCCAAAGAAGCAATGCTGTCCAACCCCTTCTCCATAGCACACTACTTCTGTCCTTAGAAGCAGTTACATATTTCACCTCAGGAGCCAGAGCAGCATAGCATCCCATGCCATGACTAAGACCCAAACAACACTGCAATAATCCCCATTGCACAGCCAGAAGAGGCCACCTTGGACATCCTCTTTCAGCCAGTGCAGAGATAGGATCCTGGGCTAGATGGACTTGGGTTCAGCTAAGGTCTTATTGTCTCACCCTGGCCATACGGCAGCTTTCCATGTCGTGTGTATGTGAAATCTTCCTCATCACTTATAGAAGTAAGGACTCACACTCCTCCAACACCTACACCGCACAGATGGATCCGAGGGTGAAACACCATGGTGCACACACTACCCTGGAGCAGCAATGCCCACCCTGCTGCAAAAGACAGCAATTACCCCAAAATAAAGGTCGTGCTCCGGGAGAGCTGCAGTCTAAGACACACTTGCCTCGTTTCCTGCCCCACAGCCTTGTGGTGGATTGCGAGGATGACAGAGGGGTCAGAAAAATCCCACTGCTCTGTCACATACGTTTCACGACGTTGCTCTCTGCCTGCTTCTAGGGATGTGGACTCTGTAACCAGAGGGGAAAGGGTGCCAGCAGACTGTAACTAACTGGACACTGTACTGCAGCCAGAAGAGGCCTCAGCAGTGTGCCATCAGCTCACTGGCAGGCCAGGGCTTCTTGAGGAAACAGTGGCCTCCTACCTCCCTGCCCAGGGAGGGCAGGAGCAGATGCTGCATTGGAAGCAACAGGCAATGAAAATTTCCAGTCCAGTGTGCTTATTCCCCAGCAACACAGGGATGGTCACGGCAGTGATAGGAACATCAACTTTTCCAGCAGCCAGCCTCAAGAAAAGCAGTCTAAGGCAGGCCACCAGCTACTCACATGTGAGCAGCAGGCAGGGAGAAAGCACAGGCTCAGTGAGCACACAGAAGACAAAGAAAATTTTGAAACTTCAAAGTTTAAGAACAGCATGGCTGTGCTGAACCAGGAATGCCCGAGAGGCACTGTGTGCTCCACATGCTGACAACACCCAGCATTGCTGCTGAGGGCAGCAAGGGCAGAACCCTCCATCCATCTACCCGCACAAGGGAAATTCTCAGTGGCAGCAGCAGGGTTACTTGCAGTCTATTAGCCAGGGCTCCTAGGAGATGTTGAGGACCATCAGAGATCTCAAGCCAACACGCCAGAAAAAGAAAGCTACTCTATACTTCAGGGCAAGTAGCATAAGGGGAGAAAATGATTAAAATAAGGGAGCAATTTTCAGTGTGAAGTAAGCTGACCCTAGCACTTCATTTGCATTTTGGTGAGCTTCTCTCCTCATAACAGCTTGCATGTTAGTCACCCCAAAGTGAAAACATCACCTCTTCTCCTAATTTTAAGATGAAGACTAGCCCACATACAGAAGACACCATCCACCATGCCACAGCCTCCTGGGAACACGCTGGTATCGCACAGCGGCACAGATTCAAAAGACCAAGAACACCTACTGCATCACTAGCATGGGCTCCTACAGTACATCACGGGGGTTTAAGATTTCCTCTTCAACAGCTGACCACGCTACAGCTTGCAAAACATGCAGACAAAGACCCCATCACAGAGCTGCTGCTTTGTGGATCACTACAGGTCTCAACCCACTCCCACCTATAGTCTTCGCCCCCATCTCCTGAGCATGGTTACACTGGATGCAGCCACCAGGCAGGGCAAGGACTGCTCCAAGCAGAACAAGAGCAATGGATAATCCAGTAGATATATAAACTCTAATCCAAACCATAGAGTAATGGCCACTATACACTGAGGGAGTGCCACTAATTTTATTGAGATTTGCACCTGGAGTAAGTCTTAACCGAAGTTTCAAGATGGAAAACATGCAGCCAACTCACCTATATTGCAGGAGGAAACAACTACATAAGTAAGTTCACAGCTGGCAATGAAGAACAAGGGAGAAGGCAGGGAGAGGAGCAGCACAAATGGAGAAATGGAGAGTGCAACAGCCGAGGTGGAATAAGGGAGAAAAGGACAATAAGTGAAATATCAAGGTACAGAGAAGGCAAAGCACCACTGACATAAAGTTTTGCTAGCCATCACTGAGGTTAGTGAGAGGAAGAAGTCCAAAAGGTCCAGAGGGACAGGAATACGGCGTCAGAGAAGGACAAAGTCAGATGGCTCTGAGGCATGCCAGCACACCTTCAGACAAACACCACAAGCCCAGCAATGTTACATTTAACTGATGGTGCTGCCCCTGTGAGCCTTTACTCTGACCTGCCCAGCTTCTTCTCGTGTCCTCTTCTGGCAAGGATGAGTTAATAGGAAGTGCTGCTGCAGGATTTGTTCCTTGCCCAGGGAAGGTATGTCCCAGAGTAAAGAGGTGTATAGGCCTGTCCTTTACTTACTCCCAGAACTCGATGACAGGGGAGGTGGCGTTTTCGCTGGTCACATTGAATGTTGAGTTTGCCTTCTGGAGTTCCATGCAGTTCCCTGTGGGAGAGGCCCAGGGAGAGAGGAAGCTTAAGTAACAGTAGCTGGAGTACCAGAGGATCTGAAAAATCCCTCGCTTTCCATCCACAGCATCAACACTCATTGATATTGACTCTGAGACAGATTTTGTGTAGTCCCAAAGGTGCACAAAGGGAGTCTCCACCAGGGAAAGGCTGACAAGAAACCTAGGACAATTAAGGTGATGGCATTTAATTTTTCCTTCCAGTGGGCACAGTGAGCAGTCTCAACCAGCTCTGGGTCTATGGCTAACACACAGCACAAGATGACTGGAAGATGCCAAAATGCAAGGTGCCCATGGTGGCTGGAACCCAGAGCCACTGAGGAGACCACCACTGCACAGCACTGCCCAGGTGCTGCAAGTGACTGGGCTGTGCCAGTACTGGTGCTCTCTAGCAAAGACCCAGATCTTCTAGAACCCTGAGCTTCTTCCCCAAAAGCACCAGCAGCACTGCAGCAACCCAGCACTCCCCACCCCTATGACCAGCAGTCCCACTCAAGTGGGGGCAAGCTGCTCTCCTGAGGATTGGTCCTGGGCAGCAGAAGGTTTCCCTCAGCCAGGATCTGGTGGAGGACTGGGGAGGGGCTCCACACCCACCTGTGTTCCACTCGTGGTCGCAGCTGCCCCAGGGGAGGTTGATGGTGAACGAACTGAAGAGATAAAACAAGGCCCAGGCCAGGACAATGATGTAGTAGAAGTTCAGCAGTACAACGATGACCTGTGAGGCGTAGCCAATTCCTGCAGAAAGTGAGGCCCGAAGGCAGGTGACCCATGTGCTGGGGGACGGGAACAGGACGCCCCTTGAGAGGTGCTCACCCAATGTTTTCATCTGCTGCTCTGCATTTTGACTGTGCTGCTGGATGAGAAACATTTGGGCAGCCACCAGAGCCATCACCACCTCCCCAAAGGCCACTGTGCCACATTGATGGGGGTTCAAGCAGGGGCGCCAGGGACTCCTCCTTTCTGCCATCCCACTGCAGCCTTCCCTGGTGAAAGGGTGGCAATGGGAGGGAGTCTGTGTAGATGATGGGGAGATTACGGTTGGAAAGCCACCCAAAGGGACAGAAACATACGATGGTGCTCCACCTGCTGAGTAACAAAGTGAATTTTGGTAGAAGAGGTGTATTTTGTTCGCTCACCCCTTTTCACTTTTGTTTGGGAAGCTTTTGTGTTACACCACACACTGCTAGGAGGCAACTGAGACTTTCAGAGAAATCATGGAAAGTGGCTTGAGGCTGGATGACTGTGATAAAGCAGTGCCAGAAGTGGATCTGACTGCTAACTATTTATCAAGACAGATGACACCCTTTACCACTACAGTCTTAAGCCATCTGCAAACTCAGGAAAATGACAGCATTGACTTAAAAATACAGTAGTATGTCTTCGGTTCCTCATAACCACCAGAAGCATTTTCGTCATTTAGCTCTTGGAGAACAACCTTGATTGGGCGCAAAGCTCCTGGCCAGAGCCACGACCATGAAGGGGAAAAATCGGGATGCAGTGGAACGATGGGAACTGCTTGGTGATAAAGGCAATCAATTCTTCCAGCATTATTTTCTAAAGGGGGCAGCCTGTGGCCCTCCCAGGCTGAGATCCCCAGGGGTGGGCAGCAGATGCATGGAGGTATGTAGTGATCCAGGCTGTGGGGAGAGGCATCACCGCTCATCCCCCCAGAGCCTCTTGGTCTCTCCGCCTCACCATGCCCTCCCAGGCTCACCCCACTCACCTTCAAAGAGGGGGCAGATCCTGCGCCAGGCCGTCACCCCTCCCTGGCTGGTGTACTGCCCCAGTGCCGTCTCCAGGAAGAAGACAGGGATCCCGCAGGTGAAGAGGAAGATCAGGTAGGGGATGAAGAAGGCACCTGGCAGATTCAAGAGACAGATGGGAAAAAAAGCCCTGTGGGGTGACTGGGGTCAGGCCATCTCCAACCTGTCAGTGGGCAGGTCTCTGCCAGGGGAGAGACAGCCTGGGAGGGATGAGGGCTGTGAGGGTGAGAAAACCACGGATGGGATACCAGGCAAAAGGGATTTCCCCTCACATTTCATCTCCCAGAGTGATGTAATTGCACAACAAACTCAACATTTAGAAGAGATGCAGAGAAAAAAAGTTTCTAGGCCTGATTTTTGTGCAGAAAAGAGTGGAACAAGTTCTCAATAGCTATACAGAATAGGGGAGAACACCCTGCTGTAAAACCATTGTGGCTTTTAATCAAGTTGGTGACTCCTTTGCCATTGATTATTCTGACTGAACAAGTGACAAGCCCATGGATGTCAACACCAAGGAGCACATAGAAACTGACACCTTCACCCAGTCTGTGCATTTGCTCAATCATTTGCTCGTTGAAAAGCAGAAGACACACAAACTAAAAGCAAGTAGCACAGGAAAGTATGTACTTCATGCCAGCAGCCAGGGCTGCCCTCCTTTTCAAGATCTGTCATGAAATCAGGCAGGGAGAGATAAAATTCATCAGGTTTTTGATTACCCCAGGCTAATATTAAATGCAATAATGGCTTTTAACCTGCAGAGCACAGGGGACAGCCCTCCAAGATGGCTGGTGCTCCCTGCTGCACTCGTGCCCCTGGCACACCAGGCAGGATGGGGAGCTGGCATGGAAAGGGGCAGCCCTAAGCAGGGAGCAGCAGCTCTCTCAGCGGGCTCAGAGGGGCACACAGGGTCAGAGGTGGCAACTCAGCCATCCACTAACTGCCTTTTACCTGCGTGGGCCTTTTCGATGCCAGTGAGATGCTAACTGGCTCCGGGGTCAGATCGGTGGGGGTGTATGGGAAATAACAATCCTGGTGCACAAGTAAACTTGAAACCCAAGAGATTTCATTAAGAAGCTTAGCTAGCATGCAGGGGCAGGGAGAGGGAAGGGGGCTTTAGGGACTAGCCAGAAGTCCCACCACACACTCATCCCAGCGGGATACAGAGTCACAGCACTCTCCTTGCAAAAAAAATACAATCAACAAGATGCACAGGGAGAGCATCTTGGCAGCTCTCTGTGGGCAAACAGCAGCTGAAGAGATGCTGATACCTGGCGGCCCCGGGGCAACAAAGAGAGCATCTCCCCACATGCTCTCCCTCTGCCAGTAAATAGAAGTTGGTGAGGGCAAAGGGCAGGGAAAGGGTTGTATCAACACCATCCACTCAACTCCCAACTCACATGCAATGATATTATCATAAAAGTAGAGCCTATTTCCCAGAGAGATTATTCTCGTATAGAAGTCTGTATTTAACTGAACTGCAGTCAGGGGATTCCTGGGGAGGTCTCCGAAGTGGCAGGTTGAGCTTTCCAGCCTGGCTTGCCCCTGTTAGCAGTCTGGCCTGTCACCTTCCTCCGCACCTCTGCTTATCTCAGATTTCAGGCAGGTTTCCTGCTTTGGGAGTCTAACTGAAGGGTCCTGACACATGGGCTGTGAGATAATGCAAAATTATGGTGGGGTGAAAGAGGGATTTGCAGAGACATGTTTGGGCCAGGGGCTGTGATCTGCCCCCCGCTCCCCTCACCCCCCAAGTGAAGGGACAGGCAGGGTGGGATGACGCCAATGCCATCCCAACTACCACTCCCCGTCTCATTTCAGCTGGCAGGGGGCTGCTGCTTGTGTGCACAGGAGGAAGGGCACCCAGCAGAGCCTTCTTGCACAATGGCTCTGGCCTGGGAGGCGGCAGGGGGAGCAGCCCCTGGTGGGGATGGGGATCCATCAGCACACCTGATCAACCCCCCAGCACTGACTGACATCCTGCCAGCCCAGCCCCATCCTCCCTTCCTGCAGGCGAACCTCCTTGAACGTGAAGGAGGAAACGCTGCCACAGGTGTCCTCCACCACAGCCTCTTCCCTCTCGGTGCGTGTGGGGATGGTGGCAGCAGTGGACCCTTGGTACCATCCGGTTTGGGGAGTGCTGGGGAGGGGGTGTGGCATCGGCAGCCACAGCACTAGAGAGGCTTCCCCAGTATTTCCCAGTTGTTGGGGGCAGCCTGCCCAGGGAGGGCCTGACCCCACCACAGGAGACAAAAGCAAGGGCGAAAAAGAGCATAAAGAACACTTTTTTGCTCTTTTTTTTTTCCTTTCCCCATCCACTACTTAAGGGCTTGGTATCAGACACTGAGCACTAAGTACATAAGGGACTGCTCTTTCTTTGTTATGTGGAAATATCTCTAATGAAAGGAAAAGTGACCGGTTGCCCCACTTTGCATAACTCAGATTTTCTAGGTACCTTCTTTGCAAAGATCCAGATATTTAGGCAAGCAAAGCAAGACCTGAGAGCGGTTATCATCACTGCCTACACACGACTCAGCAACTGAGAAAGAGTCAGCCAGCACAGCAGAGCTATGTCAACCAGACAGTAATGCTGGTGCAAGAGCTAATGGTTGCAGTCTGGTCATGATTGACCTGGAGCTGGAAATTAAATAGAGGTCCCTCACATTTATTGAAGTACCAGAGAAGCAAGTGCCTGGACCAGCCTTCCCAAGGGAGTACAGGACAAAACCTCTGGCAGCTTTTAAAATTCATCTCAAGGGATGTGATGCAGCACTAGCTGGGGTAGGCTGGGCTCCGTGAGGCAGGAGGGAGCCACCAGCCCTGCACAGGCTTGTCACATTGCCCTGCCCCAGGAGAAGCCATTTCAGAAACGCTTTCATCTCTGCATGAGAGCCCCATGCACTATCCTTTCTCTAACCTCATGGAAAGGGGACCAGAGATGAAAAATTTGGATGAGACTTGAAACTCCTCACAGGGCTTTGCTTCAGGCCCATTTCTTGGGGGGAAAAAAGGCTGAGAAACCCCTTTGTATCTTGCTTCTGCTGCTCAACCACACACAGCAGCTCCTCTTTCCCCAAAGCCCTCCCTGACCTCTCCTCTGGCACCCAGGGCAAGGGGTGCCCAGACAGGGTCCCAGTCCTCCTGGACGGAATGGAGCCCAGGAATGGTGCAGCAGTAGGAGCACACACAGCTCAGCAAGCAGGAAAAAGTGTTCCCCATGAAAAAAGAAAACAAAAAATCCTCCTTTTTCCACAGGGGAAAAAGATGCCCGACCACCTGGTGAAAAGAAACAAGTGCTGGGCAAAGCACGGCATGAAAGGAGCTAAACAACAGTTAATCCTCTTTTATGCCACTGGGATGAAAGCAGTTTAGTGAGGCCCATGAGACTACCCCAAGCTCAAGCCAGGGGATTTCAGCTCCAGGTGCCCAGCATTTGCTCCACACGAGCTCCCAGCCAAGAGCCATTTCCCCTCTCTCCTGCCCTTCCGGAGAGCCCAATTAGCAATTAATCACCAGACAGGGAGAGAAACTCCCTCTCTCCACATGCCACTGCACCAAGCTTGAGAAAAGCTTTGGGCTTTCTTTTTGTTTTGGTTTTTTTTTTGGTTTTTTTTTTTTTTTTAAGAGTTTTCACCCTTAAAAGGCAGCCACAAACTAAAAGCAGGCACAAACATTTGTAACAGCCCACAGCAACCCTCCACCTGCAAAAACGAGCCCAGCTAGCTGTGGGACAACCTAGCCCACGGGAAGCTGGCCACTGGTCACTGCTGAGCACAGCCTGGGCAGCACCACTGTGCCAGTGCCTCACTGGTAACAGCAACACCCCACTCCCTCTCTGCCCATCAAGCACATCCATCCACATCCATGCAGCTCAGAGGCAGGGGTCCCCTCTCCCACATGCTCGCAGCTCTGGCAGATGCCAAGGGGGGTACTGTGGGGCACAGGAGGGGTGCTGTGTTTCTGCACCAAGGTGAGGAAAACTACCTCACTCTGCCCTGTCCCTGCCATCTGGCTCCTGCATCCAGGGGACATCCCTCCATGGTCAGATGCCAGACCAGGACCTGTGGCCGAGCCCCTTGGAGGACCCCTGAGATTCCAGGAAATGCTCCAGCTCCTCACAGTACCTGCAAAGACATCAGTGCCCCATGGCCTCCCACACCACACCCTGGTATGCTGCTGGGACCCACTGTCTTATTTGCACAGGGTGCCTGGTGCTACTCAAAAAAAGAGGTGCCTGGAGTGAGTCAAGCTGCTCAGAGAGGCGAGCCCCCACTCTGCTCCTCCTGCCTCCCCGTGCAGATGGCCATCCACCTCCCCAGCAGCATCTGGGCTCCGCACACCTCAGGGAAACATGGCTACAGACACCAGAAACCCTGTGACACTGCCGCTCGATCACCCACATCCCAGCAGGTCAAAACAACCCCAGCTTGTGGCCCAGATGGCATCCTCTCTTCAGACGCAGGACTTAGGCATTGCTGAGAAGCTGCTGCCTAGGGTGAGCAGGGACACAGATGTCACAGGGACTGTGGAAGGATGCCAGTGACCAGGTGACCCTGGGGCTGGCTGAGGCCAGGGTTGCACTTACCTCCACCATTCTTGTAGCAGAGGTAGGGGAAACGCCAGACATTTCCCAGGCCGATGATCTCCCCAGCCACAGACAGGACATACTCCAGCTTGTTGTTCCATTGCCCTCGCTCCAGGGTCTGGTCCTCCGCCTCCTCCTTCTCCTTTTCCATGCCAGAGTGTGCGGGCACCGTTTCGCCATTGCTAATGGCACCAGGGACTCTGTAATCCATCCCACCTTCAGAAGGAGTTTCCTCTGTCATGTACAGCACAAGCCATGCAACGAGGCAGAAATTTGGGCTACAGGAGGTGAGAGGGGAGAGGACATACACACACACACACACGAACTGTTCCTCTTTTGCTCCTTATACAGATTTCTGCTGTCAGCAAGGTGCTAAGAGCATGCCTGCGCTTTCATTGCTTTGTCCAAAACTAGTCCTCAAAAGCTACCATCAGTTTAATTATTTTTAATTGACTCATCTCAAAACACTCCTGCTTCTGGAAGCCCATCCTTTAAGCACAGTGTTATATAGAAGACCTAGCAACTCAGCTAGGCTGGAGCTTCCACCGCAGCAGATACTGGGAACAGGCTTAGGGCTGGAGGGGGGTGAGAGTGGTATCAAATACTTGACAGGATATTTTATAAGGGTTTCTCTTCTCCCCTGTTGCTGCTTAGCAAGGTCTGGTTTTACAGACCATGGAATGAAAGTCACAAAACACACAGAAGTCAAAGATGTGGGAAGAGGACAAACTGAAATAAGAAGGAAACAAGGTTCTGCTTTCGGTGATGGCAACTGTTGCTGGCAATCAACTAGGCTGCAAGAAGAGGTGGTTTTTCAGATTGCTACTATCCTTCTAATAGCAGGAAAAGAAAGGGTGCAGATGCCATGGCCATCTGGGACCTCTCCTCTCTCAGGGTCTGCCCCTCCGAACACCTGCCCATTGCCTGCAAAGGCTCCCCACAATACCACTCTCAGGGAGCTTTGGCACCACAAGAGCTTCTCCTGTCTCTAAGCAGACCTCTGCTAAGAGAAGATCAGCACAGATCAGGTAGGCATCTCTCCTGCTGCCCCACCTTCCCCCCAAAAAAATCTCCAAGAGGATGTCTCTCCTCCCAGGAAAGCCAGGGCATAGCGTGACTGCTGGTGCACAGCTGGTGCCTCAGAACACAGAGAGGAGGCAGGCATGGGTGGCACCAGCTCTGCTGCAGCCATTTAGGAAGCTCAGGACATGCCCGAGGCTGTTGCTTGTGGGCAGGATGCCCTTCTAGCCACTGAGCCCCACAGGGCAAAGGGTGAGGACTGCAGTTCCCACCAGCGTCCAATGTCAAAGCCAGGATTGCTGAGGACTTTGTGCCAAGGAAGGCACCTTCCTCCGCATGGTGCTGGCCCTTGAGCCTGCTCGTGCCCTGCAGAAACAGTTCCCCCAGCCTCAGCCTAATGCTGCCATTCATTCCCGCCTGAAAGTCCCTCGCCAGGGGAGCAGAAAAAGGCGCTGGCGGTGAATGACACTCTCATCCATCCAGAGAGAGGAAAAAAAAAAAGCCAAAGCAGTACTTTCAACCTCTCCCCTCCCCCTACATAGTGCCCTGTAAAACTCTTTAGAACATGAAGAGGAGCAAGATACTCTGGCAGGCTTTTGACAGTGGCCACAAGGAAGGACTGGGAGGACCCCTCTACACTAGAAAATTATTAAACAGGCAGAAAGCGCACCGTGACCTCTCATCCACAGCAGACCTGGGTGGGCACAGGGTGCGGGGGGAGCAGAGCAGAAGACAGGGGCAGAGGTGTTACCTTGTGGACGGCGCTGTCGGGGTGTGAGCCGACCGGAGACAAGACAGCAGGACTGAAAGGTGCTGGCTATTTAAAGCGTGGAAAGAAAAAATTCAGCGGTGGTGTAATCCTAGACTTCGCCCAACCCACATTCCTTCCCCCACCCCCCAGGGCTGGACAAAAACCTACACATGACTGATTTCATGGCCAGTGCAAAGGGGCTCGTTATCCCCCGCCTGTGAGAAGGGCTCACACCTCTGCCAGTGCTCTCCCTCCTGGTCTGGGGACCACTTGGCTCCTGCTCTCTATCATCTCTGCCCAACGCTGTCCCTGCAGGCGTGGGAGACCACCGCACACAGGTGCCCTCACAGCCCAAGCCCTGGGACCTGCTGGGAAGAGGTAAGAGATGAAACACAAATTCACAGTTGATTCCCATCATAGAGTCTCTCCTTGGCATGGAGGACATGGGCACTGGGCAAGGTCCTGCATCGCAGCCTGACCCACGGTGCCTGGAGGACAGCCAGGCTGTGCCATGGCCAGGAGCAGCAGTGGGCAGTAGAGCTCTGAGCAAGAAATAAACGCTGCTAAACTCTCTGCTGCTTCTTACGAAGAAAACAGGCCCAAAACAGCCTCGTTCAGAAATTCGGGAGGTTGCAAACTCTCTTCCCTCACACAAAGGGATCTTTGCCGTTGGTCTTTCCTGGCAGCATCACTGCCCCATCCTGGGACATTGCTCCAGAAGCCACAGTGGGACTGAGCAATCAAGCAGCAGAGAAAAATCACGCAGCAGAGAGAAAAATAGCCCCAGTTGCACATACCTAACACTGGGCTGCAAAATTATCTGTGGCTGCTCAGGATGAGGGTCTTGGGATTACTGCAGGTAGTTAGTTACCTGACAACATTAGCTCTGTGCTTTGAGGCCATAAAAAAGGCAAATGGAACAGGGTATTGTTCACAGCAACTGTGTTACAGCTGTGATGGTCCAGGGATGTAAATGAGGCAAAGTTTTAAAATGTTTTCATCACATCTGTTGATGAATATCTAGGGCAAGAGGGAACAAAAAAAAGAGTCACACTTGGGTTCAGTGTCTTTGTATCAGGCCTACAAAGCAGCAACAAAACCTGAGCTGATTACAGGCAGCTTGGAAAGGTATTAGGAGAAAAACAGGAACAAAGTAGCAAGCACTGCAGTGTCACCACATTAATCTATGGTGTAACCACACAACACCAGACTTCCTACAGGAGAAACAGGGAAAGGGAAGAGGGACAGGCAGAGGTAAAGGAACAGGTTCAACCAAGGACTCATCAAATACACGAAGACTACTCGTCTCAGGAAGAGATGCCTAGGATAAAGAGGGTGACAACAGAGGTCCAGGAAACAAGGAAAGACAATGAATATATCGTTCTCTACATCTCATAGTGCAACAACTAATGGCATCCAATTAAACGTTCGGATTTAAAACAAAAGGAAATGCTTTATCCTCCCACTGTGCATAATTAATTAAATGTGGTACCGATGGCTGTTGCCACAGAATATCATTCAGAAAGGAACGAGGCAAATTCACAAAGGGCTGCTCCTCTGCAGCAGCGATTACACACAATGGTCCGAATAAAACAGTCAGCTCCAGTCCTCAAACTGGTGGTTGCTGGAAACCAGGGAAGAAGTTCCAGAGGAGGAATTGTGAGATGGTGAGAAGCGGAGAACATCCCTGCGCAGAAACCATCTCACAGCAAATAGTGTAGTTGTTAAATAGCTAGGGTAAGGATATAGGGATTAAAAAACACCACCAAAGTCAAATAATACCTTGCCTTTTGCAACAGATTAATGTAATGAGAGAGGAGATTGAATGAGGAAACATTTCCAGAGATTCTCAAAACTACTGCATGCATTGCTGCTCAAATATCCCTGGATAACCACGATCACTATAGCACACCGATAGCAATAATCTTATCAACAAGACGACAAGCTAATTGGCAGGAACTAATAGACTGTGATAGGAAACTGTGTAATCAATAACAAACTATTTGACTTCCGCCCAATTAGATAAGACTGCGCTGAACACAACAATAAGTTGAAAATTAAAGCAAATGTTCAGTATAAACATAAGAAGCAAGGGGAAATATTAAATCTACAAGTGCAAAAGCAAGCTGGAAAGTCCCAAGTGAAGCATATTTAAAGTAAAACATCATTTTACACATCTTCTGGGGTGAAATGAGAAAAAGTCCATATGGTTTTGGGAGATGTTACTTGAGAGATTCTAAAAGAGATCTCTTTACTGAAGATAGGAAGAGAACCAACAAATATCACGAAGTATCAGATAAGACTACAGAAAAGGATGTTTTCAATACACATTTTTGAAATTGCAGAAGGCAAAGAAACTGGGAGGGGCTTTAATCACAGGCAATGAAAATCTAAAAGGGAAAACCACAAAGGACAAAGTCTCAATGAGATTTTGTGTCTGTAACCATATCTAAGCCAAATGGAAGAATGGGGACAGTTGGAAACAAAACCTAAGGAAACAGATTTGCAAGAAACAGATAAGAGAGATGGAAGAATGTGAATCTTTAAAAAAAAACACAAAGGAACAAGCCTAGACAAAGTGTACACTGTAGTAACAGGAAAACAATTTCATCGTGAGATCTACTGAGATAATGCCATTTAAAAGTATTTGGATAGATATACATACACATATTTATATAAATAAGGAGAACAGAAGGGAAGGGCTTTTGCAGCAGCATTTGCCAGTTGGACTTGTGCAAGCGGCAGAGCATCTTCCTCCCAGTGCTACAAGTGCTGGTGCCTGTCAGGCATGCATCACCTCATGTGCCATCCTGAGGGGTGACAAGGGGGTTATTTTGCAGGTGGCCTCCCCTACTGGAGGCACAAAATAGGAGCTTGCCTGCTTAGTAATACCTCAGAGCACAGGGCTGAAGGTGGCGCCAGCCAGAGCAACCACACTGCTCACAGCCCTGTCCCAGGTGAATGGGCCGTGACCTGCCATTTACTGGGACATCCCACACTGGAGTGATGCCTCCCTGAGTAGGTCCTGGAGCAGTTTCCAGGTCCGTACAGGTTGCCATGCTGCCTTTGCTGGGGCAGAGCAGCACAGCAGTGGTGCACAGCTGGCTTAGCTACTTCTCCCCAACACCCATTATGGAGAAGAACAAGAGCTCTGGACCAGCTCTGTCAGTGCACCTCACACCTCAGCCAGGATGATGGCTGGAAAATCCTGATCCTAAAGGAAATTGATACCTCTCTTAAAATTTATGTTGCCTTTTTTTTTTTTTTCTTCTCAGCTTTCTCTTTACTTACAAGATTTGCCAAGATTTCTGTCTTCAACTTGGTCCCAGTCTTCCACCAGCAGCTGAGTCTGCGCTCCTGGGGAAGTGCTCATAGCCTGAGCAAGCAAGCGTGGAATGAGCTTCCTCTGGAGATAACAAGGTACTTTGACATTTTCTGGGTCAGATGTGCACAAGAACAGGCCCCAGTCTGCCACATCCTGCACAACCCCCACACAGGAGCTCTCACCCTGCATGCTCTAATAGGAACCACAGGACTTACTCCCACGTCTGGTCTTGCTTCATGTCTATATCCAGCTGAGCAGGCAATGAATGTGAATTAGATTTCTCTTCTCCAGAGCACCCAGCCACCTCCAGCCATCTGGAGAGGCAGTTCAAACCTAAAAGCAGGAGGGATTCAGCTTAGAGGAATGATGAGTGGGAAAGAAGAGAGGGAAATGGTTACTGGGAGACATGCACAATCTTACTGCTCTGCAAGTAGCCCTGACTTTTAAACGAACTTATGCTCATAACCCACCAAAGTGCTTTTAGGAGAGTGGCCAGGGCACAACTGCTGCTGCTTCATCATTTCCAATCTGAAGAAGCCATCAGCTGCATCTGACCTTTGCTGAGCACTGAGCAGCTACGCTCCCCACTTCCACCTTCCCCCTCTGCTCCTCTGTCACATGTGACAAACTGCCTCCATGTGTTTTGGGGCCACGTAATCTTTCAAGCCACCTCCCAGCTTCCAGGAACACAATTTGCTGTTATATTATCTGGGAACCAAAGGCTAGAGCAAATACGATGCATTTGCTCTATCAAATAACCACCCTGCTACTGGCCTTTTCAGCCTGAAAATGTTGTTCAGCTTAAGTGACCGTGGCTGTAGCAGGCAAAGTTGTCACAAATATGCACAGAAAGGGGATAAATGGAGGCTGACTCTGGCTGGCACATTACAAGAACCTGGAGACTGCTCAGCAGAGAAAGAAGCCAAAGAAAGCACAAAAGGATTGACTCCTGCTTGAGCCACTAAGCTCCCTGAAGAAAGGCACATATATTTTCAAAACACAGTGGCAGAAGCCAAAAGCCACTGCAAGAGCCTGCAGTTTCCGCAGAGACAGAAGATCCTACTGCAGCCAGTTGGACAGCTTCTTTCAGACGCAGCCTCCCTAGTGAATACCCTCTTCCAAATGATGATCCAAAAGACCAGAATCCCGAGACAAGAAAACCCCTGTCCCCACTGGACATCTACAGAGCAGCAGAGGCCTCACTTTTGTGCCCAGGCTTCTTGTGGTACAAGATATGACTGCCTGTGGACAACGTGCTCTGCATACAGGAGATAAATGAATGACTCTCCTGTGCTAGCCAGAGCTCAGGGACCAGCTTGAATCCCCGCTTCATTTAGGGGCAAAAATGAAAGCACTGCAAAGTTACGCAGTTATAAGCACATATGTATAGATACCTATGTGTGTGTATATATATATATATACTTAAATTATATGTAATACAAGCAAGAGTTGAGTAGCAAGCAAAGACTCCTGGGCCTGGAGACTTCAGTCTTTTTAGCATGTCCTTCTACTTTCTCCCTAGTTCCATCAGGCACCACCAGTTCCTCAGGGCTCTTCCCTTGACCCACTTTCCCAGTGACTGAGCAGCCTGAACAAACTCCTGCAGAGTAACTGCAGTAACAGAGCCTGAGCACATTTTAGGGAGAGTGAAGGAATCATTGCTCTTCTGAAGACTGGTCATGGACATCCTGATGTGAAAGTTGAGAGTTTGCATCAAGAAAATGCAACTCATCAGTTTGTCCTTGCAGTCAAGGAGGTAATTAGAGGGCATTTTCATATCAGGAACCACATACCAAAGGAAATTTCAGGCTAGTGATAATGGCATTATTGCTGAAGCATCTCAGAAGTGAAAAGTGTAAGATCAGCAGACTGACTCAGTACAGGGTAGACTGGTGCATAGAGAAGGAGCTGTATATTGGGACCATTGGATGATGGTCTTTCCTTATGGTCTGCACATCCTACTTCTCTGAGGCGAAGATGTAAATCTGAAACAAACTGCCCGCAGAAAGAATGAAATCAAAGCCACTGATAGGGCTGGGATTTACATGCCCCTGCACCCTGTCTGCCTGCAAGGGGGGTGTTCTGGCAGGAAAAAGGAAAAGCTTTTCTCAGAGGTGGGACAGGGTTGCACCTGCTTAACTCAGTCTTCCACAGAACACCCATAATCTGGTTTTAAACAGGCAAGGTTTGGGAAGTGTTCTCCAAGCATCTGTTCGTACTTTTTTTACATACTCTAAAGGAAGTGAAAGGATACTTTTTAATTCAGGAGGTCCACTGGGCTGGTAAGTACTTAGAATATAAAGTTTCCATTCTAGAAGAAAATCCAATAATCAGATATTCATTGGTGGCGAGTATGACAGGAAGTTTTAAAAAGATCATCAGAAATAAGTTTTCTAAGTAAGAAATGACAAAGTAAAAACTTTGGCATTTCATAAAAGGTCAATGAGACATTTAACATGGGTTCAGTTTTTCCAGCTTCCAAAACCCCGAAATACAGCAGATTTTAGAAAGCTCCTGCGTTGCCAGGAGGCGTTACCTCTTCAAAACACCCCAGGCAGCCCTTATGTTGGCACAAGGAGTGCGTTGGCTGAGCTGCTGGGCCAGCACAGCAAACAGGGATGCTGTGCTTGGAGAAGCAACGCCTGAGAGTCCAGAGCCCATCCCTGAAACACCACCTGGTCACAAGCACCCTGGGAGGCTCTGCAGAGGGTGCCTGCTCCTGGCTGCTGCCCATCAGAAGCAGTTTTTATCTCCTGTTTTGCCTCTGCAGCACCTGAGGCAGGGCAGGAGGAAGCGGAGGGACCTGTGCTGCCCATCTTCTCTAACCTTCCCCTTGGCTGCCTTGCTGAGGTCCCTACAAGGTGGCATAGGTAGAAATTCAAAGTGTGAGGTCACCTCTGCAGACAGAGAAAAAAGGAGCTCGCATACTGGAAATGTGCTCCCTACCACTGACCTACTGAACTGGCTCAGTGCTTGGTGGGGCTTTGAGACATAATGTGAGCAAGACAAAGAGCCTTTAGACATGTTCCCAGAAGAAGGGATTCTGCCTGAAGTAAGCTTCACACCGAGGCTGATCTTTGGTCTACAAGTCATTCCTGTTCTGGTGGTCGGTTGCAACACATCATGGCATTGAGTCTTCCTTCTTTCAGGCTTAGACATTTTCTCCTCAAAAGTTTAGGTAGAGTCATTTGTGACTTTTGATAACTAAAGGCAATCTTATTTTTCTGTTGATGAGTGCCAGAGATGAAAAAAGGTAAGCCTCAAATAAGATCCAGCTGATGCCTGAAGAAAGTTAACCCTTCCAGCCAAGAGGAGGAATGGCAGTGGAGCAAGGGCTTGGTGCTCAGGCACCAGGTACAGAGATATTAACAAAGCCATGTTATTGGGTCTGTCTGGGTCAACCCACCACACTTAAATGGACAAGGTACCTTCTTGGCACTGCTTGAGAGAAGCCTTCTCCAGAGGGAACGAAAAGGGTACTGCTGCTCATGTGCTTCATTCTTTGTCATTTTTGAATATCAAATTCCAAGCCACGTTACCCTCTTTCCACCATGAATTCAAACACTGATGCCCACATGAAATAAAACACATGGAGGCTGACCTGACCAACAGGTCAAACGAAGAAATACACACAAATGCAAGGTATTTCCATAGTGAACATTACTTTCCTTCAGTCAGACTCAGAGCATCACTGCTCTTTTTGATAGAAGACACTTAATTCCTGGCCACTGCAAGCTAAGGCAGAGGGTCAGGTACTGCTTGCCAATCATCTGTTAAGTGCTGGAACTGTGGTTTCAGCAAGTCAGTCGCAGCCCAGATGTGGAGTTTTCATGGAAATCAGAGAAAAAAATGCAAGCATTCATAGAATCCATAGTGATGTGCCCAGATGGGGGAAATAATTAAAAATATGGAGCCAATTAAACCTTTGATCTTGGTATTCACCATAACTGGGATCTAAAGGGAAAATAAGACCAGTCTTTGATACTCTTATTTACCCTACAAGTTGCCTACAGCAGTGTTTGAACTGCATAGCAGTACCAGCATACACCCTACTGCTAGAACAGAAGCTGTGGATTTACACCAGAGCAAACCAAAGAACAGCCTTTTTGCTCCTAACGATGCTAATGGACATGGACACTCTGCTCGCTGAGGAAGAAAGATAAGGACTTCAGGAGGGAGCAACTTACTGGAGAGATAAAACCAGGCTTTGACCATGCAGCCACAGTGAGGAACGCAAGTGATGCCCCACACAGCCTGTTGATGGCAACACAGGTTACAGCTCACACACACTGTCAAAAGCAATCTGAAGATGTACTCAAGCTCAAGCTAAGCCCGTGGCTGCCTGGAAGGCTAAGTGTCTCTGCTTCCAGCAACCAGCTGGCGGTGAAGCTGGAGGATCAGCCAGGTCTTTACCAACCAAAGCAATTCTAAGATTCTATTTTATTAGCCTTTTTATTAGCCCTTCTTCCAGTCTTGTGGCACATGCCCCCCTCAGTAGGCACTCCAGACACATGTCCATTACTAGGCAAGTCTGTCCACCCTTCAGGGAAAAGACTCTGGTTTCCCTCTGGCAAGCTACTTCATGGTCTCCTTTCACACATCAGTAATTTTGAAAAAGAGTAGCCAGGACTGACAATCTGTCAGTCTTGTTACAATAACTATAGAAAAGGACAAGGTGTGAGGCAACATCCAGAAAACCAGCAACTCAGCCGGCTTTAAACTTTACCAGTATGGATACAAACCTGGATAAGGGTTTCCAGCAGCACCAGATCACCACCTTCCAGCAACAGATGAAGGACAGAAGTAGGACACACTCACCTGGGGGTGCATCAGCAATAGGTCAGGTTGCTGCCAGATGATTCTACTACTTCTTTACCAGGTATTCTCACACACTGGTGTACAGCAATTTTATCTCCCAAGAATGCTTCTATGCAAAGCTAAGGCATCTATCTCCTGCCTCCCTTCCTAAGAGGCTATCAGGAGAGCTGGCGAGAAAATAATGGGATGCAATACTACCAATACACTGATAATGTTCAGATTTCGATCTTTACAGTATTTCACTCTGATAATGCCATTGCAGGGAAACACACAAGACCTGGCTAACTAAATTTCCAGCTGTATAAAGGGGAAAGTTAAACCGTTAGCTGACACAGGTGAACAGAATGTGCTACTCGTCTCACATCTCACTAAAACCTGAGCCGTTTCTCAAATTCATAATTTGGCCTTGCGTAGGATGCACTGCTGTTATCATACAACAGCAAACACCTTACTTCTCTGGGGAGGAGAGCAGTGTGTCCAGCGCTTGGCAGGTGACTCGAGTTGCTGCAAGACTGAGCACAGACTGCACCAACCTGGAAACAGACGCGGCAGTTCCATCTGGCACATCACCCACCCATTAAAAGCAGATGCTGGGCTGGCTAGTGACATCAGCTGTCTCAGGACCTGCGTGTTCAGAGATGGCTGCTCTTCTCAGATATTAATACCCACAGCAGTTACCTCAGGCACTCGGCTTTAAATTACTTTTCTAGGGGGAGGAGGGAGACAATATACAGACTGCCAAAATTCAGCTTCTGAAAAGCTTTCAGTTTCGATACAATGCCTCGTCTAAGATTAAAACTCTTCACTGCAGCAGGGCTTTGGTTTCAAAGGCAGAGTGTGTCTCCTTACAAATATTTCTGTTTTTCAATAAATCCTTGTACTTTCATTGCCTTTACCTTGCAACTTAACATGCATTTGTACCAAGCCATCTCATTACGTAAGGCTCAATGCTTTCAATCTCTTGCTGTGCAGTTTCCAGCTGTCCTACGTATTTATCACCCTCCCAAAGCCAGCGTGGCTAGAATTTCGATAAGGGCTGGATTTATTGCATCTCCCCGCTGACTCGGTGCTCCAAGCAGAGTTTCTGTTTGGTTCAGGCAGGCTGACCAAACACATTCTTAGGGACCACAGCTGGATAGGATTTGAAGGAGTTCCTTACTTTTTCATCTAACTCGAAGAAGCCTCAAGTCTTGCTTTTAGCAGAGCAGTTCTCAAATTCTTACAGGGGCATTAACAGTGACTTGAAGAAAAATGATTTTAAGAAATTTTTCCTACTCTTTTAAAAGCTTTCATTTCCAATGTATAAAATAACCATTAATGTACAGCACTTCTTTCAATCAGTCATTATTTTTAAAGGTATGCAACATGTCCCTAGAATGACAGCAAGGCATGTCTGATAAGCAACAGATAGTTTTTGCTTTACTTTGCTACAAGTCTGTGTTCCGCTTATTCTAGTAACTGCTACTAGAACAAGACAAAATTAAGGTGATATCTATTCTTGGAACAGCCTACTGTTGAATAAGGTTGTAGACTGTTTCATTAGTCCTAGAAGATCAGATGTCCCCATTCATGCTCATTTTTATTATGCCTTTCTTCCAGCGTGAGGATCTCTGTACAAAAGGACCATGCACCAATAGCACTGACTTCAACCAGACTGGCTTGGACTTGTATCTAGAAGTATAGGACTCACGTAACTGCTCACTAGTCCACATGGAGTTTTGGTGTGAGCAGCACTTGAAGCAGATTGGTTCTGCCATTAAGAGATTTCCATGCATCTTACAAAGAACAATTCAAATAGGTTGTTTGTTTTTGTTTTTTTCTTCGACTCTTTTATGCCACAACAATGAACAAAGCATAGGAAAACATCTCTAAGGAGGATCATTTTCTTGATGGATTGTGATTAACCAACCCTCCTGCATGTCAGGCCCATTCAGTGAAGAAGAAGAAATGCAGCAGATGCAGGTAACTACAGAGCAGCTACCTTCTCCCTGGTCCCTGGGAAGATTACACAACAAATCCTTCTCAAAGCCACATCTGTGTCCATGAGGACTATGACAGTCATATAGTGGTAACCGTAATAGTCACCACGACCGTGTTAGCCCAGTCTGGTTGCCTTTTGTGATAAGCCCTGTGGATAAGGGGAGAGCAGTGGACATATACCCTGACTTACAGCAAAAACACACTTAATGAGTGGATGGACCACCTACAATGTGGGTGAAAAAGACGGTAGGCTGCTGTGCTCAGACTTTAGTACTCAACAATTTGAAATCTAGCAGGTAGCCAGCTACTCCAGCGGAGTACCTCTTGGGTTAGTACTGGAGACAATACTATTTTTTATCTTACCCACCTGGCTGGTGGGATAGGGAGCACTCAAGTTTACATATGACACCAAACAACGTGGGTGGACGACAGAAGTGAGACAACCCAAAACATGGGAGGAGAGGGCTCTCATTCAGCCAAATCTTGACTGGCTGGTGTGATATGCCCGACAGAAAATTTGCTAAGTTCATCAGTTTTACACCTGAGTAATAACAGACCAAGGGACCTGGGGCTAATGGTGGATACACTGAATAGGAGTCATCAGTGTGTCCCCTTGTAGCTACAAAGGCCAAGCCCATACCAGGCTGCACACTAAAAGCATGGCCAGCAGGTTAAAGGAAATTGTTTTCCCCCTGTATTAAATAACTCTAAACAGCATCTGGAGTGCCATGTCCACTTTGGGGCTCTTCAGTATTTAAAAAAGAAAAAAAGGTGTTGACAAACCTGAGGCAAGTCCAGCAGAGGACTACCAAGACTGTTAGAAGGCTGCAGCACATGACATGGCTCAAGGGAGGCTGAACTGAGTTTGTTCAGCTTGGAAACTAAGGCTGCAGGACCTGCAACCTTCAACTACCTAACGGATGGTTACAGAAAATACAAAGCCAGACTCTTCAAGAGACAACAGGTAAGCTACAGCAAGTGAATCTCTGACTGTATGTTAGACAAAAGTTTGCAGTGAAGATGCTACAAAACCAGACCAAGGAGCCAGAGAGGTTGTCAAATGTCCATTCCTGGAAATACTCAAAACTTGATTGGACGCAGCCCTGAAAAACTTGACCTACTTTCATAGTCAGTCCTGCTTTGGTCAGGAGGTTGACCCAGATGACTTCCAGAAGTCCACCCAACCTATATTACTTTATGATTCTAAAAGCAAAAATCATCAATGCAAGTTTCACAGTGTGGCTAAAAAAACACACAGGCATCTGTTTATTATCTTACACTGTGTGTCTGTATTCCAGTCCCTTAAGATAATTTTCATAATAGCATCAATTTTACCTTGAGCTCTCATTATCAATTAATCCAGGCTGTGCAAACATTCAAGTATGTATCTGTCAAAAGCATAAATTCTAAAAATAATGGTATTGAAGTTCAGGAGCGATGTTTATGTAAGTAAAGCTGCCCAATTCCAGGCTCTGTTTCTTAAAAAATCCCTTGAAACCACATGGTTTGGGTAAGATATACAACTCAAATCCTGGCCATTTTCAGTTCCTCAGAACAGCTTAAGTCATTTCTTTGACTGCTTGTGTCAGACACATGAAGAGAAATAACATTGGCCAGTATACTTTGTAGAATATAGCATTAAGACATGTACTTTTCTAGATACATGAGCTAAGATTTTGTGTATACTGAGATTTTGTCCCCAAAGTGAGATTTCTCCTACAGCTGTAGGAGACATGTAAGAAAATTACTTCCTTAGCTTAACTTGGACTTGCTTCTTTGCATATGTTTTTATAAAAATTCAAAACTCTTAACATCTGGAGACAATACCACAGCCGTAGCTTTAGGGTTTTCAACCACTAACTACGTACCTACAGATTTTTCCAAAAGTTAACATTTATTCATAAGTTCATACTATCAGCAATCCTTTGAGAGAAATTATGTTCTTAAAAAATAAGCTTAAACAATAAGACGTAAAGCTAATAATGGTTTTCGGTTTATGAACACCTTACCCGAAAGCAGATGAGACATCCATAACTGGAAAAAGTGTGACAACCTCTTTTCGACAGTGTAATAAAGAGCCTCTCCATGTGATAATATGAAAAACAGCTACTAAAAATGTAACCTTTAGCACATTATTTGCACATTTCTTTGTTGTTTACCCTTTTCTATGCCTGCTACACACAGAATGATTGACCACTGCATCGTAGAGCTGTTTCCGTCTCGTGGTAAGTAGTGCTGCGGTTAACATCGTCCACCACACCTTCTACTCAGAGAAACAGGAACATTCAATGCAGATTTACTAAAAGATATCGTTTCCAGTTGATGGTAATTACATATAACAATGATTTTATCGCGACAGAAAATGCAGGAATGGTTAAGAAGATATGCTCAGTGGCTAACAAGATACGCTAACCGTATTTTCCCTGTTGTATCATGGATTCTAGGAGTCAGGAAGGAATACAGAACAATGGGATTCTATAAAAAATGTTGCTCTAGTCTACTTCTGGAACGATTAAACATCTGTGACAGATAGTCTATCCACTCCATATAGGGAAAGGTTTACGTAGTACCATCAGTTAAAGCTTGAAGGAAAGTAACATCTGTTTAAACCAGTTTACTAAAACTAAGTGTACATTGAGAAGAAAAAAATGTAACTGGAGGCAAAAAGAGGGTATGTCTATCTATAGCATAGACTCCTTCATAAATAGGTAAACAAATAATACTCTTAAGTTTTCTAGGGTGCCTGTTCAGCCACATGCTTAACCACAGCTTGCTTTTGTTTTTAACACCGTATTAGTCTTTAAGGAGTAAGAATTAGAAGTCTGTGCTCAATTTGTACTCAAAAGGTCCCAAGACCCTGCATCTTCTGACCTCCATTCTCAGTTCTTTTTCTTTTGCACATCTCCCTCTTCCCATGTAGCAGGCACAAATAAAACAAACTGATGAAGTTCATCTACCTGAGCGGATTCTTTTTTTTTTTGGGGGGGATGGATAATTCTGCCAGATAAATAAACTTCCAAATATTAGAGAACAAGAGAAGGGACACAGAACAGTCAAGACAACACTTTTGTTTTTGTCAATATTTCTTTAAATCCCAGTCCAGCTCCTAGTAAGACTGGACACTACTTACAACACTCCTAGAACTGCAGAATGGAAACACAATAGGGAGCGAGTGGAGAGGGGGACAAGACAGCCCAGCAGCTGGCTTCAGACATTCACATACACAAAGCCAGCACCCACTGGAGTCCTTAAGGCCCAGATGCCCCACTAATAGGAACAAACCCAAACACAAAGGTAGCACATGAAATGTATTTACCTATTTAAACACAGGCAGCTGGTCAGGCTAGAATGGGGAAGGTAACTGCTAATTCCTTGTACTACAAGGAAGGAATGGAGTAAAAAAACCCAAGCCCACGGGCAGGTTTTTGCTTTGTGAACCTCTGTCTGTGCTGCTGGTTAACAGTGGTAAGTATAAAAAAATCAAAGAAAAATAATCTATTTATAGAACAAGTCAGTAGTCTGAGACATTTAGAAAAAAGTAAAAACAAGTCCTTCTTTAAAAATGGATTTACTAAAACAACTGTCACCCAGGATGACCCCAAGCCCTCTGGTCCTCTGGCAAAGCCAGGGGCAACTTCAATCAAGAACTGTTGCTGATTGTACACTGGTACACATCCAGCAAAGCCACCAGGGAGGGGGATTTGCACTGCGAACAGTATCGGCAGACTGCTTGCTGGTATAGCTTAAGGCCATGCCGGTAGCCTGGTGATACTGGAAACAGTTGTGAGTGAAACTTTTCACAGAAGCACATGTCAGTGTAACCTCTGAGGTAAGTGGGCTGTCTTCTTTCCTTCCCATCCCTGGGTACAGATCACAGTAGCTGGTGCCCTGGGTGCTGTACCTCCTTGCCAGCTCCATCCTGCATGAGAACTTTATTGTGCAGGAGTGCAGAATTCTAAGCAAAACCTAGAACAGGAGAGGGCACCCCTCTGGAAAGTGAAGCACTCAGCTTTTCCCCAGCTCTGGTCTAGCTAGACATCTTCATCAATGTTTTCTGGCCCTCCTCAGGACAGGAAGATCAGCTGTTACCCACTAAGGAAAAAAATTTGCCTAGTGGAGTAGAGTTGGGTTTCTTTTTTGGTAAACAGAACCTTTGATTTCTGAGATCATGAGCTCCTCTGCCCTTTAGCTACAAAAGAGAAATTAAAAGAAATTCATCCCCTTGCTCCTATCGTCATAGTGTAGTGTTAGCTGGCTGGATATGGAGGCAACTTAACTCTCCCAAGACATCGCCCTACTCCTTGGGCTGCCATTGAGAGGCAAAAGATAACTTGCAAGGTCACCTCCTTAGGGTAACACGTCAGCCCTAAAAGCTCCAACTTATGCCCACCAATTCCAGGCCAGCTCCACTGCCAACATGTATTTCTAGCACCCTGAAGCGTCTAATCTAACAGCCTCGGGTTTGCTCAGTCTCTAAGAGCAACAGCCACACTCAAAGATGGAAATATACAAGTCAAAAAAACACTGGCTGGAGCTCCTAATCCGGCGGTGTCTGCATAGATGAGTCGGTACCACTGTGCCTTGACGTCCCCATTGTATGAAGGAAGCTAGCTGTAAGGAAGGGACCAACTCTGCTGCAGGTCTGTACATCCTTGGAAGTGAAGCTCAGTGGCTACATTAGCTTCAAATCCTCTCTTTCTGTAGGGTTTCAGTGGTCCATTTCCCAACAAGTTCCAAGCATCAAGTAGTTGCTAACTTGTCTCCTTAAGATCTTCCATTGGTAGTTTGTAGCTCAATAAGAAAGGAGGAGGTGGTACATGAGCAGGGCTACTTGGTCCCTGCATTGGCTTCTTTGCACAGTTTATACAGATGTAATCCTCATTCTCAGCCATTTCCGGAGAGACACCAACACAGATTTGATGAAACCACTCATCGCAGCCACCATCACACTGCACCCAGTCTACCTGCAAGACATGAGGTCAGCAACACATAGCACATGGCAAGGAAAGACACATAGGCATAGTTTCTACGAAGAAAGTATTTTCTATTAAACTCACCTGATATAACTAGAACACAAGAGCTTTTGGGCACAAATCAATGCCCTGTAACTCCAAAGTATCAGAACATTTAAGCTAAAATATTTCAAACTTTGAGCTGAACTGCTACAGAACAAGCAGGAAAAGGCATGAAAAGTAAATTAAAACTTAGGAAGGACAAAAGGATAAGTTATTAGATTTCTGTAATTCCCTGAGTAAAAGTACATGTTAATTTGAGTCCGTGGGCAGACACTGAGATCTGCAGGATAAGAAACACATTCTTAATTGTAATGGCGTGCAATGGCATGCACTGGTACAGCTATAAAAATTGTTACTGCTGTAGTTCTGCTTTCACCTTACAGGGGAATAGGAAAATATATTAGGAAAATAACAGTAGTGGCAACCTATCTAAAATGAAGAAACATCAGCTCAAGGTTTTACTTTAGTTTATAGGAAAACTATTCCTGAACAAATTTTTCCAAGTGACTAGCAATAGGACACTAAAAGCTGCAGCTTCAGTCATTACATTCCTGTATCTGCCATTTTTAACTTGTATGGCATTCACCTGTTGAGTGTACAAAAACACATCCAACCTTATGGAAAGGTAGTCATTCCATTAAAAGCTTTGATTATACAATCAGGAATTATACTCAGTTTAATTTATGGAAGTTTGACAAATTTAGTACAGCTTTCTTTATAACGTGAGCTTTAAGGCACTCTCCTTCCTCTTGCAATCTCAATTTCTGTAAAAATTTACTAATGTCAGCTAATTATCATCTGTGAGGTAAAGAGAACAGCGGTAAAAGACTATCATCTTCAGAGTGAGTGTAATTTCTAACCCTGGTCTAAGTTTAAGACTTCAAAACTGGTCTTTTCAATGGTCTTTTTAAATGTTCATATGAACACTTGAATTCCACGTTTCAATTTTGCAAAACAAGAAATAAGTTCTTGATATTTGTATTTGTTCCTACTCTCTCTTGTACAAGCCAGTGCCATACAGTGTCAATCCCACACTTCCTATTGGGAGCAGTTTTTTTCTTCTTTCTATAAAGAAAGATTTGTTTTGATCATCAGTTAGTCAGTGTTAAAAGCTGACAATCAGGACAAGCAGTACCACAAAGACAGGCAAGTTTCTTTTGTAGTAATTCAATCACGTCTAAAATCACTGATTATTTATCTTCAACAAGGAAAGTGATGCACTGCAGTTTGTAGGTCACTCAGCCTGCAGCATCAATGTTCACAAACTGTATATGAGAATTAGAGAATTTACTTCATTTAGGAACATCACACATCCCACTTCTGCTCAGAAACACACTGAAATCAGGAACACTTCTACCTCAGTTGAAGAACTAATCCCTTGATTCAGAGAATGAGTGTTGCACATAGCCAGCAAAATAGTTACACAGCTTGGAGAGGTTAAACTTCACAATCAAGACACAGTACCTTTTCCCAGATTCTAATTTTCCATCATCATCTCCTGTTTTAAAATACCTAAAACAAGGAAGCTCTATAGTTTTATCTACTACATCTGTGTACCTACCCAAGTCTCTCTCATTTCCAATTGCACCACTTTCGTGGCTCATGCTGTTCAACTTAATAATTAAATTGCACTGGGGTTTTTGACATCTCATGGAATTGCCTATGACAGAACTAAGCAAAAACTCACTTTGTCCTTGCAGGGCCTCTGGCAGTTTTGAGCAGCACATATGGCGTTCTCATCATCTGACTCTTCTGCTCCTGACCAGTCATACTTAGAAGGAATATCAAGGACTTTCTTCTCTCTTTTTTTCTCTGTGCTCTCCTTTGCTAGTTCCACCTTTGCAACAACTGCTTTCTCTCGCTTTTTCTTCCGCTCCTCTTCTTTAGCCAGTTTCTTTGCCAGCTTGTTTAGCTCTTTTGTCTTATCCATGGTGAGTTTTAGCTTCTTCTTCTTGGGTTTTTCCAGTTTTTTCAGCTCTTTAGATTTTTGCTTCATATCTCCAAAGAACTGCTCTGCTCTCTCCAGCTTTCGTTTCCGCTTCCTCTCAGCAGAGTCTCTCCCTCTCATTTTCAGTGGTTTCTCATCCATACTGTCATCCTTCATAAAAAGGGTGAAAAGAGATTATTTTTTTTCAAATGCAAATTTCCATATACTGCAAGCCTGTGGTTTGAGAGATGTACTTACCTCCACCATTACCCTGACATGGTATGAGAAAACCTATTCAACAACCTGCTGTTACAAATTCAAAACAAAAAAGGGCTCAACTTCATTTTCACCATACTAGGAAAAAAAAAAAGGGGGTATCAACTGTGTGACAGTACAATGAAACAAGAATGTCCAGTGGAAAAGGTAAATCAGCAGCAAGGGTAAGGAGGTAGAATAGCACTAATTAAAACTCCCTTCTCACACTGCTTTTTAATAAAAGCTGAGAAGATTAATCATTTCTTAGATGCTCTTGCTTATTTTTCATCCTAAGTCAGTCTTGCCTGTAATTAGTTTTGAGAGAAAGCAATTGGTATTCGGGAGATTAAGAAAGAACAATTGGTGAATTCTTAAAATGTGTCAACTCAAGCAAGAGAAGAAAGTAGCAGATTCATTATTCGAATAGCTTCCAAACTGGCACACGTTGTAAATATCCTGGTGTCATTAACAAATCTTAAATAGCAGATTCCGATCAGTAGTGAAGCTTAAAATTGGCAAACTCTGTCACTGCAGATAGCATCCACAGTGACAAGACCTATTTATACCTGAATGATTCACAAGTATAGCTCCTTTGTAAACCAGGACTGACTCAATTTCAGTTACTCCAGCTATATATTTTAACATTACGAATGAATAGATTAAGGACATCCTATAAACCAGTAAAAGACTGTTTATTGTACATTACTTAATATAGCTACTCCACCCAAAAACAAATCCTCCGAAGGTTATTTTACAGAAGTCTATCTATTTTGCATGTAAATACACATAGAAAGGTATTCAATTCAAAACAAGCAGTTCTGGTCAAACAAGTTAACCACAAAATGTAACATGCACACCCTCTTGTCCCCCCCACCAAAAAACCAAAAAACCTGTGCGTAACTATTAATAAAACATTCTGGCATACTATTTATAAACTGCTGTTTGCTGGCATTCAAACTGTTCCTCAATCACTTCTATGCCAAAAACATTACATGAGAAGAACATTAAGCTTACAAAGTGAAGTACTTGGGTCAAAACATGGTAAAGCAGTACTTCTTAGGAAGCAGGGTCTGTGTTATACTACTGTCCTAACTGATGGCAGTTTGGCAACACTTTGACTTATCCATTGTATACAGCTGACACTCAGAAAATGAGACAACTGATTAATACATTCATCTAACCTCAGTGTTCACAGCATGTAACCTTCCATCTTATATTGCTGTACACTACCTAAAAAGTAAAAAAAGAATCATCTTCAATGTATTTCCTGTGCAGTTCAGTAACCCAAAAAGCAATCATATACTCCATAACTACTCATGGTCAAACTGACCCCTAACTTCAGCTGACAGATGATAAAAGATGGCTTCCAATACAGCTCTCTTCAGCCCAAGAGTCTACCTTCTCTTCTACCCCTTACCGACTGCATGAACGAGGCTAAGCGATTTGGACTGGACTATACCTCAGAATAAAGCCAATAAACCTACTTCATTCATTGTCAGCTGAGTGATCAGCCTATCTTCACAGTGTATTAATTACAAAATTACTATGTCTGTGTTATTCTGAGGAATAGTAATCTTATCTGCATTATTAAACCATGCTTTCTTAAAAAATAAGTGTTTTTTTCCCTAGTAACAACAGAAGCTCAGCAACATAAAAGTATTAAGTTTTACAAGCGAAGTGCAGACTTTCCATCTTCCTGAGTGTTTTGTGTAATTCTTTTGCAGATCAGTTCTGATTTGCAGCATAATCAAGAACAGTGTTTCCTTCCCTAACATTGTATTTTCTAAAATTAGGTTTACATATGGACCTGCCTGAAAAAACTGTTCTAAATATGGTTAACTGTGGAGGACAGTGCTACAGCATGAGTGATCAAGAACTGAATTTTCTATCTCTTCTGTTATCTTCTGGAATCTACTACTCCTCAGCTGAAATCCAAACATGTCAAGTAACTAAGCATTCAACTATGCAAGATTATATTTCTTAAGAAAACATCAAAACAACGTGTTTTGGTTTTTTTTTTTCCCCCATACCAGAGTATTTCTTCAAGTTCCATACCTCCATGACATGAAGGAACCTGTCCTCAGAAGGTGGATGAGTAGCCTGTAAAATCCGCCAGATGTGCTGAGTCTCATCCAGTGATACCTCTAGGAGATCTCCTACCATCATCAGATCTTCCAGCTGAGCTTTTGCTCCAGGTGACAGCTCCAATACAGGGGGCTCCAAACTGCGAGGTACCAGTGGACTCTTCCGAGGCTGCTTCCTTGGAGTGCTAGAACCTTTCAGACAGGAGGCAAGTCACATAAGGATAAAAGGAAGAGATCAAAACCAAAAGAAATTACCTACTTTTTAGAACAACAATCTAAGGAGGGAGACAATCCCAAGCAAAAAACATTGACATGGGTTTGTATATTGGACATCAGGGAACTAACTGCAATGTAACTCTACTGTACCTTCTCACAGACAACATATCCTTTACAACAGCACAGGTAACAAAGCAGTTCCCCTCCTTACTGACTGCTCATCCCAGCTATCTGTTCAATTTTACCTCAATGTATACAAAAGTAAATACCTTGAGAGCAGCTTTTAGAAGCAGACGAATATGCATGTTCGGCACAGAATGAGGGAGCAGTCCACATGTGTGTCACCACTTCCTCTGATTTAATGGGGATTTCCTCATCACAAAATAAATTGGGCTCCAAGCTGCTAGAAGATTTTACACTGGCATTGTCCTGAAAAAGACCCACAGAAAACATGCAATATCTGGATGCAGAAAATACCTACTTTGAAGTAAATTCTCTGAAGCACCCCACCAGACACCAACACCATGTGCAAAAGGTACAAGTTAAATCCCTAGTTAAATAGTGGATGAACATAGCAACTATGGAGATAGGTCAACAGATTTATAGTTAGTGCATGAGAAACACATGACAGGTTTCCTCACTCAGCAGTCTCTCCAGTATGGTCTTCAGAAGTCAACATAATGAAAAGAGGTTTACTCTTATAGCCTATGTAATCTTTTTTTCTTGAAAAACATGACTGCAAGACCATAAAGACTGGCATCTTCAGTAATGCAGGGGTATGCTGAATAAATAATGGTTACTATAGAAAGAAACAATTAAAGATCTTGCAAGTGAGGAAAACACAGAGCATTCCAGCACAGCAACAAATATCAACGTAATGGCAGTCTTGAACCATTTTAAGATAGGATCAACCACTGAAAGGAAGTGGGCTGTAATACTCTGACTGTTGTGAATATTTCCATGAACAGAATAATGATGGCATTGCCTTGTGCTCAGCTCAATGCATTGTGTAGGATGGATTCTTGACTTTTCAGATACATCACACACTGAAAAGGGACACATGCCTTCAGGTACAGGTGGATCCATTAAGAGATGAGAGATTAGGAATCTCTTAGCAGTGGGAGCAGCTTTGTTTGACTTTGCATTACATTAGGCAGAGAATCCAGAGAAGGCACAAGCCCATCTGAGCAGATTCCCTGATGCCCCCTGCTACTAACTTCTCCCTCTTCCTACTCACCTCTTCAGGTGATATTAATAAGGATAATGTCCATAACCAGCTGTATATTTCCACAGCACTTTGAAGAATTTAGCTACCCCGTCACATTTCTGATGAAACTGGCCAACAGGTTAAACATACTTAGCATGCCTTGTGAGACTGAAATCTTTCAAAAACAATAAAAAACAAGAAGCTGTCTTAAAAGAAGAGAATGGCTGTAGAGCAGTTATTGACAATATTTACCTGAAGATTAGCTGTGTGGGTCCCAAAATGGCCAACTCAGGAAATTGTACCACTCAGACACTGTCATTTCATGACATAAAAAGGGAGTTTAAGAATGGTAATCTCTCTCTGGCTTTCAGTTACACGTTTCAAAGGAAGTGAACTTCATACTAATGATTTCAGTACAAAACTAGAAGTGGGAAACTCAGATTTAAAATGCCCAGAGGAAAAGGTAGAATAAATAGAAAGGGGAAGATATTTCTCCCTACATTTAAAAAGTTATATATCTCATACAGTATCTTGTTCTGGGTATCATATTATACTACATTAAAGAAAGTTCAGGGCCAATAGGGAAATAAAAAGATAGCACCATTTGGTGGCCATAGGCAACACAGATGCAAAGTAATGAAAAAAAATACATGATACAAAAATGAAAGCAATTAAAGGTGAAGAAAATTTACAGTAAATTTGACCAGTGAATAAGTCTGCTTGGAACAAATCTTAAGTCTAGCTATTGCACTCATAATGAAGTACTTGCTGGCTGGAATTGTCTTTTAATTAAAAGCACAATATAATCAAAAAGGCGTTTTCACATCTGTTTTTATAACCACTATTGTACTTAATATGTCCAAGACCATGGTCTTTGAAATAGTCTACGGACCCTTAGGGACTCAAGGATTATGTTTACAGTGTCCACAAGAAGTTATTAAAAGCAAATTCATATGTGATACATCATGATTTTTATATATATATATATATTTTTTAAACATGTCACTCCACTGGAGAAAGTTTATAGATCAAACTGAAAAAACACTCAACCCTTGAAAGCCAACAGGATAAAAATAATTAAACTCTGAGCAACTTTGCCATTTCTTTTGAACTTTGCTTCTCCTAGTTTAGATCTGAAGAATTTGGTTGTCTGAAAATGTCTTCTATTCCAACTATGTTAGTTGACCTAAGTAAAGTAATTTCTGGTCCCTATCAGCTTTCTTCGACAGATTTTACTCAAACAGGACATTTGGAAATTTTGAGTAAAAACATTACAAAACTTCCCAATAGTCCACAACTGAGACTCAACAAGTACCTCTTCTGCAACAGGAGCTAGGGCAGAATGTACATAGATAGCTTAAAATACAAAAAATATTCTGAAACAAATTGAATTAATAAAAACAGGTGTTCTGGATTAATTCCATTCAGACAAGCCACACTGGATTACTTACTTTTATGTCATAGCCATACGTCTCCCTGATGTCTTCATCAGAGTCTGTCTCTTCATCATCGTAATCTAAAGTCTGCCGTGGGGATGAGGACACACTCCCTATCACTCTGTTAAAGGCTGATTGCTGGAAACTAGTCAAATGCCCCTAAGAGAAAAATGAAATACGGAAATGAAAGAGTAACATTTCCAGAAAAATATGTAAGAAAGCTAAAGAGTTACTGACAAAGAAAATAGTGGTTCTTCTGGCCTGAAAAGAACTGCCTGGACAGTCACAGAAAAGCCTGATACAACAAGATGTGAAGAAAGATAAGGAAGTATCCAAGGAAAAGGTTCTATGAGATAATATTTCCATGTTTTTGAATAATAGGGACTAGAAAGATCTAGATACTGCTGTTCAGTGACACCAAATTATAGCCTGTGGTAGTACAAATTTCTTCACCACAGCATCATCTGATCTCAAGCTCCATATGAAGAGGTCAGCTGTAAAAGTACCAGTGTTTGCCTACGGTCCTCGCTGAAATTTACTGACAAGACATCAAATGCCTAAGAATGACAATCCATGAGAAAGTATAAATATTGAGACCTCTGATTCTCTCAAGAGGGAAATGGAATTTGGACTCCAAAGTAGCCACTGCCTTACACATCTTCAGGCCCTTAGCCAGCTGTTAGATCTGATGTTTCTTACAAGCACCTTCGGCAGTTGCTATTGACAATGACTACAAAGCAACAGACCTGTTCCTGGAGCAGCACATAATTGACTGAGGCAAGCCATGGCCCATGGAGCACAGAACTAAGTAATTTTTATATGGCTAATTCTCAGTTTTTAACTGCCCTCCTCTCTCCTGCAAGCTTCTCCGAGAAAGATAAGTCATTTTGACAAAAGAAGGACAAGCATAGTAAAGAGCAAAATATTTACACCCCTACCTGCAGGTCTGGGTTAGCTGCTGCTTTCTGTAGCTCTGCACTGATTATTTTCTCTGTTTTCTCCCGTGCTGCCTGCTCCACCATTCGCTGGCTGAGCACAGAAAGCTTTGCCAAAGCAGAGGACAACTCATCAGTGGCCAAAGCCTGTCGTGCTCTGTCCTGCCAACTCATGGCACGTTCTGTCAAGCACTGCAATGCCTCCCCTTCTGGCAGCCGTACAGGTAGCTTCTGCAGGGACACCAGCAGAGACAGTATTGTCTCAAGCCGTGGCCTTCGAGAACGCATGCAAAGTGGACACAGAAACTTCACTTCTTTGGCCTGCCAACTAGAGCCCTTCTTCTGAGAACTTGTTTTGGGAAGGGGCACGCAGCCACTATGAAACCAGTCTTTGCACAGCTCACACTGTAGCATGAATCCACTAGCTGTTTTGCGGCAGATACAGAATTTGACTTCTTCAATTCGATCCACCATAGTCATTTTGGCCAGGTTAGCTGCCCTGAGAGCATGCATGGCTTCAATCTCCTTCTGTTCCCGCTCCTTGAATATAGCCACCTACCCAGCAAAGACAAAAAACAGGTCATGACTTTCACAGCTAAGAGAGATTACATTTTATTAGCAGCACAGGGGGAAAAAAAAAAAAAAGCAAGAAATATTCCTAGGTAAACTCGCCTGAAATTTATAAATTGTGTGATCTAATTAAAATTTCAGCTAAAATACCTCCTCCTCAATTACTCATTACTCCCCTGAGTCCTTTTGACAGAGATTTTAAGAAAACTTTAGGTAACCTTCTCCATATCTACAAAGTGTCCGAAGTTCATAATTAAATTTGTCATAAGGCTGCCAGAATAGGTTTTGACTCCAGGAAAGAAGTCAGAATCGGTTCCATCCATCTATCTATCGAGACAATGCAGCTGAGCATTGTTTCAGTGCTGACTGAGCACCAGGAGCATCTGAGGGACCACAGATATTCCTGAAGCAACTTGCATTTCCTCAGCATCTCACTTCAAGTACCTGTAACAAGGCATACTAAGGTAAAATAGACTCTGTATAAGCCACATTAATGAGTCTGCCTATATTTCTTTTGTTCCCAGAGAAAGGGCACCCAGATGACAACAAATTCTTCTGATAAGATGCATCGATATCCTCCCAACAAGGACAAATCAAATATAACACTCCTCTCAGCCCAGTTCCTATGACCAAGCACTTACAGTCTGCCCTCACTATTGACCTAACCAAATGTGTCTTGGCACTGTTTAAGGTAGAGCTGCACCTCCTTCCATGTAATTTTGATGGGATTTCAATAAATATTAATAACATTAGATGAGCAGCCACAGATATTAACCCAAGAGCATTTAAATCTTACACATAGCCAAATACATATTAAATACCAGCATTCATACTCTGAACTGTGCTTCTACTCTCTCTACCTCCACTGCAATTAAAGGTGACCTACATTCTTATGTCAAACACCATATTATGAGATATTTGCCTCAGTGAGATTCATTTATCAGTTCTTCTGTAAGATTTCTACACAGATTAGAGACAAATTAAACCCATGTATCAGAAGACACTACCTTTCATTGCTCCTTACCACAGCTGCAGTGTCCCTGGCCTCCTCCAGTCCATCTTCCAGTTCACTTAGGGATTCCAAGTCAAGATCTTTCTCCTTTTCCTTCTCCATCAACTCTTTTGCCCTCTTCCGCCTATTCTTACTGCTCCCATAAACACCAATATCAGTCCGAGGGCTCAGAACCTGTAACCATCAAGAGAAGTTATGCTGTCAGAGCCAAGGATGCCAAGAACAGAAAAAAGTTCTACTCTGTGTTATGATTTCAGGGACGTATATGAGAAGATCTAACAAAGGAATTACAACAGAGTCATCAGAGAGCAAAAAATACCCAGCAATCTAACACCTTTGATACCTGTCAATTAATACCAGGAAGAGGAGAAACAAACAGGAAATGATACAAGTATTTCATATGTATGGAACACAAATGTAATCAGCATCACAGTGATGTGTCAGGTCAACTTGAATGCCACTGTGTTTGCATGATTAAATTACAAAACACATTCAGATTAAGCTACCATACATATAGCTAACGGAAATATGCACACAGTTAGATATCAGGAGTTGAACATTCACTTCAAGTGCCTTCATCAGCTGCAACTCTTAAACATCTACCATGATTTCATATTTACATCAGCAATTTGGTGGCCCAAACAAACCTAAAAAATATACTATAAGCCTTTTAACATCAAACATGAGAGGCTACAAAGCACTCTTACGGACAAGAAGTACATTTTAAGCAATCATGATTAGTTGGAAGTCATACTTAAATAGAAAATCTAGCAAATTAAACTCAGTATAGGAAGGTTCAAATTGATACATTTAGGAAAACAGTCAAATGCAAAACCAGAATATATTAAGTAACTAGATAGGCAGAAGAACACAAGAGAAAAAAAAAATTGGACCTAGAGCATCATAAATGAACAGAAATCAGTGTGATGTTGTTGCAGCAGGGGCTGGAAAACATTAAACAGCAGTATCCCCTTTGAGACACAAGATGTAATTATTGCACTTCACATGGCACCGGGGAAGCCACAGTGACAGGATTCTGTCTGGTTTTGGACATCACACTAAAAGTGAGGACAAACCGCAGAGAACAGTAACAAAATAAGAGTATGAAAAATACAGCCTACAAGACAGCATTAAAAGAACTGGAATTGTTTAGCCTAGAAAAGGGAAGCCTGTCAAGTAGATACAATAAATCTTCAAACGCATGAACGATTTTTATTAAAACAAAGACAGTGACTACACTCATTGGAGTGAAATAAACAACAGCTGACTTGATTTTTCTTATAGTTAAACAGCTTATAAAACATCTAATCTATTTTCTTAGAATTTAAGCAGTGGAACAAGTTGAATCATTAATCAATTAAAGACTTTCTATGTGCATTTCACATTAACATTTCTACAATTAAGCAGAAAGAGAAATCCTTCTCTTTCCCTCCCAAAATGGAGAGTTTTAATCTGTTTCTTCAAAAGTAACTGTTGAGGTTGTCTATACACAAAACAAGATGAAACAGACTTTTTGCCTTTTTCATTCTTTTCACCTGAGAAAAGCTCAAGTTTTTTATTACATTCTATTCTCAAAAGGAGCTGTAATCTACTGTAATGGAACCAGCTGTTCCCTCCAGATTGCAGAAAGCCATCAAGATCAGTTTCTGAAGGCTGACACAGAAAGGTCTGTTGCTCACCTGTAACAGACTATAGCTTGAGTTCTTCTTCAGGAAGGTCCTTCCTGTGCGCTCTCTCCAGGCACGTGCAGCAGCCACCTGCGACTCCAGCTGTGGCAGGGCATCAAGACGCACTGGTATTGGGCGGCCTTTGGCAGACAAGCTTTCCAGTTGCTCCAGGTAGGCATAGTTGCTCCCATTCTGGGGTAAAAGAAATTTTTCTAAGCCAACAATTCCACCATTATATCAGTGGGCAGCTTAGTAACAAAATTGTGTATGGCTTGAAATTGAGTAAAATAGAGTTCTATAGGAAAGGAGGGCAGGGTTTCAATCTTACTGATATTTTTAAAACACTCTCATATAGTTTCTTTTTTAACAGCCATTCTGATGTGGCCAACTGGCTTATAGAATAAGATAACATTTCATTTTGAGATGGTTGTTTTAAATGCTGTCTGCTTAACAGGAACCTACAATATCTGAGCTGTACAGGGGCTGATGTGAAATCAACTGGGATTCTCACTTTGGGTCCCAACAAATACCCGATACAAGAATAGCAGTTGCAGTCCAGAGATCAACACCTAAAGATATCACACAAACCACGTCCCTTTTGGATCAAATTATGAGTAGAGCAACAGAAGGTGTGAACTACCGAACTAACAATATTGTAACTTCATCTATTTCAGATAGAAAATTTCAGCCATCAGTGCCATTAAATCTTACACTGTTTTTGTGAGGAAAAAAAAAAAAAAACAAACAAAAAACTCCATTTTCATAGCCAGCTCCAAAACTGAAGACCTGTGAACGGGACATCTTCTGCTGCAGCTAAGTATTTTCAGTGACAGTGTGTAGAACAGTACTTTGAGGGGCCATTTGTATCATAATGAATTTGCCCGCTTTTACATCCCCCATGAAATGCATAAAAGGAAAAGAAATAGGAATTGGAGAGGCAATGGGGAAAGAGCAGCACAAAAAGAAAAATAAATTCAAGCACACAAGCTACAATAAGCACATTTAACAGCTACAGTAAGGTCTCCCTGCAGGTCACTATTGTGGGTAGAAGGGCTAGGAATAAAGAACACATCTAAATAAAAGGACACAAGCAGAAGATTCCAGTCCCTGCTGTAAGCCCTACCTGAATGGCCTCCACTTTGGCTGTCCAGTCTCTAGCCCGCTGCAGGGCTTCTTTCAGTGCCAGCACATTGGGCAGGTAAGCAGGGATGTTCTTTGCTTCATTCACGATGCCCTCCAGAGCCATCATACTTTGGCGTGGTCTAGAGTAAGAAAAAGCCAATTCCAGCCTTCTCTCAAAATGCCAGTCAACTAAAGGCATAAATTTGACAGCTGGTGATGCAACTTCATCACTACACTGCAGTGTAGGATACCATGGCTCTATTCTTGGAGGGTGCTACTGGCTACCAAATAACAGGAGAGGTGAGAAAGCTGATGGACTTTGCACAATCAAGTTCAAAAGCATCAGAACTCCTTAACATCGAGGAAGCTGTCTTGTGTAGTGTACTCTGTTTTTTGTTGAGGGGGATGAATAGCAAAGACAGCAGCAATTCACAGCCTCCTGCCACTCTGCAACATGACAAGGAATCCAATCTTCTGCAACTCATCAACAACCTCAAATGCAACTTTTGAGCAATCAAACTGCTGGGAGGTAAAAAGGAAAAAAAAGCACTAGAGCTTTAAGGCCCCTACTTTTCACCACACTCCTCAACAGAGGCTAAGAGTCCCTGAAGTGTGTGACCTATAAGAACAGTTTGCAAAGGAACACTCACCTGGCCTGCAGGCAGACCTTGGCCTTCTCCTCCCACCTCTCCGAGACTGTAAGCAACTCTTGCAGCTCAGCCATGGCTTTTTCTACAGCATGGTGTGGTGCCAAGCCCACACCCGAGTCGATCAGCTTCTTCATCACATCTAAGGTGACCCTCTGAGGATCCAAGAGGGTGGACCTCACCTCATCCAGCCACCGTGCCTGCTGCAGTTCTTGCTTCAGCCTTGGCAGTTCAGGAAGTTCTACATAAAGGCCAGAGCCCATATCTATCAACTCCTGCAGTTTGGAAGAGTCTGGTATCTCATCCATCATAGCTTCTTGAGCACGCTCATGAAATTCTTCCACATCATCAAGCAGATTCTGAAGTAACATACAGTACAAAATAATTAGGAAAAAAGCACCCATAGAATCAAAAGGGAAAGCTGACTGAGGGATTTGTCCGTGATCATCACAATCAGTAAGAGCTTCTACACACACTGCCAACTAGTTCACCACAAGCCATCAAGTCTGACATACATTAAGTAACAGACCATCTAAACTCATTTGGCCTAATGTTTCATACACTATGCATATTAGGTAGATGAACTCCACACCTAAAACAGTACAACTGCAACTAACTACAGCTGCCAACGAACCAGAATATTAAGCACTATGTGGTTAACATTGATTTTAAAACAGTGGTGGGAAGGAGAGTTCTGCAAACAGACCTTCCTTTCAATCTAGTGTCAGGGGCATTACAGTAATGATGGTAATACACAACAGGATACAACATGCTGAGGGGAAAAAAAAAAAAAAGCTAGAGTTGTACGAGGACATGAATACCAAAAGATTACTAAAATAACAATGGTCAAGTTTTAAATTATTATTTCCTAAAGAAGGCCCACTACTTAAATACACATGGGTTTTATCTCAAAAAGGAAAGAAATGAAAATGCAAAAATGCTCTAATGAAAGAAGATAATTTCACAGAAATCCAGCTGCACTGCTGCAGTTGTCCTCAACCTCATGTTTTGGCACTGCCATGAATAAAAAAAAACAAAGAAAGCAAACAGGGAAGAATCTCCGCAGGAGATTCATTCAAGGACATTCAACCAGTATACTCAATTGATTCACTCCCGAGTCTCTTACAGAAAGACCGGTATTTCTGATGGCAAGTCAACAGCACAACAAGGAACAAAACCTGCATTTCCTAACCCTTAGCTTACTGCCCTTTTTGTCTGATGCTGTTTTTCATGACTGTCTGGAAACCAGAAGGCATTTACAAAAAACGAACAAGATGCACATTATAAGGATTTTGATTCAGGGAACATATGCTGAATGCTTCATAGTGACAACAGTAAATTACTACAGTTTAATAATTATAATGCCTTTTTGTGTTAGAAAATACTCATCATCCAACATGACAATTATTTTGCAATTCATTATGATGAATAATTGCATTCAAATGCCATGCTGAACGACAGTGAGTGCTTAGGCATAAATGATAATTATCTGACTTCATTCAGAAACTAAGAGACTATGTTTGTAACCAGTAAAATGATAATATTTATTTTATTGGTTAGTGATTATACTGAAGCTTCAAGAACATACACACACAGAGTACTTCAACAGAACCAGTTTCCTAAAGCTGGGGCAGAGGGTGGGGAAGAGAGCGACTAGCTGGGTGAAAATGTTTAGACAAAAATATAAACTATAACTGTTGAGTTTATTGTATGCCCTCAGCTCTGTCATCTACAAATTATGTCTTAATTAGAAGCAGGTTTTAAATACACTAGAAACTCCTTTGAGAACAATCTTATAGGTCTACTAATAGAAGATGACAAACTTTAATAAGTAAATATTAGTAAATATTTCTGGTTTGTGTTTGGAAAGACATATAGTAAAATCTTCCTATCATACGAGGACAATAACACAATTTCCACACTATAGCTGCTGGGAAACACGTTAAAGGACATCTTTGAAGGATAAAGATTAGAGTCAACAGGCCTGAAAAATCTGTATCCTGGGGTTCTAAAGTTTTCTGAAGGTATCTGTTTTCAGCAACAACATGCCAATATTAAAGACAAGAAGAAAGTCCAACATAAAGACCCTCTATAATGTCAACAATGAACACTAGGAAACACCTACAGGAAAGAGGTCTTCTTAAACAACACTATTTTATGTTTGGTTATGTAGGGGTAGCTGCACATATGGCAATGTATAGAATTTCAGGACCTCAATCTAGCACAATAGAACACTCTTAACTGTATCAACAGGAAACATGGGTTAATAAATGGTTAACATAGACCTCAAGAACCATTTCTCAAGGTGAAAAGCCTTTATTTATTAAGGATGTTTCTTGAAGGAGTCTTCTAGAAGTTGGTTAGTAGGCGAAACACTATTTAACATTTCATCATCAGTGACACAGAAACAAATTAAGATTACTGCTGAAAACACTTGCTATGATACAGACTGCCAAAGTGATGAATGATAATAGCAGCCAGGGGAATCAGTAATATCTGGATTACTTATTAGTCTAGATTCACTCAAAGACAGGTGTAAAGATACATATGAAGGACAAGAAACACAGGCTGTGCATACAGATTAAGGGGACTATAACTTGGAAAGCAAGGCTGAGGAGTATTTACTGAACAACTGCCCACGTGGTACTGCTTCCCCTCTCCCCTGAAGAAGCAGACTGATATAACCTTCAGAAGTTCTACCAAAACATATAAAAGCTAGGATTTAACTGGAAATTCTACCACTATAGATAGGCATTAAAGATGCTGGAATAAGAGTAACTGTTTCAAAGAAATAAAACTGGGCTGTTTAGACAGTGACAGATGGGGAGGATCTTTATCTTGATTTAGCAACAGTGAGATCACCACATCTGACCATACCCACTGTAACAGGCACCTTAAAAAGCGTATGCATAGTCAAGTAAAGTACTCTGTTAGCGGCCTAAAGGCTGACCACCACGTGCAATACCCTACACCGTCCAAGACTGCCACACAAGAGAGCTAAGGTATTCTTCCGGAATGGCAATGGAGGCCAGGTGGAATACCTCAGAACATCTCACAGGTTACTAGATATCCATGCTTAGGTTACCGAATTGAGCCATACACAATTCAGCTGCTATGACTACACTAGCATAAAAGTACAAATGAAATTGTTACCCACTAGGAGACATGCTTTCAAATGAGCAGGAAATACACGTTACCATTCCATTATGGAGAGACAACAACATGTCATCAGCAAAAACTCAATGGCAAGATTACTCAGTAAAGCAGGAAGTCACTGAGCTAGATGTATCCAGGGTGTTTTACTTCCTTCCTTGAGGCCACAGATATCCTTGCAAAGCAGCTACTTGCTTTATATTAGAAGCTAGAAATGAAACATCGCATTCAATCCATCTCTGCCAGTGCAGGACTGATTTTTAATGAAAAATAAAAATACCTTTCACATCAGGCACTACTGCCTGTTTAAAAAACAAAACAAAACACAAAAAAAAGAACAAAGCAAAAAGCACAACACAATATATCTGAGGAGCAGATGAAAACTTACCTTTACCTGTCGGGCCTGGCTGATAACACAGGGCAGGCTAAATAACTGCTGTACAAATGCTTTAAGCTCCTCCATAGTTAGCTTGGTCCGTGTCCTTCCACTGTCTTGGCTCTGTCTGCTGTATGAATTAACATAATTAAATATTATTAAGTGATCATGATCTCTGGATTTACTCCCAGTGATAGAAAGCTATCAAGATTACTGAGAAGTTCAAAAATGTTCCATCGCTTGAGGACTCAAACCCACCAAATTCCACAAGAATTCCAAAACCTTGAAAACTAAATTTAATGTAATTCCTCTAAGAATCTTCAATTTGCCCTGTTCTTAAGAGGTAAAAATGCCTAGATGGCTTTCAAATTGGGTTTGTTCCAAATAGGTAAAAGAACATAGCCTCAGAAAACTTGCTTTAGGCAGCTCAAAGAGTTGACTGCCATGACAGGGACTGACCAGAAGTGTCAGGTATGTAACAGCAACAAGCTCTGAAAAGAAGTCTTATTTTCTTGAGTGCTCTCTCTTGTATCCAGAGAACTGCTGAAACTGGCCTTACAATAGGAAAAGACTGCTACTGAGTAGGACATGTTCTACAGAGACATTTGGAATATTGGACACATTTTCACAGCTAGACATTACCTATTTTCCATACATAATGAATATATGAAATCAGATGCATAAGTGATGGATTTTCTTTTGCTACATTTGACTAGAGTTTATTGCTGCTTTAATTCCTGCCAAATTGTTCTGTTTGAGCACTCATTTTTAATTTGCTATTTTAATAACCTTATCCTTTGTGTAAATGTGATCCTTCTCAATGCATTGAAGCAGCTGAATGTTGCCTCCATATTTAAACTTCCTAACACTGTTCCAAAGAGGTTTTCAAAATCTTTCTCAAACCTCAATTTTTGTAACATATTGCTATTCAGCATACAACAGCCCTCAGACATATATACAAGTACCTTTTTTTGCTCCATGGAATTCCTGTCAGCTTTAGATCAGACACATCATTGAAAGTTGTCAAATTTTTCTACCCTTTGTGTTTCTTGGGACAGTGCTGCAAATCCACCAAATTACCTGAAGGCAAGTCTGTTGAGAGAACCCTGACACACTGCAACAGCAGGAGGGATCAGCAACAGACCAGGAACAGCTGGGAGCTACCAAAGTAATTAAACTTCAGTAGGAACAGGGCAATGCAACCCCTGTCGCTTTGCTTCCCTCATCCAGACCAGAGTTCTAAGTGACCATACCTCTGTGGTAGTGGGATTCGACAAGCAATAAAAAACAGAGGATCCTTGTTTCCCCCTCAAATACAGCAAAAATGCTTCCCTATTTTATAACAGCTTTCCAGTTACATCAGGTATTATACTTGGACCTGTGGTGTAAGTCTAACACTTCAATACTCAAATTCAAGCCATTATGATATGCGTTATGTTCTGTGTAGCAAAGTTTGGCATTATAATTAACAAGGTATTTACTTTGTACTCCCTCCCTTGACAAAGCTTACATTATACACAAAAACTATACATGCAAGAAAAACAACCAACTACAAAGCCAAACCTTATATTCAACAGAGGAAATGCAAGCTATAAAAGTTTACCATAAAACTACTGACACAAGAATTACAGGCACCTGATCAAATTCTTTTCTATAGGATTTTTATTAAATGCACAGAATGCACAGGAGAGAAGGAAGAACGCATTGCTGAAGGCTCACGACAGCAGAACAAGGGGAGACATCCAATAGATTGCTGCAGTAGGACTGCTGGACAGAGTAACAGTGACACAGCCATGGACAAGGCAGGCAACACAAGGAACTAAGGAAGTCTAAACTGCCAGAAGTCACTGGGGCAAGCCACTACTTTTCACTGACTCTAGGAGTCCTTCCCAAGTAATAAAACACTGGCTCAAACTATGGACCGGTTCTGCTTTCTGCACTGCTCTGCTCCCCAAGATCCTTTTGTCCCAAGACACATTTCTTTTGCATCTTCCAGTAACTTCCATCTGCATCACCACACATTCTACAACTTGAGAACACCTGGCAAAATTATAAGTATTTTTGAGAAATGCTGTACCAGAATATAGAACTGTGCTTGCCTCACCAACCATAATCGGTATTTCCTACTTTTCAAACATTTGACTTTGCAAACCAATGTTTAACAGATTTTCTTGCCATAGCTTTAAGCTATTTACTCAGCCATGCTACCTAACATACAAACATTCATATCAGGTCTTGTCTCTCCCTGCCGGGCCTCCCTCCATCCGTCTCTCCCCACAACTCTCTCACACATTCAGAGAAATACCTGATCAGCAATCAAACACACATCTTCTCCAAAGGATTTCACATTTTAGTACATGAGTCAGCAAAAACATTATGTTTAACACATCCCAATTAAGTCTGTTTTTTTGGCCTTTTGCAGCACAGTATCTGCCTCCCCCACCTCTCAACAAGTCACAGCACTAAGGCCAGGAAACACTGAAAGAAGTTAGTAGGCACTGAGGCCTCAGGGTTCTTGTATTCCCAGGTCTAATCAAGTAACAAAATAGACAGATGGAAACTGCTGAAAAAAATGCCTGTCCTACCTGTGTTTTTGCTTTTTGCTCAGAAGCAGCTGTGCTACTGAAGCACAGGTCTCTGCTTCTTTCACTGCATCTCTGAGCCTGCGGAAAAGATCATTCTCTGGATATTTCCTGTCTTCAGCATCCTCCAACATCACCCTCAGCTCAATCACATCTGTAATAACAGTACATAAATAATTTATATGCAAAAACAGAAGAGATTTTAGACTGCTTCAGAGGCCTACAATCAAGTTTCCAACAGGCTAGTTCAATTTGAAATGCACAACGATAAGCTGCATTATGTTCTCAAATGAGCTCATTTCTTTTTTCCACTTAACAATACACAGGTTTTCTCTCCTTAAATAAGAACACAGAGCAAACATAGGAGTTTCAGGACATCCTACTACAAACAATAGAAGTCTGACCTTTCTTGTGGCTGAGATTGGCAGACAGAGCCTCTGTAACTCTACTGACCCAAGTGTCATAAGACTGTGCTCTAACTTTCACTCCATACAGCAAAGAAGGAAGGTCTTCTAGTGGGTATCGGTATCTGGAGATAAAGAACGAAAAAAAATAAACTGTATTAATGACAATACAAAGGCCAGGATACTGCTTATATTGAGTTTTTCCAGCTACAAGAAGGCCAGAAACATAGAACATGTATAATACCTGCTGCCCTGGAAACAAGGAATAACCAAAGAGGATAAAAATACTCCTTAAACAGAGGAAGAGAGAAGTGTGGCCAAATGTTCTATTTAGTCTCAGGTCTCCAGCAAACTATTGGATATGGAAGAAAAGCAGGGGGAAAAAAAATAATTTGGTGTACCTTAGACACTTCTTCTGCATGGGACATGGACATAAATCAGACGGATGGTATAAGCATACCAGACGCTCAGGATTACAGGAACATGTAAGAGCTGACAAGAAGCATGTGGTTCTGCAAGCTGTGCACTGACGCTCATCATCTGGAACCAGTTCAAACACCTCTTCTTCAGACATCAACACCCCCTAACAAAAAGAATCAGACACTTTCTAAAACCATTAATCCAGGCTGGGGGAAGGGGAAGCAAAAGTTATTTTGCAAGCAAAGTAAGAGAGTTATCTTATTACTCACCATCTGTACAACAGACTCCCTTAACCGCGTCTCTTCCTCTATCATCAGAGTCATCTCCTTGCAGACCATGGCAGCCAGCCCAACATCCAAGCACTCTGGATCTGCAGCCATCTTGAAGATTAGCTCTTCATGGGAGAAAACACAATGACGTCCTAGCCTTCGGTAATGACTCACACACTGACGTCCAATGGGAAGCTACAAAAAAAATGACATCTATCATTCTGGGAAAAGACGTTTCAAGATGATCTCTTAGCTCCCACTTCCCCTCCTTTGACAAAACCTGGGAAAAAGACTGAGACTAAGAGTTGTATCTTACAGGGAAAAACCAATTGTAACAACTTTCAATCATGTCATAGATGAGGACAAAGAAGATAGCCATGTTGAGGGGGGGGGCATCTGCCATAACCTTATGCTCCTGCCTTTCAGACACACTGTCCTCTAGGTATTACTACGTTTGGACACAGACATTTAACAAAAGCAGCCCAGAGTTAAGCAAAATTGATATTGCTCATTTTGTGCCCTTTAAAGCTAAAAATATACAATTGATGAAGAATTTGTTACACAGATTTATCATTATATTTTGCATAAACACAGGAAATTTCACATGGCTAGTGTTAGCAGTTTTTCAGAGGTTATACACAGATTACATCATAAGCACAGAACACTGACACTGTCAGCAGACCATTTTTCTGATGAATGAATAAATTTTTTTGATTAAGGACTAAAATTCCTATTTGAAGATAACAAGAAAGAAGTTAGAGATAGATAAACTACAGATGAGATCATAACTCCCAACTGTAAACCCTGGATAGTGATAGGACACACTTTTGCCAGCTTACTGAAGAATCTACATAAACTATGCTCTGGTGTGGCACAGCTATTAGAACAAGCACTAATATGATTAAAAGCTGCAACGAGCTGGCACAAAAGGAGAGCAAAAGACTGTTCTATGCCTGCCTCCAACATTCAAATGACAACAGCTGTTCAAAACAGTACACTGACATGTATCAAAGCCAGAAAGAGGTATCACAGAAACATCAGCTAAAGGTACTGCAAGGTGTAACTTCTTTGGTAAATTAATACTTAAAAAGGAATACCACATGCCAAAGTTTCAGTTTGAAACTGCTTAGAATTATGTGCTTATCAAAACTGTGTAATGGAAACTCACATCAGTCTTTAACAGTTGTACCAGGAAGTATAAACATAAAACATACTATGTAACATAAAACACTACTCTTCAGACAAGAAAGTTAATAACATCCCCCTTGCTAAGGTGACCTAGTAGACACAGCAAACATATACAAAAGAACAGACCCAGTCAGCAGTGCAGAAGTTCACAGCTTCAGCAAAATTATATCCCTGGTTAAATCCAGAGTGATAGGCACGAGGAAAGGTCACAACAAACTCGCCAGCACACTGATTGGTCCTGTATACCTAGTACAAGCAAGGATAAAGGGGAAGAAAAAAAAAAAAAAAGGAAACTTGTAGAGTTTAAGACACATAATTATAAGACATTTGAACACCACTTTCTTTACCTGTAGAACACCATAAGCAACATAGCTACCCCAGAAGTGGTAAGGCTTGGTTCCGTCTTCTTGAAGTACATCCTCAACTCACAGCCTTACTGGAAAAGGCTGAATACATAAGCCAACAGTTGAAAATTCCCTTTTTGAATCCTAAAAGGGATGTTTCTCTATTATCATTTAAACCATCACACTCCATAGTGCACAAGCTTCTGGAAACAGTTTACAGTTTGCTTTGTCAGGGTATTTGCCAGAGAAGAAATTTATCCTAAGACAAAAGCAAATGATAGTGACTGCTGCTTAAAGGTCTGCAGTCAATTATGTTTGGTCAGGAAAAAAAAAGAGTTCATAAAGTTGAGATTTCTACAGAATGTAAGACAAGTATTTTACTGTCAAAAGATATTAAAACCATTTCACAGACAAACTTGCTGCTATGGCAGCGTTTTTTATTAAAAATGAAATGCAACACACTTGTTCTACAAGATATTTTATGTAAGAAGCTTAGCACAATCACTTCTGATATAATTTAAATTTCATGGTGTGTCTAGCAAAGATACTAGAAAGTCTCTTTTAAAAAAGCCTCATAACTAAGGAATTAAACATGTAAACATCCACCATAAAAACTCTTCAGAGTTATGTCAAACCATCGAAGAAAAAGAGTGCGTAGGAGTACTTACGTTAAAAACGTTCATGTGCTACTTACTGGTACACCATGTTCCATCAGCACATTAGGGTTCATAATAGTGACCAGCTGATGCAGGAGATCAGGCTGGGATTCAAACAGCTCAGGAGCCAATTCCTTCATCACGTCCTCTAGCTGTTCTGCTGCATGAGAGGGCACGCCATACCATGTCTTCGGCTCTCCCCTAACAAAACACAAACACGGTAATAAACACATTAGAGGAAAGTAACAATGCCACCCAACCACAAAGCACACCTCAAATCCAGCACCACTGTCCACACAAGACAAATATTTTGCATATAGACACAAAAAAAGCCTTTAATCAACAACTGTCTTCTCCAGGATGCATTGTTCTCATCTGAAAAATCAATTACAGTACAACACAAGTCTCAATACACCTGACAGCAGATTTGCCATGACAAGCCTAACGTGGAAGATACCTGTCATTTACCATGCCCTAAAGGGATAAAATGGGCAATCATTTTCCTTTAGGAAGAAGAAAGTTTAACCAACAAAACCTTGGCCATCACAGGTAACGTTTAAGAGAAAAAAGATCATGATACTCCTCTACTCACTTAATTAGGCCTAGAGTAGTCCTATGCCTGAAACTAATAGAATAGTATACCAGCTAAACAGAACTGTAAAGAATAAAACAGACAGTGCAACGAAATACAGGCAATCCTTCTAATATATATAGCCAATTCCTGAAAACCAGTGGTCCACTGCACTCAAGATAAAAAATGCCTTATAATATGAATTAGTTAAGTATGAGGGAAGAAAGCGATTAACAAGACCAAAACTAAACAAAAAAAATCACTTGAAAACATATTTTTCTACTCCTTCCAGTCCTGTCTTAACCAAAATAAACTGTAACAGTCTACAGTGCTGAGCTTTCTTTTTAAATTTAAATTTATTAAGAAGTACAAGCAGTAGTGTGCTGAAATTTCTGAAACTGTTTACATAGCATTATTTAACTGTATTAATCATCTTGTCACTAACCATCCCAGAAGTTAGAAGAGGAATAGTGCAGCATTTTCTGTGGTTCCTAGTGGCTTCAGTGACACCTGCTGGTAGGACACAGCTAATAAAATCCGAGAAAACTGCATCTGGGCTGCTGGAACTCACCAGCTGGCATAAAACCCTCACATACTGATCTAGTTAATAGCATGCTGAGGACAGTAACAACTCTGAACAAAATGAATCCCACTCCTGAGCCTGTGGATCAGATCTTACTAGCAAACGTGCTTTTCCAGAAATATGCAACCACAGTCCAAGGGCTATTAACTCATCCTTACAACAAACTTCCTAATCTGAAGGGGTACTTCCCACAGCTTCCCCCTCCTTTCACTGAGACTGAGCCTGATGAACTGGGAAGACTGCAATGCACATAGTTAATCTGTCACAATTCTTCTTTTCAAACATAAAAGCTGAACACCAGAACACTTCTACAATTATTCTGAAAGTCAAAATTACTTTCAAATGTCTCTTCTCTTGAATGGCAGTATTTCTGTGTACACACAGATCTGCTGCCATGTAAGCTACTAGGCAGCAGCCTCCATTGCCAACATAGGGACATACCAACTTTAAATCATAAAGCAGTGAACCAGTGAACTGTAACTCAGTTCAAAAATCAAAAGCTTTTAAGAAAAGATGTGAGCCTGTAAAGCATGATTTTACAGTGACGCTGCATTTTTGGCAGCACAGGAATATTCAATCAGTTAATGAAAAATATTCAGGTGCATAACAACAGTATTTGTGTTCTCTTTTAAATCAGCTTCAGTTAAGAATATGGACTTCTTCTCACATTTAGCTTTTTGGTTAAAAACATCACCAGCATGCATAGGCATTTTCAAGTAGAACCACAAATTTACTAATGGCCAAGAGGGCAGTATAAGATAGATGCACAAAGGAGTGTCCATACCAATGCAGGTAGTTGATGGAATAGCTCCAGTGATCTTCAATATGCCAGCAAAATGAGGAAAAGCACATCCCTACGTACAGCCAAGGTACCTTCATGCCAGAGATATCTGCATTGATGTGAGCAAGGACCGATTGTTCCAGAATTGGCATGTTATTCAAGTTCCAACCAGAAAGAGCATAATCCTGCCAAAAAAAAAAAAAGGAGAAAATTCTGAAAAAATCAGAACATAAGGACACCAGCTCCAGAAAAGGCAAGTATGAAGTAACAGAGCAGCCTATCCATTTCTATAGTAGACAGTAATACTCTGCAACAATGAAGGACCAAAACTAGGAAATAATTCCTTAAATACCTTAGTCAGCAACCAGACTAAGATTTAAGGCCAGTCCTAGTATTTCAACAGACATAGCCCATCTTCTTTGGATCAAGGATCATGTATTTAGACTTTGATTTCCTCCACTCCCCCCCCCAAGTTTATAGGTTTCATGCTTCTCAGGTGGAACAAAATACCAGCAACACTAGCAGAAGAACAAAAGATAGAAGTTTTCAATAAAATTGAGTAACTTAAGAGTGTATACAACACAGTTCTCTTACGTTACTATTTCAGCTTGTTTAAGAGCTGCTTTGCCGCACTGCAGTTTATCTTGATCTTCTTTATATATTACTTCAGGAAGTTTTCTCATGAGAAGAAATTCCTACACACTTATTTCTAAGAAGACACTGTTACCAGCTAAATAATCCCACCTTTACTTTCAAATACAGATAATCTGTACAAAAAATAAGAATCCAAACAGACTGCCTTAAAACCTCACTACTGTGCTTTAACATGTATACTTTCCACTTTAGATAAAGCAGTTAACACTGTAGTTAACAGATTCACAGTCATTTTGGGCATATCTCATAGTTGCAGAAAGGACCGGGCACACCCTCAGCTCAGTCACACACTCCTGCTGTTTCCTTTGCCCTGACACTGTAAAGATCATGCAGTGAGTCAGATGACCTAAGTGACCTGGCTAGAAAATATGTTTTTCAATTACTACCTCCATACAAATACATCGACTAGAACTTCTGACTCACTAAGCAGATACACAATTGCTGCACAGCCAACAAAGGTACAGGTAGGAAGGTGCAGGTATGACTGGAAGACAATAGTGAGGATTACCTCTTCCAGTGAGCAATATATAATCATTCGGGGCTGTGTAATCACAAAACTACACGTTTACTCTCATTTCATCAGAAACTAAACATACAAGCAGCCAGAAAATTCATATGCTGCAATAAGGTCTGAGGGAAAATAGGTAATAAACTTACCAGATGTTCTTTACAAAATTTTCTGTAATAGGATGCTGTATCTACATGTTTTCGTTCTTATAGTACACAGTCAGAGAAACAAGATAAATCCACTTAGTTTGTTTTATCTATTATGAACCTCCTAAGGAGGTTAGAATCATGTTTCTGTAGCTAATTCTAAACCAAGAAGGTTCAGAACAAGAAAGAAAAAAAAATCTTATCAGTCTCCTCATGCTGAGACATACTGTGACAACTTGCACATCTTTGCCTGCTAAGATTAAGTGATACAAAACAGGTGTGACTTGAATAATGAAAAGCAGATTAGCTATCAGCAACCAGATCTGTAATAGGACTTAAAATATCAGATTAATGTCCTGCTCAAAAGGAATATCAAACACACACAAAAGTCTAAAGCAATTTCCCCATGAAAAAAATCCATGCCGATTTCTGACCTAAATTCTTAATGTGAAAACTTATGCAGAGCAAAGAATGGGGTCAGTTTGCATATCCTGTTCCTCACCTCTTCCTCTGGCATAAGCTTTCGTCGGCCATCCTTCACTGGGAAGCCACTTCCAAAGTCCTTGGATGAGATATCAGCCCCATATTCCACAATGACATCTTCTTCTATGCTGCTCACCAATCTCCAGAATTCTTTTTCTACGAGCTCAGTGGGAACCATCTGAAAGTAGAAAAGATGTTAGGGTATGTGCAGATAAGATGCAACATAAAAGTTATAATTTCAGCAGTAAATCATTACTAATCCCCTGTGAATTTTCAAACACAAGGCCACTCCCTCTCTCCACAGTCATAGTTTGGTCTGTATTTCTTAGTAGAAGCTGCAACGTAACAAAGATAGGATGCCACATCAAAAGGTATGGAATGAAAAAAAAGAAGATAGGGTTACCGGAAGTACTGCTAAAAAGAAGGGGGAGAAAGAGACAGCCAGCAGAAGTCAAGCAGCCAACAGAATGAACAGCATACAAAGTCCAAACTATTTCAGAGAATAACCAGAACTTCAGAGTAACAGTAAGGAAATTCAGAACAAGAATTGTGTTCAAGCGTGTAGTCAGTCTTCATGCAGCTCACTACAAGTCCTACTTCTATGATTCATTAAGTTTATTTGTAAAATGAGCTTTGCTCCTTGTTTTGCTCTCTGTCCCAAAGTTGTATCATAATTTGGAGTCCTTAAGACAGGAGCTTTAGCAAGAATGCCCATACATTACCGAAGAACCCTGAAAGGAGGAGCGTGGTGCTGCATGTAGTCTACAGAACAGTGGAATCATGGAAGTGTGTCAAAGCAGAAATGCCAGTTTTAAAAATGCTGCTGAGATGCAGAACAAAAACCAAAATTATCATGAGACAGACTGAGTCTGTTGACTTGTCTACAAGAAAAGGACTGTAACAGGGAGGAAAACAATGATTTATCCTCTGAACAAACTAAATCAAGACAAAAGCCACAGGAAAGGCAGGTCAAAGACCTCTCTGCCAAACAAGAACAAGACACTTGGTTCAATTAATCAAAAAGGGCAAGAACTTAACTAGATAACGGCCAATAAAGTGTACTCCAATGAGCAATAAAGCTATCTGTCCATCACGGGAAAAGAGTGAAATGAAGTCGAAATGAGACCAGATGCCAGAAAGCTAAACCATTTGTTTACATGTTTGAAGCTTATGGTGCCTCTTTAAACAAAGCTAAGATGCCTCAGCAAAAATTCAGGATCATCTGAAACCTTTTTTTTTCCCCCTGCAAGGAATCACAATAGAAGTTTAAGCTCACATGGACTGGCATGTTGAAATAATCAGATTTGAAGTTATCAGCCATTTCACCAAAGCTCTGGAGAGTATATTCCCTGACAGCTTGTTCAAATCCAAAGGCCTCACGGGGTTTGTTGCATTCCTAGGAGACAGAACATAAAAATATTGTTCCCTGCAGCAGATTATGACACAGTTACATTTTTAGCAAAAACAACCAAACCCTAGTGTCCTTATGAAACACAATAAGCTAACAGTTATGAGTGTTTTTCTCAGCTGAGGAAGTCCTACCACAACAGAAACAGAACAAAATTAATTGCACAGAAGCTAATCTAAAACGGTAAACTCCAATGCTACACACTTCCGCTTTCCTTTGCAAAAGTAAGTTTCATCACCTCCTGCTGCCAGCCACAGAGCAAGACAGTGCACAAGAAGTTTAGACAGCGATATGACATAGACATGTATTCAAGCACCTGCAGAATAACTGCACTGCAACAAATCCTGCAAGTGCTTCAGTTTTATCAAGTCAGCAAGTCATCAACTGATCTGGCACTTGAAAAGTATATTGAAGGAAAGAGGGACAAGGAAATTAAAACAGTGCAACACAGCTAACAGACATGTTCTATCTGACAGCAAATCTTCACATCTTCCATCGTTCTATCCCCATCATCCCAAGGGTGCAAAAAATACCAGTTCATTATTTCAGCTACTCTCTCCACCCATTTTCTACAGTGTACTTTTCAGCCCTTTTGTATCTGTCACAATGTTTATATATGCGAGACATATTTGAACACAAATGTAACACAGAACCATCTGAAAGTTGTTCAGTCACAAAAACTGGAACAGAATTCAAGAGACCAGTAGTTTCTTTTTTTCAAGTGGAACTGTCCTTAGACTATGCCCAACATTCAAAGTAGTTCTTAAGTGGAGCCTGCAATCAAGAATCTACAACATCTGTAGACCCTGTCAAACAATGTTGATTTGAATACATATAAAGAGTCCTTACCCTACTCTTCCTAGCTTCTGTTTCAGCACCCTGCTGTTAACATTGCATTAAGCACCTGTGCACAATTAACATTTAAAGTAAAAACTAAGGCAAAAAGCACTACTGAGCATTTCAAACATCTTTCTGCTGTTTACTGTCCATTAAATAACATAGCTATGTTGTATAATTTGCTAGTAACAACTTATTTGGCATCTTAACTTCCCTGATTTTGTCCCTACATGTGTATTTTTCTCCTTGGGAACAACGTACTTTTTTTTTTACCATTAGCAGTAGTATTAAAATTTCTTGTGAGTTTCCACATTCTTAAACCACTGCAGTCACTTTATTTAGTACTATATTCTCTAAATTATCTCCACATTGGGTAGATGTAGTTTGCTAATACACCTTTATTGCTCTCTCTTAAAGGAACAATAAACAAGCAGCTTAATCCACCCTATGAGCAGCAAACTGAAGGGTTAGCTGCATCTTTTCCCTTGCCTGTGAATTTCCACCTCTCTCACAACAGCATTTGCCTGAGTTCATCTGACAACCTGATCTCTCTTGGTGAAGGCTTAGAGAGCAGCAAGCTGATCCTCATTATGTGGCTGCACACCTATTCAACACACTACCATAAAGAAAACAGCAGAAGCCCACATGGGGAGGATGGGAAGGATGTGGGGGAAAATGGGCATATACACTGTGTGTGACTGCCCCTTTTGGAAAATACAGAGTCTAAAAATTAAAGTCAGTCACAAAATTACAGATTTAAAAAGAGTAAGCTTTTTCCCCTCTGAATCTTACATCTAGCAATTTCCTGAGCTTGCAAAATTTGTTTTCTTAAGACAAATACCAAGCCAACCAAATGACGTTCATTGCCTCTAGGCTGTCGATCAGCCATCTCTTGGAACTCAGTAGCTGTTCTTTTTTCAACAATGAAATCTGACTAGCTTCCACTTTAGGAGCCTCAACAGTTCCTTTTGAGTCTAAACCAAATCCAAAATAGCTACAAATTTTTAAATTAGTTCTTCCACCTTCTGCTACAAGCTATTCTAAACAAAGCCATAATGAGTTCCCAATAATCAAAGCTCCCTGTTATGCCCAAATCACATACTTCGACTACTCACAGTTCACAAAATGTTTCATCCTTATGCTGAAACACCTATCACAACCCTACTTCTCATCTTAATTCCCCACTACCAGCTGATCAAACTGAGTTTCAGCTCATAGCACAAGGCGGCCAAAGTTTTAGCTGTCACATGTCTGTATAATAAACAGAAGTTATGCCCAAGCTCTAGAAGTAACACTTCTCTCTCCTTATGCCTCATCAGTCAAGAACAGCTGGAGATTCACAACTCATCTTGACAATATTCCAAACAAAACTTCTACCCAGGTGGAACGGTGTTGAGCTGAACTGCTCTTCTTCAGATATTTCTAGGAACACAGGTATACATACAAAGCTTGAGCAGTTCTTGAAGTGTACCTCAGCAACACACTTAGGACACCTCCAGTCGCCCTTGGGTACATCAGGTAAAGGAGGTATCAAGCAAAAAGTGTGATAGCTGTCATCACATCCATCACACAGTAGCAGTTTGTCTTCATTATTTCCTCTGCCACAGAATAAGCAAACATACAGATCAACCTGTGGAAAAAAAAGAAAAAAAGTTAGGAGGATTTTCCTCATCCAGAACCTGCCTTCCTTAAACTAAGGAACAAAGGACATAATCCTGAAGTAAGATACATGAACATCAATGCAGTCTCCTCTGGCTTTTGAGAAGCATTGATAATGAACAACTATGCTTTAATTTCCCAAAGCAGTAATACGTGGTGGGCAGGGGGACTTTAGGTGCTGAAACATAACTATGCAGTTCAGTTGGACAATTGTTTTCCATGTAACTCAAATGAGTATGTCATTTACGTTATCCTAAGGCAAAAGAGCAAGCCAGTTTTCAGAACTTCATGCTCTGCCTTCTCTTTGGGCCTCTATCACAGAAAACAACTCAAACTAAATCCCTACAAAGAGCACATGGCTGAGGAGTATCTCCAAAAACAATCGCAGAAACACCCATGCCATCATTTGCAACAGTACAGTGACTATCTTTGCAATGGAGGAGAGAACAAAACCCACAAACCTACAGATTTCAATCGAAAAGTCTGAGAGGAAGGGAAGCAAACTGCATATAAAGGTACCAACTTTTCTCATTTTCTCCAAAATAGAGGATAAAATCTCTCAATGATAACAGAGAAGTATTAATCCCAAAACAATAGCAAACAATTTTTGCAGGTGTCTGTCCAAGATAATCTCTCAACAAGAACAACACTCACTAGGAGACATTCCCAGCAACCAAAGAGAAAAACATATCGACAGGTTTCAAATTTTCTTTGCTATTGCTTCCTGTCGTGTCCAAAGGACTTTTAATTTAATATCAACAGTTAATATAGTACTGAAGATCTGTAACATAATCAAAAGTGAAGAAACTGTGTATTACTTTATCACAGCTAAAAAATTATCTTAGGTATAAATTTTTAATAACAACATGAATTTCATTAATAACACTTGTGTCAAATTCTGCAACTCCCGTGAAGTCACTAGGCAACTCAGGCTATGCATATTTCCTTCACAGAGCTCAAAATAACACCAGAATACCTGGGGTTATTTTTTGGGGTCTTATTTTCACCAAGATGTCACAAAAACATGTGCTTTTCAGCTTATAGGTTCACACAGTTGTGTTAAATACTTGAAGTTAAGCCCATCTTGGTTACACCAGCCTAGTTAAGTATGCAACTTCCTAGCTATACAATATTACACTTAAGAAGATTGCTCAGGTTTCTTAAGGAATATTTTTAAAAAAATAATGCAGTTCTATTAAGAGACATATCATTTTCCCCTTTAAAAAAAAAAAAATCCATGCATGCACCCTCATGCAATATCGTGTCTGTCAAACACCAAACTACTTGCTTTTCTTGCAAATATATAAAACAGAGGGAGGGCACCTTAGCAGATATTTACAGGTTCTCTTCCCAAAACTAAAAATGCATTAAAATGGCAATCATAACAGGAGGCTATTCTATGATACTCACTGATAACACCTTCTTGCCAAATTCGTATTAACAAATGCAATATTTATGTCAGCACAAGTAATGATTTGCCAAATACAGAGACTGTATTGAAATACATATTCACAACAAGCAGATCTGTGATTACACAATAACCACAAATAAGCCTCTTAGCCATGTAACAAAACACAGTAACATTCAGGTGATATACAACTATATTTATCAGGGGAAGAGATAAAAAGAAAAATATGTAATTTATTTTACAATTAGCATTTCACATAGATAAAACAAATTTCACAGTTAGGATTTCACACAGATCAATGAATGAGGGAGAAGTATAAACAAAACTGTAGCACAGTATTTTTCAGACACAAGTTATATACGGCTGATATATCATCTGTGCACTTTGAAGACAGCTTTCCTTGAAGATCTCTCATACAAATATAGAAGAAGTGGAATGAAATGGTACTGGGTCACAGAATTTCACAAGATTACTGTTTTGGAACTGTATTGCTGTAACTGTAGTTCTGCGGCTACAGTATTTTCATTTTCTCTTATAAATAGGAGTAAATGGTAAGAGTAAACAAATAAGAGTTTTCTACAAAGAAACAGAGACCAGATAATATATTTTTAAATTAAAACATACTTAAACAAAACAGTCACAACACTTACACAGCCTAGCAACACCACATACTCAGAAGCAGTAGTACCATTTTAAAAAAAAAAAAAAAAAAAAAAATCAAGTCACACAAATTCTAACTTAGCTGTAATGGCATAATGATCTGGGGTTTTTTTAAATACTCAACTTCTCCCTCATTTTTCTCTCCGGGAGGCATTTCCACATATAAAAACATTATTACTAGAGACTTTTGTTTGCCTTGGCCTACTATGGTCAAAATTTAAAATAAGCTCTTGTAAGTGTTCTCAGGCCAAGAAAAAAAGAATAGCTAAATTATTAGAAAGGAGTCTAATTCTTCAGACATTAAAAGCATTCATCTTCATTCATGGTTGTGTACACATGCTGATTTATGACACTTTAGAAGTAAAAAGTCATGTGCTATCAAAGACATTAAGAACAACTATACATTGCTTTTCCATGGTCAAACATCAGAGCGCTCAGTGTTTCATTTTTCCCCTTAGGGGTTTCTCTTGCATGGACTTTTGTAATGACTAATTTAAACTCAAAAGAGGAGACACAAAAGCGGGAATTGCTAAAAACCAAACTCCTGAAGTACTGGAAGAGCACCTCAAAATATCTTTTAAGGAAGAGAAGTAGTGTTATAATTGTGCTACAAAGGGGAGCTCAAATAAAAAGTGAGCTACAGAAGGCATGCAAGAAGTGTGTTGCAAAGCAAGCCTCGAAACCAATGGTCAGCCAGTACCTTCATGTTGCAAGATACTTCCTGTCTGAAAGATTAAAACAGAAACCTAGAACATAGATTATTTTTCAAAATACTGTTAATTCTTCCCATAACAGTATCATCTGCTGCCAGTGTCCGTCCACTCACCTGCAGGGGAGGTCTGGGAATGGAGCAGGGAATGTGTTTTAGAAAAAAAAAAAAATCTTAGTAAATCAGTTTATTATCAGAAATCACAGCAGAGGAATCAAACTTACAAAGCTGACTGAAAGAGTTCCTTTGCGTTGCCTCATCTGCATTCCAAATGCTTCTGATCTGGTTCCCTTGCGTCTTCGTGTCACCTCATCTTGAAGTAAAATAAAATTAAATGTTATCAATATCACATCAAGTTAGACTTAATTTGCAAAAACAACACAGATGTCCAGCCTGGTACCCTGCCTTTCATATCAGAAACTACATGACAGTCTAAAGTAAAAAAGCCTTGTTATACCCAGACAATCTAAAACAAACAGGGATTAGGAAAACATAATTTGCTTATCCTCACAGGTGATCCCGGTTGCCTCACAATACAAAGTGAATTACAGTCATAATTTGTGCGCTTAGCTGGTAGAATCAGTTTCAGTATTGTCAAATCCTGTTTTCCCTTCCAGTCACTCAGTTCACGCAACAGCTGCTCAATTGTTTTGTTACTATATAACACATAAAGAGCTGAAACTATCCCGTTACACACAGCACCCTGTAAATCTCTTGCATGAATGAAATCCTAGAATACTTAGCTTCGTTTTTCCAGTTACAATGATTTGCTTACTTCTTCATGTTGTCTCTAGACACATGCAGAAAGATTTAACAGCCTCGTTATTTTGAAAGCGATGAGCCCAAAATGTAATTACCCTCTTTATCCTTTGCTCCCAATGCTAGTCCCATCATCTTGGGTCCAGCTCCAAAGATTTGCAGCTTTTTCAGTTCAGCATTTCTACTCATTTCTCCTGTCTCCGCCTAAAAATAAAAACAAGACCACATCAGCACAAACCATCAATATTTCCCCCCCAAGGTCTCTTCATAATTTGTTTACATTCTACTCACGATATCAGCTCATCAGAAAAAAGAAAACAGAGGCATGAAAAGACATGATTTTCTGTTCCTAAAGCCAATGAACAAATGAAAATGGAATAAAGGACAGCATTTTTGTCCCAATTTTCAAAACTATTTCACATTTAGGATTACAGAAGAACTACAGCAAGTCACCTACACAGCAAATAAGAGAACTAGGTTTGACATTTAGCAAAAAATGTGTAAGAATGCCACAGCAGTATTTTCCAAAATCACCATGATTCAGTCGAGTGCTTGGACATTAACACAAACTATTTCAACACAATTTTTTTACCTGCTTCCTTGAGCAGACACATACACATGACAGTAATAAGCTCTAAACTACTTCCTTAAGCTTGGCTGCTCCTGGGTTTATTTGTGATGAAATGTTACGAGTACAACTCTCGAGATCACAGCTACTCATAGTACCCCTGCAACCTCAGAATCAGAGATGAGAAGACCCATGAGGAAGTAACGCCATGGCCCTGCCAGCGGTGCTTCCTGAAGTGTTCTGTTCAACTGTAACTCCTTCCTGTTTCCCATTACCCAACTCCCTAATTTTCCCACATCATTGCCACTAATCTAACAGCAGAAAGAACCTCCATATTCTGCTTTTACCTGCAATGCAATCACATTAGTATTTTTATGTTGCTTCCTTATACTTTGAAAAGTCTTCCTAAGCTGATATATAGAAGGACACTAAATTCTCATCATTTGCTGTCTTCCTCCTGAAATTCATTCATCTTAAAAGATCTCAGCAAATCTAATTCCAACAAGATTATCTTTAAGTAACTTATTGACAGTACTTCACCTGTTAACTTTCCACAGAGTTATGGCCTGATACATCACACATGAAATAAGCTCCCTTGGGGCGATGTTTTTGAATAAATAAAAACAAACAAGTTCAAATGCATTTACAGTAAAGCTAAGAGAAGAAGATAATTTCCATTTGATCAGTCTAAATTGGTTGTTTTTCTTGCTTCCAGAGCATGTTAAAAAATATATCGTTTCCTAGGCATTATAACTCTAAGGAATTTTTAGTGATACTTAGTCCCCACTCACACTGAACTGTGTATGCAGTATGCTAACCAGCAGCATTACAAACTGATTATTGCTGATATTCTAATTTTGAAGATTTATGAATTTTACATTGCTATTACATTATTTTCACTTTAGATAGATGTTACCAACTTTGTACGCTCACTTTGAAATTGCATGCTAACTGGCAAATTTTTCTCATAAATTCCACACTTTTTGGCTAACAAGCCATAACGAAACACTGACTTTTTTGCTGTACAGAAAAGCTTACCACCTAGAGACTTCATAGCCCCTCAGCTCCCATTTGAAAATCATTAACAGCTCATCCATTCTCTCAACTAAGAGAAGCTGATAGAATCAACCCACTTTGCATTTCCCAGCACAGTACAATTTTCCGTCAGTTCAGCAACATTTATGAACTATCTTCACAATTTTTTTCCCCTGTTATGACCTAAGATAATTTTCTCAATGATACTTGAAAAATAAATTTACTATCCTGTTTACTAAAAGTTAATTATTAACATGCAGCAACCTCTCCTCAGCTTCACAGCTTTGTTTCAAAATGCATTGCCTAAATATATTTTCGTAACTCCATCACCCAAATTTATTTGGATTCCACTAAATCTAAGTGGATTTAATCCATTCATGCTCAGGTGGAAAAAGCTATACAGTTTTCAAAAAGAACAGGCTGCATATTGAAATGAAAATGTTTTTTTAAAAATCAGATTCCTATATAACCTTATGAATACTGCCAGGATATTGATAGTACAAGGTGTGACTACCAAAAGCATTCAGAAGCCTCAATGAGCAGCCTTTCCACAGTGTCCTTTAAGACTATAAAAACACCAAACTCAAAACAGTGAACAAATGGAAGCAGAAATCTTACATTTCTTGATATTTTCTCATTCCTAACACAAAACTCCATCACATTTTCACATTATATTTTTTCCATATAAGCATAATAAACTTGATTAAACTAGGATTCTGTTCTCAGCTCCTCTTTTTTCTGAATGATGCAGACATATTTGTTTCTTTTATCTTCTCAACTCAAAGTAAAACCCAAAGGCTTTTCATATATACAGATGAATCCTAATACCATGATCCAGTTACACTGGATTCACACACTATCTTTTTCTGTTATCCTACCCTCAACTTTGAAACATTTGCATCCCACCCCTCTATCCCCAATGTGCAAGACCAGAATAGCAGCAATCAAGAACCAAAATAATTACATGTTTTGGGCATTTGTCAGCACCTCCCAGAGTTCTTTTGCTTCACACAATTACTCCTATAGAAGAAAATCTTTCACATGAAAAAAATGGAAGCTTATTTTATTAGTTATGTTATTGTGCCATCAACTACATTTGTAAAAGAAACCAGAAAGCAATATACTATTTAGAACAGCTTTAAAGTTTTTCAGAAAATTCTCTGGACATCAACATCCTTTGAAAAGGCAGCACTTCATTATCTTTTTTTCTAGTACTGCATTTCTCTAGTAGAAATCATCATGATGTAACTCCATCAGACAAATCCTTTACCAGTTAAAATACACCCTAACAAACAATCTATGAAGATATAGTACTTTTTTCTAAGAAAGAAGTATTCTCCTAAATTTAACCTTTCCTTAAGGATATTCTTCTTCCCTAATCTGAATTCATTCTACTTTGTCATCCTTTTCTTTACAAGCCTTTAGGAATTCAGTTGCTCTTCTCCAGTTTTTATTTGTCATAGCTTTCTTCAGAGAAAAGGGAAAGAGAATGAAACATTAAGCTTATTTTTGAGCGGAATCTCTCATCACCAAATTATCCTCCTCCTGATCAGAGACAATGTATTCAATTGCCATTTGACTGTAGTATCCAAAGATCCTCAATCCATCTTTCACAAAGGAGAATCCTCATTCCCTGTTCTTTCATTTTTCACTTTTGCGAAAAATTCAAAGATAAGCTTTTTGAAACTCTGCTGTCCTCTTCTACTGCTGAGGATCTTTGTTTATTTCAGTAATTTCTGATCACTATCTTTATGCTTTCTTATTCATCACCCATTCTTAGGTAAGTTACTGCAAGAAGATGCAGAGCATTTTTGGAAAGTACTTTTAGCACTTGGAAGAAATCTCCTGAGATGCAGAGGTCAGTGTAATAATCCACACTCACTACTCAGGCATTGGACTGCTTGGCACACTACACACAAATCATTCAGATGTTTCACCTAGAGCAGAATGACATTTATTTAGCAGGTTTTTACATTACTTGCATACTACTTGTTCTCTGAAGACTTATCTAGACAATCTCTGGTACAGTTCCAGGTAAGCACTTCAAACAGTAAACACAGTCCAGTCTACAATAAGGAGGTGCTCTGAAATCTGGAACAATTTCTCAACATTCCCCAGATATTTACAATTCTACCATTTAGGGCTACTGAGGACAAATCTCAGCTTCTAAACACAGTTCCAGAGTTGACTTAAGAGACTTATACATAGCTTCCAACACAGCAAAAAAATACTTCTCCTGGCTATGCAAGTACATTGAGTTTTTCCTGAAAAAAAAAAAAATCATTTCAGCCATTTTAATAACTGTAATGCTTGAAAGACAGTGTGGCTACAGGCCTAATAAAAGGCATTTGAATATATACATGTATGTATTTATTTTTCGCAGATGATCCAAGCAAAATCACCCCTCTCGTTTCTGAGATGCAGCCCCTTTAAGTGAAACAAAGCAGCTAAACTGTTCCAGGATCAGCACAGAATGATTTTTTCCAACAGGAAGAAATAAGAAGTACCATTATTCTACTGAAATCAGCAGGAGAAGATCCCACAGGACCTTAGTAACATAGCAACACTTCTATAACATGTATGAGAAAAAGGTTATACTGGCATTATCCCACAAGATCTGTTCAAATCAAAAGCAGAATTCCACATAATGATCGTTTCAGTTACTGCAGCATTCTCAGTTTTTCTGGACAGCTCACTAACAATACACAACTCGAGAGATCTGATAAGATCACAGCCTGGTACTGCTTATGTGATGCACTGTTATGTTGCTACAATAAATAACATCAAGTCAGCTCCAGTAAGCTGAGAAAACAGACTAAAAAAATCCCCAAATTTAGTCTAAATCAATCATGACATCACATAAAAAGATGAAACTTTATAAAGGATACTCAAATATCTGTGACAAATGCATTTGGGGAAAAAAAAACAAACAAAAAAACAGTTTAAGAACATTTAAAAAAAAAACCAACTTTGTAGTGCTTAAAATAAGTCTAGAATCGCATCAAGCAAGTAGTAAGTTTGTTCCATATAAATCCAGCGTTTGCCCATGTTCTGCTGACCTGTCAGCAGGGAGCCACTGGACCTGCTGTGAAGAGCCTTAGGATGCTGCCTTGCAACAGATATGTTTGTCAAAAGACAAAGTCCTGCAAAAGAAGCAATGGAGCCAAACCACCAAGATCATTTCTAATGGTATAGCATTTTAAATGGCAATGATTTAGTTTGAATTGAGATTTACTGGGGGTACTCCCAGGATTTAATATCACCTAGTAGAATACCAGAAGTTCCTATAATACCACTAATCCAGAAGAAAAGAAACTGCTTTTCAGTAGAAAAACTGTGGAAATCCTATATAGTTCCAGCCATCACTGAGCATCTCCCCACAGACCTGTTTCCTTTCTTCAGAAAAAGTTCGTCCAGCTTGAGATAATTAGTCCCAAGTGCAATTTCCACAATTAAATACTTATCTACACATATTTGCACTCCTGTAACTAAAGGGCTGTACTGGGTCTGGCTGAGCCGGAACTGATTTTCCCCTATAGCAGCCCTCATGGTGCTGCGGTTTATGTTGGGAGCTAGAAGGGAGTTGATAACACACTGGTGGTGTGGCTACTGCTGAGTAGTGCTTACACAGCACCAAGGCTCTTTCATCATTTCCCCCCAGTGGGATGGGGTGGGCAAGATCTTGGGAGGGACAGGCAGGGAGGACAGCCAGCACAGCTGAGCCGAACTGACCAAAGGGATATTCCATACCATATGACGTCTGCTCAAGTATAAAGCTGGGAAAAAGGAGGAAGGAGGTTGGGGTCACCCTTGGTCCTCCGAGGCAACCGCTACGCGTATCGCAGCCCTGCTTCCTGAGAAGGCCCCACAACGCCTGCTAATGGGAAGTAGAAAATAAATCTGTTTTTTTTATTGCTTCCATGCGTGGACCTTGCTTTGCTTTGCTTACATTAAAACTGCTTTTGTTTTACCCACAAGGGTTGTTTTTTTTCCTGTCTTATTTTCTTTCCCCCTTTTTGCCCTGCTGGGGGATGGGGGGGAGGGAGAAGAAGTAATAGAGTGACTTGGTGGGTACCTGGCGTTTAGCCAAGGTCAAACCACCACAAGGGTATATCTGAAAAACTTTTACAAAACTTTTTGAACTTTGCACAAGCAAAAGCTTCAACACCATTTCACAAATGGCTTTTTATCCATTTAGTTTTCACAGGCCACTTGTCAATAAATGAAAAGCAGCTTTTCAAAGTTTTCAGACAAACAGTGCATCTGCCATAACCAAACCAGGCCTCAGAGAGACATCTGTCTCTGGATTTTATTTAAATGAAGACTGCTTCCTGGTGGTGCTTTTGAGCAGGCTCCCACAGCTAAACAAAGGCTGTCGAACTGCCAATGTTGCTGCACTGGTGGAAGGACGAAGTGTTCTCTCTCCGTATGGGCCAGTTAACAGGGGTACCTGGGATTTGACGCGTCTGGTTCTCTTCAGCACAATGTTCATTCTTGAAGCCTGCTTTGGGGAAACCTGGGCATCTGAGCTGAGGTCCTCAGTCTCCACTTTTTCCTTAAGGTCCAAGTTTGGCTTTTGAATGCCCTAGAGGATCAGAGAACACTAGGTTGATTGATCAGGCAGTGCTAATCATTCCACAGTCTGTGAATCATTCTGTTTGCTTAGAAACAGGACAAGTGAAATCACACAAGCCATTTAGACAAGAGGCCAATTAATCCACCCACCCTTCAAATAAAAAAAACTGAGTTTCAACTGCCATCTTATCAAGAGAAAGATATCTTTCCAATTAATCATATAATCTTCTTCCCTATTTTCCTTCCCAAAAGGGTTGGACTCAGTTCTATAAAGAAATGGCTATCAGACAATAACTACACAGCGTCATGTCACAACTTCTAGCACTATTCTGTCGCAGGTACACACAAGGGTGGTTCTAGGTTTGTTTACATAACTAATGCTTCTAAAAGCATAGACCCTATGCCCTAGTTTTGTATGCAATACCAAGCAGCATTTGATGTGCAGTTTGGGTCCCCTTTTCATATCATGAAAGAGAAGCATCTCACCATAAGGCTGACCCCTGACTGGAAGAGCTCATAGGGGTATAAGATCCGTTCATAATGAGACTTGAGCAATGACCCTGTGCCTTTTCCTGGCAGGTAGCCAAGCCGACTTGCCACTTTAGACCATTTCTTCTCTTTAGTGACTACTTCAAAGCCTCCTTTGCTGGCAACAATCTGAAACCCATAAAAAAAAAGTTAAGGGGTTTGAGCTGCTCTCACCACCTTGCATAAACCAAGAATCAATTAAACCAACCAAATGTTTAAAAGTTCTATCAAGAAGTGACAGAATCCTGAATTCAGTTTGTTTCCTGAAGAACTAGTACTTTAGTAAGTACTTACTTATTCTCATTCTTTAATACATTTAACATTACAATTTTCCTAGTAAATGTAAACTGTGTACTGTCCTAGACAGGAGGAGTCCAATGATTAGGATTTATGACATGCTGGAAAGAATACAAACCCCGCCATCAGAACAAAGTGAAAAGTTAACTCTCACCAGACTTGTACTCTGATGCAAAACACAAGTCTGGCCAGAAGTGCAGCCCATTCTAAAAGACCCCAGGCATAAGAGAGTGTTGGAGCTCACAACTTCAGAGTTCTAGAAACTCTCACAATACCCTGAATGGAAGAGGGACTACTGTAAAAGAGGAGAAACTGCATTTACCTTCCAATTAACTCAGTCCAGTTTTTACACCTGACTTCCATTGGTTTGAGTCTAATAATTCACATACAGAACTATCACAGCTTACACGAAACTGATATGGACATAGAATGAAAAATGACAGACCATTTGCCTCCAAGCAATGATCATATGAGTTGCTTCCTCAGAAACATTGGCCACATTTCCACTGCTTCCATTTCCTTTACAGTTTCACTGCCAAGCAGCTTAAAACCCAAATGGATTGTAATTTCATTTATATTATTGGAAGACTAACATTTTCTACAACAGTGTAGTTTTCCATTACATTTCTTTACAGATGAGGACCAAATTTCGTGCTTTGCATTTTACAGACTGTTAGAAACCTCAAAGCAAAAATATATTGTTACTGCAGTGAAATTTATGGTTTACTTTTCGTGCTGAGGTAAATTAAAAAATTGAACTGTGACAGTGGCAAAGAAATTAGTTAATTCTGGTTCCTCCTATAATCAAGAGACAGCTACTCTTAAATAAAACAACAATAGTATTGATCACTATTTTTCCTCATATTTACAGCAAAGTACTAGAAAAGCCATTTTAAATGAAACTATTCCTAAATTTCAACTTATCTACAAAATGGCTGTGAAAATCTGATTTCTATATCTATCTATACATGAACTATGGCTAGAGAAGCCACTAAGTAACTAAAACTTGCACCTGAATATCTGCAGTCAACTAAAATGTTCCAGCTCGTAACAGTGACCCAGATATTTCCCAGTACCACTACGTTATCCTGCATGTCCCAGCAAACCACCACACAAATGAAAAGAAAAAAATAAATACTGAAAGACATTTTATCAGCAATTCCAGACTGTCCAACACACTGACTTCTTTCCTTAAAAAAAAAAAAAACAAAACAACTATTCAGATCTTTACATTTTTACTTACCTAAGAAAAAGAAATCCTGATGGGGAATGGAAACTGATGTTTTAACTTAGAAGTATTAGAACTACCTTATCTTAATCTCTTACTTCTACCGTATCTTAATTCCTTGCCTTTCAAAAAGAAACTTAGCTATTTATATTAACAATCCATCCTTAGCAGGCTGGTTTATAACAGTATATGTATTTTACCAATGCAAAAGCAAATTCCAACAGAGATTTTATTTGTGTGGAAACTTTGAAAAAAACCCACACAAAACACAACTATAGTAGTATTAATTTCTAGCCAGCCTTAAGTCTAGCCTGTTTTGGAATTTAATTAAAATAATTATTCCAGAAGTTAACATTATGAACTCTCAAAGATGCATGCTTATGTCATGTGGAGAACTTCTGTTGGGAGACAGGAGGGAGTAATTTCAACAACAATTCATCACAAAATCGCTGCGTCAGGTGCTGAACTGCATGCAAGTATACCACTGCCTTCTCAAAAACCACTTCAAACTCCTGCAGCTCTACCATATGTAAAAGAGGAAAATTAAAAAGCAAGTGGCCAGTTGACATCAGAATGTTCAAGCTGAATATGCAAGGTAACAAATACACACTGTGTGGAATTCAACTAAAGACAATTGATTTAATGTGCTTGACACGTCTGCTGTGCAATTTAAAAATCCTCTTTCACTATATCTTTTTCCTAGTCTCTCATTTAATCTCTGTATTAACGAGATTAATGCTGTAAAACAAGCCCTCCCTGTTGCTTGGCTTCTTCAGCTTGAATGAAAAATGAGACCTTGGTCAGACAGGGTCATACTTTCTCACCTTGCTCAGAGCATAGAGATCCAGTATTTTTCTCTCCACCACAGGGATTTTTAAATTGGATCCTTGGAGTTCCCAAAATTTTGCTAACTGATCCAAGAAGTCCAGCTTCACTCTTGTCATTGCCTGCAATCAATAAAGGAAAACAAACGTGTATGTCCCAAAGCAAGCACGACAATACCTTACAGTCCTGAGAAAAAAAAAAACAAGTTTTTATAGTCTTTACATTTTCAAAGTGCAACTTCGCAAGTGAAGTATTTCTTAGTCATGTAAAAAACCCTAGAAATTTAAATATTGATAAAAAGATGTTTACAAACAGAAAACTGCATGTGCTTTTCCATCTGCATTCAAGAGCCTATAAACAAAACTCCTACCTAACAATTTCTTAGTTTTAAATCAAAATGCATACTTATAAAAAATCAGCATTCCAAGAAAAAACACAAGAGTAATTATTAAAATACACATGGGGAGAGAGTTAGAAACTTTTTCTATATATGCCTTAACCATGCAGTAGGGCCTCCTCCCTCGAATATTTCAGAGTATTCAAATCACTTTCCACAAGGAGACCCATTTACAAGCCAAATGATACATGACATTTTGGTATATGAACAGAGCAAGGCTTTGAGAAATGTTGTAGAGAAATGAAAAAAAAACAGGACAGAACAGGACTCATGCTGCTTTCAAGAAAGCTCCCATACATTGCATAATCATAAAATTGGCCAACTATAATAAACCTATTAAAACCCAGTTCATTTTAAGGCTTAAAAGGCATTATCAAGACGACATAAGGTAACCAGGAGCTTCAGAAAAAAAATTCACTGCCTGTGGAGCTCTGAAGGCTAGACACTGGCTGCTCTTACTACACAACATGGTGCTTGGCATTCATTATAGACATTTCCAGTTGAGTGTGAAAAACTCTTGTGGTTATTTTGGGTAATAAAATAAACCCCAGACTTTTAGAAAAGCTGTGGAGAGTTATTTTATGTGAACTCTGACACTGCCAAGTATAAACACTGATGTGGTCTATGGGTTTCTAAAGTCTCCCCAATGAGAAACCTGCCAAGATGCAAATCTCAAGTAAGGAAAACCTACTGCTTTCAGTGCAAACACAAAATTATATCAACAGTGGAAAAGCTCACCTCCAGTTCATTCAGGCGCTGAATTCGTGGAGTGAAACGAAAACTTTGTACTTCACATGCAAATGGAGGCTGCCAGTCCTAAACAGAGAGAGAAAGACATTTTATTGCTTCAAGAAATTTCCCCAAAAATGCACAAAACAGAAGACACTAACAATATCTGAGTAAACAAGCTCCCAACAGTGAATGAGTTTCTCAGCACAACTGGTGACATCATTCTCCAATTTTACTACATTCTTATGCTGTTAAAATACTGTTAAAATAATGATCTTCCCACAGCATTTTAGTTCAAAGAAAGAAATCCTCACAGAATCAAAAAAAAACAAGAAAATAAGGTTAAAAGCATTTCAGTATGCACTACCTCCCACTGAGTTTAAATATGACACCCTATAGCTTGTTGGTTGTTGATTTACTTTTAAAAAAGTAAAGTTCCATATATCCTGCACATTGCAACATTCTCACGGTCAGTGACAAATACTCAATACAGCACATTATTACGCATGTAATTTTTTTCATTTTTGTCTACAGTCATTTCAATAAAGATAAGACCACCAGTTGGGAGTTCAATTATTTAACAGAAATGTAGCCTTAAATAATGATTTTTTCAATACAGTCAGCAGTCGGTTCAGCCACAAGTGCCTTCCAGCCTCATTTCTCAAAACTGTGTTACAGTATCAAAACAAGTATAATTCAGCTTTCTAGTACTTTTTAAGAAAGCTGAAGTTATAGTAGATTGTCTACCCGGCAGTAAATACAACAGAATAAGGACACCCCACTCCAGGTAGACAAGCCACACTAAATATTTATTATTTGCACTGCTGCAGTGTATAAAGGCCTCAAGCACAATCATAAAATATTTATTATTCTTTTCCATTATTAGAAGCTGTAAATCAGCAAGGTTAACAAAGTGTCCCATTTAGTCCTTACTGCAGGTTGCAAATCAGCCTGACACACGCATCCTGCAAAACCCTGCAAACAGCCAAGTAATCAAGGTGAAATACAAATGCATTCAGTGGCCAGGAAAGTTCTCGTTATTCTCAATGAACAGGACCGGGGGATCAGTTTCTTGTGGCCTCTCAACCTAAGCCATTCTGCTTATTTTAGAAAGTGGAGCCCCTTAGAGGTCAAGTTTTCACCATGTCATTAAACCATCTAAATAGATTCCAGCAACCCAGGCAAGCCAGGAGGAGAGGAAGGATCGTGATATCCAATCAGCAGGCCCCATATCCAAGTTGTTCTCAGTTACACGCTTTCTTTTCAGGGTTTTTTTTCATCCTCTCTCTATTTTCAACTCTCTTAGTTTATGTCTGTATTTAAAGTTTATTTGTACTTTAATTATGAAGTGATCTAACCATCTTTTGCCATGTTGCCTGATGTTCTTGTCTAAACAGGTTACCAGGTCACGGGGCAAGTCATCATAAAATAATGACAAGCTATCAGACAGATTAAGCTTTTGCTTTACAGGCAGAAAGTACTTGTACCTGCAGGTTGGCTACACTTCTATTAACAGATTAAAGGCTATGTTTATAAACAATGACCCATTAAATAGAAATATCCTTTCTTCTCCCTCCCTCCCCTTCCCAGAGCATATGCTCGATTTCGCCTCCAATGCCTTCGCAGTTTTCACAAATAGGCTATTAGGGTGCTTTTTAAAGTAAAAAGAGCACGAAGTCCTGGACACCGCCACGCACCACTAGCTCCTCACCTGTTCCAACATAATCTCTCCCAAACCCAGCTCTGAGATCAAAGACTCGACAGGTTCCTTGGTGCCCTTGGCACAGACATCGAGGCCTACGGAAGGCGGCACAGAAAACCCCAGGCAAGCACCGGGAGTGGGAAAAGGAGATCCTCGGGTCCCCACGTCCACGGCTCTGTCACCCAGACCCTGGGCCTGCTCGGACCCCACCCCCGGCGCACCCCGGAGAACCCAAGGCACACGGCGAGCCTCTCCTGGTCACCCTGGGCTCAGCCCGGCCCCCCCTCCAAGCCCAGCGCCGCCCCCCCAGCCCCGACAGGCCGTACCTTGGGGGGCCGGATCTTGCAGATGCCGGTTTTCTCGGCCAGGCCGCGGATGCGGCCGATGAAGCCGAGCGGGTCGCTGAACTCCTCCCAGCTGGGCTCAAACACGGGGCACTCGGGCGGGGGCACGAACTCGGCCGCATAGCGCGACTCACCACCCCCCGACATGGCCGCAGGGGGAGGGCGCCGCCGACGGCGGGGGGAGCGCACCGAGGGCCGCGGCGGGACAGGGAGGAGAGGGGCGGCCGAGGGGGGCCCTCAGGGGCGGGCGACGGAACTGGGCCGGTGGCCGAGGAGCATCCTCCGGCGGAGGCTGCCGGGCAGGACGGCCACCGGGGGGCAGGCGGGGCGGGGCAGGGGCGGCCGTGCAAGGCGGCGGGGTCAGCTCTGCCGAGTGTTGTCGTCCCGTCCCCCGGCGCTGCCTCCCCCCGCGCCGAGCCCCTCTTGCTCGCGTTCCAGCCAAACGGAAGTGACGCGTCTCGTTTTGAGTCCACCCCCGGAAGCAGAGGCTGCTGTTGCCTTCCGATCCAAAAAGTAGTCCCTCCACCACCCTGCTGGCGCGGCTCCCACCGCCGAGAAGCCGCCTGCCTCCCCGGGCCGCCTCTCCCGGCGACACTCTTCCGGCAGAACGGAGCGCGAAGCTGCTCCGCCCACTGCCCCTCAGGACACTCTACCGGCGCGGCTGGGGAGGAGGGGGCCAGGGGGTCGAGGAGGGCGGAGCCGCCTTCACTTCCGCCGCGGAGGAATGTGCGACGAAACTCGAGCCATTCACTTCCGGTGCTGAAGGGCCATTTCGCCCATTGTCTGAGCCGGACGTCAGGAGGAGGGCCGGGAGCCACGCCCCCTCCCGCCGGCCACGCCTCCCTGCAAGCCACGCCCCTCCCGCGGGCCTCGCCCTGCGGCGGTCGGTGGGTCCCGGGAAGATGAGGGGCGGTTGTTCCGTCAGGGCCCGCGGGCCAGGGGCGCTGCTCGTCTCCTCCCCGAACGGAATGTTTCATTTCTGTAGTCAAGCACTCACGTTGGGACTCGTGTGGTACCTCTTTTACCTGTCCATCACCACACGGTCTTAAAAAAAGAACTGCATGGTGGTGTTTTCCTGAACCAGAACCCTGCCTTCCACGTCCACCACGCTCCACATCGCACGTTATCTATTACCTCACTGTTCCTTCCACCCTTGGTCCCCGTGTACTAATTCAGCCTCTGAAAAACTTAATTTCCTTCTCCACCCTTTACTGCGAGGCCTACAAGCTGTGCGCCAGGCAGACGCACGCATTTATCCGTGACGTTTCCCTGCCAGGTGGAAGGAGCGTCGCCCACGTTTTACAGATGGGAAGCAAATGGCTCCAATGCAAACGGTTAATTTTAACAGGAAACTAATCTTACAAAACATTGGAGTATAGTTTAGCAATGGTTACTGTGCTGTTGCAATGTGTTTTTCTATTTTGCAGGAGGTTCCTGACATGGATGCCTGAAACTTTTCTGACTGTAAAAGCATGTGGAGTGCAGATGTTTCCTTACCGCTATCTATACTTCTACATACTCCTGCCGTTTTTTGGTTTTTTTCTTTTATGATTTGGTTGTGTCTCTCTTCTGATGAGCTGTACCAGACTGCTGATGAAACCTGTGTGTATGGTATGAGTATGTGTACTCTTCCCAGCAGCAGAATCACCAACATAGAATCACAGAATAGCCTTGGTTAGAAAGACCTCTAAGATCATCAAGTCCAACCATTAACCTAACACTGCCAATTCACCACTAACCCACGTCCCTCAGCAGCACATCTACACGTCTCTTAAATCCCTCCAGGAATGGGGACTCCACCATTGCCCTGGGCAGCCTGTTCCAATGTCTGACAACCCTTTCAGTGAAGAAATTTTTCCTGATACCCAATCTAAACCTCCTGTGGCACAACTTGAGGCCATTACCCCTCATCCTATCACTGTTACCTGGGAGAAGAGACTGACCCCTGCCTCCCTACACCCTCCTTTCAAGTAGCTGTAGAGAGCAATGAGGTCTCCCCTCAGCCTCCTCCAGGCTAAACAACCCCAGTTCCCTCAGCCACATGTGGAGATGAAGAGGTTAAAAAATCATCTGTTTGATCTGAAAAATACATGCAGATGTTCAGCTCAGTTCGTTTTCAAAGATGAATGAATGCATGAGTGTGTTTTTTTGCTGCTGTTGATGGAATGAGTCCCCACGGCAGGCTGCTTTTGTCTTACCCAGAGCCCCAAGCCCTGCCATCATAAAAACACCGCCACTAAGCGAAGGCCCCACGCTTCCTCCCACGAAGGTCAGCAGGCCGAGACCGCCCCCGCCCACCAATTTCGCCTGCGCACGCGCAGTGCCCCAGCCCAGCTCCCCGCCGGCCACCCAGGGACTTACAACTCCCAGAAGCCCCAGCGCGGGACCCCTGCCGCCCGTATCGCGAGGGCTGATTGGTGGAGGACGTCGGCTCCGCATAGAAGGCTGCCTGTGATTGGGGGAGGCGGGGGAGCAGCTGGTTGGTTGGCCGTTTAAGTTGTGGAGGGTGCGCTGCGGCGGTTGTTTTGCCGTTGAGGAGTGCGCGCGGGTGCTGCCGACTCCTCCCGTACTGCCCCGGGAGCTTCTCCCCGGCTGTAGCCGTTCCCAGCGGGGCCTGCAGCGCGCACTAGCTCGTCTGTCCGCTGGCCTCCCGAGGGACCTGCAGGCTGAGTCCCGGCTCGAAGCTTCTGTCCCCTATCCACGGTGAGCCCGGCCCTTCCGCAGGGGCGCCATGAGCGCGACGGACCGGTCTCCAGAGGCCTCCCCTGGCTCCCGCAGGTAGTGTGGGGGCTGCATTACATGGTTACCCCGCTCTGAAACTGCTCTCTGGGCCCTTGCCCCGCAGCTCTTCTCGTTTTGTCTGGTAGCGAGGCTGAACCTGAGGCACTGCTTTGTTTGCTCTACTCTTCTTCCTTGTCCTTACGCCTTTCCACTTCTACTGTTCTTCAGTTCAGTAAGAAAGCATTTACCTTGTGCCTATGTTACCTGTTTTCTCGTGTTGCTGTTATTTATTTCTAAGTGTGTCGTTTAAGCTATTTTGGGGCCCAACTGGTGGGAAAATTCCTACATGAAATAACTGTATGATTGTGTATTGAGTGCTTCCCTACAGTGCCGGGAGTTAAGGAGCTTGGCACGCTCTCATGGCTGTGGTCCATTGGGGTTCTGGTCTAAGCAGCTTTGCTGAGTTGGTCTGTAAAGGTCACCCCGGCCTTGGTGTCACCTGCCAGATCATTTTATGATCAAAGCTGTGGCACTGGCTGCAGAATCAGAGCCTGGACTGTGTTTCGGTTGAGCAAATCTTCAGTAAAGAGGCTTCTTAGTTTTAATTCTGTTATTCATGGTATCATTGAACTCTTGTGTGCAGCTCTACTTGCAAGTTACCTGCTTGTTTGAGTAGATTTAATGTTTGAATGCAGTAAACATTACTTAAAAGAAAAATCAGATATGTAGTTATGCATACATATTCTTGATTTGATTTATGTAATATTGACAAGCTTTCCATTTAGTTCCTCAACATAAGATTTAAGAACTTGGAAGCTTATATTTCACTAGCAAGGATGGACAAGCTATGTGGATAAGAACATCAAGTACACCAGAAAGGAGATTCCTAGATTTACACCTTAAATTATGGTGGCTGGTACATCAGATAACCTGAGTTACTGTCTTTATTCAACAGTTGTTCTTTATAAAGTGTTTTTCTCTCTGGATATCAGATAATGATTCTGTGACAGATTTTCTTCCTGTTTATTTCACAGTGGCTGCTGTTTCTAATTGCACAAGAAGGACTTTTTGTCCCTTTTCTTCTCTAATTCTTTTCTCTTCTTTTCACATTCACCCTCCCCAAATAACCTATGAGACTTTCCTTCCGTAACCTTCTTTCTTCCTTCTCCATCAGTTGGCCCTCTCTCCACAGTATAGTAAGCCTGTAAGCTGTTCTGTATCAAGGCTTTTGGTTCTCCTAAATGCTGTGATCTCCTGTTAATACTCAGAGCACAAACAAGCTAATGTGTGCTTGAAATTGAACCTGTGTTAAAATTGTATAACTATTTTTAGCTATTTTAGGGAGGTTTTTTTTATTTTATTGTCTGAAGCTTACATTTCATTAGAAACTGTTTCTGTCCAGGCTGGCAACCCCCAATGTCTCGTCCAGATATGCTAGTTCTCAGTCTCCAAGTCAGGAGGCCTGTACTCCTCTCCCTTCAATCAAAGAGCGCTTCGCTTTTCTCAGTCCCTCCCGGGAGCTCCTGGAATACTACCGCAAGAAGATTGCTGACTTTGATGAAGAACATGAGGATTTGGTAAAAAGGCTGGAGAGATACAAAGAAACATATGATGAGCAGGTTAGGAAAAGAGTTTTTGAATTATGATGGATTACATATCCTTACCCAAACTTAATATTTTTCTTCAGTTGAAAATTCAGCACGCATGGATATATGATTTACCAGTAATGTGGTAAGAAGAAATAAGTAGATTTCAGGGTTAGATTGTAAAATCTAGCTGGCTGTCCTCTGTCAAAGCAAACAGAAACATGCCTGTTGTATATTCTTCTATTCTTCAATTATTTTAGTTTGGTTATGTCTTTACAGTGGGTTGTTTGCTTTGATTTGGTTTTGTGGTGTTTTAAATTAAAGCCTGAGTTTAGACGTTCAGTTCCCATGTTGTCCAACGTTCAGTTCCCATGTTGTCCAACGTTCAGTTCCCATGTTGTCCAACGTTCAGTTCCCATGTTGTCCAACGTTCAGTTCCCATGTTGTCCAACGTTCAGTTCCCATGTTGTCCAACGTTCAGTTCCCATGTTGTCCAACGTTCAGTTCCCATGTTGTCCAACGTTCAGTTCCCATGTTGTCCAACGTTCAGTTCCCATGTTGTCCAACGTTCAGTTCCCATGTTGTCCAACGTTCAGTTCCCATGTTGTCCAACGTTCAGTTCCCATGTTGTCCAACGTTCAGTTCCCATGTTGTCCAACGTTCAGTTCCCATGTTGTCCAACGTTCAGTTCCCATGTTGTCCAACGTTCAGTTCCCATGTTGTCCAACGTTCAGTTCCCATGTTGTCCAACGTTCAGTTCCCATGTTGTCCAACGTTCAGTTCCCATGTTGTCCAACGTTCAGTTCCCATGTTGTCCAACGTTCAGTTCCCATGTTGTCCGACTTTTTTCCCTTGTTTCTCATAGTGAGGAATGACTGCTCCTTTGTCTAAATTTAATGGGCTTTAAGATAAGGATATAATTTGTATCTACTGCAACAGAATCCATAAGCTTGGCCATAGGCTATTAAGCAGTGTACTACACAGCAAGTCAATGCAAATTTCAAAAGAACTCTAAAACCTAAAACTCTTTGCCTTTTAAGAGGAAGAAATCTTACAGATTTGTAAGATATTCAGTGCTCTGATGTGCCTTACAGCATACATTTATCTAGCAGTCATCTTTGTAATTGTGAATGACCCTTTAGGAATAGAATGATCACTTTTGAGGTGACTGAAGTGCCTCCCCAAGTACTGGCCATGCTTGAAGCAGCCTGAAAAGCCTTTGGGAAACGTGGCATACAAGTCACTTTCATTCAACATATGGGAAAAAGAGGGGGAGGTTCCAAACTAGTGCCTTCTCCCCTATGGGAATGGTTTTCTGAAAGGTCTGTTAGTTTTCCACACCATGTAGAATTTATCATTAATGAAAGTCAGTAACTAGCCAGATTTCTCACTATTAAACCATACGGCTATTTTAATGTTTATTGTTCAGTAATTTCTTTTAAGAGTAAGTGCTATTACAGAGGCTGTGCTGGGTTTTTGTTGATGTCACACTCCCCATACCTGTGCCACTCTGCCAGTGCGGAAGTGCAACCACTGAAAACTGGGGACCCTAGCTTAGGCCGTACTTCACTGTTGTATTGTGACCATAATTCTTGGGGATCTGAACTCCTTGTTGGAACATTTTAAAATAATTTTTCCAATACTGCCCTCATCTGGTCAAATTTTGTAAGAGAATATAATTATTCACTTGAACTGGCAGTTGTTCTATGCCAGTTACAGGCTCAGGGCACAAGCAGTTTGAAGTTTCTAAGTGTTGCTCAATGCTCTGTATCATTTAAAGTACCTCATTTTCTCTACCTAGCACAAACTGCAATGGGAAGTACGTCAGCGAGAAGAGGAGATTGCAGAGTTGCAAAAGGCTTTGAGTGATATGCAAGTCTATCTCTTCCAGGAGAGGGAACATGTCCTTCGTCTCTGCTCAGAGAATGACCGGCTGAAAATCAGGTGTACTGTCTTAAATAATGGGCTGAGTCACTGGCAGTAGCTATTGCATGCACTGTTTTCTAATTCTCATCCAGATCTGGAGTCTTCAGAGAAGCGATTATGCCACGCTTCCCAGGAAGGGCTCCTATGAAATCATACCAACCTTAGAGGTGGAATGCAATTTGTTGGGCTGCGAAATATGTTTCCACTTATTGTTCCTCCTATTCTGGTAGTAGAAGAAACAGCAGAAGTTGAGCATAGATTCAGATTTGAATTGTGAGTTGCCAGTTCTAATGTGGAAGTTCTGATGCAGGCAGATAGTGATGGGTTAGTCTTGGCTAGATGCCAGGTGCTCATGGAGCTGCTCTATTGCTCCCCTTCTCAGCTGGATGGGGGAGAAAAAAATATGACAGAAGGCCCATGGGTGTCAAGATAAGGACAGGGAGAGATCACTCGCCCATTACTGTCATGGGGGAAACAGGCTTGACTTGGGAAATTAATTTATTACCAATCAAATTGGAGTAGGCTAATGAGAAATAAAACTAAGTCTTAAAAAACACCTTCCCTCCACCCCTCCCTTCTTCCTGGGCTCAACTTCATTCCCGAATTTTCTGCCTCTTCCCCCTGAGCAGCACAGGGGGATGGGGAATGATGGGTTGCAGTCAGTTCATCACACTTTCTCTGTCACTCCTTCCTCCTTGCTGTCTTTCCCTGCTTCAGTGTGGAGCCCCTCCCATGGGAGACAGTCCTCTACAAACCTCTTCAATGTGGGTCCTTCCTGCAGGCTGCAGTTCTTCACAAACTTTTCCAGCATGGATCCTTTCCATGGGGTGCAGTCCTTCAGAAACAGAGTGCTCCGGTGTGGATCCCCCATGGGGTCACAGGTTCTGCCAGGAGCCTGTTCCAGTGTGGGCTCTCCACAGGGTCACAGCCTCCTTTGGGGACATGCATCTGTTCTGGTGTGGGGTCTTCCATGTGCTGCAGATAGCTATCTGCTCCACTGTTAACCTCCATGGGCTGCAGGTGGACAGCCTGCCTCACCATGGTCTTTATCACAGGCAGCAGGGGAATCTCTGTTCAAGCCCTTGGAGCACCTGTTCCCCCTCCTTTACTGACTTTGGTGTCTGCAGAGTTGTTGCTCTTGCATAGTCTCACTCCTCTCTCTTCCACTGCTGTTGTGCAGTAATTTTTTCCCCCTTCTTAAATGTTATCACAGAATCACAGAATGGTAGGGGTTGGAGGGACCTCCAAAGATCATCTAGTCCAACCCCCCTGCTAGAGCAGGATCCTAGAGCAGACCACATAGAAACACAGCCAGACTGGTTTTAAATGTCTCCAGAGATGGAGGCTCCACAACCTCTCTGGGCAGCCTGTTCCAGTGCTCTATCACCCTCACAGTAAAGAAGTGTTTTCTTATGTTAAGATTGAACCTTCTGTGTTCCAGTTTGTGCCCATTGCCCCTTGTCCTGTCACTGGACACCACCGAGAAGAATCTGGCCCCATCTTCCTAACCACCTGCCTTTGAGATATTTATAAGCATTAATGAGAGCCTCCCTCAGCCTCCTCCAAGCTAAACAGACCCAGTTCCCTCAGCCTCTCCTCATATGGGAGATGCTCCAATCCCTTAATTGTCTTAGTGGCCCTGTGCTGGTCTCTTTCCAGTAGCTCCATGTCCCTCTTGAACTGGGGAGCCCAGAACTGGACACAGGACTCCAGATGAGGCCTCACCAAGGCAGAGTAGAGGGGGAGGAGAACCTCCCTTGACCTGCTGGCCACACTCTTCTTAATGCACCCCAGGATGCCATTGGCCTTCTTGGCCATGAGGACACATTGCTGCCTCATGGTCAGCCTGCTCTCTACTAGGACTCCCAGGTCCTTTTCTGAGGACCAGCAGCTCAGCCCCCAGCCTGTACTGATAAAGAGGCACTACCATTGTTGCTGATGGGCTCAGCCTTGGCCAGCAGTGGGTCTGTCTTGAAGTCAGCTGGCATTGGCTCTGTCAAACATGAGGGAAGCTTCTAGCATCTTCTCACAGAAGCCACCCCTTGTAGCCCCCTGCTACCAAAACCTTGCCATGCAGACCCAATACACAGACCTTCCACATGCCTGGCAAAACTTCTTGGGCCATAAAACCAGTAAAGAACAAATAGAAAATACAGACCAAAGCAAATAGTTTCCCTGCACTCTATGAGATCATGTTCACAGCCACTCCTTTTTAATGCCATTTAGTTGATGAACTAGAATATAACCTGCTATACCAGACTAGCTGCCAGTGGCAAAGGAGTTCCCAACCTTCTTCAGAATATTTGTGGGTGATAATACTAAGTTTTCTATTAATGTTATAAGAACTTAAGTCAAAACATGTGTTGGTGTGCTTTGGCATTTCTCAAGAGTGTGACAAAAAGTCTGATACAGCCGTTAATGTAGTTTGCTTTAAAAACAACGGACACCTAGAATCTGTTGAATGAAATATCTGAAAGGATTTTAGGTTGTTCTTAAATCTGGAATGCAAATTCTTTACCACCATGTGTTACTGCTGTATCAGGCTATGTAATATTGTTGTATTTGAAAAGAGGAATGCTCCCAAATGCCAGCAGAATTGGTGGTGGTGTTATATTGGCAACATCAGTAATGTCTTTGGGACTTTGTTTTTAAAGCAGTATTCTCAAGAACTGCAATGGTTTAGAAAACTTGTAAGCATTGACGAGCAAATTAGAAGGACAGTGGTCACAATGTTTTGATGTACTTAAAAATATCAATGTGTTGACTACTTTCTTTGAATTCTAGGGAACTGGAGGATAGGAAAAAAATTCAGCATCTCCTGGCTTTAGTGGGAACAGACAAAGGAGAAGTTACATATTTTCACAAGGAGCCTCCACATAAGGCAAGTTCCATTTTTCTGTAGAACTCTGCTTTTGATTGTAACATGAAGATCTGTACCCCACAGGCTGACAACAGATCAGATCTGTCCTGCAAGTCAAAAGTTGCTAAATGAGCCCAAAGCAGGTGGCATCTGTAGCAACATCAGGTTTTAGTATAGCTGCTGATAGATAAGTGGGAACAAGCACGCATAGCTTGTTCACAGCATGTTCCTAGCATCAGTCCCCTTCTACCTTTAAAACATACCTCCAGGTCAGCCTCCTAAATGCCAGACAGGAGTCTGAAGCCATCTGCTAAATGGTCATTGAGAAGTTGGAGATCACATCACAAAAACAGGAAAAAAAAGCAAGTGTAGAAAATGACCAGCTGTGGTGTTTGAAGATCAGCTGTCTCAGAGTTCCTGTCTCTTAGGACCTCAGTAAAGAATAAAGTAGTGTTGAGGTTGCTGCAGCAGTTTCTGGGGGATGAGACTCCAGAAGAGCCATCCCCTCTAGACAATAGTGTACCGCATATTTCAGAAATTATATCAAGTTGTTTAAATGGCAGTGTATTTGACGTGCAGTGTAGTTGAACATACTTAAGAACGTCATGAATCATGAATGATCTGTTTGTACAGAGACTATAATGGAATATAGGGTTTATCTTGGAATAAGGTGCAAAAGGCGGCTGAAATATGCTGCACTGTTTGTGATTGCTCTGCACTGCTCAAGCAGTTAAAAAAATCTTGCAGAAGCTTTAAAATTCCCTGACATAGAGTAGCTCTAAATTTAAGCCTATTATCTAGCATCGGCCTCAAGCACTGTGGTTATAACTTGCTTCCTCATGGCCTCCTGTTAAGTGGATTTTGTTCAACAGTTGAGTGGTCTCAATAGTTTTATTGGTTAGCTTTTACCCCAGGTTTGTCCAGTGGCTTGAGTGAATGTGCTTATAAATCAAGACTAGTGTCTCTGTCTTTCTAAGGAAAGAAGGAGTATGAAAGAAGGAAATAACGTAATCTTCATCTTTACCTTCTCTCTGTCCCCAAAATGTTTCTTTTCCTGCTGAGGGTACTGATTTTCATCCTAAAGAAGCCAGCAAAGGTAGAATTACTTTCCAGTTGTTTTGGTGAAAAATAAGAGGCAGAAATGGCAAAACTCAGCCACGAGAAAGAAAACTTTCAACATGGACATTACACTTGTGAATGTCTTCCTTGTCTTGTGGTAGAAGTAAGGTAACACTGTTCTTTTGGATATCCCATTTTACTCTTTAAGATTTGTTCTCGACCATTGCAACTTTGGAGAAATCAGATGTTCAGTGCAGATACCTAATCTTGTTTCTATAGGTTACTGTACTGCAAAGGCCAGCCAAATCCAGAGAGGCACATGAAGGAAATGATTCTTCTACAACAGGTACCGCACCAAGCTGATTAACAGCACCTCAGCTATTGATACTCGTGTTTCTCTGTGTGTTTGTGTCAGATATACCAAAATAATTCCTTTCTCTGAATACTTTGGTATACTTCCATTAAGGTAAATGTATCTATGTGTACATACATATACATGCAGTACTCTTGGCTTCCCTTCAAAATCTTTTAAAATAACCTGAGCTGGCTCTCATGTCAATGATCTGCTCAGCTAAGGAGGAGGCTGGTATGACCATGGAATGGCTGTTCTGGAACTACCAGCTGGACAGGCAGCCTTAGCCACAGCCATTCCAAGGTGTGGGCCTACCTTTAGTGTAGACAATAGTGTGGGTCTGTATGCCTATTTACTGATTTTTCTCTTTTGAAAGAATGGCCTCTTTCAAATTGACTGAAATAAGCTAACAAACACAGAACTCATTCAAGGTTTGATGTTTCTGCAGTTGTCATCTACCAATTCATTATTTATTTTAGAAAGCTTGTTAAGTTTGCTTTCTATAGATGCCAGGAAAATTGGTAGGTTGCCTAAATATTGTGATGTGATAGTGTGAGATAAAGGTATGCAATCACCTGAAGTTCTGGAACTCTTTTCTTCCATCTAGCCCTCCTAGAAGTCCTGGTGACTGTAGCAGTGGCAAGCTTTTTCCTGTTCTTGTAGGCCTGCCAGAACAAACAATATTTCATGCTTGAAAAGGTAGTGCAGGTAGATTGGAAAACGCTTTTCTTCTTCTGTTAAATTTCTGCAATAGGCAGCAAGAGGAGCACTTCAAAACCAGCAGCAAAAGGCGAGAAACCAGAAAGTCCTGCGAGATATCCAAGAGATAATCAAACACTTTTACTTCAGGTAAAAACATTTGCTAACTGATGGACATAATTCCTGGCTGACAGGAAATTACAACAGACAAATATGCTGTCTGCTTAGATAAGATGTAGACATACCAATTTTATCAGTCCCCACATCTTACTATGGATTCTCATTTTCTATCAGTTGACATAGCTGTTTCTTTGCAATTAATGTAGGCTTAGATTTAGGAACTTGGATCTAATGGTGAAAGCTTTACATAAGCAGATGTTACAGTAATGTCAACTGGAATGTGTTGCCCTTAAATATAGAATGCAGTTGATGTTATCTCCCATAATTTGATTGTGCCTATGAATTTATATTAAACCCACAGAAGATCTGCAGGGTTGGGTATTTTGTGGAAGTGTGACAAAAGCAATGTGTCTGAGATGGAATTAGGCAGCCACGATAAGATGCACTAGCATAATGAAATGTTCCCTTTGCTAAACTTCAGTGAAAGATAGGGTGTAGATAGCATGACAGAATGAAAGATAAAATGTACAGAATCATTAATTGGGGAAGATACCAGAAGCTGTATGTAAACCATGAGGAAGGATAAGTCAAGAAAAGCAAATTAAAGTGCAAACTTGTACAGTTGATAGTTGAGGGGGTTTTTGTGTTTGGTTTTGGCTTGGTTTTTTGTTCAAGGGCAGTGATGACTGACCTAGTGGCCAGTTAGTTGTCTAACAACTTTTATTCTGGAACAAAAGCATCAAACAAAATTGTCATAAAAATAAGTGATCTAAATACATGCCAAGTTTTTTCAAATGGTATCTTACACATAGGCCAGATGCACATTTTTCAATTACTTGTTCCAGTTTGTCTCCCTGGCTATGTGCCCTAGATCAAGATTCTTTGCATCTCTCTCCTTCACTCATTATCTTGTTTAGATTTAGTAAATCATTCTGGTTGAGTAATTTCTTTTGTTCAAGATATGTGGACTTGCTGCATTCCTAGAATTTAGGTATTTTTGTATCACCATCTCATTGAAAGATGGTAGCATAGGGACAGAAGTGTCTACATATTCCACAGGATTTGTCACATCCTGTGTGCAGTTTAAATCTCTGCCATATCTTCAATCTATTGTTGCTGTTTATAATATGCCTGTCTTGCCTATAGCATGATTTTTTTCTTAAAGTATTTTAGTTGTTTGAAATACTTAGTGTTAAAGCAACAAAAAAAAAAAAACAGAAATGAGAAGCCTCAAAGTTATTATTGGGTAGAATATTTGATCTGAATCTTGGAATTTGAGACTTGCAAGGACAGGAGCAGAGCTGCTGTGAGGTCTTACTCAGTTATGTCTTTGCTTATTCAGGTAGAGGCCCTGCAAGCTCAGATAGAAGAACAGACACGATTATCCAAGGAACAGCTTGAGGCACTACTAGAGGACAGGCGGATTCACATGGAAGAAGCCCAGGTCCAGCATCAGAGGGATCAGGACAAGATTAAAGCTATAACAGATAAGTGAGTGTGAGAGAATGACTATGATGTAGTCATGAAATGAGAAGAGCAGGGAACAATAGAAATATTTTGGCTTTCAGTATGTTGCTTCCTGCCGCAGACAGAAAAACAAATTATACAGCCATCTGTTTGGTAGTGTGTGTGGAAGGAGATGAATGGAGTAATCTACATATTAAAAACCCTATTTCACATTGGAAGAACATCTCTTCTTTCATTAGATGAGAAGAGTTAAACTCATTAGGAAAGTGCCTACCTTTTTTTCCATGCTTCTTCCAACTTACCATCATGATTGAGGAAATTAAGGTAGGAACTAGGAGAGAAGTTGATTAACTCCACCGGGATCCCTTTTTACAGACTTCATAAGACCCAAAATCTCTTATATGAGAGTACCCGTGACTTTCTCCAGCTCAAGTTTGATGTGCGAGCCAATGAGAAAGCATGGATGGCAGAGAAGGACAGCTTGTTGAGGCAACTTGACAAAGATCTGGATCAGCTTGTTATCAGCAGGGAGCCAGGAAAAAAGAAGCAGCAGAGACATACGAAGAAGATGCTTCGAGCTGATGATGGAGCTTGGAAACTCCACAGCAGAGAATTTAAGGTAATCTGTTGGGTTTTTTTTTGTCCTAGGTAGAGGCTCTTTAATAGTTTTTGACTAGAAATTTGCAAGCATCTGGGTTTTGTCAAGATAGGCAATAGCTAGCAGCTGTTTCAAAGCTGTACTGGCTTGCCATAAGTTATGTTGTTGTTGGCATTAATGTAGAAAAAACAAACCCTCGTCTGCATTGCTTGCAAATTTTAGGTAATATGTATAGTTAGATTTATGGTAGCACTTCACTGTCAGTTTCTTTTATGCCCAGAACAAATCCCTATTTCTGCCAGCCATGTGATATGTGGGCCAACAGTTCCTAAACTGCTTTTGTGGCACATGCCTTTCTTTTAGTGTAAATGCTCTCAGCTAATGGACTTAGAATGCAGTATCTGTATCTTCCTTGCTGCTGTCAGAGGAGATTAATTCCTTTTAGTTGATGTCCCCCAGGTCTTCTACAGTAGTTGAGATTTTTCTTCCACTTCTAGTATACATCCAGTGAGAAGTTGGGAGATCTGAAGTAAGTAAACAGGCAATAGGGAACTGTTTTCATCTAGAGCTGAAGGCAGATGCTTCTGAAGTGCAGTACTGGGCAAGCAGCTGTGAAAAGGGGAATTACAGTGTTAGTTGACTATTATTTTTAAGGGGAAAACAAGAGTTCTTTAACTGATGATGAGCAGTCATGCAGAACTGATAACCTAATTAAAAGGTTTTGGTAATAGAAGTGCTGTTAGAATATTGTCCTTGCCTAGTTATTTCATTAGCTATAGCTCCAGTTATTAATTTTTATTTGCCTATCATACTGTCAATCTATCTCACTTGCTTTTCCAGAGCAGGGGAAATTTTGTGAGGACTGGCTTTTTTGTTGATTCTTTCCGTTCCTCCTATGTTCTAGTCACTGCAAGAACAGCTAATGCAGGAACAGCACCTATCAAACATGTATAGAGAGCAGTGTGTCGCCCTGGAAGATGAGCTGGCTAGGATTCGTGAGGAAGGAGATGCTCACAGAGAACTCTTTAAGGTAATTAGTCTGTAATCATCTGCTAGCTATGTGATGACCTTCCAGCCTTTATTTTGTATATCCTATTGAGTTTTCATCTCCATAGGAACGCTTAGAAAAGATGGGGAAGCGCCTGAAGCTGGTGACTCAGCGATACGAGGCCTTGGAAAAACGTCGTAGTATGGAAGTGGAAGGCTTCAAGAATGACATTAAACAGCTTCGGCAGAAGCTGAACGATGTAGAGAAGCAGCTTTTTAAGGTAATAGCTAAGATCTTCTGAGGCAAACTATTATAGGCTTACTCTTTAGAGGTGAATTCTCAGTGTTTAAATGCAATATTTCCCTAGAGTTATGGAAATAATTTATTTCTAAGTGCTCCTTTACATATTAATATTTGACAAAACATACCCTCTTAGGTATTTTATGAAGCAAAAAAGATTTGTCTTTGTTAATTAGTCAGGCATCATGCTTGCCAGGAACTGTCCTGATTATACATTAGCTGTGTATTTTTATTACAACTATGAAAGTTCTTATCTGATACCTGTAGCTCGCTTAGCTGTCTCCAAGTTGCAGGGCATTAAAGTAGTTTCTTTCAGAAGTATATCCTGCAAAGAAAATGATGATTGGTTTTCTTTTTGGTGGCTACTGTTTGGTTTTGTTCCAGTAAGAGGTAGATCATTGACTTAAGTATTGTGAATATTCTATTTATTCCTTTGTTATTATCTGATTTGTAACTCTGCAGAAGTCACTGCAGAAACAATTGCTGGAAGCTGAAGCTATGTACATCAGAATGGCTAAGAAGGGAAGCCACAGCCTTGATGTTGCTTGGAGTTTAGGTTGAGATATTTATCTGATATGCTTGAGAGGATGAGCTAGGCATGTCTTTTGTCCAAATTACTCTTTCAGGAGCCTGGCAGTGCCACCAATTTGCTTGTTTTCTGTACTTTTGACACGCAGTTCAGATTACTGACTAATGCGTTTGTCTTCGCTAAAGGCTTCAATTTTTTCTTATTTTTTGTTGGGATGCAGGTTTTCAAACTTTATTCTTTAAGGACTAAACAGCATATGTGAATAGGGGAAAAATTGTCTTATGGTACCTTTAATACAGACCTGTATGTTTTGTCACTGGGATGTGGTCTTAATTCTTAATTCCTTTACACTTTTAACCACGAGAGGGCAGAGGAACAAATACTTGCTAGGAGTGTCCAGAGCGATCTCTAAATCCTTCTCATCACTTGAGATCAAAATGATTACAGACAATTACATTTTCTGATTTTTCATATTAAAATCTTTGACTGAGAACTACATGATGACAATGAGACACCCTAAAGGGTAGAGAGAAAAGGGGGCTTTGAGAGCAGCTTCCAAGAACATGCTGTGCTGCTGTTAAAAGTGACTGGGCTCGCATGGTATCCAGTTCCAGGGTGACGGGAAATGGCAGCCCTGGCTAGCTTGCCATCAGGAATTCTGATTATCCAGCAGCTTTGTTCAGCTCCATATGGGCCATATGGTATGGCCTGAGACTAGGCGTTGTGCTTGAACTCCTCTTGAATCACATGCAGTTCAGAAGGCAGCAGGTTGGACACAGCAGTGAAACCACCTCTAGTTCTAGTAGCAAAAGATGACAAAATGTCATCGTATCAGGTGAGGTATCTAGAACTAGATAAAAGTTAGTTGATAAATATTTTAACATGCCTCTTTTTCTGGGTCTCTACATAATATGGGAATTAGAAAGGAGTCAACAGGTTATGGGTAAACTTGATGATATTCTGTCCAGTTGTCTTCCTCACCAGTAATATAAGACCATAATGTATGAAAGCTTTGTTCTTTATTTTTGGTTCTGGAACACCTTTCTATTGGTGATATGCATTAGCCTAGGGATATTAGCTTAAGCATCCTCTTTGCTAGCTACAAAGGATCTCCTTTGGAGTTCTGTCCCTCATATTCTCATCATAAATACTCTCTAAATTGTGTTCTGTACAGTTTTGTTTTTCTTAATCTGTTTTTCTTTTCCTTTTTAGGTGACTCTGAATATCGGACCAGATCAAGATCTTGCAATTCTACATGAGGTCCGCCAAGGAAACAGACTAACACGTAAAATTCAAGGAGAACTAAAAAACTTAAAAGCAAAAATCTATGGCTTAGAGAATGAACTACGGGTCTGCTGAAGCTGAGGTATATTAGCTGGCATCCTAGTTTTTGGAATGGGACATTGCTAGGCTGGAATAGTCATATATGAGAGCAGCTCCTACCTGTCTGTTTCATTGTACTTGAGTCATTCCTAGCATGCCAAATTATATTGCTGTTTCATCTGAGAGATGGCACCTGGTAAGACTGACATAGAAAGTACATGATGACTGATATATCAGGGATATGCTTAGGACTTCATCTTACCTTCATATCTGTAGTAGGGGTCAGTGTATACTGGCCTTCACCTTTATTTGGAGCATATTATAAACCATGTATTTGGCTATAATAATCATGGAAAGGTTTAGTTCAAGATCTAAATTGCTTGACTGACCTTCTCCTATGTGAGAAGCAGCTTTTTAAATGGTTTAAATTACTGTTCTGGTGCTTAGGCACTTCAGGGTGTAACTGAAAATTTTCTTTTTAAAAAGACCATGTATAGGAAGTATGTACTAAAGTGTATTACATCTGATTCTTGCCTTGACATCTTGCCTTGAAATGGCATCCCTTTGCTTGGTTCTAACCTATTGGGACAAACCTGATTGATTTAATATGGTGGGACAAGATATTTTGTTATAGAACTCATCTGCAAGAGCCAGCAACAGCTACACTTGTTTTAAATGTTTGTTGGGGGGAGGGGAAATACTACATTATCAAGTGTCATCTTCTTGTCCCCTCCCTCCTAGTTTATCTTAACACACAGAGGAAGGCCATAATAAAAGGCATCTAGTATCCTCCTCAGTCACCATATTATCTATCTTTGTAGTTTTAAACAATGTCATGGTTATGTACCAACAAACCATGGTCATCTTTTGCTACACCAGCTGTTGCTACTGAAGTGAAATTGGGGACAAGGGGTTGGAGAATAGCAGGGGCCTAGTTGCTACATGATAAATGTAACTCTAGTTACATGATGATTATCTTCATACCACACATCAGGACATTGCAATTCTAGAAAACAGATTAAATCATGCAAAGGATTACAACATTCAGTCCAGTTTATAATTGCAGGTCTTCATGCTTTTGCTGTAGCATCAGCAAATCTTGTCCACCTTGTAGACTGAGAGTAGATCTGTGCTGGAAAAAGAATTTCAGTGCCTCTGTTACCTACTGCACCTTTCCTACCTTGTTAAATGTGACAGAAGCAGAATAATATCTTTCTGAAGTGTATACCTGTAGGCTACCAGCTCTTCCTTTCCCCTTAAAAAGGACTTAGTGTGTGAAAGCAGGCAGTTTGTTTTGGATGTAGTAGTGGCCATGGAGATCCTCATTCAGCATTTGGGAGAGGTAGATATGCAGCAGAATTTTTTGTTGTGCTGTCAAGATTTGGAGAAAATTATTTTTATAGCACCAGCTAAAGCAATGCAGGAGGAGAAATTATTTTAAGTTAAGGCCAACTTCAATTGTGTATCCTTTTTGTGACAAGCTTTTGTTGTCCCTGATGGTCCTGTGCTGTAGCTTTTATTTTGTATGTGTTCTTGTAATCAGATTCATCACAAACAGACTTTAGTGTGGATGGCTGACAGTCTGTACCTAGATGCTCAACTACTACTGCAAGAGGCTGTTTTAAAGTATGTTGCACTGATTGGTTTAGCTGAATATGCTGAACTGTTCAGAAACTGATTTGCTAACAACTTGGGTGCCAATGCTTATGTGGACAATTGAGGAAGGTTATTAGATAATGTATCTCTCATTTAATCTCACTCTTTGTTGACTAGCACTTTCTCAGATAAATCTTGCTAATTAAAGTGAGTTTGTATGTGAAATAACATGCTACTGGTTTGAAGATATCAAATTTATCACAGGTCCTGGAAAGCTGTTTCTGAAAATTGCTACGTAATGAAGTATTAGCTACTTATTCAGCAGGATCCATCTACTTAAATTCAGTTGATGGGAAGCTAGCAAAAAGGTCTCTTGAAACTATAGAAATAATCGGTTTTCTGTTTATTTTCAACTCTTCCAGGCTAAAGAATTGCCTATGAAATTATATTGTCTTCACTTGAAAGCCATGAAGCGTGTCTGGACAAAGACTGTAGACTTTAACATTCAGGTCTGTAAGATTGGGAGAAAGTATTGGGGGCAGAAGGATGTAAATGTTTAATTCCCTGTTTTCCTTACCAGTATTCCTTATTACTTGAAAGACTGAACAGAATAAAATGACAACATTCCTAATATATCCGCTGGTGTGTCAAAATCATCAAAAGTCAAACTGCAACTTTATTGTTGTCACTAGGCTCTGAACCCTTCCTGTTTGAGCGGGTGGGGTAATTATGGTAGTGCTGATCTGTAAATCTATTTTATTTGGAAGCTTGAATATTTGTCCAAGGGTAGGAAGTGCAAAGTATTGTACATGTTCTTTCTGTGTGACATCATGATCATGTGAAATGTTGCTTTATTTTGCCAAAACAAATGTGAACTGCATTAAAAAGCCAAGTGCTTTCTACCACTGATAACTACCCTTTAAGATATTAGTAAAGAATTATTTGCATTTCCAAAAGGGTTTCCTGTGAAGGGTTCCAAGGCCAATATTAGTGAATTTTCTTCCACAATTTTTGGGTAGAAAATAAGAAGTGGCATTCCAAAGACTGATTAACTTTTTTGCTAATTTAAGTTAGTAATGTGTGTCTAGTATCATTTCAATGCAACTAAATGCCAGGTAGGAGCACAGAATTTGAGAGATCTCCAAAATGGCTGAGGAATATAGAATCTATCCTACGGAGGATTAAAGGTTAGAACTGGACAAATGTTCTTACTGTGAGCCGAGATACTAAAATATTTCTTGCGTAAATAGAAGAAAAATGAGCAGCAGGGGAAAACTTTATTGTTGTGTAGCCTTATTTAGGTAAGAAAAGCATGCATACATTTCAGAAAGGATGTTGAAACATTGGGTAAGGCACAGCACTGCAGATGATTCAGCAGAAAAGGTTGTGCAAGAGTTCATATTGTATTACATTAAGAAGACTCATTAATATATTTGTACCTTGAAGTTGAAAAACTACCAAAGGCCTCTTTATCCTGGCAGAGAAAGGCTGAGCAAGAACCAGTAGCCAAAACCAGAAGTTAATGAAATTTTAAAAGCACACATTTTTAACAGGATGTTTGTGCTTTTCACAGAATCACAGAATCACAGAATGTTAGGGATTGGAAGGGACCTTAAAAGATCATCTAGTCCAACCCCCCTGCCAGAGCAGGAATACCTAGATCAGGTCACACAGGAACATGTCCAGGCGGGTTTTGAATGTCTCCAGAGAAGGAGACTCCACAACCTCTCTGGGCAGCCTGTTCCAGTGTTCTGTCACCCTCACTGTGAAGAAATTCTTCCTCACATTTATGTGGAACCTCCTATGTTCCAGCTTACACCCATTGCCCCTTGTCCTATCATTGGATGTCACTGAGAAGAGCCTGGCTCCATCCTCATGACACGCACCCTTTACATATTTATAAGCATTAATAAGGTCACCCCTCAGTCTCCTCTTCTCCAAGCTAAAGAGACCCAGCTCCCTCAGCCTTTCCTCATAAGGGAGATGTTCCACTCCCTTAATCATCTTTGTGGCTCTACGCTGGACTCTCTCGAGCAGTTCCCTGTCCTTCTTGAACTGGGGGGCCCAGAACTGGACACAATACTCCAGGTGTGGCCTCACCAAGGCAGAATAGAGGGGAAGGAGAACCTCTCTCGACCTACTAACCACTCCCTTTCTAATACACCCCAGGATGCCATTGGCCTTCTTGGCCACAAGGGCACATTGCTGGCTCATGGTCATCCTGCTGTCCACCAGGACCCCCAGGTCCCTTTCCCCTACACTGCTCTCCAGCAGGTCAGCTCCCAACCTGTACTGGTACATGGGGTTGTTCTTCCCCAGATGCAAAACTCTACACTTGCCCTTGTTGAAATTCATTAAGTTTCTCCCCGCCCAACTCTCCAGCCTATCAAGGTCTCGTTGAATGGCAGCACAACCCTCTGGTGTGTCAGCCATTCCTCCTAGCTTGGTGTCATCAGCAAACTTGCTGAGGATACATTCTGTACCCTCATCCAAGTCGTTGATGAAGATATTAAACAACACCGGTCCCAGTACCGACCCCTGAGGGACTCCACTAGTCACAGGCCTCCAACTAGACTCCGTCCCATTAACCACAACTCTCTGGCTTCTTCCCTTCAGCCAGTTCATAATCCACCTCACTACCTGATCACTAAACCCATACTTTATCAGCTTATCTACAAGGATGCTGTGGGAGACAGTGTCAAATGCTTTACTGAAATCAAGATAAACCACATCTACCGCTCTACCATCATCTATCCACCTAGTTATTTCCTCATAGAAGGCAATAAGGTTGGTCAAACATGACTTACCCTTGGTAAAACCCCTCATTTTCCCCTCATTATAACAAACTATTTGTGGAGGTAACAAATTCTCCATTTCTGTCTTCAAATCAAAAAAGTACTGCACCTCTGGAGAAGGTTTGACACATTAGAACTTAGTGAAACATAATGATGTGAAATAACAGGAAATCATTTAATGGTTCCTTCTGGCTTTAAACCTATGATGTATTTATATGCAATATTTGTAGGACTTTTCAGCATTCATGCAGTTGCCTTAATTATAAGAACGTATGTTGTGTCAGCTCACCCTACACAGCAAGGTTATACAAGGTAAAAAAAAAAAACCCAAAATGAAATTTTAAAAACATCCCTCATGATCTTCCTATACCACAACTTGCAGTAATTCCCAAATTAATTGATGCTGTGACTGTGCTTAGAAAGGCAGATTAACAGTAGCCACAGTTCTAACAGCTGTCAGAATAAATCTAAATAATGGTATAGTACATACTTGTATGCCATGGCTGTACTTGAATTGCTCACCTAAGTAGCCATACCAATTCAGAAACATGCATATTTTACCATTATGGATGAACTCTGTGGGCAGCCTAATATTCTGGAATGGTAATGTCTCTGTGTGTAGGCCAGGGAGTAATTCTTAGATAATCAGATACCTTTTGAGACTAGCTGGGAGCAGCATCCCTGTGAACTTTGTTCTGGTAGATGTGTTTATATATGTGAAAAGCTATGTCATTCATACTTCCAGTTACAGCTCACAAACACATTTAATTCTGCTATACCTGAATGTATTTGTGCCTGCTTAGTCAAAATCCTAATAAAGATGTCTCATTTGTCCCCATTCAAAGTGACATCATAGATCATTTGGTATATAAGGGAGGTTTTAAGATTTTTTCTTTCTAATTTTTCTGCAATATTTTGCTTTTATATTCCAAAGTTGCTTTGAATTGTAAGAAATACTCTAGGCTGCATCAAAAGAATCATGGCCAGCAGGTTGAAGTAGGTGATTCTCCCCTTCTACTCTGTTCTCGTGAGACCCCACCTGGAGTGCTGTGTTCAGCTCTGGGGCCCCCCAACATAAGAAGGACATGGACCTGTTGGAGCAAGTCCAGAGGAGGGCCACAAACATCATCAGAGGGCTGGAGCACCTCTCCTATGAAGACAGGTTGAGGGAGTTGGTTGTTCAGCCTGGAGAAGAAAAGGCTCTGGGGAGACCTTAGAGCACCTTCCAGTACCTGAAGGGGGCCTGCAAAAAAGCTGGAGAGGGACTTTTTACATGTAGTGATAGGATGAGGGATAATGGTTTAAAACTGAAAGAGGGTAGATTTAGACTAGATACTAGGAAGAAATTCTTCACTGTGTGGGTGGTGAGACACTGGCACAGGTTGCCCAGGGAAGCTGTGGCTGCCCCCTCCCTGGAAGTGTTCAAGGCCAGGTTGGATTGGGCTTTGAGCAACCTGGTCTGGTGGGAGGTGTCCCTGCCCATGGCAGGGGGGTTGGAACTAGATGATCTTCAGGTTCCCTTCTAACCCAAACCATTCTGTGGTAAATATCCCCTTTACTCCCTAAAAAATTATTCTTAAATTTGCAAGTCTAGCTGTAGAAGTATACACATTTTTAGCATGTGGACTGGGATTATATACTGAAACACACTTGGATACAGTGTAGAAGGCATCAGAGATGAAAGCTGTGATGATTCCTTTTGGCTGCTGTATTCATAGGGCTTAGGCACAAAGAACAAAGTTTGCTTCGATTCTTATATTGCATCAGAAGTTTAGGACTTTCTGTCTGAAACAGGCTATCAGAGGTAACAGGACTTTAACCCACTAGCAGGAAACATTTCTGTGATGGCTGAAGTATTTGAGGAGTGTGGGTGGACTTCTGGTATTTCCCATTTAGCACCAAATGAACTGTCAGAGGAAGGGCATCTTTGAACATGAGTTAGAGTGGCTGCCCTTCAAGTAAGCTCCAAAAATACAGCTCTATACACAGAGCCCTCAGTGGGGTTGACTGTTCAGTTATACTGACTGAATAGTGTGTTTTAAGAATTGCAGTGCTGTTGGATTGTGGACAGATTACAAATGTGTAAATATGGATTATTTGTTTTTATTCAGAAAACCCAGAAGAGGCTTTCAACACAGAAATGTTTCAATGTTAAAGCAAGACAATGATTAACTATGCAGGCATGAAGGGTTTCATTGTTGAAATGGGTTTGATTTGAACAAAAAGCTCTCGATTTGCCCTGGTGAAGCATGTTGAGGATGTGCTGGATTCTCCTGTATTGATTCAAATTGCCTTTCTTTCACTGTAAACATTTATCTCAGCATAGAGTCACTTCAAACTGTCCAGTAAAAGAGGTTTTTTTTCTTTCAGTGCTAGCTTGGGTGGATAGAAGTCTGCTTGTTGTCAGAGGGAGAGCTGCTCAGCTTTCTGTTCTGTAGTGTCTCTAATAAAATAACTGTGGCACGTCTTTGGAACTTCTTGAAACATAAGGATGATGAGCACTGTCACTTTAAATATAAACTAGGCTCAAACCCCAGTTCAGGACAGTTCATACAAATGTTGGCAGCAGAACTGTATTAGTAAAAATCACACTGCTGATGAATATAACTGTGATAACAAAACCCATTGTATCAGCACAACTTAACTGGGCAAGAAGGTCCTTTTGCTAATAGTTTGTTAACTGTGGGACCACACGGATTCCCTTGCTGTGATGTTAAACAGCAGCGTTGACAGGGATTTTTTTCTGGGATAGCTCCACCAGTAATGCCTTTTAGAGCCTAGTCCATTCCTGAGGAGCCAAAAAGGGAAATAATGGGGAACTGTATCTTCAGAGACTGCCTTTTCCTCTTAGAAACACTTCTGCCTTTGAGTCGTTTTGATTATGAGTGTTGAGATGAAGTCATTGTTTGTGCTTCAGAGCACAGCTGAGGTCAGGAAGAGGGATGTGGAGCCACCAGGGTGGTGAAAGCCAGGGGGACAGTTGGGTGTCTTGGTGTGGAGCTGGTAATTAGTGTTAAAATGAAAATTACACAAGAAGAAAGAAGGAAAAGAGCAAGCAGCAAGATAATTGAACCTTTGGGGAGCCTACAGCGAAAGGATGCTGGCACAGAGCTAAAAGTAATTTACGGAACAGAGAAACAATTGTTAAATAACTAGAAGCAAAAGCACAAGAAAAGACAGGGATGCAGAGACACAGAGCTGGAGAGGGGAGCCAGGAGGAACCTGGAGATGCACATTGTGAAGCTCCTATCAAAGGCTGCTTTTATCACAAGGAAACACAGCCAAAATAGAAAGCAAACAAAAGCCTAAACAAAGCAAAAATTTCTCCAGTTGGCTCATCTGGCAAATAGTCAGTTTCTTTGAAGTGAGTATCCACAGGTCAACTAGGAGAGGTGTATGCTGAAGGGAGCACTGATCTGTCCAATGTTCAAGGATGTCAGGGCGATCAGCAGCATCAGATCCCCGAGTCATCTAAATGCGACACAGACCCTATTGCCGCATCACCTGCTTCCAGCTTGCTTGCTGTTCCTCTCCCTAACAGGGCTAACCCCACCACTACTGTACTGCACTGAGTGAACAGGAGAGATGTGGAGGTCTGGGCACACACTTGCGTGACTTGGGATGCTTGAGAAATTACGAATACGAGGCTTGCCGGTAGCCTTGGGATAAAAACGTTTATGTGAGGTGTTCTTAAAACATCACTGTAAGTGATAATCTTATTCCTGGGCATCAGTGCTTTCTGCAATGAGTAACTGGTCCAAAATAAGTTACTTTTAAGTGCAGTGTAGGGCTATTAAAATTCCTCATTTCACTGTTTATTACACATCTAGATTAATATTATTCTATTGTAACTATATTGTAACAGTTAGACATCAACACACTGTGCTTATTTCCTTAAGCTTTTTGTATGGAGACAGGAGCTTTTCTGTATCTTCATTATAGCACAGTTCTATGGTGATAAAGATTGTTTCTTTACAAGTTGGCCTGTAATTTCACTTTGCCCTCCCCTCCATTTCAGTACCACGTTCACAAGTGAAAAATGCGCTCACATAATATTTTAATATGCAACAAAGTTTCAACAAAGTGCAGTTGTCTTTCGTCAAACTTAAGGTTGCTCATTAGAGAAATGCAGACAACTTCCTTCTAAGAATACATTATTCAATTCTCATTCTTTAAATGGTAAATAAGTTTTAACTTAGATCTTTATTACACATTTTTCCTATTACTGTCTCTCTTCTTTTGAACAAATATGAAAAACTTGGTTTATTTCTCTCATGCTGGACAAAACGCAAACCAACACACCACCAAACAGCTTCAAATAGTGAGCATCATGCCCTGATAGGAGAATTCTGCTTTATGTTTTCAGTCGTATGGGTATGGGCAGCCCTTTTGGTTTGCACTGGAGGAAGCAGCACCATGATTCAAGCTTGGATGGGTGCTACATGCATCCACAGCCTCCTCCTAGCATGGTAGGAAGGAGGAACGCAAGTGTTGCATCCTCGAAAGCTGCAGAATGGACCTTGTCCCCGGGGAAGCAGGGGAGCCCGAGGTGTGACAGGTAACAGCAAGGTCTCCAGGTGCTGCCTGGACACTGGGAACACAGTGTTGAGCACCTGATGCCAGGGACTACAGACATTGCCTCTGCCCCCAAACAGTGCAACACTTGGGATGCCAGCACTCTGCTGGGAAGGAAGATGGACCCTCAAAAAATGTCATTTGCGGGCATTTTTAAAACTAACTTCAGCCAGGGGTTTTCACAGTTGCACACAGCACAGGGGCTGCTCCTGTGCTGGAGCAGCTCTGCAGCAGAGCTGTGAAGTGAAAGACCCGATGCCAATGACTCACCACCCACACCGCGTATGTTTGGAAAGAGGTTATTCTGGACTAGCTCCCCCGCTGGATGCATTACGTGCATCCCAGACCGCGCCTAGTCACCTGCCTCAGACAGCGGATCTGGAGTCTTGGTGGGCCCCGCTCCTCCTGACTGAGCAAAGCAGTGTGAAGTACAGACACTTGCTGCGCCAGCTGAAATACACTGTAAAGTGGATTCGGCTGTGTGAAACCGACTCGCCTCTCTCGCAGAGGAGTCACCATCTCCCATCCTCTCACCGGAGGGATCCACCATAGCTTCTACCGGGCAGGAAACCGGCTGTGAGGAGGGTCTGGAGCCACTGGGGCCAGAGCGAGACCCCCACAGCCGAGGGAGCGATGGCTGCGGCCCCGCCGCCCGGCAGCCCCCGGGACGGCCGGGGAAGCGATGGCGGGGGCAGCCCCAGAGCCCCGGCCCGGCCCCGCGGGGCGGAGGCAGGTGCGGGGGGCGGCGGCAGAGCCGGTCCGGGAGCTGCCCTCGCGGGGGAGCGGCGCCGCCCCGCACCTGGGCCCGCCCCGCGGAGGAGGGGGTCCGGGGCAGCGGCGCCGTGCCTCGCCGGTGCGGCACGGTGGCGGGAGCATGTCCCGGGGCGGCAGCGGCGGGGGCCGGGCGCCCTGAGCGGCGCCATGCGGGGCCGGCTGCTGGCACGGCTCCGCCGGCGGCGGCGGCTGGTGCGGCTGCTGTTGGCCCTGGGCGCGCTGGCCTTGGGGCTCTGGGCCGCATACCTGGAGCTGGTGGCGGCGGCCGGCGGTGGGGCGTCCCCGGACCGCAGTGAGTTACCCCGCGCCGCGCCGTGGGGGGAAGACTGGGGGCTCGGGTCCCGTGCCGTCCCTCGCAGCCCAGCCCGGTCCCGGGCTCCCCGGCTGCAGCGCGCCGTTTCCCGGCCGCCGGGGGAAGAGGGGGCGGGCGGCAGAGCGGTGCCGGCGGGCGGGGAGCCCTTTCCCGGAGAGCCCTCGGGAGCGGGGGTGCGCTTCGTCCCCCAGGAAGCAGACGGGGCTTGGGGGGTTTCGTTTTGTGCCTCTGTCCCTCCTGTCTGCCGGGAGACCTGTCAGAATGTGCCCCTGCTGGCCCGCGGAGTCGCGGCTCTGAGGTGTCTCTTGTTCTCGGTGCCCGGGTGCTGCCCTGGGAGGCAGCGAAGATGCTTTGAATATTGCTTTGATGAGAGAAGTGGTGTATGCAGAGGAGGAGGGAATGCGTCCCCTGGAGACACGCACCGCTCGCCTAGGAACGGGTTCCTTTTGTGCAGACTTTTAGGAGCACGGCAAGGCTGGTACCACGTGCCGCTAGCTGCTTTTTGTGTGAAGCAGAGGAAAACAGTTATTTCTATCAGTGTTATGTACGTTTTACTGCTTCTTGTCTTTTTGACAGTTATAAGAAAGTTCTGAACGGCCCAAGGTTTTATAAAAGCCTGTGGTGGTGTTGCTGCTGTTCTTAAAATAGTATCAGTGCTTGGTGCCAATCTAATGTGATGTTTTCCAAATACATTTAACTACGAATACTTTTCAGCCTCTTGGTCCCTTCATTACACGATTAAACCCCTGATCCTTACTCCCATGCATCAGGCTTGCTTTCAGTCTTAAAGCTTTAGACTGTGTGCACGAAGCTCTGTCTGCTCCTACAAAGTCCATTACAGGACTTCAGCTTGTCCGATTGTTCTGTATTATATGTGATGTTAAGGCTAAAACCACATATTTATTGTTCCAACAGCGTAAGAGATCTGATTTCTTTGGCTAGGATAAAACCTCTAGTTATAATCTACTTTTTATGCCTGCTGGATTTAGTTGGGACAGGAGAAGATGAGTTGCACTACAAGTCTATTTTGCATTACATCTTTCATGCAGTCTAGTCAAACCTCTTAAACTGCACACCACCTTGCCAATACCCTCCAAGGATCCTTAGAGAAGAGTGCAGCAGTATGTAGAGGACTTGTGCAGTGTAGCAAGGGAGAAAACAAACCACTCGGAGGTATTTAAAATAGTGGTTATAAGAAGAGAGGGGCTGCATGGTTGGATGGGGCTTTGAGCAACCTGGTCTAGTGGGAGGTGCCCCTGCCCATGGCAGGGGGCTCAAACTAGGTGGTCTTAAAGGTCCCTTCCAACCCAAACCATTCTATGATTCTGTGAAGTGTTTGGAGCCATACAGTCCTTTTGCTGCCAGCAATGTAAAGGAAGAGGGAGGGGATGAAAGAAACAGGTCGAGAGCATGAGGAAAGAAGAGATGCACAGGAGCAAACAACTTTTCTTATGAATTGGGTTCTTCCTCTTTGCTTTCAGACAGGGTTATTTTTACATCTGTTATAAGAGTCATTCTGTTTTAAGACTGAAACTGGAAACAGTGACATGACTACCGTCGCTACCAACTAAAACAGAAGATGAGGAAAATAATTACATTATATTAAAGTTCAATTATATAAAAGTCCAGATTCTCCCAAATTCACCAGAGACACTGCTGCTCATTGCCTGTGGAAGGCATTTAAATGCTGCTGGCAAGGGTGACAGGGTAAAACCCCCAGCAGGCAGTTCCTCGTGGCTCTGCAGCATCATGGAGGGAGAGCAAGTGGTGGCTGTGGAGAGCAAGCCTTGGCTCTGTGGGTGTGCTGGGCACTTGGCGTCATGTTTTCCTGGCCTCATGGCCAGGATCCTGGAACCTGCTAACAGGAGGAAGGTTAATCTGTGACCCTCCCCACCCTTCCTCTTGCCGCAATACCTCTAAAAGCCTGTTTTGTTTTAAGAGAAATCAGAAGTCAGAGTGAAAGACAAAAAGTATTTGTTTTGGTTTGGCTGTCAAATCTAAGTAATGTTTTCTTCTCTTGGGGCTGGGGTGGCTGCATTTGTAACTCCACGTGGTGACTTTCCAGAGATCCCAGAAAGCTGGCGTAGGAAGGAGTGATTCTCAGAGCAATTAATACTTTTCCCCTCTCGTTTCTGCATTGTCTTCTGTCACATGTCCCAAGTGGGAACCTTACTGTAAGTCACACCTGGGACCAACCAAGAGCTACCACCTCGACTTATCTGATGCAACAGCCTCCCCAGTTATTAATGATGAAATACAAAGCCTGTGTATGTTTTCTGTACAAAAGGGGAAAAGGCTCCCTCCATGGGGGCCAGAAAGCTGAGGAGATGCTTGGCTTGGAAGGAGACCTACAGGAGATCACTGTTTCCATCTCCTATGTCCATAACAGAGCTTTCTTCTTACCTCCCTAAAAGGCACTGCAGAACAACCAGTGTATGAAAAGCCAAGTCTGTTTTCTCTTTTCAGAGAGGTGAGTCTTCCTCTGGCAAGGCTGTAAGGAGTCACAGAAAATATTAGCTTCTGTCTCAGCCACCCATGGGATGGACCACAAGCCACTGCGATGCCCCCAGACAGCCCCTGCTCCTGGGTCAGTGCCTTAGAGCAAGTATTCAGGCATGGTGGTTGCTCCCCAGCTTTATGCTCCTCTCCTTCTCTTCCTCCACCAGATCAGTGTGTGTCAGAGGAAGCAAATGTCAGATGGTCTGGGTGTGGGTGTTTGAGTAAGTGATGCTTAAAAACTGAGGCCTAGACTGTCCTGCCTTGATGTATATGCAGCTCTGCTATGCAACAAAGTTCAGCATATAAGTAAGTTTGGATGGAAGAGAATAAAGGGCCTAGGAGAATATGCTGTACTCAGTGGCTTCCATGGCACTGTGTGGAAGTATACAGGGAGCAGCTCTGGCTGTGAGGTTCATTTTGCTGTAACATTAAAGTCAAAGCTTGAGGGACCAGCCTGAGGCGCAGAATTCCTGCCCGGTATACCCTGTGGGTTGAGATTCACATATGCCTTAAGTTGATCTGGGCCCTTTGCTAGCTGTCAGGGAGGTCTGGGATGGGCTGGACGAGGGATGGGTGGGCTCTCATGAGTAATAGTGTTCCTTTGAAGGTGGTGCTGAGAGGAGCAGTTGGGCTGGGTCCAAAAGATTTTTTTTCTTGGGATGTGCCTGCATCAAGGTGTTCTTACTCTTTCCAGGGAGCCTTACTGGCAGGACTGTTATTTCTTATGGGCCGGAGAGTGTTACTGTTCCTGTTGCTGTGTGGCTTCCCCCTCTTCTCCCCCTCTTCTCCCCCTCTTCTCCCCCTCTTCTCCCCCTCTTCTCCCCCTCTTCTCCCCCTCTTCTCCCCCTCTTCTCCCCCTCTTCTCCCCCTCTTCTCCCCCTCTTCTCCCCCTCTTCTCCCCCTCTTCTCCCCCTCTTCTCCCCCTCTTCTCCCCCTCTTCTCCCCCTCTTCTCCCCCCCAATAGGTATTTATAGGAATCTTAAGCATGTTTACAGCTGAGTGAAGAAAAACAAGCAGGCTGATGTGAGTTGAAGATGGGCACAACTCTCTTCACATGAAATGTGGCCTGTTGTCATCCAAAACAAGTTGTAACAGGCAGGACACTGCCTCCCTGCCAAGAAACCCGAGGAGCTGGAGACAGTCTGTTTACTCCCGCTGCTGACAGGCACTAACCTCTGTGGAGTGGGCTCTCCAGTGGAAATGTTTTTCTCAACTGTACTAGCTGCTACACAGCACACTTTGCTTCCACAAGTGAATGCTGGAGACAGGGAAACTTTCTTATTTCAAGGGTGAATGAGGTGTTGGGGAGGGAGAAAATACCAGTAAAGCACAGAATAACCAGGTCTGGAGAGTGAGTCCTGCACCCAGCCTTTACTGCTGTAATGCTGTTGCCTTGGCAGCGTGGCTGGAAGGGGCAAGGGCAGGCACAGGTCTTCCTGGACCACCACCCCAAGACACTCTCTGTTTCCAGAGCTGCTGCAAAGCTCTGTTTGGATGGAAAGGCTGGCAAGTTGGGGACCTCCTCCTGGTACATCTGGTTTTTGTGCCCAGCAGTGCCTCATCTCGCCTGCCCATGCAGACTCTGAGGAAGCAGGGCTGGCATCAGTGAGCAGTGCTTGCAGGCAAGGAGGACATGCAGCGATCCCCCTTTGATTTAAAACCTTGTGTCAACATAGTAAAAACAAATCCTGATCCCTGAAGAAACTTGCAGGTGAGGTCATTACCAGCCATTGCTGTGCAGACCCTGGTGCTTCTGATGCAAAGACCATGCTATCTTGGGAGACTATGAATCACTTGCACTAATTTCCTGTATTGCAGGTGTGAGCCAGGCACAAGCAGGGTGTGCAGAATTAGATTAGATTGCTGGGAGGTGCATTTTGTAGGAACAAGGGATTGGGGGGCCCTTCTTTAACCTGTCTCTCCTGGCTGCTTCAACCTACCACTATTGCTCCACATTTTATTATTACATGTAAATAACACTGGGAGTGTGTTATCTTCCTATCTTGGATTGTGACAGGTGGTTTCTGTCTGACTGCTGCTTTTCTAACTCAGTAGTGTGCAGTCCTGCTCCCTGAAGTGGGAAATGGGAAGAGTTCAGAAGAAACCATGGAGATGCACGAATAAAAAGTACTTATGGCAAGACTTCCACCTCCCCTGTATCTTTAGTGTTGCTTTCCTTCCCCATAAAATTGGTTTCTTACCCACTCAGCATGGTGAGCTCTCTGATCTTCAGGCATCCAGGCCACTACCAAGCAGAGTGAGTTGCTCTAAAAACTGACCGGAGTATTGGTGTGAATGGGCAGGTGCATGTGTTTGTCTGAGGAAAGCATCTGGCAGAAAGCTGAGGTTGTTAATTTACTGTGATGCTTTGACTTTCTTTGCTAGCCTCCCTGCCCAGGCACCCTCAGAAGCACCTATGCATAAGGATGAGCACACCTACATATGCAGGTTCATTCACAGGCACACGGGCTGACTTTTGCAATCACTCACACGCAAGGTTACCTGCCTGTACATGCACAGTATCGCTCTTTTGCATGGCTAATTGCACCGAAGGTTACTGAGCGCCCATGGGGAGAGACTGGACCGTGTGGCTCCCTAGTGGTGGCTAAAGTACCTATTTCCTCTCTGTGGAAACTGTTAACCCAGAGAAGTTATACTAGGTATCACCCCCAAAGCACCTCATCCTGACTGACAAAAAGTGTTGGCAGCACGGGAACATCTATATCGTGATGTCTGCATATGATATTTGTGTGCTTTTGAAGGCACTACTGAGACCTTCATTTGCAGGGACCTGTGCCGAGCAACACCATTCCCTGAAGCACATTGTGGGCTACTCTAACGGCAGGGGGGAAGGATGGGTACTGCAGGTGGGGCAGATTTTTCACTTCCAGGTGGTCAATCTCCCTGGAGGATGATCACATGTGCTGTCACGTCTTGCTCCACACTGGTGTCTGTGAGTCGACATCACCAGACCCATATCACAGACTCAGCAGAGAAGCCAGGGCCACTGATAGCCATTTGGATTGTTTTCTAGCTTGGTTGTGAGGTTCATTCACACAGCATCCAGGGGATGCCTGCACCTCATGCTAGCTGTGCCATATGTGTTCTGGGCTAGTGTGTCCTTACACTGCTGCTGGGGCATGTACTGCAGGTAATTTGTGAACCTGGCTTTTTTTCACCCCTTGACTTGAAGTCAGGTAGGGATTTGACTCTTAAATAACCTTTCTGTGGAGTGGCATCAAGTGCCTGTGTCCCTGTGCACTGAGTGAGATCTGCAATTGTTTTCTTGGAACCTGGCCCGCAGTTTGTTTGGCTCCAGAAGATCTCCAAATCATTTGGAAAGATTACATATTATCATTATAAATAAACTCTTGTGATGTCTCTTTATGTACACGTTACATTGACAGATTTGTGTAGTGATGTGCCAACACAGAACGTGTTATTGCACCACACCTTCCTGTCTTGAGTCAGACTGGATTAGGAGGACTCGAATGTCATGGAGTGGTGCCCTCCTGGGCATCTCCTCCACACCGTGGGGTTGGCAGAGGAATGCTGTTGTCTTCTGGAGATGCATTTCTGCGTATGGTATTGTAACATGAAGGCTCTGCCTTCTCTTGCCTGCAAGTTCAGGCAGATGTGAAGGAAGAGTGGCACTGCGAGAGATGATAGACATTGTCTTTCAACTGGTGGTTTGGAATTACTGACATCTGTAGAGTGGTAAAAAGCAGGATGTTTTCCTGAAGACAGAGGTTGCCTTGTGGGTCATGGCAGTGGGGAATGGAGTGATGATAGGGTTCTTTCTACAGTGCTTACAATGATAGCCTCAAGAATTGATGGGGTTATATATTTTGTTGTACTTTGAGTTTCCCTTTCCTATTTTTTCTTGCTGTGCATTGATGTTCCCTTATCCAGTCACTTCCCAATTCAATTGCTTTTTTTAGGCTCACAGTAATAGCTGAGAAGGGCCTTCCAGAAAAGGAAATAAGCTGTCTTATTTAGCTGTGGTGTGAGATTTAAGAAAGATCCATGTAATGCCTTGGGTGGAAACAGATGTGAACCTGGTCTTTAGATACTTATGCTTTTCATGATGTTAGAAATTCATAGTGTCTCTGTGTAATCAGCCAAACCATAATACACTGAGATCTTGACCAGAGCTCCTCTATGCTTCTGTTTTCCTGTGAAGACCTTCCCATGCCAAAGCACAAAGGCTTTGGTATTCCTGATCTGGAGAGAGTCCCCCATGCTTTGAGATGCCAAGATGGTTTGGGGCAACGTTGTTAAGTAAATCAGCCTTCTCCAAAGACACCTCGGAACAATAATTCATGATGGCACAATAAAGAATTTAAATCAACTATACAGAATAATGAGATTCAATTAGTCTTTCAGAGGCTGGATCATTTCAGACAATCCAAAGATTGTCAGGTGGACCTGCAAGTCCCCCTGAAGCATCAGTGCCCCTCTCAAAAGGTCACTAATTCTGATTTTATCATTTTGTAAGGCTTAGTTATTTCAGCATTCTGTCACTATTCCCCATTTGAGGGGATGAGCCATGTGGCTTCTTATTCCCCTTGTTTTTAGAAACTGGAAAAGCCATCACTTATTACTTTACATTGTAGGTCTATCTGATACCCTTAAGTGGCATCTTGTGCTATTCTTGCTTTTCTGTGTCACTGTTTTCCAACCCGTAACAGTCCCAGGTTTTTGCATTGTCCATGGGGATTTCCTTCCTTCCTGGTTTCCATCTCAGTCACCTTGATGTTGTTCAGACAGTCTAAATATTCTTAGTTGAGTTTTTTTGTTGTTTTTTGTGGGTTGGTTTTTTTAGGCAAATATGAGCAATTGAGAGCCAGTGCTATTCAGTAATGTAAAAACACGGAATACAGATCAGAGACTTGACTATGGAGCTCTACGTAACATGTTTTATCTTTTCAACTTTTTTTTTGTGGTAGCCCTCTGAACTGTGAGTATTAGGAACAAGTAGGCTTATATGGAAGCCTGTGTTTCACTGAAATTGTGTAAATTCATGCACACTAAACAATTCATTGTTAGATAGTGTTATATGCCATTTACCAGTAAAAAATACTCCATCTGCCTCATCACCTGTTAGGCTGCAGAATTGCCTAGTAGAGCTCTCTTGAAGTGAGGATAATCTACATTAATGATACGTGTATTTTTTCCTGCCATTCTTAATACATCTGTTTGTGCCTTGCTTCAAGAGGCCACTTATTTCCATGTCATTAGCGTGAGCTGTTTGACTTGGCCCGTATATTGAGTGTTGGCAACTCTGACAGCTTCCTCAGTGCTGCTGTTCATTTGAGCCTAGTTAAGATATCTCCAGCCCTTCTCGTAAATACTTCACTTCCTAAATGAGTTTTATTCATATTTTGTAATGCTATTTTCTGTAAAACTGCAGTAGTCATGTCTGGGTGCTATTAACCCCATCTCAGCTGGAAAACAAAATTTATAACGGGCTGAGAATATCCTGTCCAGACCACCCTGTGCTAATAGCCTGAATTGCGTGCTGCGGCAGCTCACCCAGCATTAGCTGCCACAGTCCATGTTTTGTTGTCAGCAGGCCAGTTGGGAGGGTTTTATTTGTTTTCAACCAAAAATTCAAAATAAACCAACAATCTCACAAAAACATTTTTCTATCAAACCTGACTGAACTATAATTTCCAGAGGTGTACCTTGAAAATTGTCTGCCTAACATAAGGAGTGAATATGAGATGTCTCACCTTGCAATTCCTGTGTCTTGAAAACATCAATACGTGCCTATTTCAGAGGAAATTTTGTGAACAGCAATTATGACCCACAGAGTCTGTACTCTCCTACCAATGGGAGGGAGTAGTTGTATCTACTTAGAACTTAAAAATAATACCCAAGCCAAGGTGTTAAAAATGAATGCATTATTAAAATCTTTCCTAGGTCATATGTCACTCCTTGCTTATTGGGTGGGGGTGTGGGGGGTGGGGAGCAGTCAGAAGGTTTGTCCTTAAAACTAGACAATAAGACGGTGAATGTTGGAGTGGAAAGAAACCCTACCACCTTTAGTCCTGACAGAACCCCCTCAGTGGCCTCCAACAGGCTCATTGTGTTGTGCTGGCACAGCAGCCTGAGGGACACTGGGCCCTTTCCTCCCCTCGGGACTCCATGTGGAGGAGATGGCACCTCTCCACTCTACAGGGGCAGGGCTGGGGGACAGCAAAGAAGGGCCCATGTACCACTTGGCAAAGTCTCAAAGTCACACTTGGCAATCCACAAAGTCACAGAAGGCAAAGGCAGGGATGGGTAGTATGAAGAACCACCCACTGTAGGAGATGATCAGGTTCAAGACCATCTAAAGAACGTGAAAGTGCACAACTCCATGGGACCTGATGAGATGCATCCGCAGGTCCTGAAGGATGCAACGGGTGGATGCAGTTGTTGGGCCACTATCCATCTGAGAAGTCGCAGCGGTCTGGTGAAGTTCCCACTGACTGGAAAAGGGGGAAACATAACCCGCATTTTTAAAAAGGGGAAAAAGGAAGACCTGGAGAACTACGGGCCTCTGTGCCCAGCAAGATCATGGAGCAGATTCTCCTGGAAATTATGCTAAGGCACACGGAAAATTAGGAGGTGATTGGTGACAGCCAACATGGCTTTCAATAAGGGCAAAGCGTGCCTGACAAATTTGATGGCCTTTTATGATGAGGTTACAGCACTGGTAGATAGGGGAAGAGCAACTGGTATCATCTACCTGGACTTGTGCAAAGCACTTGATGCTGTTATGCATGACATCCTTGTCTCTAAATTGGAGAGACATGGACTTGACAGATGGACCACTTGGTGGAAAAGGAACTGGCTAGATGGTCGCAACTCAAAGAGTACTGGTCAACTGCTCGATGTCCAAGCAGAGACAGTGATGAGTGGTGTTCCTCAAAAGTCAGTATTGGGACCGGTGCTATTTAACATCTTTGTTGGTGACATGGACAGTGGCATTGAGTTCACCCTCAGCAAGTTTGCTAGCGACACCAAACTGTGTGGTGTGGTCGATACACTGGAGGGAAGGGATGCCATTCAGAGGGACCTTGACAGGCTGGAGAGATGGGCCCAGACCAACCTCATGGAGTTTAACAAGGCCAAGTGCAAGGTCCTGCACCTGGGTCAAGGCAATCCCAAGAACACATACAGGCTGGGCAGTGAGTGGATTGAGAACAGTCCTAGGGAGAAAGACTTGGGCATGTTGGTGGATGATAAGATCAATATGAGCCAACAGTGTGCGCTTGCAGCCCAGAAAGCCAACCATATCCTGGGATGCATCAAAAGATGCAGGTCAAGGGAGGTGATTCTGCCCCTCCACTCTGCCCTCATGAGACCCCACCCGGAATACTGTGTCCAGCTCTGCAGCCCTGTCCTGGTTCCCCAGGCACAGACTCATGGGCCAGCCGTGGCAGGCAGGCCATGAGTAGTCCTGAGTCAGCTGAGAGTTCCAGTCAGGTCAGCTGACTCACAGGTGTATCCCATACCACCTAGTCATGGTCATTATAGAATGAGGGAGCTCACTGAGGGTGGGGTTCCTCCTCCTCTCCCTGAGGCTCCTTGTTAATGGTGCTCTGTTCCTGCCATCAGCATTGAACCAGGCTGAGTAGAACCCCTTTTATTTTGTGTTGATTGTTGTTTCTGTTTTGTTATTCTATTAAATCTGTCTATACTTCAGCTCACGGGCCTTTACCTTTTTATCCCCAATTCTCCTTCCCATCTGGAGAGGGAGTCTTTGGTGATATATTAACTGCTACAGTTTAGCCCTGAGTACTGGCTAACCGTAGACAAGCCCCCAATATAAGAAAAATACGGAGATGTTGGAGTGAGTCCAGAAGAGGGCTACCAAGATGGTGAGAGGGCTGGAAGAGAGTTAGGCTTGTTCAGCCTGGAAAAGAAAAGGCTCCCGGGAGAACTTATAGTGGCCTTCCAGTACCTGAAGGGGACCTACAAGAAAGCTGGGACTTTTTACAAGGGACTGTAATGATAGGATGAGGCGTAATGGGTGGAAGCTGAGAGAGAGTAGGTTTAGACTAGATATAAGGAAGAAGTTCTTTACCCTGAGGGTGGTGAGACACAGAGGCACAGGTTGCCCGTGGAAGTTGTGGATGTTCAAGGCCAGGTTGGATGGAGCCTTGAGCAACCTGCTCTAGTGGGAGGTGTCCCTGCCATGGCAGGAGGGTTGGAACTAAATAATCTTTGAGGTCCCCCAACACAAACCACTCTATGACTCCATGATCCGGGTTGGTGGGGGGTCACTGAAGACCCCTGACCCTCCTAGAACACTGTGGCCACCATCTCATACAGGAGACCCCTGGCATAGGATGAGAAGAGGGCTGGAAAATAGGGCATGCGAGGAGAGTAGGAGGGCAGTCCCTGTGCCCAAGGGGCAGCAGAATGGTGCCCAGGAGCAATGCCCAGGAAAGGGGCCCTTAGCCCCCCTGACCCTCTTCCTTCTCCCACAGCAGGGCATCTTTCAGGCAACAGAGCCCCCAACTCCCAGAAGAGCTGTCTGTGGCCACATGCATCCCCATCACAGTTGCCTCCTGATGTCATGAGCCACCTCTCTGACTTCTGTTCTGGGGTCTATAAATACAGGGACTCTGGCTGCTGGCCCACACTTTGCTAAGTTTCAAGGCCCTCGCGTTCCAAGGATGGTTGGAAGACAGAGTCCCCACAGCAGCAAGGCCAGTGGCTGCCCACTTTTGCATGGGAAGGCAGAAGGCCACTGCAGGACACGGAGGAAGAGGCGGCAGCGTCAGAGGGTGGCCACCATCAGCTGCATGGTAGCGATGGCCATCACTCATGTGGCTGATGGTGTGGAGCCCTTGGAGGAGGATCCACCTGAAGATCAAGAAGAACTGATGGAAATGGATCCATCTGCAGCGTGGCTCACCTGCTACCATTACAACATGTCAGAGCTTCCCCTCCACAACACCGTGGCAGTGTCCTCACAGGAGCACCTGGCCAGCGCCCTACCATCGGACCAACTTCCACACCTGCCATTAGCCTGGAGGCCCAGCCTGCGAGCCTGCGAGCGGGCTAACCTGTTCCATCTCCCAGCAACAACTGTTCTGTTGATTGCCACGGGTTGTGTGAGCCCTTTTTTCCCATCCACCACTCTCACCCCTCCTGAAGAGGTGCCATCTCTTCTGTTCTGAGCCCCATGAAACAGGGACCAGACAACATGGCTTCTACCAGGCTGCTGTGCCAGGTTCACGAGTCCCTTGGAGGACCACTGAGGTCCCCGAGGCCTGGAGGTTGGGTTTCTTCAGTCTGAGGACAAGATGGCTGCCCGATGGGAGGCTGAAGATGAAAGCAGACCCTCCGTGGCGGTGCCCAAAGAATAGCAACAAATCAAGCAAAGATGTTGCAGGGACAGCCAATCCTGTGGAGAAACAGGAGACTGCACTTCTGCCAGGAAGAAGTGCTCGCCTTCAGCACTTCAGGTCCCTTCTGGCTGCTTCCTTAGGAGTTCTTTTCAAGACTGGAAATAAGCACTTAAAAAAACAACGAAAGATTAAAAATTATGGTAAAAATGTTTTCCCCCTCTCTTATTTGGTATTTTGTTGACTGCATCTAGACTCCCCTGTCCCCTCCTGGTCTCCCTAGTGCAGGAAGGACACTGGTGTGTGGGGTGGGGGCCCAGGCCAGGGTCTTCGATATGGTGAGGGGCTGAGGCACACAAGGGCTGGCTGAGGGAGCTGCCTCTGGTCATGAGGCTGGTGAGGCACTGGCACAGGTTGCCCAGAGGAGCTGTAGGTGCTCCATCTCTAGAAACATTCAAGGCTACATTCAATAGGGCTTTGAGCAACGTGATCTACTGGAAGATGCCCTTGCCTACTGCAGAGGGGTTGGACTAGGGGATCTTTTTATGTCCCTTCCCACCCAAATCACTCTATGTGTCTGTGAGACAGGCAATGGCATTATGTGCTGCTGCACTTAGTTACCCTGCATTTTTGTGGCCTGTGCTAGCAGGTTTCTGCATCTGCCATCTCTCTCTTAGGCTTGTTTTTGGTCTGGAAAACACTTGTATAGTAATACCAACTGATGTGTCAGCTGTGGATCACTGAATTACTGCTTATTCTCAACACCCTAAGCATGCATCATTCTTTTTTCAGTTTCTCAGCTGAAACTCAAGTCCTGTACCTGTAGGATGCTTTAGCTCTGAGGGACATTTTTCCACGCATTTACAGTTTGTGTGATACAATTCACTATTCCAGAAATCGTTGTGTCCCTTCCTGCTAATTTTGAGACAGGCACCCTGACAGCAGCGTCAACATTACTGTTACTGACCACTTCAGCTTTCAGTTGTCAGCTTTCTTTTTGCCACATGTTACGTAGACCCTTTTGCTTAAACTCAGCAGGTCTAGCTTTTCTCAGGCCTTGGGTGATGATCCTCTAGGACCATCCCCCTTCCCCATGTAAACATCTGCATGCATCCAAGTTCATATAGGTCCTAGAAAGAGCTTCAGTGCCAAACACAGCTCGAATGGTCACCTGTGGAAAAAGGTTTTGCCAAGTTGACACTTGGTTTGTCTCCATGTGCTGGCCAGATCACCAGCTGCAAGCACCTCAAGCACCACAAATGGTCTGGTATCAGCCATAATTCTCCTTCACAGGCAGAGCCAGAACATTTATAAAGGAGTTTAATTATTCAGAGCCTACGCAATCAGGTTTGTGGGAGAAGCAGCATGGCAGGGGTTCCTTCATCACCTCTTTCTGCCCAGGTGCCTGTGCTACTCTAGCTCTGCCACCGATTGCCAGGGCTATTGCCAGTCCAGCTCTTTTGCAACCTCTTGCAACTGGGCAGGAAGAGCTTTATAAGGTGTGTGAGTTGAAGGACAGTTGTACTGTTGCAGGTTGTGCCATGTTAGGAGTTTATTTATCCATGGATAGATGTATTCCAATTCTGTCTCTGTTGTTTTGATCTCCTACCTCTTCAGGGAACTGGACACACTTTGTGAGACCAACGTTTGACAGACTTTAACCTTAATAATGGATGTTTTCCTTTCCCCCTGTAGTTACTGGCTGTAGCTGACCATGTGTATTTACTTATTGATGTTGTTCACCTGCTCCAGTAGTGGAGCTAAGATCACCAGCATTCAGCCTGAATTTAATTTGCTTTTCCTGCCAGTGCCTTTTCATCCATTGGCAGCTTCTCTGTTGCTGGCATATGCTGCTGCTCACCTGCAGCTAGTCTGCAGCTAATAAATGCCTCCGTCTTTCACATTCTTTTTTCTCTTTCTGAGCCTGTGTCCTCATCCCTGATACTCCTCTGAAGTCCTGATGATGCTAGTACTGCTGCTGCCGCATAGTCATGTTTTGTGCTTGCAATTCTTCTGAATGTGCCGTGTCATTCATTGCAGATCTTGCAAGGCATTTCCAGGTGTGTTTCAACAACTTGCACTGCTTGCTGCAGTGGGGAAGAAGGTCTGTTTTGTGTGCTGGTGGGGCAGGGGAGGATGCGCTCCTTCTTTGAGCTTTTGCTGTCCCACTGGCTTGGTCTGGCTCGTGTTATTTCAGTTTGTCTGTAGTGTCTGATCACTGTCTGCATTCCATCAGCTCCAGCCATGTGGTCGATTTTCTCCGCTTCACAAATTTTAATTGCTTTGCCAATTAAGTCTGGATCCTCCAGTACTCTGTCTTGTGTGCTTTGTCCCAAATCCCTATGCTTCCCAAATGGCATGATCAGTCAGGATTTTTCCTAAACTTAGATCCTTTTAAATTCTGTTTTCTCTTTTTTCTTTTAACTCTGTGTTTGAATTAGATATCTGACAGGCACATCAAGCAGGGGAAAGAAATATTTTATGAAGTCTTGCAGCTCATGCAGAAGTAGAGGAAGAAAGCAACGTGAAAAATAAGTCAAGCAGGAGACAAGAGGAAGCATTTGGGAATACAGATGACAGGGACTATTTAACAAAAGTAAGAAGTGACCAAAAATGGGGCATAATGAGATGAGTATTGGAGCAGAGTGATAAGAAAATGCCAGTGGCCACAAAAAAAATATTAAAAGGGAAGGAACTGAAGGCTAAATTAGAAGCAAATACTTGGGATTTCAGTGGAGCAGAAAGGCTGGAATCTACATGTAGTCTTGGGTGTAGAGATGAAAAAAGAGAGGAGATGTAGAAAGGAGTTGGAGGGCACAGAGTAAACCACTGACTCACAGCTTTAAAAGGCATGGAGGAAAATGCAGGGATAATAATTACAGAAGCTGGTGGTGATCATAAGCAGCTCTACTGAGATGGTTAAGAACGTATTTGGTGTCATAAGGGTGTTTGATGCCTTGAAAATTAGTACCACAGTGGCTTTTTACTGTAGTTGGTGTCTGCCAACACATCTGGTTTCCCTGTGTAGAGCACTGTGCTGAGTGCTGCAGCTGCTCTGCTTGATTTGCAGACTCTGGTTACCTGTTTTGTCCTGGCTGTCTAGCAAACACTCAGCACTTTGCCAGTTGTTTCTGTAGAAAAATGATTTGCTGATGTAGTAAGGCATTTTTCACGTGCCCCTCTTTATATATAATGGATGTAAAGTCCTTTTTTCCTAGGTACAGTGAAAATGAAAGAAAAGATGCTTGGTTTGTGCATAGTCCAATGGTCCATAGTCAGGTAGCATTTAATCCAGAAACTCTGGATTTGGCAAGGTTTGTGCTACCTTTGCTCCTTTTGTAATTCTCAGGGCTCCCTGTCTTTCTTTCCGTGCCCTTTTGGGGTGCTCTTAAACAGAGGGACAAGCATTGCTTGCTGGAACCACTCCAAGTCTGCAGCCAGGCACAGGGGAAAACTGGCCCTGCCCTACTCCCACCCCAAGAACCACCTCCCCCAGCGGAGACCATGATGTTACAGCTGTCAGGCTCAGCAGTGAGGGCATCCTGCCCCTGGGCAACCATTTTGTAGTAGGCGGGGTGGTAGAGAAGGAACCATTACAGGAAGGAGCCAGACCAGGCTCTTGAACATGGTGTTTGCTCAGCGTGGCACGCTGGGGTTCCAAGATGCACCAGCTCTAGATATGTCCAAAAATATGTAAAACACGTGGGAACCTATTACAAGTTTGCAGTATGTTATCCCTCTGGGCAGAAGATGAGTCCTGTGAGCACTGCCCAGGTCTGGGAGCAGATCCCCTCAGCAGCTGCAGTTTGTCCTTGCTCTGTCTCTGGGCAATGGGGGAAGGATTTGCTTCAGCCTGAGCCAGCACAGTTCCCCTCCTGCCTGCCACCAGTTTATATTTAGCTGGCAGCACGTGGCCTGCTTGAAGGCAGCATCTCCCAGCCCTCACCTCGGTGCTCCCCAGCTTTCCATAGCGGTTGAGCTCCTGCTGCCTGGGTGGAGAGCCAGAGGCTAAAATTAGAAGGGAGCAGTTCTCTTGCCAAATGCTGTGTCTGACCTAGCCGAGCCTGGCGAGGGGGAAAGGAAAACAGTCTTAAATCTCTCCACACAAAGCACCCGGCGTGCCTGCTGTCTTCTCGGGTCTCGTTGCAAGGGGTGGAGATGCTGAAGCAGTGGGGAGAGTAGGGCATTGCCAGGACAATCTCGGAACACAGTAGGAAATCCTGATTCTCAGAGCTCTATTTCTTTCTCGGTCACCCTTTGTATCATATAAACAGGGAGGCCAGTTTTTGCTTCTGGATGTCTTCAGAGCCACAGGCACCTTCCTGCTTGGGGAGAGGTTTTCTGGGCAGGTGAGGCGTTTGGCTGCCGTTAGAAAAATAGCGTGTATTCACTGCGCGCGCCTCGCCAGAACAAGCTAACCGAGATTTTGCTGCCCCCAGTAGGTCCCCACCCTAAATGAACACTTGTTTGCTCTCGTTACAGTCGCCTCCCAGCAGGGCAGGCTCAGAGAGGGCCTGTGGGCTGGTGGTTACAGGGCAAATTTGGGCGAATGGGGGTGCATGCCACCATTGTCTGTGCTGCTGAGCAGCTGGGGCTTCAGGAGCTGCTCCAGCAGCCCATGCCTCAATTAGCCTCTGTGGCAAAGATGTCACTGATAATTGTTATTTTTCCTTTTGAAATACTTAATGTCCATGAATGGAAAAGCATTAATTGGGCTCCAAATGAATTCAGTGCAAGGGCAAAGCATGTATGTTGTGTCATTGTTGACTATTCAGCCGGACCCAGCCTGCCCTGCTGGTACAGTCCTGCTGGTTTGCCTGCCCCAGGCATGCCACTGCCCTGCCTTCTGAAAGCCAACTTTGCTAAGTGTGTGTAACACACCAGCAGGAACTCGTCTGGGCCCCCAGAATGAAGGTCTCACCTCTGACTTTTCCCATTCATTGCCCTTGCCTGAATTGCACAGCCTGGAGCAAAAAATGGGTGGAAGGATGCAGCTAAGGTGGGGGCTTGGTCTCTAAACCCTACTCCTTTTATCTGTGGCCTTTGGAAAGGCCTGTCTGCAGCATGTGCCAGGGCAGCAAAGCATGACTGCTGCAGCAAGAACTGCCGTGGGTTTTGCATGTTGTTGGTCCTGACAGCTCCGGAGGAGGCGGTGGTCTGAGGGACAGCATGGGTGTGGTGGAGCAAAATGAGCACCCCTTGACAGCCTAATAAAGGTCATTGTAAACAAGGTTTGCCTTGAGATTTCTGTTTTTTTCAGTAAGGGCTGGCAGGCAGTGCTCATGGGGAAAGCTGTGCCAACTGCAGGAATAAATAAAACAGGAAGGCGTCTTCATGGTCTGCCTGACAATTGTTTCTGCTGAAAGGGAGGTGAAATTCCCCCTTTTCCTGCGAAGCAGCGGAGAAATGAGCGCAACTGAGATTGCTGTACTAGCTCTGCCTTACACATTCAACCAGCTAACCTGGGAAGTGGCCTCTCTATTTGTGCCTGGAGGTGTGTACAGAGGATGCATGCCAGCCCTCTGCGAGATCTCCAATACGTTAGGTGTACAGGAAGGAGAGAGTGCCAGGAACTGGAGGCCATGTGGTACTGGCAGAGTCCATCCTTGCTCCCGTCTCAGTTCCAGGCACAGGTGCCTCCCTCCTGCAAGCACCGCTCTGTGGTTTCATTCTGGTGAAGGAAACAAAATTTTCAAGTGAGCCCCTGGCTTTCCTTTCCTTTTCCCTGTGGGAGGTAGAATGAGGAGTGAAAGACATCAAGGTATTTTTAGCATGGGTAAAGAAAGGCAAAATATAAAATACATGGGAAAATATGTCTCCCGTAGCTGCAAGAGGGATTGCACTGTGTGTCAGACCAGCATGGGACTACTGTTTTTACTGGGAAGGATTTATGTGCCTCAAAGCCAGCAAGGTGAAGAAAGCATCACGACCTGCAGATTTACTGCAAAGCCGGGGGAGAAGGCAGCTGTGTCCTGCTCTTTCACCTTCACGCAAATCTGGAAAGTCCTTTCGTACAAGATTTCTTCCTGGTGCTGGCACCCCGCACTACTGGCAGCTCCTGGCTCTCTGTGCTGGCAACAGGAGCACATGAGGGCTGGTGCTGGAATGACCCTGTGAGGTATTGGCACTGCTGGGGGCAGGGGCTTAAGCCAGTTGGGTCGCTTTGGCTCACAAGCCTGAAAGGATGGACTTGTCTTTTCCCAGCTGAATGCTGTTCTGTGATGGAAAATGGCTTTTTTCTGCACTTGCTGGTAATAATGCAAGTGACCTCCTTGCTCTTCATCATCATCATTTACTGAGGGGGAAATTATTTTTCCATGTTGTCTTTGCTGAACTCTGGTTTTGGAGTTAACTGCTAGCAAAAATACTAATTTCTAAGTAGATATTCACTTGAAATGGCCTGCCTTTGCTGTCCAAGGCTATCCAGAAAGAGTCTGTCTTCGAGCTGCAGCACTGAGCTCCTCTGTCCATGCCAGGCAGGCTGTCAGCATTGATGCCCAAGGCCCTGCAGAGCTGCTGGGAAGATGCTACAGGACAGTAAGTGCATTAGGTGCTGTGCAACATGGAGGCTCCCCCACCACCCTAGAGAAGGCATTGGGAAGAGGCTGCTTCTCCCCTGATGCTGGGACAGCATGCATTGCCAGCACTCTTGCAAAGGAAGGAGGGCTTCAGTATGACTTGAAGGGTGCCATCATGTCCCTGTGCGAAATTTTTCTGCAACCAGCCTGTTTAAAATCCATTATTGCAATATCCTGCTGCCTCCCCTCTGCAGAGCTGGGCATTCGCACGCTCTGCCGAGACCCCTCCTCAAAGTCGAGCTGCTAAAATGCACAGAGATGCTTTTCTTGGGCTCTGCAGGTGTGAAGACTGGTTATAATTCTTGTCTCAGACCCTGAAACTGGAGTGGTTCAGGTGTGGTAATCTGCCACTGTTTCTTCAGGGCAGTTTCCTACCAGGCTGAGCAGGAGACCCCATATCTTGTGGTGTTAGGTCTGAATGTATGTCTTTATTGCTGAGTGATAAGGTGCAAAGGCAGCTTAAGATTTTAGTTACTGGCGAGCTTTTTTTTTCTTGAGATTAGAGCTGCTCACGTTGCTTGGCTTCTCACACTGAGGCCATCAGGGGAAGACAGCTCGGGTGAATGATACTTTTCTGGTCCTCAAACCAGGCAGTGCTCAGGACTCTCCCAGAGCAGATGCGTTCAAGTAAGAGGAAAAAAAGGAGTGTGAGAGAGAAAGTAGTGAGAGGGGGAGGAAAGGATTTGAGCGACTTCTTGGTCTGGTGGCAAATACTCAAGACAGCCCTTGTGCTGCCTTGGCTGCCTCGGCAGTTCCAGCAGAGCTGCTCTGCTCTGATGAGAACGCAGAGGCATATGCGACATTGGTGCTTTTTCTCATGAACATAGTAGATACGTTTGTGCAGTTGCAGGCATGTAGACCATGATTCTCCCTACTTGCAGCTCTTCTCTCCTCTGTCTGAGCCTGAGGTGGCCACAATGGGAAGTCGAAGTGAGGCGAGGGTTTTAGCACCCAAGCAGCGTGCTGTTGCTCTGAAATGACCCGCTGACAATGTTCTGTGCTTTGTTTTATAGACCGGTGGCACGTCTTCCATGTCGGCTTTACTATTCTGCATAAAAGCCTTGCAGGCTGCAGTGGTTTCTTTTGTGTCGAGTCAGGGTGTGGGACACTTCATTACACTCTACCCTAACGTTTTAACATTATTTTTTAACATTATGTTTAACATAATGTTTTAACCCAGCCTAAGATTTTTGAGGTCACAGACTTGGATGCTGGTTTAATACACCCTGAGTGAGGCAGGCTGTGTTTTGCACTTGCTGTCAACCGGAGGAGCAAGTGGTTTCAGGCACTGGTAAATGAGCTTTCTCACCAGTGTTCATCCCGTGCTGACACAGGGTCTCCCTTGTTGTCTTCCCTCAGGCATGGTGATAGTCAAAGATCCTCTCTGTGTAGGATACTCATGCAGTGAAAGCACCACAGGCAAGAGACTAGAGTAAATATGAAGGCTATGAAGATGAGGGGACTAGAGCATCTCTCTTACGAGGAAAGGCTGAGAGACCTGGGTCTGTTTAGCCTGGAGAAGACTGAGAGGGGATCTCATCAATGCTTATCAATATCTAAAATGCGGGTGTCAGGAGGATGGGGCCACTCTTCAGTGGTGCCTGGTGACACGACAAGGGGCAATGGGCACAGACTGGAATACAGGAAGTTTCATATGAAGACGAGGAAAAACTTCCTTACTTTGAGGGTGACAGAATACTGGAACAGGCTGCCGAGAGAGGTGGTGGAGTCCTCTTGGGAGACATTCAAAACCCACCTGGATGCAATCCTGCGTGACCTGCTCTAGGTGAACCTGCTCTGGCAGGGGAGTTGGACTCAGTGATCTCCAGAGGTCCCTTCCAACCCCGACCATGCTGGGATTCTATGAAATAGTATTTGTCTAATAGTTGCTGCTCTCTCCCATGTAGAAGTGTCCTAAGAAATCATTGTCCGTATGTAGGCACATCACAGATGTGTGCTGCAATTTGTGTACCTGCTCCTTGCCCAGAGGAAGTTAGCAGCATCTGGATAAACGCAGCATGTGCATCAATGCTTGCAGCTCATGCTCACTCCTATATGCTGCCACAACAGTTTTCCTGATGTCCTGGCTTCCCCACCTGCACCAGCATGGAGGCACACCCAAAGCCGTGTGTTACTCTGCTTCTCCCTGCAAAATATCTCTCCTCCTGCTGAAAGGCTACATTACTTCAACTCCGAGGCTGTCCACCTGCCTCATCTCACAGCTGCATGCTCCTGTCTGTGCTCTCTGGGTGTATAGACATACCCCCCATGTATTCACGCCTCCTCATACATACCTGTCCACCCCAGCATGCAAGTACCTGCATGTTGCTGACCTCGCCTACATAGTGCTCTTTCATAGTGTTCCCCTGCATGTTTTTATGGCCTTGAAAGTCTTGCTCTCTCCTGCCAAGGTCCTGGGACTGCACAGCTTGCTATTTATTACAGTGTTTTTCCTTCTGGGGTCCTTTAACATGGAGAACAATGTTTGTGAATGTAGTAGGTCAGATACTGGAATAAATAACACATGACATGGCCATGACACTTGCAAGTTTCCTTTCTAGGATTGCAACCATGCATTTGCATCTCAAATTCTAACACTGTCCTACACTGGCTCCTCACCAAATTAGTCCGTGCACTGCAGAGGAGAATCACAGCCTCCCCCAGCACTGCTCTGCCTGTGCACCTGAACACAGACGAGCAGTTGGACCTCTCTGCCATTGCTCACCCGTCCCCTCGCTGCTTCCTCCGTGCAGGCCCCTCTCTCTAGTCCTGACTGCAAGAAGTGCCCTGCTTGACATGGATAAACTTGCTGGTTTTGAGGCAACTGGGTTTGAAAGCTGTTTTTGCCTAGAGCTGCTCTCATGGGTTTTTACTGATCAGCCCTCGCATGAGTGTAAAGAAGATCTGAACTTCACCACAGGGGCCAAATGCTGTTCTCAAAACTCTACTCCTCAGGGGAGTTACTCCAGGTTCACCACAGCATCTCTGAGATCAAAACCAGGCCATAAGGAGCTAATTAAAGTCAGGCTAGTATGAGATGTGATACAGTCAGACCAGTACATCCTTCATCTACATAACTGGATGCCTCTTTGTTACTTCTCTGGAAAAGGCCACAGTGAAACCAGATGCTGTTTACCTGGAACTGAAAAATCCAAGCAAACTTCTTTCAAAAATTGTCACACAGGGGCTGCTCAGGAGGGCAAGTGACCCTGGAGTTACTTTCTAGGCTCCATGGTGAAAACTGTCAAAGCAACAGAGCTGTCTGCCTTGCTTGCTGCAGCTAATCAAAACATGAGTGAGGGCCAAGGGCTGGGATCTAAGCCCACAGAAGCCAGTTGAAGGGCTCCCACTGGGTTGAAGCCAATGTGGTCCAGAGCAGCTTTGTTTCAAAAATGGAAGAGGACATAAACAGGCATGACTGAGCTCTAGTGTTTCCTTGAACCCAGATACATTTCTGGAGCAGAGCAGCAAGCTCTGCGTGAATCAGTGCTCAGGGATATCGTGACGTCTGAGAAGGACCAAGGGGAAGGAACAGTAAAGGTGGCTGAGGCAGAGGAGATGTACTTGTGTAAGATATCCGTATATACTTTTTTTTTTCCCTTGAGGAAGGAAGGGTTAAAGCTGGTCCTACAGCAGAATTCACAGTGGTTCTAGAAATTAAATCAGTCTCTTGGTTCCCCTATGCTATGAGGTTGAAGGAAATGATGCCATTAAAATGCATTATTTGTAAAAATAAGTCTGTTGTGTATGTGCTGGGTAAATTCAGTATACTTAATTCACTGCTGCAGAACCCAACGATGCAAGTGGCGTGGCTGGATTATTATTTTTTTTTAAGGGTTGGGTAATTTTATGACTAATAGTAACACTTGCAACTACGCATGGTAAGAGAAGAGTAATCACAATTTGTGCTGCAGGGCATAAGCTGACTGTTTGCATAGGTCATGAGGATGTTTTTTTTTCTCCTCTGTAAAGTAATACAGCAAAAGGTACTTTTAAGGTTGTTTTCTTCTGCCTTTTAAACATCAGATGTTGGCCACTGGTCAAAGGTAGATTATCTGATGGGATGAACCAATGGTCTGATCTGATAATTACTAAATTCCTTTGTAAGGTTTTTTCTCCTGCACAGGGAAGTACTGTGCATACGCTGTGCCTTTTCAGACCTTTTTTTTTTGTAAAACTGAAATAAAGCACTAGCTCTGGTCCTTAATTGAAACCAGCAGCATTCAGTAAGTTTGAACCACATCTGCATGCCGAGTAGCCCTAGGCGGGCCTCTGCGGTTTCTGTTCCATGCACGGGAACTGCATTTCTGGCAGGAGCTCTTAGAGTTAAGTGAAGAAATTGCAATAAATACTCTACCATATTTATTTCATTTTGTGTATTTGCTCGTGGAACTTCCAGGAGTAGATCAAAATCTCCTCAAACACAAATGTGTTTGATGTTGTTTAGCAACAGTTCATTAGATGGGCATTGCTTTTTTTGTTCCTCCAGATTTGGCTAAGGCGAGCTCTTTGATAACCCAGGACTATTGTGAGTGCTTGTAAGAACTGAATTAAAAATTGGCCCCCTCTGAGTAAACAAAAACATGAGCTGAAAATATGTTGGGGTTGATTCTTCCAGGGTGATTCAGTCACCCAGAAAACTGGGAGAAAGCTACCTGAATTACCAGAAAGATGAGTGGTAAAAAGAGTCTTTTTAATGTTGCTGGTTTTGCTCTGTGCCTTCTGCTCCTGTACAGCTCTGTACGGATTGTATACAGCTGTGCCCACAAATGAGCAGATGGGCAGTTTTGACCATTGGGCAAGATCCCTGGTGGGTGGTGGGGTTTTTTTAAAGTGCAAAAAATAACCTGGCTTGTTTTTTCAGCTTGTGCTTTGCAGCACCGCTGGTTGGAAAACATCCTTTTGATTTAAAAACTGAGTAAACTGGAGCAAGTTATTAAAAGAGAGAAAATAACGAGATACTGAGATGCTGTCCTCTATCACCTCTTGGACTGTAATTGCAATGTGGTGTCTCATGAGTCCCGATTAAAGCCTGCACACTGGGTCACTGAGCAAGTGTGCTCCACTGTGACTTCTGCCTTGCTCATAGTGTTGAAGCAGTTGGGATTTTACTAGGGATTTAGTCTTACATCTCAGGTTCTGCTCCCACCAATCCATTTGAGTTCAGTGCTATGTCTTGTCAGGCTGGGGAGGGGAAAGGACTTCCTTTGCTGTAAGAAATGTGACCCTGCACCGTAAGGACATTAGCACTGAGGGTTCCCCCAGCCTCTGTAGCAGGTCAGCAGTCAGCAGCGGCCATTTGGTGTCTGTCACACCCAGCCCTTGCTGGGGCTCTGGGAGTCTGCTGGAATGGTTTAATTGATGCTTTTCTCATGTCTGAGATGGGGAAGTCCTGGGCGGAAATAATAGCTTTTAAATTTTTCTCATATGACAAGTATTCTCTCTGTCTCGTCACTGCTTGTTTTCTTAGCTTTACCCTGGGGTGAGGGTTGAGTCACAGTATCTAAGGGGTTTTCATGAGAAGAGCCTTGGGTACAGAGCAGGGAAGGACCAGGGAGCTGTGGCTGATTTCTTGGGGGCTCTGACAGAGGTACGAGCTGACCGTAGCCTCCAGACAAAATGTGGTGGTGCCTCAATCTCTGATGGTGTGGGAGGCTGCTGGAGAAGCCCCCTTAGTGGAGGTGTACCCCCAGGGGCTGCTGCAGTGGATGTGAGCCCTTGTTGTCCCTCAAGCTGGACCCATCAGATCTTTTGCATCCAGGGTGCTGGTAGGAGGGTGGGGCAACTGAGGAAAGCAATGTCTTGGCTTGCTCACCAGCTTACTCAGGTGGCAACCTGGTCTACAGTCAGCCCTGGGGCTTGATGTGGCAGCACCATAGCCTGGCCCAGGCAGGTGCTTGCTCCTTGCCTCAGCAGCAGGCAGATTGCTTACGGCCAAAGAAGACGAGATGAAAGAGAGAGGAGGTTCTAGCTATCATTTATTAATGCTGTCGAGTTGTGTTTCATTTCACTGCTGTAAGACTGGGGCAGGACTTGAAGGCAGCTGATGAAAGAGGAGACAGAGCTTAACAGAAAACAAGAGAGAACTTGAAGGAGTCTTAGGAGGGTCACTGGGAGATGGGAAGGTCTGAGTGCTCCCCAAAAACTGTCAGAAGCTGGAAGAGTCTGAGAGGGTAAGGGAGTGGCAGGGAGAAAGAAATTAAATAAAAAGCCTGGAGAGGCCAGCTGAGAAGGGGTGGGGAAAAAACTGGATAGTCATCTTGTGATTGCAGAGTTGGTAGAAAAAAACATGATTTTTTTTTTTTCCTCTGTGGTGTTTCCTGTTTGCTAATAATTTTAAGATAGAGCTACACCTGGGGTGTCTTTCCTATCATTTGAGCTGTTGCTGGGTGAGAGCTTGCCTATACAGAGATGCTACCACATTGTTAGCCTAAGTGAACTCAGGTTTTATGAAGAAGACCCATAGGAGTTTCTAGGGTTAGCTATGTGGCTCAATTTTAGAAGCATCCTAAAAATTTCTGTAGAATTTGGTGGAAAATTATGCATGCTCTACATGTTTTTGTAACTTTTGCTAACAGTCTGTAGCAGCAATAAAATTGCTAATTAAACTCTTCTTTCATTTGAGACAGGCCAAAATAGTTAGAGATGTTCATAAAGGGCATCCCTCTTCAAGGGGTTGCTTACAGCAGCTGAATGCTTTAGCGACCAGATTTCACCAAGAGTCTGGAGCGTGCTGTGTGTCTCATTGGTTTTGTGACAATCATGCTTTTGATCATATGCATAAAAAATGTTACTCTGACATTTCCCAATTATGCAAAGCTATAAGCATTTGAAGTTAAATCCAGTGAGGCTTACTTTGCTAGCTTCAGAGCTGGAGAGATGCAGAGATTCTTAGATGAGATTTTTTTTTTTCTTCCACTAGAAAGCATTTTTTTCTTATTTCTAATGAGGATCAGGGTGTGCAGGGGCCTGATTTTTCCAACAGGACCAGAACCATTTCTGTAAAAAGTCCGTGTGAGCCTGAGTGCAGAGACCCTGTGAATCAAACTTTCCATCCTTGTCATTTTTGTTGTTTTAGAAAGTGAGATAATCAAGCCTCTCAGTACTCTTGGGAAGCAAAGAGATTTGTGTTATTCTCACCATCTCACCATCAAATGGTGACTAGAGAACAGTCAAGGAGAGCATGCCAGCATCCAGGACATGCCCAAATTTCAACCAGCTGTGTGAATGAAGTTGCATTTGTGGGCTAATGTGTCACTGTTGACACTGGTGTAGTAATGGCTTGTACTTGTTCTGTATTTATTCTTCACGATGTTTGTCCTGTTAGTTCGTTGGTGCTGCCATTAGGATTACTGAAACTTTGAACGTGAACACAGCTGCTTTTCAGATGGAGTGAAAGCCCCATCTTTGCAGTGGAGAGATGTCAAAACTAGTGCTGAATGAATTTTTCAATCAGTATTGCAAAAAACGCATGATAAAATTCAGTCAAGCAGCCCAGATCCATAAAAGCAGGCAAAAATCGAGTGTGTGATATATGTCAGCTAGAAGAGCAAAGGTGTAAAAGAGCCTTGTTGGGCCATTCTGAATGGTGCTGTGTCCATTTCATGCACTACGTCAGGTTTTCCTCTTGGCTTAACTGTTACTGAGACCCAGAGCAGAGCACCAAGGAAACGAACCTGGCAGAGGTCAGCAGTTTAGTTTGTTTGCCTGTTTACCTGTTAGCATATTGCATCACAGCAGGATTTTTTCAGATGGATAAACTCCCAGACAGTAGGCTGCTGACAATCCCATTGCATCATTTTGGTATCAATTCTTCAAGTGGAAGAGTGTGTCTAACGGTGGCAGTTACATGTATTATATAATAGACAAAGCCCTAACGTCCTGCAACAAACAGGATTTACGTTCTGCTCCAGGTTTTGTAAATCGTGTGCTATGCTGATGTGGTAGCCTGGATTATTATTCTGTGGTTCCATTATTTGAATGAAAAAAAAGGTATCTCATTAATATAGTAGGGACATGAATAATAAACTTAGCTTACAAGGCCTCTCATTATTCCTTCTAGCATTCAGTCTCTTCTCTTTTGTCGCTCTATTCTCATTTTTCAGGATCACAAAGATTTTTTGATCACAGACTTGAAACTCACTGTGGAGAAGGTGACTCCCTCTAATGGGGAGTTGGAGAGCACAGAAAGACACAGGAAGGCTCGCAGGGATTTTTGCAAACTCTGAAGTAGTTAATTGTGTTGCCATCTTAGGTTAGGCTCTAAAAAGGCACGTGTGTGGTTTGGCTCAAATCCCACCACTTTCCCTCGGGTGGGAGAGGCATAATTTTTCAAAAGCAGTGAAGTTTTAAACTTTTGGCATTCTGAGTTATCAATGTACTTAGATGACTGGCTGGTTTAAAACTACTTTCCCAAATTATTTTTGCTTTGTGTGGTGAACAGACTGAAGTTAACTTGGAACAAGACAAATAACAGCCTTGGACTTCAGGAGAGCAGGCTTTGCCATGTTCAGGGACCTGCTTTAAAGAATCCCATGGGAGAGAGTCTTAGGAAGCAGAAGAATAACCCCATGCCCTGGTACAGGCAGCTTTGCAGGAAAGGACCTTGGGATCCTGGTAGACATCAAGTTGGACATGAACCAGCAATGTGCCATTGTAGCAAAGACCAACACTCTCCTGCGCTGCATTAGGTCAAATTGAGGGAGATGATCCTTCCACTCTGCTCAGTCCAGGTGAGACATCTGTAGTGCCATGTCCATGTCCAGTTCTGGGCTCCCCAGATAAGAGACATGGAGTGAGTCCTGCCACGGGCCATGAAGATGATTACAGAACTGGAGCATCTGACAAACAAGGAGAGGTTGAGAGAGCTGGGGCTGTTCAGCCTGGAGAGAAGGCAGCTCAGGGAGATCTTACCTATGTGTATAAATACCTGATGAAAGGGAATAAGGAGACAGACTCTTCTCAGTGGCATCTAGGGAAAGGACAGGAGGCAATGGGCAAAAACCAAGACAGAGGAAATTCCATTTAAACATAAGAAAAACTTTTTTTTACTGTTAAGATGGTCAGACTTTGAAACAGGTTGCCCAGAAAAGTTGTGGAGTCTCTGTCCTTGGAGGTCTTCAACACCTGACTGGATGTGGACCTCTGCAACCTGCTGTAGGTGATGGTGACGCTGCTCTGAGTAGGGATGCAGACTAGATGATTTCCAGAGGTGCCTTCTAACCTTAGCAATCATGTAGTTTTTTATTAGCATGCAGAAAAACTAAATTAAAAGAGTAATCAAGAATGGACTGCCCTGGGATATTTGTGGAGCATGGGAAGTCACAGGCACACACAGTCCTCATCTCCATCCCAGGAGACACCACATTAGGAACTTTTCCCATAAAACTGTGTAGCATTTCAACTGTACTGCAGTATTTCAAAGCACCAGAGCTGACGTCTGATGCTCTTAGCTGTGTAAAACCTGGAGCTTTGTGAATTACTGGGGTCAGAGGCACACAAAGGACAGACGATGAACAACTAGTCCTTTGGCAAAATGCAGTAGAGGCACCAGCTGCTTTCACTCACCTTCAGTTTTGGCAGAACGTGCTAGAAATGGGTATTTTGGTGTTTGTGGTTAAGTTGTATAAGGCAGCATGCTCATACCCATCATGGAAAGGGAATGAAATTGAATGGAGTCAGTGGAGCTCAGTAGGAATCACACCAGGAGCCCATGGAAAAGGTCAGTGAAACTTAGCAAAGAGGCTGAGAACAGAGTTTGGATGAAATCTCAGGTCAGCATGTAAAAAATAACCAGCGTCAGATGGCATTTTCATTGGATATTTATTCTGGAGTCAGTGCAGGAATTACTGTGTGAGTTTCCTGTACTGAATTACAGAAGAGGCGGATTGGACAGTCATCGCCGTTTCATTTGTCCTTGAGTTCATTAGGCACTTGCTGGATGAGTGCTGGGCGGTAGGAACCCCTCTTCCTTGACTTGTGGAAATTTCCAGTGTGTTGGAAAGAAAACAGTAATTTTGCCATGAGTCCTTGCAAGCCTCCTTAGGCAGCTGGCCAGGTGATTTTAATGCTCTGATAGAAAGCTGTAGCACAGTTAAATATTCCACTGAAACAGGATAGCTCTGTAAGGCACACTGGCCCAGCTCCAAGGCGACTAACCCAGCTGTCTCCTTCTGGGTGAAGGATCACCTCCTGGAAGCCCTCAGGAATGCCTGCCGGTGGCAGGGATTGCTTGTGGAGAACAGGGGCCCCGCAGCAGTGTTTGGCTGGCCTCTGCAGTCCAGGCTCCAAAAAGTTCAGTTTAGTCTCAGCTTGTGAATGGCTCCAGGTTTGTTCTCTCTGGGGTAAAGAATGGTTTCTGTGAAGTCCTCCTGGTTCCCACTTTCTTAGGGACTTTTGTCAAGTGCGTGGTGTAGATTGGTGTGAGACCTGGAGCAGGATGCTGATACGGGATTTAGTCAAGAACGAGGAGAAACTATATTTCAGAAGTTGATATTCCGCAGTTTTGTCATTGGGTAAGAGCTCTATAAAGAGAGTTTATACAACTGTGATTTTTCCCCATAGCAACCCGTGCTGTGTAAATAAAGCCAGCCAAGAAGCAAGTGTCTCTGCTTTGCAGTCCTTCCCATTGCACAGCATACATTTGATTGAAGGGAGAACTGGCAGCTTGTTTTGTCCACGGCAATTTCGAGCCTGTGTCCTGGAGAAGCTCAAGCATGCTCTTGCCCCTAAGCACTCTGAGGCTTAATAGGGTTTTTTAAGACATAGGTATGTAGGATTTTCCATAACATAGCAAACCACTGGTCTGTCTTGCATGTTTGTCTCCCCGGACTAGCCATCAGTATTTAATGATGATTCAGAGGAAATCAGTGTTACAAGTTGCCCCTTTGCTAGATAGAGTGGTGTTGGACAGAGAAGCACACGCACAGTTCCGCTGCAAAGAGAGATGAAGACTGGCATTTAGGGTTAGAGGTAAATGAAGCTTTGGGCTTAATTTATGTTGTCAGCATCTGATGAGAGATTTCAGATGTTCTTGAAGAATATCCTGAAATTCCAGGTGCTTTTTGCTGCTATTTTAGCCAACATTTGGCGATATGTAAACCTGAACTAGAAGCTCTAGTTCTGAATTTTGAATCAGATTCATGGCAGTAAACTTGTACACAGGGATTGCATCCAAGTTGCTGAAATTCTTGGAGTAGTTTTAGAGCGTCATCCAAAACCCATTAATGTTAACAACTTCATCTGACTCAAAATTCAGTCATCAAGTTGTTTCTAATCTGACGTACCTGGAAAGGAATACCAAAGCAGTACCTCAGCCACTGCACTGTCAGTTCCTCTTTGTTATTTAGAAGATTTGTTATATTTCTCTGGTTTTGATATTCATCAGTATGCCTGCTCTTGTTTCCTTCTCAGCATAGCTGTCGGATAACTGTTGTGTTGTCCCACATTTAGGGGTGTCTTTGTCTTCAGGTTTTGTTTAGTGGCAGAGCAGGACATCCCATGCAATGACCTAGGAAGACTAGTCATTCTGCTACCCTCAAGGACATAGGCAAATGAAAATAATTTAAGCAAGTAATAAGATAATTCTGGAGTGGCCTTTGCGAGTGTCGGTTTAGCAGGCTTCTTTGCCTCAAGGTCAGGTCAACCCTACCTGCACTGTTTGTGGCAGATGTTTGTCCAGCCTGTTCTTTATCTTAATTCCTCTCTTCCTTTAGTCTCATCCCTAGACTGCCTCCAGTCACCACTGCAACTGATAGCATAGGGTGATAATTTTGTCTCAATGCTCGCAGAGACCATGGAAACAATACATGTGAGCGGGAACGGATTACTGCCTTTGAGGTGAATTCGAGGGAAGGAAATGGCTGTGACAGCTTTAAGCAAAATAGCAAATAGAAACGACAAGTAGAGAAATAAATAAGGTGTGCTGTTTTTTTTCATGGAAGCAGTGGGTGATGTTTTCTGTGACACACAGGTCCACAGAACTCGACAGAAAATCAAGCTGCAAGCTGATATTTTGGGACTGCTGCATCTACATAGAAGTGGCAAGCCGTTGAGTCTTCACGAAAATCCCCATCCAAGACAAAAGAAATAGCTGTGTTCAGTAAAGTAATAACAAATGCTGACTTGAAGGTCTATTGCACAGTTGGATGTTCAGCTTCACATCCTAGACAGCTCCTGTATATTAAAAAAAAAAATCTCTTGGAAAGCCCTTTGAGCAGTCTGTGTGCTGCAGTGCTTGGATCAGTTGAGGCAAATGCACTTACCAAAACCTTCCAAAAGCTGCATGGAAGACCTTGTGAACTTCCTTGGGCACACTCTTGTTGCAAAAAGAAAAACAGATGGCAAAAAAGACTGCTGAGCATAGAATTGTCATTTTCTTTATTTATTTTTGCAGGTACCTCCCTGTGCTCAACGGTGTCATTGCATTTATGCAGACACCATGGACATCAAAACAACACATCAGTTCGTGTTTGAAAGCATTTAGAAATATGCTACTTTTTGGAAGAAGTCCTTACTGCTGTTCATGGTAATGCTGTATATAAGAATAACAGTGAGCAGAAAGCCTCACAGGTCTGTCTCCTGAGTGCAGTGCGTATGAGTTGTTGCACTGAGCTGGTGATATATGGAGGCAGGCGTTAGCTTTAATTAACTTGTTACCGCAGTAGAGTAGGCCTTTATTGCCTCGCATGTCTCTAAGGGCATGGCTTCCCCGGTGCCTCCAGACGAAGGGGAGAGTGCCAGGAATACCACTTTTGGTGATCGTAACCAGGTGGAACATCTGCTTTTCATGCTAGTCACCTTGAGGGCCAGATAGGAATTTTTTAAGTTGTTATTATTTTTGTTTTTTAAAATAAAAAAAGGCAGGCTATATGCAGAGCTGCAGAGTATGAGTCAGCAGTTGAGAATGTGGTCACTGTGAGTGAACTGGTAGAAACCCATGTAGATGTTCCAGGATTAAAGGTATTTTTGTTCCAAAAAATAATGTCAGATGTTACTGTTCACTGAAAAAAAACCAAACGATTTTGACGTGCGTGAAAACACCTGATTCTGTGCTCGTCTGTCAACCTGCCAGTTTTTCCAAGCACTGTGTGTAATGTAGTTCAAGCAAGCCAAACATCGTGATCTCCCATCAGTAAATGGTTTGATGCAAATCCCATGTTTTAAAGCCAATGACTAGCAAAAGCCTGGCTTGGTAAATGCAATACTGTGATGTGATACTACTCAAATACCCTTAATCTTGGTATGACTGGAAGCAGCTCTGTTTAACACCAGTTGTGGTTGTTTGGGGAAATCTATTGCTGTGCATGAAGGATGCAAAAACTGAGAGACTGTTTGCTTTTGATGGCAGTATTTTACAAGGAGGCGGATAGAGTCAGCCTGTGTGCAGCACATCTTGGGGACAAGCACACCGTAATTGCTGCCACACGTTCTGTAAATTAAAGAGTTGAATTTGCCAGCAGTTAATGATTTTAACTGCACAGTTATTGTGGCCATAATGTTGAAAACCTATTTTATTATTTAAAATCTTCTACATGTGTTTTGTGTGGTTAAGATGACGTGAATTACTGTGAAAGAGTAGCAGAACAGAAAGCATTTCTCCCCACTTCGTTGTGGAAGTTAGCAGTGCCAAAATAATGGCCTTATGTTCCTAAAAGCAACTGTAGGTGCTCTTCTTCTCAGACGTCATTTGAGTCAATGTTGCCTCCTTCCCCTGAAAAACATCGTGCCCTGCTCTTTCCCCTTCCCCAGTCTAATCATTCAGGGCTCCTTAGTGCAATTTAGCAGAGGCAAGAAGAGAGGAAGATAGGAAGGGATTAAGTTGTGCAGTTGGAGAGGTGAGGATGGGCAGGAGAGGACATGTCTCCATTGCTCAGGGCCCCTGTTGGCTGTCATTGCCCTGGGCAGGGGATTACAGCTGCACAGCCAAAGCTGGGCCTCTGTGCCCGGGCTCCGCAGCTGACTGCAGGTCATAGTTGCCCTTCCATGCGGGCATCGGCTTCTGGACCTCCTCCTGTCATACCACAGAATCATAGAATGGTTTGGTTTGGAAGGGATGTTAAAGACCATCTAGTTCCAACGCCCCTGCTCATGGCAGGGACACCTCCCACGAGACCAGGTTGCCCAGAGCCCCATCCAACCTGGACTTGAACACTTCCAGGGAGGGAACATCCACAGCTTTTCTGGGCACAAAGCCAAGTGCAGATAAGCAACAGTTCGCAGTTGTTTTACTCCAGCACACACTAGGTTGAAACAGAGGCATTTCTGGAGCGGACTTACGAGTTCAGCCCCATGGTTTTGAAGTATAGTGCAACTGGCAGCAGCATCATAGGCTTTCTCACTCAAATCCAGCAGTGCATCTCCATGTGCATATCCTTGCTGAGCTTTCAGGAAGCAGGCAATATTTGCCAAATAATCTTGTGGCATAGGTGGATTTCATGATTTAACTAGGGCAATGGAAAATTTTAGTGGCAGAAGCAAGATTTGAATTTTATCTTCCACTAAACAGGTTGATAGTGCCCCAGCCATTGGTTATCAGCTCCTCCCTTCCTGTATGAAATACATTTCCTGTATCTAGAGGGCAACAGCAGCAAGGTGTTATTTGGTGGGTGAGTGTGGAAGTGAGACTGCGTGAGTGCCCTGGCTAGTCTGCTCATTTTCCTCTCGTTCCCAAGTGCAGTGCTCTGTGTTTTCCTCTGTTGTATTTCATGTACTTCAAATGTTCTGCTGCTTATTGTCAGAGCTTGCAGACTCTCAGACAGCAAAGCCGTGCAGTTTCATAAAGCAGTGAATCAGAGTTGTAACTGAAGGAAGAATGGAGTAATTTATGGATGCACACACCATCTCTAACTTGTGATTTATCCCTGGAGGAGGTCAGCAATCATATTTGCAGGGTTGTGCACTAACCAGAAATGGAAAAGTTTGCAGGACTCCTTCTGTAACACCAGATTTCATAACTTCTTGAAACATTTTAACTCCAAGAGTGTTGTTCGGATCTTGATCTGAGGACTAGGAGTTCACTCTTTTCTGCCTGTGCCTTTTATTGACTTAAATACCCAGAGAGACTCTCTGGGACCGGCTCTACCCTTGAATGATTTTTTTTGATAGTTTCTCTGGCCCCTGTCTGTGATTTATGACTTGACCTAACCTTCACTCACCCCTGTGGCCAGAAACCATTGGCTGTCCCTTTTCACTCTATCCTTCCCTCACATCTCCAGTTTTAGGAGGTCAGTTTACACCTCATGTTTATGCTTTGTATGCTTGGTGTTGTGGGGCTGTGTCCTAGGAGATGGGTGTTGCTTCCCTTGCAGCTTGGCACTAACAATAGGGATTTGCTCTGGTCAGAGTGCGTGAAGGAATATCAAATTCTCCAGTTACCTTCTTCCCCTGAGCGTGATGCAGCACTGCCTTGGCCAGGTGACACAGAGATGGCTACTAGCAGGCTGCAGCCGTGAAATCATGCTACCTGGGGTGCACAGCACAACGTGGCACCTTGTCCCCATGATCTCACTGGCCAGAAGCAGTTGGTTGCTGGGCCACAGCATTGCTGCCTGTGACACCCAGCATCATGTGGCGGGGTGAAGGGACTCCTAGTGCACTGCCTGTGTGAGTGGGGTATAATCTAAATGAGAGTAACTGGGGCAGGAGGTGTGTGAGAGACTGCACATAACTCCCTTAGTTGAGCTCCTCTGTCATGTTCAGTTTCAAGCAACCTTCCCCGGCATCTTTTGGACTAGTATGTTTGCAAGGCACCTAATGGTAGTATTTGGGCGTATTGGGTACTGCACCTGCATACCTGTTCAGCCAGGAATAATACAGGAAAGACCTCAAATCACATTGAAGTCCTGTGGGGTGACAGCAAGTTGAAAAAATTCAACCAGGGCAAGAGGAGAAATAAGACCATCCAAGAGAGGGTTAAAACATGTCTGTGGGCACTGCAGGTAATGAAGAACAAAATGTGCTTCATACCTGCCAGTTTTCTGTTGCCCTGTCCTTGCAACAAAAGAGGAGGAGGATGGTCTCGGATCAGAAGGAAAATGCTTTTTGTGCAAACCAGCCTGTAGACCTGCTGTTTCCTGAGGCTGCTGAGTGAAATCATTTAGGGTTACAAAAGGGCTGGATGTAATACATGAGTGTTAATAGCATTTGCAGCTATGTAAGCAGCAGAGCAATCAAATTTCATCCTTTGGAGGGGAAGCTGATCACCTGAGTGGGTCTGGGATTTCCCCCTTGCGCAATTGCCAGGTATCTTCACAGGCTAATTGAAATGTAGAGTGTTGGCTGGGGCCAGGGGCACAAGAGTGGCTTGATGGATCTAATCTCGAACAGACAGAGCAGCTCTGGTCATGCTTCTGCCCTGAGGCCTGATAGCTCCCCAGGTACTGCTGTCTGTTATCTCTGGCTGTGACTTTCTGCCTTTTTTTTTTTTCCCCCCCTCTGGAGCCAGGCTTCAAGTGCACTGCTCTGGCAGAGTCATAACTGCTGGATGAGATCTCCTCATCTCTACTTGCTGTTCCTGCAGCTTCCTTTGCTGACCTTTAACCTGAGAGCAGCAAAAAGCATAGCAGAGAAGAGGCAGACATGGCTCTGGGGCCCTGACCAGACCCAGGGCAAGAAATATTTTCATCTTATTTCCTCTAGTTACAGCTTTTCTGTCCCTTAACAGTTGGTCTCCTGGCTCTGCAGGCAACTGGCTCCAGACTGGCTGCCTTCTTGTAGGGTTTTCTGCTGTAGGATGCAGCATGTCTCAGCTACCTCTTCATCCTCTTCTTGGATTTTTTTGTGTCCACTTGCTTCTCTTTCCAGAAGCAAGCTTAAATCCTGAGGGCTTCCCATTTCCAGTCCAGAGGGACACCTGAGGCTTAGCCCCAAATGGGCATTTGAGTCCTCAACAGGCAGCTGCCAGCCTGCCTGATGCGAACAGGGAGAAGGACCCCTTTTCTCTGAAGAGCAACCACCTTCATGTTTCTGGGTGGTGGCTGATCCCTATGAGGTTTGAACCTTCGACAACCAGTACACAAAAGTAGAAAGAAATGTGGATCTCTGCTTGTAGAAAGGAGGTTGACCAAGTGTCTGGTTGTAGACATAGAGAAAATCTTCTGGAGGTTGGAATGAGGATAAAAAATGCAGTTGCCATGAATCTGTCTGCCCTTGTGCCCCTCCACAGTGCCTCTGAGAACATCTCCTTCCTCATCAGCTTGGCACAAAATGGTACAAATCTGTCCATCCACCATGCTCTGGTGCCAGCTGCACTGTTGCAGTCAGGGATGGTGAAGGGTCTGATGTCACACCACACATATTATAACTGCAGGCTGCTGGAAGCGTGGCTGCCACTCTACTCTTGCTACAGTGGCATGCCCCTCCCTGGCATCTGCTGTGGTGCTTGTGTGGCTACCAGCCGGCTTGGTTGGGCAAGCTGGCCCAGCAGAAAGCCACGTGCCTTTCTTTCCTCTGGGCTGGACTTTGAGTGAATCACTGTCCTGAACCATCCCTTGTGGCCATAGGGAGGCTGGTTCTGATGCCAAGGAGGGGGATTATGGGGCAGCAAGGCTGGCTGCTGCTTCTGGCAAGCTGTGTCTGTGTCAGGGTTGCCTTCTTTGGAGGTATTTGGAGTGAAAAAATAGCCCTGGAAAACAACTGGTATGCTTTGGGAAGTGATGGGAACTGCATTGGGAAGTGATGCCCAGAAGAGAGAAGGGCCAGGAGCTGGCTAGTAGTCTGACAGGCTACTGGCAACAAAGCCTGGCCCAGCATCTTTAGCTATTCACCTGGCAGTGGGACAGGCTCTTCCCAAGCCTTTGATCTTTGCCTTTACATTTTTTTGCCTTTTCCCATCCTAACCAGAACTGGTTTTGTAGAGGAGCTGGAGCAAAACAATCAAAGTTCTGGTATTCCCTTTTAGTAATACTCAAGTGTTTGCTGAGGTATTTTAGTTCCTGCCTGCTGCTTTTTCCAGGCATATTCTTGTTGACTTTAGCCATCAAGAGAGTGCTCCAGCCAGCTGAGCTGCTGAGCAGTGCTCATGGAGAGCTTGATGACGGGCTGAACCTGCGGTAGACCACCTCACTCTGATGTTCTTGAGACAGAGCAGTAGATGTAGCTGCAGAGCTGTGCTCTCCAGCTGTCACGCAGGAGGGGATACCTGCAAGGTGATGTCTTGGATCTTATGGCCTGTGCTGGGGAGAAAACCTCGGTCAGCAGTTGGCCTCCACAGGTCTTCCGGTTGCAGGAGGCTGGAGGAGCTATTTCTTTTTTCTGTAGCTCCCTCCCTCCTCATAGTAAGGAAAGCGTGGGCAAAGCCAAGTCCTTCTCCAAGGGTTGCCCCATGGAGATCCCCAGGGAAAAGCCAGTCTTTTGAGAAGGAACTGGGACACTAAGAACTTTCTATGAGGGAAATGTTTATCCTATTATTTTCTGAAATCATTTCCTACCACTTTGGGGAATTAGCCTGCCAAAGTGCAAATTACCCAGCAAGGAAATCACTACCTCCAGCTTAATCTCTAGCTGTTTTGCCTCTTGTTTGGCTGACGTAAGTGTTAGGTAAATATTTGTACAACACAGAGAATTGCCCCTCTTTCTTCTCTTTTCCAAGGGTCAGAGAAATGTCAGCCGTTGGCACTTGTGTGGAGCCAGGCTTCTGTGTTTGCTGCAAGGTGGGCTCCATGCCAGCCCCATGCAGGAACCCAAGTGCAGATGAGCCTGGGAGTCACTGTGGTGGAGCAGCCAGAGCAGTCAACTGTGGTGGCCAGCATTCATTTCCCAGGAGAGTCAGGTTCCTGATGCTTCATCCTGAGCTTATTCTGCAGAGCAGTGAAGTCCTGAGTTTAACAAGGAAACCAAATAATCTCTCCCCTCTGCACAAAACAAAACCTGCTTCTCTTCGTGTCTTCCCTCAGTGAATCTCCAGGAGCGAACTGACTTTTGTTGCCATTTTTAAATTTTATTCCTGTTTCACTTGGTTCCTCTCTAATTTAGCCAGTCCCATTCTTCTGGGTCTCTCCTCTGCAAAAAAGTGTACTCCCCTTTCCCACTAGTACACTGAGCCCTCGAAGATGTGAGTGCTGAATTTGCAATGCTGTTTGTAGGTGCAATAAAAGGCTAAGAGCTTAGCAGAGGCAGGGAGAGGGTTATGAATTCTGGTTGTTGGGGTTGTTTTGGGTTTGCCTTGAACTCTACATAGCTCAGAGATGTTTTGGAGTTGATCTAAGTCCTGTGGCTTGTAAATGCCCGCTCCAAAGCAAACTGATGGAGCATGTTCCTCCTTAAGCAACAGTGAGTCTCCTGTGCTGCTGGGTTGGGTGAGCAGGGTGAAGATGGTTGAGTAGAGTGAACATGTGTATGCTGGCTCCAAAACAGTAGAGGTTTCCCCTGCAGTGGGCTGTGCTACCCCCTCAGAGCACATCCCTGCCACTTCTGGCTGCAGGAGCAGTACAGAGGGCTCAGACCATTCGTCTCAGTGCTTGGACTTGAAGCTGATGGGATGTTTCCCTTCATATACCAAGGCGGCCAACTTCTCTGGATGACCTAAAGCTTTGGGGATTATTTCTGTTTTTAAAGAAAATGGGCAGAGAGCCTGGCCCCACTCCCTGCTACATGGATATTGAACTGGTCCACCACCAGCCTGCAAGAAGCAAGTGCTCACAGAGATCTTGGCACTTGCACTCTTCACAATTAAGCTATCATGCAGTGTGGGCACAGCGCTGAGCTGCTGGCAGGTTGGTTAGTCCCTGTCTCAATGCCAAAATGTTTAGCCGATCTGAAAACCCCATGGTGTGAGCCACCATAACACTGCTGGGAGGCATAAGCTCTGCTCACCAATGGCTGTCTTGTTAGTGATATGGATGGCGGTTACAGAGAGCTACAAGGTTATGTTGCATCAGCTGATCTTTGTCCCTCCTAAGCCCAGGGGGTCAACAGAGTTGTAGAAAGAAACCAAAATTGATCCTGGCTCCTGGATCAAGTGAACTGGGAGGCGAGGGGGTGTCAAATGAAGTTGATTTGAACCTGGAAGCTGGCTTCTCTTAAATAGCAACGTCCTTAACTGTATCACTGCTACTACTTCAGGCATTACAGTTTAATGTCCCATCAGGTGCTGCCTTTGCTGTCATTTCCTTCAAGAAAAGAAGACTGAAAGCTTTTATTGTGCTAATAGGTGCATATTCAGAATAATATTCATTTGATGGTTAAACTAATTAGTAATCTGGTTACTGTCTTTTCTTTGGGATTGCTAGTTAAAAAAAAAGTAATGATGTTCTTTAGTTTGACCAGTGGGATTATCTGAGAAATCTACAAAGAGGTTCCCAGTCCTGGGGTGATTAATGAAGTCTCTGACATGTATTTTAGAGCTATGATGAATCTTTAATATAACAAATTAGTAAGAAGGAGGGAAGTGCTTTTAAGGAAGACAAAGGCAATTTCTCTCTCTGTGTCAAGTTTGCCAACTCTGAGTAACAAAACAGCTCTGGTCCCTGCTGGACTGTTCCAGAATGTTAGAGGTCTGTCATCCTTGTAAAGGACCAGTTTATTCTGGTAACTGCTGCAGCTTCTTTTTTTAGCCTGTACTCTGACATCTCTGTTTCCTCTGTGCAGGATATGAAAACTGGAGGGAGCTGGCTAAGGCTCTGGCAGACACGAATGTCCTAGGTGCAGACACAAGCCTTCAGTTTTACTCTCCACAGAATCTGGGACACCAGGTGAGGAGGTTTGGGATGCCTTCTGAACGTTCAGAAGGGCAAACCTTCCTTTCTGATGCTTGCCTCAAGAGACAGCTCTCTCTTCACACAGGAAAGAGCGTGCCACAGGACAAAATCTGAGCTGACTCACAGCAACGTGAATGTACAGTGCCTCCACTGTAGTCAATTAAGTTATTTTAGATGTGCTAAACCGCAGTGGCAGGGCTGAAGCTGGCTGGGTATGTGGCACAGGAAGGTAGTTCTAAGCAAGCTGGAAGCAGAAATGAAAGGTCAGGAGAGAGTTTGTAGCTCTCCAGTGAGGCACGTCTCGGTACTGTTGCCTGAAGGAAGTGTTGGAAGAAACGTTGCTTGGACCTTTTTGAAACAAGGATGGGGGGGACGGAGAAGGAAGAATGACCTAAGTTTTACCTGTGTGCTAGCTAACAGCTGTAAAGTGCTGGTATCCTTTTCCCTCAGTAGTTCACCGTGGAAATTTGTTATCAAAAAAGCCAGGGAGCATTTTCACCCCACTCTGGCTATCATGGCTGGCCAGTCCTTTGGAAAGGGAGCTTAGGAACTTACCCCTTTCTCACATGGTTTTGTGACCAGATTTGAGCCCTCTTGTGTAGATGTCAGTGCCGGGTCATTTATCAGGTTGTTTTGACTTTCCTCTACTTGTATTTCAGAACCAAGAGCTGCAGGGAGGTGGGAGGAATAAATCTAATTATGCAGCTGTGGACAAGCCTGTCCTGTGGATGCCAGAGGTGAGCTCTTTCTTCATCGTTTTGTGTGAGGGAGCTGTAGCTAGACTTGTGCAGTGAGAACAGAAGGCAGGGACCTGTGCCTGGAAATTCGTTTGCTTCACGAGAAGTCCATTCCCTATCGCTACTTCCTGGCTTAATCACACAAACCTGAGTAATCATCTGGAAAGACAGGAGTGTCCAGATTCCTGATAATTTGCTGTCACCACCAGCCATCAAGGCACCAAGCACTCACCCACAATTCCATGAGAGCAGGCAGCCTGCTACCTTCCTGAAAGGGGAGGTTTATTCAGGGCTGGGAGTGCATAGGGCCAAATATTTAACAAGTAAATACACGACTGTGGCATGCAGAAGTGTCTCGCTCTGCTCTTGCATTTGCTTGCTATCCAAACCCTGTGTGTCATGCATAGAGATTTCTCCACTTCAGTGACACTTCTGATGAACAGAGGCCTTCTCTGGTGACCCTTGAAGACTGGGGTAAACATTCCCTTTGTTGCCTTCGTGGCTCATTTATTCTTTCCTCCCCTGTTTCCTTATCTCACCATTCCTCTTCAGATAAGGGAGCAATGCAGCCTGCTGATAATGAGAGGGACACCAGCCAGGGGGCATTTAGCTAATGGAGCCAACTCACTAAATTTCTCAAGGTGATTAGAGACCTGCACAAATTAGAAGGGCTTCTGTGGCTCCCCTGGGGAGTGAGCAGGCTGCTGTCCCTGGTCTCAGGGCACAAATTGATCACTGGCTGGTGGAGGGAAAGCGCCTCCCTCCAGCCATCACACTGAGCGGTTTAGCTCCTTGCTGTATGAGCTTAAGCTTTCCTGGAAGCAGCCTGCACTGGTCACCCTCCAGCGCCCAGAACATGACCAGACCATTAATCAGTTCTGATGCATCGGCTCTGGCGAGTGCCAGTCCCAGCTGGAGTCTGGGGGCTTCCTCTGGCCACAGGCCCTTGCAGGCAGCATGCAGGCAGGAATGCTGGTGAAGAGCCAGCGGGACGTCAGGGCCAGGGCTTCTGCTGTGCACAGGGATGACATGGAGCATTAGCTGCTCCCCTCTCCCACAGCACGAGGTGATACAGGCTCTGCATGGCATTCCCCAGCTTCTCTGAGGCTTTGCCCGATGTCTCTGATCCCCTCCCTGGTGATTTCTCAAAAGCATGTTAGTCTTGAAACCTGCTGGCTGTGGTGTGCAATGAGCCTTTACTGGGTTAGAAATGCAACTGGTGGGGTACGGGTGAGGCTTGGGCGAAGGTATGTGCTTAGCACAGGTCTGATCTGCAAAGCCCTCTGCTTTGCTTGTGGGGTGAATTCATGTCCTTACATGCCACAGCGCTGGGCAGGACACCCACCAGCCTGCAAACCTGCTGCCCTGGTGAGGTGCTGCCAAGGCGGGAGTGAGCAGAATGGTGTTTTAGCCAAGAGGAGTGGATAGGATTTGAAGAGTGTTGTGCAGGATGGTCTTACGCCTGGAAAGGTGCTGCGTGTCTCCTGTCTTGTCCTGCACTGCTCCCTGTTGGGGAGGAGAGCTCTGCCAGGTAGCAGGGCTGTTGCCTCTGGCTGCGTTGGGAGTTTGTGGGTGCTTGAGTCCCTGGCCATGCCTTGTGTCAGGTGGTGTGCGGCAGATGCGCCACGAGAAGACTTTGAGTTCCAGGGTGTATAGACACCTGACAGGGAGCTAGTTTGGGTGGCCTTGCCCCACTCCCATGCCCTGCTGTTCTCCCCCATCAGCCATCCTCTTTAACGCTGCTCCTGTGAAGCACCCACGTCCTTCACCAGCTTTCTCTTTGACTCTATAAGGCAAAATTTCCTGCTCTTGCCATGGCGCTGTCTGTACCCAGAGGGTCAGCAGAGCCATCCGGACTGCAAACAGAGGCCAGCAGTTCACCAGTACCAGCTGGAGCAGATGGGGAGGTATTCACAGACACAGCTCTGTATAGAGCTGCTTGCTGTCCTCTTAACCACCAGCTGAAATTTCTCCTGGCCTGGGGATTAAGTTTTTCTGTAACTCTGCCCAAATTAATTACGCAGGGTCTGTGATCCCATTCTGCCCTACCTGCAGCATCTCTAAGAACTTAATTGCAGCCTGATTCTTAGGGCAAGGGACAGCAGGTTGCCTCCCACAGGTCAGGCAGCTGGGCTTTCTTTGAATAGAGAGGTATATTCCTGACAAACATAAATAATTAACAGAGTTGCAGGGTGAGCTGGCAGCTAGCATGGCCACAAAAGGACAGGTTTCAATTTTCCTCTTCCAGTTTCAGGTGATGAAATCAGCTGTTTAAGTCTTCAGATAATGTGGTGGGAAGGTGTGCGCATAGGAGGAAATCCCTAATGAAGTTACATCCTGTGTATGGGAGAAAGCAGGGTTCAGCCTCACTCCTTGGTTCCTCAGAGTGCCCACGCACCTGATGCCTACCCTCACTGTCCCTTCTAGGCACCAGAGCAAAGTCTTCCAGCTCCTAGCATCATCCAGTGCCTTGTCAGGCTGGAAAGATATGGGGTGTTTTGCTTCTTTAATTCAGAAAGGTGCCTGGCTATCACCAGGGAGCCACCATTTGGCTCTGCTGTAGGTGTGGGGGGAGGATTTTCAGAAATGCTCCTGGTGAGCGCTGTCGTTCTCATTTACCTCTGCAAAAGCCTCTGTTCAGCTCTGAGAGGAGAAGGGTCTGGGCGGCACAGTAAGGCATTTAAAATGTGCCCTCTCCCCGCCCTTCCGTGTCTGTGCAGCCTCAGGACTTCCTTCTTGCTTGGAAGGTGGCGTGTGGGACATCCAGGAGCACAGCTCCTTGCAGGCAGGGCCTGCACAGGTGCTGCATGAAACCAGAGCGCTGTGCTAGGGCATCCTTCTGATGCCAAATCTGCCCTAAGAGGAAGCATCCTTTCCTTAGAGGACTAAAAGACAGAGCTATTGCTGCTCACTCTGTCCCTACCCACGTCCCTTCCTTGCCTGCTTGCATCCGTCAGGTGTCAGGGCTCGGTGGGACAGGAGAGCTTTGTTGCTAACTTGTCTTGATGGATTCCCACAAGTGCCTGGCGCGGCAGAGCTTGCAGCGAAGCCCAGCTGCTGACTGCTGAATGTCACCCAGTCAGGGGAGCTGGGCCAGGCAGGAGGAGGGGCCGCGGCCGCTCTGTGGAGACAGAGGAGTCTTATAAACTCAGAAGTTTCCAGTTGGTAGCACAATGTCGCCTTTCTTCTCTGGCTCAGGCCCTCTCTGTGCCTCATTTATCATCCCTGGTGCTGTGCATTCCCTGAGCTGCACGCAGCTACACAGCTGATTTGCCTCCATGATGCCAAAACCTCCTGGGATTAAATTAGGAAAGACCTCTCATTCTCCATCCTACTCCAGTTACAGTGCACTGAGTTGTGACTCTGCTGCTGCAGTGCTCCCAGCTTTGCTGCTTGCCCCGACCTCTGCTGCTTTGCCTTTCTTCCCTGGGACTCCTTGCTCACCAGGAGCTGCTGCTGGGTGTGTACCCCTGGGGCAGTTTTGGCGTGATAGGGTTTGGGCTAGGATGAGAGCTCTGTGCTCTCTGTGTGCCTGATCCTCCTTTACGGTCTCTTTTCCTAGGAGGGGCTGATAATCTAAAATTCCTCACTAGAAGGAAGTGGAAATACCAAAGTCTGTTGATACAAAGCCCGGGCTGCAGGCAGGTGTTAATTCAGCATGCTCAGTGGGAAGGGTGGGCACTGGGGCTGGGAGCCCAGCCACACTCCCAAAGCTGCGGAGGCTGCTGCGTCACCACCGAAGCAAGGGCCTGTCCCAGCTCTCATCTCCCTGCACTTGTTCAGGTTCAAGTCTCCCTTCCCTCAGGCAGCACTGTCGCTTTGTGCCTGTGGTGTCATGCTCAGGAGAGTATCAGCCTGCCCAGGCCTCCTTGGCAGTAACAGCTCATGCACACATTCTCCTGGGTGTACTCACTCCATGCTTACAGTGCCCTTGGTGCATGACCTGTGCCCGTTTTGGACCCAGCCAGGGTTTTTTGCAATGCCACTATTTCAGCAGGATAGAGATAAGCAACTGGGAGGTGGGGTTGGGACAGGAAGGAAGCCGAAGGGCAGGAGGAGACCTCCAAATGCAGGGGTGCGGACCACGTAATACCAGCTCCCATTGAAAGCCCAGACTCTTGGCTTCTATTCCGGGTTCTGGCCAAATCAGTCTATCCAAAACTTTCAAAGCAGATGTTTTTAAGGGGAGGAGAGGAACATGACCTGTGGCTTACCAGCTACTAAGTTTTCTGCCCTTTGAAAACCGGGGCCAAGTAGTTCCAAACTGGGAAGTCAAACTCAGTAACCATGTTTTAGAAAGTCCATTGGCATTTCTCAGGAGCTGCGTGCATGAATTGGGAATGATGGTGCCATTTATCTCTTGCTGCAATCTGCAAAAACCCCAGGCAGGAGATTTTTACTGTGTGTTCCAGAGGAGACCCAAATAGCAAACAGAGGAATTTCTCAGCTGCCTGCGATGGGCAGCCATGAGTTGAGTTGGAGGGACAGGGGTGATAGGGTTTCAAAACAGCTGCTGCACTGATGACTTGTGGGTGCCTAAAATTAAAGCGTTGCTCAGTTTTCAGTCCCAGAGCAGTGCTTTGGGCAGCCAGCACTTAACTGTCAATAATGTTCTTCTTTTCCCTTTCAGAGGAAGCAGAGAGTAAGGCTGCCGTAGCTCAGCAGAAAATCTGTTGCTTTAGAAAAGACTCTGAAACCATATGCAAGGAGTGCTTATATTTACCAGTTAATTATTTCTAATAGCAGAGAGCACAGGAAAGCAAAGTGATCCAATTAGCTCCTGTCAGAATCTCCTCTCAGGTGGCTTTTGTAAAGACTTTGAAGATGGGTGTGGGGCTAGAAATCTCAGGGACTCTCTCTTACAGTGTTGATGGAGCACCTAGTACAGTGGTGTCTGCCTTATTTTTTAGTAGACCCTGCCCTCTCTCTAACATTGCCAGACTCTGCAGGAAAGTATTGTATTAGAATGGGGTTGCTCCAGGTTTCCTTTGCAAACATTTGAGCAAGTCTAGTCGCTCTTTTGGGATCTGTTTTGGCATTTGGGCTACTTTGTGCCAAAGCCACCCCAACTCCATTGCAATCCTGAGCCTCGGGAGCATCCCCTGGATCTGTCTTTGCCGGGAGGAGACTGCAGCGCCAGCCTCTCCACAGTGTGGGAGTGTTGTGCTACATTTGGTAGAGATCTGAGCCTGCTATTGCAGTGTGCAAATGATTCTCTAAGAAGAAAAAACAGCATCAGTTGTGGATAGCAGCAAACTGTGTTAAGACTCAGTTTCTGGCAGTGACTCGCTGTGGGAGCCCAGTTTGCTCATCTCACTTCGTGTTCCACAAGAAACAGCAATTGTCATTATTTGATTTGGCTGAGTAGTATGAAAACCCATGGGTGTGAACCTGGATTTAGCCAAGGGGCATGGGGCTGCCCAGCAATTATGTTCCAATTCAGTGTTTGTCACTCTTGCAGTGATTTATTTGTATCGCAAGTCCCTGCAGAGTTCCAAGTTTCTCTTGGCTGCATCCATCGCCCCAAGCCCTCTGTGCAGTTCCTCTCTGATTTTGTGCAGCATCTCTCTGGGGAATTATATCCGCTTTGTCTTGCTGCGTTTCCTCACGCCTGATGGGCAGAATCCAGGCTGAGAGACAGCAGCAGAGGAGGAAAGAAGAGGAGATTGTAGTGGGGGATGACATGGGCTCACAGACTTCAGTCAAGCCCTGGCAGTGTGGACACCAGTGAGAGAGGGCTGATGAGAGACCACTGAAGAACAGCAGTGGTTATGAATGTGCTTTGCCTGGCACACAGAGATGGTTTTCATGTGCATGACTAAAGCCCACAGCTCGCAAGGAGCATTACTGCATAAACTGGTGCCAGGCCAGGTCTGCTCCACATCCTTCCTTCAAGCCACAGTTTATTACAAAATGAAACCCCAACTTGCTGTCCTGGGAAAAATAGCTCCATGAAGCAGTTTCTCTGCCAGGAATGCATGGAGGGGTTGGGCCCTCCTCCACTGTGCTCCTTCAGCCCTGCTAGAGACTCCCCAGGAAAAACTAAGAATTTGCTGCCATCTGTAGACATTTGGGTGCTGTTCAGGCAGTTTCCCCAGCTCTGCTTGTACAGCCCTTATATAGGTAAGACAGCCACAGCAAAACCTCCCTGGTCCCAAGGCAGCTTATTCCTTTCTTCAGCATTTCCCCATCTAAGGTAGCTTCTACAGTCTCCAGCTTATTTATTCTTGGCTGTTGGATGCCGGTCCTGAGAGGAGGGTTTCAGTGTCGAGCTCCACTGGTTACAGGCAGAGCACTTGGGTTTTACTGGGAGGCAGCCAGCTCCTCTCTTTCAAATGGCTCTGACAAAAAAGAAAAGAAAATGTATCCCTTGAGGAGCATATTGCTGAAATCCAATAGTGGCCAGCAAGGTTTTCCCAGCAAAGCTGTGCTCTGGGTCTTCATCAGGCATGGACAGCCTCTCCCAGTGGGGCTGGCTGGGTAGCAGGGACAGCCACCCATACGCACACTGCACCCCTGCTCGTCCCAACCTTTCTGTGTCTCTGTGAGCACACGGAAGCCATTCTGTCCACTGACCCATCTGTGTTGCTGCTCCCCACTCTGCTGAGTGTACATATCCCTGCCCTCACCATCCTCCATGAGCTTGACCTTGCAGACATGCTTTGAGAAGGGGATCTGCCATCTCCCTTCCCTAGGGTGTCCCCTCTTCCTCGGGTTAGTAAAACAGTCCTGAAATGTTGGGGGAGCCCAAAATACCTTATTGAAGGATCCTATGCTCTCTTTGCTGGATCATGGAGGGCTGCTGCCACCCTATAGCATGTGTCACACTGTGGCCTCAGAGCACAGCCCTCTGGTTAAATGCCTCCTTGATGGTGCAAAATGGAGTGAACCCCAGCCACTTAACTGAGCTGTCCCAGGCATTATTGCAGTTCCCTCATGCTGTTCTGTCTTTCATCTGTCCAAACCCCAAACCCTCAGCTGGTGAGACACAGGGATCTGGACCCAAGCCACTTGGAGACCGGCCCCTTGCAGCAGCAGCAGCATGTTCCTTCACTCTCACAAGCTACCCAGGGCCAGGGTCCATGGTTAGGGTTGGCAGGACAGGGAGGGATGCAGGGGAGGGATGCAGCAGTTCACAGCACCTTTCTTCTGCCCCCCAGTTCCAGGGCCAGGCCAATCTGCACGTGTTTGAGGACTGGTGCGGCAGCTCCACTGAGCAGCTCAGGAAAAATCTCCACTTCCCCCTCTTCCCCCACGTGAGTAAAACTGAGACAATCTCTGTCCCATGCTTCCCAGCTGTGCTTCCCAGCTGGATCACCCCTGCTCCCTGCACATCCTGTCTCCATCCCTCTCCATCACCTCCTCTGTCCTCCCTCTTCTGGGGGATCAGGAAGCTTTCGCAAGGGTTCAGTGGTGGCAGCTCTTCTGCTGCATGGATAAAGCTTGTTTTAGCCATAATGGACTGCCAGGGCTCAGGCATGGGGTGAAGGAGCCCTGTGTTTGGTGCTCTCTCTCCAAGTAGCTAGCGAATGCCATGTGCCAGCCCCACCATCTTGCTGGCATCCCCCATGCAGCTCTTCTTTCTCTGCAGCTGCATTTGCTCCAATTTGTGTCTCATCTCCCCTGCTCTTTCCCACTGCCTCCATCACACACTGTGCCCCATCCTCCTCCCATAGCAAACCTCAAACTTTCCTCTGCCCCCCAGTCCCAGGGTTTTTGCATCCTCCCTTGTTCCTGTCATATTTAATTATTTTAATTATTTTTTTTTTCTTCTACTTCAGACACGGACTACACTGAAGAAGCTGGCTGTGTCCCCAAAATGGACCAACTATGGTCTCCGGATATTTGGCTACCTGCATCCTTTCACTGATGGTGAGGATTCTGAGACTGCTGTGCCACAGCTTGTGTCTCTTCTCACCTGCTTCTCCCTCCCCTGTTGGTGCTGAGCCCCTGGTGCCCTCACCCTGGCAAGCCCAATGCCAGGTCTCTCACTTGGGCAGCCCAGCTAGCTGTGCATGACTGGCTGTGGCCTTGGCATGGGTGAAACACATCTGCCTCTCCTGTAGGGTGGAAAGGAAAAGCACAGAAGAAAACAGATGTGAAGTGCTAGATAAAAAACAATGCTGTCATGAATGCACAAGCCCCATGGCGTGTACGTGGGCATGAGCAGTCCCAGAGCTTTTCCTCCCTCCCTCACGTGCACAGGACTGTACATGATGTCATTTATGTTCCTGCTGCTCCCTGGGTGCATGAATACCATCTGACAGCAGCTGACATCTGTATCACCCAGCTGCATGCTTCTGCCCAGAGCAGCCTGCTAGCACTCACCCACGTCTCCTGGTCCCCTGGCTCTCAACTGCTATCCCAGTAAACCTGGCCAGAACAGTGAGACTCAGGCACCTCTGTCTCCTTTGTGGCTTCACGTGCATGTTCCTTCATCTAAACACAGCTTCTCACACAAAAATTTGCTCTGGAAACAAAAGGGGAGGCAGGGAGACTTTGCATGGACTTCTTAGCTTTCCGTGTTAGATGTCAGGTGAAGCCAGTGCAAGGAGGGATAGTGAATCAGTTGGATCTGTAAAGTTTTGTTTTGAGTCACAGCAGAGTTAGAGGATTCAGAGAGGTTCAAAGGGGTGAGGGTGGTAATACCAAAGGGAAGGTATGGTCTCACCAGGGAAAAGAATGAAGACAGCATTTTAGAGCAGCAGAATCGATTCTGTGCACAAGCCCTTACCCCAGAGCCTTACTTACTCCCTCCATCTCTTGACAGGGGAGTTTCAGTTTGCCATTGCTGCGGATGACAATGCTGAGTTCTGGCTGAGTCCAGATGAAAAGACCTCTGGTCTCCAGCTGCTGGCCAGTGTAGGCAAGGTACAGTGCATGCTGCATGGCTTCTTCCATCCAGGCTTTAATGTTTCCTTGGGAACGGAGACCTTCCTGTCTTACGTACTTCCTTGGACTACTCAAGTTTCTTTTCCTGCCCAGCTACAGACAACAGCACCACAGATGCCAGATGGGTATGACACAACATACCTTAAGCCAATTGCATATTGGCAGTGCTGTTGTTGCTGGCAGCCCCCACGTTCATGATTAAGGCACTTAAATCTGTCCACTGGATGTGGATCTCTCAGGCAGCTTACCAGGAGTATCTCAATTTTCCCTCTTCAACACTCCCAGTGCAGTAACCAGGGAAGAAACTCATCTTAACTAGAGCATTTTCTGTCTCTTCACAGACAGGGAAGGAGTGGACGGCACCAGGGGAGTTTGGGAAGTTTCACAGCCAGCAGTCAAAGATGGTGAGGTGAGTGAGCAGAGCCTCTCACTCCCAGCCACCTCTGCACATGGCAACGAAATCACAGAAGCAAGGAAAGGAACCCAGGCTTGTTCTGAAGAATTTAGCAATATAGAGAAAAGGGATTACTCTGGGGTATTGCCAAAGCTGAAGTGACACATCCATACCTGTGCTAGTTGCGTTGCTGATTTACTGCAGGAATGCAATACTGAATTTTTCTTCCCTGGAGGAAGCAGCCACCAGCAGATCCAGAGTCCTCTGTGCAAACTGGATCTGAAGCTTCCTGTCTTGGAACTGGCTGGGTTTCCCAGAGACCAAAACCCAGCAAGCAAGACTGTAAGAGAGTTATTCAGAATTAACTGAGAAGGGTCTGGAGTGCTCCAGGTGCATGAAGGAAGCTACCTATCTTGCTATCAGCATCTGGATTTTCTTGGCAGTCCTAACCCTGCTCACCCTGAGAATTAGGTTGTTTCATGGGTGTGGTTGCTCACCACTCATTGTCTGCTGACAAGCTAAGGAATGTTCCTTAATGCTCTTGGTGACAAATACATTATTCTTCACAGGTTGTCAGCTGCAGGCAGGTACTATTTTGAGGTGCTGCACAAGCAGGATGACAGAGGAACAGACCATGTGGAAGTAGCAGTGAGTCTGTGCAAATGGCCATGCTATATATCCATCCCCACGGAGCTTGGGAATGACATTTGTAATGATTTCCCTCATTTCCCAGGCCCCAGTTCCTCTTTGCATGAGATTTATCTAATCCCTTCCAGAGCCCTTACCTACTTCTGTGTGGGATAGTCCTGGCCACATGTCAGGATGCTTTCCTCTGCTTGCTTGGAATAGTTCTGGTCTCGGTTGGAGCTCTTTGTCCTTCCTACTTCGGATGTGTCCTGGGGAATCTCAGCTCATTCTCAGTCTTTTGCTGCTAGGTGAACTCAGTCATATTAAGGAGACAGAGGAAGCTGTGAGCCCATCGGGTGAAAAAACATCTTGTGCCTGTTCCTTTTGTTCACACTTGGTTAACACCGTAACACTTCATTTTAATGTGTTTCTCTGTTCCAGTGGAGACTGAATGACCCAGAAGCGAAGTTCAAAGTCATTGACTCCCAATACCTCTCCCTTTTTGCTAGTAAGTATCTTCACCACAGGTTTCCCTGAGGACCTCCTCATTCATCCAAAACTTATCAGCAGTTTCACCATAAATCATAGTCTAGCCAGGCGAGTGCCATACGTACAGATCATTACAAGAAAGTGGAGACAGTTCAGGAGAGAGACGTCTGAACCAGAGTGTGACTCATTATTAAACATAGGAGAATTGGAAGTAGGATTGAAAAATTTCAGGGAAATCCAGAGGCAGTGAGGAAGGGCAGAGAGGATAATCTGCAAGGGTGAGATGCAGATGTTCCAGATGTAACATGGGATGGAGGTTGCCTGCAGAGAGCTAGGGGAGCATGAGGCCCAGAACATGGGAGCTGTGGGGGTGCACTGGCAGCTAGATTTGACCAGGGAGAAGGGACCACTGTAGCAATTTCAGGAGATTGCAGTCTGGGTGCTGGACACCATGGGATACACTAGTGATATTGGGGAATGCTGCTTTCTTCTATATCGGCCTCAAGTCTCTTCAGGTTGCTGCTGGATTGCAGCAAGCACATCAGCCCAGTCCCTCTTATTCTGTAAATCCTTCTTAGCACATCAACTGATGTCTTTATCAGTTAAGGAGCTCCTTAGACCTGTTTACGCTGATCTAGCTTTGTCAGCATCACTTTCCTCTGTCAGCATTCCTCCTTTCCATATCTACCACTGTTGTCTTCCAGCATCTCTGGGCTTTTTTCCATGCCAACATTTTTGCCCATGGAAGACTCCTTGATGTTATCAAGACCTCTGTTTTCTATGTCTTGGATCACAACCTGCTGCTGTATTTTCTGAAACCTGCCATTCAGCCAGGACTAGGCTTTCCATTAGGTGATCTGTCCCTATCTTTTTTCCTTCTGCTCTTTTCTTATTATTAATTCACTGTAAAAGGCAAGACTCACATCCCAGAAGAGCCCTTCAGGGTCACAGTGCTGCAGTCTCATCTTTATCTGGCACCTTCTGCTCGTACAGTGTTTCCCTCTTCCGTATCAGCTTTTGGCTGTATCACATGTCATCCCATTCCTTCTGGGTTCCCATGTTGTTCAATACCCAAAAGTTGCTAACAGTAACCCCAGCGCCCTTGGCAGCATGTTGCCTTTCCCTCCTGGATATTTATTCAGTTCCCCTCATCTCAGACTAAGATCCATAGAGACATCAAGTCCTCTGGCAGCAGTACCCAAGAAAAAATGTAACCCATACCCAGTCTTGAATTTAAGTTTCCCATTGCTCATGGCTTACTGTGGGTCTCCATTCTCCTGCTGGAGCATCATCCTCAGCCACTGAAGGTCTCACCTCAGGGTCCTGCTCCTTTGCCAGCACAGGAGAAAGCTCCACCTCTCAAGTTTCTGTTCCCTTTCATCTTTTCTGTCTCCATTTAAAATAAATGTAATGCTAATAATTCAGATGTGTCCAGTAATTTCTGCCAGCATGGGGCTGCTTCAACATACCACTGCTGGCATGTCCAGGGCAGGAGGTCATTTTCCTCCCTTACTCACCATGCTGTGTTTGCTTTCAGTGATAGCCTTGTTCCTAACCCATAGTCTCTGTATTTCCAGCTTTCTGAGTCAAAGCTTTTCCTTCCCACAGCGTCTTTGCAGTGAAGCTCCTTGTCAGCAGCATTTAGACATTGCTGTGCCAGAAACAGCAGTAGTGCCATCGCTGCAGTGCCATTTGGAAAGGGCTGACACTGGGGAAGGGCATTTTTGGGGACAAGGGACGAATTAGCCCTTCCTCCCTGTTCCATTCTCTCTCTGGTTTCTAGATGAGACACTTTTAAAGATGGATGAGATTGGGCATATCCCGCAGACATGGGCCAGTCACACGAGCCGGCCCGCTGACAGCGCAGGCAGCAAGGCACACCCAGCTGACATGTTGAAGCCTGACCCCCGGGACACTCTTTACAAAGGTAAGACTTGCAAAGCAATTGAGGACGTAGCTCCAGCCTGTCGTGGCACATGCAGGAGCACAGCTGAGAAAGATTGTCTTCCTACACCAGGGTTGTCAAAGGCCACGTATTTTTCTCTCCAGTGCAGAAGAGAGGGGCAGCATACAATATCAGTCACTGTAGGAGACAAAGCACAGACTAGACCCAGCTCCTCTTTCTTGGCATCCAGCTCACACAACATCCCCAGGCATAATATTTTTGTATAAGTGCCATAGAGGAATATAAAGAGATGAGCTCTGCAAGATTTGCTTTATGTATCTGTTAGTATTTCACATGGATAAATAGAAACCAAGCACAGAAGTAGCTAAGCTGGTGCATCAGTTGCAGCAGTGCTCCTGCAGGAACGCTTGCTTATGTGTTTCTTCTTTTCAGTGCCTCTGCTCAGCAAGTCTCGTGTGCGCCGAGCCTTGCCAGACTGCCCGTACAAGCCCAGCTACCTGGTGAATGGATTTCCTCTGCAGCGCTACCAGGGACTCCAGTTCGTAAGTTGTGTTCCTTAAGCAGGTACTTGCCCAGGGGAACACAAGGAGGAAGACACCATTAACCATGAGGGCTTCTTCACCAATCTGAAGCTCCTGGGCAGATTTAACCTTCTGCAGTTCAGGTCTGTGCATCCCAGTACATGCCAAAGGGCAACACCAAGAAAAGAGAAATGGGTGCTATGCACTGCTCACGGGTCTCACTGGGGTACAACTGTGTGTGTCTTCCACTCAGACCTTAGACCAAAGAGCTGAGCTTGCCTTTACATGGAGCCTCACAGTGGCTGAGGATTTTATTCTCCATGAGTGAACTGTAGTCTGTGTGGGCTACTAAAACCCCTGAGAAGCTTAAAACTAGTCTTGAGGTGGAGCTCACATTTGTGGGTATGCAACACAGCAGGGATTAATCCCCTGCATAGCAGAGCAAACTCTGAAGTCTGCTGGGGACAGGTCACCAGCATGGTTTGCCCTTCTTAGATGCCAGGACAAGCCTACACTGCTGGGGAACTTGCACCCTGGGTGGTCATGGCTCCCACAGCCTTGCCTGGAGATCCTCCCGTATGCTTTCTGGGCGCTTGGGCTCCCCAACATATCTTCAGGAGGACTTGCCCACCTCTCTCAGCTAGTTCTCACTCTCTTATAGGACTTAAACACACAGTTACAGAAATGGACAGGCATGCTGAGAGAGGGAGAAAAAGGCAGACCCATGTACACATCCCAGCACACTTCCTTCTATTTTCCATTCTCACAGCCTGCTACCGGGTGCCTTGGAGAGGCAAATAATGAGCAACCCCTGCTCCCTCTGAAAAGGGCTGGTCACCCTGTAACTGTGTTTGGGTCACCTTGTGAATGATTTCTGGCATGTATGAGAATTTTACTTTATTTTCCTTTCTTCTTCCCAGGTTCATTTATCATTTGTTTACCCAAATGATTACAGCCGCCTGAGCCACATGGAGAAAGACAACAAGTGCTTCTATCAGGAGAACCCTTATTACTTGGAAAGGTAAGATGCTGCAAATGCAGATTTACTAGCAGGGAGGGAGGAGATGGTTTGAAGGCTGGAACTGGGGTGGAATTTCAGATTCACTTCTATAAGACTCTCTTAGTTCTTAAAGATCACCTAAGCCTGGCAAAACATTAAAGCTTTATAGTTTCTTTTGATAACTTATGCTCCCTTTAAGTGAAAATATGTTTAGGTCTCAAGGGGAACCTGCCGCTGCTTTTCGTGCCCTGTTAACCCAGTAGCTGGATCAGAGCATGTTTGTTCCACTAGATCAAGGATTGTATTTCCAGCAAACTTTGTGTGCCAGCAGCTGGGAAGAAATGCATGTCGTTAATCTTCACTGGGGTCCAGCTCCCAGCAGCGGCCCTGGGAGGGAACTGCCACTTGTGCGCTCCCCCCTTGCAACAGGCAGATACCTAGTGTGAGGACTCCCCTTTGTTCAGGAGGACTTCTTTGCAGAATAGTCACTTTTCCAGTGAGATAACTGGTGTTGGCCTGTGCCCAGCATCTTCTTCCTTCTTCTTCCTCCCTACACGACTATTTTGAGGGCTGGAACAACAGATCATATCGTAGGTTTGGGAGGGAACTCCTAGGGCTGGGGTTCATAGTGAAGGCTGGAGAAGGTGGCTGCCATGGGCTGGAAGGTGCCACCCAGGTTTATCTCTTTGACAGTTCATTTGTATTGTGGCAGGATTTGGAAACTGGGGCCCATTCTGCTTCATATCAAGCATGCATGGTGGGAAGCAGTCCTGGAAATCCCTCCCAAAATCTTGAAGCACAGGCATGTGAGGACAGCACACAGACAGTGGTGGTATGAGAGACGAGAAAGGGAGATCATTGCAATTACCTTCCTGAGCCACATTTGCAGCATGATGACTTGCATTTGTGAACACTACATCATAAGGGAGCTTTAAGGAGCAGTTTAAGGGAGGCTGAATAAAGTGTTTCAGCGTACTTATACTGGCATTTTCTTCTGCGCTTATAAGAAAAAGACTGAGAGACTGGCATGATGAGCAAGGAAGACTTTGACAGTACAGAGTGAGATCTGGTTGCCAAAGATATGGAAGATGGTGACAACGATAGGAAAGGAGTATCTAGAGATGCTGGGTAGATGTAATCAGAGTAATGGACCATCACCTCTGAAGCAATGGCTATAAATTATTTGAAGAGGGAAAAGTAACTTTCATCAAACTTGTGTTTTGCCCTTTCCTCTGCAGATTTGGATTCTACAGGTATATGAAAATGGACCGGCCAGAGAAGAGCCTGGACTCTGGAGAAAAGACAGAGCATCCAGGTAGGGACCCTAATATCAGAGCCTGGAGGATCCTTTTATCTGTCACTTTGTGTGTGATCTTTCAGCACCAACAGAAAGAAGCTGTTGACTTTCCATGCCAAGAAGTCGCAGCCCTTCCCTGTCAGATTGCTGTGGCTGGGAGGAGATTTTTTGCTGCTACTTCCACTTCTCTTAAGGGCAGGTTGGGAGGTCACCAAACAGTGGGCTGTGGTGGACAATGTGACAACTACCTCTTGGGCCCGCAGTTTGGCTGAGGTGCAATTGCAGCAAAAATGCGAGCAGAAGTGACAGAGCCAAAGGTGTGCAGCATGGCATGGCAGCCTATGTTTATACCTGCCCTGCAAAGCTGTGGCCAAACGGACAACTAAAGGCAAAGCCAGACCCCTCCACAGCCTTTGGCAGTGCTGGCTTACAGGTGCTGAGGATGTTGGTACCAGCAAGAGCACAGCTCCTGTGTCTGAGAGAATCCTTGACCCTCTAAGTGGGAGACACAACACTGAGAGGAGGCAAGGAGTAGCTGCCCCTGGCAGGGTGGGTGCCTGGATCAGGATGGGGAAGGTAGTGGGAGGATGATGGAGGTGTAACTGTGATTACTCCTGCAGGCTCCCAGGAGGAGAACTTGGACGACCTGCAGTATGCGGGGCAAGATGTGGAGAGTACCAGCCCCCCTGAGCACGCCGGCACAGGGAGGGCAGAGCCAGCAGGCAATGCTCCCAGCAGCATGGTGGGCACTGATAATGTTCACGATGACTATTCCCTCTGGGAGCATCGTCGGCTTCTCTCAGTGATGGGTGGCGACACAGAAGAGGGGCTACAGAGAAGGACAAAGAGGTCTGGTGTCAAGTCAGCCACACTGGCCTCTGCCAACCAAAGCCTCAGCCAGGCTGGCCTAGAGGGGAACCCAATAATGAAGAGACCCCATTTAAAAGCTGGTGTTAAAGACAACTCCAGGAGCCCTCCACAGCACGCCAGGGCCATCCAGGGGAGAGCACCTGTCAAAACGACAAACCCTCTTTCTGGATCTGTGTCTCAAAGGCAGAAGCCTCTCGGTAGCCCCGGGGACTCAGGTGTCACAATTCCCAAAGGGGTGAGACCTCAAAGAGACCTCAGCACCGCTAAGGATGGGCTGCAGCCATCAGGAACTGTGCTGACTGGGAATGGAGGCCCAGTCTCTGGCAAAGCCGGCAGATGGGCTGTGAGCACTGCCAGCCCCAGCCGGCATCCTGTGCTGCCGCAGTGGCTGAACCAAGTGGAATCCTACATTGCCAAGCAGAAGGCAGCCAATGGTAGGGACATGGGTGAGGGAGAGGTGCAGGTGGCATCTCCAGTGAAGGGCAAGTCTGGACCTGTGGCAGCAGAAGAGGAAGAGGTGGATGGGGAGCCAGAGGAGGAAGATGATGAGGATTTCGATTATGTACCAGTGTTTGACCGGCCAGTGAACTGGAAGCAGACCTTCAGCATGAGCAACCTGGACTTCCATGTGCTGCGCACAGACTGGATTGACCTGAAATGCAACACGTCAGGAAACTTGCTGCTAAGAGAAAGGGAGGCCCTGGAAGTCACACGTGTCTTCCTAAAGAAGCTCAACCAGAGGAGTAAAGGGTAAGGCAGAGTGTAAAAAACAAGGGGCAGTGACCCAGAGCTGGTGTAGCATGCTGCACAGGGAGAGAGTACCTGTCGTGTGAGGAGCTAGTGGGAATCGGAGGATAGACTAGATGTAGGAAATAAGACTTCAGGCAAGGAATCTGTGAAAAAAATCGGCTTTAAATACCTCTTTTGGCTGAGAAATGTACACCAGACCATGTCTGGGAGCTGGATGTCACCTTCCAACAGCTGGTGGCAGTAAACATGAAAGACTGGAGGTTTCCATCCAGCTGACATCACTGGCCTTTTGCTGGCTTCCTCCTTGCACTGTGTAGGTGTTGAGAGCACATAGGAGCATTTTACCAGCTGAAGAAACCCTGCTCATATGAAGTAGGACTGCAGCTCCTCGTGCCTGTGGTTTGATCTCTGCCACATCTCAGCTTGTGAATCACTTAGGACCAGAAAGGAACTATCAGATAATGTGGGTCAATACACTGACCTCAGAGACGGCCAAGTACCCTACACTGTTGTCTGAATGTGTGCACCTCCATCTTAAAACCAGCTAGATTTTTAGATCCTATTATTGATTTGGGAAGATGTTTCATCTCGTCGCTTCTTTGATGACTCGCTAGAGATCAGCTTTTGCTGGTACTCTGTTATTACATGGTCTTGGTATGGTTCTTTTTCTTCTTAAGACTTACCATCTTGATTGCCTTTCCAGCAAACAGGCATACCTCCTCTGAGCTTCCGTCAACTAAACAATCCAGCTTCTGAACCTTCTGTTGAGTTGGTCTCTATTTCCATAATTTGCTTATCTGTCCTCCGTGCTGGTTTCAGTTTGGGTTAATTTTCTTGTACATAAATGACCAGTGTCCTGGATGTTTTATAGAGTGACTGTTACTAGTTCCCAATCCCTGCTGGAAGTAGCTCTCATGCTATATCTTAAAATCTCTCTTGTTTTTTCAGGGCCACGTCAGTCACCATCATGGTGTGACTGATGAGTACACGCAAGCTTTTCCCAGCATTTTTAACTGATGAGTGTCCATTTTACAGCAGAAACTCTTGTTATGATCTGAAAGGACATGACCTGGCATTTCATCCTGTTTTGACCACTCTGAACCTACAGCTCACCCCAGTTTTTACTGTCTGATTGCTCAATCCTACTCCATGTTATTGGCTGATAAGCTGTCATCAGCCAGTTTCACTAGCCCAAACATGCTCCTTGTGCCAAGATCATTGTAGGAGGTGTTGAATACACTTGCTATTACCAATCCTACAATCATTCAGACACATTTGTTATTTTCTGTGTCACCTTTATTTCATTTCCCTTGCCAACTATTTTCTCTTGGCCGGAATCCCAGATCTAATCCCACTGGCTTGTGGATTTAGGAAACAGGTGTTAAACCTTCCCATGGGACTTCAGAAGCAGTGCAGCAAAGTGGGGGGAGGCTAGGGACAAAAATGTTTGTGCTAGCCAGGAGGAAAGACCCTGGCAGAGCTGAACAGGCTGGAGGTGGGAGAGGGGCTGGTGTATGGTGGACGTGCCCACCCGAGCTCTATCTTCTGCAGACAGTTCCAGCTGCAGCGTGTTGTGAATGTGGAGAAACGCCAGGACCGCATGCGGGGCAGCCGCTACCTGCTGGAGCTGGAACTGCTGGAGCAGGGAGAGCGTCTTGTCCGCTTGTCCGAGTACGTCTTTGCACAGGGCTGGCAGGGCGTTGACGGCAATGAGGAGGAGGAGAGGAAGATGAGGAATCTCGTGTGGGGTCGCCGGCGGCACCTCATGGCTGTGGCAAAGGAGCCAGAGCTGTGCTGGCCCCAGGGCTTTTCCTGGAACCACCGTGCCGTGGTTCACTTTGTGGTGCCAGGTAAGGGGGACCTGCCTTCCTGGGATATGGAGGGACAGCACAGCAAGGGCTTCCTTTGGGGGCAGTCCTGAACAGGTCTGGGCCAGCCTCGACCATCACTTCCAATTTCTGTTCTCTCCAAGTTAATCTCCCTCAGAAATATGGCAGGGTCCAAACTCCCATGGTTTGTAAGTTCAGAGAAACCTCTCATCACACACTGGGAAGGAACACACACCAATTCCTCAGCTCTCTGGTCCAGGTTTTCAGCCTGGGCCTATTTCAGCATCCCTGCAAGGGTAGCAGGGTTTGAGGGGAGGCAAGAAGCCTTGCCTGTTGAGAAGCCACACCATCTTTGAAATCAGTTTTGCTTTGATTCTCTCCCTCTTGCAATAAAACCAGTGAAAAACCAGGCACGGTGGGTGCTGCAGTTCATCTCTGACATGGAAGAGCTGTTCCGAGTCACTAAGGATCCGTACTTCAACATCATCATCACAGACTATAGCAGCGGTGACATGGATGTAGAGAAGGCCCTGAAAAGGTCTAGCTTGCATAGGTGAGAGTACTGCTTGGTCACAAAAAACTGCTGACACATGTATGCCTGCAAACACAGAACCTCTGCTGATCTCTCTGTATTGAGCAGTCACAGCCTCCTGCAGCTGGAAACCCAAAGATGACATCCATTCAGACCTTGCACATACACACAAATATGTTGTTGTTATAATGTACATACACGTATACCGCTTATACGTGTTATAAAACTGTAAGGCAATATATATTGTGGTTATCCATCCAGATGCATCTCTTTTCTCATGGCTTTTGTTCAGGTTTGCAAGAGAGAAGAAAGAGCAAGTCTCACAGTGATGGGGTGGGAGAGGACAGAGAATACGGGAAAGCTATGAGAAATGGGACAGAGTGTGGAGACCTCTGGGGAGTCTGCTTGCTGGAATAACTGTCTGTCTTACTTAGCTCTGACCTGAACCAGCCTTGACTGGTCCTTTCCTTTATGTGCCAGGGTTTCACAGTAACCGGTCTAGTCCTAGGATAGAGCTGGACTAGAGCTGAAAAGACTTTTGCTAGGGACTGCCCTGTCCTTGCTGCATAAGTGGGAAGACCCTCAGGGCACGAGAGGACCTAGAGCAGCACTGAGCTTGCACACTCGCACAGCAAAGGCTTTTCTCCTCCTTGCAAGGGTGCACGGGGGCGAGGGGCAGGTCTGCAGCGTGATGCCCGTGGTGTACTGAATTTCTCTTTCCTGTCTGACCTGCAGCTATCGGTACTTGAAGCTGTCTGGGAATTTTGAGCGTTCTGCTGGGCTGCAGGCAGGCATAGACCTCGTGACGGTAAGCCTGGGGGGCCTTGGGTTGACAGGAAGGTTTGTAATATGCATCTGGTGCTACCTCTTGCCATTCCTACTGAACACACTGAGTTTTAGGGATGGAAATAGGCTAGCAAACCAGATGAAATGTAGGTGTGTTTCCTGTCCCTTCAGAGTAAGGGTCTCTTTCCTTACTCCAAGAAGCCTGTGGTCCATTTGCTTCCTGGCCCACCTGCTGGGACTATCAAACAGGAGGGAAAGCAGCAGTAGCAGCTTTATGATACCGGCTCTGCCAGGTCACAGTCATAGTATTTCGTGCCCATCATTGAATAGCCAGTCAGTGGCTGTTTTAGCTGACACTAGCCCCTCAATTTCTGATCTAGCAACAAATGGCTCTTTAATTCACTCACATATCTCTTGTCTTCCCGTCCCTCAAGAAAGACTTACTTACTTAAAGTCAACCTGTTTTTTTCCCAACTGGTGTGGTTGGTTCCAGGATCCGCACAGCATCATTTTCCTGTGTGACCTCCACATCCACTTCCCAGCTGGAATCATTGATTCAATCCGGAAGCACTGCGTGGAAGGCAAGATGGCCTTTGCACCCATGGTCATGAGGCTGCACTGCGGCATGTCACCACAGTGGCCTGATGGTAAGAGGGAGTGGAGTCTCCTTGGCTCAGACCTTGGGGAGGTGGGAAAGGAGGAGGGTGCTTGCAGCCTCCAGATTGGTTCCTGTGGTGCTGTCAAGGTCTGGAGCTTGCCAGGGCCACTCTGTGAGAGTACATTAGATGTAGGATGGGCTTTGATGATTTCAGGTACTTGGAATTTGAGATCAAAGAGCTAGCAGAGCCCTTTATATGATGTTTCTCCTCATTGTCTCCTCGGGGTCTCTATGGATTTGAGGGCCTTGGAAAACCCCTCTTTTACTTCTTTCTGTCTGTTTCTCTCTTAGGGGGCAACCCTGTCCTGAGGAAAGCTGGTAGCTTAGGGATGAGGGAAGTCAACCCAAGTGAGAGGGAGGAAATTTACACATGTCATCTGAACATAGGATTTCCTTTAGACAGAGGTGGCCACCCTGAGCCATTCAGGCACAGGGACAACCCCTTGAAGCTGGGACAGTCCAGGTCCATTAGGTACTATGGTGCCAGACAGGAGGTGAGAGGCTCTGCTGACAAGTTCATAGGGCAGCCCATGCCACCTGTCTGCAAGCCTTTCTCACTTCCCAAAACTTTAATATGGTTGACTGCCTTGGTGCTGAGTTGGCTCTCTGGTGTCAGCATTGTGCTAGAAGTAGATTGAGTCTCACTCCAGCAGCCCTGCTGGAGTCACCAATAGTTCAAAGCACCAACCTGCCTGTGCTTGTTTTATGCTGTCCTCAGGCTACTGGGAGGTGAATGGTTTTGGTCTCCTGGGCATATACAAGTCTGACCTGGACAAGATTGGAGGCATGAACACAAAAGAGTTTCGGGACCGCTGGGGAGGAGAGGACTGGGAACTCCTGGACAGGTAGGCATTCACTGTCATCATTCATGTGCTCAGGAGGGGAGACCCATTAGATTCTGGAGGACCAATGACCAAGGGAGTGGGGATCTGAGGAGACTGAGGTGACTAATGCCACCATAAGCCTGGTCAGTAAGGGAGAGTCTTTGAGCAGGTCCTGCCTTCAAACCTACTAGGAAAGTGGACCCAAAATACACTACAGCCTCTGATAAGAGAAGAGAGGAGCCATTTCCTGGTTCCTTCCAGCCACATTGCTGGTTGCCCACAGGCAGATCACGCACAGGCTATCGTGAAGACTTTGTCCTCTTCAAGCAGAACAATGCAGGGTCTGGTTTGGACCATACTATGTATAGCAATTGCACAGAAGAGCAACTGTCAGAGAGACATTGAGATCATGAGATACAGTTACAGTTTCTGAGAAGTTTATGATGAGGGATCTCTGCTGTACAAATCCTAGGCCTCTGGGTTTGTAGTTCTAGGTTTTGGGGCATCCCCTGAGCAACCCCATGTTGGCAGCTGTCTTTCCTCCCAGCCTGGCCTGTGCAGCCTTCTTCTGACCAGTCCTGCTCTCAGGCATGCATAAACACTCAGCAAGTGTCATTAGATGCCTGATCATGGATGATGAGTTATCTCTGAGCTATTCTGGACTCTTGAATTTGATGGCAGTCTCTTGACAACAGCAAAACTTAAAAGAGATTTCCTGGGGTTGAGACCCCTGGTATCTTTGTGATCAAGTTTTCCCTAAGTTTGCCCTTTTCCTTTCTGCCAGGATTTTGCAAGCTGGGCTGGAAGTGGAACGTCTCTCCCTGAGAAACTTTTTCCACTGGTTTCACTCGAAGCGGGGCATGTGGAACCGGCGCCAGCTGAAGACACTGTAGCCTTGAACTCCAAAGCTGCCTGGCAGCACCATCCACCATCTCGTCTCGATGTGCACTTTATCAAGGCACACAGCCAAGCGCACAAACTCTTCCTCCTTCTCCAGAGCCCTCCGATGGGACAGCATAGCTGAGGAAGGGACAGTCAGACTAGGGGAGCAGGAGCTTCATTTTGAGCCATTGCATCCAAGATGTGGGATCTGTGTCTTGCTGGGAAGGCGTGCAGGGGAGATGTTGACAGGACTCGTATTTCCTGCCATACAGTCTGGCGGATGGTACAGTGGGAGAGATGCCGTATTTCCCATTGAGTCTTGCATGGTGCAAACCAAACAAACACAAATCTCAGCTAAGCCCAGAATGGTTTATTTATGGTAACACAGCTTCTCTTATAATAATTGAAGGGGAAAAAAAAAAATAATGAAAAAACGAACCCTCTCTATTTCCTCTCCTTCCCCATCTCTCTGGTATCCATGCTTTAGGACAGGGGACCAAAGTAAGTTCTCTGAACTATATTGTGTCCACATGCCCATGTGCTAACCCAAGGAAATCTGGATGTGGAGGAGCTGATAGGCACTTTAGGCTGCTGATGCTTAGACGTTTCTCTGTGCTTTTCGCTTTAGTCATTATGAAAAACCATGCTCATATTCAGCAACTTATGGCCACAGTTGGAGACTCAGGTATACTTCCCAAATGAGAGCCACGTTTGCCTGCATCTGGGCAAGGTGGCAAGGGTTGATATTAAAGCTCCACCTAAATTATTGATCCACTGCCTGAGGATAGTGGACGGGTTATACAGAGAAGCTAGGAGGGTATCTCAGGAGGAACTTTGCAGCCTTATCTGACAGACGTGTGTTTGTCCTAATGATATCAGGGAAACCCTAGCAGGGAAGAAGTGGCAATATTTTTATTAGTTGAAATATTGTAATTTTGTCAGAAAAAGAGGAAACAGTGTTCTGCTCTCTAAATCCTGTATGTTTATGCAGCATCTAAAGGATAATTTAATAAGTTATGGCCTCACAGTTATATCTTGTCACAGTTTGACTTTTATGTAAAGAGCAGGCTTCTTGGTTGAAGAACCGGCACAGCTGTTGCTGCTTCATCTCTGGAACAGCCCTGGGATGTCTGGCCCAGTACGGAGGAGGTGGCCTCAGGGCTTGGCACTTGCACTGAGTGCAGGGAACAGTGAGGACCGAAGAGGGTTGAGTGGATAAAAGGATGGGCAGACCCCTGCCAGCATTGATCCAAGAAGTGTGGAAAGAGCCCCTGTCCACAGCTGGCCTGATGCTACCAGGAACTCTCAGCCCCTAAAACTCCTGTTAATGTAAGGCAAGATTTTTTACCGCTGTAACCATTTTACAAGGCTATAGAAACGCAGAGATCCCAACACAATCAGTGCTCTGCACTGGAGCTTCAGTATCTCCATACCATGCTGAAAAGGCTGCTACTGGTCTCAAGCTTCAGGGGAGAACGTTCATGACATAGGATGCTGCATGACATGGTGCCCAGCTCTGCGGGGTGTTGTTGAGAAGTGAGTAATGGAGATATGCACGATACCAGCAATGCTGACATGGTTCTAGAGTTGTTTACTTTTTACACTGATGGAGTAAATGCCAGTTCAGAACAGGCATTCATTTATTATTAATTCTGTGGTGCTTGGCATGTCCATCAAGTTCCACTGTTGCAGTAGAAAACTGAACATGCAAGTCCTGGCACGTGAGATAGAAATCTTGTCAAATCATCTGCTCGCCTCATTCTGGGTTTTTTGACTGATGAAGTCAGAAAAAGTCGACCAGATTTCAGAAAGTTCCATCAGTGCCCAGTGGTGGTGAGAAGTAGATGAGAGACAGCTGTGTCCCTGAGTCCGTGGAGCCTTTCCCAGGATGAAGACAATTAATATCTCAGAAGAGGCAGCCTCAGCCTTCTGCCAAGCCAGAACATCCTTTTTATTGAGGGAAGGTACGTTACCCATGTAGAGACTAAGAAATAAAAAACTGCAGTTGCAGCAAGAGGGAAGAGGCTGACGACAGGCACCACTATTTTTTAAAAATATATGTATTGAAGGAGTTTAGGAGATCAGAGCCCTGTGATGCAATGTTGCAATAAGCTCTGTTTCTGCCTGGAATGTGCAGTGTCAGTCATACTCTCAGTGCGTGTCAGAGCCTGTGCCTCACTCAGACACAGGCACAGCCCTGTGAGTGTGCAGGTGAGCTGCTCTCCAGGCTCCAGGACTGTGCCTCCGCAGCCTGTCCGGGCTGGCTCTGTCATGCAATCCCTGTGGAATGGGGAGAGGCTGACAGAGAGGGTGCAGAGAGCACCAGGATGGGGTGAGGCGTTAGCAGGACCCAGCTGTTTGGCCCCATCAAGCTGAGAATGGCATGATGCCCATTTTGCAGATGGAGAGATGATGGATTCAGTGGCAGCCCTTATGTCATGCACGGGGAGGAAGGGTTATTTGTACCGTGTGCTTTCTTATCTGGCTTAGATGTGGTCTGCAGCTCCTACAGTTAGCAGCTGACATTCATCTGCAGACACTGGCAAGAATTAGATGCATCCAGAAGGTAACTCACTTGGCTTAAATGATATGAGTAACTCCTCTTTCTCACCAGAGAGGACAGTCAGTAAAGAGTGGACTGGGAAGTAGGTTGCAGCCCTCACTCCAGCACAGCAGAATGTGAGGATTTTGCCCCCATGCTTTAGCTGTGTTCTGTCTTACCGTGTAATGCAGGCCAGTGGCAAGCAGAACCATTTACCTCATGAGGACTCCTTGGTGGACATGTAAGGAGTTAGTGGGTTTCAGTCCAGTTTCCTGATGGCCAGTATCCCCACTGTCAAAGTTGCTATCACAAATGTTCTTCCCTTTCTAGCACAGTGGGGATTCTTAGTTGATATTTAAGCATTGCGGTAATAAACGTGATTAATACTAATTGGCACTAGTGGGCAGCCTTCATGGAAGACCTTGGAGAGAGCCTGTGGAGGCAAAAGCTGACCTCAAGCCACATGCTGAGAGTTCACTGCGGGTTGGAGGGACAGAAGGGGCTACACGCTCCCTGGCTTGCTGGTCAGAAGAAAATCTTGCGGGAGCGGCACTGGGCTTTGCTCTGAGGCTGCTGTCCTTCTTCCAAAACAATGTGCAGTTTTTCTCCCCAAAAGAGTCATGAAGAGGAGGAGAGCAGGGAGCACAGTGGGAGCACATCGTCCCACAGCCATGTGGTGAAAGGACGTGGCCATCCAGGATGGTGGCCAGGCCACCACAGTCCCTGATCCGCAGGCAGTTCACCGTGTCACTGGTGTTGAACAGCGGTGCCCTGCCACTGCCAGGAAGGCTCATCTCTGGGTCCAGCACAGCTCCCAGAGAGCAAGAGGAAACCTGGCATCACCACAGCTGGGAAGCTGACTCCCCACAGCAGTCAAGCACTTGTCTGTCACCAGGATCTTTTTAGGAAGCTCTGTCTGAGTTTGCTGTCAAGTTTGCCCTGAGTTTCTTAACTTCATGTGCATCCTGGCTGTGTTCTGCCTTGACAGCAGGAGGAAATCGGTTGCATGGGATTTCCCATGTAGCAGGCAGGAGGGAGCTGCTGCAGTAGATCCCTGACTGGGACAGCTGGGGAGATGATGGGCCATGATGCAGAAGGGACTTTCCCTGGGCAGGATGTGGCCAGACTGGGGACCCTGGGCCCCCAAGCGTAGGGTGCACAGCAAGGAGGCTCTGCCCACAAATGCCAGCTCCTCCTTCAGGACTGAATTTGGGGTTGAGGCTTGTTTGGCAGGTCAGTGAAGGGAATGAAGAAGGGCTGGCTTTTATTCTGAGAGAAATGTGTTGTGTGAAAATTACAGTGTGACTTGTTTTGTCATTGTCTTTAACATTTGCCCAGTATGAACATCTTGCCTCTTCTCATTGCCTGCAAATGTCTGAAGTTGATTGTTTTTTAGATATCAATGCCTTGTGTTAAAAATCTGAATTGTACCTTTGAATTATCTGCCTTAAAGTGGCTCTGTGCCTTCCAGACGACTCCGGGGCAACCTCTTTGTCAGAGCTGGGGGATACAATGATTCTTCTTCACGTTTTATAAATACATTGTCTTCCTACAAGAGCTCAGTTCTGTCTGTGTGTTACTCACACCCGCATCACCATGCAGCAGGGATTAGAAACCAGGCATTGCTCCTTTGGCTTCATATAACCAAATGTGTAGGCAATACTGGAGAGAGAGGTCACTCTCTGTCCAAGCCAGTGAGAGCTCTGCAGCAAGAGGCGGGTGGGAGAGGCAGCAAGCAAGGTTCACCGGGAGCTGAGACCTGTTTCAGTCCCTCTGGGGATGTAGAAAGTGGGATGGCAGCAAAACAGTAGGTGAAGGTAGAAACACTGGATGAATACACGTCCCAGCAAAGTGCGAGTGCGATGTGATCACAGAGAGACAATGTGGAGAACGAAGTGGTCCCTCTCACAAGCAGGAGACAATTCCTGGGGAAGACCACAGGTGAGAGCCTAGACCTGAGCGTGGTACTTGGCACAGCCTACACAAATGGGAGCTACACAAATGGTCAGCTCTACTTACTGAGATTCAAATTTGGCCCCTTTTTGCTTAAACTGTGCCTCCTTTCAGTATAAAAAGCTTGACAGGAATGGGAGTCTGACATGGAGAGGGAAAAAGGCAGCCAAGGTTGCTAATGAGTCTGATTACATTATAATGAGAAACGATTATTAAAGGTGACGGGGAAAAGCATTCCGGAGTGCTGCCAGTCTTCTGCTCGCCTGGGCCAGGTGACAGGAAGCCCTCTCTGCTTGGGCAGGCCTTGCACACCACCACACCTGACCTGGCAGCTCTCTGAGACAATGGTGTTGGAGTCAAGATCTCGTAATGAAATTTCCCTCACTGCTTCTTTCCCTGCTGAAACTGTTCTCCCTTTCCCACACCCCGTCCTTTCTTTACATTCAGTTGTCAATGCTAATTGCTTTCCCTCCTGTTCTGGGAAGCAATGAGTCACAGGATTTGGGATTTGCACACGGGATGCATAATTTTTTACCTTTTCATGAACCCAGCTGTCCAGTAGTGGCTAAAAGTCCTTAGCTGGTGGTTTTGCATTGGCTGGAACTAGTTTTGCTGCCTCTGCAGTGAAACCTTTTTCTAGAGGAGAGCAGGATAACAGAGGCTTTCCAGAAACATTTACCCCTGTTTGCTGTCGGTCTCAGTAGAGACTGGGGACCGAGATAAGCAGCAAACTCAGTGTTGCTCCAGACCTGCCATTCCTCAGACAAAGAAGAGAACAAGTCTTTACCTACGTCACCAAACAGATCCCAGACTGTGCTCAGCTTTGCTGATTTAAATTCTGGTAAATACATAACTGGCATTTTCCACCCTACTCTTTCTATGCAGCTTCCCTTCAGCTGCAAAAAAAGCCACTGTCATTTGCACGTACTAGCTGCTGCTGGCCTGTAGACTTACCTACCAGCTTTGCAGGCAAGATCATTCATGCCCTCTCTGGAAAAAAGCACCGCCTGTGACTTAAACAGAAATTTAGTTCTGTATAGTCAAATATAGAGTACAAATTAAATCTGCCAGTATCTGTTTTTTTTAAGGGTCAGATACTTCCAGTAGCTCGTGAAGACCAATATGTGAACAATTTTGTGACATTTCATTCCCAGTGGTGGCAAGAGTATGCAAAATTAAAAATCCATATAGAACTCTGATTCTGCTGGACAATGAAAAAAAATCATTTAATGATCAGAAAAGCATGTTATTATTTAAATAGGCTTACACCAGGCTATTAAAATACCAGGTTTTTAGCATCACAACAGAAGTCACAAAATTTAGGATTGAAAATTTTTACTCTTTAAAAAAAAATTCTGAAAACTCATTAAGTCAAAGACTTTTTTTAAGGAAACATTGTTCTAGTACAATAGAATTCCCAGCATTGTGAATATAAAAATGATATATTTAAAAATGTTTGTTAGTGATAAGACCTTAAATTATAATGGTGATTTTTAAATAAAGTAATACACTGTACACCTGTCGTTTCTCTTTGTGGCAGTAAGCCTAGAGTGTCTCCTTATGTATATAGTGTTTCTTCATTTTCTACTAAATACTGTTAGGTTTTTCTGACATCATTCCTGATAGGTCCCTGGTGGTGACATCAGACCATAATATCTATTTTCTGTCATTGTTAATTTTCCGATGCTGGAAATACCTGATTGGTTTCTTAACTGTGTCACATTTAATTTTCTTTTTAAACAACTGGGAAAACATTTGGACTGGTTTTAGCTATGTTGACATGCACAAACTTTTCTATCCTCCGATGAGAACTGGTTGTTTTTAGTTTGAGAAATCCATTACAACATTTGGGATGTACACTATTAGATAGCATTGCTTTAAGTATAGCAACTTATGCTTGAGGCAAGAAAAGGTGGACTTCTCTTGTTTATTTAGCCTACAAAGTAAATTGTTCGATCTTCTCTACAAAATGAGCCAATATTGAATATGTGAAGTAGGCAACTAAAATAAGAGATGAGATTTACAGAACTGGGCTTTGAAATTGTGTACCTGCTCTTTTTCCTGCAGCTTTCTCTAGCAAGGTTTGCTCAAGCTTTGAAAGGCAATGATTTCACCCCTTCAGAATTGCAAAAGCATTACGGTAAGGGGCCAATATACCATGACACGCAGACAGTTTTGAAAGTTTAACCCAGGTCTCTGGATTCATTGATGGGCTCCTGCTGAGGTCAGTGAAAACGTAGAGGAGGAGAGCTTTCCCTGCCAGCCATGCTGCTCAGATCCTGCAGGGAAGACAAGAAACACCAGTAAGGTCACAGCAGGTTCCTCCATGCTGCACGAGCAGTGAGGAGCAGTCACTGTGTACCGGGTCACTTGGCCACTCCTGCAGGTGTGGGATGCCACTCTTCAGTAGTCGCACCCTTCTGGCTCCCAAGGGAGCAGTGTTTTTATAGAGACTTTTGTCCTTTGCATCCTCCCTCATCACATCATGCATCTGTCAAGCTTTCCTGCTGACCGTTGCTCCAGTATATTGCATTTAAACTATGTTTACGTGTTGCGGGTCATGTAAGCAAGAGATGTGAACTTTGCTTCTTGACCTAAAGCACTTTTGATCTAAGAACATGTCATTCCCTCATTGACCTGACTTGAGAACCCAAGCATTTTGTTGGACTCTTACTCACAAGACTCTCCCTTGAAAATAGGAGTTAGATTGTTAAAACAGCCCCAGCCAAACACAATGGCTGTTGGGAAAAGCTCTTTCACTCCTGCCTTGCCAGCACCTTCCTTTTCTTCTGCTCAGATAATGCTGCCATGTTTGGATACCTCCCAGAACACACCTAATTTTCTTTCCCAAATTTCGCTCCCATCCACAACTGCCATCTGTATCTAGTGTGAGGTCTGCAGCCTTCTGAAAATGACTTGCTGATGATAAATCCCAGGAACTGGGATGTTTTGTGGTTTTGCTTTAAAGGCCAAGTGAGGAGAAATCTTCCTTCTCTGAGGGAATTTGTTCAATGACTCCAGGTGCTCGTGGGACAGCAACATGCCTCTGAAAAGGCCGAGAGACCTGGGTCTATTTAGCCTCAGAGAAGACTCAGAGAGGATCTCATCAATGCTTATCAATATCTAAAGGGTGGGTGTCAGGAGGATGGGGCCAGGCTCTTTTCATTGATGCCCAGTTACAGGACAAGGGACAAAAAGAGCGCAAACTGGACCACAGGAAATTCCATTTGAACATGAGGAAAAACTTCTTTACTGTGAGGGTGACAGAGCACTGGGACAGGCTGCCCAGAGAGGTGGTGGAGTCTCCTTTGGAGACATTCAAAACCCGCCTGGACGGCATCCTGTGTGACCTGATCTAGGTGAACCTGCTTTGGCAGGGGGGTTGGACTAGATCATCTCCAGAGGTTCCTTCCAACCCCCACCATTCTGCGATTCTGTGATAAGGCTTTGTTTTGTGCAGCTTTGCTTTATCCTTCTCCATCTTGCAATGATGTTTTCTGAGACTGGGAGCCCTTCCAGGGTCTGGCAGTGATGGGAACTCACCCCTTTCTTACCTGACTCCATTGCCCCATGACTTAATAAGGTCGAAAATTCCTGGTAGGGTAGAGGCCAGTCTTCTGCACCCCAAAGGCTGTGATGAAGATGTTGAGGATGACTGTGATGAAGATAAGAGCTGTGGCAGCATTGTTGAGTATATTCAGGCGGGGTTGCTTTGCAACATCATTCAAGTTCAAACGAGCTGTGCAATACAATGCAAAAAGAAAGGGTGATTTTTAGCTTGACTCCAAGTCCCCCAGGTCCTGCAAGCCTTCCCTGCCTGGGGAATGTCCATGGTGCCTCTGGGCACTGTAGTCACAGAGCTGGGGGAATAGTCCCAGGAACTTTACAGGTGCCCCAGTTTCCCCTGGGATGACATGGGAGGACAGAGCAGAGGAAAAACACCTTTTTTTTAATGTCATGTCTTTGTTTCGCTGTAGAGGTGCCATGGTCCTCCAGTGGGCCAACCCTAAATAGCCAAATTACTGCTGCATGCTAGCCAGGCATGTGCCATGTGGCGCACACACACACACACACACACACACACACACACACACACACACACACACCACTGTATGGCCATGGGACATGGCAAGAGAAGGTTGGGTGACATGGGGTACAAGGTCAGCAATGTTGTACTTGGGTTGGGAGGCCAGTTCCTGGGCTGACACAGCTATCAACCCCCTCCTTGCCCCCAGACCAAGAGATATCTGGGTACATGAATGGGATCAGCCCTAGCTGATGGGCATTGATCAGCTCACATATGGGAACACCCCAGTTACTGGGGCTGTCTGGCCAATGAGCCATGTGAACAGCAGCCTTGTGGCTCCCTGCCCTCAGCTGTGGTCCCCTGTCCCCCTTCTCCTCACAGCTGTTTGCAGCCACCATGGCTGCTACTGGGAAAGGCTGTGCCATGTGGGGCAGGAGAGGGAACATGTCACAGGATTTCCCATAGCTTCCAATCCTGTGTCCCACATAAAAAAACATGTAGGATATACAGGAAAAGGCAGCATTCTGCCGACTTCTAATACTGGGCAAGTGTTGGAGACTGAAATATAGCAACTCCTGTATTAGATAGAGCACTGGGCAAGCCTGTCTGAAATGCTGGTGTTAATGTACCATCTGTATGGCACCAGCACAACTGTGGGAGTGGTTAAATGGGAGGTTAATGTAGGGAATACCTCTGCCTGAAGTGTTCTGTTAGGCCTCACCTTGAGTGAGGCAAAAGATGCAGCTAAGATGTAGTATCTGCAGGAGCTGCACGGAAGGGCACATTACAGGATGGGAAGCAAGAGGCCCAAAACCCAGCTCTATCCCTTCAACAGGGATTCAGCAGTGGGGAAGTGAAGGAAGAGTTGTGCTAACCCACTCCCCACTTTGAAAAGCAGTAACACAGACCTCCCCACCACTCACATGAAGCTATCTTCGACCGTCCTGCATCCCTGGTTGGAGCCAGGAGAAACGGTTCAGGAGAAGAGGCTTCTCCCTCTCACTCCCATACCAGCCAAGCCATGGGGTGCCCTACCACAGCCACACCCTGTGAGGGTGCACATGCCTCAATGGCTGCCTTACCACTGATGATGAGAAGAATCCCAATCACCACCTGGAAGAAGAGGGAAATGCTGATGAGCACAATGAGGGTGACGTAGTACTGGAAGGAAGCCCCCTGCTCCAGCACTGCCTTGAGCTGCGTGACATTCGCCATGAACAGGGCCACATCCAGCATGCTCTCCGCCACACTTTTCTTCGTCGCGTAGTGGTTGATGTTCATCGGCCCACTGATCTGGAGATGAGGATTCACACCCTGGGGAGACAGGAGGAACCACACAAACTGGTACGATTGCTAAGCCGACAGACCTGTTTGTGTCAAACTGGCTGCTGCGTCCCCACAGGGTTTATCTAGAACGCCTGGAAGGAGTCAAAGTTGCATGTTTTAAACATGTTGAGAGAGCCTAGTTTCCCCTCACAGTCACCTTGCAATGTTAATAGGCACAAGATACTTGCGGTGATCAAGAGCTCAGCAAAGTTAGAAAAATCCTGGGTATTTTTGCAGAAAACAAGCTTGTCCAGAGTTACAATAATGTAGATTACCCAGAGCCAGGGATTTTGCAAGAAATATTAAATTCTCTTCCTTCAGGGCACAGACAAGCCTCAAAGTTACAGGGGATCAGAGAGAGATCTTCTCTTTGGATTGGATGTTCAAAGGACGTCAGTGGCTGGGCTTTATATCTCCTCTGAACACTTTTTGCTGGCTACTGTCTTAGAAAAGATGCTAGAGCAGATCAGAAAATCCACATTCTTGTTTCTGAAACCAGGGGCACTATTTCTTCAAAACATCAGACACTGAAATGCACAGAGACAAGAGATGGATGGGATCCATCACACCTAACTTTAACTAATCATTCAGGCCCATTTTTTATCAGTGGAAAGAAACAGGTATTGACAAGGGGTAAAGCACCTGGTTGTCCTTAACCTATTTACAAGCTGTGGATCATTTGCCTGCTTTTAACCATCTGCCTTTTCTCTCTCTTTCTTGTTAAGCAAGTTCCCCTGTTATCTGTCTTGACCCAAATGATGAGAAAAACCCAAAAAAGATAGAAAAGGGGATGATAGTTTTCAATTCATCTAGAGTGCATCAGCTAGTAATAAACCACCAGCAAAGGCAACAATTACAAAAGATTTAGATATATCTTCAGCAAACTATGATCTTCTTTCCTAAAAAGAAAGAAAAACAACACCTCCATGTAGCAGGCAGACTTCAGTTCATAGACTCATAGAATGGTCTGGGTTGGAAGGGACCTTTTAAGACAAACTCATTCCAAACCCCCTGCCATGGGCAGGGGCACCTCCCACTAGGCCAGGTTGCTCAAAGCCCCATCCAGCCTGGCCTTGAACACTTCCAGGGAGGGGGCAGCTACAACTTCTCTGGGCAACCTGTGCCAGTGTCTCACCACCCTCACAGTAAAGAATTTCTTCCTAATATCTATTCTAAATCTACCCTCTTCCAGTTTAAACCATTACCCCTTGTCTTATCGCTGCATGCCCTTGTAAAAAGTCCCTCTCCAGCTTTTTTGCAGGCCCCCTTCAGGTATTGGAAGGTGCTCTAAGGTCTCTCCAGAGCCTTCTCTTCTCCAGGCTGAACAACCCCAACTCTCTCTGCTTGTCTTCATAGCAGAGGTGCTCCAGCCCTCTGATCATCTTCATGGCCCTCCTCTGGACTCGCTCCAACAGGTCCATGTCCTTCTGATTTTGGGGGGCCCCAGAGCTGAACACAGCACTCCAGGTGGGGTCTCATGAGAGCAGAGTAGAGGGGAAGAATTACCTCCCTTGACCCCCTGTTCTGGGTAATCAGCCTCCTGTCAGCTGTAGTGAAAACCAGCAGCCTTGCTCTCAGTGCTGGCTAATGGATAACCTTTTAAATGTGGAGATAAGGGCCAGGTGTGGGCCCAAGGTAACTTCTTTTGCTCAGAGTGGTGAAAGAGCTTTCTTCCGGTTCATACTGGAAGTAGGACTTTGCCTACATCAAATGGTAAGTCCTATTTTTGTTCTTTTGTACATGATGAATTACAAAATGAAATCTTTCCTCCGTGCTCCGGGCATGACATGAGAGAAGGGTTATGGTTAATGCTTTATGCTGCTGTCTCTGGTCTCTGTGTGCATCCCTGGGCAAGACTGGCTTTCTCTGTGCCAGGATGGGAGCATGAACAAAACTGGTGATTCTGGGAGACTGCTGCATGTGATTGTGTGTCTCATACCAAAACTGGGGCTTAGTTTCGGAAGGGGGTTGTGGCCTGTGCTCGCGATCACTAGTATGTGAGAAAGATGTGTAGTGAAAAGCAGGCAGGCAGGACTGTGTCCACTTTGAACAATTAGTGAACTGTGATCCCAGTGATCCTGCCTTAGGATAGGAAAGTGCTTTTGGGGATTTTTTTTTTTTGCTTAAAAAAACCCTTACATAGCTTAAAGCATGTAATTCTTGTGGTTTCTAACAGTAAAGTTACTGCAGTGCGAAGCTGTATTTCTTGCTGTGAAAGGTAGAAGTTAAAAGATATTGGAAGCAGATAAAAGCAGTAGTCTAGAGATCTGGTAAGGACTCTAAGGCAGTGCATAGGGGTTCAGTACTTCTTAAACATTAACGTCAGGTGGCTGGGTCAGAATAGAGGTGTCTCGCATGTCAGGGAATGGAGATCGGCAAAAGGTCTGATCCTGGGAACACATCTTAAAAACAGAGTTACGTACTTCCCCCTCTCAGCTGGCTTAAAAGGACATGATCCTGTTGCAAAAGAGTGGTACCCATTCCAAGTGGTGCAAGGTTTGAGATTTGACTCCTTTCATGTGTTTTCTTCCTTAGTCCTGGAGAGTCAGCCTTCCTCCCTGCAGCATCACAAGGCTGGGCATTGATAGTTTATCTCTTCGTAATGATGAGTTAAGGGTCTGAGAACAAGGACGCTGTACAAACAATACAGAGCTTTTGTTAAATGAGTGACTGGTACAAGGAGACTGAGACATCAGTTCCTGTTTGCTCATGTGGAGAAAAATAAAGCAAGTCAGGAGCTCTTGCTGAATGAAAACACATCATCCTTTTGAGCTGCCCCCACACTCCTTTCCCTGGAGTGTGAAATGGGGCAGAGTTGCAATGTACAGAGCTCTATGTCCCAGGTGATCAGTCAATGAAAATAAACAGCTTTCACATGGGTTTTCTTGTGTGGATGAGCGCAGTGGTATTCCCCTTCTGAGAGTGGGGATCACTGCCTTTTCCTCTCCACACTGCTTTAAAGAGAGGAAACCTGGATCTAGCTGTCAGACACCAAGTTCATCTTGCAAGTGCTGTTGCAGAGCCAGCATCTCTGCTGGGAAACAGCACCTACCAGTATGCAGCCCTTTCCCAAATGGAGATGTATTGCTATTGCCCACTTTAAGGGTAAGGAAATTAGGACTTGAAGAGTTGCAGCCCGGTCACACAACAGCACTGTCTGAACTGGTACTGAAGCTCAGCTCCTGTGTCCCGTTTCTGGATGTTTTGGGTTTCTGTTTGAGACAGCCTCTTTCCCTGCGAAGACTCTGCTAGCTTCAGCCTGACTTCAGTCAAATCCCCTTTCTGCTTCCTTTTGTGTAAATGTGGCACAGCAATACGGGTCACTACAGGGGCTGAGTGAGGCACTCAGCTATGTTTTATAAGTCAGATGCTTTATTCTTATTCAGAACACACAACCCTCCACTCAAACATTTAACCCTCACTTCTGTTGTTAGTTTTAAATTTTGTATGAATAGAAAGAAGGATGAATATCACCAGAAGTGTGGGATTTTAAAAATTATTTCTTTTCTTTTTAAACTTGTTCTCTGGTTTTGCTGTAGGGAGCTGGCAGGTCCCTGGGCCTGTGAAACCTGGCTGTGGCACCAGAGGGCACACTGAGCTCCACAGCGTACTGAAGCTACATGAAAAATTTCCACTCAAATTAGTTTTCAAGGGAAATTCTTTGCTTTTGATTATGCATTTATTTTTAAAAGAAATAGCAACTTTCTGCTGAAAACTTTTGGAGGAGGTTCATCTAAATATTTATTTCCAAAGCTTCCAGGTTTTGGACTGAGGGGAGCACAGAGCTTTCTTAAAGCTACTTGGACAATTTCTACAAAATCTACAGTTTCTCTTGTTGTATTTTTCAGGGTAGAAAAAAAAATTACAGAGCAAATCTTATTGCAGATCTGTATGCTCTGTGGGTTTTGTGACCCTCTCCCAAGGGGAGAACAGCCTGAAAGAGACAGTGGGGCAGCAGGAGGCTCACAAGTATGAGAATGATAATCCTCTTCATGGGAGCACTGTGGCAGAGGGGGATGTCTGAGGAGAAACTATGTTATTGGCCATTAGTTCCAAGGCAAATACTGGAGGATGCCAAAGAAAACAGAGACATGAATGCAGGCCATGCACTTGGAGGGGTAGGTGCAGAGACGCCCACCGTGGGGATGCTGGCTGATAAACAGTTGGGCGCACACAGTCGAGAACACACAGGCACAGACACAGCATCAGGCACCAGGGAAAATCCGGGGTGTTTTTCCACAGTATTTGCCAGTTGGCAGCTTTAGAAGTACTTTGTAAACATCAGATGATGAAGGTTAAAGCACACTGAGAGTCATCATCTTGCAAAGCAGGAGAGGAGTACAGTTCCCTTTCTACGGGCAGAAAGCGGAGAGATGAAAGGCCCTGCTCTCAATCAATACTTCTGCTTTTAAGTGCACAGTTATTACCTACTCTGCTTTTCCAGAGAAGCTCACTCCCTGCAGCTCCTGACCACTTCACTTTAAGATGAAGGGAGCCAATTTGAATATTTTTGACCTATATGTGTGCGTAGGCACAGACAGTGTCAGTGGCAGCACTGGGAACAACAGGGATGACCAGATGCTGCCCACCCAGCAGGCTGGCCTTCCCCAGCCTGCAGGCGAGGGAGCAGGTTTGTGCACAGCCACACGCGTGCAAGAGAAGGGACACGCGGGGAATGCTTTGGTCAGTGCCAACTATATTGTGCATTCTGAGAGGCAAGGGCTGTTTTTTCTCCAATTTGGCAAAACAGCAAGCATCTTGGCTGCATTCCATGAACAAAAGTCATAGTAAACCTCATCATGGATGCTGCAGGCAAAAGGAAAACTGAATGCTCAGGGCCAGACCCCTGCTTTGGCTTCTGTGGAGGCTGTCAGCTAGTCCAGTTGTGCTTAGAGTATTTTAATTTTAATATAGCCATTAGTTCTGCTTGCTAGGGGTCCTGTTCAGAGCTCAACGATAGTGCTACCTTCAATTATTTTTGGAGAAATCCCAGAAAATAAATTAGGGATGCTTTCCTGGTATCTTGGGCTTTCCCCATGTGCAGGACTGGTTCTGATGGAGATCTTTCTCTGAGGTGTTTCTCCACGTCTGTGACGGGTCACTGCTCAGTGTAACAGAGAGCTTAGTGGCACCAGCTGTTTGGATGAGCGTTCTCCAACCAAAAAATAACTTCCAGGAGCTGAGGGGCAGCACCTCTTCAGAAGTGGAAGCTTAGGCAAGTGGCAGGCACAGATCCTGTGTGCTTGCTAAGTGCATTCGTGTTCTCCAATGTCACTGAACTCCTGCTCCTTTATCCACCTCCTGTGTCTCGTCTTGCACTCACAAGCAAATTTGGTGAGCTCTCTTGGGCAGAGATGTTACTGTGGTGCAGCACTTGGGCCCCTCATCCTTGAGCTAAGGGGTGCCCAAGTAGCAAAGCCTAGCACCACATAGAGCAGAAGGGTTGGAAGTGAGTAGGGAAGCCAGGCAGTCCTCTGGCTGTGGCTGGCAGGGGGAGCTGAGGAGAGGAGGGGGGTGAGTGACAGGGTAGTAGAGCCCCATGAGAACTGGGGTGCCTCTCCTCGCCATTGCCCTCTGGCTGACGCAGCACACAACTTCTGCTTCCTGGCTGGCTGCAGCAGTCGCAGCCTGCAGAGACCTGCTTGTCGCATCGAGCATGTGTACTCTGCGCTCCATTTCTCCCTGTCCATGCTGCTTCTTGTCTCATTCATCCTGCAGATCCTCTTTGCCCCGTCTGCATCTTCTGTTCTGCTCCACCTCTCTCCTTTCATCCTCTCTTTCTATTCTCTCCTTCTCCATTCTTTTTTTACCCTGTGCCTTTCACCTTGGCTTTCTTTCACACTTCTCCCTGCTATCAAGCTCTCCTCCTTCATGCACCCCATTCTATGGGTTGCTGACTCCTTTTTCTCCCCCACTCTTTTCCCCCATTGGCACTCTGCACTGCTGTATGGCGAGTTTCTTGAATTTGTTCACTCTCAGATGCCACTCACAGCTTCTTATGCTACAGGGCAACATAAATTATGTATTGCTTGAATAACTGTCTTACCAAATCTATATTAGACTCCCTTCTTAAGCGTATTTATGATACTGAATTGAAGGAATCCAGGAATCAACTGGCAGGCTGCAGGGCTGAGCTGGAATTGAAGGTAATTTTTTCCTTTCCAGGTAGCTGGGATGAGAATGAGACAGGAAGGGCAGTGACACTGGTGGAGGAGCCTCCATCCATAGTCAGAAGCAGTTAGTGGGTTTGGAAGCTCAAGAACTGCATGGCACCAGCAATTACAATGTGCTGATGCATGATCTCTGATTGTTGAACAGAAGCAATTGGGTGTGTATGGGGGCAAGGGGGGGACAGCTCTTTGAATGTATGGAATTGGGAGTGCACTCAAAAGGATTAGTGGGAACAATTATTTCCAAAGCCAGGATATAGAAGCTGGAGCCTATTCAAATTACTAGTGTTTAGAACCCAGGACAGTTTTATCCTGGTGTTTTGGAGGAAGAAAAAAAACAAGGGGGGAGGCGGGGGGGGCAGGGGAGGGGTAAAAAAAGGAAGGCTAAAAACAGCTTTACAAGAAAAAATTAGAAGTAGGTTAGCAGAGAAAATGAGTTTATAAAAAATGGAAGAGCAGCCGGGAGGCACAACAGTAACTACTGCATTGTGCTTACAAAGCTAAACACGTTAAGATGAATAAATCCCCAAGCTGGATGGCTTATGGCCTGAAATATTAAGGAAAGCTGGGCCTGATTGCAGGCTGCTGCCAGATCCAAAGAGCAAATGTGTTCATATAAATCATTCTAATACAAAACATTCCTAAAGCAAGGTCCGAAATTTGAACTTCTTCCAAGTCTAAGGGTGTTTGCATACAATGCTGAGGGGTCAAGTTGATTTCTAAGACTGAAGGAACATAGTAACAGCTGTATGGGATCAGACCAAAGGTCCAGCTCCCCTCTGAGTGTGGTTTGTAGCAGATGTGTAGGGTAAAAAAAATAATTTAAAAAATAATCTTAGAATGGGATAAGCATATCGCAGCAGTCCCTTGTGTTCTCTTCACCCAATGACCTGCAACTGTGTACAGAACCATACCAGCTCTGATTTGATGTTGCTTTTCTTGTGAGAAAGTCCGAGGTTAATTTGCCATTTGCCATGCGGCTTAGGGCATCCTACTTGCTCTCCCTGGATCTTGGTTTCCCCATCTGTAAAATAATGAGACTGCTCACATAGGTGGTATGGAGGGAGAGGGATGGCAAAGATCTGCTGCAGAAGTGCGATATGTGCCTCTGTTGTGTATATAACACACATGGACTGAATTCATCAGGCAGGTAAGCCACTGCAGCTGATGAAATTAGGTAGGTGATTTTCTTATTCCCAGGGGGCTTTACATTTTGCAGTGCCTTCCAGATAAACCTCACTCTAAGGCACTGGAGATCAGATCCAGCTGCAGATTTTGACATGTGTGTGCCTTAGGTCGCCCTCTGAGTGCTCAGGGCTCTCCCCAGAGAGGAAGCTGTGAGAGTCCAGGTGGAAAAAGAGGAGAAAGTGACTGAGGGTTTCAACAGAGGCAGAGCTGATGAAATCGCATCCATAAACAGTGGAACTCAGGAGGTTTGGTCCCTCTATTATTTATAAGGTCTTTCATCCACAAAGTATTTTGTTTTTTTTCCTAGCTTCATGTGTACTAACCCTCACAATGTCTTTGTCCTGCAGGTCAGTGTCTGTCTCCTATTGCAGTGCTCACCAGCACCTCCAAACAGACCCTGCTGATTTAGTCTGACCTGGGTGCACAGGGTTCTCTTTCTTCAAAAACTGCCAGGCTTAGCTTCCTTCTCTGCCAGGAAATTGAGCCACTCTCTGGATCTAAAAAGGCTGAATCTGCTGATTTTTGTTCAGAACACTCTGAGTTGTGTCAGTTCGCAGCCAAGCATCTGGCCTTGTGCCATCAGGAGAGGTTAAAAAAAAAAAAAAAAAAAGGTGTTGTTGCTGACCTAGGCTTTTGCAAACCTGTAATCCCAATTGTTTGTATGTTTTTATCAAGGCTGGCCCACCCAGGTATTTAATACAGAAGCTAGAGAGGTAGTAACTGGGGTCACTGGGGCAGATGCAATGGACTTCTGGATAGGGAAGTCTGCAGAGTGGCGTCTCGGTCGGGTCTGTGCTAGGCTGCTTGGGAATGTCACGATTAGAAACAACATCAGCTGTCACTAGAAAGATTTTAAACACATTAGGAGTGCTCTAACAAATGGCTGTTGCATTTTAATATGAGAAAATGCAAAGTGGTGCATGGCTATGGCTGTTCAGATTCAATTAGTGTTAATGCCCTTCCATTAAGCTCTGGCTTGCGGGGCTGCCTCTTGCTTGGGAGCCTGCTGTGCCAAGAAAGGCTGCTACTGCCTCGCCAGGGTTGGGGCCATGGGTGACCTAGAGAGGGTGAGAGGTGCTATGCTTGAAAAGGAGCGTGGCCATGTTCTCAGCAGCATGCATGGGAGCACCTCTCCATACTGTTGAGCACATCTGTAGTGTGTTTCCAAGCTCGGCTTGTTTGTTTGCTGTGGGTTTAGTATTGCTTTATGGGGTGCAAATATATTACCATTTCTGCTTGTGGTTTGGTTACTGTATGACTGAGGCTATTGCTCCTGTTCTTGGATAGATTATGGCAAGTCATTTAGCTACACTTTAGAGGGTTTCACTGCTGCTGTGGCTAAAATGGACAAGAGTGGGACTGTGTAGCTAAAGGCTACTTTCTAGGAGCTGGAGAGGGCTGAGTTTGGGTCTAAGCTGTTGCATAATTTCTATCTTGGATTCTTGATAAAAACTGGGAATAAAAGTATTTCAATTCTCATATGTTTTGAGCTTTCCAGCACAAGAAAATGCCTCCTTTTTTTTGGTGTGTACAGTAACTAGCACAATGGAGCCCTGGTTTCAGTCAGAGCCTCTTATCCTAACTGTGTTAGAGATAAAAAGGCAGAAGGTTCCTCAAAGTTTAACTGAATTTTAATAGGATTGTTTATTAGCTTATGCAGAGCATTTATACATGTAACTACCACCCGTGTCTTAATAACTGAACCAGCAGAGGAGCCAAAAGGCATCATCGCAGGTCAGTAAAGGATGACAGAGTACAGAATAAGGCTGATGTCCTGCCTTTGAGTCTCTTGCTTTCACTACAAAGATTCACCTGCGTGATAGCAGGTATGGTGGCTACCAGCAACTAGAAGCACTATTTTCTCATGACAAGGTATGAACATAGCTGACTTCTAAAGTATCCAATTTGGAGCATTTTTCTTCTACACTTGCTACACCAGCCCTTCAAGGTATATATTCAAGATTCCTAATTGAGTATGGATTCACTGGCCTACATTCCTTTTCTCCTTTGAGTGGCAAAACATTAAGCAATTGTTTAGGCATGCATTGCTTCAAAAAGGGTTAATGTGAAGCAAGACTGAATCAAGAAGGTACTTGAAACAAATTTCCACTAGGGAAGGCAGCTGTTTTTCACCTGTATCCTATGGATCTGCTTCTTAGGCATCCTCAAAAGGCAGTAAAGTGAGCTCGTATATGTTAGACACCTCTTGAACATATAAGCGATAGCTCTGAAACGGTTTGCCACTCTGCTGGGAAACATTTACAAGTTCAGTGTTCTAAAGCAGTGGAAAACACTCAGAGAAATGCCTTAGAGAGGCCTAGAGGTGTTCCCTTCTAAGCAGCTAAGGTCAATTTTTTGCCGCTCTGAAACCTGCGAGCAGGTAAGGTGTTGAATACAACAGCTCTTTGCTCCACTCATCTTCTGGAAAAAAAAATCACTGTAATTTAAGTCAGTTCTCAATTGCAGAATCAGGGGATATGTCCCACAAGGAGGGGATGCTATTATTTTCTGAGGAGCAGCTGAGGGACCTAGGGTTGTTTAGCCTGGAGAAAAGGAGGCTGAGGGGGGACCTCATTGCTCTCTACAACTGCCTGAAAGGAGGGTGTAGTGAGTTGGTGGCTAGTCTCTTCTCCCAGGTAACAGTTATAGGACAAGGGAATGGCCTCAAGTTGCACCAGGGGAGGTTTAGATTGGGTATCAGGAAAAATTTCTTCACTGAAAGGGTTATCAAACACTGTCACAGCCTGCCCAGGGCAGTGGTGGAGTCCCCATCTCTAGAGTGATTTAAAAGATGCATAGATGTGGTGCTGAGGGACATGGTTTAGCAGTGACTTGACAGTATTAGGTTTATGTTTGGACTTGATGATCTTAAAGGCCTTTTCCAACTAAAACAATTCTATGATTCAAGTGGCACCCAGACACCTCATCACACGTGGCTGTCCTGCTACAACAGGCACAAATAAACTTGCTTAGGAGCCCACAGGCAGCCTGCAACAGAAGTAACCCAGAACGTCATTAGTTTTCTGACAGATGCAGCATTGCCTCCCTCCCTTCAGACTGCAGCTTGCTGAGTCCTTGCCCACTATTGGAACCAAATAATCTCAACCCTTAGCTTTTCCTCTCCATTTTTTTTCTCTTTCATTGGCACATCTAGTGTCTTTTGTTTGGCGGGGGGACACAGGCATTGTTTTGGAGACAATACTGTAAAAGAAATGCTCAGGCTTCTCTGCAGTCTTGCTATTAGCTGAATGAAGTTACGTAAATATGAACCAACAGGGCAAATGAGCAGCTGTCTTCCCACACCATCCCCAAGTAGGGAAGTGTGTCCTAGCCACGCCACTTTAGCTGGATTATGCATTTTACAGTCTTGATACAGTAAATTGGAAGCAACCAAGCTAAGCAGTTATGCCATCTGCTGCAATTAGTGTTTGTGGAATTTAATTCTGGAGGAAAGTAGCCCTGTGCAAGACCCAGCTCCCCCACCCAAGATCATGTACTGGCCCACATGGCGAGTTCCCTTGAAGAAAGGCAGCAGCCCTGGGATCTGTGGGATATTCTCATGTCCCATGCAAGTCCCTGGAGTCACCTGCTTCAGCAGGCTTTTTTCTGTTTGGTTTGGGGTTTTTTTTTCCCCCCTGTTGTGTGGTTTGGAAAACTCTGCAGACTCAATGAGATCTCAAACAATGTCACACAGAGGGTCCAAGGTCTGTAGTTAAGCCCCTGCAGAGGCTGAGCCCTTCTAGGGGACTCAGTATTCCCAGACAAATTGTTGTCACAGACAGCACTGGGGTCCAGGGACACAGCTAACCGGGTCACCAAGGGAGCCCTTCCTATGTTCGGAACAAAGGAAAGATCCAACATGACATCCTTACAAAACCCTGGGTACAGGAGGAAAATCTGAAATCAGCGTATCTAGTGTCATGTTGCTTTAGATGAGTTTAACAACTTGAGGCATCTGAGTTGGGAAACTTTGACTCTATTTTTCCTATTAATAATTTAATTGAAAGCTGGGCCAAGGCCCTGCCTTAGGATGTACAGTAAAGCTCAGGGAGGAGGTTTAAGGTGGTTATCAAGTGGAAGGTTTTCCTTGGTAATTAGAAATATTAGGTTTGGCTTTCCCTTGTCTTCCTGGAGGAGTTTCAAGGGTGGGGTCATCCTGTTTGGGTTTATAGGTTGCTATGTTGACAAGAAGGATTCATAGGACGAGGTTGTTCTTCCTTTTTCTTTCCATCATTCAGTGAGCTTCATGGTGCCGTGACAGATAGCCATCCTAAATTCAGGGCAGTGATACAGTGTGCTATAAAAATGGCTATTGGTATATCAGTGTGTTAAACTGTGAATTGCTGTTGGGCAGAGATCAGGAGTGAAACAAGTGGTGGCCATTTTCTGAAAAACGGTACTGGGACTTGCCTGTCCAACTTCCAATGAGTTCGATGAAAGTTAAACAACTCACATACTTATCTTTGGCCATCTTAGCTTAAGTTCACAATGTTAAATTAAATTATACTCCAACAGTGTGGCTCTGAAAGCATCTCCATTAAGATATTAAGATACTTTATAAGACCAAAGTGGCAGAATTGTAATGCCAGGATCAGAGGTTTTTTAATAGTAGGTAACAGATCTGATCCTCTTGGCAAACTGGATTAAGTAGTTAAACTGAGATCACCAGGTCACTGGCACAACAGAGAAACTAGATAAGAAAATCGTCAACTTGCATTTCATTGTTAGGGAATGCTGGAGAGATTAAGGTGCAATCATATGTTTCAAATGAAGTCAAAGTTAGGAGGATGAGGCACACAGGAATTCAATAGAAAAGGAAAGGGCCTCTGCTGCTTTTGCTTTTTATTTATAAGTTGCTTGCTTTGTGTTGGTCTCTGAGACAGAGTGGGAAGTGGATGCAGCAGGGTGGACCATTGCCCCACTGCCCTCCATGTTAGGGGGCTGCAGAGTTTTGCCTCCATCTGATGACCGCTCCAATGGTGGCATCACAGCTACTTGCACCTTGGTGTCTTGCTGAACTTAGAAACTCAGCTTCAAAATCTCAGGTCCCATGTTACAGCACCCAGCTGTAACATCTGTATCAGTATGTCTTCCTAAAATCTAGGATCTGCTGTCAGGATTTACTGGGAGGAGGGTGGCAGGAGAAATAGCCAAATCAGGTGAGATATCCAGGAGGTGGTGCTTAGTCATAAATGCAAAGAGTTATTCCATTGTTAAGATGGTAGCAAGAATTGTTGCAGTGCAATTGGTTATCCTATGCCTCTGCTAAAATGCTAGCATTTTTTTTTCCAGTGGATTATGAATTTAGGTATAATGATGACTAAAAGAGGTTATATGCTACCTAGGTTACAAAGTATTGCAAAAGTACACTATATAATCTGGAAACTTCTCTGACCAGCTTCAAAGTAGGGATTGAAGTCTAAGGGCAAAGAGTTCAGAAAGCATAATCGTTTGGGCTTTAAAGATGCCTGATATAACTTATTTAAGACACAGTGCTGTAGGAATCCACACAGTCAAAAAGAAATACTCAGCAACTGTAGAGCATGCTTTCCCTCCTTTCCCTCTATTAATCATCTATTTTAGACTTCATCTTGTGCTTTTATGTTGTGTTAAAATAATACACAAGGCTCTGGACTAAGTTGTGACTGGAAGATTATAATGAATAATGTTTACAACAAAGCTCAGGAGGGGACCTCTGTAAAGAGAGATACTTGAGAAGTCGGTCATGCATTTAAAACTGGTTCTCATTGTAGCCCTAGATTGTATTGTTTTGAATATTGAATACCAACCACCTGACCCACATTCTTCCAATAAAGTTTCTCTTCAGTTAAAACTGTCTCTCCTGCTTTAACTCTACATACCCTTAATGTCAATAGTAGCCTCCTGACGTCTTAAATTTCTCTTCCTTGCACCACAGGAAGGACACTGCAGTAGGGCTTGGAGAAGTATGATTTGGGCTCAGTTCCTCATACAACTGTTCCTGTGGCTGTTTAGTATTGCTTTTACGTAAAACTGAAGGTCAGACTAGATAGCATTTTAGAAATAAAACTCACCTTGACCTAAATCCCGTGCAACCCCACGTACTGGTAGCACACAGAATGCAACCAAGCTTAGACTTTTTCTCCTGTTTTTGTTTTTAAAACAATGATTTAGAGCAATCATGCTCTGAAGGGAGTGTTCCTATATATTCTTAAGTATCAAATCTGGGAGGAGAAGGAACATACACCATCACTTTCTACCCCAAGACATAGACAGCAAAGCTTAGGGACTAGTATCTCAAAAATAAACTGTAAGCATCTTGGAGAATGGGTTTTGCTACTTCCAAAAGTGTTGAGGGCTTTCTAGGTAGTTGAATAGAAATGAGTTAATAAGCATTCATGGCATATCAAGAAAGTTTGTGTGGCTGAAGTTGTGCTTGTGAGAGGGCTCTGCAAACAGCAGGCATGTGTGGGGAGGAAGATCAGATTGCTGATTCTTGTCGAGCTAGTGGAGACAAGGTGTCCTGTATGGGTTTGTCTCTGATCACAGCAGTAGGGCACATCAGACCTTGTTGTTGTCACACATCCAGTCCAGTATTCTGCCTCAGACTCATGGAAGCAATAACTGATATATAAATGCTCTGCTTCAAAATTAATAGTGGTCTCCCCTAACCGTTACGCTAGGTGCTATTCCTTTTAATGAGCCTCCCAGGGCTGGAACTTCTAGCATAACCAGTGGGAACTTCTCAGTCACAATACTTTGCTTAGGCAGCTGTTCCAGGCAACAGTGCAGCAAAATACTGCTCTCTGAAAATTATTCTGTCTGAGGTCTTTCTAGTCACTTGAAAGGAGGTGGATGGAAATAAAGTCTGAGGTTCATTATGCTGATATATCTGAAGTGTCTCACGGGCGCTGCATCAGGGAAGCCAAAGCAACATTTAAGCAAATGACTGTGGAGTGACCTTTCGGCTGCAACACGCTTCAGCCAGGGACCTGTTTGACATGTACCTGACTTGATGGCCAGCTATGTTTCCATTGAAAGCTGTGGGGAGGAGAGCTTCCACTGATCTCCCTGAGGGAAATAGGAGCAGGCATTCAGTGGGCAGTGCTGGGGTGTGGGTTTCTGTCCAAGGGCACTAATTAATAGCTCCTATTGGCTTTGCTGGATTTGGCAAACTCTCAGCATTTCTGCAAGTCAGACTGGGTTTATGTGCATTTGAAGCAATCTTCTCTAGTTTAATTAATTAAGATGCATTTAATTAGGCTGCAGAAATAAATTAAGGAAATCGGAACCCAATTCAACGGAAGCTGTGCTTGCTTTGACAACCAAAACAGTGCCTTGGAAACGGTTTCCTGTGAATTAATCTCATCGAGGAGTTTCTCTGTTAAGCCTCCTTGCTGACAACAGAGCTGTCATCTGGGGGAAGTGTTACATCAGTACATAGACAAATCTAGAACTGTAACTTGGTCACTGGACACACCTGGTAGTTACGGGAAGTTCAGTTGCTGATGGATAAGATTATAGCAGCAACTATGGATGCTCAGACTGAATGAAATTAGCATTGCTGATGAGCCAAGAGAACTCAGATGGCCATCCAAATCTGTCGTAGAGGTTGCATCACTCAGATGCATCTTATCTTGATGGGGAAAGTGAGATGAAAAATGCAAACCATGGCCAGGAAGAAATTCGGGAATGGTCATTGTCTCTAGCTGTGCTGTCAGCTCCACTCTGGCTGCTGGTATGGCACCTGCACTTTTGAATTTGTATTCTCTTATCACTGACGCACTCGAGGGTTTGGCAGGTGATTCATGTACATTGAATCACATTTCATCCTGGGTGAAGCTTGCAGCGAAAGGTGTTATCTTTGGTGTCATACACAGGGGGGAGAAAGCACAACCCATGATCAGATTCTTCCCTAGCATAAATTTTCTTCACTGTGACCTACAGACTTTTGCCTGTGAAACTGGAATCGAGATTTTGTTCTAGCAATTTACACATTATCATCTCTCACTTATCTCTGGGTGGTTTAGTCAGGTTATGGATTAACCATGCAATCATTTAGCAACACCCTCCTCTCTACTGCTTCCAGTCTATTTTGGTACAGTTGCATGGTGCTATGTGGGGCTGCACAGACTTACTGACTTGGCTCAGTGCTAATTTAGGAATCTCCACAGGCTGCTGTCTGCCCTGTTGCTGAGGTTGCTTTTCTCCTTTATACCTTTGCTGCTTGCTCTCACAGCCTGGACACAGTAATACCTTACTACAGCAAAACATCAGTTGTAACAATTACCTAGAAAATAATGAACTGAATGTATCAGCAAAGGGATTTTCTTTTGTGTGTGTGTGTGGTAGGCCTATCCAGGTCAGTTTCTCCCTTTTCAAACAGTTACTTTTGATGGAAGAACTGTGGAGTGACTCCACAGGAGGAGGAAATGGCCTGCAGCAATCATCACCTGTCAATCCAAGGACTCCTAAGACCAAACCCAACAAAGCCTCTCAGCAGTTCTCGGAGTGCCAGCACAGTTGGTGGCTTTGAAATGCCAACAAGAGTTGTGCTGGGGCATCCTCGCTATTTACTTACAGACACCAGAATGAGAGCCACAGACCTCTCTGAAGGGACAGGAATGTCCAAGTATCAAAAGCACTTGTTCTGGAGCATACATTCTTCATGCAAGGAAATTGTCACAGAAGTGGTATTACTGTCCTGTTCTAAGCCTTGAGCTGCTGTGGGACTTGTACATGAAGGCTCAGGGCCCCAGCCAGACTCCACCAACATTAACAGAACTCGTAGTTGTTTTTGTGGTTAAGCAAAAAGATGCATCCTGCAACCTTGTGAGTAAAGAAAGGTCCATTCAGTTAATGAGGCAGGATTCATATGCACACAGTCCTGGAGCACCTCAGAATGATCAGCCACTTTCCCAAAGCCAGCGTACTCTATCATTCTGAATGTTTACCTTCACAATACAAACAAAAAAGAGGTGTATTTATTGATGGGGTAAACAGGTACACTTCTCTCCGAAGAAACCAGTTTGGTTAGTCAGCCTGGGTGTTGACAAGAGATGGAAAGAAATCATTAAAAGAGACTGCATAGTAGGTATGATAATTAGCCATGTGGTTGGTACCAAACAATAGAGGTTTATGTGGAGCCTAGGGAATGTGGAGAGATAATTTTACCTTTCCAAACAGAAGGGCATCAAGCTGTGCCTGGGAAGTAGGTCAAGAGGAAGTGCACTTTCAATTCATATTCATCTCATAATTATTTCACATACTGAAGAACAGCATTTCTGTCAAGGGGAAGATGTGTCTGTGGCCAGTCTTATGGAAGAACAATCCTCCACTCCAAGCAACAGCATGCATATTTGACGCTTTCAGCATCAGTGGCCATCAGGACTGCCTTCCACATGAGCTCTCGTTGCATTTCTGCTGTTTGTCCTGACCTTGCCAAGATTCACAGTCACTCTGGATATCACCACCAGTTGATCCAGAGTGCTGAATCTCAGCACAAGAGTGTACTGCTTCACATTTGTGAATGGGACTCGAATCAAGATGTGATATGCTGTTGCTTCTGGTACTGAAGCCTATCATCATCTTTCACTGGCACAGCTGGAGAAGCAAGTGGTCCTGGCAAAACACTTGTATTGGGATGTGTATGTTGAACAGGAAACCATTAAAAATGTCTCTTTTTGATTCTTAAGATGGGAAAAGCCAATACTTTAACACACATTTGCTTATTTTCATAGGTAAGAGATAACAACTGAAGTTTGAAAGGACCTTTGGAGGTCATCTGGTCCAACCCTCTGCTAAAGGCTACACCAATTGTGAAGATACCTGAGGTTGCTCAGGATCATTTCACTAGTGTTAAATAGACGGAGTGTCCAAAAGCTCTCGGAGCAACCTATTGGAATGTCTGGTCACCATCATAGAGATGTTTTTTTTGTTAGGGGTTTCAAAGATATGTTTTAAAGATAGATGTCAAAGGTTAAATAAGGATAAATCTGTATTAGTCTAGGTGGAGAACAAGTGTTGTATAGTCATCTGCAGTACCTGTTCTTAGTTTTTTGGTATATAAGAACTATATTTCTGAAGTAGAAGAGAGCTTTCTCAGCCAAAAAAAAGTAATAAAAATCTAATACTTATGTTCAAAGTAAATTTTTCCATTATTTGAAGGAATGTCTAAAGCAACAGTGAAAAATAAAATAAAAAAATCCAAGCAACAGTGTCTTAGAGAATGATGACAACATGATGGCTCTAATTTAGCATTCAACTACAGAGAAATGTAAACACAAGACTAAAAATGGCCACTCAAATTTGACAAATCTTCTGTTGTATGTTGTAAAACAACATACTTGGATGTGAAATACTACCATTAGAATGCATATTGCTTTCAAGCTGAAGTGTATAACCTCCACATATGCCACTTACTAATGTTTCTTTAAAAAAAAAGACCTAATTTTTAAAAAAAGAATTACCAGTACCACAGAAAACTAAATCTGCTGCACTATATTGTGTATGTTCCAGATGTTTTTCTATAGTGAAATATTTAGTAGCTAGTTCTATTCTTGGAGCCAATTAAACCTTTTTTTTAAATAAAAATTCTGTGGTTTCACGATAACTGAGAAATAGTTGTAGTATTATTTCATCATCATGTGTTCAAGATAACTAAATTGAACTCTAGTGAAGGTAGGACACTATGGGTTTTATTTTAGTCTGGAAAGTTGAGACTATTCCTTTATGTTAATTTTTGCCAGCTAAGGAAGCCAGTTAGGTCAGAAATTTCTGAATCTCTTATCCAAGATTTTAAACTTAAAAATCAGCTAATTTGGTGGAAAAAAATCCACTTTTTTTTTTGTTCCTCTACTGGAATTACTTCCCTGTAATACTATACACAAACCACAAAATTCAGCCCTTGCATCAATTATGTTGCCTGAAGTAATAGTGTAACTGCAGATATGTCTGGGATGAATCAGTCTTTTTCTTAATGTTAACAATCGTAATTTTCCTTCTGACAGATCCCTGATGTCTGCGTACCTGAGAGTCCTGATTTCCCCTTTGCTATGTATTTAATTTTCCCCTGTGGCCAGCCATTTTTACCTGTTTTCTACTATAACTATTTTACTTCCCTCACAAATAGCAGTACTAAAATCAAGTAAGTAGCTATAATATTGTAGCAAAGTTTGTATAATGTTTATTAGGAAGACTATTTCCCAAAACTTTTTTCTTTTTTTTCCCCCTTCCCTCCCCTCTAGCTATTGTAATAGATCTAATTTAAGGAAAAAGAAACCAGAAAAGCTATTTAGGAATTGTGTTTATACATGGTTAGATGCTCTTCTTGTTGTGTGCTATCATATTTATACTCAAACAAGCAAACAAAAGAAGCCTACCAAGAATTAGCTTTATATTCATACCATATCTTTGCTAAATCAACACTCAATTGTAATCAAGAGTCTAATCTCATAATCATTAGCCCTTTCAGTTCTAGTAAACGTCTGTATCATCAGGAACACTTGTTCTTTGCTTCCCTATATTTCACAAACAGCAGCATTTAACAGGAAGGAAAAGCATCAACTAGACAACTTCATTTATCTGTTATTATTTTTTTGGGTACACTACACATTTTACATCCTTCAATGAGGTACTCCAAAAATATCTTGCAGGATAACACTATGCCTTATTGTTTTACCCCAGGACTCCCCAGTCCAACGCAGCTCAGTAACAGCACATCTGATCACCGTAACTGTTAATAAAGCACAAGCTTCCAAAAGGTTTAATCAGAGTAAGCAAGTACTCAGTATTTTAGTGCTTCTTTGAACTTTAGTCTTTTAAATCTAATTTTCACAGTAGCTTCTCATTTCTTTGGTAATAGTGCCTATAACAGATTTAAAATAATTTTCAAGCTGAGTAGTGCTGGTTAATTCCTAGAAAAAAGACTGTCAGGGCAAGCCTAGTAACTCCTGCAAATTACTAAGTAATTAGACTAAATTAGAACAGGAACTGAACCTTAGTCCAGCATATTCAGGAGCGACATTGAAAATAATCTCCTTTTTTCTTTTTAGGCTGTTAAACCAAGAGCTTTCAATCCTGCTTCTAACCTGTCCAAGCAAAGTCACAAGATTTACTTTGTATTCTGTTTACTGTATCTCAGTTTAGTCATGTGTTTGGTGCTCCCAAATGGCTTATTTTGCAAAGCAACCAGGAAAACGATGAATGAAAGTGTCTGGGAAGAGAAACTTGGACAGAAGCAGTGAGATTTAGACAGGAAAATGTGAATGAAGAGTGGAAATTATTCTAGGAAAGTTTACTAGATGACTAAACCCCACAATTTCATAATTGTGAATAAGGACGTCTTCAGTTAACAGCACCTCCTTATTAATTGAGGAAGTAAAGGCAGCTATTAAAAACGTATTAAATAAACAGGGAAGAGGAGAAGAAAGAGGAAGAAGGCAGCAATTATGGAAGTTAGAGACTGTGGAAATATAAAGAGGGGAAAGACGTAAGAGGGAGCAAAATAAACCTCTACCTAGCAGCCTAAGGACAGTAAAGTATTTTAAAGGATAACAGCAATAAAATAATTCCTAACAATAGTACAGCTCATTTGCTAGCAGAAGATGGTGAAAGCTGTAATGATTCAGGAAAGGGAGAAATAGTCTTTTATGTTTAGAAAGAGCAAGGTTATGTAATCAGGCATCATGGGAATGCAGAAGTACTTTTCAACCCCCCCAAGTAGCTATGAAAGATGATAAACAGTGGCGATAAAGAATTAAACAATAAAACTCAGCGTGCCTAGGTAGCACCTGATAAGCAAGAGAGTTGTGTTGAGATGTGTAGCCTTCTCTTGCTAACTCGTAATAAGTCTGTGATCAATAAGGAAACCTTTGAGTCTAGAAGAGAGTTACCTCAAAGAAAGGCAAAGCAAGATGACCTGAATAATCTTGGCCCAGCTTGTTTGATAGCAGAGGGCAAATACGGAGAAAGCTTTATATGAGATTCAACTAGTAGAGGAGGAAAGGGTATATACCATATTGTGCCCAGCATAAAGTTAGATTTGGATTTTTTGGCGTTACTTTCTATTTCAGAAAATATTATTTGAAAATATCTATTGTGTTACATGCTACCTTGCCAGATTTATTGCCCTTTATCAGCCCCAGTGACATGCTCTGGTGGCCGGAATTAGTTGGTGCTATAGCTGGATTTGGCACAGAAGTTGATCCTAGTTTGGATAGTTCCAGCTCTAGCACTCAACGCATTGACTGTTTCTGAGACAGTTCAGTATTTTTATCTGTGTCATTTCTTCTTTCATTCCGAAAGCTGGCTGAAAATAAGCATTACAAAAGACCCTTGCAAGCCTGTAGAATAGAATATGTAAGAGGTGGCCTGTGATGGAAGGCAGGGTGGCCATGAGGCAACAAATACCGTTAAGGGAGCACGTAAGACTAATATTTTTTAACAAAAATCTCTTCATTGTTATTTGTGGAGACAGGGAAGGCAGGAGGACATAATTTAACTCCGTGTGTTACAAAGTGAAACCAGCCTCAGTTGAACTGATACTGGTAACTTGATTCTAATCAACATGGTCATACACTAGGTAGTTTTGTCAGGCCAGTTTGCATTGATTTGGCATGAAACAATAGGTAACTGTAATCAGTTTCATATCTACTTTTTTTATTAATTGCTAGGTACAATACAAGTGAAGCACAGCTTATGACCATTAAGAATCGTAACTGGAAGGCCGTGATTCAGAAATGGATTTAAGGGTCCTAATGGAAATAGAGCTGAACATGAGCTTGCTATGGGACATGGCAGTTCTACAGTGATGACAGGAGCAGGGCTGTGTTCATAAGATTCATTAGTTTAATATCAGAATAACATTAGAAACTCTCTCACAGCTGAGAAACCCATAAAATCTGGAGAGTGCACAGGAAAAAGAGCCATACAAATTATGAAAATATTAGAAAATGCCTTCCAGTGGTAAACTGAAAGGGATCCAGCTGTCCTGCTCAAAAGAAGACTTTATTCAGACTTAATATGTAGCACAGAGTCTAGCTGTTACTAAACCAGCTTTGTATTATTGCTGGAGGAAGCATATAAAAACCCCTACAACAGGAAGTAGAGTCAAGCTAAGTTTAAATTAGAAATGAAGACAGTGAGATAACTTGCCAAGAGAGGGAGGTAAGTCCTCCATCTCTTGAAACCTTCAAATCAAGATGTGACACCTTATATGTGCTAGTGAAATACCAGTTACTGGATTCAGTACAGAAGCAGCAAAGTGATACAGCATCAGCCTTACACAGAAGGTGACACTGAATAATTCAGTGATCCCTGAGGACCTATGGGTATCTGTTACTCTTCCTAAACTTTTGAAATGTATTGCTGCGCACTGGTAAACTTGAGTCAGCTTTGGTGCTGATATAGCAGTTATTTTATCTATCTATCTATTACACTGGGGGTAAAGTTAGACTTAGTCAATTCTTTAGTTTAATCAAGTAACCTGCGTAACATCTTTGTTCAATCAGCTCTTTGAGATCAGGATATTGATGCCAAAAAATGTAAGTTTAAGAGATGCCAAAAAAAAGGGTGCTCATAAGGACCTTGACAAGTGATGATGATAAATTCCTTTCTCTTAGTACTAGATTTTTATGTTTTTTAAGAAAGCTGTATTTTCACTGCAATAACTTTGCTGGTTTTGTTTAGCTTCCAGACAGAATAGCACACATTCTAAAATCTCTCGCATACATCTGTATCATTTGTATTATTTTCCTCTCTTATAAATAATCTAGCGTGACTTGAAAAGAAAATAAATTGCAAAACTAACTAGTCAAGGCAGTGTATCATTTGCATCTGTTTATGTCCTGACATCAAAAATTTCTTTCATTGAACTGATGCACCTAGCTTTAATGAAATCCCAAAGATGTAAATGTTGGTCAGTAGGATTACGCAAGGCTTAAATAGATGTATGTCCCTTGAAAAGGTTGTGGAACTGTACTAATACTATTGCAGTTGCATGACAAGGTGGCTGGGTACTGAACTACCTGAAGGATCTTTCTGTTTTGTCTTTCCCTGTCACGGTTACTTCAACAGAACACAACTATGGAAGAGTACCTGAAGGTGCTGTTATGTCCAGCTCTGCACCTCAGCATTGCATGAACTTCTGCAGGATCTTTCAAGTTTGTGAATAACCAAGAGCACCAGAGGGATGTTGTATGGGTGACTCCATGAGCATAATGATTTCTTCATAAATTCAAGATAATGATGCATTATGAAGACCTGAATACTTCAGAGCCCATGGCATACCAGTACATGTGACATCTTCCTTTGGAAGGCAGACTTTAGCATACAAAATCCACTTGGCTGCCGTGGTGCAGCTAAGCCTCCCTGTACATTACAAACGTCTACAGAGATATCTGCATATCTGGAAGTAACATAAAAAGACAGCAGTCTGAGACATGGCCACTATCCGAGTCAAATCCTGAACCAAAACAGTCCTCTGCTTCACTCTTCTACACCAAAGCTGTCTGAAGCTTTGTTAGCTTAGATTAACCTTTTGAGAACAGAGTAGAAAAGGGTTGATTCTTGGTACGTGCTGGAACAGTGTGAACACTAGCTGGTTTTGGCTGGTAAATTCCCAACTCTTTCCAGGGTTTAGTTGTAACAACCTCAATTACATGCCCTAGCAACAATCATTTAATTTCTTGTAGTGTAGTTAAGATTGTTGTATTCAGATGGAGAAAACTTGCATCTCAACCAATAGTTATATATAATCAGTAATTACCTAGCGGATAACTGACTGCTGCCAGCTCTTCCTCTGTTTTCTAAGATCCAGAAAAGGAAGCATTTTATGCATAAAATCTCAGTTCACCACACAACAGACTCATAAAACCTAAACTCTCCCATTTTACTAATTGGTGTATTGTAAGAGTAGTGTTTGTTCGGGGTATCTTGCTACACAGTTTGGAATTTGCTCTGTTCACTAAGACCACACACTTAGTGGGTTTTATAGCACTAGGATTCACAGAATCCAGTGAGTACAGATATTGTCGTGACAGCCAGTGCTTTGACACTGAAATCTTAACTAGAGAAGGTCCAAAGCCGAGCATGTGAGTCCCTGCAGCCTGAGGTGAAGAGCCAAGCTTTTCAGCAGAAAGCTGTAACTGATCCAGACCTTATGTGGCTCAAATCCAGAGGAGAGTGCGTAATATGAACTGATTACTTGGTTATATCCAGTTTATTTTGTTCTGATCTGGGAGGATGGTGCTAACTGTTTCAAAATTGTCTGGGAAAGAAAAGTCAAAGGGAAAAAAAAATAATCTATATTATGTTGAGAGAAGATGTTTTAACTAATCCAGCAATATTTAAAATGTTTCATAACATAAAATACCAGGACAATCAAATCAAAAATAAAGAGATATTTCAAAGTGAAAAGATGAAATGTTTCATTCCGAAATATTTAGGTGAGTAACTTTAACAAATTTTCATTCAATCAACAACGTTTTGAAAAGATTCATTGAAACTGGTTTTTTTTCCATTGGAAAATAATTCCATATCAAGTTGTTTGTTTTTTTTTCTGACTAAAACTTATGGCTAAGCTGTTATACTGCTCTTAGTAAATGTTAACAACACTTGTTCAATATTTCATTAGCAGCTCTTTCAGAACAGTTAGCTGCCTGGGGAAAAAACCCAAACAACCAAACCAAAAAAACCCAAAAAACAACTAACAAAACCAATCCAAAACTTTCCTGTGAAATATGCATATGTCATAGTTGTCAAACAGGCAATAGCAACACCAACTCATATTTGGAAAGATGGACATTTTTTGTTTCAAGAGTATTCTTCATTCTAAAGAAGAGTATAAAATAATTGAGACTAGATTTTCAAACCTGGAGAGAGGAATAAATAACTGCTCATTATGACTTACTTTGTAATGAACTCAGATTGTGCATATGTGTAACCCTACTTGATGATGTTAATGTTCAATGATTTACAGATCATAACTGAAAAAGAAAATGGAGAATCACTGAATAGCAGCTGCCCAGGAGAATATTCATTAAGTTTAGATCATGACTCAACAATGTGGTTTAGAAAACATAGCTCAGCAGTTGAAAACACATTGGGAATGGTTTAAATTTTTTTCTGGTTTTTCATCTTGGCAAATATATCCATAGGGAAAAAAACCCCTACTGGTCAATTGCATAGAGACATTGAATGTATGCTGCTGGTGAATAATAGCATATATAGTGGACACTGATTCCAAAAGACATTTTAATTGGTACTCAGCTATCAAGTTCTACTCTGGCGAAAGCTCAAGTGGTTAGTATCTTATATTTTGTGGTCAAATGATGTCAGCCTCTGTGGACCAGCTGGGCCTACAGGATGAAGAATTAAGGGCTTGCTATCAAAAATATCCTGTCCATGTGAACTGTCAGGTCACTGGAATGTTAGCAAAATCATGGCAGTGGGTCTAAGCTTTTCCAGCTACAGCTAGGGTAAGAGATGGCTACTACTGCAAAGAGATCATAAGTGCTTTTAAAACTGCATTTAATCTCTTGGAGTACATCTAGAAATGGAGAGGAAAACAGAGAAAGCACTTCTTACATCAGCTATATATTTGACAGTTAAATGAACAAGCAGCCCCCTTTGGACTGCCTCATGTTTCTGGACAGCTTGCAAGTCTGTACTCTCTGGAATACATCCCTGAACTGACTGAGAAACCACTGCATTGTGGAATGACATCTCCATCTGAAAGAAATTATTGCAGCTACCTGGAAAATGCACAGAAAGGACCTTCCTGGCAATTCTTTTCCTCTGGGACTCCAGGATACTATAGAAAGACAGACTATATATAATGAGATCTAATAGTGGTGCCCAGTACAAATGGTTTGCATTCTATTCACTTCCTTCCATTCCAAAGACACGCTCCCCCAAACCATTTATGCTACTGTGGCATGGGGCTATGCAATGTGCATGCCTTGCAGATGTGTTTGAAGTCTATGAGTAATGAAGTAGATGCTTTCCCACCACCATTTTCCCCCCATCATCCCTGCATACCACAGTATGCTATTGCATCTTGACATTGAGGAAACAGAAAGAGCAGACAGTTCCACTGTAAATGTTTACTATGTGTTGAAGATGCCTTAGCTGAAATGATTTAACTATCTACCTTCAGAATCCCTTCATCAAAGTCAACGGGAAAAGGGTCATGTGGTTCATTGTGGAACCCCTCATGATGGGTCCATGCTGGCATGTGCCTAATTTTCCTAATGTCTGTCCCCAGGCCTGTCCCTGCCAGTGGTGTGCTCCTGTGCATATGCTACATTCTGCCACTGCCTCCAGGGTTACCATTCATCTCCTCTTACTCACATCTCCCCGCCTTTTCCATGCTGCCATGTATTCTTGAAAGCTTTAATTTGGTATAGCAAGTGATCTGGCATGCTTTTAATCCTCCTTCTTTTTTTTTTTTTTTTAACTAGAAAGAAATTCTACATCTGCAAAAAACCCCCTGAACACTATTGATGCAACTGAATCAAAGTTGGCATCGAATTTCAGAATTCAAAACTGCTATCAAATCCAGTTCAGGCTTAAAGGAATCAGGAAAATCCAAAATTTCTACAGAGTACTGAAGTCAAAGTTAATCACATCTTTCTTATAATATGTGATCAAAAGAAATGTTGTCTTGATCAAGCTAAGATGAGCTATCATCCCATGATAGCTATTCAGAAGCACTATCAAACTCCACTTGTAAGGGACCAGATATCCAGCAGATTTGGCTGACTGAATCTTGTAAAGTATCTTATTTCTACCAGAAGTGTAGCTTTATGGGGACTGATAAATAAGTAGGACTCACTGAAATCTCCTTTGGAATTCAAAACTGAAGTAATTTTTTTCTTTCTTAATAAGATGGAGAAACTATTTTATTTTCATCTCAGTTCAGAATAAATAGTGAATTTATCAGGCTCTTTGGGAAAACCTGCATGAGCTGAAAAGCAAGGTACCTGTTAGGTACTGCAGTGAAAGACCAAGACAAGATTTCAAATGAGTTCAGAAAGGCATTTTATAAGCGTCAACTTCAGATGTCTTTGGAGTACTTCTTGCTTTGTCTCCTATAAAAGTCATAGGAGGAAACAGATAATTTCAAGCTAAAGCCCCTGCAGTGACAGTAAATAGAGTCAAAAGGTGAATCTGCTTTCTACCCATAGGAGAGGAGTTCCCACTTTCACAGAGTGGAGGTTGGTGTTGAAGAATTCCAGATGTCCTCCAGGTTATAGGTTGAGGAACTGAATGTAAATCATGCCTTTCTTTCCAGCCTCTGTGGGTTTGGCTGGAGATGCAAACGTTCTTGCTATTTCACACTTCAGATATTTAGAAATGCATCTCACACTGACAGAAGTTTTAAATCAGCAATTTAAAAAACTAAAGGAAGAAAGCCTAATACCCATGTTGTTCTTAATTAGCAAACCACAGTTACTGTGTATAACTAAATCAGAGCCTGGAGTGTGAATTTTGCAGGAGTTAGTTATAATGTGATGATTAATGCCTAAATGAAGATTCCTCCCCTGTTCTTTAAACTGAGAGACTGTTCTCCCTCTTAGTAGAGGAAAGGACTTTGCTAAATTATGTTTGCCAAATCTCACTGGGAAATGTGCTGGCTGGTAAAGACAAAAACTGTTGTATTGTTAACGCATCAAAATTAATTATGCCAGTATAACTGGTTATCTTTGGCACAAGTACAGAGCTTGAGGGACCAGACATGGTGCTGCCCTATTTGTTACCATGGTAGGCAATTATGAAAGAAGTACAGATCTGGACTTGCATAACTCAAAAGCAGTTCTGAGCAGATTGTAAATTTCCAGATTAAAAGAAACAATAGTTTCTCAAAAGCTATAATTTAGGAGCCAGAAGGAATCTGGGTTCCCCTTGCAGCAGAAAACAAGTACAGTTTAAAGAGCTGTGATCAATGCTGTACTGACTAATGTTTTTTCACAAACCACTCTGCAAAATTCACTTGATGTGCACTTAATCTGGTACAAGGTGGTAAGAGCAATCTAGGTGCGGCACTAGTTTGATATTTTTAGCTTGGATTTCTCTGGCCATATCTTCTATAGTTGGGGCTGAATATGCAAGCAAAATGGTGAGGAGGTTCTGTAAGACTGCATTAAACTATAAAAATCTGCGTAAGAGGGTAATACTGCTTTAGATAGCTGCTTTACTTGAAATTGGAGCTTGGTCAAACTGTGTAGTTAGTTTAGGAACTGTGATTGCTTGTAAGTAGTGCTTCTAACTTGTGCAGGGTAAACAAACAACATCTGGGATATGGAGATAGCTTTTCTACCTCCCAAGAATGGAAAGCACCGGTTTTGATAATCCCATGGATGCAAGGCTGCAGAATCTTCATCAGGAAATGGCAGGCAACAGTGAGCTTCTTTGATACACAGGAATATCAGCAAAATAGTAAGGTTTTGCATCTTCTGACTACAAAGAAACTTTTTTCAAAATTTTCTACAGACCTGAGTGCAGTCCAGTAGTTGAAGCACATTTAAAGAGTGTGCTCTTTGTGTGTGCCAGATGTAAGCAAGCTGTGATTTATGTGTGCAAATGCCTCTGTGCATACGTGCATATTAGCTCAGCCGGAATTTAACATGAGCACTTTTGAAAACTGGAATTCTGAGTTGCACTTCCGACATTGCTTCTTCTTTCATATGAGAACAGGCTCTGCTTCCGAAAAGATACAGAGTGGAACTCTGCAAGAAGCTGAGGAGGTAAAAGTTTTAGCTCAGTAACAAACGGAGGTGAGTGCTAGTGATTCATGTGATAAGTTTTGAGGGCAGATGGCTGAATGAGAAATTCCGAACCATTCTTTTAACACCACAAAAATCTCTCTAATCTCTGACCATAACTATGGGGTTGTTCAAACCAAAATCTGGAAAGATGAGAACAGTTCACTTTCTCAGAACTTAGTTTCCAAATATAGCTGCTAAAACCAATCTGTAAGCTTTTTAACCTGTGTCCAGTTATAGGGGTTACACATCTGTCATCTGTGCAGAAACTGAGTGCTGAAAGGAACAAATGCACGTGCGTTTGTGTGAAAGCAAAGACACCCCAGTGGAGGTGGCATTGCAGCTTCTTTAAGCATTCTGACAAGGTGCCCTCCAGGTCCAGGGCAAGCAAAACTGGACAGAGAAATGGACTTGAGTTATGCAGTGACTCATGACACTTGGTGTACTTCTGTACGTTTTAGCCTAGTGATAGATGCCATTTCAAGCCACAGGGAAGATATGTGGGTTTATCTGATAGTGAGTAAAGTGTTATGCAGCTCTTAGTGGCTGTGATGCCTTGCCATCACAGTGTGTTCAACCCATAAAAGCTATTTCAGTTGCGTGTCATCAGTTCTAATTGCTTCTCTTCATTCTTTTGTGGTATTGCATGGTACTGCTCTAAAAGGCCAGACTTACTCTCTCTTCTGCATTTGTAGCTGGATACAACTTCTGAATTACACCAATTATTCTGCTAATCCCCTTTCTGTCTTGACCAAATCATCCCAAAAAGTAGCTATGGTCATCTATACGAAAAAGTGAAACTGCCAACAGGAGAATATCTTCTGCATAAATCTGGGGGTTACACCTTGCAGCTGTGGTGATCTAAGAGTCCAGAGCAAATGCTCCTGCTGTGAGTCTTGCGCTCTCCTGTGCTCTCCTCACTTTCGTAAGACCCTGTTCTGAGCTGATTCAGGGTATTAAGCCAAGATAAATTTTAAAAAAAAGAAAAGAAAAGAAAAGAAAAGAAAAGAAAAGAAAAGAAAAGAAAAGAAAAACAGACTATTTTCTCAAATTTTAATGAGCTGAATTGTTTGTGAGAAGGTTTTGGCAAATTCCAGCACAAGGGCAAGGTGGGACGTGTCTCTGGGAGCAGGAGATAAGGAGAGAGCAAAGGGTGGTGGGCTGAAGAGTAGCAGGACCTCCCGCTTTTGGCAGTAGCAGGCTATTATATCATCCTGATACCTAATCCTTCTGGTTGTTAGTCATTGCCTTAAATTCAGGGTGTCATGACAAAACCTTCGTTGCTATTGTTGTTAACCTTATGACACAGAGGAAACATGCCTTGTTTCACCTAATTTCCTTCATGTAAACAGTGAGTAGGAATTTTGTGTTTCTATGCATTCAGGGCACAGACAATGACTTCTCAACAGCTTTTGCTGTCTGATGGGAGTGCTGGGCTGGAAAATAAGGGTGATGTTGACTCTGGAAATGGCTACCAAGTGCAAGATGTAATCCTCATGTAAAATATACACTGAGAGACCCTGAGGAAAGGAACCACTTATCTCAATATATGTTGTCCCCTTAATGTCACTTAGTAAAGGTCAGAGCAGCAACATTTGATGGTATACTTGTGCCAAAAAGTCATAAGCAATTCAATTAAGCCATAAAAGCTGTTAATGATGCAGTAGAAGCTGTACTTCCACTGGACATTTTGCCAGTATAACACCACCAGCAATATCTTCACAGTATGGTATATGAAGTATAGGCTGAGATTCATATGTGGCCCAGAGGGATGGAGCATCTGGGGTTTTGTAGTAGCCACACTGTGGAATTGCTCCCTAACAGAAACAGGCTAACAGTGCAAAGTGTAGGTCTAGATCCAAACCTTCTAGCAGATCAGAAGTGGCCTATACTGAGATCTTATTTGTAATCCCTCACTTTCCATATACTCATATATGGTTATATGTATTTTTAAAGCCCCAGAGTTGTCTCAGAAAAGATACAAGAGCATGCCAAGCAGACATTGCAAGCATAGTATGTAGACTTTCACATTAGAGTCAAACAACTGTGCATGAACTCACCTATTACTTTGTGTATTTGCACAGTGTAATGTTTGGTTACCTGATTTGTGTACAGATGCTCAAATTGTATAAGTGGAATGTCAGCAGTTGATTTACTGAAAACATTAAAAAATAGGTTACTATGTCTATGCAAGTTCACTACAAAGAATGCTCCCAAGCTTGCCTATACATGTTAACTCTTTTCTTTCTGTACTCTCTAACACTCTGTACACAATAGCCTATCTTCTAAATCAGTGAATCAGTGGCAACATCTACGGAGCATCAATTTCATTTACCTCTCCTCAAGGAGCTCATTCACCATTTGCAGAAGCCTTTTGTGGCCCTTAGATGAAAGACACTTCATCTGTGTAAAATATTATTATTATTGTTGTTAGTCTAGGGTTTTCAGTGAGTTTTATTGGAACCTGATGTCCTGCCAAAAATAACACCCTGGGAAACTTTCAACAACTGTTCCTGGGTGTTCTGTAGGTAACTGCTGTTTTCTCATACACTGCCCCTGGGAATTACATTCTCAGATTATAAAAAATGTCAGTCCTCTTCCTTCTGTGAAAACAACTGCTGTTCAGGCTCTATATTAAAAGATTAGGCTACTACTTTTTTCTAGGGACTTATTATTCAGGTTGTGTTTTGTTTTCTCATTAACCCCTTTGCAAAACAGGTTCATAATGTTAAATAAGATTGATGTGAATGATCTTGTAGCATTATGCAAAAACTTTGCATAGCTGAGAATGGCTGGCGAAAGGAAGACTGGTGGAAAATTGGACCCAGACATTTAGTCAGCAACTTTCAACCCTGCAGAGACAAAGAACCATTAACGGCTAACTTTATAATGAGGAGCTATAGTACAGCATGGCAGAAATTAAAGGGAGGCCCAGATCCCCTTAGTGACAATTGTGTTTTTCAGGGATCTCCTGGGTAGATGTTGCTTTGAGAGACCTTTGGGAAGGGGTGTAGCAAATGAAGCCTTCCTAGGAGACTGTATTGGGGAAGCAAATGCCTCTGGGCCAGAATAGGAATGGGAGGAGATTAAAGCAGAATAACCATTTCTCTGACAACTGAATGCCCAAATTCTGCAACTATAGTCTTTTTCTGAAAAGCATTCACATTCAACCACCAAAAATTTCAGTTTCTGGAGTGGGAAATAAAGTTTCTCAGGAACTGAAGTTTCTTATGATTTCTTTGTCACTGTATCTGATGTTTATCCTGTAGTTTTTCACTTCAAGATGGCTAAGGGACAAAAGAAGTGGGAACCACTGATGCAGAACAAATGTACTGGGTTTCAAGTGAAGTTCACTCAATATGTGTTTTGGACTGGATCACTGTGGTGGTTGTGATTGTCATTAATTCTCATGGGCTCAGAGAAGCAGCTTATATTAGCTCACAGTTTTGGTTGTGTGTTGAAATGTTTGCATGCACATAGCGCAAAGTGATGGAGGAGTTTATCCGTATAGTTTATTGTCTTTTTATCACACTCCTCCTTTCCTGGTTTCTGCCTCCCCCAGAAGAGCTCACTGTCATTGGAGCAACTCGGCTTCGTTGTCAATATGTTGTGCAGTAGCCCTGTGAAGGGGTATTCCTCTGCAAAAGCAAAAATATATGCCAGTCTGCCCCTTTTTGTCTATTCACAGTTTCTCAAGTTCTGTTTGGGCATCCTGATACCCTGTTTGGTGCTGCTGCTGACATGACCAGAGTAGATGGACAAAAGAAACTCCTTTCCCACCTATTAATATGATTCTCATGACCAATGATTCTTAATCTATATTTATCCCTGCCTAACAGGAATATAAATATTTAGTGAAATCATTACAACTGTTCTCTTCACTTCTTGACCCTGGCATCAAATATTCTTTGTTTTGTTGGACCTTTTGAAGAGGTTTTACTTTGTAATCTGCCTTCTGAAGAAATACTGCCTCAAAGCAGATCTTCAATCTTCAATCTTGAAAGTCCTTACTCAGTTACATCGATTATATCTGAATGTAGCTGTGAAGTCTTTTCTCTCCTTCCCTGCCCTCCCTACCTTAACTTCATACATCCTCCCAACACCTCAGCTCCTGCAGCATTTGAGTACAGAATGTGAATTTCCCTCTGCTCACAGGTATCAACATGTTAGTGTTGATTGTGTACGTAATACAGGTGCCTTGGGCAAAAGGCAAACCAAATGCTGCTTGGTAACATATATAATATTCCCACAGTTTGGGGGCCACCGAGTAGTATCTATAGCACAACCAAGAGGAGTCACAGAGTCCTACCTGCCCTTCACAATGGACTGGGAGGGGAAGAGGGCCTTGAAAGGAAATAGATCTTTACATATAAAGATTCTGATAAGTAAATCACAGCCTTCTCTTAGCCTGTGTATTTAGCTGGTCCTAAGACACTTCCCGTGTGTGCTCTCGTTTCTGTTGAATCAGTGTTACAATTACGCCCACTGAACAGATGATAACAAATGAAGAAGTACTTCGCCATGTGCAGCATACAAATAAATCATGTGTATGGAAATGGCTGATATAGCTGGAATAATTAATCAGCTAGATACTGTCCCTTATTTCTCAGAGAGGTTAAGAACAGTGCTAGAGACAGCGTCTTCTGACTGAAGGACAGCCACTGGGAACAGTATCCTTTCAGACTGCCCTACAATGTACTTCATAAACTGATTTATCAAGTCTATGGACATATATGGTTAATTGTACATGGGTCATGTACAATGGGTACATGTACATGGGTAAAGCTCAGTGCAACTTGCTCTTGCATGACTCCTTTGAGGTTTAGTTGGCTGAATTTTACCTTTCATAAGTTATTTGATAATATGTAAAATTAAAAAAAAAAAAGTGAAGAATATAAAAAACCATGTTAGGCAGACCAATAGCAGATGGGACTTCTAGCTGAGAAACAAGTTCTCTTCAGATAGGAAAAAACTGGGAGGGGAACAAAGGAAGAAAAAATTGCTTTTGGTTCAGAATAGAGGAATGTATTGTTATCATTTTCAGCCACAGAGTGATGTATCTATTTATTTTTTAGCTATTCTTTGCTGCTGGCAGCTATGGGGACGCCTTTCCCTGCAGCTGGCCCAGCATCTGAGTCAGTTGCTCCCACAGGAGTGATAATGCCCGTTTGTATGCTATGCGAGTGAGGCAAGAGGAAGGGCTTTAAAATGACCCTGCTCCACCCTGGCTGAAAACACCTGAGTTCACCACCACGCTGGCCCACATCCGAATCCTGAGCCCATTCTCCCACTCAGGGATCCATAAGAGAGCTGCTGTTTTGCAATGGCCCAAAAAAGTGAACACCATAAGATTGACCTAGTTCAGTAACGCAGGGTGATGCCTGGAGGTTTGTGGCTGAAGGTAGCGCAAGAGGGGGTTGGAAATGAATCAGAGGGCTACTCAGCTCAACATCACGAACCAAAAGCTAACCTAATTAATAGCCACTAAGACCTGTTGCCATCTGCTCTTCAGTTGCCTGTCTGAGCCTGGTCCTGAGTTCAAATCTCTGCATAAAGATACAGATCTACAGCGTGCCTGCAACGCTGCCCACATCAGAGATGGCTTTAGTTATCTCTTTTTTTTCATGGTCTCAGCAGAATAATTGAGCATTAGATCAGCTCAGAGATGAAACACACCTCTTGCTATACTTAGTAGCTCAGGCTAGGATGAAGTGGGGAGCTCCATCTTCTCTGGTTTCTGGGGAAGGAGACCTCCAGGACTCTCAGTTCTCTGTATCTGTTCCCCATATTTGGCATTTATAATCTGTCATTTTGTGGACCAGACCCCACTGGAGCTCTCTTCTGGGGCTTCACTCCATTTTTAATTTATTTTTTTTTCTCCCTCTCCTTTATGATTTACTTCCTGAACTTAAGTAGTTGGGTTTGGGTTTTGTTTTCTTTTTTCCTTATTTTTTATTATTTTTTTATTTTTCTGGGACACTGAAGATATTGCCTCCTCTGAGCATGTGTTAGGTTTTTTATTTTGATAGGCCCATACCTCTTTCCTCCAAGATCTGGATATGAGTAGTTTTCTCCCTCAAACTCCATTGCACGCTGGCTTCTCATCTGAGAAGGAGGGAAGAGGGGCTTTTGTTGTGCTGGTGGACTTTGCCCATCCCTTTCTGGATCTGAATAGGCCAGCATTATTTCACAAGTGCTAAATCCACTCACAATGGTTTTAAAAGGTTGAGCTGCTGAGCCAGCTGAACAGCAAACACCAGAGGGGAAACCACATTTCGGGAGCGCTTCAGATTCCTTCAGACTGTATGTGGAGCCATTAAGAGCAAAGTAAAAGCCCTTTGACACAACTCACTTCAGCAACTTTTTCACAGCCACATGCCAAAAATGAGGGCTGGCTAAGGAATTGGTCCAGAATCAGCTTCCAAGAACCTAGCACATGAAGATGAAAATGGAGTTCAAATCTGTTTCTGTTAAAAGGGAAGAAAACAGCAGCAGATTATATTTTCTTGTAGCATATTAATCCTTTGCTGGATGTCTCTCTCATCAGTATGGATTGCCAGTCAAGGTATCACCATGGGCAAAAGATGAAAAAAACCCAGGTGCTTATGTTATGCAGGAGTATTTTTTATTATATTTATGTTTCTATCTGTTTGTCTTATGCTTTACGTCTAAATTAAGAAGAACCCAGATTGTATATCTCATAGTTTTCTGATCATCCCAGAAGAACTAGGTCTTCAGCTAACATGACCAGCCGAGAAATATCCAAGAATGCAAACAATTATCCCATTGCAATAAGATAGATGAAGGTCTATCTAAAGAAGCTGCTGTTTCTGTCTCTGTCCAGACTTGTGAAGAAAGGCAACTTAATTCTTCCTTAGAAGACATAATTTCATATTCCCTAAATGAGTTCTTTCACAATGATCTGGGCTAGCTTAGACACTCAGTAATGGAGGTTTCCTAGCCCACACAGTCTTGATAGAGTAATTAATTTGAACATCTGTATTGAGGGAGCAGTAATAATTGATGGTGGTAGTGAGGATGAACCTCTCCTCTTCAGCACTTCAGCTCCAGTCAGCAAAAAACGCATGGCCACAGCCTGAAATCACACAGGTCGATGTGCAGGAGCATTTCATCTTGAACCAGCCAAAAAAAAACGTGCAAGCTTAAAGCAGAATAGTTGCATCAAGAACCTGTATGGTCATTCTGAGTCAGAATTTATGTTTAATATAATTTAGCTTGTTTCACTTTGGCTTTGGGGTTTGCTTCCTACACCAACATGGTTGAGCATGACTCTGGCTTCACCAAGAAAGAGGTGCAAACACAGCTGTGTGCCTGAACTTTTGAAAGCGTGTCGAAATTTGTTTCCAATTGATGTTGAAGTTACATTCAGCAGGGAAGGAATTGTGTTTGCTCTCTTATTGACAGCTTCAGTTAATGTTCTTTACATTGTGTGAAGTAACAGAGTGGTTGCTGATGAAAAATCAAAGCAATCTTTAACAATTAAGAATTTAGCCAGTGAGAAGCAGGGATGAAACCACAGAACACACTGCTGCTGCATGGCAATCCACCCATCCAAACAGAAATGTTCAATCTTTCCTTCTTGCTTCTGTCACTTTCTACTTGTGTGACCTTAAGTACATCAGCGGTCATTTAATCATCTCTGACTTAACCTGTATAATAGGTAGGAAAACACCTTTTGCTCCATATGGGGACTGTGAAATTAAATTCAACAAGGTTGAACTTGGTTCTCACACAAACCTTGTGAGAGTACAAAGTATTGCTGTGTTCTTATTTTCTGCAGAAACATTCCTTCAGTAAAACATAGTCTACAAAAGAATGATTGGTTACTCTTTGGCTCTTGTTAGATTGGTAGGAGCAGTCATTTTTCTCACATAACTAAGATCTGCAGTGAATTTGGGGCTTTTTTTTTTTTAATCCCTCAACGTATCATTTGTAGTTGTGTGAGTTCAGAGAGAAAAGTCCTGCAAATATGCATAAAAATTTGCAAAAATTAAAAACCCAAAGAAAAAAAAAGAGCCTGAACAATCCACAAACCAGTTCATCATCTCATTTTCTTGTTCTCATTTCTCTAAACCTGCTGACAGGATTCCCCTGGAATTTCCAGCACTTGCTGAACCTTGACCTATGCAGCTTCATGTGAAATTTCTTCCCCAAGGGTTATTTTGGATAGAAAGTTCTAAGATCCTGAGTATAATGGTTTTCACAGCTGTAATTATAGAGTCACACACCTGATTCATGTAATTTGACAATGAATTATACCTTGCTTGGTTCAAAGGAGTGTGTCAAGGTGTATGGTAACTGCTGATGTGAATCTTGCAGCATCTGCACATGGGCTCTTCCATCATTCTGGTGTCCAATTCAAATGTTTCTGTTAGGTGTTTACATACCTGGGGCAGTCTAGATTACAGTCGTGGAGCTCATTTCTTATATTGCCTTTTCTTAGAGTGAGTTTTATAAACATTTGACTCACAAGCCAGGGATGGGGAAATGGCAGAGAAAATGCCCATGCACCCTTTCATACTTGCAGAAGCTCACAATTCTGTGAGTGGTTACTGTATGCCTGCAGCATTGCCCATTTTTGGTTCTCAGAAGAGAAACATAACAAATGAATACATATTTTTCAGGAATAGTGACTTGAGCTGAAGGCTTCCATTTTTGGTGGCTAAATGAGTGGAGGTGCTGTACCTGTTTGTTGGCTGAGGGCAAAAAGAGAAGCAAGTGTGTTGCTCAGCTCTCAGGCATGGGCTGGAATGAAGTCGAGGGAGGCAACTTTTTGACAAAAGACACAAAAATTATGTAGCTGTGGTTTAGCATGTAGTTCACGTTCCAGAGGACTCCCACCCACAAAGATGTCTCAGTGGGAGGTTTTGCCATTGGCCAGGCAGGAGAACCATGTATTGCCACCACCATAACCAGGTTTATGACTACTCATTAAATAAAATCCACTCCTTTTGTGCTCAAATCTGCAAGGTGCAAGTGTGGGTGTGATGTATCTGTACCTCAAATGTGTGAAACAGGTACAGGGCAAGAGATGGTGCTCCTAAAGGCTGTGGCTGAGGAGGAGATGGTGGAATGAGGGGAAAGGGGCCCCATTGGAAGCTGTTGCACAGGTGTTGCAAGCAGGCCAAGCCAGGCTGGCGATGTGGCACAGGGGTAGCAGGAGCGTTATACTTGGCTGGTTTGGTGCAGCTGCTGGCTGACCTTGTCCTCCAGACAGGGTGCAGCCATGCTGACTTGCTGCTGCTCTCAGCTGGGCATGGGGTCCCCACCACCCAAAGCCCTGAGCATCCCCTGAGCCCTCAGTGCTGCACAGGCACCATCTTGTCACCTCAGGTCCTGTGCCACTTCACCCCCTTCCCACCCCTGCAGGGAGACCCCACACCTCCTGGGCTTTGCTCCCTCTCTGCTCCCCCTGCTTCAGTTGTATGAGCTTTATAAAGTATGCGCAGGGATCTGTTATTATTAATATGCTTTTGTAGCTGCCAACCTCTGGGGTCCTCTCCCCTAACCTCAGGGGAGGTGGCAGCGCCCCCCAACCCAAGTGACTCCCTTCCTCACAGTCTCCTCTTCAGAAATGTCTGGGCTCCCTCAGGTTACTTTTACACAGCCCATTTCCCTTCCCTCATGACCTTGACAATTTCTAGCTAGTGGGAAGGCTGGCCATGTCCAGGTAAAGCGGGCAGGAAGAATGCATAGGGGAAAGGAGAAATGCCACATCTGACAACAAGGACTGGCTGTAAGAAAATGCCTCCTTCTTCTCAGCATGTCGTGATCATAGAATGGTTTGGCTTGGAAGGGACCTTAAAGATCACCTAGTTCCAACCCCCCAGACATGGGCAGGGACACCTTGTCTGTCTTCTAGTCACTTGCTGCGGTTGTCTGTCTTCTAGCGTGAGCGTTACCGTTTTCTGGGACCACTGCAGGTGGTGCTACACAGACTTGCAGGTCCGTGCAGCTGGGCGAGAAGAGCATAGGATCATTCTTGCTCCTATTTCACACCTGTCTTTTGACCAACTAGGGCATGGTGAATCTCTGCCTAAGCTTCTAGTTAGCCCTGTAAAGGCTTTACTGTCAAGCAATGATCTGAAATCTTGCAGTCTGAGTGACATCCACTAGTGAAAGTAATCATTGCTACTGTTTGAGCCTTCCCTGCTTCTTCCACTGGCTAACTGATCTGAAGTGAGGGGGAGCTGCCACTGAGAGATCCTGCTGCCTCTACATGCTGTCACGGCCACGCAGTCCTAGTCATTGACAGTTGTCTGATCATCCCGGGAACCACTGCAGGACAGCAAACCAGAACACGAACCCTGCCAAAAAGTGGTTAGTTTTCTCCAGGTTTAGCTCTCTGAACCAGCTTTACCAGGGGCAAATGAATGGCACAGGCAGTGGAGTGCACCCCTGGGAGTGGGGAGAGGGATCCTGTTAATTGAGTTAGTTTAGTTAAAAACATGGTGAGATGAATTACTCAAACTCTTGATGTCTCAGTGGCACACACCATACAGGGGTGTCACAGGAATGGCTCCTTCTGAAGAACTTGACCTTTTCTTTCTAAAAGGCTCTTTCCCTCTCTCAGTGCAGAGTGTCATTATCCAGCCCAAATTCCAGAACCCAAATAACACTACTGAAGCCCACTGGGGCAGGGACACTGCTCGGCTGGCGATATCAGACTGCCACCATTCTAGGAAATCGCTGAAGGAGAGTAAAGGTCCTACAGCACCAGAAAGCACAAGCTGGCTGTTGCTGCAGAAGCAGATAAATACGGGTCCAAGCCAAGAATCTGTAAACACATCACAGCCACAAGGCAAAAGTTAGAGCCACAAAAAAACACAAAACAAAAAGTCTAACCCAGTTATGAACACATTCCCTGCATCCCCTCATCAGGCCTAGATGGAAAGTGGGATGTGGGAGATGGGATTTACAGTGGTAAGTGGGACTTGCCATTTGTTTTCTGGACATTTTGGAAAAGTTCACACTGTCAAGCCCACAACTAACTATTTATCTGCCTGTCTAAAATCTTCCTGATGTAGATCTGGTCAAAAAGTGAGCACTGGAAGTAAACTATCCAATTATTTAAAATCTTTTTTCCTTGCAAGTCGCTTCTAAACCTATCTTTATTTCTGCAGATGCATTTTGCATTCAAAGTATTCACCGAACAGCTTCTGCCAAAAAATTTCAGTGTAGGGTCTGTTTTCCAGAAAGATTATTTTATCTGTTTAGTCTTTTTACTTTTGATGTGCGAATGATTCCCTAAATGGTGAGGTATTATTTCTGCTTCTTGCCCCAGAGGATTGTAAATTTTTTTTTTTAATCATAAGAGTAAGAAACTATAAAAAGAAAGACGCACCATACAATGTATAGCCTCTTACAGAACATAACACTCATTCATGAATAAGAAAATATAAAAATACAAAGCTAATAAAACTCTGGAGCCGTTTAGTATCAGCCCCAATCTTTGCTCTGTTCTGCAATATTCATCTGAGGCTCTGGCAAACTTTGCTGTGGCAATAATGTGTGAGTGTTACCAATTTCAGCCGTCCACAGAGTTTCCCCTGGCTACTGCTGCTGCGGTGGGAGTGGTGGAAAGGATGTTGTCTCAGTCGCTCCCATTCGCAGTCTGGGACATTAGCTTAAATCACCGATGAAACAGGGTTGTGTTAAGATGCCAGATCGTGAACTGCAGCAGCTGAGGTACACAGCTAAACAGTTTTAATGGGAATTTTGCTGCTGAAAAGAACAGTGCTGTATGGTTCCCTTCTCTTCTCTCCTCCCCCCTGCAAATCTCTACGGAAGGGCTGGAGGCGAGAGTCAGGGGGAATAATAGTGTAAAGAAGCGCAGATAAATCAGCCAGAGTGTGACTATCAACACCGTATTTCTAATTTATAAACCTTTGTTTCCTAAAGTAAAAAGAAACCAGTGATGAGATCTTGTTGGATTGTTTTATTTGTTTCTATCCCGAACGTGTTTTTCTGAACCCAGCTATCTCAGGTTATACTCTGTTATATCCCATCAGGTTACTGGTCTGCCTGCATGGTTTCTCGCCAATGGCAGATGCTTAATAGGGGAAGGTGAAAGTTTCACTTGAAAGCCACACAGAGACGTCTGGGAAGAAAAATGCACCATTCAAATTGATTCATGTTAAAGTTTATCTTTTAATAGGTAAATTAATCTTTTTAATTAAAATATTTTAATTCAAGTTTTATCTTTTGCCCTAGCACTTGGCTGGCTGGCATGGATCTGGTGAGGTGGCTCTACAGCCTTGTGGCTTTTTTTTCCATTTCAGCACTATTTCCTTTATAGCATCTCTCTGTGCAGAGTCTGAGGTTTTGTTAGTCTTCCTAGAAGTCAGAACTGGAAAATGGACTCCTTTGAAACGCACAGAACAAGAGAATTTTTGTAAGGTAGAAAGTGCATTAATGGGAGATACTTCTTGCTGTTAGAAAGCAGTCCTAGGTCTCACTTATGGACAGTTGGTGTACAACTTCTCTAATGCAAGATACTATTTGCAGTCTGGTCAGCAATTGTGCCACTGCCTGTAGGGAACTGAAAGGGTTTTTTATTTTTATCCTGCTAGTGGCTTATGGGATTTTAAAGTACCTATTTTAGCTTGCATAACTGTAAATATTGTCACTGGACCTTCCAACCTCTTCTCAATGCTTGCTCCAATATTTGACCTTTCGACCTGCTCCAGGAGATGGCAAATTCCACAGACTGATAACATGCTGGGTGAGGGAGTGTGTCCTGTTATGGAGACTTTCAATTTTTGCTGAGTGAGCTCCTGTTCTCATGCTTTACGACAAGCAAAAAACTGGGGACTGATCAGTTCTCCTTAGTGTCGTTTTAAATCTTGATTGCCTTTTCTAGCTCTCTCTTCTGCTAGGAAAGAGGCTCACATTATTTTCATTCTGTTGTTACCTGCCTAGCCTGGCCATGGAAATGTTGTATAAGAAATGCTAGTAGGTACTGTGAAACTGCTTCGGGCACAGAACCCTCTCCCTATAAATAAAAACTCCTATTTCTGTATTGTATCATAGTTGACTTTCGTGACTGTTCCTGCTACTCTGTCCAGGAGGAGTGAGTCATGGATAACCACCCCGGAGCGTGCAGTGCACATTCCCACAAGCTCTTCATAAACTCACAGCTCGAAACTTCCAAGAAAGCACCTGCTCTGCATTCAGTGCTTAGAGCAGGGACTTGAACGAAGTTTTTACATGTACTTTCAATTGAAAGACTTTTTTTTTTCTCCACTACAGATCACTCCGTCCCTCACCTCACACTTCTCAAGTCATGTCATTGCCAGGACCCTCTGTTTGTCTCAGGTTTATAATGCTCTTTCCCTCCCCTGCCAGCGCTGTATATTTCCTGGTCATATGCATTCACCTATACTTTGTACTGTCTGGTGGCTTCATGAAATCCCTATCAGACGTCACAAACTAAATCTCAGTAGCATGCTTTTTCTTGTGGCAACCTGTGTAGAGGTCGATAGAAACACTCCACACCTTTTTGCTCTAGAAACAGATAGGTACGCTTTCTTCAGTTTTGTATGTGAAGGAACTTTTGACCTTCTGGTCTTAATTATTTGAGTATTGTAAAGGCTGAAGATGCTGAGGATCACTTTTGGCTCTTCACTTAACCTCAAGACAGGCTGAAAGAGAAAAACCTAAACCCCAGATTTTTCAGAAGCTTGTGAGCATTTTAATCGGTAAACCTGATTTTTTCATCTATGAAACCGGGGCTTCAAATCCATGATAGACCTGAAACTTCCCATTGGGTTGAATGATTTAATATACAAGGAGTTAATCTGACTTTTTATTTAGCATAATTGTCTTGTCCTCTTTGCTGTTTGCCTCTCCTTCCTGGCTTACTGATTTCTTTATTTTTCCCCTTATTATCTAGTTCTAGGAAAGCCTAACCTCTCCCTTCCTCAGTCCTATATTGAGTACATTTTTCCCAACTGTTATGGCTACCTGTGTATCTTCTTTAGTTATCATGCCTCTTATCTGAGCATAACTGTTCCCAGCTCTTAAAAAACTGTTCTGCACCTCGTATCTCAGTGGAGACACGTTCTGCAGGACCAATGAGTCTCAGTCTTTCTTTCTAGTTAGGGGTAATTGTCCTGATGATTTCCAAGGGCAGAAATCTTTCCATTTTAGTTTCTTTGACAATGGGCCAAAGAAATAAAAATTGAGACCCCAGATAGACTTCCCCACTTTCCAGTCTAAGGATGTTCTAAGATCATTACAGACAGAAAAATCAGCTGTAAAATTTGGACCCTGCTGCCAGCCTACTCAGGGCTGGAAGCTGTGCCCCTGGGCAACGCTTCATATTCTTCCTGTCTCCCGAGTTGTCTGTAGTGTGGATCTGGACTTGAACTTCTGAAGTTTAACGGGTGTTTGTGAGCTGGGCTTCTGATTCCATTTCATTTCTAATAATTTCTTTTTCCAAATGCTTAGGTAGTCGCCCTTTCCTAGAACACGCAGTGAGCACAAGAAACACCCTTCTTAAAAAACACAAACGCTCAGAAGAGGAACACAGAGGACTGAAAGAGCTTCACCAAGTTTTGTTTCTCTATAAACCCTACGTAGGAAATCCTGTCCTCTGCGCTCGCTCAGCATTTGCTGTATTTATTTCTTTTCCTCTTCTACAGATTGTGTGCACTTTCTGCCAAACAGAGAAAGGCTTTGTGAGATGAGTAACGGCTCAGAGTTTTGCAGCTTGCAAAGTGTGTGCTGCCTTCTGAGAGCTGCAAGCTAACTTCTGCCCCTGCTGCCCCTCCTTCCCCCTAAAAGCAGCTCTTGTTAGTAATACTCCTCTTCTTACCCTCACTTTTTTGGAAAAAGGCTCACAACAGAACAGGGCAGAGATCTTGCTGCTAGCTTGTCTTCAAAGGAGAATAGAGGAAAAAAGCAGCACTGAGTTTTCAAGTGAAATTGGCTGTCAAAGCTGAGGAGCAGTGGATATTTCCCCCAAATCAGGGATTTTCCCTCCCGTTTCTCCCTCCCATGGGTATTTCCCAGAGATGGACTCACTTGAAGATTGATGCTCTCTCCCTCTGAGCCCATCCTTTTGCCCCCAGGTCTCTTCCTCTGCAGACAGCACACGGAGCGGGGCACTCAGCTCTCCCAGAGACTCTCTCTTCACTGGACCAGGACGCGCAGCTGCTGGAACAGACCTTCTATTCATCTGACAGCGGCCGACCGCCCGCCTTGGCATCAGCTGGGGGGCGAGAGAGGGGGTGGCATGCCAATTCTTCATTGTCTTGGCAGTCCATGGAACAAGAGTCCCTCTTAGACTTTCCGTGACGGTTGTGTTCATTACATGACTGTGCTACCTCTCCGAGGCCAGCTGAGCCTCATGAGATCACTTGGGCTGGGACACGGTGATGCAGCCAGTGTAGCAAGAGGTTCCTGGCATGGGCTGTGCAGCCACAGCAGCAATCCCCATCTCTCCCTCTCTCACCAGTGCACAGCAGAGCATATGGATGAAAAACTAACAGCTGAGGAGATGAGGTCCAGAAAGCTGTGCCTGCTGGCTGCTGCTGCTAAAATATTGTTACATCTCAGATAAAATTTCCACTTTACTCTCTTTATAGTCCCTTCTTCTCATTTTTCTCCCCAGCCAAAATACCCTTCCTTTCCCTTCCTCAACACATTTTTTTAGCTTAATTTGATATGTCTGGTTTTAGCTGAAATCAAATCCTGCTTTTTGCGTAAGTTAAAAGCAACTACGAATGACACTGGAATGGAAACATATGCAGCCAGACTCAAGTCACAGCATAGAAAAATATGTTGTTGTTATTAGGTGGAACCCACAGGCAGAAAAATGAGTGTAATTCTCTAGATTTTAGAGAAACAGAGCTACTCTGTACTACCTGCAGATCAGGTAGGCATGTTTGGGTTTTGAAGGACAATTTCTGTAGTTACAGTAGCATGGAAAAATTATGGTAGGTAATATATTCTGTTTAAACAGTTAAGCCAAATGCATGTTCTAGTAGTCCAGCCTGACTAAAGTGCTGACAAGTCTGTCAGTAGATGATCCTGTTGCATTGATGCTTCCCAGCAAAAGGCCTCATTTTGCAATGAAAATACCAGTGCTTAGTACTGCAAGTTCATTTCAAAGTGCTGATGAATTTAGCCTCTCTGCATTTCTCTCAAACAGCGTTTTGTTTTTTTTTTTTAACTTATAGCTGTATGAGCTGAAGCAGCAAGATGTGTTTAGGGACTGGGCTAATGTCATGCAGGAAAGTAGGGCTAGGATACAGCTCATTTCATCTTTAGAGTTTGGCATAAGGCTGAAAGCCCATCAGGAACCATGAGGCTGGTTCTCTGATCAAAAGCCACCCTCATGGTTCCTACTTTTGAATTAAAATTAAGATCCCTGTGTCTTCTTGCTGTCACTGAAGTGGTTGTTTGAATCCTACAGGGAAATGGAGGTGAGGGGCAAAGAGACCACTCATTGCTGCTCTTCAGCAGCTGTTGGCTTTTTTTTTGCTTTTTTTTTTTTTTTTTTAAAATGTAAGGTGCATTTAAACCAAAATGCAGCCATCTGTTGCTGCCATTGACTTGCTTTCTGGATGGGAATCTGTATGTAAACTAAAAACTCTGTAAGTATACTATTGCACAGATGTTTGTATAGATAATTACCTTTTTTAATTTACTTTTCTTAGTACAGTCTATAAAAAGATGCTATGGTTGATCAGTTTATAAATAAAGATTGTTTATTAATAGATAATTTATACTGGGTGGGAGTCCACTGTGTTTGTTGAGGCACTCCTGGGAGTTAAAAGAACTTCATGTTGTGCAGGTTCTTTGTGAACAGGCGTCCAGCAAATGACCCGTGAAGTCTGGCCAAAGTTTTTTGAGTCTCTATACATGCCATAAGCATAAAAACAAGACCAAAATATCTTCTAGTGGTCAGACAGGAATAAAGTATCTAATGTTTTATTTAGCAGATAAACAAATATCACTAGTGTACAAATTTCAGGAAAGAGTGCATGATATATAACAATGTGCCTTTTTAAAATTAGTTTTTCTTATATTCTATCTAAATGCTACGGTAGGGGCTTTTTTTGTTTGTTTATTTTCACACAGTCTCCAGAGAGGTATTGCAAAGAGTAACAATCTTGCACTATGTCCTCAGAATATCTACAGAAATCAGTCAAAACTTACAGTAACCCTTGTGTCTTTGTAGATGTTTCAGTCGAACCTGGTTCCCAGTGCCCTCTCCCAGGATAACATGAAAGAGTCTTTCTGCAAAGCGTGTTAGTAGTAATGGCTCTATCAGCCTCCCTTGAAGTGTCTGGAGACAAACATATTAGAGAGAGAAAACTTCAAATAAAAAAATTTCTCTAGGAAATTATTTGTCTATGTCATTAATAGCAAAACTCAGAGCCAAAATACATGAGAAGAGAGGGGAGTGGGTTTATTTAAACTTGAATTGTAATAGCTGCTCAAGAAAGGAGTGCCTCAATGAACACAGTTATAACTAAGATCTACTTGTTATTAAATGCAATTACAAAGAACTACATTTTTCAAACTACCTTTCTAGTAACTGTTAATTATGATGCAAGAATGCACCATTGTAATGGTCCACAGATTAAGGTGCAGAAAATGCAGCCCAACTTCTAAAAGGGAGTGGCAGCACTCACCAGTTTTAGACTTAGCCCCTGAACTTTCTTCCAGTCTGTTTTTATAACACGAGAGAAGTGGGAGACCTCAAAAACCTAGCTGCTGTAATGGACGTTGATTGATTAGAGAGTCTTTCTGGTAATGCATACTAGAGACGGATGGGGAAAGAGCAGTGCTCTTTGAAAGGAGGGTGGGGAGCATCTGGGGCATGACGAAGAACAAATATGTGATTTCCCTTGCAAGATCAGCCCACGCTAGCTGAGAGTGGAGTGGGAGGCTCTGTGGATCAGCCACGTTCACTTGGGAGGAGCACACATGGCAAAGTTGCTTATTTCTACCCCCATCCTCTTCCCTCCCTTATGCCAGCCAAAGTGCTTGTGCAGCCACCCAAGAAACCAGACAGAATCACAGAATCACAGAATCACAGAATGTTAGGGATTGGAAGGGACCTTAAAAGATCATCTAGTCCAACCCCCCTGCCAGAGCAGGAATACCTAGATCAGGTCACACAGGAACATGTCCAGGCGGGTTTTGAATGTCTCCAGAGAAGGAGACTCCACAACCTCTCTGGGCAGCCTGTTCCAGTGTTCTGTCACCCTCACTATGAAGAAATTCTTCCTCACATTTATGTGGAACCTCCTATGTTCCAGCTTACACCCATTGCCCCTTGTCCTATCATTGGATGTCACTGAGAAGAGCCTGGCTTCATCCTCATGACACTCACCCTTGACATATTTATAAACATTAATGAGGTCACCCCTCAGTCTCCTCTTCTCCAAGCTAGAGACCCAGCTCCCTCAGCCTTTCCTCATAAGGGAGATGTTCCACTCCCTTAATCATCTTTGTGGCTCTACGCTGGACTCTCTCGAGCAGTTCCCTGTCCTTCTTGAACTGGGGGGCCCAGAACTGGACACAATACTCCAGATGTGGCCTCACCAAGGCAGAATAGAGGGGAAGGAGAACCTCTCTCGACCTACTAACCACTCCCTTTCTAATACACCCCAGGATGCCAGACAGAAGAAGTTCTTCCAGCTGGAAAATAAAAAAAAAAAAAAAAATTAAAAAAAGATAATTTGCAGGGTATTTTTTTGGCTGGGATCATATCCCTGACCTCGTTCTGCACATAACTACACAAACACACTGGCAGTAGGGAGAGTGCCCGGCGGGAAATGGAAAAAGCAGCTGGGAGTGGAGAAGGGTGGAGACAAGCCGGTTCAAGCAGCATTGCTGCTGAATGTGTAACCACAGCGCTGCAGTACTGGTGCCACCAGTGGGTCTGGCCTCTGCAAAGGGGACATGGGAAGAAGAGCCGCAATTCTTGGGCTTCAGCCCTAGCCAGTAGACACTGCTGACAGCAGAAAGTAGGCCATGTTGCGTGAATACTGATGCAAGAATTGCTCTTCCCCACCACTCTCAGATTGGTTGGCGGTATTTGAGAGAGAATCATAACGAAGACCGCAAGAGTTTCTGTAGGACAACTACACTTCTAACAGAGCAAATAGCAGGGCAACTTCACTTCTTAACTCTTCCTAGGCCTTGATTTTGTGTTACAAAAGTGACTTGGTTTTGGTTTTGAGACACCTGTTCTCCACCCTGTAATTCTGGGCCACCTCTTCACTGTATCAGGAAAGAAGTGTGCTACTGATCTATCATGGGTGCATTCACTCGATTCTCTGAGAGGATATGAGTAGAGCTTGACCTGTTTAACCTTACCGAATGAAAACCAAGAGGGATACTGATGCCAACTACAAATCCACTAAACTGGAAAACTAAGGAGATGGAAAGGCAGCATTAGCACAGGATCTAAGTAGTAAACTGGCCAAGAAAAAATGCTAGGTTAGAAATTAGAGGAAGGTTCTTGGCTGTCTAAGTGCTGATGTGGTGGAGAAGCCAGCCAATGAGAGTAGCAAGGACAAGTAACCGAACTGGACTGGAGATGGAGTTTGCTGAGTTTAACAAAATGATTACTTGATATGGCAGCCTGTGACAGCTAGGGACTGACCCTGCTAACCATTCTTGTCCCAGGTCCTATTTTCTGTGTTTCACTGGTGGTCATCTTTGAAGAGCAGAACTCAGCAATGCTTTAGTGCATGCAGCTGAAAAAGTAAAGGCAAGTGACCAGGTAGCCAAAGTCCCATTTTTTGTAATTTCTTTAGGAGTATTGGTCCCATAGTCTTCCAATTAATGGCAGGATTATAGCTGCTGGTTGGCAGGACTAGCTTTACCTTTTATAAGAGAGAACCACAGAACATAGCATAGCCTAGTGCTTGGAAGAGTAATAATCTTAAGGAAGACTCTGGAGACAAAGAACACAAAGATGCAGGTGGTACTTCTAAAATTCTCCCAGACAGTGGTAAATGAACGTGTACTTATCCAATGAGTCATTACATTATATGAAAGCAAGGCTAGAAGGGATTTTAAGGAGTCACCAACTCTTTCTCCTGCTCCAAGAGCACAGTGGGTCAGTGGTACCTGTCCTGTTAGCACAGTCCTTGCTCCAGCCTGCTTTGAAAGCATTCCAGATGCAGAGATTTTCAAGGCAGCCTATCCCAATGCTTCAAAACCACCATCCTGACATCTAGAAATGGTTTTGTTAATATCTAATAAAAAAGCCCCTGCTGCAATTTTAGCCTGTTATTCTTATCCTCTCCACGTGGGAGAGAAGAGATTATTTCCTTCCTCTTTGCTGCAGTCATTTACATTTTTGAGGACTGCTATCATGTCTCTGTTCAGACTTCTCCTTTTGGTATTTACGAAAACAAAAATTCCTTTGCAGTTTCCTCATACGTTATATTTCATAGATCTCTGAGTGCTCTTGTTGCCCTCTGAACTCTTTCCCGTTGAGTTATTGGAGGGTTTTGAAGTGTCGGCAGTCTGCATTAGCACAGGTGAAAATAGTCATAGGGGTGCAAGTGAGAGGAACAATAGAAGAATAATCTTCTGTGTATATGGATTGATAATGGGAGTCTGGAGCACAGACTGTAATTTTTTGGGGGTCTGACTAAGTGTGAGTTTTCTGTCTGTCCTTGAGAGAAAATCACTACTTCCCACTGGAAAGCCAGCACAGATGCTAGACAAGAAAGATTCTTGTAGCACTCTTCAACTTTTTAAAACGTGGTAAGCCACAGTCAGAGTGAGAATAGAGTAAAGATGGATCAGGCTGGAGGGAGTCCAAAATCACCTCCTGAAGCTCATGTAACCTTCCCAGACATCCTAGCAGCCCAGAATTGCTTTGTCTCTCAAAGGAAGGATTTGGAACAATGAAACCATGCCCCATTTGGAGAATAGTTTCTGAAGCCTGAATGCTCTTTCCTGGGTGCTAGACTGTTGGATTTTGTCTTCCTTAGTCAAAAACTTGCACTGGAAATGTAGATTAAGAATATACTACATATACCACAGACCTTGCACGAAAAGATATCACTCAAGAAACAGGTAGCTCAGTTGGACTACAGCCTGACTGACAGTTCCTTGAGCTCTTTGAGAGCTTGAATGGACAAATAGCTCCCATGTCAATCCTTATCTTCTACATAGGAAGGCGTGAGAGGTTAGAAAAGGGTTATGTGCATTCCAGTATACACCCCCTCTCTTTAACACCTCAGCCGCAGCCTACAGAAATTGCAGGTTGCTTCATGCTCTCTTTTCGTCTCATTAGTTCAAGTCAGACAGATACTTGAAGCTTTTTCAACACCAGTGGGTCAGGAGGCACGCACGTGCATGGCCACCCACGCACACACAGATGCACACCCCCCCCTTCCCTTACATTATCTTTGTTAACATTGCATGGTCTTTTACAGAGTCATAATACATACTTTTTTCCTGAGTCCTCCAGTGATTACCAAAACATCTTCTGTGATACTTCTAAACCTAAAACTCACTGCTATCTAAATTTCCTTGTGAATATTTCTACCAACTTCAGTGCTTACGGCCTTCATCCACATCTGACTTTGGCCTCAGCAGTGTTTCCCAGCTTTGTTGTGCCTGGCAGCTTTGAAAGGCATTTTCCAGGGTTAAGCTTGAAAAGCTTATCTAATTAGATAAGATTCCCTCTTACATGCTCCTTTGCATTTCTTCTGGAAGCCTCCTCTGAATCTGGCCCTTAGGAAGTAAGCAAAATGAGGATCTCCCCTTCTTGCCCCTTTCTGTATTGGTACTTTTCCTGGTGTTCCTCTCTGCTTGAACTGAGTCTTTCCTAAATGTGACCATGGCAGCCGATCTCGCTAAGGGCACATTTTGCATGCTGTGAACAAATGATACAAAGTTCCCTCTGTGGCATTTCACCTGTATGATGCCTTCCCAAGGAGCATTTTGAAGCTCGAACACAATTGCGGATTACTCACACAGTAATAATACTCACACATTCATAATACTCGGATCACTCCCATTTGCTCCAGCTGGAGTTCAATATATTTTGCGGAAAGCGAACAAATCCTTTACAACTCCCTGAACAACTCCCCGATTCCCTCTCTTGTACCCTTCCTCCTTCCAGTGTCCACCCCCATCTCCCCACATACTGCTGCAGAGAACTGACCCAACAATAAGCCCTGTGGTAGATCTGGAAAAGGTATGTTAATGGCATTCCATTCTGCCACCTTTGTTTATTCCCACCTTAGTGCCACACACTAAATATAAAAGAAACCCTCAGCCTTGCTTACTCTCTCCCTTCCCCCATCTCTGCCCTCCTGACAAAGTTTCCAAATAAACCTTGAAAAAAAGGGGCAAGCCTGACTAGGTTATTCCTCTGTTTACAAAGCAAGCAGCATACTGACTTCTGGCAAAGTGGACATTAAAAGGGCATCCTCCCCTACAGGACAGTGGGGAAAAATAGGGAGAGATTTTCTATGGCAGGACCTGGAGCATCATTCTCAGTCAGCTGCTTCACCCCCAGGTATTGATGAACTGCAGACAACTCAAGCAGCAATGACTCCAAGACAGTGAAAGACATAATTTGCAAGGAACTGTTAAAAAGCCAAGCATGTGGAGGATAGCTAAAGTCAGTACCTCCTACAAAGCCCTTTTAAATCCATAGAAAGTCCTCTTATCTACAGTTAGCTTTACAGCAGCCCTGAAGGGAGACAGCAGGGAAAGGGGAGATTCCACCACTATTTGAAACAGGAGGGAGGAGAGATGTTATTTAAGGAGGTAAAAACACCTGTACAGTGGGATGAAATTAAAACAGCAGCACCTGACAGTCATACAAAATTTACTGATGCTTTGGCATCACGTCTCCAGGAATGGAAAGACCCATGTTTTTATGATGGTTCTAATGGGATGCGATTTAGCTCAGAGATGTGTACAGCAACAAGACAAAATAATTGATTGTTATGGTGGAAGGTGGGATTAGGAAATGTAATGCAGTTATTGGATCTGTGTCTTGAATGTACTTTTGCTTTCTTGCTGCAGGGTTCCAAGGGAAAACAAAATTTTCAAGCTCAAAAATGTTTTCTGTACAGACATTTATGGATACATTGTTCCTCCCTGCTGAGATCTCCCCACATCAAATGGGGACTAAGAGGTTTTAATGTCTGATGTCTTCAAACAATTTTGTCAACAAACAGCTGAGAACTGTTTACATTTTAAAGGCAGCCGATTTAGTTAAATTGCCAAGCATTACGAGTGCTGTGGTTATGGCAGTGCCTCAGGTCAAGACCAGAAATACAAAGTGCAATAATGTATATTATTCAGAAGGTCGTGTTGGTGAAGACAACCCACTCAGCAGTCAGTGGAAAGACTTTCTCTGTCTTTAAAGAGCTTAACAGCAACCATATACTAATCCAGTAACTATGTGCAAAATATATATTTATTTGCTGTCAAACTCCCTTTTTGTGCTGCAAATTGCAAATCAAAAACTTCTGCTTAATCTGGTTTGAGGGGTATTTTATATTTTGTGGTGCAGACACAAGAGCTACTAAAGCATTTTTTCTTTATCTTTGTCACTTACTCAGCATTTGTGATATTTGTGAGAAGCACTTTAAAGATCTTTTGCAGTAAAATTTCCTAGTGGAATGGGAGAGTTTCAGGCCTGTCAGTGAGTCTTGATGAAAATCACTGGTCTCTACAGTTTTGATTCTGAATCAGACACAAGTATTGCACTGGTGTGGTTCCAAAGGCTTTGCTGGAATCCCTCTGATTTACACCCATATGAGATCAGCATTAGGCCCTGGTGTTTTCATTTTTCATCTGTTATTCTTGGCCCTAGTGTCCTTTTACCACTGTTGAATACAATGTTCCTAAAACACCAGATGTGCTTGTGAGATGAGGGAATACGGGAAAAAAAAAAAAAAAAAAGATTGCAGGGATTCATTAAACAACACATGATCTTCTTTTGCCCCATCATCTGAATTCTGGGCTTTTACACTAGTATAACCTCATTTATTTCTACAGGACTGTTTCTGATTACCATCGGGAAATGAAATTATAAATCCTTCCTAGGATAACTATTTTCTGCTATAGTAGCTACTTAATAGGATCATAGCGCTATTCTCAGTATTAGCTTGTATAATGACTGATGCTTAATATACAACATTGGCCACAGATTTTGTATAAATTCTGGGTTTCCAATCACTTTTATAATATTTCAATTGCTATATTACTTACTGGTTTCAAAGTATTATGGGCTTTGTTGTTCTTTCACTAAAGGCTAACTCACTTTGTGTTCATATTAGGTGCTTAGAGATCTTAGGTAACATAGTTACTACAGATAACCAGCTATCACATAGTTTATACCAATTAAAACTGGTGGGAGATCTGAACCTGCCCCAGTATCCAGATTCCTTTGATGTGGTAGGAAGAACAGGTTCAAATCCGCAGAGTGCTGGCCACTCTGAACTTAAACAGCAAAGCATTAAACAAAGTGCTGAGCTTTAGCTGAATGAGTAATGTGACCAAACGACTTGTCTGCTCTTGAACCTGCACAGCCAAGCCCTGTGTGAACAGGGAAGCTGAGACTGTGTGTGATCACCTGCATTATTTTGTGCTTGAACTTGAGACCTGGTTACTTTAGCCAGGCTATAGCAAGCTACTCACAAAGTAATCTGTTTAAAAGGTCTGAAGCATCTTCACCAATTATGGAAATTACAGGGAATTGTCTTCCCTCATCTTGAAGTCATTCATTCACTACTGCCACTGAAGACCAGGCTGCAGGTAAGGGAAATGAACGAATGGAAAAAACCAACCAGAGAGCATCAACAGCGTTCTACTGTGTATCCCATCAGAAATTAACTTTCAGTTTGTTAGGGTGAGCTGTTGCTGAAGTATTGTGTATCTTTAATTAGTCTTTTGGGATGATAAATTTTTGAAACATTTCTTAAAGCATTGATAGTCATGCAGGCAGCAGCAGTAAATTTGGTACTCTAGAATAATGTTCTGTTCCCATTTATACAACAGTATCTTTGGAGTTGATCACTTCATGTTAGAAGTTTACCTCAAACTAACACTGGTACAGATGATGTCAGAATCTAGTCCAGTGAGTATCCACTCTCTGCAGCACCCATTAAATCTCATTCAAATGATGCAGTGGGAGCAAGATCCAACCCTTCTCTGCATGTGCACGAATAAAAGTATTGGTATTTTCAAGTGATAGTGTGTCCATTCTGGTTGAGCCATGAAGGAGGGGTCTGCTAAGATAGAAGAGAGGGGGAAAAGGTTCTACCCTTGATAGCAGCTTTGCTTCCCAGAGATCCTCAACTGACTCAGATCCTCTGGCAGAAAGCAGAGACCTTGTGGTAGATACCTTACCAGTGGGATTACATCAGTATGGTCATGTATTGTGTCTGGTTCTCCAGGCATAAATTCTTCTTACAAGGTACTCAAAAAAATGCAGACAGTGTTAGTCCCTCTTCTCCTAAAAATATATTAGAAAACAGTGTCAGCAGTACTTTCTTCTGAGCCACTCTCCAGCATCTTATTTAGCAGGCAGAGTGTTTTATATGGTGGTGGCTTTCAGCTCAGAAGTAAAACCAGGAACTTAAGTAATGGAGCCAGTTAAAATCACTTTCTTTGTAAATCTCTTTTATCCAAATAACATCCGTGATGGGTAACTAATTAATTTCTGTCTAATATGCCCTCTTAGTTTTATTAAGAACATGATACCCAGTACTTTATGCTTAGATCCCTCAAGTAATACATGCTCTCTGCCTAGAACACCATCTTTGATCCCAGAGGTGGCTGCATTGCAGTGGTGAGCAAAACGCTCTTTGCATATACAGTATATAATCAGGTGGTGAATTTCATTAGGTGCTTGGAGATCTTCAGATGGAGGATACATCAAAAAAGTCAGTTGCTCCTTGGCAGGAGTAGGTGTGGGCTCTGATGATGGGTAAAGTGGGATGGCCAGGAGTGTTGAGAATCTAGTAATATAAACTGAAGGCTTACAGTGAGCCAGCCTTTCTCCTCTCTTCTTATTTTTCAGTGTTACAAAAGAAAATGCATTTTAAAAGGATTTTTTATTGCATAAGTAAAAGATGTTAAAGACATTAAAAAACTAAAATAATCTCTATGGCTTTAAAAAAACTTCCCCTTTCCGCTGTCTTACCCAGAGCATTTCATCTGGGATCTGAAGGAGTTGCTCAAGGAATAAGACGTAACATCATGTCTATGTTCATGTTTTTAAAAGTCTACTAGGATGATGGTTCTGTGACATGAATCTTAGTGACAGGTGACCACAATACCTGTGCTCCTGAAGTTTTAAGGACTTGATCAAAACACACTGAAGAAACACCCCCAGTGACTGTAATGTAACCCCAGAACTTTTAATTCTGCTACCATGCTTGTGCAATTTCACATGTTTGCTCTTTATGCTGTAACCAGCAGGTAAATTATGTAATAATATTCCTTTACAAAGTGATTGGGATGATCCTCAAAGTAGTAAGCTAAGGAAAAATATGATGTTTCTCAGCCCACCATCCTATGCATAGTTCTAAGTGAATTTCATGTCTTGAAAATTGTCAGGTTGACGGCCCAGGCGCAGGCGTTTTCCTTTCATCTACAAACACTTACTCCAGCAGCAGAACAAAAGCCTTCTCCATACCGATCCCTGACAGTACATCTTCATACTGAAGAGACTTCAGATGGCAGGCCCTCTAAGTCCTTGATCTGTCTGGCAGTCTCTGTAACAAAGGGGCAAATTTGTGATGGTGCTTTTTATGATACGCTTCTCTAGCAGAAGCCCAAGTGGGTTGTCTCAGAGATCAGTGCTGTCTAATACTATTATTCACTGATGTTCTAAAAATAGTTATGATTAGATTATAATAGATAGAAACCCACACAAATGGCTTAGAATGCTAACAGTTTATTTTGGAATAAACTGAATTTTTTCCTAGTGAAATATATCATTATGCTAGAAAAAAATTGCTCCCAAAGGAATTTATTTTTTTTTCTTATGCCCATTAAGTAATATGAAGGGTGGTTTGGTGTTTGTTTTGTTGGGTTTTTTTTTAAAAGAAAAAAAAAGCCTAGACAGTAGAAGCCAAGAAATACGATAACAAAAGCATTTTTCACAAATATCACCAGTCTTGTGGAAATGCTGACCATGATACCTGATTGTATCAGGCATATGTGACTGCCCATTGTGTAGGAGCTACAAGGTCACCATGACCTAAGTAGGCAAAGGAGAATCATAGTCTTTCCCAGTAAATAATCCATAGCAAATGCAAAACATATGGGGGATTATGCGTTAGCACGATAAGGTAACCATCTTGCTTACAGAAGCCTGAAACAGGACTTCCAAAATGCACTATTTAGAACTGCCAAACTTAATCCTGACTCACTTTTTGTTTTCCTTTTTAAAGTAGAATTACAGTTTTGGGACCAGTTCTCCTTCCTTGAAAACTAGTTTAGGAATTTTCTCTGTCAGGCAGCATCAACCAGCTGAATGTAAGCAGCATCCTTGGAAAATGCTGTTTTATCCTGGCCACCTGCAGACAGAGGCTCTGAGCCTTCACTCCCCATTCCGCGATTTGAAACATCACAACCAGATGTATTCCCTCATCACTGAGGGCTGCTGGCAGCATGCATCCCTCACCCAGGAAGGAGAAAAGGGAGCAAAGAAAGCAGAATAGTTTTACAAGCAGCTTGGATGGAGTGATGCTGATAGAGGAAAGTTCCTGCTCTTTACCATCACAGGACAGCCTTGCCTCCTGCCAGCTTATGATAATGAACACCACGGGCACTCGCCTGAAAGCATCTCAATCTAAGCTTTTTTCCCCATAATGAATCAAAGGAGAGGAACAATTCAGCCCATCAAATAGGAAAAATCCTTGTCATGCTTCAACCCAGGGGAAGTGCTGCCTTTGTGTTGAACTGTTGGATGGGTCTCTGAGCCCATCCCCTACAGATGCACTGCATCTACTCCTCCCTTTTTGCATCTCTCGTCTGGGATCTGTGCCCTCAGGCGAACTCCCAGCACCTGTGCATTTTTCATTACAGAGCTGGACCAGCTGCTTCTGCCGGCTTCTTATAGGGCCAGCATGCCCTGCTATGAGCAGCAGCAGGGTGAGAAGGACAGTGTGTCCTTCTGCCAGCCCCTACCTAAAAAAAAAAGAAAGCTGTAATTTACTTTTCAGTAGCCCTAAAGTAGATATGAAGGAGGACTTGGTACTCAGAGAGGGATGGTGCTACCAGCAGCACTGGGAGACAGAGGAGCATCTTTGTAGTATGGGCAGCCTGCTGTGTGCTGTCTCACGCATGGAGGAGGGTGTGACAACAATTAGCTTTTCTTTGGAAGCGAAAGGGAGAAAAAGAGAAATTCCAGTCACATCACAGGATTTTATTCTCAGTGGTTTTTTGTCCCTGCCTAAGTGTATCTGTCTATCTGTATTCTAGCATGACAGATATGCAATGGATAATAAAAACAATTAGAAAACTGAATCACAGAAAAGGAACATAAGGAAACAAAATAGAGCACAACTAAAAACAAATCATGCTTTACACTTGCAAATTCCCTCTCAGACTAAAGGCTAGCCAGAAGTACTTTCAAGGAACAGGCAAAAAGAAAATAAATTATTGCTGTGACCCACCCGCAAGTACACACCATGTTGTACTTTAAAGGTGAACAAAGACTGGCCAAGAGCAGAGGGTCAGCCTAATTTTCTAAGGAAATTATACAGTAGTCAGACTTTTGGTTCTGAAAATGCCTTTTGCAACTTCTCTGCCCAGTGAGCTGTGTGCATATACTTCAGAGGGTTTCACAAGCCTGAAAGCCTTGTGAGCTTTGAACTGTCTGTACCAGAGTTCTGAAAACTTCTGATTGTTTCAAAGATCCATTTTGTTTGAAATTTTTTATATACTTAAACTGTTTTCTGCCTCTATAAAATTTCTACTCACTCCTCAGTTCTTTCAGTACAATTTAGGAGCAACTCCATGGAAGTCAGCAGTGCTTATTGTAAAACCTGCCTCACTGAAAAACTGTTGTTATTAAAAAAAGTGTTTTTCCAGCAGCACCGGCATTTCCTCCTCCTCCCCAAACCACCTCACCTTTTTCCAGTCATCTATTCTTTTGAGTATTATTTTAAGTACACCAATAACAATATTGATGTAAGTTCAGTCCAGAGTGCTTAAAATAATAGAAAATCGCAGGCAAACCCTTTGGCTTCTTTTTTGTACTCAGTGTGGAACTGTTAGCACAAAAGCTGATAGCTGATAATGAACAACCCTACTGCGAAGGATGCTGGAATGCTAAGCTGTTTTTGCAGGCTGATCCAAAGTACAAGGAAGTTAATGGATGGCTCCAAGATGATGGGCTAGTATCAGGTTCTAAGAGGATGTATAATAGGGTAATTGTTCTGAACAGATAACAGCAATTTGCAGCTGGATGGATCTTCATTCTGGAATGTTTTTACATGTCATAAAGCAATTTTTTTTACTCTTTATAAACCTACTGACCAAAGAATTTAATTCAAAAGAAAATTAATAATTCTTGAAGGCCTCTATTCCTTAACAGGGATATCCTACCTGCACACCTGACAGCAAATTCAGTTGCTGGCTGGAAGAGTGGCTATACTCAAAATGGTTGCAGGATGTACTGTGGAGTGTTGTATGCTGCCTACCTTACCTGCAGAATTACCAGAAAAGGCAAATACAAATATAATCAGAATAGCATGACAACAAGAAAAAAAGCCACACAATGTAACAAAAAGAATGAAACTATTCTCAGTTACATATGTGCAGTCCAATTGATCTCTGCGGGGGTTGCATGGTTTTAGTGCACAAGAGTGATATTTGCCTCGAAAGATCTAAATAAAAGTGGGAGGGAATAGCTGATGACTAACAGGGAAGTTCAAGGGAAAGACACCTATTATAATAAGAAGTATCTACAGTCATTGTACTTGGAAAACATCGAATGACTCAAAATGAAAGTAATATGATAACTTGATGGAGAGAAGAAGGTCAGAGGTTCAAGTCATCACTGAAGCTGAAATGGCAAGCCTGAGCCCTGGCACTAGCTGCAGCCTGTGCTGCCCTGCAGACGGCCAAAAGGGGAGCTCCAGATGCAGGTCCAAGAGTCCAAGATAACAATTGCTTGGAAACATTTGTGCCAAGAAGTGTGGCTTCATTACTGATCTCCCACTAATGCAAAGGATAATAGAATCAGAAAGATGCAGGTCTGGAAGGGGCATCAGTAAGTCCTTTAATTGGTTTCATGCCCGAAGGCAGAATGAACTGTACTTATGCTATTTCTGGTAAATGTGCATCTAACCTGTTCTTAAGGGTTGATGGAGGCTTTGCAGGCTCAGAGGAGAGGGCAGGTGGTGATGACACCCATGGTGGGATGGCAGGATGGAAAGGCAGATAGAGGTGGAGGACCAGTTAACCAGGAGGAGTTGGGTGCAAGAGGAAGGGAATGTGATAAAAAGAAGCAAAGAAGTGAAAAATCTCAGACATAATGTCTGTAGGAAAAACCCAAACCATGTGGGGCATAGGATACAAAAGCCAGAGCAAGGCTATTTGTCAGGAATTCGTTGAGGAAACCTGGAGTTCACGCAGGAGGAAGTTAGGTAAGAGAAGAAGGATTTGTGTAGCAGGAAAGGTGGACTAGTGATGGGTTCCCTGAACGTATTATTATTCGATTTTTTAAAAACATTATTCTTCTTGTTGCTTAACCAACGATCTTATGAACATTCATGCAATTGTTACCTTGAAGTCTGTAGATACCCAGAGCACACTTTATGAATTGCTGTGGTCTAGAGGTGGTTGTTGTAACTGATAGATCCCCGAGTAATTGTCTCATGATCAGCACTTAAGTGTTTCCATATAAAGGTGAAAGCACATTACAGTCAATTGTGAAAGCACAGAGGGTTGGAGACAAATTGCAGAAGGGCATCCTCAGGACTTTGTTTAGATACTGAACACCTCTACGATTCCAGTGTGGTTCAGCCAGTTAGGATTATGATAAGGGAGTGAAAGAACAGGTGTCATTCTACAGCTCAGGTTAAATAAGATATCCAGTCAGAATATGGAGATGATCCCTTTTGGTATTGAAGGTCATGTATCCTAGAAGTGTCCACAACCAGTCAGTAACCCCATTCTCAGCCTATGCCTGAAATGGAAATTTCCTCAGAACAGTGCTACTTCAAACACTCACATCCCACCTAACCAGCACATAGGTGGCTCTGAAGAGCCATATGGCCTTTGTTAGAACAGGAGGCAGATGGAAATCAGGAAGAGACTAAAACTCCCTAAAAAGAGCTGAAGTTATAGGACACAGTACATGGCTATTCATTATCACCAGGCATAATGTCTTGACATTGATTGCACACAGGGATGAAAATCTGTGTAAGGGTAAATTAAACAGGGTTTTACTTAGTAATATGATTTTCAAACACACATCTCAGCAGAAAGAGAGAAGCTGAGTTTTAGAGAAACCCCCCTCTATCTTAAAGAGACCACACTATTAATCTAACTGTGCAGAATTATGACACATTAAAGGTGTCCCAGGTGAGACAGTGATGACGGAAGCTTGATAATAATGCTTATCTTACTTCTAAGTAAAGAACAGTACTATACGACATCATCAGCTCTGGGCGATGTCCCAGCTTCTTTAATGGTGAGATGATGTAATGGTTCTGGAATGACACTGAGGAACTGTAAGCAAAAAAGGATGCTCTGCATTATCTCTGCGTGGGGCCTTACTGCCCCACATGCTTCCCATGAGAGAGCTGTGCTCTGCATAGACAGGATAATAATGGATGCTTTTGGGGGGGTGGGTTATGCTATAGAAAGCCACTCTTTGGCTCATGTGTCCAGTGTTGAATACAGTATACAAGTACAGCATAACTACCTGATTACTCGGGAGAACAACCCAGCAGTATTTAAAAGCTCTAAGAGTGAGGCAGGATCTCTATCAACTCTGATATGGCTTTCCTGCCTCTTCTCCATGTAACGATGGAATGTCACAGTATGTTGGCCAGCAGGCAGCTACTCCACCATAGTTCAAGACCTCCTGGCCCTTTCTTTCCTAGAAAGTTTTAAATTAGCCAGCTGAAGAGAATAATGCCCGGACTTTCATGAACTCAACCTACTGTGAAGACAGAAGTAGTCATTTTGGCCACCACAAACAAGGGGGATATTTGTTTGCATAGCAGCCAGGGTGAACCTGTGGTCCCTGCTGATTAAACCCTGCCTGGATTCCACCCACGTGACTTTGCCTGTGAGAGGAGTAATGGTTGCATGTATTGCTCTGAGGCCAAGTTTGAGGCAAGAGATTCCTTCTCTGTCTCCAGTGTTATTTTGGTATATTTTACTTGGCCCAGAATTTGGGAAAACAAGAGGGAGGTTTTCCGTAGGGAGTGGAATGAAGGAAGGGCTACCATATTTCTCCAGGCAGAAACTCCTACAGTGCTAGAGTCCAGCACTGCTGCAAGTGTCAACAGATCAAATATGATACAGGAGGCTCTCTGCCAACTCTTTGCTACTGCAGCAGCAAACTGGGAGGAAAGAAGAAACTAAAATCCGGTACCACTGAGATAGGCTCAGTCTCTGCTGCAGAGGGATGGAGCAGGAAGAAGTTAGTAACCACCTCGTTTCCATACGGGATGACATAGGCTGATCCAGGGCCCCCAGCAGGACAGGGCTTACCCAGAGGCTCAGAGCCAGGGTGTTCAGGCCATCATCTGCTCAGTCAGATACGGTGGTAGTGATTATGGAAAAATGCCAACTTAAACAATTGTGTACAGATTAGCATATTTGCAGTAGAAAATATATACAGCTAGCAGAAAGAGGCTAATATAGTTTAGAGTTGAAAAACTAACCAGCAAGGATAAAAGTTTGGAGCTGCTAACATGCTTAGTAAGATAAGGGAAGAACTGAGAGACTCGTCCTTGAAAGAGGGAGCAGTCAGGCCTGAGTGATCAAATGGTATTGGTTAAGGGGCCCCAAAGACAACACTCCCTCAGGAAGGAGGGACTGATAAGAACCACAGTGCTAATTAAGGGGTCCTGGAAACCAGAACAGACCGGTCTGGAGGGATGAAGTAAGCAAAGGTAAAAAGGACACCGTGAGGAAGACTCGGAGCCTTCCTCCTGAAGACCCCTGAGGACAACCACCAGGATGCACCACACAGGCGCAACCGGGCGGAGCAAGAGGTGTGGAATATTATAACCATTTACTATAAATCTCCTCCATAAGACCCTCCCAATGATGTAATCCTCATTCCCACCTGATGTAAACTTATGAATATGCAACACTTCAGGCTGTAAAAAGAGCACACTTCTGGCTCCAGGTGGGCTCGTTAGGAGGAGCGATCCCCCGAGTCCCCGGATCCGCAATAAACGAATAGCTGCTGCTAAAGATCCTCGTCATCTTTACAGTTATTTTCAAGATGCAGATTTTGCGCTAATCAGTAGCAGCCTTTGTGATAGGATCTTAATATGTGGAGTCCTTGTCCCAGTTGCTGCCTCCTAAGGAAGACTCTAAAAATTAAATAGCCTCCAGAGCAGTGCACTGCAAACTGTTCCCCTCCATGCCAGCAGGTGTGATTCAGACCAGTAGCTGCTGAGGGCAACAGATTGAGCAGTACTTAGCTGCTGTTAGTCATCCTCTTCCCAGGTACAAGTGGTATAGCATTTGATTATTTCAACACAGTTGGATGTGGGAGGGAAGGTAGGCCTGGAAACATTTTCCTGACAGCATACTTCTCAGCTCTTTTAAAACACCTCTCATGTTGACACTCAGCACAGCATTTCAAATAAAATGCTATTTCCTCTTGTAGAGCAGCGAGGAAAAAATGCTGTCACAAGTTTTATAACAAACATTAGGTAAGCAGCAATCATACCCATTGTGCAATCCAGGAGCTGGGTAGAAAAACAATCCATAGATGGCCAAGAGAGAGGTACCGAGTGTCTCAACAATCTGAGTAAGATGTGAACTGCTTGAGGACCACAAAGAAGGGATGGGGTTGAATGGGTTAGTGGGACAACTTGACACTGGTAAGCATGAAGAACAAAAAGGCATAATTTTTAGAGTGGAAGCTAAAACCTGACACTGCTGGAGGAAATGTGGGTTACTTGTGCTCAGCTAAGATCTTCTTGTTCCTTTCTCATGACATCATAAAAATGTGCAGTGGTCTGCCTTTTTTTTTCCTTTTGGTTCTTTTTTTTTTTTTTTTCACTTGCTGCCTCAGTATTTCATCCTACTCCTGAATTCACAACACCCCAGAAATTTGAGAGCTGCCTTTCGCCTACTTTTCTCTTGGGCACACACGTTTGAACTTCCTACTTACCTCTTGCTATAGCACCTGGAACGCTGTACCTCTCTCTGAAGGGCTTTGTGTCGGTCCTCTCAAAATCCTGGATGTACAGAAGTCCATCTGGAGGGAAGCATTTAGGGATATGGGACATCTACAGATCCTGAGCAAGTATAACATTCTCAAAATCCACAGAGTAAATCTCTGAGGGGTTACAGAGGATTTAACAAGGAAAGTTCCCATATATAATTTTTAATTTACTTTAGGAGGGCTTAATGAGACTCAAAAAAGTATTTAGGATTATGTTAGGATTCTAACATTCCCAATATCATATGTTCAGGCTAAGAGTGTCCCCTGCACAAGTAGAGTCTGCATTATGTACTACAGGTTTAGAGAAATGCTGTCTGTCTATGATCAGCTTTTTTAAGGCAAAATATTTCATTCTTACCAAACAAGCTTGACAGAAAAAGGAATCAAGATAGTAAGCTAAACACCCTGAAATTGCTTAGTCCAACATTTAGAGCATGTTGTTGTCAGCTTGCATTTTTAAAAACTCTGAACCAGCCAGCTGAGTTAGCTGAGCTGCTAACAAGCAGGTCAGAAACCACACCACAGTGGTGGTTACTTCTCTCTCCTCTACAAAGATCTCAACAGCATTGATAAAATGATATGAACAGCTTAGTATCCTGGCATGGTGTACAAGTGTTACCAGTTTTACAGGCACTAAGGAGGGTGTATGTCTTGGTTTTGAAACAAGAGGGGAGGATGACCAAGAAAGTGTCCACACTCAGAGTGTGAAAATTAAGAGATGTAAACCAATTTTTTTTTTTCCTCAACCAAATCTTTCCAACTATACCTTTTACTGGCAATGATGAACTCATTACTCTTAGTATCAGGGTGAAGAACTCTGTTTATAGCAGTTTGTGCAAGTAGTTAGTTTCGTGTTTTAATGTGTCTCTCATCTTACATGTTTTAACTCAGTAGATTTTGAATGCTCTTTTGGGATTGTCACTGAAACAATGTCAAGTAATGCAGTATCAACTCTGTCTTATTGGGAGATTATTCCACATTCAAATGTATTCAAGCTTTTCAATTTTTCCATTCCATAATTCACCCTAGTAGTTCTAATGTTACTTTCCTGTATTACATTAACCCTTTCTGGGGTTTCATGCTTTAAATATTTAGAGCCTGTTATAATGCCCAAATAATCACATTTCTAGTCCTTGATAATAACTGCATGGTAATAATACCTAAATTTTAACAGAACTTCAGGCCTTTTAAGGAGGTTTGTAAAGAAGATGTCATCACAGCATTGTAATCATCCTACTTTTTGTTGGGTTTATGTTGCAATTGACTGTCAATACATGATGTGCAATATCACATAGCCAGTAGAGTGAGGAGACACAAAAGATTTGAATTCAAGAAATTTGTCTGATAACATATATGATGTTTGAATTTTGGGAAAAGAAACAAATCATCAGCTAGGATTTTTTTACAGTTAGGAAGACAGCTCATGCAGATGTTGAGCACAGAATTTACACAAACTCAGACATTTGTGTGATTTGTGCCTCATGGTATCTTGGGCTGCTGCCAGAAGCATAACTGCTCAGAGACTGCTTGGTTCCCTTGAGATTATATATTCCCTGTAATGCAAGATGTTTTTAAAAAGTAATTTACTCACTGTGATAGATGACCTAATGAGCGGATCTATATTTCCTTCTGGGTCTTTTCTGCTTGCAAATCCTGGCAAATCTTGTAATGAATGTTGTGTAATCTCTGTCACTTGATTATGGATATAATTTTAGGTACTGATGTTTGATTTGGGGATTTTTAGTATTTTAGGAGACACCAGAATGATTTGCATTTCCATGACCTGCATTCTTTTGAATCCTAACTGCTGTACCTGTAATCACATAATCACTAAGAGCCTGATCCTTCAGACACTTACTGCTGTGTGCAATGTAAAATGTCAATGGTACTGTTCACGGGACTAAGTACTGTTTCCCAGCTGAAGTGTTTGCAGATTTGAGTCCTGACTGCACATTTGTGTGCCCATCTCTAGTCACAGTGAAGAGGCTACTGATGGGGATTCAAGGTGCTGGGAGCAATCAGCTCATGGTTCAGGCTGCAGGCACCAGGAGAAGTTAAGAGGATGGAGCAAACTACAGGAAATGAGACTGACTCAACAAAAAGATTTAATAATTTGTCCTTTATACTGGTGTTGCTGTAGACAGTCTGTCTACTTAAATCTTTGCGTAGCTGAAAGTTTTGAAGCCATACCTGTATCTAAACATACCTGTTTCCTGAGGCTTTGTCCTATCTACCTAAGGCAGTTGAGGAGTTTGAGCAGAAAGACATTACTCCTACTGTACTTCATAGTCTGGTCTTTAGTGTGATGTTGCTTCTGTGCCCACAAGGCAACATCATTGCTTTCCAGCTATCAGTGGCAGTTAATAGTTTGTGGAAGGATGTATAAGAAGGGAAGTTATTTTCAGAGAACAAGAACATGAAACAAATATTTTAAAAGACTGATGTTTCAGGACTGAAACAGCAGAACCACTGTGTTGGTATCAGAGGTAGATGAACTGGGCAAGCTGTTTCTCAGAGAAAGACACTATAATAAAGGTGTCACGTATACATATATATATTTGAAATACTTCTAAAAACATTTTTGTTACGTCTCAAAGACAGCTGAACTATTAATTTCCATTCCGCTTTATTTGAGGCCACTTGATGAGCTTGTGTGTACCTCATTAATTTGGAGAGGCTGGTGTTTTGCTATAGAGTTAGTCATCCACAATTTGTGACAGTTCTATCTGGGTTGTCTGCATTTAGGTAGTATCACATGGATGCAAAGGAAAATGAGTTTATATCAGTTTTCAAATACACTAATATCTCCTCTCCCTTCTCACCTGGAGCTTTAAGACACTCATCAGCCTCCTGAGATCTCTGATAAATATGAAGTAGATTCCCTGGAGCATTTCACTTAAGATCAAGCACAGCAAGAAATCTAGCGCTATCTGCTAGGCAGCTACAGCTCCCTGATTCTCTGCCCTGCCTGATTCTCTTGGACACGGATTTGAGCAATATGAGAGCTGCTGTGACCTGTGTCATCTGGCAGTGGTCCCCAAGAGCTTGTTTACCCTGGGTATTTTTTCATTAGACTGTAATTACACCACTGAAACTACATGAGTGTGAAAACTTTGCACATGTGTAGCAGAGGTCATTCAGGTAAAAAGCTCTGTTTTAAAGCACTTTTAATACCAGTGTGCTTATATCATCAAGAAACACTTTCACTACTGACAAACTACTACAGTAGGCCATGCATCAGCTCCGGGGTGCCAGAATGTATTATGTTTCAACTTTTTGCCTTCGCTCCTGGTCCCCACAGATGGCAAGAGGAGCCAGCTGACTGAGTCCACAAGCAGACAGCTCTGTAAAGTGCACAACATATCGATCGCTCCTTGTGCTAAGTATTTTGCAAGGGGAGAAGTGATCTGAGAAGGTTAGTCCAGATTTCTATTGCTCCCATCAGCCAAAAGATCACGTTCCTTTTTTTCTTTAGGAGTCCCAACTTATCAAGGGCTTGATTCTGCTAGGTGTTGGGCCCCACCATGAGAGGCTGAGTGCTCTTGCTTTCCCTGCTGTCAGTGGCCGTGGAGAGCACTCGTCGTCCTTCAGGAATGCTCAACAGCTTTCAGAAATGATGAGAACCTTCCAGTACTGGAGCTGGCCTAAATGACACAGGAACAGACTAATGCTTAGCATTTGGACCAGACTGTGCTCTTGAAGGACATGAGGAAGTTCTTTATGCTGGACTATAAGCCTGCTCCTGCTTTGACTGAAGTGAGTAGTATTTTATTTTTGTACTTTGATGTAGGGAGAAGCAGGACTGGACCTGCTGTGAGAGTGATTGATTTTCATCAGCTTGTGAGCGGTGAACAGCAAGCAGGGGAGGTTGACTGCTGCACAGCATTGCTAACAGATTTAGTCGCAAACACAGCATCACCATCTTTTACACACTTCCCTCCACCCACCTTCATCAAACAGCTCCTCTTCATTAAAGCAGTGCCCGGGCTTCTGTGCTTGCTTTAGAAGTGTGATGACACTGCTGTGAAGCACAGAATTCCCTAAAGCTTTTGAGAGAAAAAAGATAAATGAGGCATCCTGAGCAATGACTAAAGACACAGAAAAAGGAAGAACACAATGCTGATTTCAGCAAATATCCATGCTTCTACAACACTTACTCACTGTTAGACTACTTCACAAACTTGTGTAAAGAAACATTGCAAGAATAGCCATGAAGATGACACAAAGAATGAAATGAGCAATAATTTTCTTCTGCCCCCAATAGGGGTGACATTGAATTTGGCCATAACACCTGCAGTTATGGCTTCATACAATTTGAAATAGTGCACGAACAATAACTGAGTCTCATCTCTGATAAAATTCAGTGTTTGAGTTATTTTAAATGTCCTTTTATCACATTCCCATCATTGGACTTTATCTGAATGGATTATATTTGAAGAATGTACATGGATAAATAGATATGCTAATAATAAATACAATAGTTGATTGGATACAAACAACAGGGAGCCAGCAGTACAGCCTACAATGAGCTGTAGGCTAAAAATGGTTATTAATGTGACTGAAAATTGTCCTTTGGTCATTAAGAAACACAGGTAACAAACCAGTGATATATCCTTCTCCTGGTTCTACTGGTTTACTTTCATGTGGCTAGAATACATTTGTTAATGTAGCTCAAGAAAATGGTGAAAGAAGGGAAAGAAAAAGACTCATGCTTTCTGTTCTAGCAGCTAGTATGGGGGTGGATGGGTGGGTGAAAGGGAAATGTAGGATTCAATCTGATGAAGAAGCACATGCTACGCTCCAGTTTTATGGTGCAGGGTTGTTGACATTTTCAACAGCAATAAATAGGAAATGTCACATAAATTCATCATCTCTGAATTCAGTTTCTGTTATACAGTCTGGCTGCCTCTTTCACTGGTCCTTTAATTAGAGCTCACACTTTGCTCAGGTGGCTAGTTCCTCCAGAACTAGCATACACTGTAAGCCAGGAAAGCACAAAGACAGATGTTTAGTTTTGAACTCTGTAAGACTTGTAGTTCTTGCTTTTTTCAATTCCTATAGTCCTTGTGGAGAGACTACCCACGTTCAGAGGTTTTGGCAGGACTCACCATCCAGCACCATCTGAGGGATCACCTGCTACAGAGTCTGAAGACTTAAAATGCCCATAGATCCCAGAGAAGTCTACAGTGATTTTGTAATCAACCTGACCTACTTTAAAGTACAAAACCTCAGTAAAGATAAAAGAACAAAAGAAATGTATGGTTTTAGAACAAGTTTCCAATTAAATTTGATTTTCTGGGGAAAAAAAAAAACAAACAAGAAAGCAAAAAGAATAACTGGAAAGTTAAATGCTCTCATTTCTCAAGCATGCAGTCTTGAAACACTTTGTTTCACTAACTTCCAGCATTAAGAAACAAAAATGAACACTGTGGCAGAAGCCTAGATTTGAGAAATGTCAAGGAAAAGAAGAAACTGTAGTAGAAAAATTTGGATTGTCACTGTCATTACATAGCATTGTAGCTGCAACTTGGTAATGTGCAATGAAACTGAGATGGACAGTTTGCTATGAAAAGCACTTAGGTTATGGAATAAAATCACATGCATCAAAATTATGGCATAGCCTTCTGTATTGCATAATGTATTGCATAAGAGAAAATAGAGAATAGCTGTTTCACATTAATACTTCGTCACATGGGAAGGTCATGAATGCCAACAGTGAATGAAGTTTCACTGGAAAAAGCAAAACAGAAAAAAAAGTTTCTGATTCGGTCAACTTCAAAATCACACTTCATTCAGAGTAATTTCTTAAACTATTGTTGTTCCAAGCAAGATGACTGTAACTAAAAGAGGACTGACAGAAGTAGGATATTTTTACTATGTCAAGTGTCAGCCCTTTGGATTTAATCAAAAGGTCGTTTAAGTCTCTTTGCCTGTAAGTTCTCAGGTATAGTCAGGCTCTTAATTTCTGTGGATCTTTCTTACAGCAACAGGCGAAAGAAGTATTTTTAATTGGCTGAAGAACTCTGGCACTGAAACTATTTTAATTACTTGTTTCTAAACACAGAAAACATATAGAATTTACTTTAATGCTTTATTAAATCTTGCTGCAATACTGAAATTTTCCATTTAGCCTAAACATAGTTTCACAGGTTAAAAGAAATAAAATTGAAGGGAAAGCAAACCCACACTCTATTACTTTCATCTTTTTTTAGAATCACAAAATTAGAACAACACCCACATAAAATATAATTGCCAATATCATTCCACTTCATTTTTCAGAGCCAAAGACGACAAAATCCAGCATGCCCACCTCCAGGTCAGCTGCTCAGCTTTTTTTTTTTTTTTTCCCGTTGAGATGACTGCCATACCTATCTCTGCCCAGAAGAGGAGACAGTGAGAAGAGCTGGGTGTTAGGGACCTCACACTGAACAGGCTGGGCTGAGAGGACTAACCTTCTTGAATTTCAAGAGTACTAAGGAATGTGCTGGATCAGACATCGGGGAGGTACTTTTTTACATAATTACCACGACTTTTTAGTAGAAGACTGCCTCAGGCCCCCTATGGCTATGAACTGCTGGGTTACAGGTCTCTTTTGCAAAGCTTTTGCTTAATTAAGGGAAAATATATTTAAGAACAATGGGTGAAGGCACTTGAGTAAAAGAGGGTCTACACGCAATGTGTTATTTAAACCATATGTGTAGACCACAGGGAGGTGGTTCCCCAGCTGCAGCCCATCTACCTTTTGCCGTGGATTATAGGGTACATGGCTGGGTGCAGACCTGGGAGCTGCTTGCCAAAGACTACTGGTGATGCAAGTGGAATTCACCTAACAGCTCTGTAGGCTTACACCACAGGAATGATTTATCACTGTATTATTTTAGGTATATACTCATGAAGTTACATCAGGTATCAAGCTGGAGCAAGGTTTGCTATCTACTCCTACTTACTGCATCCAAAGGGTTAGTAAAAATGGAGCGGGCAGTGGAGGAATGCAGATCTCTGCTTTAATGTAGCTCCAGATGGCAACAGCAGTGGTGAACATGGAGTGGCACTGGCAGGGTAGGTAATGGGGCCTTGGTTGCCAGCCCTTGCTGGAGCTCTGCTACTATGTCCTACTACTCTTAACAGTACAAAGCTAGCATGGACATGCCTGCTGATACGACAAATGAATCTTCATTCTGGTGTCTAGTAAGATCCACAAATACCTGTAGTGAAGTGTTGAGCTAAGCTGAGCCCTGCTTGGTATTAGAGGAGTATCTCGATGGTCAATTGCTGGTGCCATTAGTCCTGGCAGTGCAGCAGGGATGTGGCAGATAGAATTATAAGTTAATCACTTTAAATCCAGTCACACTTTGCTGCTAATCAGATTACTCTGTTCAGATCAGCATTGCATCGGAGAGCGTCTACTCTTGTGCCAATGTAGTTTGAGTGGCACACTAGCAAATATACTAACTAAATTAACTTTTTCATTGAAGGCAAGCTCTAGAAGGCTTAAGCCTTGCAGAAGTCTTGACTGAAGATTTGTACAACAAAGTACATTTTGTTCCCTTTGTGAAGACTGTATCATCGTTTTCCTAGTTGTTACAAAGAGAAGTAGTTGATATACAGAAAACAACCATATTCAGATTACTCCGTGGTATTAAATTTTATGTGTGATGAATTGCTCAGATTGGTATTTTGTGGCTGGGGAGGTCTGAAAGGGCCATTTGTGTTATGTTGTGCAGAAGGAGTTAAGGCCTCACATCAGCAGTGCACAACTTCCTCTAAACTGCTGGTGTAAAAGTCACTTTTAAGAAAGTATTTGAAATGTCATTGTTTGCTGGGAAAATTTCATTTACATAGGGAAATTCCCTTTTTTTTTCTGTAACATAATTTTTTTATTTATTTGTAGTTGCCTGAAAGACATCGTACCAAATCGTTCACTCCTCCTACAGTACATTCCCCTTGACTTCAAAAGACTGTAAGAAGGAAAGTGCTTGGTTTTGGTTTATTAATGCAAAAGAGGAACACGATATAAATAAACTGGATGAGTTGTGTGTGCCAATGCTTTGTTAACCTGGAAGTTCCCGATTTGTGTCAGTGTTTGCATGGGTTCTCGCTGCTCCTCTGGCTGCTGTACGGCCTCGATTCAACTGCAGCAGCCAGAGTCATGACTGGAATGGCCAGAGAGTAATGATCATTTTCAGGGCAAAGGCTGCAAATCCCATTTCTCTTAAATAATGGAGAGCACGTGTTTACAGGGCAAGTATTTGCATTTTAGGTTGCCTGGCCAATTAATACCTCTTCAGATGACCTAAACGGAGGAAAAACCCCAAACCCTCACTTGTTCACCATACTCATGTACACAGAGTTATCGTTGCCCACAATTATAAAGAATTTTAAAGGCTGTTTGAAAACGTGAAGCTAAATATTTCATACATTCAATAGGTGCAACATCGGACTTGAAGAAACACGCAATAAGAGCAGCCTCGGCGCCTTCCGAAGCTCCTGAGGCGCGTCCCAGCCCGCCCCGGCCGGCGGCTCCCGCCCAGGCCGCCCTGAAGCCCAGGCGGGCGAGGAAGGGGCGGCTGCCCGCCCCGCCGCCGCCCCGCTTTGGCAAAAGCAGGAGTTGAGGGGCAGCCTCGCTCCTCCACATTGCGTTGGTCCATGACCCTGGGGACTACTGGGCACACTGGGAGCCCCCTTCCCTCCCGAGGGGGTAAGCCACGAGCAGCGCCCACGCCCGCCCACCGACGGGAACTACAACTCCCGCGATGCTCCATGCGCGGCGCGGTGCACGACGGGAACTGCCACCTCTCCGAGCCTGCAGGGGGGAGGAGGGGGCGAGCCGCAATCCCCAGCGCGGGCGGGCGCGCATGCGCAGGGCGGGCGGGGCAGGGGGCGTAGCCGGCGTCGCGGGTCCTCCTTCCCGCGCCTCCCCCCACCCCCCCCGCCTCCTGTGTGTCGGTTTCGGGCTCCCGTCGCCATTTAGCGCGGAGACGTCCCCAGGGCGGCCGCAGCGGCTCCCGCTCCCTCCTCCCCGCCGCGGCGCGGGGCGCCACCCGGACTCAGCTCACCTGTGGCGGCGGCGGTGGCAGCGGGCAGCCTCCGGTGAGGAGAGGCTGCGAGCCACGGGCGGGGGGCAAGAGGAGGGTTTCCGGCTCCGTGTGAGGCGGCGGCCGCCGCTGTTGGAGGGAGCGCGGCCTGACCGCGCGCGGGCGGTTGCTGCCTGCCGGGAGGTGGAGGCCGTGACCGCCATGGGCGCCCCTGTGACGCGAGGCTGATCCCCCGGGCCCCCTTTCCCTGCTCCCTCGGAGGGTGTGAGGGCGCTGGGCCTGCCCAGGCCTCCGCCGCCCGGGGCGAGTGACTGAGCGCGGCAGCTTCCTCTGCGGCCGGCGTGCGGGGCCTGCCCGCCCCCCCGCCTCGCCTCTTGGCCCCTTCCCGTCCCCTCCCCTCAGGCCCTTGCGCTGGGGGGCACCTGGATCTGCCCCGTTTTCTCCCCGTCGCCGGGGAATAATCGCAGCGCGCTTCCCTCTCCTTAAAGCAGCCGGGCGAGGCACCAGCTTCTCCCTGGTCGGGGGCCTGCCGCGGGGCTCCTCCCTCTCCGCCCGGGCCCAGTATTCGGGCTTTTCCTCCCCTCGTCCCCGCGCCCTGTCTCCGCTCCTGGTGCTCCATGTCGGCCCTGCTGCCTGGCTCCCTGCTGCAGGATGGATGCAGCCGCTGACCGGGGGCTCACCCCACCGGCCCAGCGTCCCCAGCAACCGCGTCCCTGCTCCGCCGTAAGGAGCCGTTGGGACCCTCCTCTGTTACGGCTGCTACGGCAGCCGCGGACAGGCGCGCTCGCCGCTCGTTGACCAACCGTTTCCTCGCCTCCCCCTCCATTCCCCGCCGCCGCCTCGCCCTCGCAGCGCTCCGCCAGGGTATGATGTCGGGGGGCGCCGCAGACAGCGGTACCCCGGCCCCTCGCTTTTTGATTCCCCCGCCGCCGCCGCCCAAGAACGGTTCCAGCTCGGACAGCTCCATCGGGGAGAAGCTGGGAGCCGCCGCTGCCGACCACGGAGCCTCCGGGGCCGGTGGAGCAGGCGTTGGAGCAGGGAGCGGAGGTCGTAGTGAGGAGTACCGGCGCCGCCGCCACACTATGGACAAGGACAGCCGAGGGGCGGCAGCCACAGAGCACCGCTTCTTCCGCCGTAGCGTGATCTGCGATTCCAACGCTACGGCCTTGGAGCTACCCAGTTTGCAGCCCGCAGCGCCCTCGGCCCCTGTCTCGGGAGGCAGCGCCGCTCCGTTGGTTTCTCCTCCCGAGTGTGCCAGCCGGTCCCCTTGCATCGCTGTTAGTGCCGGCCAGGCCCCCTCGCTGCTGCAGCAGCCACCGCCGCCTGCCCCACTTCCCCTCGAAGGACAGTCTGCCCAGGAGCCCCCTGCCACCAAGGATGCTGCCCCGCTGCTGCCCAAGGAGGAGGAGGACGACGAGGCTACCGCATTACCCCCCACCAGCGCCGCTGGCAGCGCATCAGCTGCCAGTAGGGAATTTGAGGAGCGGAGGACACAACAGGAAGACATCGAAGAGCTTGAGACCAAGGCAGTGGGTATCTCCCCAGATGGCCGCTTCCTGAAGTTTGACATCGAGATTGGAAGAGGCTCTTTCAAAACTGTGTATAAGGGACTGGATACAGATACCACTGTGGAAGTTGCCTGGTGCGAGCTGCAGGTAAAATAAATAAAAATTGTGAATTAACAAAGCACAGTCACTCTCCCAGGTGCTACCATGTGTGCTTGAAGGAGGTAAAATCCATCAGCTCGAGGTCTGCTTTATTCAGACAGGGAACTGCAGACCTTACCTGAGGCACTCCTTTGGAAGAAAGGTGCAGCCTTTCCTTAGAACCAGTTTGCCTTTTAATTCTTTTAAATACTCTGTGCTCTGAAGAATTTTTTAGCTTTATGATTAGAAAATGTACAGTGGTTCTATTTCTTAGTGTCTTGCATTTTATGCCTCCAAAAGATAGATTGGAAGATTGTAAAAATACTTGTACACAGCTTCAGGGGAGGCTGAGGAAAAATGCGTTAAGTGAATGCCAACTTGAGCTAGCCTTAATTTTTCAAAATTTGTTTAGATGCTTTTCTTGGAAAAAATATTTACATGTTAATTTCACAGACATTTCATATGTTTGTGGCAGTGGATTTTTGTAGGAGGTAACCCTAGAATATACACAGTCATGTAGTGCATCGTGTTGTTTCGTTTTGCAAAGCTATTTTTTTTTCATTCTAAGTTCTAGGGTTCACACCTGATAAAGGCACAAGGAAAGGAAGAAAGTAATTGTCACCTTTTTGAAACTTTAAAAAAAACCCCTGAAGTTTAACCTTTCCAAATGATTGGTGGGTTAAACTGGACTAAGACACTACTCTCCTACCAGCTTTCTGGCCTGAGCAGAGCCCTAGTTCTGTAGTAGAACAATCTAATGATGGCGAGAACACCCTTAGTTTCACGCGAGTTAGAGCTTGTATAACCAAGACGCAGGTTGCTGTGCAACAACCTTAAAAGAAGTGGGAAGAGCTTGGAGTACCAGGAACAAATACCTGGTGTACTGGTTTGTTTTCAAAGCCTCAGCATTAAATTAAAAGGGCAGTGCTTGCTTTTTAGTGTTGGATTTTGGTGCAATCTATAGAGTGATGCATGTAGTATGGCTTTATTACTGTGTGTCTTCTCATCCAATTTAGGGCAGACAAAAGGGCATTGGGTCAAAATTCCAGAAGACTGAGGGCTTTTTAAGCAGTTGGCTACTCACAAATGATTGATTTTAGTGAGTGTACCTAAACTTTCTTCCCCTCAAAAGCAATTTTATATCTATTCCAGTCAAACTGATAGAATTTATGAAGAGATCTCTGGATTTGTATTCATATTTGCATTTGGATGATTGCTCAAGCATTCTGCCAGTATCTTGGTTATGTTATTGCCATTATTCTGTACTTACTGACTGGAATTGGAAGTAAGCTTCCAGTTTTCTTAGTGACCTTTAAGCATTCCCCACTCCTCCATGTTAGCTGTGGTGGTCTTTTGAGAATTAATTTTAAAGTGAAATGATCCACTGTTGGGCTCTTAAGCTTTTCACATGCAGTTTGAACTGAGAGGGGATTAATAATCCACCAAAATTATATGAATTTTATTTGAAATTTTAATCTTTGCAATTTTGGGGTTCTTTGACTTTAACCCCTGCAATCTCTTTTAATCTTCACACTTTACTTACTGATCAGAAACTAACATCAGCTTGGCATCAGTTAATTTTTGCTAACATTGCCTCTGTTGAAATGTCTTAATCGTCATCAGTAACATGTGGACAAACTGTCTAAAGAGGCACGTTCTTGGAAGTAATTTTGTAAAGAGGCTCATTTATAAAGGGCATGTTGCTGAGGTTTCAATTATTTGAAGAATTTGTTAAATAGTATTTAAAATGACAGACTGCACAAGCATGAATGAAAATATTTGTAAGGGGGAAATATTTGGTGTTTTGCTTAGAGGTTAACTACATTACAGAAGTGCCTTGCAGATTAAATTATTCTGAAGGCTGTAGCTTTCCTCTCTTCAGGAGACTGCACACAAAATGCAACTTTGAAACATGGATATAAATTTTGCAGCTGTTAAAAGTATTTCCTAAAGGAGCTAGACTCTACATAGAATACTTCAAGATCAAGTTCTTTATTGTTTGTGTCTGGAAATAAAAGGAGGAACTTAGTATTTATTGGTACGATGGGTACATCCTTTATTTAGGAAAATATGATTGTTTACAGGCTAGTGATATTTGTTACGCATGATTTAGATCAAAATACAGTCAGGATTCACCAAGATGGACTGAAACTTTGGTGTCATTGGTTTTCCAGAATGCCATGGTTTGAGGATCGGTGAATGTTCAAAGCATAATTGTTTTATTAGAGAAATGCGATGATTTTTCTTTCATGCTATGTTACACCAACCATAACTAACTTTTGGTTACTTTAAATTGTCTTGAAATCACACTTCTTATCAACAGAAGAGTTTTTTTTCTCTGTATTCATGTTAGCAAGCATAGGCATCCTAGGTGTTCTACCTCTAGTCTTAGAGTCTTCTAAACAATCCTACTGTTGTGCTACTGGAATGAGGCTGCTTAGCATGATTATGCAGACTGAGTTGTTTATCTCCTGGCTTGTTCAAAATTGATAAAGGTGTATTGCAGTTCTTGATTGCAAGATGTGCAACAGAATGAGGTGAGAACAGTTGGTACTTTTGCAGTCTTTGGGCGTGTATTCTTTTAAGACTTTTGTAGCATACCTCAAATGCTTCATTTACTTTAAAATCTCTGGTGTTTGGAAGGAAGCAAGATGAGATGCCAGCTGATTTCAGCTCAGTTAAACAACAGCGTGTAAGTATTGGAGCAAATTCAGTAATAGGAATCTTGTGGATCAAAGACAGCACAGAACACTTCATGATGGTTTCTGGCAGAATGGCTTTTTAATGCTGAATAATACAGCTATACCTAATTTTTATATATGTGCTTTGTAGTGATAAAGTGTAGAATCTGTGAATATCAATATGCTTCCTTTCAAAGGGAGTTCAGGTGCTGTTTATCAAATGCAGCTTTGGTTCTCAAGTTCCAGATGATGCTCTGGAGAGTATTGCTCCATATCCTTAAGAGTCTTTAACTGCATTGTAATGCCCCTTATGCTTGGTGTACTGAACTGTGGAGAAAATAGAAGGAGAAAGAGTTGAAATTCTGTGGGTGACCTAATGGTGTTGTTAGTATATCCTGCAAGGTGGGCGTGTCTTGGCCAAGACTCTCGTTTTGGTTTGGTTTTTTTTGTTTGGTTGTTGTTTTTTGTTTGTTTGTTTGTTTTTTTGTTTTGTTTTGTTTTTTTTTGGTGGTTTTTTTGTTTTTTTTTTTTTTTGTTTTTGTTTTTGGGTTTGTTTTTTTTTTGGGGGGGGGTTTGGGTATTTTTTGGGTTTTTTTGGGGGTTTTTTTGGTTTTTTTTTTTATTTGTGGAAGATTGGAAAAATTGATTGAAGGAATTGAGTCTTTCAAGGTTGCTTATAGATGTGTAACAAAAACCTAACACGGGTGTGACTGATGGACTATCCTAGTGTACTTCGTGGCCTGTCTATATGAAGCAAATTGTAACTGAATCTAGTTTAAATATTCGATGCAGGTATTTAAATGTGAAATACGTGCCATGCTGTGAGCATAGTGGAGCTGTGAAGAGCTGGGCAGCAACTGCTTGGGGCCAGTGCTCAGCTTGAGTTACTGCAAGGAAATCGTTGCTGTAGTGTTAGCCTTCAAATGCTTTTATTCCTATTGTATATATTCATCTCAACTCTAGTTATTCTGAGTGAAGTGTGCCTCCTACTGTTGTCATTAGCACATCTCATAAATTGAGTGAAGCAGTAGTTAGGCTTACTGCTTTAATGGTCTTCAAGTAGGTAGAAGTTGGTAAAAGTGCTTACTGCTGCTGTTTTCTATTTTAATTTAACATACTTCTTCCTGTACAATCATGTTACTGGTTAGTCTTTTTAAAATACACTTCTGAGCAGTGAGTCTCTTGTCACCTCTGTACAGTTTGGGTAACATTGTGGCTGAAATGTGATGCCTTTTCCTCCCATTGTATTAAGCTTATCTATGTGAAGTAATACTCCTATGCCAAAGGTAGCAGGAGTCACATAGTTGACTGTAAAAGCCAAATCTTAGGGGTCAAGTGTCATCCTCTGAGTGCCTGTTTCAGTTCGAGTTTGCCTTAAATCAAGACTGCTGTTTAACTTCTGGTTTACAGAACAATACAGGGTGGTGCAGTTACTTGCTCGACTACAAAATCTTCTGTCTAGAATTACTGCTCTGGGTTCTGTCATTCAAATTAGTAACTTTTAAAATATGAAAGTGCACTTGACGATATGGAAGGTAAATTGGGCTGTTTGTTGAACTGTATATTGTTGAGCATTTAAAGACTTACCTACTTTCATTTGGACAGTCTTCTCCTAAAGGAAGCATGATCTAGAAACTGCTACTAGAAAGATATTTACGTGAGTTGGAAATGCATTCCTGGTAAACTGTGGATTAGAGAACTGTACCTCTTGTCTGGGGTGTGCTATATCACTCCTGTCCTTTGTATTTCTTTGACAGAAAGGGTAGGTTGGTCAGTCAGCAGTTACAGTTCATGAATGCCGCCTCTTGCTGATATGTCATTTTGCCATTCTTTCTCTGGCATCAGTGCAGTGTTAGGTTATTGTGCTTAACATGTGAGCTGCTGACGGGGAAAAGGAGGTTGAGGGCCTTCTCTAAGCCAGATAGACCTTCTGGGGGTAAGAAGTGAGTTCAAGAGTTGAAAGTGGCACAAGAAGAGTCTGTTGTACTTGTTACTACTTGGAGGGGAAACTGAATGTGAATTTGGTTACTTCTAGTTATAAATCTTCTGTGTAATAAACTAATGTAGGTTACATGTATGCAATTCAGTTGCTGACTGTTAACTATAGATGAAGTGTAGTGTACAAATACTCCAACTTATAAATGCATTTTTCTTTACATAGCCAGTAACAATGAAAAAACAGTTGAGAACAAATATAATGTCATAACTGAATGTGAACCATGAGATTCTGTAGTGCACTTTGGTAAAAATGATAATGCAACTGGTTGTCACTTCCTGTGTGAAAGTCGAGAGGTGATAAATACTATTTCCATATGTCAGGGTTTTTCCTGAGTGTAACAATATATAGAAGTCAACTTAAAACTCACAATACAGGAAGTTCCTTGGATATGATGTATATCTTCACTTTTAGTGATACTTGAGATTTAACTATACCTCTCTTAATCTCTTGGTCTTAAAGCTTTATTTAATATTTTTTTTTAGGTCAGCAGACAACAATGGTATGTCGTTTTTATACTCTGGAGTATAGACTCCACTGTAGGCTCACCATGATAAGTATCAGCTTACTGAAGTCAAATTCTTAAAAATCTCTTTGCTTTCTGGACTGGCTGAGCTGGGAATGTTTCAGAAACTGCACATTCAAGTTTGACGACCAAAAAAGGTCTTGTAACAGATAACTGTGGCATCCTGTAGTTTTTTGTTGTTTTTTTTTTTTTTCCCCCTCCTTAAAGCTAGTTGCATATTGCTCACTAGGAGGCCTGACTGCAAAGATGCGAAGATGCTGTGCTCTGATGCACAGTCGTATGGCTGCCTTAAAGCAAAATGTAAAACCAGATCAAAACCTTTGTGCAGCGAGAGGAAGCTGAGGAGTGTGGACCTGAAATTCATCTGAGTGCTACTGGAAAATGATTACATTCTGCTGGTTCTGGAGGAACAGCCAGCATTCTGAAACAAACACATATTTTTTGAAAGCTCTAACTGGTTTAATTCTGAGTACTTTAAAAATATATTTTATAAAACTGTTTATTAAACTACTGAAACAGATCAAGCTCAAGTCTAATTCAGTAATGATGACTCTCATGCCTACCCGTACTTCACATCAGTGCTTAAAATAACTCTACTAGTCTGTGAGCATAACTCCATGTGGCCACAGCCACTGTACAGCAGCAGCATACCTCCCATTTGTGAGGACTTCTGGGTCAGATGCGTGATTGTTGCAAGTATAGATTGATGAAGGTTATGTGACAATCTCTGTGAACATCGTTCTGTCCTTATAGCCCTTTTTTCTTCTCAGCTCTACAAATTTCAAAAAAGCAGAAAAGCTGTAAAACTGTGTAATTGGTTTATAACACTTTCAGATTAGACTGGATTTCCAGGTGTCTTCAAGTGTGCAAACATGGGGAGCTTGAAATTTTGTGCAGTGTCTAAATTTTCTCTTGGTTTTCCTTGTCATAGAGTAGAACAAGTTACTGGTCCTTACTAGCTTCAGACCTCTGATGTGAAAATTTCCCCTTTGGCTAGGGAGTGAAAATCAGCCATATTCCTGAGTGTTTGTGCTGTAATTGATACAACTGACAACTTGATAAATGACATAGGGAAGGAGGCAGACTAATTACCTGCAGAAGTATAAACAGTGGTCAGGCTCCCTCAGACTTTACAAAGGTGAAAGAGAGAAAGGAGCTTTAAAGTACATTCTGGAGGTGCAGCTGTCCAGAGACCTCTACTTAGGAGAATTATCTTACCTTAAAGGGTTATCAGTTTTGGAGATGGCTGTGCTTCAATTTGTAACTGGCTGGTTGCGAGGCAATAAATATAATCAGATAAGTACATTCTGAAAATGCAGCATTTCTTACAGAAATAAACAGGTTCGTATTTGTCAGTTTGTGTGGGTTTAAGTGTTGCAGAATTAAATCTCTTAGGTGGGATTTGTTTTAGGCTGTTGTGGCTTAAAATAAAAACACTTCATAACTAAACTTTTGAGTGCTATGGAAAAGTATCAGGACTATAACATTTCTTTGAAGGAGAGGAGAAACAACCCACCTGATAAAACTCCCTGGAGACATCCTGTATAGAGTCCTTTGAAAGCTGTCTAGCAGAGTAATGAATAAAACAAGCAGTAATAGATCCGTAGTAGTCTCCATGGATGCAGTGCATGGTGCAGTGTAGATTCAGTGCCTTTTGGTTGGCAACATCCCTCCAGGCCACATGTTCTTGTTTTGTTGCTGGGCTTTCATTTCATAGCTAGTTAAACAGCACAGCTCCTACTGTCACCCAGGTTCTCCATACTGCATGCGACAGAGTTTGTGCTATGCAGTGGCAGCCTTGATGCTTCTTGTCTTGCACCTCTTCAGAAACACTCACTTCCTGTAAAGGTTAGCAACCTTTTTTTTTTTTTTTTGAGATCACTAATTGGTTCTTTGAAATCATGGTTGAGTTGAAATAAAAGTTAAGTATTTTTCCATTTTGGTCTTTAAGTTCACGTTTTCAAGCTTGTCTTAGTTTTCAAAGTCATTAACTTATGAAAAACGGAAATGCAGACATAATGGCTGTACCATTTGGGCTGTAAGACCAAGAATAAATATCGTGCAAGCTTGCAGTGCTGCTGCAGCTGCACATAAGCCTTTTTCTTGGCAGGGCACGCGTGGGGTTTTTTTAATAGCAGATGGTAGAAGGTTACTGTTTTTGACTCTTAAACCTTTAGATAATGATTCTATGGTTTTAACTTGATCATGACGTGTGTACACCATATCTGGAAAAATATTCTTCCAGTATACTTGAAACACTTCCTATTCTAAATAGCTGGATTTGCAGTGCTGCTTGAAAATCAGTTTCTTGGGAGTAGCTGAAGGCTTTTATCTATCATGAGGCAGCTGAAAATCTTTTCAAAAATAGTGTTAAAATTCTTGTCTGAATGCATGAGACTCAACTTGTTATATTGGCTTTATAAGTATTTTTGTGGAAGCTGCTTTCAGTCCCCAGGACTTTCTTCTAGCTGATTTTGAGAATGGTTCAGGCTACGTACTGAAATCTAAACAGTGTTTGAATGTCTCTGGTCAAGATACTACAGATATCCTTCTTTTTACCTTTCTTGTTGCTTCCTTGGCATATTTAAAAATTATCATACCAGCACTTCTCAGTGTGTGGTTTTGGTTGTCTTTATTATTCCTCTTGGGAGAGCCAGGGGAAGTGAGGAGGTGGCTAGGATTGAACCTATGGCTCACTTCAGGTCATCCTTGAGAAAGGGAGCTTGCTCACTTGTTTTATGGGTGCAACCTGCAGAATAGTCCTTAACCCTGTGTAGCAAAGGATAAACTTTGTGTTAATGATGTTCTATGCTATGTGATGGTATCCTATCCTCTTAAAAAAAAAAAGAGAAAAGAGATCCTTCCAACAAGAACATAACAGATGTTACCAAGTCTTTTTTTTTTTTTCTCCCTAATAATCCAGAGTAAAATAACTGGGATGGAATACAGTGAATTCAGGTTCAGTTCTCAAACGTATTCTGAACTTCTCACCTGGTGGTGATGGGTGCATTGCACATACCTGGATTATTCTAAAGCACTTCCCGATTTGCCTGGGTAGTTCCTAGCAGCACTGCATGTTTATTTGCATGGCTCACAAGCAATTTAACATGCCCTTAGTTTATTTTTTAGCAAAAGAAACTGCCGCCTACTAAACAATAGACTTGTGTTGGTATTTTTTTTTGTCTTCCAGAAGCTGTTTAAATACTAATAACTACATAAAGTAGTAAGGAATTTTTACGAGGATAACTCATTCTAAATCACTCAGAGGCAAATTAACCAAGCTTGGATTTATCATTTTAGGTCTAAGTAGAATCTTTGGGATTGCTACCTGCATTCTTAGTTTAGAAATCCTGCAAGAAGTATATTTATACTTGGTGGCCATCTGTCTTGTAACTAAAATATCTGTGAGCTTTTAAGTGGTGTATCAACGACACTGAACTAATACTTTGCCCAGGGCTGTGTGTTATAATGTAGGGGACGCTGTTTCTTGTTGTACTCAGTTTACCCAAGAATATGATTCTGAAATCATCCAGTTCATCTATTGGTAATTGGGCAGCAATTTTCAGGAGTATTTGTTCTCAGAACAAGATGACTATGGTGCTTTTCAAGTTGTCTGTTTTTGTGAGCAGTTAGCAGGACTCCTCTTAGCACATTACCAGTAAGGTTAAAACAAAGAAGCAGCTTTGGCAACGCTGATAACTTGTGATGTGGATGCTGCATTTTGAGCCATAGTTCAGAATGGTTCAGATCCTATCATCTGTATTAATAAGCAGTCACTGACGCAACGTTTCGATAGCTGTACACTGTACAGCCATTTTTTCTACTTTAGGGCAGCAGATAGTGTGTAAACTAAGCTTTATTAGACCTCTTATATGAGGGAGAAGTTTTATTGGTTCTGTTTAGCTGTTTTGGATCGTCTTTTTCACCTGGATGGTTTCAGCCATTCCTAATTTCATTGCATTAGGAGTTGAAGATAGTGGGTTCTGATAGCAGATTTGAGACTAACAGCAGGAAGCAAAAAGCTGCAAATGGGAAAACTCGTTTAAGTGATTGAGTTGTTACTACTGCTATTTAAGAAGAATTTGAAAAGAATAGGAATACTCATCTCTTTGTAATTGTGGTAAATCTGAAACAACTATGTAGGAATGCTGAGCTAAAGGGAAGACAATACAAAGCCCATGCCAACAATTATGTGCATTTTATTTGGTTTTGGCCAGTTAATGTAGTCTCATGATAGTTTAAGACTATCCAACTGATGGTGTTACCCAGTTTTCACTGGACGTTTTCCTCCGGTATTGTAACCCTGTGACTTGTTTCTGCTTTGCTGACTGTTGCTGATGATTTTATGACCCCAGTCTGAATGTATTTTTTGACTCCTGCTATCCTGGCAAAGACAAATGACATACAAACAATAACCCACAAATATTGCTATTAAAAGCTTCAGCAATCCAGGCTGATTATCTTAAGGATCTGCAAATCTGTGTACACTTATGTAATATGCATCTGTTAATGGCAGTTTCTGAACTGTTAACAGATTTTGCTTAAATGTTGCAAAATGTTATCATGTCTGTATTCAAATCTGCTTCTTTTAAGGGAGCCTTTTATTCTTGCATATATTTTCCAACCTAAAACTATTTTTCATTTGTTTCTTCCTTTATTCAGGTGCTTATGGTATACTTTGATTTGGGAAATATAAGTTGGATATCTATATAAAAATGCAAGGTGCTAACTTCATGTGCTCTGTTTTGCTATAGCTGATTTGGACTAAGAACCTTTGAGTCTTCCCTAAATTAAAAATAAAGTGAGACTAAACTTGAATTGGAGAGTTCTTGAGAAGCAGTCGGTTCAGACAAGTATCCTACAGTAAGAAATATTGTCTGAAAAGTGATTGAATTACTTTACTTTTTCTTTTATATTACCCACTCTAGACGAGATTGACAGTATGTAGAATGGCTTTTGAGGGCATGGTTTTTATTTGCATTTATTGTGGTATGGAGCTTAGTGCGTTGTTAGGTTTGCCAGGAACAGTGTGCTGAAAATAGAGAAACTGCTGAAATGTCCGATACAAAAATGAGACATTAGGCTTAGTTTTAGAATATTTTTTTCTGTGGTTTTATCTACTTTTACATGCTGCTTGAGCCTTTTTCTGCAGATAAGCACCTCAAAACCAGAGTGCATTTCAGGTTATCTGTATCTGGGGGGCAAAAAAAATTGCACAGGGCACTTGAATTTGATTGATTTTTTTTTTTTTTTTTTTTTTTTTTTGCCTCTTGATGGCAACTGTGAGCCACTTCAGGTGACGGTATGATTTCTTTTGCTGATCTCATTATACAAGCCTGAATGTGTCTGAGAGGTTCAGTATTTACCCTCAAGAACAATAACAAAAAAAAAAAGTGAAGAGATTGAGTTGCTGCTGAAGATGTAAATGCTGCAGTAAACTAATAGATTGTGCATGGTCTATATCTGAAGATTTGTCATACAAAAGCTGTCTTTAACACTCAGGCTTCCTCTAGGAAAATGTACATGTGTTTCCTATGGACTCCCTTTGGTTTTGTAGAGTACCGGCTTGAATGTTCAGTGCTTTTCAGTGATAGGAGGAACAAAAAAAGAATTTTGAGGAATCTGGAGGGAAGAACCAAGAAATTTTGGCCTCTCAAGTTATAGCCATCTTGTGTTTGCAGGAACTGAGAAGATCCCAGAGAATTCTGGTTCAAATTGCATTTGTGCTTGAATTGAGTTTCATGTACAGAACAAATACAAGTAGTTAATATCCTGTTGTTTAGGAACTGCATTTTTTCTGTCTGTGCAGGACAACAGATCTTTACAGTTGCTTTAGACTAATGCAAGTATTTAAGAATAGTTCTATAGTTTTTAATTTGTCTCTTCTGTTGGAGTGTTAGTAATGAAAACAGTTTTGTCCAAATGAGTTTCATGATTTTTTTCAGGTAGTGTGCCTGTAAAGCAAAACTTACTACTGTCAGGTTAGACTAATATAGGTTAGTATCTTATACTGTTCACTTGCTTTCTTGACAGACTGGTGACTTTTCTTATAGTTAGTATCCCTAGAATTTCCGAAGTGTTTGCATAGTTACATCAAATGTGATATAGGGCTTGTTGTGGAACTGTGTATGTATGGGGAGGGTAAAAAAAATAAAAAAAGTGCCACAAGAGTAGTACAACACAAATTACAGCATATCATTGCAACTGAATGTGACTAAATGTATATGATAGCTCTTACTTCAAATAGGAAAAATAGCCATTTGTCTATATCTTGGAAGTAGGTTTCAAAAAAGGTGTTTTTCTTCTTCCCATGCACTATGAGATCTTATTACTCAAATTTGGGCTAATCTTGAAAAAACTAAGCAGAATTGAAGTTTGATTTGTTGGTGTTGGAGACTTAAATCTGTTATTACTTGACTTTAGTGGTTTCTTCTAAGGAACTTTGAGAGTTGAAAAGGCATTTAGAAGACAAAGGTAAGGAAAAGCAAATAAACTTGTTTCTTAGGAAGTACACAACAAGAATTTTAAAGCTTTGGGACTAAACAAGTTTAAAACAATGAACTGATGCTGAAAATCCCCATTGCTATGGATGGCTAGTTCATGCAACTATCATTAATATAATACTCATACTAAAGTTTGTGGATTTCTTCACTGCTTTTTGCCAAAATACTTCACTTTGTATTCTTAATTCAGTAATATCTTCTTGAATAAGCTTCCTACTGTTGACATACCTCATTTTCTCAGGTTTTTTGGAACTGGAGAGATATCTATCCCAAACCACCATCTGTGGCCTAGTTTGTGGTAGATAACTAGCTGTTCCAAAGGGTTTTCTGAATCTGTTTTCTGAGACTATAGATACTCATTTTGGTTGGAAAAGACCTTTAAGATCATAAAGTCCTCCAACCATTAATCTGGCACTGCCAAGTCACCACTAAACCATGTCCCTAAGCAAGGGACAATATCTACCTGCAAGATATAGAGATGAAAAGCTGTAAAGTATTGACTTGAACAAGAGTGAGAAAAACTTTGCAGATTGCTGCCTCAAATTTAGATATGTTGGGAAAACTAATGTACCTATGCTATAAATGGTACCTTCTTGATAAACCCATATACTGTAAAATACCATTATTCCTTAACATCTGGGAGAAATCATCCTTAGATTCTGAATCATGTTAGTGACGTTTTGATTTAGAGGTTGCTGATAAACTTATTCAGAAGAATTTGCAAAAACTCTGGTAGTCCTTTTTTCACATACAGAAACGAACACTAGTGCAAACAGTAATTATCTTAAATGATGAAGCAAAGAAATGATTCAGTTTTGTGCAGAAAGCTTAAGTAGCCTTAGATTGGGTTGGGCTAACCAAAGGAAGTAAACCAAGATCAGTTGTGGTGAAGCAAATAGCTGTACTTCCAACATCAGCAAAATAAATCCCAAAATTCTCTTTGTGGTAGCCTCTGTTATTTACTATTATTGCAAATTGCTGGTTGGTGTTGTGAATTGTTTAACTGAAGGTTTGCTTCGCTACGTTTCTTCAGTGGTTTGACCTCTGTCAGAACACAGTTGTGGCTTCTAATGTGGCAACTTATGAGACAATACTGAATTTCTAAAGTATGCTTGTGTTGTGTGATTTTTTTTTAATTTTTTTTTTTTACTGTTGAATCACATCCAAGACTGTATGTTGCTCAACTTCTGATCTTTAAGTTTTTGCAACAAACCGTAGTAAAATTTGAAGCAGCACAACTATGGTATCTAAAATCCCTGATAAATACCAGGTAATGACACAATTGATAGGTATGTTAACTAAGTTGGTGTGGATAAGTGCAGTTAAAAAGCATCAGGCTGTAAGCATAGTGATGTTTTGAGTATATCAAGAGGAGTATGAAATGAGAGAAAGTTGGCATTGGGATATAGAATGGAAAGAATGAGTTGGTTGACTATGTAGAAAAATATTTTCCACTTTCTCTTTGACTTTTGTCCTTATCTTCTCTGGCAATAATATGCAGGGAAATGGTATCTTTTGTTTTTCTTGTTCCTGTGTGGGAATGTTAATTGTTCTTGCGTCTTACCTGTTCAGGAAGTATTCTCATTCTGCCTTCCCCCCAACAAAACACTGTCAGTCATTGCCAGTGGTGTTGTTGTTTTATTTTCTTAGTTTTCTAACTTTGGCCTTCCTGAATCCTCCTGTGGTCCCTGTATATGTCATCTGGCAAAACAAGGATTTCCCCCCTCCCAACCCCTGCACTCTGAAATGAAGCAGATCTTTTATCTGTCAGTGTTCGGCTACCCTACGTAAAAGAATGAGTGTGATTAAAACCTGCATCTGCATTTTGATTCCTGGAGCTGCCTTCTTCCAAACTTAGATTTTTTTCTAGCTGGTAAATTGATCTTATCTATGGAAATGTGCTTATGATTCTCTTGGGAATTTGCCTTATACTCTTGCCTTCTCCCTTTCCCCTTCTCAAGCCAAATCTCTTTCCAGGAAGGAGAAAAAAAACCAAACCATGGACTAGATTGAGCCTCAGCTGAAAAGGGTGTCTCATTTCAGATATACTTTCTGGTACTTCTCAAATGGTCAAAACATAAGTGACAGCTGAGTTGTCTGTCATGGGTCAAGGGCAGTCCAACTCAGCAGTTTCCCTTTCCTCTTCCCTGAGTTTTGTTTGGAATCGGTAGTGATTTGCCATTCTATATAGTCATCCTCTAGACATGAAGACCAGATGGAAATACGTCAGTTGTTTCATGTATAAATACTCAGCCCAACAGCTGTGAGTTTATCAGGAGTCAATGGGATCACAAGTTGGTGACCAAATTGTTAGAGGGCTGTGAGCATTACTCTAGCTTGAAGTAAAGCTGTACTATGAAATGGTTAGAAACAGTCTGAGACTCACTGAAAGAAGGAGTGAAGTTAACCCACTTAAATGCAAATTCCTTTTTCAGGTGAAGTTATTTTTCTAGAGTGTTATAGAAGTCCTCTTATATTGATGACAGTGTTTCAGCCACTGATGCTGGATTTTACTGATGCTGTTCCTAAAGTAGCTAAGGGGATTGGTCTGAAATCTTACAATTTTTTCCTTTTCTTTTGTAATTTTATTAGGTAAGAATCCAGAGTATTACCCAGTGGTTGTTTGGCCAGTTAATAATCCTCAGTTTCTGTTTCAATATGGATTTCTAGCAAAAAAGCTGAGATACCTGTGATCCTGGCTAACAATGAATCAAGTATAATGAGATTCATAATAAATCTACTTGACACTGATTATTAAGGGAGTTGACTTGATTTTTGCAGGTTGCAGAGGGGTTTTGCTGCTGTCCCTGTGCAAATAAGCCTTGATTTATTCCAATAATATTGAGAAAGGGGGAGTGGAAGTCTGCCAATAGCCATTGGCTATTTAGTTGGAAAATGCAATGTGTTGCATGGGCTGCTGAGCATAATGTGAAACAAAGTGCCATAAAAAAGCTTGAGTGCTAAGTACATGACTGAAAAAAACACTTTAATGGGAGAATGAGCATGGTCATTAACTTAAAATAGCTTCTCTGCAGAAAATGTAAAGTAGGATTGTACTTGTTTAGTGAAGACCACAGGCTATAGGACTGAAACTGAATTAGAAATAAAACCAAAATTTGCAATAACTGCAGATTTACTCTAAAAAACCACAACCAAACAGGGAAATTTCCCATGTTTTAGTCAAACTACCTGCTTCTCAGACCTTGGAGGAATTGTGCCAAACTTCCTAGTTCAGAGGGGTACTTGAGATAATTTTTAATGTCTATGGTTAACACTTTTAGACAATGGAATAATAAATGCAACCGACAACACTATTAGCTCCTAGTCTCTACAGGCCTTGGGTGGGGCATGCATGGACCACCAAAAAAACCCAAAACAAACCCCCAAAACATTGTCTGGTTGAGTTACTTTGTCTGCGTAGATCTCACTTGTGCTTCCAGGTATGTTGTGTTTCAGAATAAGTTTTCTTCTGACTTGTAGAGTTCACTGGTGCAGTGCCTGTGTGATAGAAGCTCTTGCAGTTAGTATGAAAGAGGTGATTTGCAGCTCTGGAGGTCTGGGGAATTAGGGAAGGAGTTAGGGAGGCTGAAGCTATTCTGGAGTCCCGTTTTTTTTTGTGGTCTTTGAATTGCACGTGTCCTTCAGTGAAAATTTCTGTTCTATTTGAATCCACATGGTTGGTCTAGATGATGGAAACTGAGAACATGCTTTTTATTGATGTGTTGATGGTGTTTATGGATATATTTTTAGAAGTCTGCAACTTCCTTACCTCAAAATCATGGTGGACTTCTGTTCACCCTGTTCTCTGACTTTCTGTAAAATAAGATACCTGGGATAGGTCATATTCTGATAAATGTTGGTGTTGTTTTCAGCAGTATATTGGTATGTGATCTCTTTCTTTGGTATCAAAGCATTAGGAAGTGTTTCATCTGGAACCTCTCCTGAATGGCCATTTTCTAGTTTACTGTCAGGTTTACAGTTTGAGGGTCTGGGAGTCATCAGTGTGTGCTCTTGCAAATAGCAAGTTTGCCTTGCTGGCTTTTGTGGGTTTTGAACAGTCTGTTAGACATGGTAGGATAACAAAATCTCTTGAGCCTTGAATGATGACTTCTGTCTAGGAGAGATCAAGGGTTGTGGTGCTATGTGCTTTATCACATCCTGGGACACATTCATCAAAGATAAGAGGGGTTGACTATCTCATTGGGGAAACCAAGCTGAATTACTCTGCCTGTTTATCAGTTTAGTTTCATTTTTTTTGTAAGCATCTTTGTAAGTTGTTTGGTTTTTAGTTCTTCCTGAATGGTGGAAGCGCAGAGGCTATTCGTATCTAGCCACAGGTCCACATTACCCTAGAGTATCTAATAGGGCTGTGACTGGTGATGGTATAATTTGGAGACTTCAAATAATAGCACTTTTTTTTTTTTTACTGTTCCTTTTTAAATTCCTTCTATGATTTTTGTTTTCTTCAGTGTTCCTACATGATTCCTGCTGTAGCAACTATGGGAAAAAAGTTTGATTGAATGAGGAGTGTTGGTTTCATCTGACTTGTATCTTGGCTTCTAATTCACTGTCTGACTAGCACTAATGGTATTGCAGAGTTAACTATAGGGACCCAGCTGGTTATTCCATGACAAGTATGCCACTTTCTCTGAAAGAAGTAGTGCAGAGGAGACTTCAGGACAGAAGAAGGCTTACCAGTAGACATGAGTGGCACTACAGCTACTTTCCATAGTTGTTACTGATGTGGGGCAATATTAGGTTATTGTGCCTTACAGGCTGTGGATGTCAAGTGTAGTTTTCTTTGATCCTGATGGTCAAGGAGATGGTATATATTGTCTTGTCCCCTATCTTGCTGTTTCCTCTCCTGAGAAGTGAACTTACCCCACTGGATTACTTGTGGATATTGCAACTGTGGAGCTTTGGATAGAAAACACTTTCTGGAATTACTAAACAGTAGTTCAAAGTACTGAGCTTCATGTGTAACGTTTGGAGCACTGTGCTTTAGAAAATGCAACCTGTAGAGCATTAATATTTTTCTGATTTTATTCAGATAAGGATCTGCAAATGGAGCAATAGTTGCTGTTAGATCTTTTCAGTAACTATTCTATTAGAGGAGTATGCTCTTGTACTGAGTAACTAAAAATCCAAGCATTGTAGTTAGCAGTGAGATGAAGCTGCAAAAAAAGTCATTTTGGGCAGTTCTTTGCATGAAGTGACATGAAGAGATGTCTTGCTTACTTTTGCAGCCCCTCTGGGCATTGCTGGCAAAAATCCTACCATGACAATTTAGTGTTTGAATGTTCAGTGCAAGACTTGTTGATAGTGCCTAAAATTATAATTTTTGTACAGCATGTGCAAGTCAAACCGTAAGGGTGGGAAATGCAAGATAGAAAGCTGTACAGTATAATTCAGGTCGCTTGTTTTGTTGCAACTGTTTAAGCTAGTAAAGTTTAATATAATTATAAGTGGTTTCTCTGGAGGAATAGGAATAAAAGTTTTCAAGTAGAAAGTGTTTTGTGGAACAGCAACTTTTGTTTTTGCAGAAGCAGCAGACTTCACAGCTATTAACCTCAGCGTTCACTTGATGGAGAGCTAGCTTTGATACTGGTATGTTGTAGTTAGTCTGATGCAGACGTGTGAAAATATACTGCTCAAATGGCTTTATAGTGAATTTGGATCTTGCAAAGTAACCTTTCAAAACTTATTTTAAAAGCAAATGCCCTCATCAAAATCTGGCTGATTTCCCATAAGCCTTGAGGGGAAAAATGATACTGATGGAATGGAATATTTATATATACATGTATTTACTAGATTTGGCAGTTCTCTTTATCCTTTTCTGTCTAATATCTTTCAAAATACAGGAGTTTGTATGTTTACAGTCTGACCTTTTAAATACCTTTTGAATTTTTCACTTCAAACTGGACTCTCCATGTTCAGGGTTTAAGTGAAATAGGGCCACCAGCAAACACTGTTGCTATTCAGACTGCAGAGTTAGAAATGCTTTTGTAGTTTTTTTTAATGATAGTCATGATTGTGCAGAGGGAGGGGAAAAAACAGAAGTCCAAAGAGATATATGTAAATGAAACAAGTGCAGAAAATCTAAACAGTCTTGACATAGCTGTAATCAGAGTAGTACCTGACTGCTTTTAGTTTTGTTCTCATTTCATATCTAGCACACTGTATGGGAATTTGTTCTAATTAGCTCAGAGCCAGGTCTGTGCTATGTCTAATGTTGTTTGCCCCTCCTGGGAAATGGAAGCTTGAAAGTGCTTTGGAAGGATGGGTTGGCAGGAGCTTATAATAGCAAAAGGCAGTTATCCCTTGGATTACCTGGAAATTGTTCCCTCCATTTTTAAAAATGAAATTCTGGGTACTTGTAGCCATAATCTCTTCTATCGTCTTAAGATTTCACCATGTTCTTATGATACCATCCCATTCCACTGTCTCTGGAAAGAACATGAATTTTGGAGAAAAGCATCCTATTTCTGCAAAGCTGATCACTGTCAATAGATCTCTTGTGAAGTCCTTATTTAAATGTAAGCATAGTGAAGTCAGTTGAGATAGGAAGAGTTCATAGTGGCACAAATTTCAGTTTCCAACTTACAGCCTTATATGTGTGACTAATTGTGAAGTCGAGTCATTTGGACTGAGTCAGCAATTTAGTATGTTGAAAGTGCTCAGGCTATCTTGATTTGGTTTGTATTGAGCATTACTTTGCTCTGTAGATGTAGGGCCAAACCCATTAGTTACATGAATCTTCAACAGAAGGTGACTAAGTATAGACCAGATCTGTCTGAGAAAGCATAATTTGTAATAGCAAATTACAAGAGTTTGAGAGATTTGTTGTGTGTTGGAAGCATAGGAGAGATTAAAATAGCATCAAAAAATTAGCAGCCTCTGTAGCCAAGGTGCTCAGGGCAGGAGCAAGCGGGGGGGTGGGGGTGGTAAGCTGCAGTTCTTCACAATGCAGTCTGGCTTTTATTACTTGCAAAGTGAAATCACAAGGGGGAATGTCTGTTTCTGAGGGACAGATATGTTGCAACTCATTCTAAAGAAGCCTGTTCGTACATTTTTCAGCCTGCTAACAGCTTTGAAGGTAGAACTGTAACTCTGTGACTGTGATTCATCTTCCAGCTCCTGCTTATTGGACAACCTGTTGGTCTTGTCCCTCTTTAACAATTGTAGGCTGTGAAGTATCAGTGCTCATGCAGTTAATCATAAATTTTGAGTTTTAAAACATGCTACTCTGTACTCTATTATTATTGCTGACTACGGAAGCGTATTTCCAGTGTTTCTGAGGTGCTACAGCAGCATGTGCTTACGCTTTGCCCTCATTTTTTGCTAAAGTTAGCTAATGAGGAGACAGGATCCCTCTCTGGGTCCTGTCTGTGCCTGTGAAAAAGGGGTCTTGTGTAGCCTTGATTGTCTCAAGAGTGGGGAAAGATAATTCTTGACTGACCATTCCAGCAAGAGTAAGCCTGTGTACTTGTTGAAGTGGTAACTAGTGGATTTGAGACTAAAACCAGGTCTGACTGTCTATGACACTGTCTTTGGCATAATTAAAATTTTTTTACTGGGATGTTGTTTGGGACTGTGTGGTAGTAGGGCAAGGAATTTAATTTAAACAGAAATACAGAATGTCTCAAATCTACTTACCCACTCTTATACTCACAGAAATGTAGGTACTGCCACTGAAGCAAGGGATGCAGTACCAGAAGACTTGTGCAGCTGTTCTGACAAACCACCTTCATTTGAATTCCAGCTTCCATGGCTTCTTGTGTATGCAGGCTTGCTGAACAGACACGTTTCAGATGGAGCCATGGTGTTTCAAAATGTTTTCAGATAACTTTTTGGCTAAGAAAATTTTTTTCAATGTTAAACATGATCCTAATTAATAATTTTATTATATGATGCACAGAACATCAGATATTTTACTGTATGGAAACAGTATTTGAATTTTTTTTTTTTTGCATAATGCTCTTTAGTTCACAACTAAAATTAATTTTGAATGGCCGGTAGAGTTCTTCAGTGTGACAAAGTAGGAGGTAGATTGAAAACAAGGAAATGTGTTTGCAGGTTGTGATGACCTATTTAAGGGAGGCCCTTTGGACCGTGACATCCTCAGGCATTATAGTTAGTCTTCAAGAAATTCCTTCAGTGTTCCTTTTCAAACAATTGAAATAGTGGCACCAGATCAAGAACAGACAGTATGTGACTAAAGCACAATGTAAGGAGAAATAGATGTTTTGGATAAGCTGTAACAATTTGAATAGCTGATTCATAGGTAGGTTGTGGTATCTGAGGTCTTCTAGGTTATGGTTGGTCTTCTGGCAGTGCAGGGTATTCCCAATAGTATTCTTCAGAAAAAACCCTTAGTTTAATACAGAGTAGCCTTGCCAATATGTAGTCCCCAAATTCTAAGAAAATATTCATCTTAAACTTCCTCAAGCACTTTTCCCAAGCTGTCTGCTTTGAATTACCTTGGAGATTACTCTGTTCACAAGCTTTCATCTCAGCTGTCTTGCAACACTAAATTATAGTTGCCAAGGCCTTTTCTTGCAGGTCAGTCTAACTCTTAAGGGTTGTTTTGGTCCCCCCCGTCCCCCCTCTCCCCAAATGTCTACAAAGGTAGTACTCTTATGTCCGAGGTGTACATGTTATTACCTTGATTTACTGTACAGCAAAACACTCGTTGTTTTATGTATTGTATCTGCTGTTGCTTTAGATAATAGAGTTGGAGGGACCAGTCAGTTCCTATTTCAATTATGCTATGTTTTCTCTCACATTTTAACTATTAAGATTATTCAAGGTTGAACTGTAAAGCCAATTATGCTTCTGGATGCAGAGTATGCTTCATCATGTGGGTATTCTTAGTTGTTGATCCTACCGCTTGCCTACTGTTAAATATTTGGGTGTTTTCTTTCTCCTGACTAAACTATGCTCAGTTTCCTTGCTCTGTGAAAGATAATGTGCATACTTTATAATTTACATGTTAGTGGTACATTTGATATTGTCTGAAATGTTTCTGACTTTGTGAGTGGCTGTTTAGATGTACGTATTGTATGGTGTTGGCCAAGGAAGATGTACAATACATTGTAAACATAGATGTCTCTAATGTATGTAGTATCCTTGTGAAAGTCTACAATGAACATGTAAATGATGCAAGAATCTGATTTTATAAGCTGACCTGTCAGGTAAGAATGGAAAAATTATTACTGCTTCCATTGATGAGAAGCCTGAGATGAAGATGGGTATTCCGGTTGATCACAGGAAAACTGCATCATTGATGCAGTGAGGCTTAATTTTTTTTTTAAAAATGCTCCTCCTATGTGTTCTAGGACTTTCATGTTTGTGAAATGCTAGTACTAATACTAGTATTCATGCAAGATATTCCTGAGACCTCATCTAGGACACAAATTTCAGTCACCCCATAAAACTTGCTGTTCCTGGAACTCTAGTCTTTTCCTACGTGAGATCCCTTTTTGATTTTGTCTATCTTGCAAGAACATGCAGAACACCTGGCAGTTGTTTGAGGGGTTTATGATGTATTCCTGGAGGATCACTGAATGAGAGAACTATCTCTGAACAAGAGATGTCTGGCATGGAGTTCTCTGGTGATTATTTTAAGGATTTTCTGTTGACTGCTAGTACTTGGCCTGCACTTTGTATATCATCTTGTCATAACTGATAGTAATCCAGTGTTTTGTAAATTAAATGAAGTACCTTTTTTGGATGTGTTTGTAGAAAAAGAAGCAAAGCTGGGAAGAGTAACTGCTCTGGTGTAATCAGGCTGCATACGAAATATATGTACTGATGTTGTATGTAAACTTGAAGCTAATTGGTACTGTAGACTGATGTGAGTTCATTTTACAACTGGAGGAGTGCAGGGGGTAGCCTTGCAGGGACTGCTGCTTAAATACTTGCTTAGGCAATTTAAGTTTATTGCCTTTAGACTTTATGCTGGGATTTTTGCAAGGGAACTAGTCAGAGGCACCAGGAACATTACTAGCTCTTGTCTGCCTCCTGCTTTGATTGTTACTAGTAGATCTTTGGACTCATCTTTACACTTCTGCATGGTTTCCAACCAGCGTATTGATATAACTTTTCAGCATACTGAGGAGTGGACTCTTCCCCTTTGCCAGTCGCTTAGTGAAGTATATAGGATGAAGAACTGTAGTATGTTTTCAATTCTCTAGATTGATTTGCCTTTATCAGAATCAGTTAAGGGTTCACTCTAATGTTCTAGACGTGTACCTACTCATCAGAGGACTCTTACAGTCATACAGAAATATGTGAAACAAAGAGCTACAGTTGTTCTTTTGATGGTTAATAAATCTGTAAGGTAAATGGATTGTGGAGGGGGCTTTTTTCCCCTGCAGGATTGTTACCCCCTGAATGGAGAATTGGATTTTCATACTAAAATTAAACCAAGATGATTGGATGTGCCTTCCCTGTCACTGACAAAGCAATCAATTCAGTGCAAAATGAGAATTGATGTGAACTTCAAAACTTTTAATGAGGCATCTGAGCCAAGTGACAAGATGGTCCAGCTGGTTAATAGCTCATCAAGAATTCAGTTCAGCTAACACTTCCATTCTGTAATAAGCTGTATGTAATAAACGCAAGCCTTATTGTGAACTGCTGTCAGATAGCAAACTTACCCATTATCTTCAATGGATCAAATAGCAATTTTAAAGTAAAAATAAATAGATGAGCTCTCTGTTCTAATACTGATTATTTTTGTATAGACCAGCGTTTTGATTACTGTCGTATATGTTCAGCCTGTCAGGATGAATAAATTGAATAAAACTTTTAGCCATCTTTTTTTCCATACTTCTGTATAAAGAAACACAAGTGCTGCCTAGAGCAACCCTAGAATAGAAGTGACTGAAGCCTAAACAGTTGCTTGCCATTCTTAAACGAGATTCCTGAGGACCTGAGAGATTCCAGAGCAGGTCATGCCTAAGCCATAGGTCTTGTATCTACTGTTTAAGATTTTTCTATTGTGGGTTGTGTGGAGAGCAAAGGAAAATATATAATTGATTTGATAAAGTATGAATAACATTCTGTGATTCTGTGAATATAGTTCTTAATTATTCTGAAGCTGCTATGTAGTTTTCATGGCTGTATTCTGGATAGAGCAAGTTTTCTAAAGAAAATAGTGGGATTAGGCAATGTTCTGATTAGTTTTGGTCATTGTTTTCTGCAGAAGTGGAATTTGGTTCAGTTCTTCAGTTTGCTGTACTTGCTTTGCCTATGAGTGTTTGTGTTGATGAGAGAGTAGGGAGACAATTAGAATAGACTTGTATTAATGTGTATATTGACACATAACACAGCTCTTGAAAACAAGCTTAGTAATCCAGTTGAGACTCACAGGTGGTACAATTTTGCTGATGTTTGATTTTCCTAAAAAAAGTGAAGTGCTTTACTGCCAGGTACGTCATATTCATGCTTCTTAATATTTAAGTGGAGACCTAAAAATCTACACTGGCTCATTTATTTGAAAGCCTGTCAGCCAGACTCTTCTCTGTCACTGTCTTTTCAAGAGGGGCTTGAGGTACAGCTGGCTGTCCCAGTCTCCAAGCAGCAGACTTGCATCTGTTTGTCTCTGGTGGGCACTGGGCATAAGCCATCCCTCTGGTATTGTGCATAGTAGTGAAGTGCACTAGTGTAGTTTTACCTTGTGTAAAGAGGAAACCCTATAAGCTACTGTTGTCCTGCAGAGTAACCAAAGTGGTTTTCTACTGCGGTGTTCTTGATACACATTGTATATGCATGCTCCTTACACTTCTGATCCCACATCTGCCATTTGTTCAATGTAAGGAAGCGAGGCAGAATAGCTTTTTATCTCACCAAGTTAGTGAGCTCATCTCTGATTCAATGTTCCCAACTTCCTTTTTTTTTTTTTTTTTTTAAAGCATCTTTGGGTTTGAATGTTCTAGTTACTCCTTACTGCCTGCTTCCTGTGCAACAATAGCAGTATTAACAGTAGACTCAATCTGAATGTTCTCATGAATTACGGGATCCTGGAAACCTGAGGATTTAACTAACTTTTTTCTAGCTGAAGGCTTAGAAGGACCATTTAATTGTGACTAGTTACAGGTCACTTGTGTTTAGTGATGCTGGAACTTGGTGCAAGCAAGCACAGACTTAAATTTTGATGTGTTCTTTGTTGTCTGGAGACTGAGGATGTTTCAAGCATAGGTGAAGTCTATGACATTGCTGCCACCAGGTGTCTCAGATGCTGCTACTACTACTGCTGCTACAGGTGCTACTGTGTATGTAAAAGTGGGAAGCAGCCACATCAGAGGAATATAATTATTGGTGGTGTTCTCCCCTATTCCCCTGTGGTGATGAATCATAGCTTCGCCAAAACTCATAATCAATTGCAGGATAAAATGGGGAACGATGCTAGTATCTTGCAGTCATATTACATAGGCTTTAGTTTCAGGTATTCCCCCTTTGGTGTTAAGGCAAAGTTGTATTCCTTATTTATCTGAAGCTTACCAAAATATTTTCAGGATATATATAATTGACTTTTTCTGACTGAATCATGACTGGTGATCATCTCTGTCAAGATACATGTAGTTTGTTTCTTTAACCTTTGAGCAGCAGTTATAATTACATACATTTGCAATTGCATATCAGTGACCTGTATCAATGATAAGAGAAAGGACAAGAAGCAATTTTATTTTTTTGGTGTATTTTTAACAAACTAACTGCATCTTTTAATGAATTTTATGCTGTGCTACTATTGCTGTGCACTGAAGTGCCAGAAATGAAAATATGGAAAAGAATGTACAGGTAGATGCTTTTCACCAGGAAACTGTACAACTAATGTTAATAATCCCTCAACCTTTCACTTACGTTGACTCTTTTTGTACTTTTCTGAAACTTAAAGCATTTTGAATATCTTGTGTAAGAGGAAGCCTACCAAAAAAATATTTATCCTTAATCAGGAACTTTAAAAGGTATAATAGGTAACTTTTTAAAGCCTTTTTAAACTCTTCTATTTTGTTAGATGTCTATATTACACTGTAGCGTTATATTTCTCAAGGCTGTTAGCATACTCCACAAAGACTTGTCTGTAGCTTACATAAAATTGATTCTTCTTGTAGAGACTTGCCAAGCAGCCATGTGAAATTGTACTTTCAGTAAGTAAAGTGTCAACTTGGCATTGCATTTCATTCCACTACCCACCCTCAGGAACTTTGTCTTCTAGCTTCAAACTAAGATGAGAAGAAAAGGGATTGAAAAGTTTTGGACCCCTCGCTACAAAAAAGACACTGAGATGCTGGAGCATGTCCAAAGAAGAGCGATGAAACTGGTGATGGGTCTGGAGCACAAGTCTTATGAGAAGCAGCTAAGGGAACTTGGGTTGTTTACCCTGGAGAAAATGAGGCTGAGGGGAGACCTTATTCCTCTCTACAACTACCTGAAAGGAGGTTATAGCGAAGTGGGTGTGGGTCTCTTCTCTTAAGTAACAAGTGATAGTATGAGGGGTAATGGCCTCAAGTTGCACCAGGGGAGGTTTAGACTGGATATTAGGAAAAATTTCTTCACTGGAAGGGTTGTCAAGCACTGGCTGCCCAGGGCAGTGGTGGAGTCTCCATCTCTGGAGGTATTTAAGAAACGTGTAGGTGTGGTGCTGAGGGACATGGTGTAGTGGTGACTTGGCAGTGCTTGGTTAATGGTTGGACTTGATGCTCTTAAGGGGCCTTTCCAACCTAAGTGATTTGATGAATCTAAGTATTGGTTTCTAGCATCCGGAATACAGGAATAGTGAAATACTCAGATTCACTTAGTGTTTCTTACGTATTGGTAGGTTTACCTGTTTTTCTTCCATTGCAAGTCATTGTATTAGGACTTTGCAGCCTAATGTGAAGAAGAGGATGTGTCACATTCTCCCCTTCCCTCAAACCATGTGACTATGCAGCCACAGAGATTGATCTTGATTTCTAAATTTCTGAAGTGTGGATAAGGAAGCAACACTGAAGGAGCATGCAAACAAACCCTTTCTTCCTAAGAACTTTCTAGAAGTCTTTGCAGAACTGTTTCTGGAGACGTATCACTTGGGAGAGATAGTTAAGGAGTTTCAAGGTTGGGAGATACCTAGTCTTCTGAAAGCAAGCTTTATGGCAAGGAAGCTTGACTTTTTTTTTTTTTTTTGTTCTTGCCTTTGGCGAGTAGGTTTTTGGTTTGGTCGTTCTCCTTTTTCTTTTTTTTTTTTAAGCTTATATTTTGGCTAATGCATGTATTTTTGGGGGGAGAAATTGTACTTGATTTATGTAAAGAATGAACAGTGTGTAGTAGGGTAGTCTGCTTTAATAGATTACTCCATATGTGTGTGGAGTGCAGTGCGGGAGCATTGATGGGTATGTTCTTGCAAGTCTTGATGTAGTGACTTCTCATGTACTACTTTGAGGTGTCCTGTTCTAGCACTCACTATCCTCAGTACCTGCAGTTTTAATGTATTGCTTTTTCTAAACTTTTTTTACTGAGCAGCTGGCAAACTTGGCAGCTAGTGATCTTCCCCAGTGTGCTGAGAGCCCCCAAACTATCAAGTGCAAATTTTGGAATCCACCCCTACAGTCTTGTGTAGAGACTGTAGAGACTTGCCTGTGAAAGGCTGGGCTACTGGAAGGTAGGAGAGCTGTAGCAAGAAGCATGCACGAAGCAGTTGTCTGAAGGCTGAATGTCTTCCATTATGTGTGCAGACCTGATTCCTAACTCTGTGGTTACCTAAAAGTGTATGTAACTCTACAAACATTATATTATACAATTAAGCTCTCAGGCAGGGCATTCAAATGCTCTGAGCGTCAAATGAAAAAACCCTTGCATGCATACTTTTGGAACAGCAGCTGTTCATCTCCATTTAATCAGATTTTGTGTTCAGCAGTTTGCAGAAAGGTATACTGGTGGAAGGATCTGTGCAGATCCTTGATCAATTTTCATGTCTGTTGCTGTAGAGAGATGTGTTTTGAACAGTCTCTTCCTCCTCTCTTTTTTTCTCTCTACCTAGTCTTTTACACTGAAAAGTGCAAAGTGGTTTATGTGTTGACGCAGAAAAGTAGATGCAGTTCTTAGGCACTGAGACTTCCATTTCTAGGTACCAACTGTGTAATGCTGGATGATTTTTAAGCTCAGTGGATTCTTTGTTGATATTTTGTTCATCTAGCTCAATGGTCACTGTGCTCATTTTTCCTCTTAACTGCTAGATTTTTTCTGCATGAGAACACTGCAGCCCACAAAGCTGTGTTTCCATTAACAGTGCTGAATATCAGAGCATAGTCTTGCTAGCTTCTCCTCTGATGACCCCTCATTAACCTTGCCTAAAAGGCTTGCAAATCCTTTCTCATATGCTGCAGAAATGCGCACAGAAGGACATTTGTCTCTTCTGTATACTACTGCTTCCTCTGAATAATCAGCTCTGGGAGCAGCAGTGTCTTCCCCTTAAGTTTTCAGACTTTTGGAAAGCTTGATGAAATGCTACTTGGTGTAACCTCAGCACAGATAGATAATTTACCTCGGTTGTGATTCAGACTATGTATAATTCAAAAGCACTTTGAAGTCTGTTGTGGCATAGCTGTACATTTTCAGATCGCACCACTTAAACACAGTTCATTGCTGCTATTTTTTTTTAGTGTGCTTGCTAGTGCATTTCTTTGGATAAAAGCTACATAATGTTCCTCTAGTGCAGTTTAAAAAAAACCCAAACAACCACCCACTAACTGTCCCTGCAATATAGCAGTGTAGAATGTCTGTATCTAGGTATTCCTGCTCTGTCAGGGGGATTGGACTAGATCTTTTGATGTCCCTTCCAATCCCTAATGTTCTGTGATTCTGTGATTTAGTGGTAGTTTTAGTTTATAGAAAGCAAGTAAAACCTGTCTGTAGTATATGAAGTGTCCAGTCTTTCTCCATTTCCTCTTTATTGATTATCTTCCTGATATTGTAGAAGAGGGAGCAGCTCCTCTAAGATGCGTAGCAGCTTACACACTCAGCTGGTGGGTTTTTTGTTGTGTGTGGTTTTATTTTTGTGGGTTTTTTTTTTTTTTTTTTTAAATCCAGTTTAAAGTTGACCTCTCTCACCTATGCGTCGTCTTATTTGTAGAAGATGGAGACCACGGGAAGATTTCTGGGTCGGGTTTGTTCTGTTGCGCATAAAGGTCCCCTGACACTTCAGCTATGTTGGTGTCAACTACAATTAAGAAACAGCAAATCGTCTTTGAGGATGTATAACATCAGTTAGCAGATCTAGTTCCTTCCATGTAGAGTGTTTCTCTTGTTACTCGCTTGGTATCCTGTAGCTTGTGTTTCAGAGCAAAGTGCAGTGTGTCTCTTCTGCATAACTCTGTCCATTTAATGCTGGCTGAATTATCCTAGAATTTAGCTGAGGCCATTTGGTTTCAGTTAGTAAAAATGGACAGCAGAAGCAAGACCCTTAGTTCAGCTCTGTCTGAATGAAAAGCAGACTCAAATGGCCTGAGCAGAGTATCATGCCTTGTTAAGGCAGCGCTCCTGCTGCTTCGGGTGTCTGAGCCAGGTTCTGCAGCCACTTATGGTAGTGTGATGTGCTTTGCAGGTGTGTCACTTCTTGTCCCTGTATTAATAGGACAGAAGTCAGAAGGACTGTAAAAGTTAGAAAGGAAAACATATGAGAAATTACTGAGTAGACTCAATGGCTACGTGAGCAATGCAGGTGAAATTTAAGATTAATTTAGGTGGCAGAAATGTATTTTCTTTGTTCATTAAGGATGCTGAACAGAGGTTAAGTCTTGGCTGAAAAAAATCACCAAAGGAATACAGGCATTTTTTGCTGATGAGCTTTGTTTTTGTCGCTTGGTACAACAGCTAATCTTGGGGTTGGAGGGTTATTTTGGTTTTGGGTTGGGGTTTTCTTGCATTTATGTTAGGCACGTAGGTACAGGAACAGAAAGAGGGTAGCAACAGTTCTGTGTAATTCATGCTCCTGTAAATTAGGTACATTAGTAAAAGAGTAAGCCTATACGTGGTTTATCATGAGTGATCAAGATCCTGGTTTTACATTGAATAATGTAAACAACTCTGATAGCTCTTTCCTGACCAAAAGAAATCAGAGGGAAGGTACACGGATAAATGGAAACAGCCAAGAAAAGCTTATTGAATCATTCTGGGCTGAACAATTGTTTCACTTGCTGCCTGTCTCGGTGCAGGCCCCTGGCACCACAGAACCGCGGGTCACGTGCTGGGAAGCCTTGCTGTTTGTCCTGGCTTGTCAAAACAATTTAATGTAGGTGGAAAGGCATGAATGAAATGAACGGAGTGGGCTTGATGCATCTGTTTCAGTTTGTTCGAAGGGCAGCCCAGTGATTGGGATGTGACACTTAAGTCTTCTGGGGAAGCTTATCAGTTCAGGAAGAACAATGCTGGCCATTTTATAGGGTAGTTAAATCCATTTTAGGAAGCAAGCTCTTCTACAGTTTGTCAGCTTTGTATATTTTTAAATATTTGGGCTGTATCTGCTCAGCATGTGCTAACCGCAATACAAGAATGTGATTTGCTAACTTCTAGATATAGGACTTTGTCTTGGCTGCCTAAGGTTGCTTCATTATGGTAAAAAAAAAAAAAAAAAAAAGACTGGAAGAGGAGAGAGGTTGTCCATTTTAAAATTTTATTAGTACGAATTCCAAAACAAATTGGTCTTTGAAGAATAGGATATCAAGCTGTATACTATTAACATTAAAGTGTTACCACTTTATTGACATTGAAGTGGTGGTTTCTTTATAAAATTGTTCAATTTTCTCAGGCTTATAGAGGAGCTTCTTCTGTGTCTTTCTATTTTGTTTAGTGTCTAGCTGTTTTCTTTGATTTTTTTTTTTTTTATTTTAACTTTTAAATCTAAATTTGTTTAACCAATCTTATACTTTGTGATAGTGGAATGTTAAGTTGCAAAATCTCTATTTTTGCTTCCAGATGAAAGCGGCAAATACATGCTGAAATCATCTGTCTCTGTACTGATTTAGACTGTGAGCAAGGTGATTCTATGATTTGATTCACCCCTGAGATAATTTAATGAAATGGAGTGCTTATTTTGAATGATATGCCACAAACCTTTTGCTACCTCTTCAGAGGTGGAGATAGAGCTGAGGGTCTCGTGTTCCTGCAGCCTCCTGCTCAGTCTGCTGGAGTCTGACTATTGGCCCAAGTATATTGCCTTGTTGGAAAGACACATCTGGGCTTTTGAGTCTCTTGGAGTATAAACTTATAACTGAGGATTGTTGAAAGCTGTCCCTTTCCCAGATTCTTGGCAAATGCTTTTTCAAATTCTCATTAAGTGTCGATAGCTTCTTTTTCTGCTACAGGTCTGCTGTACAGCAACTTCGTGTGTGGATTTCGTGTGATACTGAGATGTTCTCATTTCCCTGCCTTTCTCCAAGTATTCAGCCTTCTGAATTTCATGTGGTGCTCTATTTTCTTTCTTAACTCAGTATTTTAGTAGCTGCAGCTGCTTAAATTGCATCCTTGTACAAGAAAAAGTACGAAACTGTCACATTTGCCCATACTAGCAGCTCAAAGGATGCTAAAATGTAGTATTTGGGATGGACTTTGTTCTAGTCCATCTCTGTGCAGTCTGGAAGATCTTACTGTCTAATATGTTTTAAGGTCCTAGTTTTGAAAGTGTACTTGTCATTTTTAAGTCACATGTTAGCCTGTAGGCTGTTTGTAGGTTGCATTAGCATGTAGTTTGTACAAGTATAACCAGTCATTGTATATACAGATTCATTTTGTTGGTATAATTGTAGATGAGATCTAATATTTTCCTGAATGCTGAGGTTGTGGGTTTTTTGGAAGTGTATTCACCCTTTTCTGTTACATAGCGTTAGTGTTCCTTTAGGGAAAGAGTATAAATAACTATTATGGTTGAGTGTATGGGTTGTGTATCCAAGGAAATGAGGATAGTTAAAGGTAGTATGCATCGCTAGTCTTATGAAACAAGTGGCCTCTCTGTCTTTTTCTTACAGCTCTGTTTAATGTTCACTTTGGCTGCTGCAATATACTACTGAAGGCTGTTATGTTTCTGTGGTTGCAAGAACATAGCTGTCCTCCCTGGGTGAAATTCATTGCCCTGTGTTTGTGTCTAAACTTGTCCCAGATCATCAGGGCATTGTGACTTTAAAGAAGTGTTTAATTACTTAGAATATTGTCACTGTCTTGGTGTGGGGGTTTTTTTTTTCATTGTTGTTTAATGCCAGCACTGATGTGTTGTATCTGTTTTAAATGTCACAGATATGTTTGCAGGAACACAATGCTACCATTGATGTGACCAGAAAGAGAAATAAGTCAAAATATGTGTGCCTGTTAGAGTCTCTTCATTGATAAGAGTGATTAGTATTTGTTAGTTTCTGGTTGGGGCTAGTAGCACAGTGGTAGGGAAAACTGAGTAAGGCTCTTAGAGGAGACTAAGTTTACATAGATTAAGATGGGAATTTAATGTCAAGTATTGTCTAAAACTGGTTAGTAGTGTTTGTGGTAGATAACTTGTTAGAATGCACGAAAGAAAGGAAATTTAATGCAAATGTATATCTAAAATCTAGGGTTTGGACAAAAACAAATGCAGGTATTCATATTACATAATTTTGTATTACTTTTAAATTTATCTAATTGTTGCAGTCTTGTTTTTATAATTACCGTATATAATAATTGGATTTACAGTTTTAAAATGTGGATTGTATGGATCAAGTACAGAGGCTGGGAAGACTGCTTTATTTTACTGTAAGAATGATTATGTTGTTTTCTATTGCTTGAAGCATTGAGTGTTTATAAGAAGCATGTGTGTATGGTCTGTTTTCTGATGTAGCTATTGCAGCTCCCTGCTTTTCTGTATCACGGCTGTTTTGTAGCAGTCAAGATTAACTGGTTTTGAACAGAACTTGTGTTATGTTCTTTATTGTAGTGAAAGGAAAGCTCTTAGATGTGTAAGATAGCTCAAATGGAAGTATTACTTCCATATTAAAAACTCTACACCTAAGCAGACATGAATACTTTAAATGTTTGCGGAGTGTTTCTGTAAACATGTTATATTGAAATTTGTGCAAGTATGCTTACAAAGGAGTGAGAAGGGGTGGCAGCGCTAATTTCTGCAGAGTGAAATAGTTGCACAATTGAATGCTTTTGATGTCTATAGACTAAATTTGCGAGGCTTATAGAATCATAGGATCTCCAGGATCATCAAGTCCAGCCTTTATCCCATCATCTCCCTAACCACTAGACCATTAAACCATGGCCTAGCATCTTCCTAAAAACTGTAAAAGTATGTGTGTGAGTGACATTCATAGGCAGTGATAAGATACTGATCCCTGAGGTCATTTCAAGCCTGTTTTCAGACTTTTACATGGAAGACTTTTACACTTATGAAAGTTGGAACTTCATCTGGAAATGAAGTTTGTCCATGCTCAAAGACACTCTGTGAACCTCTTAGAAAAAGTTAGTGATTTAAGTGAATATAGGATGGTTTAGAAAATAGCATGGCTGAATGGTATTGAGAAAACATGTTACCTCTAAGCAAAGGAAGAGCAATTACTGCCTGGGGGGACAATAGGAGGTAGCGAGCAGTATAAGTAAACCATGCATGTTTTTACTACTTCATTTTAATTGAAATGGAAATAAAGAAAGAAGTGACTTAAAATTATTATTCAGATTTGACAAAGAGGTCACAGTTTATTCCCAAATGACTTAGAAATAATGATTCTAAAATTCTAGGCTTTAAGTATGTCCTGATTTTTTTTTAAAATACAAAATGCATACGGATCCAATTTTATGTCAGTTGATCAAGCTGACTGGTGTGTCTAGTGCATTGGTAATGCACTGGTAAGCTGACAGCATGGAACAACACAAAGAGACTGTTTTCTCTTGAGATACGCAGCTTTTTCTGGCAATAGCTTCTCAGAGTCTTGACGATATCTGATAGCCAGTTGTTGACAGATAATACAACAGTATTGTCCAGGAGTACTTTTTCATGATCCATCTCTGGCCAAAAGATTGGTTTCAGTCTCTAGTGTGAGTTACGTTTTTGTTTTCCTTTATGGTAGATTACAGGAAACTTGCTCAGTCGTGAGGTCATGCTTTTAATCAAAGAAAATTCAACCCATTCGCTTCTTGTTCTACAGTTATAAGTACATACTAAATGTTAGAGAGGTTTGATGCTCTTCTCCCTCTGTGCAGGGCTAATCCAATCTGTTACCAGTAGTGGTCTGGATATTATACATTTAGGAATAACTAAAGATTATTGTTATATATAACCTGAGAGAGATCCTTTAAATGACCTGGTTTTGTCTGCTCTTGACCACTTGAGTATTTGAGGACAGTATGTCCCCCTTCTTCCTCAAGTCAGTCAATGACTGATTTTATTACAGTAGGTGAGCAGGAAACAGGAAGAGGGGACAGACTTGCTATTCTTACCTCTGAGAGCAATCAGATTGTAAGGAAAAATATGATCAAAAAGACTGTAATAGAATGTCTTCTAAACAGAGTATGTAAAGGTAATTGCAAACAAAATGGCATTTAAGTCTACTGATTCTTACTTGTTCACTGACTGTACCCAACTGTTTTTCAAGTTCCTGCTTCTCTGAGTACAAAATAAAGCTTTCTGATGTACCTTTTCTTTTTCATTAGGATCGGAAGCTGTCCAAGTCTGAGCGACAAAGATTTAAAGAGGAAGCTGGGATGCTGAAAGGGCTTCAGCATCCCAATATTGTCAGGTTCTATGATTCCTGGGAGTCTACAGTGAAAGGAAAAAAGTGTATTGTTCTTGTGACAGAACTCATGACATCTGGTACATTGAAAACGTAAGTAAATTGAGGCATGTCAAAGCATATAAGAATTATTAGAACAAAATCAGAGCACTGGATGTAGATCATATTTCAGAATAGATAAGAACAGAGCCGTTTTGCTGAGGGCTAACCTTCTGCAGAGAAATTCTTGTTTAAGAGGAGTCTTTCTAGCACTGCAGGATATGGTAGAACATACTTTAAGTTAGCAAGCTTGTCATGATCTTCCTTGTCCTAGTAAGTACACGCAGAAAACTTCCAGGTTTTGTGAGCTCAGGAAGACAGTGCTTTATTTTTCGTTTCTTGGAATTTTTCATTTTCCTCTCCGGCTGCCTTCCATTTAGCCTGAGCTAGTTTGTAAAGTTCAAAGCAGGAATTCATTCATGTCTTTTGGGAGGTTTTGGGTGTTACTACAGTACAAAAATACGTTTAAAAAAAAACCCCCAAAACCCAAACCCTCACCAGTTTTACCTAAACTTCATGAAGTAGTACTTTGCAAAAAATCTGAAAGTATGCAAATGCCTGTAATTTCAGCCTGTTAAGTAGTTGAGTGAAACGAGGTCTGTTTTTAAGCCAGAGTTAAAAGGAGACACCAGGAAATCGAACTGCTGCGAGGGCCCTCTAGTGGTGTGTGGAACCTGTGAGGAGCTACACTGAAATCACGCCTCTGCCTTGTACTGTAGAGACTTGCAGAGCTGTGAGCTAGAGCAACCAGTTACCATCAATCTACTGGAGATAAAACTGCCAGCATTTGAAATTCAGGGATTGTGGGTTGTTGTCTTAATTCAGTGCCCATTTATGTCGTGGAGAGGCATTCAAATCCTAAACATGTAAGCAGGCTGTAGGAGCTCAAAACAATTTGCGATCTATTTGGTTAAAATAGCCTGTGAACATCTTGTGTTTTTACGATGCTTATTGATAGCCACAAATGGACAAAAATGTCTCTTTGGGAGTCTGGGCTGCAATTACAGGGGAGTGTTTGTCTCTTGAAATAGTATTGGAGGGCTAAAGATACTGCAACTTTCTTTTTAGCTGTATGTTCAGGGAGGACTTTTCTGAGTTTAAGGTATTTCAAATAAAATAATAGATCTGTTGCTTCTCATTTCAGAGCAGTAATAAAGGTTTTACAGCTCTGTACAGATGCATTTAAAGAAAGTTACCTAATTTTATGCTTCAATATGTAGTGTTAGATTTAACTTTTTTCTCCTGTTCTTACTCCTTTCTTCCTCACAGATTTTAATATTTGGATTAGCTTGTTATGTGGTGGCTTAAACAAGATGATAAAGTAATAATAGACAATTATAAAGTAGGGTGTTGGTAGGAAGAAATACCTCAGATTTGCTGGCTATTGGATTATTTTGTACTCTGAAGTATAAAGATATTTTTATGCAGAAAGAGCTAATAGGCTCTTTAATTGAAGATCTCTTCAACTGTAAACTTTTGGGTGGGGTTTTTTCCCCACTATTGCATATTTTGTTATAATTGTGACTTAGTTTATTGTTATCCATTTCACTTGAGACTTGACAGGTAAACTAAATGAGAAATTTCTGATGTGCCAAATTTAATATTATTTCATGTACCTGTGTCATATTCCTAGATTTACACTGCTTACTTGTGTTTGCTTATGATATTTGGCTGACTATTACTTCCATATATTTTTCAGTATGTTTACATTACCTGCATTTAAACAAGTGATGACTTACTGGTTTTGAGACTTGACACAGATATTGCTGTTACTTGATGTAAAAAAAGTGAACTGAAAAGTGTGGTGGTATCTTAAAATAAATTTTCTTCATTTTTTTAAAAAATTTGTATAAATTTAGATATCTACACACATATAGCTAATGTTAAAATCTTTTCAAATGCTGTCTGGACAATTTCTAATTTTGCGTGAAGAAGAGTCCCTGAAATGCTGCATACCAGTGGAAAAGTTTTGCAACTCACTTGTTGTAAAGAATTAAACTGCTTTCTGACACTGTATGCTCTCATGGAATGAAAATACTGGAAAAACATAATGGAGTTATCTATTTTAAAAATGCCTGTTTCATTAATAGTATAATTAATCTGACATAGGTGTCAGTCACTAGTTTTGTCTAAGGCTGTTGTAGTGTGAGTTCCTGATACACTTTAAATGAATGTATCAGCTGTCTAGTACGACACACACCTTTATAACTACCTCTGCTAACTTCGTAGGGTTTCATATAGCTCCTGGAGCTGAAGTGCTAAAGGTCAGCAGCATTCCTGCTTAAAAAAAACCATTAAAAAAACCCAAACCAAAACAACCACCTTGAGACAGAAAGCCAACTCTAATTCCTGTTTCTCTGTTCATTGAAGCTAACTACTAGGAAGGCCTCATGTTTTCATCTTTGCTTGTATCCTGTGCAAAGATGAAATATCTGTCTTTTTAAAACTGACTACTACCCTGTAAAATAGACAAGAATGACATTGATTAAGCAGGAACAGGTTCAGTGGAGGGCTACCAAGGTAGTCAGGTGCTGGAGTACCTGCTCTGTGAGGAGGGGCTGAGGGAACTGGACTTGGTCATCTTGAAGAAGAGGATCCTTTGGGGGAGACCTAGCAACAGCCTTCCAGGACATACGAGGGAGTCAGTCTGGCGCGTCGCACTAGTGCATGGTGGGAGGATTGGAGACAACAGGCACAAACTGAAACAAAAGAAGTTCAGAGCTATATAAGGAGAAGCTATTTCAGTAGTGATAGGCAGTGGAACACACGATGCCCCAATGTGTTGTGCAGGCTCCGTCCTTGGAGATATTTGAAACCTGTCTGGATACAGCCCAGACTTACTATATCTAACATCATGGCTCACCCTTCCTTGAGCAGAAACTTGGATCAGAAACCTCCTGAGGTCTCTTCAAGCCTGAGTTGTCCTATGATACTAGGAAAATTGAAAACATACTGTCTAGTAGGGTTGTCTCTGTATTCTTATGTATTTATATGTGCTTCCATTTAAAAATGGTTTCTGCCTTAAGTGACATGTGACTTAGTTCATGACAGTGTTATGGAAAAATGACAGCAACACTGCAGGATGCTGGTTGATGGTTGGACCCAGGTCCTTTAACAGTGAGAAGCTGGCAATAGACTAGCATATTTGAAACCAAGAATGTAATTAGGGATTCCAGATGCTGAACTGAAGTGCCCCTACCATGTGATCGTTGGAGCAGGCTCAAGATAAATGAATGAGGGTTGTGTCAATAGCAAGAATTCAAGTGGTAGCTGATGTGATCCAGAAGCTCCTTCAGTTTGTCTCCTTCCTTGGCTTGACTTTTTCCCTGCCTGTCTTTACATTCTGTTTTGAAAGTTTATTTCCTTCTGGAACTGAGTCCCTATTGCTTTTACAGATCTGTTTTCACAGCAGGATTATTGCTAGCAGCTTGGTTTTCCTGATCTTCTTTTGAACTGGAGAAATTAAAGTCAAAAGGCTTAATATACTGCATTTTTATGTTGGTGTTGATTCAAGTGATTTCATCAAAACTTTTTCTCCTGATCAAGTAGTTACGCAGAAGAGACTGAACACTATCGTGGGACAATTGAACATGACTTGGTTTTGTTTTAAGATTGTAGTTGCTAGACTCCATGCTGGTCACAGAATTACTACCAGTCTTGCAGTATTGTGAAACTGGTCTTTAACCGAGACTTTGACTGAGTAACATCAACTGAATAAGAATAAAGTCCTTGTTCTACAGAATCACAGAACATTAGGGATCGGAAGGGACCTCGAAAGATCATCTAGTCCAATCCCCCTGCCAGAGCAGGAATACCTAGATCAGGTCACACAGATACGCATCCAGGCGGGTTTTGAATGTCTCCAGAGAAGGAGACTCCACAACCTCTCTGGGCAGCCTGTGCCAGTGTTCTGTTACCCTCACTGTGTAGAAGTTCTTCCTCACATTTATGTGGAACCTCCTATGTTCCAGCTTGCATCCGTTGCCCCTTGTCCTGTCACTGGATGTCACTGAGAAGAGCCTGGCTCCATCCTCATGACACTCACCCTTTTCATATTTATAAACATTAATGAGGTCACCCCTCAGTCTCCTCCAAGCTAAAGAGACCCAGCTCCCTCAGCCTTTCCTCTTAAGGGAGATGTTCCACTCCCTTCATCATCTTTGTGGCTCTGTGCTGGACTCTCTCAAGCAGTTCCCTGTCCTTCTTGAACTGGGGGGCCAAGAACTGGACGCAATATTCCAGCTGTGGCCTCACCAGGGCAGAGTAGAGGGGGAGGAGAACCTCTCTCGACCTACTAACCACACCCCTTCCAATACACCCCAGGATGCCATTGGCCTTCTTGGCCACAAGGATACACTGCTAGCTCATGTTCATCCTGCTGTCCACCAGGACCCCCAGGTCCCTTTTCCTTATGCTGCTCTCCAACAGGTCAGCCCCCAACCTGTACTGGTACATGGGGTGGTTCTTCCCCAGATGCAAGACTCTCCACTTGCCCTTGTTATATTTCTTTACATTTCTCCCCGCCCGTGTCAGCCACTCCTCCCAGTTTGGTGTCATCAGCAAACTTGCTGACAGAGCACTCTATTCCCTCATCCAAATCATTGATGAATATATTGAATAGTACTGGTCCCAGTACCGACCCCTGAGGGACTCCACTAGATACAGGCCTCCACCTAGACTCTGTCCCATTGACCACAACTCTCTGGCTTCTTTCCTTCAACCAGTTCATAATCCACCCCACTACCTGATCATTCAGACCCCACTTCCTCAGTTTAGCTGTGAGGATGCTGTGGGAGACTGTGTCAAATGCTTTACTGAAATCAAGATAAACCACATCCACTGCTTTACCATCATCTATCCACCAGGTTATGTCCTCATAAAAGGCTATCAGGTTGGTCAAGCATGACTTCCCCTTGGTGAAGCCATGTTGACTGCCCCTAATGACCCTCTTATCCTTGACATACCTAGACACAGCCCCCAGGATAAGTTGTTCCATCACCTTTCCAGGGATGGAGGTGAGGCTGACCGGTCTATAGTTATCCGGGTCTTCCTTCTTGCCCTTTTTAAAGACCGGAGTGACATTTGCTTTCCTCCAGTCCTCAGGCACCTCTCCCGTTCCCCACAACTTAACGAAGATGATGGAGAGCGGCCTAGCAATGACATCCACCAGCTCCCTCAGCACCCACGGGTACATCCCATCAGGACCCATGGATTTATGGATGTCCAGGTTGCGTAACTGATCCCTAACCCAGTCCTCATCAACCAGGACAAACTCTTCCCCTGTTCTGACTTCCTCTGGAGCCTCAGGTGTCCTGGGCTCCTCAGGACAGCCTCCAGCAGTATAGAGGGAGGCAAAGAAGGCATTCAGTAACTCTGCCTTCTTTTTATCCTCTGTCACCAGGGCACCCACCTCATTCACCAGTGGGCCTACGTTGCTTCTAGTGTTAGTTTTATCTGCAATGTGTTTGAAGAAGCCCTTTCTGTTGTCCTTGACCTTTCTTGCAAGGTTTAATTCCAAGGAGGCCTTGGCTTTTCCTATTTGCCTCCGTGCATTCTGTGACAACAGACTTATATTCCTCCCAAGTGGCCAGCCCCTCCTATGATCTGTACACTGTCTTCTTCCACTGGAGTTTGCCCAGCAGTTCCCTGTTTAACCATGCAGGTCTCCTGGCACCCTTTCTTGACTTCCTACCTGTTGGGGTGCTCTGATCTTGAGCTTGGAAGAAGAGGTCCTTGAATGTTAACCAGCTATCTTGGGCCCCTTTACCTTCAAGTACCTTGTCCCATGGGATTTCCCCTAGCATGCTAGTTCCCTTCTCTAAATGTATTTCAGCCCATACTTTTACAAGAGGAAGGAAATAACTTTTCACTTCAAATTGTTTTACTCAAAGAGGGGTGGTGAGAATATACTGCTGGAAAGCATTACAATACTTTTATAGGTTATTCATCTTGTGGCATCTCTCATCTGTTGAAGTTAAGGAGTAGAATAAGTTCACAGTCTTGGGTCACAAGCATTGGAAAATATTTGTGGTACAAAATTTAACTCTTCTGACATGGGATTTTAAGAACTAATAATGTTAGAACGATTCAGGTTGGGTCAGATTCTACCTGCAAAGGGATACTGACTTTATGTATGAAATCTTCCGTGCTAATTATTTGACAGAGCCTTTTTAAAGATTTCCCTGCCCTGTTCATAGTTTCAAAGTAGTGAATAGTAGCAGTCTGATTCAGCTGATCAAACCCTGTCCAGCACCAGGGAAGTAATCTCTAAGGTATTCTGATTTTCTTGACAACTCAACAGGTAAATTTGAAGCAGGTTTAAAGTGTAATCTGAAAACCTTGATAAAAGCGATTGGTCTTCAGAGCTCTTGCACAGTTTGCAACAACTCTGTACTTGATTGGTTGTTATTAGTGTTTTGGCTCTATTGCCCCACCTTCACACCCTGTTATATTGTTGTAACTATTTGGTTAAAGGTTGTAACTATTAAAGCATTTTCAGGATAAAAGAGAAAAACCTCTTAAATGAATAGATAAAAGAATTGCTGTAATGCATAAATGCATAAACTCTTTGTCAGGGAAGCAGTGCCTTGAAACTAGCAAGCCAACTATGTAATTACCATAGAGAGACTTTGTATGCAAATGAATTATTAGCTGTAGATCAAGAATTTCATTTATCTTTCAGCACTATAGTCCCCTTGTTAGAAGAAAAGAGGCAGGTTTTAGGAAGGGAAATCATCTTTAGCTCCTCTGAAGTCTTGAAATGCCCAGGTAGATTTTAGAATAGAAAGTGAAATTGAAATTTGTGCATCTCTTTACTGTTTTTTTACTTCAGTGCATCAATGATATAGCATAATTTACTTATTAGCAGACCCTGTTTAACCTACTGTTGCTTTTACCATTAGGTATTTGAAAAGATTTAAAGTGATGAAAATTAAAGTACTACGAAGCTGGTGCCGTCAGATACTGAAAGGCTTACAGTTTCTACACACACGCACTCCTCCCATTATTCATAGAGACTTAAAATGTGACAACATCTTCATTACTGGCCCCACTGGATCTGTCAAGATTGGAGACCTTGGTCTGGCAACCCTAAAACGAGCTTCTTTTGCCAAAAGTGTGATAGGTAAGCTTCTCCTGTTTTGGAGGCTGGTGAGCCAGTCTCCCTGTTTGGGAATTTGGAGTCTTTTATGATCTTTCCTTAAAAATATGTTTTCTAAGGTACATGGTCAAAGCCTGAAAATGTGTAGGCTTTGTTTCTTGTCTGTTGAGGTCATTCTGTGTTCCTGATGAGATTACATGTTGAAATTTTGGTTGTGCTTTTGATAATTGTATATTAACGTTAAGTATTTTGGAATGTAGGTTCATTGCCCTGCCCAACACTTTAGTGCAACATTGTTGATAAAACCACTCTTGACTACATATATATCTCAGCTCTACTATGATGCTTCTTCAAGAAATGTACAAATGCATTTTGGTGACCAAACAACATTTTGGTATTAAGTGTAGCATTAATTTATACAGCAAATTTTTTTTTTTTTTATTGTCACCAGGGGTTAATACTAAATTTCTTACACTTTATGAGTAATCAGAAACTAAGGTATATCAAAGAAAGTCAATGTATATTTAAATATTTTATATCACAGTCAGAGTGTGATATAATGCCTTACTCGGGGATTCTATATAGTGTGTGTTTATGCAAGTTAGGAGGATGCATGGGGGAGGTATTGCCTTACACTGGCTCTATTCTTGTGTATCCATAGGTAACTGTTTTCAGAAATTGGTTTGATGGAACTAGTACAGTCGTTCTTGTGAATTCTTGAAAGAACTGGTTTTATCAGCTTTGTTTTTGTAGTTGGGTGAATAGATTGCAGGGAACAAAGTTACTCTCACTCTCAGTATTCAGAACTTGCTAAAATGCAGTATTAGTCAACAGTCCTATACTATATTCCTAGATGAGATCAATGGTGTATACTTGTAAATTGTCTTGCAAGCTGTTGCGGAAATATTTCCTACTTCTTAACCAGGTCAAGGTATTAATAGGCAAGAAAAGTATAGAATGTCAAAAAAAAATCTGTTTTCTTAAGTATACTTGTCATATCCTCAAATTTATCATTGGAAAATTATGACTTCATGTCTAGCTACGTGTTAATGATTGGCCTTTTGATAAATGACTGCAGTTACATTCTATTTTTTTTTTTTTAGCGTGGTGAAAACAAGCAATGTGGCTTTAGATTTATCTGTAAACTGTCTTGAATCTGGTGTCTGCAGGAAATAATTCTGTGCTTAAATTTACAAAAAGCAAACTTGCATCTCTGGCTTAAGCTAAATCTGATCATACAATGCAGTCCCTTTGCTTACAGAGGGGACGCTGTGATGCTTCACTGGGCAATAATTTCTGCACACTATTTAAATAGGACCTGTTGAATCTCACGCTCTATGCCTGTAACTCAATCTCTCTGTATTTCTGAGTATTTTTGACTGTAGGATGTTCCTCACTAATGCCTGTATCTGCAGTAGGCCTATAAGTATACTGCAGGTGGGAAGGTAAGTACATGAAGAAAAGGGCTCTGGTGAGTGGCCTTTTCAGAACATTACTTTTTATCCTTTTTTCATGAAAGTTTATCTTTGTTACAACAGAGTTTTTCATTGCAAGGCCTTTCCTGAACCATTCTACTTCAAAAAGTAGATGAAGAGCACCAGGTCAGAGACTAGCTGTGGGCTCTTACCAATACTACTTCTTTTGCAGCAGAGGGCAGTTGGGCAATTTTTGACACAAGGTTTAATGTGCCTCCTTTCTTACAGGGAGAAAAGGTAAGTGTTTTAACTATCCTTAGTATTTGGTTTGCAGCCTATGGCTAGTCTACAGTTTTCCCCTTTTCTTATCCCCTCCCCTCATTTGACTCCAGCCTGTTCTGGTACTTATATTAACTAACAGGCATAAAGCAGGAATTGCATCAGTTGTTTACCCTGTTCTTATTCCATAAAGGCCTTGCAATGGAAGGCTCACAAAGTATGTTGATGCAACAGAGTGACTAAGGGTTTCCTCCCTCTTCTTTTTGCTTCCACTTTCTCTTGTCTCACAGGTCTGCCCATCCGCTTCCTCCTGCGGTGAGTAACGCCAGCAGCCTCTGCTCGCTTTGAGACATTTAGAGTCTGAATCGTTCTTTTAATTTAAGGTACCCCAGAGTTCATGGCCCCCGAGATGTATGAGGAGAAATATGATGAATCCGTTGATGTATATGCTTTTGGGATGTGTATGCTAGAGATGGCCACGTCTGAGTATCCTTATTCTGAGTGCCAAAATGCTGCGCAGATCTACCGTCGAGTGACCAGTGTAAGTCCCTCCCCACTACTGATTCTAAAGTTGGTCCTACTAGCAGCGAAGGAGTACAGCTGGGTAGCATGGTACTGTGCAAGTGTGTGGGGGGAAAAAGAGAAGCTGACAAGAGGTTTCTGGGAGATGGGTGGAAAGGATGATGCAACTTGCCAAACAGTCAGAAGCCTGTAAAATATGTGAATGGAAAGAAGAATCTGCCTGTGTTCACCCTTCCTTCAGTATATAAGAAAGCATTGCACAGGGTTTAAAAAAAAAACCCAAAACCCAGACCAACAAACCACATTGGAATAATAACAGATTATTTTCTAAGCTACTGGGGGAATGGTGGAAGTATTTCAGTCTTGAGGATTAGCTGATGACTTTGTTTTCTGAAATAAAGTTGGATCACACATTCAGAGCACTTTGGCTTAATTGCCTGCCAAGAAAAATCATAAATTGTTACCTAGAGTGATTTTAAGTTAATAGTTTACTGGATTCCAAATGGCCCTTAGCTACTGTGTATTGGGTGCACCTCTTATTTATCAAGTATTTCCATTGCACAATTATAGCAGGAAGGTATTTCGTCCTGAAAAGTACTGGTATGCGTAGCGGTGGCAGTGTTGTGAGTGAAACCATGTAAAGCTGAGAAGGCAAACAAGAGATCTGAGTTTGCCTGCCTGACTAGACTAAGTGGAACCTACAGACCTTGAATGGAGGAAGCAGAACTGTAGTGCTAGAAATGTTCAGGATGGTTGTGGCTAGATTTATGTTGTGATCTCTAAAACAGTGTTGTGAAGATTATACTAGTGCAGTAAAACAAACTGCATGTGTTCAACCTTCTGGTCTAAGCATTCAGAAAGAATAGTGAGGTGGCCACTTGGGAAAGTAAGAACTTGCATTGGATTTCTCGGGATACCTGCACAGATGTGTGAAGGGAGGAAAAAAACCCAAACACTTACCTCTTTCTTTGATCTGTAGACAAATGAATTCCTGTTAATTTTTTTGTGTGTATTATCTTAGAGAAGTTGGGGATTTAATAAATGACTTGTTTAGCTTTGGAAAAATAAAATTCTCCCTTATTCATGATGCCTCACACTATAAAAGGTAGATACAATTACTGATTTACAGATGTGGAAGGAAGGGTCTTCATGTCAGAAGTAATGAATTCTGAAGGAAGGATTGATCAAATAAGAATGTTCTTTGTTTGAAGGGGAATATTGGAGAGGCACAGGAGGAGAAAGAAAGAAGGGATAGATGGCCATTTTATTTTTTTGAAGAGATGTTAGGGTAATTTTATATGTATGTATCTACACACACATACACACAGAGTCTTTTTGCATGTTGGTGGACTTATCTGTAATTTTCTAAATAGACAGGAAAAACAAGGATTAAGTCTAGCCTTTACTCTGCTTACAGCATAATCTGATCTACAGGCTATTTGGATCAGTGAAAGAAAACTAAGTATTTTACCGTAACAGTTTTAGTGGTACCTTTCGCTATGTATGTGTCTTGGCCAGAGCCAAAGCAGCATAATTTCAGTATGGGATGAGCACTCTTTCTCAAAGCAGATACCTGATATAACTGCCCTGGCTATTCCTTAAAAAGTGCTAGGAACTGGGCTGTGGTGAGAATAATCAGTTTGAGACAATATCCGGCTTGGAAATCCTCAGGTCATAAAAAGCTGTCTTTTCCCTTGTCTATGTAGCACTTAGCAATTGAAAAGCCTTATAGGGGCTTGTAGCAGGCAAACTTACCTAGAGACTTACCAGGCTTTAACTTACCACTTGTTTCTCATGTTTGATGCTTCTTCATTCCCCTTGTTTTTGGTTGGCTGTTGAGCTTCTAAGTGGATGAGAAACACGGGTAATTTTTCAGTCTGTCCAACACCATGTTCTACTCTACTCTGCTGCTGATGGTTCATAGATAGAATTTAATTGTTGATTTTATTTTTTTCCCTGCTGTTTCATCTACTGCTCTAAAAGGTTCTTTGTATGAAATCAAGAAAATCTTGCTTTCTTTCAGAAATAAAATGTACCTGTATCTGCTTCTAGGCAGTGTGTGAAAGGCTGTGTGCTTTGGTATATTTGGGTTTGTTTATTTCATTGCAGTTGCAAACTAGTTTGTTTGAAAAACCACCAACAAAAGAAAACACAAAAACAACCACCAAAACCAACCAACCAAAACCGCCCCAAAACCAACCACAAACAAAATTTGAATAACTTTCAAGGAAGGCTTTCAATGAATAAAAGACAACATTATCTGGAAATAAAGCACAAGCCTATCGTAACTGATAGTGGAGAACTCAATGTTTCTTCTATAATGTAGAAAGCAGAACCATGTTATGAAAGTGAAATAGAATACTCTTTGTATTCTTTTTATCGCTCTGTAAACCAGTGTGAAAGAGAGCCATATAGCTGCCTGCCATTGTTCTTTGCTCCCTGTTAAAAGAAATAAGCTTCCCTTTCATTTCAAAGGAGACCTTAGAAGTTTAGACAATGTCTGCAGTTGTGGGTGAGGGTGAACCAGTTGAGAAATTCAGTACTTAAAAGGACAGTGTGTGAACCATCAGTAACGGAGTGGAGCCAGAAAATTTCTGTACAGGTGACTCTGACCAACACATTTCCTTTCAATGTATGTTGAAAGGTGAATGTGGTTTGTGGAAGGTGTTTAATATTTCCATTTCAGCCCCTTAGTTTGCTGCTTTCCTAGGCATGTTTAGGAATTTTTTGAGGTAGCAGCTGTAGTCCTACTGTGCCTTAAATGAAAGGATTGTTTTATTTAGATGTGTACACAGACACCAGAGGGAAAGAAGATAATAATGGTCTGCTATTGACAGTTAAGAAAGTTCATGCCATGTGGGAGCTTAAAAATCATGGAAACCCCAAAGGCAGTATGATCAAAATGTGCAGCTGATAAGTATTTAAATTAATTGATTTCCCTCACCCCCTTTGCAGCAACTATTAGGCTTAGTAAAAAGCAGAGTTGCTCCATTAGCAGAAATCCTTGGTACAGCTTAGGACAGAAGCCTGTAAAAGGTGTCTTAACGCCCAGGGCGTCCTCTGAGTTCTAGACTTGGTACTACCAACTTACATTCTTTTCTTCCATTTTGTCTGTGTGTTGGTCTCTATTTTAGGATAGTCTTCAGCTGCATTGCATTTTGACCTTACACCTTTTGCTGTTGCTGGTGCCCAGATTCTGCAGCACTGGGTTGGGGCATTTGGCAGGATTGCTCAGAGTACTTGGTTATGTGTTCTAAATCTTCTGTTCAGGGACTTCCCTCATAGTTGGAAGCAGTTTTCTGATTAAATAATACAGTTAGGTAAGGAAAGATCTAGATATCAGATCTAAAGGCTGAAGCTCCTCCTGGAGATAAGACCTCTTTTGGCCCAGGCAGTTATTGTTGCTTCACATCTTGGTTAATAGCACAGCTGCATTGAGTCTGCTGTTCGTGAGATATTTGTCTACATTGCCTCACTGGGAGGTCCTGTTTTTTTCTTAAAGCAGTGCTGGGATGAAGTTCCTGATTCTACCCTGGCCCAAGAAACAGCAGTGCAATTAAATTAGTTTTCTGGCTCACTTTGGGTAGAAGAACTCTTCCTTCAGTAGAAGAATGGCCAAATACCTGGCTTGAACAACTGTCCTCAACTTGTAGGGCTCAAGGTAGTACACTGAACTTTGTTTTACACTTTGGGTGAGGAAAGCATGATACAAATTCATCTCTCTACTTGCACCCTCTAGTGTACTCCGTCCAGACTCTTTCACTAGCTGTTTCTTTAGAATGGAAAATGAGATTTGTATGTCTTGTTTCTCAAGCTTAAAAGAGCCTAGCCTTTCTCTTTTCTTTCGTCAAATCATAGTGTTGCAATTTTGTCTCAGAAATCCCTGTTTTCTTCATTGAAACTATCATCTGCTGTTCTCTGGAAATGGTTTCGTATAAATTAGTAGTACTTAAAGAAACTGCAACTTCTGGGATTTTTACCTTATTGGGTGGAGGGTGGAGGGGAAATATCTGAGGTTTAAGCAGTATATCTCTTCAGCTGGGACTGAATGCATCCATTGAGCACTTCACTGCCTACTCGGCCTCAGAAAAAAACATCTAAGCCTGTAATTAAATGAAAATAAGCTGTACTATTAAGGTAGTCTTGCCTGTTCCTGTGATTTATTTTTTTTCTACTGTCTTGTGCAGACACAACTGTCTGTGTGATATACTACTAGATTAGGAAATGGGTCACCCCCTACCTTATTTTCGTTGTGGGTTTTTTTGTGTGGTTGGTTTTTTTTCAATTTTGGACCTTATCAAAACAATACAGGCAGTTCCCATACAAAATGTAATCAAGATAATGAATTCTGTTACATATTTACTTGCACAAAAAAAGGAGTGTAATATTTTGGTAAAAATCAGGAAGGTTTCCCTGTCTGATTTTGTTACTCTTTGGAGACTGGTATTCTTTCTTTGACCTGTTCCATGCATATTTCAATTAAACAGTTTGTCACAGTAGATATTTGAAATGGGCTTCATGTGCATTTAAATGAAAACAGAGATATTTATAGAACAGGCATCTTAAGTATGATTTCTTAATTTAGTCTGTTTGGGAAGTGATGCAGTGAAGGCATAACTAACTGCAGCAGCTTTAGCTGCTTTGTCTCAGCCTCTGGTGAGACCAATGTAACCCGTGCAGTTGCTTTAGAAGCTAGTTAACTTGCTCACATTGCAATTACTACTCACAGATGCAGTATCGACCTCGATTATTTCTGCACTGCTTTCTTTTTCCTTCAGGCTTTCTTTTTGCAGCACAGAGATAATTTTTATAAGTGTGTAGAGGTGCCGATTACTTAATCTCTAGTACTTGGATGTCCTAAGTTTACTAGGTGATTGACTAGTCCTAGGACTAGTAAAAAGACAATTAGCAGGTTTATTATACCGATTTTTTGTTCTTGTGTATCTGGCACTAACATAAAAATCCAAACATATTAATTGCAAAAACGTGAATAAGACCATTTTCAGTTTCAAATGCACTAATCAGCTGAGTATGAGCAGAAAACTCCCTTTTCTCTTTCGCCCCTCCCATTATATAAACTTACCGTTTAAGTTCTCCTGATGGACTTGTGCTCTAGACTTAATTTTCTCCGTGCTTACTTTGACAAAGTGAAGTTTTGCACTTGTCCTTGCTTTCACCAAAAGTCCAGTCTCCTCTGTAAGCAAACGTCTGCCTTCTGAGCTGGCCTTGAGATGAGAAGGGTGGAAAAAAGGCATTTTGCATTTTGACTTTGAAAAAAAAAGGGGGGGGGGGCGGGGAGCTGGTAAGTTGTTCTGTACTGAAATGTTCCACAGAGTGGGCACAACAGTTTTCTTCTCTGTTCTACACAGCTTAAAAAAAGGCCCAAGGGAACAAGGTATATAATGAGTAACCTGACCAGGCAGTGTCTAACTGGTTTGAAAATCCTTAATTTCTGTAACTGGTGGGAACTGAAGCTTGCTGGTTAGAGTGAAGGTCATTCTCTTGGCTGGAAACCAGGCAGTTACGAAGTGCTGCAGTTTGCTCAGTTGAGATGAAATTAATCTCTTCTTTAGTGTCTTAAAAGTTAGGCATCATAATTGTCTAGACTAGTCAACTATATTTTCACTAGACATGCAGTGGGCAGAGTATCCCACCTCTTTTTTAATTCTTCCTGAGGGATCCTAGGCAGCATATAAAAATGCTTAACCTTTAGACTTATGATTAATTTTACTTGCAGTTCTTAATGTTGATGAATGTTCTCTTTCGCTTTCTGGGTGCAATATGCAACTTTTTTTAGGTGTACGTAAAGTTCTGTTTCTTTACCTTGAATGACTTGGTTTCTTGGCCTGGTTCAGATAGATACAGACACACACCCACACCCCTCCTATCAAGCTTTCAAGTGGAAAACACATTGGAAAAAATCAATGGGAAAATAGGAGGAGGTAACCCTCAAACAGAGCAAGTAGTATTTTGTTAAAGCAGATGCTGAAAGATTATGAACCTTCAACCATGCACAGGAAACAGATTAATTGTAAGAAAGGGCAAACTCTTGTAATTGTATTCAATGAAAGATGGAACTTCAGGCACTTAAGTATCAAATGGAAAAAAATTGCACATTGGATGCAATTCCTCTGTATCACACTGGATGAACTGAAGAATGCTTGAGCTTCTACCACTTGCTTCTTGTAGCTGTCCAGCTCACTTGCAGGCATTTTGCTGGAACATCTTTAACAGTGAAGAATCTTCCTGGGTGGAGGTTCAGTCACTGACTCATCAATTCAGAAATATATAGCCCTAAAAATGGACGATGGGATTTCAGGGTTTTGAAATATTAATATCTTAAGAAGCTTTGCATGTTAGATTAGTAGTCCTCTTTAAGAAACGGCAATGATCTAAGTAACGAAAAGCAGGGATCAGCTTCAACACACTGAGATATACTATATGGTTTGCACAACTAGGGCAGATGATATCTGAAGTTGGGAGGAAAAAGACTCATTCAACAGAATTTTCTAAAAGTAGCTCACTTTTTTGAGTTGATCTTAAACGTATTTTTTTTTTTGTATTCGGAATCAAAAGCTTCTACATTACAGCTGAAACTCTTGTCAGTGTCAGTGTTGTAAACCAAAGATGGTTTGAACTGGAAGGAGATAGGTTGCCCGAGGAAGTTGTGGCTGCCCCCTCCCTGGAAGTGTTCAAGGCCAGGCTGGATGGAGCCATGAGCATCCTGATCTAGTGGGAGGTGTCCCTGCCATGGCAGGGGGGTTGGAACTAGATGATCTTTGAGGTCCCTTCCAACTCAAACCATTCTGTGATTCTTATTTATATTGTTAACTGCTGAGTCTGGAATGTGTCTCTTCGTAATTTTGAATTGGACGTGATTTTCAAAAATTTTCAGGAATTAAAAGGTGGAGGGGTGAGCTTCATTTGAGTTCCATAAAATCAAGATCTAATGTATTTTTTTCTATCTGAAATTCTAAAATTTGGTTATATTGCAGTTTCCAAATGTGTTTAGAAACCTAAAAAAGTTCCCAGAATACTGAGTAAACAATTTATGTTTAAAAATTTAAAGAAGTTCTTTATCTGTTAAGGATCAAACCTCTTCAAACTGTGATACCAGTTTAATATTCTGTCTTATGCTGTCATCTGTTTAGTTCTTGCATTAACTGAGGTTAATTTAATTTAACAAGAGATGGGAAGATGGCTCTTCCTAGGAAAAGGGAGGTGATGTTTTTAAAATGCTTGGCTTTGCAGTGTAATGAGAACCATTAATGGATCACTGAAGCATTAATGTGGGGAGACAGCTCAATGCTGTTTGTCAGTATAGTGCCACTAGTCAAAAATACTGACATTAAGAATTCATGGGCTACTATTTCTTGTTCTGCCAACTGTACTGCTATAGTTGCACAGGGGTAGAAATGGGATGAGTCCAGGAGAATTTTAGTCTTGTGGAAGCTTACAGGGATGTTGAATAAAAATAAGTTATTTTGAGATTATTACGTGATTCGTAGGCAAGAACTGCACCAATATTTTATGTAAACCCTTTATAGTTACCTCCAGGTTACTTGCAGCTATTCCCAGAGCAGGCAGTGACACTGGGGGTATGTATGCCTACTTGAATGCTTTTGTTTGTCCCTGTATTAGAAGAGTGAAAGTTACTAAAGTTGAGTGAGATTTTGCAGATGCAGTTTATTCCCAAAGATAGAGAGAAAAAAAAGTCTATGTAAGAAACGCCATTTCTTATTGGGCATGATGATTTTACACTAAAGGGGAAAATAAAGCTGTTGCTTCACTGTCTAGTGAAGGTATCTAAAAGCTTCCTCACACTATGAGCCTGTGACTCTGTTGCAAAGTAAAATTCTTTGAGACACTTCTTTAGCACCCATTACCATCATCATAAAGCTTTCTGCATAGCTTTCTACATAGATGTACTTTTTAGGGTCACTCTCTGAAACTGTTAAATCGCTTGGTACACAAATAGAAGTCCTTCACTCCTATAAGAGTAAGTCATAAAAGGGATGATGACTTATGGTGCATTGTCTGAATTGTGCACTATTTTCAGTGTGTGAAATATTATCCTACGCCTTTTAGTAGGTGTCTTCTAAGGTCTAGTTCTGGTACCAAATGTGTTTTGTGGCCCATGGAAAAGATATAATGTTGGATTGCTTGTTTTAATTTGGTTCCAAGTCCACTGGACCTAATCTGTGGCTTTCTAATTACTGTTGCTGTACCTCAATTTAAAAATGAGTACTAAATTATGTTTTTCTATCAGAATGGTAGCTGATTAAAGCAGAGAATGCAACTAATATAATTTGTTTTTTCAAAAATGTAGTACTGAAAATAGAAGAAAGACACTTCTAGTATTTTGTGACTGCAGCATTTCTAAATTTATAGCACTGAAGTGTGTGTCTAGGCATGTCTGCGTTTTTAGCCATTTCTAAGCTGAAGTCCCAGCAAAACAAAGGTTCATTCAGCTAGCTCAAGATGTTTACCACCACATATTCTTGTTCAGATAATAAAGGTGGCATCCCTGCTCTGCAGGGTGAGGTTGAAGAACTGTGCACAATAGAGAAACTGATCCTACCTTTATGTGCAAGAATACCTTGTGCAAGAGCAAAAACTGAAAAGTTAGTGCCTGGTCCACTTGTCCAGTCAGACTTCACTGTTGTTTCAGAAGAACTTCTGTCCTCATACTGTGTGTTTCTAAACAAGGCCCTTTTTACCAGTATCCTGTTTGCCAGCTATGCGCTAAGGAACCATGTCCTGCCTTGTAGTTACAAAATTTTGTGTTCTAGAGCTTGAGTAATTTCTTCTCTTCATTAGAATTGCTGCAGTTACAGTAGGTGCTGTGATTGATTAATCTACTTTTAAATTAAAACCATCTGCTTAGCTAGTCATAAGGCCTCCAGATTCTTAGGGCTTTTGAAATAAGTTGATATTTTTATTTACCTGGAAGTGCTGAAATAAAGTGAAATTTCATGTCTAAAGTAAAATCTTAAAATGCCCTACGTGATGGGCTAGGTAGCCAGTGGGTTACGTGTAAGGCGTGGTGTACGTTCATCTGTAGTGCATAGTGTAAGTTGTGTTTCAATATTATCACCTATACAGTGGTTTTTTACTTTGTTATATAGCCTTTTGCTTGAGAGTGCTGGAAAGCATCACAACAAGTCATCTCTAGAAAGAGTTATGACTAGTTCTTGTTCAAACTTAACTGTGTGGAAGCAAAGTGAAAGAACTGTAGCCTACTACACTGATCTTGTATCAGCTTTGACTGGGTGGATTTGCTAATACATGGAGTTGTAAGGCTTTTAAAACTGTAAATTCTCTGGCTTTAAGTAAAACCACAGTATTAAGACTAGCAAAGAAGTTGGTCAAACACTGTCAGTGTTCTTTGACTCTGGGGCTTTGAGGTAAATTGCGGAATACAGATGTGGAGATGACAGCAGGCAGTGCTGGCTAGTGAGATGAGGTATCTGGTGTGTTTTTTCCACCAAAGGTTCTCTCGTACAAATGTCTAGATGCTTCTTTTATGCCACTTCACAAGCTTTAGGAATAAGCAGTATGGATTTGTTGATCAAAGTACAAACATCCCTTGTGTGTGTTAACAACTTAAAACGTGTATCTTGGGGGATTTTTTTTTTTTTTACTATTGTCTGACCTCTTTTTTTTTATTAATGCCTTAAAAAGTGTTTGAGAGTAGGTGGTAAATTGAGGTGGAAAAGAGTTTCTAAATTGTGATCAGTCAGATTGCAGCAAGCAGGCCTGTATAATTACCACAGTGCCTCTGTTGTCTTTATAATGTATTTGTGAAACCTGGGCATACACGGTTGTCTGTTGCATGTCATGAAGACAGCTGGTCTGGAGAAATTTAAGAATCATGGGACTTAGATTACTTACACACCTGCATCGCAGAGCATGAAGACAGACTGGTTAAGCTATTTCAGTGACATAGAGCTCTCAAATGGCAGAGATAGGAATTTTGGTCTGGATGATGGTAAATCAATCAAATTCAAAATACGTTGGATTCAAAATGTGCAATAGCTGGTTTTGGTAAGAAGAGAAGAAAACCAGGCCTGTTCTGGTCTAAATAGTGCCTCATGAGCTAACTCTAGCTCATTGGAAGCTTTCGTCTACTCCTATTGCTTGTATTGCAGTAATACTATTTACTCTGTTAGGCTACTGATCTGGTGCAGAGCTTACTCTGCAGGATTTAGTGATTTAATTCTTGGCAGAATTATCAATTGTCCAGAATTAATTGCTATCAAAATACTGAAATCAGAGAAGCTAAATTTTCACTTCTGTTAAGTGTGTTGCATTTTGTTAAATTTTTTCCCTTGCAGTCTCAACTACTCTAACTCGCTTTTTAAAAAGAACAATAAAATCCATCTTCTGTAGGCAACACATCTCTTTTGAACTGAGTAAATCTTAAGCTGAAGTCTTCCTTTTCATGATAGGTATCTCATTAGACTGGGATGAGAATTATCAAATAGTGATAGGTGTACCCTGTATGAAATAAGGAAAGAACTAAATCAGAAAGGTATTTCTAGAACAGACAACAGGATTGAGATGATGGATTAGAGATGGAAAAAGGTGATGAAATGGTTAAATGTGTAGGTTCTGAGGGCTGGGTAAGTAACTAATAGCAGGTGGTGAAATTTAGAAGATCATGGGGTAAACCAATTTAAATGCCATATATTGCCTTGCCCGAAGGCTTCTTTGAGACTGTGGGGAAGGTTGTAGGATGATTGGCTTATTTTCCACTGGAATCATATGCTCTGTCTAGATTCCTGGAGTTAATGGTTTGTGGCAGCCTGGGACTGGCTCAAACTGGAATGGTAAAAATTTAGCAAAAAGAAAGTATAGAGACTTTAATTACGTTGTTTGTGTGATTTGACTTTGCTGCTGCTTCTGTTAGCCTCTGAACTCTGCAACCTTAGAACATTTTGTTTAAGAATAATTGGTTACGGTAGAATTCCTTTCAAGCTCTGTGGTTATAGCACCTTTGAAAAGAGCCAAGCAAGAATTGTGGTTAGACTGGGACAGGTAGACTGTGTGCTTGTTAAAAGCTGAAACATGTAATATTCTTTGCAGGTCACGCAGTGTACCCCAAAAAAGTGTAGCCTTAATTGGGTGTGCAAAATTCCAACATGCTTTGTTCACCAGTAAGCACTGTTGAAATGGAGATGGTAATCAACAGTTGAGGTTTTGGGTTGGTTTTTTTTGTGGGGGGAGGGTGGGTGTATAAAATGCCTACCTAAACAGTTGGAGGGCTACTCAGCATAGCAGGATCTTTAATGATCCCTTTCCCCTTGACCCCTCTACAGTTTCACAGCAGCTGGTGAAGAAGATTTCTAAAATGCCCAGTAAATGGTCAAAAAGCGTTACTTTAGCAGCACTGATGTTGCATGGTTTAACAACATTGGTACAATTGTGGTATGCTTGAGGAACGAAGTGTGATATTTTGGGGTGAAAAGTGATCTTAATAATTTGAAATTGAGTTTTATCACAGTTTATCATCACTGGTTGGTCAGAATTCATTTGGTTACTTCACACTTTAAAACCGTGTACGTGAACTTTCTCCTTAATGTCCTTCGAAAAAAAAAAAACCAACCCCAAAAGCCCTGAAGGTGTGGACAGCTAATTTTATTGGCAAACAAGTTTTACAATGTCTGTTTGAAACTAGATACCAGGAGGGGAAAATAAATAAATATGTCAGGCTTCAGGTTTACGTTTGGAGTTTAGAAGGAGGTGTTATAAAATATAAGTCTATGAATTATGTGTGCATATGTGGCGTAAAAAAAGCAACAATACAGCTATCTGACTTTGTCCAGCAGTTTGAAAACCACCTTCAAATCTCTTTTCCCTTACACTAAGCCCCCAGTAAAAGGAAAGCAGATGATGTTGCCAATGTAGCAGAACGTGATTGTCAGGAAGAAGAGTGATGGAATATATTGTACTATCCTAGTGCTGTCTCGTGAAGTTAGTCAGCTGTAAGTGTTCTTATGTAGCTCCATTGAAAGAAAAGGGGAAGCAGCAGCTGCCTTCATCCCCCCCTCAGTACAAAACTATTGCGAGCAACCTCGGGTCAGAAACAACACACTGAACTTGACCCATTCTTCTCTGTTTAAAAGTGCAGTTCTGCAACAGCAGGAGTGAACTGGGTGATGACCCTCCATGCAGCCTTAAACTATGGCAGAAAACTTGGGCGGAGAATAGGCAGAGCAGCTGAGCAGGGAGGCGGGGACATGCAGGCAGTAAAGGATCCCTGTGCTGCCTCTTCTTCCTCCTCCTTACAGCTGGAGCTGACCAGGCAGAAAAGGACACACTTACCTCTTGCTTGTATTCATTCTTTCTATTCAGTATTTGAGTGGCAAAAGCAGATATTGAGCTCAAATCTCTGCAGCCTCATGTACTGGACTTGGAAAAGTGCAAGAGGTGTCAAACAGAAAACAATGCTCCCTTCTAACTTTGATGTCTGCTTTCCTTCCGCTGTACGTTAAGTCCACTGCCCAGTGGATTCCCATCGGAAACTAGCACCTAACTCTTTGGTGTGTGCATCTTTCTTTTCCTGATGGATTTTACAAAACGAGAGATCTGTCCCGTATTTGTAATTGTTAATTCCCACTGTTGCTGCTCTCACAAGGATTGCACTAAAGAGGTAAGAATTTGGGCTTCATAGAGTGAGTGTGTGTAGCTACAGAAAAGGATTTTGGGGTTGAAGAATCTGCTCAATTGCTTTACATTTGCGTAGCTTGGATCTTCAGTTTTTTAACTTGACTGTACTTTTTTCCTGTAGTTTTTTGAATGTAGATTAAAATGCTGAACAGCAAGGCTGGGACACTTGTTGCTTCTGCTATTGTCCACCTGTGGTGCTATTCCAAATCTAACTATTTTTTTAAATTTAGAATTGCTGAGGGTGTGTAACACTTCCTCTGTATTCATTTTGGTTTTCAATACAACATTGATTGTACCTGCTCTTATGAAGTAGATTATGTTTTCAGTGTCTCTTGCATTAGAACGACACGCTAAACCACCCGATAATCTGGTGATCTAACTAATGCAAAATACTGTGTGTTTCTAGGCAAAAATTGTGAAGAGTTCTAGGTAGCTTATACTCTGTTTCAAGTATCTTGAAAATCTAGTTATTTGTCAGAGTACCTAACTTGATTTTAATGGATCAAAGAACCATATAAATGTGGGTGTTGAATCTTGGAACACTTTTTTTTTTCACCTGATGAAAATCTGATAAAATCACAAACTTTACCACATCCAAAATAAGCGAAATATAAAATCTTTTCTTACATTTAACATGGCGACTGCAAGAGAAGTGTTTAGTTTTGCATCAGTTGCTCATTGTGCTGCCTATGTATATGCTCATATTTTAAAGGTGCTCTCAAAATGTAAGTGTTCTGTCAGTTTTATTTCAAGTTGACACTTCGCTATCACTTTCCTTCTGTAAGCCTGAGAACTAGTGCAACCAGTGTAGGGAACCAGATTGGGGAGCTTCATCTCATGGGAAACTACAGCAGGCTTTTTTGGCTGGATTTGTTTCAAGTCTGATAAACACTGTGGTCTGGTTCATTATGCAGCTGTATAAGTGCGTGTGCCGGCAGAAGGGAGAAAATGACACAGGTGTGGGAATAGAAGATGTAGAACAGGAGGATTACTTTCAGCAGCTCTGCTGGTTCATGCTATTTTAGATGGTAGCTTGAGAAAATGTTAATGACTTTCATGTGTGTTACATGTCTACACTTTTTTTTCTCTGCAAGAGCTCTTCTTTCTTTAGCAAACTCAGAAAAAATACTAGTGAGATTTGGGTGTTCAGTTCTCACTAAACTGCCACTGGGAATAGGACTACTAGATTAAAAGATTTGAGTTGTCATAATTTTTCTGAGGAGTTTGGGGATCATGAGAGGTGTATAATGTGATAGTCTTGCAGTAAGTGTCATGAAACCCAGGAAATACTGAATGGCTTAGTATCTACTTGAGTGCCTTTGGGTTCAGAAACTAATGAACGTATGCTTGGCTGCACAGCCCATGCGCTTTTAAGGACACATCAAGGTTATGTGAATTGCAGGACGTGGCCTCCGTTTGGTTTCTCTGTGGTGGCAGATGAAGGTGTATAAGCAGCTCTGGGTAGAGAAGGGTTCACTGATTTATTGATTTTTGTCATTCATAGAATCCTCTGTCTTGTTCGGTAAAATGGTTTGACACTTCCCCTAGTGCTTATGGGAGGGAAAAAAAAACCCATATATTTTTAAAAAGCTGATGCTGCTTAAGTGGTGAACTTAAGCACAAGGGGTGCTTGGCCGCCACTGTAGACTAGTCTTAGGCAACCCTTCTCATGGACTGTGGAACAAACTGAGAAATAGGTAGCTCCTTGAACACACAATCTTCTGTCGGTTTTAGGCCCTAGTGTGAGGTTCTCCCAGATTTTCTGAGGAGCAGCTAGGAACACAGAACTATGCTGGAGGAGGCTGGCAGGAGCATCTGTTTGAACTCTAGTTTTGGAATTCACAAAATGGAGTATGACAAAATGGCCTTCATGGAAGGGCCTGAAGATTTTGGACAGACAGAATCATAGAATAGCCTTGGTTGGAAGAGACCTCTAAGATCACCAAGTCCAACTGCTAACCTAGCACTGCCAAGTCACCACTAAACCATGTCCCTCAGCACCACATCTACATGTCTCTTAAATCCCTCCAGAGACAGGGACTCTGCCACTGCCCTGGGCAGCCTGTGCCAGTGCTTGACAACCCTTTCAGTGAAGAAATTTTTTCTAAGATCCAGTCTAAACCTCCCCTGGCACAACTTGAGGTCATTTCTTAATATCTTTCAGGATAGAGAAGCACAGGAGAACAGACTGAATCACTGATTTTTAAATTCTGTTCTTAGTGTTAGCTTTTCAGGCTCTGTGTAAGAACAGAGCATGTGGTAAAATAGTTAACAAGAAAACTCATGCTCTGGGGTTTTTATGTTATTATTTTGCTTTACCAGTTGTCTTACTATAGATCTGTCTTCTTCCTTCTGTTGCCACAGTGTAAATGAACATATGTGCAGGCTGCTGCTATGTCTGGGTCTTGAGCTATTTAGGAGACATAGATGTGTTAAACTTTGGCAAATTTAGATACAAATACATAAAATAAGCAGTTGAATAGTTATTGCATAGGTTATATATGTATGTATGTGTATTTAGGAGAGCATTTTATTATGTATAGAAACAACTGTCTCTACATCTATGAACCTGAACTCCTGGGACCATTTTAAGCTTGGTCAAAATTAAAGGTGGGTGTCTCTGACTAGTCTGCTATATGAATAGAGACACATGCAAACACTTGCTTGACGCCAAAGTAGTAAACACTAAAACTAGTTTTATAAATCCCTGTAGAGTGTAGGGCTAGGAAGCTGGAGATTTATATGACCTGGTTGCAGTATTAAACTTACCCGTCCAAACTTTGGTCTGGTGTTTTATCAGCCGAGGCATTTATCTCCAAAAGCCTTAATGTTCAGCGAAGCTTTTAAAAGCATTAAGTTAATGTTCACTGATCGACTGTGTTTCAGGGCTTATTCTAGTCACAATATACTCTTCAGTTTTGTGAATTTCAGTTGCTGGAATTTCATAAGAGCAAATTTTAGAGCAAATAAATAGATAACCAGAATACTGTTGTAACAGGACGTTTTTATCAAGTGCAAAACTGTGTCTTTCTACAGTGTGGTGTGTTTTTGTTGTCCTTTTAAAAATTCCAGATACAACACCTCTGTAAAACATAGTGATAAGAAGCACTGTCCACTGAAAGACTGGACTCTTGTGCTTCTCCCAGCCTTGTGTTTGCATCTGTTAAAAGTTGATGTTGACTATGCCCTCTCCTGGAAGAGTGTGGTAGAGAATATTTTAGTTAGTGAATATATGAAGTCAGTATACTGCCATGTCTGGCCAAGGGGAAAGAAAGTATCTAAATATAGGTGGAAATTACTATCTTAAGTCTCCACGTTCAGTTAAATGAAAGTCTGTAGTTGCAAAGTCTCCGGTTCAGAGATTTGAGCCTTTCTGTTTCAAGACTTGTTTCCCACTGATGATAGAGGAAGTAGGAAGGGTCATGTCTTGATGTCCCCATTTGGTGGGAAGCAGTATCGTGTAGGATATTTGGAGAAGTACTTTCTGGTTAGGACACGAATCATGATGCTTGTACTACTACTTCATTTATTTCTATACTTCAGACTCTATGGTTTTCACTTTTCGTTTCGTTGTGATTTACGAGTGACACAGGGGCAGATATATCAAGTGTATGATTGCAGGGTTGTTCAGCTTGAAAACAGAATTTGTACAGGATGTCTTCATTGTCTCTCATTCTGCTGTCTTAAGTACAGAGTTTGAAGCTAAAGGCTGAATCAGGTAGAATCGAGTGCCGTATTTTGTTACGTTGAACAATTGTCCCTGAAATAGAACTTTTGGCCATGATTAAGTGATGAAGCTTGGCTCTCTGCCTGCAACGTTTTGCTGAATTCCCAGGTGGTCATATCTTGTGGCCTGTTTGCTTTACTGATTTGAGTAGCTGATCACACTTAGATTTTGTTTTGCTCTCCCCCAATGGCTTTAGCATATATTGGAGAAAGGATTACCGTGTGGCGTTGAAGGGCTTTTGTAAAGGTCTGTATTGCTAAGCTCATTTTCCTGAACTCAAACCAGCAGTGATGCGGGAGTGTGGTGTAAGTATAGTAGGTCTTCTGGGAAGAGCTAAGATACAGGAAAGTCTATTTTTCAATTTCTTTTTTTTTGTAAGCATTGGACAAGTTAATTAATGATCCAGTCAGATCATTCTGGGCCAAGGCTTTTCCTGTAAAATCAATCTATGCCAAAATTACTTCATATAATGACATGTTGGAAACATTCTGGGAAGCAGCAAAATCCTTTGAAGACTGTTAAATTAATCATATGGGTTTGTGCATTAGTGTTATATAGGAAACGTTTTCTTTCATTCTCAGTCCAGTCTATGTACTTGCCTCTAACCAGTGTGGAAGCTAAGGAGTTCTCCTGTTATAGCTAAAAACCTAAATGCTGAAGCCTTCTGTTATGGAGGTGTAGCTGAGAAATAAGGGGGAGGGAGGGGAAAAATATTTGCAAAAGTCACTAACAAACAGATGAACAGTAAGGTTTGGGTTAGATTTATCTATAATTTTCACTAGTGGGAAGTTCAGGCCAGTTACCTATTGAGTAAAAACAGTTGGTCTGTAAACACAATCAAAGCTTAAATCAAGCGAGCCTTCCAGTTTCTCTGTTGTTCTTTATATGTTCCAGGGTGTCAAGCCAGCCAGCTTTGATAAAGTAGCAATCCCTGAGGTGAAGGAGATTATTGAGGGATGCATTCGGCAAAACAAAGGTGAAAGGTATGTACTTTCTTTTCGGATACAAGTATTACTTGCAGTCTGACTCTGATGTGTGATGATACCAGCTCTAATTACTTCCCGGGTGGTTCTGTGTTCTGATGAAAGTTGGGAAGCCAGGGTTATTTCTGCAGCTTCTCTTTGGTAGATTCCTATGCAGTGATTGTTTTAGAGAATTAACAGTGTCAGGAAAAGTGCAAATGCTATCGTAACCACCCATATCAGTTTATTGAAAAATTCTACTGCTTTTATTAAAACTTTGACCTAGTTAGCAAAATAATGGAGGACAATCCTTCCAGGTTCCCAGGTATTTGGATTGTTTAATTGGTTTATTATTCTGTAATCCTTTGTTTTCCCTCTCCTTTTGATTTTTGTTGGCATTTTATGACTGATTATTTTGAGTGCTCTTTTTATTTTTTTAAACTCTTGCTGCTCATTTTTATCCACATTTTCTGCAAGATGACCTCTACTTGAAGTGATTAACTTACACCATTACAGGAAATCGCTAGCTCCTCTGATGGCTTATTTGTGGGGTTTGTTTTATTTGCTGCTTTAACATAGTTGTTGCTTCTGTATATATGATTTAAGAATGCTTCAGCCTTCGGCCCTCCTAGCCTCCTGCTGTTCTTTTCAAAGCTAGTTTTGTCAGTTCGTGGATGTTTATTTATCTCCTTCTATTCACTCTTGAAGTTTTACATATGATGATGTTACTGTGTATTTTTGGTTTCAAGCAATTTTTTTTTCCATTTTAAGTTAATTTTGTGGCTGCATGTCGCTTTTTTTCTTGCCATTTAGTTTAAGCAGTGAACTTTTAGACTACTACTGTTAACACCATGCATATGTGAACATAACTTTTCTGTACCTTCAGGGCAAAGCTTCTAATTGTGCAAACAGAATGCAAGTTGAAGTGGTTCACAGTAGTATAAAATGTGAAAGGAATCATGTGGTGCTTATGTAGTGCTGAATTGGCTAGATGAGGCTTTTGATAAGATCTTGAAATAGACCAAAATACATATTTGGATTACTGTACTCATTTGGGGACTCAGGGTTTTGTGTTGGTTCTTAATGTTCAGTAAAAACAAACTATTTATTCAGAGTTTCTTATTTTAGTTAGTATAAGTCCTATTCGGTTGACTTAAATCCATTGGTACTTCTGCTGACCAATATATGATTTTTTAAAAAATTTTTTTTATTTGTAAATGCATAGCATTGTTGCATTTTGTTTCTCTGTTATGGTTTTAAATAGAAATTTGAATGATGGACTGTGAAACAATTAATGTGAGAAGCGTGAAATATAGATAATAAATTTGGAGGATCATCAGGCAAGAATATTCCTTAGTATTTTATGAAAAACTTAAATATGAAAATAACTGTGTGCTTTCTACATTATTTCCCACTATGCTAGATATGCTATTAAGGACCTTTTGAATCATGCATTCTTCCAAGAAGAGACTGGAGTACGGGTAGAACTAGCAGAGGAAGATGATGGAGAAAAAATTGCCATTAAACTCTGGCTGCGAATTGAAGACATCAAAAAACTGAAGGGCAAATATAAAGATAATGAGGCAATAGAGTTTTCCTTTGACTTGGAGAGAGATGTCCCAGAGGATGTAGCCCAGGAAATGGTAAGTGTTGGTGGTCCTAGAAAGCATCAGAAGTGCTGGTGTTCTCTGACAGTGAAAGGTAGTCTGTCAGCCTCTGCATTTGCTGTTGTTACCGTCTAGAAATAAAACAGCTTCAGAAGTTTGTGAATAAGAAGTTAGTGTCAGAGAGTGGTAGCTTATATTGCAGCGCTACAGCAGTGGCTGTCTATGACAGTCTGAATTCTGTGAATATATCCTCCTTCAGGTGGAATCTGGCTATGTCTGTGAAGGGGATCACAAGACAATGGCGAAAGCTATCAAGGACAGGGTATCTTTGATTAAGCGAAAGCGAGAGCAGCGTCAGTTGGTGCGAGAAGAACAGGAGAAGAAACTTCAGGAAGAAGGTAGTCAGAAGCAGCAGCTGGAGCAACAGCAACCATCAAGTGCTTCCCATGCAGGGTCAAAGCATCCCCTATCTGTCACTGGTACTACTCCTGTCCCCACTACTTCAGCATCAGTTTCTACACAAGTGGAGCCTGAAGAACCAGAAGCTGATCAACACCAACAACTGCAGTTCCAGCAACCCAGTATATCTGTTCTTTGTAAGTGTGTCAGCTGGTTTATTTAGGAACTCTTGCACTTACACATTCCTCCTCCCTTAAAGTCTTAAACTTTTGTTGGGTACAGCAGTAAATATCTTAAGATGTTGCTGTCTGCCTTTGTTGTCTGATGATTAACATAAGCCCACTAGAAAGCACAGCAAAATAAGATGCATTCCTGTGCCTTCACTGAGGCAAGTCTTGGCACAATTCACAGTCCAGCGTCTTAGCACAAAATCATTTTCCTTTGTTGCAAGTTAATACGGTAAATAAATGGGGCACTTGAAGCATGAACACATGTCCTAGTTTTTGCTGCCCTTCTATAGGGACAGTGTATTCTGGCCCTACAGAAGGTTGTATACTCTTGCACCAGTGCAGTTAGAGCTATTAGAAACACTTTTTTGAATTCTTGTTCACTTATGTTTAAGGTGGAAATGAGATTAATGTGCAAGCAGTTGAGCTCGTAATTTGCTTTCTGAAAAAAGGTTTCTTTTTCTGTTTTATATACTATACATAAAAAGATGAACTAACACTCCTGACTTTTCCTCTTCTGCCATCCCAACATTTGAATCAGTATTTGAATAATGATGGTAGATGAGAACTTCTGTATTAGAATGGTGAAGTTAGAAAGCAAATTACTGTCTACTCTTTGGGAAACAGTTCAATACTGTGCCTCCATCAGGTGCATCTGCCAGCTGGCACAACAGACCTGTTTTATGTCTGTGTGAAATTAAATAAATAAACATAATATTTAAAAAACCCTGAAAAATCATTCATAAAAATGTGGAATTTAAGTTTATATTTCTAGTTTAGCCTTTTATAGGAAGCATAGTTTACTATTAAGTAGCTTCCCAAAGAACTCCTGAAATTACTGAATTTTTTCAGGGGTTAGGAAGGCATATTGTTAAGGAATTACTGTATTGAGGAAGAAAAAAATTACATTTTTTAAATTAGCTTAAATATTACAGGAGGTAAAATGCTGGTAAGGTCCATGTGACGTGGCAGAAACATCAATCTAATATTTGATTGATTATAACATCTTCAAGGTCGTGAATCCAGACTGCAGTTCTTGAAATGCCGATTTTTATCTTTAACCTTTGCAGCTGATGGGACAGTTGACAGTGGCCAGGGGTCATCTGTTTATACTGAATCATGTGTGAGCAGTCAGCAGACTGTGTCGTATGGTTCCCAGCATGACCAGTCAATCTCAACTGCTGCAGTCCAGGGATATACAGCTTCAGTTGGCCAAGTGCAGTCACAGCAGCATGGAGGATATCAGCCACCTGCAGCGGTAAGTCAGAACGTACAGTATTGCAAGCACATGGAATTATTTGGTTTTGTTTTTCTCTTGAAAGGTGAAAGGAAAGTCTGCCAGGCGATCTTCCATGTGCGTTTTGTTTTGCATGTGATAAAAATTCTTCATGGGAGTAGTTTTGCTATTTTTTGCTAGTTTTTTTGCTATTTTTGCAAGGTGTCTTGGGGTTGGGGAGGTGCAACGGCATATTTATCTTTAAAGTTCTTACTTGAGCACACTTAAGTGGAATGATGGGTTGGGGTTTTTATGAATGGAAGTAACATCCTCAGAACAAGATTATCTCATGAAAGTAAGCATTTAGTCTTACTTGGGAAGTGGTATGTGTATATGAAGTTACCAGGGATCAAGCTATTGGTTTCATTTGAAGAAGGGATTAGAATAATTTGAGTTACTGTATAAGTATGAAATTGCTGTGGGTGTTCTGTGAGGCTTTGATTACAGATTCTGCAGGTAAGATTTTTTTAAACTGTTATAGAATGCTGCATGTGAGAATTCCAGACTGAAAAGACCCCACACCCTTGTTCCCAGTTTTATTTCTAGCTTGTCTTGATTTGCTCATCAGTTGCCATGCGTATTCCTTTTCCCTGGAAAGTCTGCACTGGGCACAAATACTTCTCCTACTATGTTCATTTGTGTTGCCCTTTTATTTTGGTATGTTTTTTTCCTTGGTATGTTATTAGATCCAAGTATAAGAGTATGCAGAAATCTATTTTAACTCTGGAGTAGAACTTCTGCTGCTGTTATATTGTCTTCAGTGGTGCCCTTGTCACTTGTGTTTTAAACAAATAAAAATCTAAGCTTGAGGCAGAGACATTATGGTATAATGTAGTAATACCATAAGGGAGATGATGTGACACTTAAGACTGAGAGACTTCACTTTCTTTTTTGGTACCTGTGGTTGTAGGCTTTATTACAGTATCGGCGTTGCTAGCTTTTTGGAAAACATTCTGGTTTCACTCACAAGCAAAGCATCTCCATCTTTTTCAAAGGCACATGATCTGAAGCGTGTGGTGCTGCTAGTCCTTGATCAAATGAGTTTTTAATCTCTCTAAATAAGATCTTTTTTCTGGGTAAGCCACATTCTGGTGCATAGGCATGTATTGGACCAGCAGCCTTTTCACTGTCTTGGGATGGCTAGCTTCCAGGTTGAAAGACCATAATCTTTTGAGAGGGGATGACAAGCATATGACAGAGGTATACTCAGGCTGCTTAGTTCACTGCTAAAATGTGCTCATGCTCTATGATGATGACAGGGGTACCAGGAGGTTGACAGTTTGGAATAGAACACTACAGTAACTACTAAGTTTGTTGGAAAGACAGGATGACAAGGCAAAATAACATTGACAATTGCAGAAATTACCTTAAGACATGGAATGCAGTTCAGTCAGGACAAGAACAAGGTTCATGCTTAAACAGGAATAATCAGCTACACCAGTACAGGATGAGTAGCAACTGACTAGGTAGCAATTGTGCCAAAAAAAAAAAAAAAAAGGAGGTCAGGTATTACATTGGACTATGAGCTGAACATGGTCAAAAACATCATGCTGTTGTGAAAAAGGCAAACATTGTGTTATGTAAAGTAGTTCTACTCTTGGCCATTGGTAAGTCTATCCTGGACACCCTGCTTGAGCGAATTTGAGGGTGAATTGGGAGAGAATTCAGAGGAGAGTAACAAAAAAACCCCACCAGAAATACAGAAAACTTGCTTTATGTGCGAAGAGTGGAAAAATTAAGCTAGGCCTATGAAAGATGAGCGAGCTGTAAAGGCTGAACGTGAAATAGGAGGAGGTTAATCAGATCACAACACGTCAGAATAAGAAGTAATAAGTCTAGATTGCATCATGGAATTATTGTTTGGGAAGTCTTTTTTCTAACCAGCAAGGACAGTTAAGTACTGCAGTTTCCATAACAGAAGATGTTTCTGAACAGGTTAGATGAGAGTCAGGAATGACATATATAACTAGTCCTGTCTTGGAACAGGTGAAGATTATGGGTAAAGTATTTATTTAACCCTTTGAGTTCCCTTATACCTCTCCCAAATTTTTGAGCAGTCTAGCAAGATTTCTCATGTCTGAAATCTTTAAAATCAGATCTCCACTGGATATCTTGAGTTTTTTTTGCTGGAGGTCTGTAAAGAAATTATGGATTACATCCATAAGAAGCATATACCATTAGAGAAGACCAACTTGCAGTTGAAGACCTCCTCTTTATATTCACTTAAAATACAGCAAAACACACCACATCAGAAAAGCAATAACAAAAAATACCCAAACCCCCTAATTCTGATTTTTCCAATTTGGTTAGGTTTTGACCTATGGCGTTCTGGATTGTGGCAAAATCGCAAAATCTTGATGCTTTTATTGGCCCAGCATCTGGAAAATGCTTGTCTAAGACTTAATTTTACTGAATTTTCCACATGTTAAACCAACTTTTTTTCCCCTACAACTCATGTTGTAGAATGTGTAATGTTTTAATTTTTTATGGTAATGTTTTAGTTGTTAAAGAGCCAGCTGCATACAGTTAGTCCACTTAATTCAGGCAGGGAGGTGCCCAAGCAGAGAGACTCGTGAGGTGTTATGTATAAACACACATTCACTCACTAAACTAAGAGTGAATGTTTAAAAGCTCATCGGTATCTGTTCAGGTTTTTCTGTTTGTCAGATTACCAGATACTGTGAGTACACACAGTATGGGCTGAATCAGTAGCCCCAGAGAAAATATTCTCTCCTGTCTGCTCTGCCTTTCACATGCTTCTTGTAAGGGTACTAGGGAACTTCCCTCACTGCTCAGTAACCTAAGGCAAACTTGGGTCCTCAGGGGTGTGCATAGCCTATTCCCAATGTGTGTTGGCATTCATTCAGCATATCATATTTCTCATATCTTCTTGCACACATAGTAGTCAGTATTGGGCCTATCATTGTGTGTCTGCATTTCTTTTCTACCTCATTTTATAGTTATTGCTGATTTTGTTACTCACTTTTTTTTTTGAAAGTGTTCAATTCTTAACTTTTGTTTTCCTCCTTTAGCCTCAACGTGGTCGTAGCATGTCAGTTTGTGTTCCCCACCTTCCTGCTCCTCCCTTTATGTCCTGCATCCCTCTCAGTGCTCCTTGCACCCCACCACCAGCGCTGTCTGCACCTCTTTCTCCTTTCTACCTTCGGACTGTCCCTGAAGAAACCTTTGCAGAAAAGCTTTCTAAAGCTTTGGAAAGTGTCCTGCCCATGCAGTCTGCCTCTCCACGCAAGCATCGACGCTCCAGCCTGCCCTCCCTCTCTGTCAGTCCTGTATGTGTTACCATTTGCCTCCTGGCGCAGTAAGATAAGTTATCATTAAATACATCCTGGGCTTTGGGCATTTTTTAAAATGAGAAAATGAATATTTGATTCCTTATTCCTTACACTGTGCTGCTGGAATGTTGACCTTTTTCTGGGAAGCAGTACTCTTAAACTTTATCAAAAAGTGGCTGACCATTTGTTTTTGTATATTTTAGGATAGTATAAATATGAGTTACCCAGTTGTACCACAGAAGGTAAAGGGAAGATTAGTTCTTACCCCTTAAGTCAGAAGACCAGCTTTTTATTTTTCAACTTCTAAGCAGGTATTGAATGTTAATTACACCCTGCACAAAACTGCCATCTTTTAAAGCTTGGTTGCTCTGACTGTTTATGCGAAAAGTTTTGGTTAGCTGTGCTAGTGATACTAGAAATTCAGAGTATGAATGCTTTTGAATTTTCTGTAAGTTTTAATCAGAAATGCCACTTCAACTGCTTCTTGATGAGTAGAAGCCATAGTTTCATTTTTCTCAGTCAGATGCAAGATAGCTTGCAAGACAGGAGGTAGTCTCTTTTCAGTTTTGGGCTTTGATTTACCCAAAATAAACTTTGAGAAACATTTCTCTGTAAATGAAGTAAGTGGAACCAGTTTTCAGAATGTCAGAAGAGTTCTTCATCCTCCTTGTTAGTATTGGCCAATATGGAAATTTGCTGCTGCTTTTCTGGAAAAAACGGTGCTGGGGAGAACGATGTGGAAACAGCAATTTGAAAAAGTTGTAAGTGCCATCTGTCTTAAAGACAGTATATTTGCTATTGACTCTTGCAATATTTTCTCCTTTAGGGTAGATAATACATTGTCTTTCAGCATATTGTAGACAGAGATGAAAAAATGCAAAATTACTAAATTGTTTGGTGTTCTTACCTAGAACTCCCTTTAGAGAAATTTTCCCTACAAATCTTAAATAAGATGGGCCTCATCTGAAGTAATATATCAGATGGAGTGGAATTGCCTGAGGACGCTGCTGTTACTACACCTGTGAATTTTTTTATTGTCCAGGCAAGAGTTGGGTTTGTTTCAGTGAGTGCTAATTTTCTGCGTGAAAAGGTGTGATCAAAGGGATCAAAAGAGACAATCAACTTTGGCAGAATCCAGAGGCTCTGCAGGTATATCATACTATTTATTTTTTTTTTTTCAGCTGTGGGCTGAAATGGTTCAGTTCTGGCTCATAAAAGGTTTCTCTTTAGCTCTCTGGACAGCACACAGAACACTAGTACTGTGTTTTTTTGTGTTGGGTAATACTAAGATTTAACGTGATTTTATCTTCTAAGTGCAAACTAGAGACTCTGCATTGTTGCTGCTATCAAGTTCTGAATTTTCATATTTTCCATATGGCAGTAATCTCAGGGGTTTAATTGGATTTCAAGCACTGACCAGAATGGATAGCCCGTGACAGTAAATCTTATTCTAATGTCAGGAGCAAAACTGGTTTCTTTTTGTGAATTACTGGAATTGGACTGGAAAAGCAGCTCTAACACGAGCAAATGTTTCCATTTGTAGCTATGCCTGCCATGGATGTATTTAATGCATATTTACAACTCACCTAAATTTCCTAAGTATTGTATGTTTTTGACCATGAATTGAGTAGTCATTCTATAAAGTTACTTGACAGAACTGCCTAGTCAACTATGCATTTTGATGTGCTTTCACTTTCAATGTATGAATTACTTGTCTTGTTCATGTTAATACAGCCTCAGCATCCGCGTGGGGGAACACCAACGTTCCCAGATTCACAGATATTTTTCCCAACCGTTCATGAACGGCCGGTGTCTTTCTCACCACCACCTGTCTGCCCGCCGAAGGTGGCAGTTGCTCAGCGGCGCAAGAGCACTTCATTTTTGGAAGCCCAAACTTGCCACTTCCAGCCATTGCTGAAGACTGGCCAGAGTTTAGTTCCACCTGGTGGTAGTCCCACCAATTGGACACCAGAGGCATTCGTTATGCTGGGCACAGCAGCTCAGAGAGTCGCTGGAGAGCCTCTGCATGTGCAAGTTAATCCTGTGTTTGAGCCAGCTCCTGTCCACAGTGACTATAGATCTGGACCAACACCTCCAGAGGATGCTCACTACAGAATGCATCCAGAAGCTGTGTATTTGGTGGGCATGCACTATCCATCACAGGTATCGGAGCAGTATGATCAAGTAGCTTATAACTCTCATGCGACTGAACAACAGTTGAAGCGGGTCTCTGAGTCAAACCATGGGCAAGGTGGTCCTCCACAAAGCTCTGTGTTCGACTTTCAATCGGGGCAAACATACCTGGCAAGACACGTTCAGAACCTGAGGCTGGATTCTGGGATGGGTCCCCTTTCTCCATTATCCAGTGTTTCAGCTCCTCTGAGTGCAGATCCTGCTCAGATGACATTCCACCAGGTATTTGTTCCACACTCTGCCCCGGCTGTGCTCTCTCACAGTGGTGAGGGCAGAGCGAGCTGTGTCTTTGAGTTCCATGTGCACACACCGACTTCTGCTCCAGCAGAAGGGGCAGTTTTACCCCAACGGGTCTACAGAAGTCACCGGGGCTCTATGGAGACCAGTCAAGAGGAATCCACTCAAGGCATAGGGTCGCACAGTCGGCTTCAGCCTGTGACAGAGGAGCAATGTAACTATCTTGGCCCTGAGTTAGCAGGTCCCAGAGGGGGCTCTGCCAGGCGGAGCTGGCCAGAAGGAAGCCCAGAATACTCCAGTGATTCCTCGCAGCTGAATTCCTCTGACACTGGCGATTTCCAGTCTCCTCCCCCTACAGGGGGGTCATCTTCTGCTTTTGGTTCAGACTTCCCATTGCCCATTGTTCAGCTGCCTCAGAAGGTGTTGCAAGAGTCACAGCTCTTCATCTGCTTCCCCCAGGGAGTCTCAACTCAGCAGGCCTTGTCCACCTCACTTTCATCAGGACCACCTGCACTCTATCCTCAGGTTACAGGAGCAAACCCTTCCAGAATTTCTCTACTTTTGTACCTTGTTGTACCTTGCACTTAAAGGGGAGCCTTGCTCTTAGACTTGCTCCATGTGATTCTAACTATTAGCATTCATGGGGGGTGTCTTTCCACCCAAGTCGGTAGTATACCAGGACCTCTTTAACTTACCAGGTTGCACTGAAATAACAAGGCATCAGCAACCACTTAGTCTGTGTTCTGCTTCAGCTGAAATGCTGGTAGGGCTTTTGTATTAAGGGTAACAAATGGTCAGCGTTCCTCCTGGGACTAGTTGTTCTTTTGGCAGGAGATAGCTGGAGTACCAAATTGGCTTTTAAACAATGGGTTTAATGAAATTTGTCTACTCTACAGTTTGAATCAGCAGTGATAGTTAAACTTGCTTTGTATTTTTGTTCCTGCTCCATGGCAATTTAATGAGAATGTGTTATTTGAAGTTGAACTTTCATATGAATAATGTTTCATTAGATGACAACAAGAAGGTTAATTTGATGACTGTCTAAAATACAAGAGCTTTTTCTAGGCTTTGGGGAAGAAAGTGGGAAGAGAGAAATGGAAGGAGCTGTATTATGCATATGTACATGGATTTGGAAATGTACTTGCAGAATCATTAAAGGTACTAAACAAGCTGAGTAGTAAATTAGTAGCACAAACAACTGCTGCTGATAGGTATTGCTTCCTTGTCAGCCTAGAATACGGTGTTCTTTTTCAAAAGCAAAATTTAAGGCCTGAAGCTTAGTTTGGAGGTGCATGTTTTATCAGCGTGTATGGTATTTGCACTTGCAATAGTCAGTAGTACACTGTACACTGTGACTGAGGTGTATGTGTGTATACATTCTGTCTGCACTTGTAGTCTGAAACTTTCCATAAGATAATATTTTATGTAAAGAGAGGATTTACTTGAGGTAGACTTCTCTCTTATTCCTGTTGTTGGAATTAGGGGCTGTCTGACATTTTAGTTATGGAGTATTAGGAACTTTGGTATTTGTGTGAAAGAACTGGAGGAGAATCTTTTTGCTTTTTGTGGTAAGATCAAGAACTAAGTATCTAAGGCTTTCTGGTGGTGTAATAAAGATGTTTTATTAAAGCTGAAACATCTTTAATAACTAGTCTAATAGGTAGTAATTTCTGTGCTGCAGGAGAACTTGTGGAGCAAAGCTGCTACACAAGAAGTTTGAAAATTACTTGGGGGTTGTTTCTCCATAGATCACCTTTGTTAAACTTCAGGAGGTGACTTCTGATGGATGTAAAATACTTCTGGAAAACGCAATAAGGGGTCACGATTATTTTACAGAATAAAGGTTCTGGGTTCTTTTATCTGATTCATTAGAAGATCGGAATTTGAAGCACAAACTTGAGTTGATGTGAACAGATGTTACAGCAGTTGGATATAGCACACATGTAGATCCTAGCCAATAAGGGCCTTGAGCTTCCAAAACAGCAAAGCAAAAAAAAAAAAGATTTTTTTCATTGGCATTCTGCTTTCCCCAAAGTTTCTATAATTTAAAAAGTGTGTAATTTTAATAAATTTGTTCCTAATCAGCTTCTACAGCTCAGTTATAACAGCATTAAGGAATTTTAGTAGGTGTTTCTGATATGATACATAGACACCAGATACGTTTCCTACAAAGGCAATTCACTGAAGTGATGCATGCTCAGGGAACTCATCTGGAGGCCTTTGTCTGGTTGTCTCCCAGGATCTGGTAAAGAAATATGAGTCACGAAAAAGGAAAATCCTGGAATGTGATCAAAAATGTCAGCCACAAAAATAAATGAAAATCCGTTCCACTTTCCTGTCTTGCACATTCATTTGTATGCCGCTCATCCATTTTTTTTTGTTGCTTATTCATTCAAAAATTCTGTCTTGGCTAGGATGTAGACCCCCGTATTCTTCAATATTCAATTCTTGGTAGCCTTTGAATGATAGTGAGTCTGGAAATGATTTCTAGCTTGTACTTTGACATGCCTCTCAAAGGGAATTCATGACATATACGTGTGCAGAGTACTTTGTTATTGGTCTAGAATTCTGCATAGGTTAGATTTTTTAACAAATAAACAGTTTTATTTCCTTCTAGCCTCCTTCTGTCCCCCCACCTAAAAGTGTTTAGAACACATGTAAAGGATAAACTTAATGCCTCTGTTTCCAGTTATCATATCAAGGCATCCTGCTTTTAAAGTATCATCAGTGGAAGAAGCAGCTGGTAGGCTGATCTCTTTCATGTTGAGGGGCATGTGGGTTGCAAAGACTTTCTGTATTGGTTGTTTTGGAAGACTTAAAATGGAGTTCAGTACTTTTCCAGATTGCTCTGGTTGTCATAGTGGAATTTGCCCAAAAGGACAGCCAGAAACCTATTCCAACCAGATCATTCCAGGCAGAAATGATTTTAACTGCCTGCTGCAGAAACCACAGGGTTTTTAAAGCTGATTGTTGTCTTATTTTCCTCCTCCAGACACAGGTGCAAGGCCAGTCAGCCTCAAGCAGTGCATCGGTGCCATCCCAGCCTACCCAGCACACTCAGCAGGTAAGATCACAGTCCCTAAACCCAGGACTAAAATACTTCTATCACAGGATTTTGATAACTCTTTAAGACCAATTGACTAACTCTGTCCCTGTTTCAATCCATATTTTTGGACAAAAGCAAAGGAATCCTCCTGGTTCTTGCCCAGTCTAACATGATTAACTTCACTGACTTTTGGAAATTTAGTTTTAGAATCATGTTAATGCTTGTTTTCATGTGCCTGTCTTCCCCAACTTCCACCTGAGCTTGCAGAGGAGGTCCTGTTCAAGGGGAGGCATGGCAGGATTTGCAAGTTAGACTATCTAGACAGACACACTTCATTCTCATGGTTTCTTCTAACTGGAAATACTATCTTCTGCAACATCCCTCCTCTCTTAACTGCCTTTTCTTCCTTTCTAGAATCTTCATTCTTGTTTCCACAGGTAAAATAGTTCTGTTGCAAGATTTTGTGCTGATAATGGAGTGGCATTAGTAATGCTAATAAGTAATTGCTAAAGCTTCATTGACTCAGCGTATTTAGAAGAACCACTGGTGGCCCTTACAAGGGAGTAAAAAATAGAATTTAAATAGGATATGCTTTAAAAACTTCTGTGGGGGGAAAAATAGCTTCTGCCTCTTTTCCCTACTACAGAATGCACAGCAGCCACCCTCTTCCCAACAGCCTGGACAGTATCAGCTGCAGCAGCCATCAGTTTCTGCTGGCGCCACTCCCACACAAAGTGTCTCTCAAACTCAAACTTCACAGATTATGCCAATGCCTCAGGCAGCAGCTGGGACACAGGTAAACAAAATTCTTCTTTCTAGCAGATTTTTTTTCTTCTTCACAGCTGGCAAATTCAACATGCTGCTACTTTCACTTATGTCATCTTTTCTAATGGTTCCAAAAGATTCATCCAGATAATAGTATTCTTAGTGTACTATAACTGTCAATTTTATTGGAAAATGTGTTGGAAACCCTTTCTTTCACACGTGGCAGTTGTGAGTAATTTGAGGGAGGGATAGCACTTCCATGCACAAAGATCTTTAAATTGTCAAAATATCATGAAGTATATTGATGAATGGTATATTATGAATGGATTTTCAGGAACTTGCCATTTCTCTGCTTCCCATATGATGTCTATCTTCAGCACCATTTTGTGTGTAGAACATACTTATTTAGGTAGTGAACCATAAGGACTGCCTTCTCTGCTCTGTCATCTTTCTCTTATTCAGCTTTTCTCATTTACTCCCTGATCAAGAAGCCTCTGTTACTGACTATTACTTCGTTTTGGCTCATATCTCTATCTTGAACATGCGAGCCGTGATTTTGTTTTTAAAATTGTTGGTTTGTTGCTTGTTCATCTAGACTGCCTTTCCAGTTGCATTGTTCACTGGCTTTAATTGGCATATCCCCTGCCATTCTCTGAATGCTGGCACAGTGGCTTTTCATTCTCCGTAGCTTTAGTCCCCATACCCAAAGCTGACAGATTTGTTGAAAGATTTGCCCTTCTTTCCTATAAGAAGACAGTCTTGGCTCTGGGGACAGAGTTGAGGGGAATTCAATTCTGTTTATGCACAAGTCAGTGCTTCAGGGTATTCAGACGTTGCTCTTCCACCCTCTGAGGGTGTCTGTTTCAAGAGCCTGTTGAGTTCTTCAGGGGAAGCATTGCAAAGTGAGGACCTTTTGGAACTCCAGCCAGCTTCCCAGCCACTCTGCCAACTGTGCTCCCCACCCACTTTAACAGAGTGCCATAACTTGAATAATTCTTTCTTTGACTAATGCGTAAAAATTCTGCTTTCTGCAACCTTGCTTTTAAAAAAAAAAATCTATCTCTATTTTCTTTACCTCCCCAGCTTCCTGTTTCCCAACCAGTGTCGATCATCCAAGGCGAGCCTCAATTACCTGTTGCAGCACCTTCTCTCCCTCAGCCTTCAGTTGCCCCATCAGTCCCCATTGGCTCTCATTTTCTACCCATGGGACAGCCCTTGCCAACTTCCATTGTTCCCCAGTTCTCGGTCTCTCCGTTGCCTGTAGCACCTCCTCATGTGTCAGTGGGTCAGCCAGGTTTCCAGTCACTGTCCATTTCAATGGCAGCTGGCATGAATCAGCCATTGCTCACACTGGCAACGTCTGCTGCGGCAGCCACTGTCCCTGTAGGATCAACTGTTGTCCCTAGCCAGCTTCCCACATTGATGCAGCCTGTGGCTCAGTTGCCCAGCCAGGTTCTGCCGCAGCTCCTGCAGCCAGCTGTCCAGTCCGTGGGATTGCCAGTCAGCATTGGACAAGCTGCTGAAGCTTCACTTCCTGCTGGAGATGCTCTTTACCAGGTATTGTTGCAAACCAGCAGAGCTCTTCTCCAAATTTTTACCTGTTCCTCTACACATTTTTACCTGTTCCTCTAAGGTACCAGATCTCAGCTGTGTGCCCGGGCCAGCTCACTTCTCATAAGAGAGCCATTAAGCAATGAAAATGAATTCTGTTGTGTGGTAAAGAAATATTTTAAGGAAGGGGAAAAGAGAAAGTTCTTGGACACCCTGATGTTTTGAGTTTTTCATATTTGGCAATGGAATTTGTCTAAAATGACAGAATAATAGTGCAGGACTTCGGTGAACCACTGTGTGAAAGAGGACAGCTACACATCCAACATATTTGTCAACTTGGAAAAAAAAAAATCAAAAAATTTGTGATTTTTTTAAAAATGGGGGATGTGTGTTTGAAAGAAAATCAGTGGCAGCATATTCAGCAATGTCAGTATCTCATTTCAAGTCTGGGAAGGGAAACGGAGGTGGGGAGGGGGGACACAGATTTTTTAGAAATAAGTGAGATGGCATGGATCTTGAATGTGACGTAAGTACCTGATGTTAGTCATGAAATACTAGAGTGTTGGGCACAGACTGGTTCAGCCAGTTTGTGTGATCACTGTAAAAATGCCATCTGTATAGTGACCAAAGTAGTGACTCAGCATATGATTGTTCTTCTAGAAGAAAAACTGTATAGATGTAGTATTAGCTGCACTGAGATTGCAAGGCATGCTGTAGAACAGAAACAGTGTGTAGGAGTGCTCCTGGGTCAGCTCATCACGACAGGATAGAAAGAACACAAGAGCGTTTTTGCTGTTAGTCTCAGGAATCAGCAGCAGTTGCATAACATGTTCTGAGCAGTAGCTGTTCAGCCTGAAAATTCTTCAGACTCATTTCAAGTCTCAGGCCTTAAAATATTAAGCCAAATAGACAACTGTGAGAATTGGGAGATGATGATTATTTTGCCTAAGACTTGCAACTTTGAGTGGGAATTTGCTTGTTCACTTTGCTTGCAAGCTGGATTTTTGCTGTGTGAGCAGTTTGCTCTCCTTCTCTGGGAAGACAGTCTTTGGAAGCGCTTGAACAAGTACAGAAGGTCGGAACATGCCCCTGAGACTGATACTTCAGCTGTTTGCCCTCGTGTTTCCTAATTAGCTCTGACATTCACTAACTCGACTCCTTCACTTCTGTTACAGGGCTTCCCATCTCGGCTGCCGTCTCAATACCCAGGCGACTCGAACGTTGCACCTTCCTCTGCTGTGGCCTCTGTTAGCGTTCCTTCTGCCGTACTGTCCCCTCCCTTACCCGCAGATGCAATGGCTCAGCCGGGCTATCTTGCTCCTGTTCCGGTGCAGCCATATGTGGAGCAGAATGTTTTGGTTCCCATGGGCAGCCTAGGAGGACAGGTTCAAGTGCCCCAGCCTACAGTGAGTTTAGCACAACAGGCCTCATCTGCCTCCTCACAGCAGGTGGTTTTGGAGGTAAATATGTTGAATGTGATATAACAATACATTTAGGATGTTTGAATTATGCAACAGTGTATGTATGTGGGGAACTGATCCCTTCCATGCTTGCCTTCAGTTGGAAATTAATATATCAAATGACCTTTTTCTTACAGCAGAATGTCATGCCAATGTGGGGACCTTGTTGCCACTGGCTGTTCTGTTGGGAAGTGAGTGTGCATCCTGCAGGCAAAAACCTGTTAACACTTCACTTCTTGCTACTGTACTGTACTGTAGAACATTTTTTGCTGTATCAAAGACAAACTGCAACTGATTAGCCTTTGAGAATCTGTTGTTGTGCCTATTCCCTGCAGCATTGTTCTTGCTAGGGAGAGTCTGAATTGTCTTTGTGTTCTGCATTGGCTGCCTTTTGCACATTCTGTTAGTAAGACTGTTGCTGCATGGCAAACTAGTGACACGTAGTGGTAGAAAGGATGGCTGATTTACTCTCCCCACCCCTCAGATGATGATTTGCTTCACTGCAGTTTGCTCTAGAATCTTTTGTATATTAGAGCTGTCTAGATGTCAGCTATTTGAAGTTCTAAGAGGTAGTGCTTTTAGCTTTACAGCTTATTTGGGAGGAAACATCGAAGACTACTGGGTTACTTTAAAAGGAACTATATTCTTTGGGGGGGTTCTTGATGTAGTTTTCTATCCACAGGGTACTCAGGGAGTCTCACAGACTGCTCCTTCAGAGACTCTTCCAGCAACACAGCCTGCTCAGTCTACCCCTTTGGCTTCCTCTATGGATAGGTAAGCGTTATTTCCCTTTTACCAAACTGGATTTCAATTCGTTGTGTTAGTTTATTCATCCTTGGGTATTCTTTAGGTATCTTTATTCACCAGGGATTTTTTTTTCATGGAGGGTGTTCTACAGCATGTAAGGAAATAAACTTCCTAGAGGAAATCAGACTTGTAAGAGTTGGAGTGCAGTTTGATTTACTGCAGGATATGGAGGGAATAAATTGGATTATGTAAATAAATGGTGTAAAAAGGATTTACCTTTTAATCCTTTTTTATTTGTCATGTCAAATGGATCATAAAGGATGTTTTTCTGTCCTTTTGGCACTTAAGCAAAATTGAAACTCCAGATAGCTTGAAAACATATTCAGAAGATATATTTATACAACTCGGTTTGCAAGAGATATGTAGCTAAATAATTACTATTAGAATTGCTATTCAAGCAACCCTAAGTGTTGACAGGACTCTTCTGTACTCTCATTAATGGGCATCTGCTGCTCTTCAGAAGAGAATTACCATCTGGTAGGATAAACTGTATTGTTGCAGTTATGGAGTGTATGGATATTGACGTGAAGTTGCTTTTTTTCTTTTTTAGTGCGCATTCTGATGTTGCTTCAGGATTGAGTGATGGCAACGAGAATGTTCCAGCTTCTAGCGGAAGGCATGAAGGGAGGACTACAAAACGTCATATGCGGAGGTCTGTCCGCAGTCGCTCTCGCCATGAGAAGACTGCTAGGCCAAAACTGAGAATTCTAAATGTGAGTATCTTTTTATTTTAGTGACAGTTTGGGAGTGAGGATGCCTTTTTTAAGCTTCATTTTCTGTTCTTTTGAGAAATGTGTCTTGTGGTCTTGTTCTTCCCCCCAGCTGTTCCCTACCAAGCACACAAGCTATCCAGTGTGTGTCTTCTGCTTCTGGAGTCCATGTTCCAAACATCATCTATTAAGAGCTTTTCAGAGCATTAGATGTGACAAAATTGGCTTGCTTAGCCACAAGTGACTCCACAGACTATTCCAGAATATTTGATTTAGTATTTACTAGTAAACTTAGGCCAGTGACTTGAGCTGTAAGCTAGAAAGAAACAAGGGAACATCAGGAGTTTCAGAGAAAAGTGTGGACAAGGTAATCTTGGAGATTTGAGTAACTGGCAGATCCTTAGAAAAAATGGTGACGTACACAGCACCATTTATTAAACTGGAAAGAGAGAATGTGTTTGTATTGGAGCAGTACCATTGGTTTGTCTTACATTCAAGACATCTCACAGTACAAATCTTATATTCTTCTGGTTTTGGTTTGAACTATTGTTTTGTTTGTGTTAGGTTTCAAATAAAGGTGATCGGGTAGTGGAATGCCAGCTGGAGACACACAATCGGAAAATGGTTACTTTCAAATTTGATCTAGATGGTGACAACCCCGAGGAAATAGCTTCAATTATGGTAAGATGTATTTTAGACATAAAGAACTGAATCTAGTCTTAATCACAGTAGTAATATAAGCAGTCTTATTTTCTCATTTGTGTTTCAGAATTGCTCTTCCATGTAGCATGACCTGTGCTCACCTTACTGGTATGCAAGCACAACTAGAGACTTTGGGGACAGAGTGGTATACCAAATTGACAGTTAATATTGCATGCTTAGTTCACAGGAAAACTTGCATCAGTTCTTACATTAAAATTGTGGGTTTATCAAGTAAATCTGCCTTTGGTTTTTTTGCACTCTAGTTTTTTGGAAAACTGCAAACAATTTTCTGAAAGCACCAGGCTAAACAATTTCTGTTTGCTTTCCTAAGAGCAAACATTGCTAGATCTTTAAAACTTATGCTAAGCTTTGAGTTTTTTGCTTTTGTTTGCAACTGAAGTGGCAAGATTCTGCCCTTAAAGTAAGGAATGGGAATCACTTTCTGGTTTCTGTAAGTCAGTAATGGCTGATACTGCTTTTGACTTTCTCAAAGGAAAAAAAAATTTCCATTCAATGTATAATGGTCAAGCATAGAAAAGAATTTGAAATGAGTTTAAATGAGAGCACTGTGTAGCATGGACTAGAACCTCCTCCCTCTTTTCTATTTTTTTGTTTTTAAAGTTTAAACTCTTACTCCTAAGATGGTACAATCTGAATGAAACTGAGATTGTTATAGTGTTACTGAATCAAGAAGGGGATGACAAAAAGCAAATTTCATACCTTGAGTACTCTGTCCAGTTCTGGGCACCACAATATGGGAAGGACATTGAGGTGCTGGAGCGAGTCCAGAGAAGGGCAACGAGGCTGGTGAGAGGTCTGGAAAACAGGCCTTGTGAAGACCAGCTGAGAGAACTGGGGTTGTTTAGTCTGGAGTAGAGGAGACTGAGAGGAGACCTCATTGCCCTCTACAACTACCTAAAAGGAGGTTGTAGTGAGGCTGGTGTTGGTCTCTTCTCCCAAATTACGAATGATAGGACGAGAGGAAATGACCTCAAGTTGCATCAGGGGAAGTTTAGACTGGATATTAGGAAGAAGTTCTTTACTGAGAGGGTGGTTAGGCACTGGAACAGGCTGCCCAGGGAGGTGGTGGAGTTGCTGTCCCTGGAGGTGTTCCAAAAACAAGTAGATGAAGCACTTGAGGCCATGGTCTAGTGGTCTAGTGGTTATGGAGATGTTGGGATAAAGGTTGGACTTGGTGATCCTGGAGGTCCTTTCCAACCATAGTGATTCTATGATTCTGTAATATCTTTTGCTGGTTTCTTGAGCAGCTGCTTTTAGCTTAGAGAGGTGGCAGAATTTTGTACTGTGTGCTGGATTCATACCTGTCAAAACGAACTAAATCAGTGACATGGAAGAAATTATCTCTTAGCCACTAATGGCTTTCCAAGAAAGAGAAAGAAATTGGTTCTTGGCTGTGTATGTGTATTGGCAGTGTAAGCGAGTCAATAACATGAAGTCAAGTGTCAAGAAATATGGAGAGAATACAGAGATGTCTTTGCCTCGTACCTAAAGTGATCCTGCGGAGGAATAAAAAGAGTATCGTTGATTTAAAAACAAATGAACCCAAACCCCAAACAAATACAAAACAAAACAAAAACCCCTAAATAACAGAAACTGCAGATACTTGAAGATGAGTAGAAGCAAAACAAGTGAACGGTGCATCCAAAATAGAGTCACATAGTTGAAAATGTGCATCCTAATTTAGACAACTGAATCTGAAATTTTGTGCTCATTGGTTTCTTTTTGAATGTTGAGGAAACTTAATTGTAAGAAAGACTCTCGTTTCCTTTTGATCAAGATACCGTTAGGCATACCCTATACAGGTATCTGTCATTGCTCAACTTAAAGTACTGAGTGTTTCTTTAGCCAGTAAGTATTTTGCATTGCAAAGGCTGATATAAGCACATCATGCTTGTCTTTCCTTTTTCTGAACCAGCATCCCAGAAACTTCATGTAAAAACAATGTCTCATGCTTTACCTCTATGGCACTTTTTCCCAGCAGAGATATGGTGACTGGCAGCTTTACTTCTTTTTCATACAGTGTCTCTGAGAGTTTTACCATGCATTATTTCAGGAGGCAGAATTTTCTCATGGGTCAGACTGAACTAAGAATGTCTTTCTAAATGCCAAGTATAGTTGTTTAAGCTTGCTTCCTCCAATATGAGCAGCATAATGTATTTTTATAAAGCAATACAATGTATTGAGATAAGATAGGCTGAACAATCTTCCTCTCCATGTATAGGGTACATGATTAATACTCATGTTTACGTACTACAGCCAGACTTTGGTGAGTTAGTTGTGTGCAACCTGCATAGAGAAGAAGTTCTATATGGTATGGAAAGAGAAGCACAAAACACATCTTGCAATAAAGAATTTTCAATTATATTATAGTTTCTTTTAAATGTGGCTCTTAATGTACATTACAATGGATATGAGAAACTGCAGTCAGATAAGGCTGCTAATTTTAAATTTCACTGTGCTAAGCAAAGATTAAGGTGACAGTTTGACGAAGTAGTGAGATTGAATGTCATTCCACAGCAAAGAGTAAACCAGGGCAAATACTTCGGTGCTGAAGGTAACTTTAGAAACAACTGTTTTTCCCTAAGGTGTCACCATCTTTATCTTGTCCTCCCTTCACTGTTCTTATACACAAACAGTAACACCAAAATAAAATTATCATTATTCAATGTATAGTTTTTAAATAATTTGTGGAAAATTATTTTGCTTTGTTTGCTTTACAGGTGCAGAATGAGTTTATTTTAGCAACCGAGAGAGACTCATTCGTAGAACAGGTACGAGAGATTATTGAGAAAGCAGATGAAATGCTAAGTGAGGATGTAAGTGTGGAGCCAGAAGGTGATCAGGGTCTGGAGAGTATGCGGACAAAAGAGGATGTCTTCTTTCCAGGGTCGCAGGTATGTAAAGAACAGATTGCTGTAACTATTTGTGTTTTCCATTTTGGTTGGTGTGGTTTTGTGAGTAGAGCTAGCTAGAAACTGAAACTTTCTTTTGTGAGAATATCAAAGCTTAAAAATTAAGAGAAGACAAACTGAGAAAGCTTCATATCAGGGTAAGAGCCTAAAAGTCATTTAGGAAACTAAATAATGTAGACCACCTGCTTTTTGACATGTTCTAACGCTTCCGAAGCTGCTGAACCTCCTAACAGTCCACTAAACAGATGATCTTAAAAGCTGTGGCCTCTTGGATTTGAGGTTGTCATGAGGCAGGACACTAGAACACCCAGCCCTGTGCTGCTCACCCTAAACACTGAGAGCCTTGACTCAGGCCCCCTACCCAGCGAGAAACTAAGAGATTGGATGGCTTGGTTAGGAAACACAGGTTTTGAAACAGGTTGCTGGGAATAAAAAGGGGTGACATTTTCTGAATCTCCACGTTATTTCCACCCAGAACTAGTCTGAAACATCTATTTATCTGTGGAATGTTTAAGGAAATCATTTGGACTGCCTGTTAACAAAAGAGTGTTTAGATCAGTTTGTTATATAGATGGTCACTAAAGCTGAGAAGCTCTAAAAGCACAGTAGCTGACATTTATCTGGGCAGAATTCCACTAGTTTGGTAATGGTGCTTGGGTCCAAGGTACTGCTTACCTTAAATGACCACATTTCACTAAGCTAGCATTTTAAGAACTATCTTGTGGGTTTCTGTTTCAGAATAGAATTCTAAATTTTATCTTACTTTACAGAAATTAGAGTTCAAACAGCCAGATCCTACATCTTCCATGCCACAAAGAATAGGTAAGTCTTTTGTGATTTTTTTTCAACAGTTACCTTCCTGTTTCAGCAGATGAGTGCAGCCAGGTTTTTATTTTGTATTATGGAGTGCACATTCCATATTACAGGTTATGTATTTAGTTACAGCCGTGTATCACTAAATATTTAACTTCTTTCTGTTTAGGGGTTCCTCCTAGCTCCTTTACCCAGGTTGTCCATTCTGCAGGAAGGCGGTTTATTGTCAGCCCTGTCCCTGAGAGTCGATTAAAAGAACAGGGCTTTTACACATCTGCTGTTCCTGGAGGAAAAGAAACTCCAGATTTGGGTATGTTATCTAAACTCTTAAAAGCAGATGGCTAAGAAATGTTCATCAAAACTGTGAAGTTAGTTAACTAAACTGTTCCTAAACATCTCTTAAAGTACTTGGGGAAGTAAGGAACTGTCTGTGCTGGTAAGAAGTAATTACAGTTTGGGCGATACTGTGCAGGATTATCAGGGGAAGAGTGTTGATATCTGCAAGACTCTAACCTTAATTCTGTATTTTAATGTAAGCCTGGATTTGTGGTGGTTTGGGTTTTTTGTTATGTAGAGAGGTAAATGTGATCTTAGTCTAGTAATAGACAATAATACTGTAATGAACTTTTCCAGGTGGACTTACATTTTTCTGTTCTTACAGTCGCTGCATCTCCACTACATGGTCCTGGGATGAACCTCTCCCACTCAGCATCATCACTGAGCTTGCAGCAAGCTTTCTCCGAGATGGGGCATGCTCAAATGACAGAAGGACCTAGTACAGCTCCTCCAGTGTTCAATCAAACAATACCACCATTTCCACCTGCACTTTCTACCATGGCGGGCAGTGGTGCACCTCCTGCATCTGTGGCTGCTTCTTCAGTATCTGTTCCCTCCAGCACAGTTGTTTCTCTTCCGGGATCTGTTACTTTGCCTTCAGAAAGTGCAGCTGTTGGAGTTGCACCAAGTGCAAGTGTGCCAAGCTCTATTTCTCCATCTCCAGCCTCACAGTCTGGACAGCAATCGACTGGTGTCACTTCCAGTGTGAGCGCTCCTGCTTCTTTCTCCTTGCCTACCACATCCCAGCCTCCTCAAGCAGTAACTGGAGACATTGTCCCCAGTATCAGCACACAGTCTTCTTTGACACTGCCATCTACCCAGGTCCCTGGTGTCGCTGGTCTTGCACCAGCTGTGACATCTCAGTCTGCTCCTCAGATTGTGAGTAGTATGACAGCACCACAGACATCTGTTGCCTTGCCTCTCGCTCACAATGTGGCTTTGCAGCTTCCTCAGCTTAGTAGCAGTGGCTCTGTCTCCAGTCTGGCAGAAACAACAGTTGTAAGTGCTCCACAGTCACTACCTGAGAGTGGGCAGTCTGTGGATAAATCACAGCTCTGCAATGCAGCTGGCTTATCTCTTCCAATCTCTGCACCTTTATCATCCTCAGTGGCAACAAGCATATGTGGTTCAGTCGCTCAGCCAGTGATACATCCCTTACTTGTCCCATCAGGAGTTACCTCAACACCTGTCCTACCCCAGATTCCGGGTGCAACACCCATGTTGCCCCAGGTTTCCTTACCTGGTGTCTTACCACAACCAGTTACTAATTTGCCTGCAGTACAGCAAACTTTGATACACAGCCAGCCTCAACCAGCTCCCTTACCCAATCAGCCTCATATTCACTGTCTGGAGGCTGATGCGGATGCTCAGTCTAAAGCTCCTGGTATTGATGATATAAAGACCCTGGAAGAAAAGCTACGGTCTCTCTTCAGTGAACATGGTAACGTGGGAACAGTGCATCCATCAGTGTCTCTGGAGACATCATTGGTAATGGAAACTACAGTTATTCCTGGGATACCAACCACTGCTGTTGCACCAACTAAACCCTTGACGTCCATTAGCACTTGTATGCCTCCGAGCAGTTTGCCTCTTGGACAAGCTGGCTTGCCAGTGCTTACACCAGTTGCCACTCCCGGGCAAGTGATCACCCCAGTCAGCTATATTTCAGCATCGAGCAGCATTGCAACAGCGGCAGTGAAACCAGGGACCTCTCCTTCAAAGCCCCCTCTTAGCAGGGTACAGGTAAGAAATGCAACGTTTGTGTGAATATTCAAATACTGTAGGAAATGGCCTTCTTGAACAGAATTCCTTTTATAAAGCAAAATATTTATTCAGTCTGAGATGTCTTCATTTAATATAATATTGCGAGTTTCATGCTCTGGTTGGTTTTATGTGTCCCAAGAGAGGTTTTATTTTGTCCATATTGGGGAAAAAAAAAAAAAATCCAGTTCTATATTGTGCCTCAGAGAGCTCCCTAGTGTCACTGTTAATTTGTCCTACTCTTAAAACACAGAGTGAAGCAACTGTCGTTTGGGTTTTTGTGGGTTTTTTGGTTTTGTTTTTTCAAATAGACTTTGGAAGGATTGCTTTAAATAGCTTTTTATCTTGTACTTGATCACTAGAATGAGATGGGGTGGTTGTATGTCTCAAAGTGGTCAGGATTAGCCTGTTCACAGAATCACCGAATCACAGAATGGTAGGAGCTGGAAGGGATCTCTGAAGATCATCTATTCCTAGCCTCCTTGCTAGAGCAGGATCCTAGAGTAGACCACACAGGAACACGTCCAGACGGGTTTTAAGTGTCTCCAGAGATGGTCCTTGAAGGCAAGGGTGAACCCAACTGAAAGTTATTTTTGAGGTTTTTTTTGGTTGGTTTGTTTGTTTTTTCCAAAGCCCTCTGCTGCTTATGTGGTGCCTGGATACTCTTTTCCTTCGAAATGTTAGAGTTGTGAAAGCAGAATTTTGAGAAGTTTAAAATACATCTGGATATTTGAAAGCAAACTTTTATTTTGTTTACTGAATCATGCTCTTCAAACAAACACTCTTTCACAGAGATAGTCATGACTTATGGTAACAACTGGAGACATGTTGTGGATGTTGTTACCTGCTCACTAGCCAGAAGTATCAATATATGAAATTAGACTACAGATTTGCTTATAAATGGCTCCTTGTGTTGGGAGACAGTGCATTTCTATATTTTAAACTCTTGGTAGTGCTTTCCTTTTCAAAGTTAGATGGAAATAGATTAAAGAAACTTTCAGGTGTTTATCAAACCAAAAACCTTCGTACTCCTTTTTGTTTCTGTAACTTCTTTTCCACTCACCAGCATTGTGTGTTGGTCTTTTTTAGCCAGCCTTGCTATTAAACAGTTTCAGGCCATTTGAATTGAGCTACTGCTCCTAGCATCTCCATTCATTAGTAGTCTTTTCCCTTGTAGTCTTTCTGTTCAAACAAAGTAGAAAATTCAGCCGTGGAGGAGTGGGAATATGTGCCAAGGAAGTTGCAAAGGAAATGTAGACACACAGAGGCATTCATTTGTATAGAAATTAAGTTGAGAATTAGAAGAGAAACATTAGAAAGTAATAAAAACTGGTATTGGTTCAGGAACAGTTGGAGTTGTGAGAAACCTGCTAACTGCAAACCTGTAGTTACAAAGGCTCGGATTTAAATGTAGTAAATGTCTGAGGTTTTTGAATGTCAGTTGTGGGAAAACTATCTCCTCTCTGAAGTTTTCACTTACTAGTTTGTTGGGGTTTTTGCAAAGCTTGATTTTAGTTTCACTTTGTTTTTGAGCTTTAAGGAGCTTATTGCTTTGGTTTTCTGGGGTTTACTAAACTGTGCATGAGTGTATTTTATTTTGTTTATAGCCAGCCTGTTAACCTAGACAGTTAAATGTGTTTTGACTTGTTTTACAGATTTATTTAAAGTATGTTTTGCCTCTTATTTATCAACTAAATGATTAACTTAACACAACTTAACAATTAAACATGCCTCAGAACAGATAATGTCCACATTTATATTCTTAGTGCACAGAAAAGCTGAGGTAATGTGGCTTTGTGTAGTTCCTACTGAAGCATTTTGGGGAGAATAAGATGATTATGGAGTGTATCTCTACTGGGCAGTTATTACTACAATTTGAACCATTAGTTCAGCTGTGGTAACATGACTACAAGCTAGAACTAGTTCTGCTTGTTGAGGACCAGAGTAGACTTTGGGCCAGTTACACATATCTAGCAGTGGTGGTTGTCATACAAGGGAAACCCAGCTGACCAACACTGTAACTCATAAGGCTATCATGTATTTCTCAAACTTCAAAGCCATGGTCAAGCCTCAAGATTACAGCTGAGAATAAGAATTGCAAATAGTGTAATGGATCACTTAATTCCTAGAACTTTCCACTTCCCTAACAAAGGAACTAACTGGAATGTGCTGTCTGACCAAGTGGGAAGGCTTTGATGGCCTCCTTCTAACCTTTCCAGTCTCTCTAACCTCTTTCACATAACCTGGATGACTTCTCCCTACCGAGTTGCATGGCCTAATCATCTTCTGTGGGTCATCAACACCCTTCAGGTTCAACAAAAAAGTGATGGATCAAGAGACTGGTGTGAGAGGTCTATAAATCTGCTTCTCAGCAAGTGGAGATATCCTCAGGCATGACAGTTCCTGGTCTCAAGTCATATTGCTTGGAACAATTTTCCAGAAGCACACATCTTACTGTTACTAATGGGCAGTTAACATAGATCTGTTGTAAGGAGATTGAGTGCATCCTTGCACCCTTTTATAAGTTAAGCTTCTTGGAAACTTAATTGGTTTTTGGAACAATTATTGTAGCATTTCTTGCAGACTTGAAAATAATATCCCCAAGGTACTTTGCTCTTGGACACAGCAGCTTGTTTAAACTGGAAATTGTGGCCATTCAAAGATCATCTGGGTTAAAAAATAGAACAAAAGCAAATGAACAACTTCCCCTAACTTTGTTGCAAAACTCCCTAAAGACTCTATGCTAACTCTCCAGAAAGGAAGTCTCTACAGAAAAAAATGTTGAGGCTTCTGTTGTATCACATGACTGACTGTAGCTTAATATCTGATCCTTCTGTTGTTCTGTGTTTGATGGACTCGCGTTTCCTCTTCGTTATCCATAGGTGCTACCAGTAGGTTCTGAACTTCCGGCTGGCACTCCATCCAGTGAGCCGCTGCCACCTTTTCCAGGACCTTCACTAACTCAGGTGCTTCACGACTCAGCAGATTTTATCTGCTGCTTTTCCTTTCAAAGAGCATGTTTCAATTAAACTCTCAATTGCATGTTATTAATGCCTTTATTTTTCTTTTCTTTTGACTGAGTAACCCCTTTTGTGTAACTGTAGCAGTGGCCAGAGTCACTTCAGCACTGTATATTTGGCTTGCCCTTTGGGATGCTGTGCCCAGTGTCTGGAGCACAGGAACGATTAATCAGGCTTGGGGTTTTTTAGTTTGTTCACCTGAACTTTAGAGGTTTATTGTGTTGGTTTTTGCTTTTATTTTTATTTTTTTTAAAGTAACACAGGTGAGTGTGTGCATAAAACTTGAACTTGTTTTCTTCCTGAAAAAAGTATAGTAGCAAAATAATAGCTCTTCAGGGAAGCAGTATATACTGCAATTAAACGTCAGTGAAAATATAAAATTGCTGGCTTTGGGGATTCTTGTTTTTTATTGTTGCTTGGGTTTTTTTCCAATTATTACTACACTCTGACTTGACTAGGCTTTCAGATCTGCAAAAGGTTTTTGAAGCTCCTGATCATAAACACAAGTTAAAATGTAACAGTGGTTTCCCTTGCTCAGATTCTATCCTTGTATACTGTAGTTAGCTTGGATATCTTGTGTGTAAATTTGACAGATGTATAGCTCAAGACCACAAAGGTCACATATGTCTTCACATTTATTTAAAAAATAGAACCTCCCCCCTGTAATTGATATAGCTGTATTAAGACAAAACTGTTTTATGGATTTGCTAAGTGCTGTGTAATGAGATGTAGCATGGGAATGCTACACTATAGTATGCAAAGAAAACCTGAAAAAATAACCGAATAAAACCCATGACATAATGAGATAAAGTCGTGCTACTTTTGAAAGAAGTTTGTGAATAAACACAAAGATGGCTTTCTGTAGAATTGTATTAAAGTATACTTGGCACAGAACTGTCATCCCGGTTTTATATTGAAACCTGTAAAGAAGATATGATTTAAGTGGGTACCTAGTGGGCCCTGCTTAAGGCTCAGAGTAATTTTGTCTTAAATCTAGTGTTTCCTGTGTACATGTGCTTCTTGTAGTATTAGCCTCTTCTGTCTGTGACTGAAGTCCATGGTGAATAGTCTTAGAATAAGTGTCCAAAAGCTACCCTGGAATTGGAGTCTGTCCTTTTATAGAAAGGAATTATTCATTTAAGTCTTATCTATAATTTTAAAGTAATTCCAACAAAATAGCTATAATAGGAAAATTTGTACAATACTTACTAGCATTATGGCCTGATTTTTTTGTTTTCTTGACCAGTGAGAATTTTAATGCCGGCTGAGCTAATCTTGATATTCTCTCCGTAACACTCTGGTAACATTCTCCCTCTCATCTTTTGCAGTGGAGCTCTTGAATTCAAGTGTCACCTGTGAAAGGGAACTTAATATAAACTTTAAAGATCATTTTAGTTCTTTGCAAGCTGTTCTGCTTTTGGGATTTGAAATAGCTTGATGAGGAAAGTTCTATCTGAAAGTATTTAAGCTGATTGTCATACAAAGGAATAGTGTTAAAAAATTGCAAATCTAAAGTGTGCTAAGGCAGCTTGGGTTAATGAGCTGTCATGGCTCATATTCTACAGCTAATACTGTAAAAATTGAATTATGTTTACTAGGGTATGAATCTTCAAAGATACCATTGGAATAGAATTTCCATTTGTCTGTCAACATGGTGGGAGCCATGTTGTTACCTTGTTCCAAAGACATGAGTAGAGCTGAGCAGCAGGGCATCTTAGCTGCTTTCGTGTAGTTTTATGTTGGTTATGACATGAATAGTTACTTTTGAAGTTTTCCTGACTTTTTCCTCTAGTGATCTTTGTGCAGAAGCTGTCTTTATTTGGCAGTTTCTCTAATTCAGCCAGTGAATGTCATTATTTTGTGGTCTCTTAAGAATCTCTCTTAGACTAAGTGTCTTGGAGGTTAGAATGGAAACAGTCTAGTGGACGTAAACTACAATGTGCCAAAAGCTGACACCTCATCCTTTTTGTTCCTGCTTTACCACCTTCTTGGTCTTCACCCGATGGAGCAAATGCAAATCAGTAACCTTAGTCAAGTAGTCCTCACCGATGGCCTCTGTGTCCAGAACTACTTCTTGATTGTATCTTCATTTTAATTAAAGCACGTTTAAGTCTTTTGTAAGCAGTGAGAATCAGTCCCCTACTTGGAAAGTGTCATTCAATATGAAAAGGCAGTAATTTTTGCTCCTTATGTAAGAAAAACTTCAAAGTGAATATATGGCTCTGGAAACTTGTCATGGAAAGGAGTGCTGCTGTATTTGGATTTATGCAGCTTCGTTCCAGCAGGCTGAATGAGGGCCATATTCCTGCCCTGTGAGTAATCAGGAAATCAGTATCTTCTGCGTCCAAACTGAGTAAGAAGCTGAATCACTTGTGTAGAGCTATAAGATGGTAGTGTTAGCAAGCAACACTTCTTTTCCCCTGGCTTCTGGAGGCAGAGGCTGGGTTTTTTTTGCCGTTCAGCCAGTTCTTTCTGAAGCATGGTTTTGCTGAAGAGGAGACAACAGCAATTTGATGATAATTCTTATCTATGCTCTTACCATGAGCAGATGGATCTGGAGGCAGCTGGTTAAAAACAGTCACACTAAGTTCATAGTACTTTTTTTTGTCATTGCTTGGAACTGGGTATATTAGTAATATTTCCCCCCCAGACTCAAAGCACTTGTAGCCACTTACATGACTCGAGCCATTGTACCACTGCAAAAGACTTCTTCCTATTTGTCATGGGTATTTCTGGCAGGATTTGTGGTATAAAAGCGACACAAATATAGATCCATTGTTTCTTGTCCTTTGCAAACATCTTAGCTAGTTTCATTTCTCATTTGAACTCTAAAGCCTGTCTAGGAGTGAGATAGAATTGGAGGAGACCAATTGGATCAAATCTAATTGACTGTTAAGAGCATTTGCTGCTATCACGTCATGCTATCTGGAAAATTACTGGCTTCTCTTAAAGTAGATAGGCTTGCCTTCCTTACTGCTTCTCTCAGTAGCTCATTACGTAAGTTTGTTTTTTTCTTTCCCTAGTAGCAGACTCCTAATTTGCAGACAAAGTATGCGTCATCTCAAGACCAGTTTTGGACAGTTTGTTCCTTAGTCTTAAATACCTGTTCTGTTTATTACTTAACTGATTTTTAAAGTGTATTGAGTTTAGTTTTTCAAGCTTTGCTTCGGTACCGTTCAGTAAGGAAGTCTTTATTTCTTGATCATTCTGGTATCTCAGCTCTTTGTTTATTGAAGCAAGTATCTTCTTGAGACCCTAAGTGATGAGAAGTATGTAGTATTTCAAGTGAAATGTTCCCTTTATTTTACAGTATTATTGAATTAAATTAGCTCACTTATCTGCTAAGCATTTGGATTTCTGAATAGAGGTCATCATCTTCTGGTGCACCTTTTTCTTTATTTGAATGGAATTGATATGGGGTTTATTGTTCTTAGGCTTTTTGGTTGTGTTTTGAAATTCAGAGTTAAGGAAGAATGTCATCCTGTCGACCTGTTGAAGGCATCTTTATGCTATTGTGTACCTCTGACTTTCAGTTTCTTGAATGGAAGGTAAAGATTTTTGCGTTGCAGTGACCTCAGCTTCAGTTCTAAAAACAGATGTAGCTTTTAGTATAAAAAACTTGGAAAGATTAATGATGCTAAAGTTTGGATGGAAATTCCTACGCTATAGCGTCAAAATTGCAATTTAATGATATCTGCCAACACTTTCTTCTCCCATATGTATCTTATGGATATGGCCCTAATTAATAATTTTGAGTGAATCCTAACTTTTCTTATCTTTAAGATATTTTTAGGTAATTCTTCTTTTCCCTTCCTCCATTCAGTTGGCCAAGTTTGAAAAACTTCTTGGATGCCAACTCAACTGAAATCTCAGTGATAAGCATACTTCAGAGAGATTCTGCCCCTCTCCTTTCCTCTTCAAGTCAGTCCATCTCCAGATAGTTTCTTTGAGGGAACTTAAGTGGGGTGTGGGTTTTTTTTAATTTGTTTATCCTCAGTCTTGCTTTATCCATGCTTGCTTTTGAAATTATGGCCACCTTTTTTAATTTTTCTGGGTTTTTGGGTTTTTTTGGTTTTTTTTTTTTAATTATTTACTTTCTTCAAGATTTTAGATAATCCATAATACAGATTACCTCAATTATCCTCCAACAAAAAATGTGGAACTTGAAGGCTTGCAGCATCTTTGCTCAGTTCTGAATGCAAACTTCATGCTAACTTCAGGAAAAACAAAAGTTCCAGTTAATGCTTCTTTTCTGTTTACCAAATGTGTTGCTTAAATTTCTTCCAGTCATACTGTGTTATACATGTTAAATGTAAACCTGTAGGAAGGGTACATGATAGAAACATGGAAGCTGTACTGACTGCTTTAAATTTTAGTGTTAAATATGGCTGTTTCTCCTGATCTGGGACAGCTCTTTACTCTTTCCTTTCTCAGTCCCAACAGCCACTGGAAGATCTGGATGCTAAGCTGAGAAGAACCCTTAGTCCAGAGACCGTTCCAGTGACTTCTGCTCCTGCCTGTGTATGTTTGCAATGTTGGCAGTTCAGTAGTCTTGAAAAACTTCAGTGTTTTCTCAAGATCGTGCTCTTAGGTCCCTGCCTTTAATATCACTACACCAGTCTTTAAACTTTTAAAAATAAAAATGAAGAGTCATCTTCCAGTTTGTGGGACTGAGTCAAGCAAAACAAGAAAAATACGTATGTTGCAATAGATTACTTATTTCCTGAGGCTGGTTTTGGTGGTGGTTCTTAATTTCTGGTGATGTCATTAGTCACTTCCCCTTCTAGTTTGGTGACATTTATGGAATAAGGGGAAAGAGCACTAAAAAAGCAGTACGTGATATGTCAGTCTTAATTTGAGAGGGATGTTTAAAGTGTGGATCTGAAGTTTTAAAAGACTATAATAATAAACTTTGATACAAAATTAAGATAATGATTGACATTATGATCTTCAATCAGACTGCTGATTCTTTTAATTCAATTTTGTTTTCCCCCTTGAACCTGTAGTCTGTACCCTCAGTAGCATCTACAATGGTTACCGGGCTGGTGTCCACAGCAGCACAGTCTCTGAAGGATGGTAAGACAGCCTTGATTATTTTAGATGGTTTCACAGCGTGGAGATATAATCCAAAATTGAACAGACTAGCAACTTGGAAGGACATAGCCTTTTTTAAGTAAATCATACAATGGTAATTCCTTAAGGATCTTATTAGTTTTTAGTAACCAGGCTGAAATTTTCCACTGTAGGCCAGGAGAGGGGAATGATATACACGTAATATAGTAACTCATTGAGGTTTAAAGCTGTCTGAAATGCTAAATTAAGATGTGCAAAGAATCTCCAGTATGCTGCTAAGGTACAGCTTCAGGAGCTGAAAGAACTGTTTTCTATCTTGTGTTATGTTCTTGGCAGCAACAGTAAGATGTCTCATTTTGCGTTATCATGCTGTGTTTTATACGTAGGATACCTCTTCCTAACCTAGGAGTGTTTCCTTTCTATTTAAATAGGGAAACAAAGGTTAAACTACTAAAAATTTAAGAATGGTAGTAGAAAAACTTGGCTCCCTTCTGCCTGCTTTAGAAAACTGAAGATTGACTGGATGATCAACAATTGAAGTCTGATAAATGACTTTCAAATCTAAATGAGTTCAATTGTCGAGGAGGGGAACCCAACAACTTGCAAAATAGCCTGAGACTTGCCTGCCAGTAGTCCCCTAATTATTTTAATTTAAAAAATTTTCCTTTTTAAAAATAAACTGTTCATGTGTAAGATTTTTTCTCAACTATCTAGTAAACATTATTTAACTTGTATGTGTCTCTCAAGGTCAGTGACAAACCTTCAAAAGCTCATAAAACCAGTAGGAAAATAAGACATTCCCATTTTGGTATGCCAGTAGTGAACTATACTGTGTAACTCATTTGTCTGCTAGAAAATGAGGGGGTTTTTGCCTGCTAAAGTTTAGAAGGTAAAAAGTAAACAAACTGGGAAGTTACTTAATAAACACAGCAAGCTGTGCAATAGAACAAATTCAAAAATAGAATATTGTTTTTCTGCTTTGTAACCTTATACTGCCAGCGCCTACGGCAACAGATTTAGGAGCTGACACCTAAGAATCCAGCTCTGAAACCTTCAGATACACTGCTTTGAGTAAATGTGGTTTATAGCATTTCTTAAACTTACCACTTTTCTATTAATAAGTTGTCCTCAGTGTTTGTGAAATGAAGGTAGTCAGTGTGGGTATTGAATTAAAATAAGCTTTTTCTTAGTAAATTTCAGTTCTGTTTTTTATTCTTTGGCTATTTCACACGCTGTTTGAAATCAGTGTGCTTTTTTTTTTTTTTACTGCTATCTAAAAGTGCGCTTTTATCAAGTATAGTGTGCAGGGAAACCTTGCAGAAAAATATGTCACTTTAATATTATGGTTTGAAAAAAGATACCAAGTTCCATGAATCCAAAGGCCTGTTAGGAGTTAACCGATGGTTTAGTTTGAAGTAGATAAAAGGAAATGATTGTAGTTCAAATAATTTGTTGCTCATTTTCTTCTTAATCCCATTCTCCTTTTCCTTAGCTTCAGCATCATGTGGTGGAGAGAGCAGTGCTACGGCTACCATGGCAGGAGCTGGCGTTCTGAAGATGGGACGGTTTCAGGTAGGAGATGTTAAACTGATTTGGTTGTTGATACAGGATCTTTGCTGAGCAGTTCCTGCATGGTGCCAGCGCAGTGTGCCTCATGGTGGGCTTTCCTGTTAGGAGAAAATGTCCGTGTTGAGCTTGTGAACACAGTGCTTTGCGCAGGTGCTGTTTTCTTTTATGGCAGAGATTGCAGTATCTTATGCAGATCTAGAATTGTGAATACAGCATTTCATCATGTCAGGCCTTAGCTGTGTTGGCATTGGTCTTTAATGTCAGCTGCTTCTTGCTAACAGTGCTCAGATTTTCACTGTATTATGTCCTGTTTGTGAAGGATGTCCTCTCTGAATCTGCTGTGTTTCTTGAAGTTAATCCTCCAGATTGCTTAGAGATACTGTTTTGTGTGGCCATGTGGTACTTGGAGGGTACCGGTGGCTTGCTTTATGTCATACGAAGGAAATGAGTTACTATTCCCTCTCAGATGCATCTTACTATTAAGGTAAATAAAAGCATCATGTGAAGGAAGAACTAACAAAGTGTGCATGGTTGCATTTCTATTCTAGGTGTCTGTGGCAGTGGATGATGTGCTAAAAGAGGGTGACAAACCTGAAATGAAGCCTGTGCAATTTGAAACCACCTCCACTGATTCTTCATCTCTTTCTGGCAGTAGCCCAGAGAGTACACTGGTAAAGCAGGCTGGCAGTCGGAAAAATGAGGCTGTTGCTGACTCTTCCTTCAATGTGGTAGATGGCGTTCCTCAGACAGTTCCTGTGCTGCAATTACCAGTAGATGTTGGTCAGCCTACTAAGGTTGGGCGCTTTCAGGTAACAACAACAACTGATCAAGTGGGGCGCTTTTCGGTGTCAAAGACTCAGGATGAGGTCACCTGTGCAGAGAAAGAGCCAATGACTCTTCCTCTCTCTGTGGACTTGGAACAAGTTGCTGCTTCAGCTGCAGCTCCGAAGAAAGAGTTGGAGTCAAGACAGTCCCCACACATGAATGGTCCGTCCTCTGAACCGGAAGCTGCCTTCTTAAGCGGGATGGCTAAAGATTTGGATGATGGCTCGGGAAGCCCAGATGCTCTCCAGCCCATGGGATCGAAGATCAGCCTCCCTGTTCAAAGCCTTAGCAACTCATTCAACTCTTCCTACATGAGCAGCGACAATGAGTCGGATATTGAAGATGAAGACTTGAAATTGGAACTCCGTCGGTTACGGGAGAAGTAAGGCTGTTTTCCTTGTGTGGTCATGTATGAAATACATGTAATAGAGGCTTGATAGGAATTTCTCTTCATTTCATCTGGACTTTACTTTTCACAAAAAAAAAAAAAAAAGAGGAGTAAACTTCTTTGAAGGACCAAACCTTTGCTAAGGGTCAGGATCCACTGTCAGTGTTTATATGGGAAGTAAGATTCTTCGGTGGGGAAAATTTATGTAATAATTCAAAAAATATATATATATACACGTTTGATGTGCTTCATTTTCTAACCTGTAATCTTATTGCATGTGTTTATATGTAGATTGCTGCTGTTGATAATGTTGCAGATGTATAGAAGCTTTTGCATATCACGGAAATTTAGTAGTTGGTGGGAATAGTGGTATCTCATTTGAAGATGACACACAATTCTCTGCATTTCTGATGGTTTTCTTTTTCCTGTAGGATCTCTGTTGGCCCTGAATAAAATGTAGAAGTGATGTGATGTGACCTACTAATTTATGTATATTGAAAGTTGAACTTTTTTTAGGGCAGCTGGCAATTTTAAGTCTTGTGTGTGCCACTGCTTTGAAAAAACTGAGCCAATACAAATGTAGAAGTCTCCAAGGCCATATGTCTCAGAAAAAAGAGTACTCTAGCTGTTCTTGTAGCATTTTAATGCCGAATGATTTGATTTTTTTCAACAGTAGGTCTCTATGTTCTTTTTTGTACTCAAATTTATCCTGGTTTTGTGATTACAACATTGAGAACTTTTTGTTAGAGTTCTAGCCAAGGTTAGAGCACAATGGACAATGGCAAGTGTTCTGCCATGTGCCTTCAGCAGTTATTTGTGGAAAAGATTTATTTCCTCCTTTCTTAAATGTTAATGGGAGTTTGACCAAAGCAGCTGGTCAAGCTCGACTGGAGGGGAGGAATTGTATGTATGCATATATATACATATAATTTTTGTAAGTCATACTCTTTTATAACTTGTTAGGCACCTTAAAGAGATCCAGGAGCTGCAGAGTCGGCAGAAGCAGGAGATTGAGTCACTGTACATGAAATTGGGAAAGGCCCCACCTGCAGTAATTATTCCCCCAGCTGCACCCCTTTCGGGAAGGAGGAGAAGACCTACTAAAGGAAAAAGCAGCAAGTCCAGTCGTAGCAGCTCCCAGGGAAATAAGAGCCCTCAGCTATCAGGTGAGGCTTTCTCCAATTTTTTGTGTGGATAAACTAAACAAGGTACCATCTCTCATTCCTGGATCTGTGTCTGTGTCTCTGTCTTCTTTTTTGTGGGGGCAGGGAGGGATGTCCCAGTTCTTCCACTGCCTGGAATTATTAGATATTTTTTTGAAATTGCTTTTGCTATTTGTAGACTTGCTTGTGACTTTTGCAATCTTTTGAAAGATGCTGTTGCATTGTTATATAAGAGCAGTTTTTAAAGTTGTGATTTGTATTATTTAGAGATAAGACGAAGGGCTCTGATTAGGAGCGTTGAACAATCTCCTTTCTGGGGTGAAAAGTGTAAATTTACAGTATGGGGGAAACTTTAAACTGTACTCATTGCCTTCTGAAACTGATTTTGCAGAATGATCTCTTCAGTTATCTTCAGAGCTTTTTTTTTTTAAGTACTTCAGTAGCACTTAAGCATGATATTACTGGTGTCCTTACACTTCAGAGACTTAGTCATAGTTGATGGATGTTAAAGTAGTGATTTTTTTTAAATGGAGTGGCCATTTTTTTGTAGTTAGAAATTGAGAAATGGTTTCAGTTGCGAATGCTTCCTTTCTTACTAAAACCTTTCCTATAATAAACAGAACTCAGAAAATTAGTTCTGTTTACTGTTTGAATGATGTGGATGTCAGATGCTTGCTGGGTAATTGTAGATGTCTCAAATCCTGTAGCACTGAGTAAACAATACTGGAGGGCCAGTACCGTGAGCAGAAGTACTTGTTACTGCTATCTGCACATTCACTTTGGTAATTCCACATCATGCTTCAATTTCTATATCCAGTCACCCTGGCTGCTCACTTCTGTTTTGTTATATGATAGGGGAGCTATGTGTGAGCATGTGACAGTGAGCTAACACAGAGTTGCTTTAAAATTTAAGTAAATAAGAATTTTTCTAGTCTTACTGCTCTCTTGGAAATGGAATAGTTCCTTCCCTCTCTCTTGTCTGGATTGTCATGCTTAACCAGAGGATGATACCTGTTTATTTTTCCACCACCACAGCACTTTTTCCTGTATCACTAGTGTCATAGCTCAACTGCTAATTTGAGCTACTTGGTAGTGACTTCACTCCCTAGTAAGTGCTCCAGTCAAACTTTCCTGTTTTTTTCTCCTGTTCCTTGGAACAATGACAGAAGCTTGGAAAATAATGTGGGGAAACAAATGTTGAACGTCTTTTTGCCTTCCTTCTTCCTCTAGGCAATCTGTCAGCTCAAAGTGCACCATCAGTCTTGCCCCCACAGCAGACTCTTCGTCCTCCTGGTAGCGTGCCAGAGACTGGGCAGAACCATTTGTTACAGCCCCTCAAACCTTCACCTTCTAGCGAAAATCTCTACTCTGCCTTTACCAGTGATGGTGCCCTTTCAGTACCGAGCCTTTCTGCACCAGGCCAAGGTAAGACTTTGAAAGGAATTAGTGTCAAGTCTTGCACCTTTGTTACTGGGTCACTTGATTTTTAGTGATTAGTATAAAGAAGATTGGTAGTCTCCAACCTACGTGTGGAGGCTGATAAGGGTGTTTTTTGCAACTAGATTTCTACCTTCTCACATAGGTTAAGTGTGTTGAGGTTGTTGAAGTAATGAATATATATAGCACATGGCCCTGTCTGCTGTAATGAAAGCACCAAGGAGAGTACAAAAGAGTGCACTATGGTGGTGGCGAACAATGTTCTGCTGACCTGAGGGAAAGCTATTAGCTGAAGGATGAGGAGACAGTTGAGGATGGGGGGTTGGAAATGGGAAGTGAGACTAAGGAAGGGGCAGAGCAGCTTTGGTGTTAACAGATAATTGAAATGGTAGGAAATTTCTGAAGACTCCGAATCCTTTTAGACTTCCAGACTACTTCGGCTGTTTCTGACAATGGAATTTTTAACAATAAAAGGTAAAATAGGCTCATGTACTGCAATTAGAATTATCCTGGAAAGAAGAGTTAATGTAGGAGGATGGAATAGTAGGAATAGTAAATTGTTCATTTGCTCAAGTTACTCAATTTGTAGATTGTTGATTATTACTTAGTATGTTATCAAATAACTTAGTATGCTATCAAATAATTTCTGGGACACAGCTCTGATTAATTTGGTAGGGAGGGCTTTTTTGCTTGGCAGTCATTAAGGGAATGATAGCTTGATTCTTTTACTTCTGAATTTAGCTGTTCTGTTTTGTTTTTTTTTTCCTCCACCATTGAACATCTTTTGAAAAGCTTTGCCATAGACCAATTGAATATATCAATTCTAATGCATGTTTTTGCTGAGAGAAGTACATACAGAAAATGGAAACAGACTTTTTGGAAGAATTTTCTATAGAGGCTTTTTTAATGAACTCTTTCAAGTATTTTGTAACTACTTGAATCATCTCCCTGTATCTAGAGTTGTGCAGTACCCTTTATAATTGGTTACTTGTGCAAGGATTTGGCTTTCCTATAGGTTGCAACCTTATTGTTGGGTTATGTACTGGAGAGTAACACTGCAAACTTGGCCTAATGTCTGGAGGTATTGGAAGGAGTCTCTTCACTCTGTATATTGTCTACATACTCTTTGGTCCACACTTTGAGGCTTATTCTTGTGTGTCATGTTAATGCATTTCACCTTTCCAACTTCAAGTTGCTAACATCTTGTAGTGGTGTTCTGTCTTTTCTCCTCTCCTTTCTCTGTTCTTCCCGTTTTTGTTTTCTCACAGGCTGTGCGAAGTTTAACTGTGCATCTGAGAGAGTGACATTCAAGCCTGGTGGCAGGAGGACACGATTTCTGAGTACGCCCTGCTTGGCTCTTTGTGTGTAACACCTTTATTCCTTCCTTGTCTGTTTTTTGTTTTGTCTTTTAGTTTTTCTTTTTTTTTTTCCTGCTGCTTGGATCTGTTTCATGCAGCCCATTCTCATGTGTCACCTTGTATTCCCTCCCATCCCATGGCTCAGCTGAGCTGCTCTTATCACACCTTTAGAAGTTTGGGTTCTCGTCTTAGGTATCCTCTTGTTGTTAAACTCATAATAACAGGCACTCATTTTCTCTGAGCTTTTGGTGGAAACTTTTTCAGGACAGTTCAGTGAAATGACAAATGGGAGAGTTAGAAAGTTGTGGGTGCACGGGCATTTTCTTTTGGCCCGCCTTAGTCATCATGCTTCAGCATATGTTAGCTGATGTGAGACTTGGAGGGGAGGTAGTATTTCTAGTGGAGCAGCGAGGAAGGTATGTTTTCCAAATTATTCCTTTAGACACTACTGGAACTGATAGGGGAATATGTGGACTTCCCCCAGCAGTATGCTTACTGTGCAAGTTGGATGTGGTTTTTGCATGTTCTCAGCACTAGTGCTGATTACAGTGCAGAGCACTGATGCCACCTATAGGCAGTTAATATTGACTTCTTATGTTCATTAGCAGATGGATAGCTAAAGATTGCAGTATTGAGGGTTTTAGAAATACTTAGAGAATATTTTCAGGCAAACTCAAAAGATCTTTACCTACTAATGGGCCGAGGTTTAGAAAGTTTTACTGTGAATTGGAGATACACTGAATGTGCAACAAATAGCAGTAAAGGTGGATAAATAGACATCTTCAGATATCCTATCAACCCTCACAAGTTACCCTGCAGCCCTTTTCAAAGTCCTTTCATTAGGCCAGGTTTACAAGAGAGCCTCAAACTTCTGATGTGATTGAAGTAATGATACGCTTGAGCCAAGGCTGCTGATGTGATGCTTTTTATTGGGAGTGCTGCAACATGTCCTGTGCTGCTTCTGCAGGCTCTACCCTTTAAATGTCTGACATTTGTTTCCCACCCTCTGGAATGACTTGATACGAGAAAGCTTTAAGTGCTGTAAAGAGACCTTCAGTCGCTGAACTGCATGACTGTACCGCACATCTGTAGCATCTGTCTCGCTACAGCTGGCAGTGGCACAGCTGAGCCAGAGCTGTGTGCAGGAAGTGGTCGTGGCCTTCTGCAGAGACAGCTGCAATGCAACCAGCTCCATCTGCTGAGAAGGGTGTGAGGCAGAGGGAGGGGACATTTTTTTCCTGGCTGTTCAGTTTTGCAATGATACCTCTATCCCACTTCATTTGGGGATTTGGGGATGTAAGTACTAATGGTATTTAATTTTTCAAATTGGGTAGCTTTAAATGTTTTTGCCAACTATATTAATGTACGGATGTGCACTAAATGACATCTGCAATCTTGACATGGATCCTTTCATGGAAGAAGTTATTCTTACCAAAACAAACTCTTTAAACTTATCTTTAGTCTGGCCTGCCCTTTTTTCGGGGAGGGAATATAAAGAACGGGCATTCAATTTGTAGAATGGACAATGAACTGAATATAAGAAAGTATAATTTACTTATAAGGCCTCGGCTTGCTGCAAATTGACCCTCGTCTGGCTATGGGAGTGCTTTGGCATGTATATGTTTTCCTTATGGGACTGGTGTTAAGGGAAATTGATTCCTTTTGAAAAGTGTGTTGTAGCTGTCCTGTAAAAGCAGGTAATACTTGGCATGGTGCAGCTTGGCCTGGCACTTGGCTTATTGCAGGTTGCTTGCTTCCTGGAGTCTTGTCTTTGAAATGCTATTGCAGACTGTTGTGGAGAGCTACAACTGGAGAAGATGCTGGGTTAGAATCAGCGTTGTTGAGGAAACAGTGCAGTACTTGATGCTATTAACTGTGCAGCTGGAGAAACAGAGTGGTACAGCTTGGCAGGGAATGTCTGAACTTGTTCCGTGGACCTGAGAAAACAAGGTGACAAACTAAAAGCACTTGACCTATCAAATAAATTTTTCTCATGTTGTAAACCAGTCAAATTTTGAGAGCTGTAAAATGTTTCCTACCTCCTGACAAAAATAGAAGATGTACTTGCTTTTCCTTTTTTGGTAACAGCCAGTTGTGACAGTAATGTCTCCTGACATTCTTCTCTATGATTTGGGAATCCTGAAGAATAAATGTAGGAGGCTGAGCCTCTTCTCTTTCTGAAAGCACAACTGGTTCAGCTGTGAGACCAGTATTTTGTTTTTTCCTAGAATGTCCTGGTAGTGACTACAAGAGCCCTGCTGTGCCGTGTCCTCTGTTTCTCACCAAGCTTTTTGTACTGTTTGCCAATACTAAACATTTCTCACTGTTTCTCTTATGTTTAACAAATTACTCTCTCTTTGTGCTTCAGGGAAGATGGTGAAAAAAGTCTGTCCTTGCAACCAGCTCTGTAGTAATTATCTTATTTCTGTTATCTCTGATTTCTGATTGTAAAGCTATTCATCAGCTTTTTCTGGTCACTGAAGCCTTACCTCCCTGGCTCTGTCTCCAGCGCAGCATCTGTCTGTCTGTGTTATGCCCTCTGATGTGTACTCTGTCATTAGTATGTTGAACAGTCTGGCTATTACTCTTGCAGAGAAGTGGAGGCAGGCAGAACCTCACCTTCACTGTGGAACTCTGCTCATGGCTAAAGAGAGTGAATTGAGCATCATGGTCAGTTGCTCGCTGTAGTCTGCTGGAATTGTACCTCTGAGCAGCTGGTTTCTGTATAGATCTGATGAGGTTTGCTACCTCAGTGACGGATCCAATTGCAGATACTCCTTCAACATGTCAAAAGAGTGAGAGTAAGCCAACAGAGCTCTCCAGTGTGCCTCCCAAAGCAAGAGATGTTTAGAAAAAGCCTGTGCTCATGTCATTTAAGACTGTCTTAAAGGTGTCTTTTGACTGCTGGTTTATGGGGAGGAGGGAGGAGTAAAAGGGCAGAATGAAGGCATTATGGGTAGCAGGCTGGAGAGAGATAAGCCTGTTTCACTTCAGATTCTTCACGTCAGAGCAGAACTGGGGACGGCTGCTGTGACCGAGCAGGAATGTGGGGGATTGTTTCCATTAAATGCTACAAATTTGAAGCACTTCCTTTTCAGACTCTTCTGGATGGCAGTTTCTGCAGGCAGTGACTACGTCAGAGCTAAAATGTGAGATTCCCAAGAAGGCATTTTTTAAATTGACACTGAGAGCTTTAGTAATTATATAGCTCACCTGTGATGGTGTAGGTGGGTCTGTCTCTGTGACCTGAGATAGAAGCTCCCTAGCAAAATCACCTTTAAAGACAAAGCTCTCACGGCTTCCCACCTTTCCTGCCCTGAACCAATCCAGTCCTTTTCAAAACACTCAGACTTTCCTAAATGATCTTTTTCATCTTCAGATGAGTGCACTGTAGTGTATATACCTTGATTAATTCTCTCCCTTCCATGGCCTTAGGAAGCTCTCCGGTGTAGGTACAGGTTCCAAGGCTGTAAGCTGGGCACATTACTGATTAAAGTGGAAATGTGGAATATCAAAAGCAGATACTGACCATCCTGAAGAGGATGAGAGCGAGTGTGTCCATCCCTGCATGAACCCTCACAGTGGAATGTGATTAGTACTGGTTCTGGCAGCTCACCCCGAGTACCTCTTTGTTGCTTTTTGCCTCATTTGTCTTTAATTTCACCTCTCACATCATCGCTTTTATTAAATAATTGTATTCTGAGCCCTTTCCACATGATGCATGCTTAAAGTGCTTGTTATTTCACTGTAGATTTATTTTTCTTACCACCTCACAGTGTATTCCTATTATTCCTCCTCTGAGCTGCAGCTGCACACCCTGGTCAGGGAACCTTATTCCTTCCTTTTTGTGTGTACTGTTGCATGTGTCTGTCTGCCTGTAACAACTGCTGCCCCACAGGTGGGCACCCAGACCAGGAGCCACTTCCATGCTTGAGCTGGAACTGGTGGGAGGGATATGTATCCTTCCCTTCTCAGCACTACTAAAGGCAGTAACACTTTGCTTATTTGTCCTGCATAGTAAGTACGTCACCTTCCTAATTCACTCCTCAATATGAAACATTCCTGCAGGGGTTTGGAGCCAGTTCTTTCTTTGATAGGGTGGTTGCAAGGAATGTGGCTGATAGACAGGGAAAGTAGAACAGATGAAGTAGCTGTCAGGCAAGAGACAGCGACTCTGTCGTTTGGCCTTTGCAACAGAGAGATATGATTTTTACTGTTGGCATATTTAATGTTCTACTTTTAATCAGTTTTATTCAGAAATGTCTGCCATCAGCTCAGGTTTCCTTGAATTTCCCAGTTGCAGTCTTCAGTGTGTGCAAGTAGAAACGTTTGAGAAACTTTGAGAAGCAAGTAGGTGAGGACGTGTGCTTGCAAGGAGTGATGGGTTTAGCACTGCAGGGACTAGATACTTTCTACAGCTGTAAATGAGGGTACTTTGCAATACTGCTGGGAATTTAGGTACTTGATAATATCAATTTCTTTGTTTCCTGTTATGAGGTCTGCCTTTGAAAAACTTAAATTTGAGTACAGTTGCTTATTTATAAGTGTGAGGGGGACAGTGAGGCTGTCCAAACAAAGCTTCTAGTTTATTTTGGTTTTCTACAGGATAATGTTCAGCAAGCTTTCTAGCAGAACTGAAGCCTGGTATTTATGTGAAGGGTCTTTTTTATTCTTGGAATCAACCCAGTGAATAGAAAAACTTGCCAAAGCATGTCTTGAGGAGCTACCCTCATTTCTTCCTTCTTTAAACTGTATTAGTTGTTTGCATCTGAAATGCTTGTTCTTCTGATGTAGGATATCTGAACATACTGGCAAAAAAATGCTTTCAGAGGCAAAAAGCAAAAATTTAATGCAGTGCAGACTTCCCCTGCTGATCCTAACTGTTTGGTGGATGAAGACAGTCCCATCTGGTTATCCTCAGGAACAAAAGTATGGCAGCTATTGGAACCAACAATTGCTGTTGCTCACTGTGGCTTTTTTTGTGTAATCTGGGTGAATTTTTTTCTTCATTTTACAAAGCAGAGATAATTTGCTACAGAGCAGCTGGCGGTGCTGATTGTACTGCTCCTTATTCAGCATCTGGCATTGTCCTCCAAGGTGGAACTGATTTGTGCCAGTAGTGGTTGCTGCTAATTAAGAGGTGTAGGATGAGAGAATGATGTGACCATACTATCATTCAGTGCTGAAATCTAATCTCCTTCTCCCTCTAGAAAGACCTGTAGGCTGCTACCATTCCCCTCTTAAGATGACTGCTTGCAGCACTTCTTAAAAAGTAAACATACCTATGAAATACTCTTAATCCGAGAAAATGTCTGTAGGAGTCCTTGTAGTTCCCACTTCAGTGTGTCCTGGAATTGAAACGTAGAATTAATCTGCATGGCACCTTAACTGGCTCTCTATTGATGTATCATTACCACAATTACTGAATTTACTAGAGAAAGGTGATCTTTAACCTAAGTTTGGATTACCCTTTTTTTGTATTTGTAGGGACCAGCAGCACTAACACAGTCGGGGCTACAGTGAACAGCCAAGCACCCCAGCCTCAGCCTACTGCTGTTGCCTCAAGCAGGAAAGGGACTTTCACAGATGACCTGCACAAGCTGGTAGATAACTGGGCCCGAGATGCCATGAACCTGTCTGGCAAGAAAGTTGGCAAAGGGCAGAGCAACTATGAGGTAAGATGGAACCTGTGAGCATTTATGGTGAGAAATTGTCAGTATTGTTGCTATCTCATTAGGGTGTCAAAACCAGCTGGAGTACAGTTGCTGTGTGGCTCAGACAACTGCTCTAGAAAACCATTGGCTCTGTCCTTTATGTGCAGGATTGTATCACCTGCTATGGTAGGGGAAAGGATGGCTTGTGGACCAAGGGGTGAACCTGCCATTTTTAAGCACAGTTGTGTAACTTTTCTTGGTGATTGGGTTTTCTTTCAGGGCCCTGGAATGGCAAGAAAATTCTCGGCACCAGGTCAGCTCTGTATCTCTATGGCATCTTCCCTGGGTGCTACGCCCATCTCTGCAGCATCAGCTACCTCTTTAGGTCCCTTCACAAAGGCTATGTGCCCTCCTCAGCAGTACGGTTATCCAGCAGCGTCTTTTGCCGCTCCGTGGAGTGGGGCGGGTGGTCCAGCACAGCCGCCGCTTGGCCAGTTCCAGCCCGTAGGTGCTGCATCTTTGCAAAGCTTCAACATCAGCAACTTGCAAAAATCGATCAGCAGCCCTCCAGGCTCCAACCTGCGGACCACTTAGCTGCGCTCGGAGACCGTGCTGGATTGACCTCGGGACAGGACGCGGGGAGGGGGATGGGGCCGTGTACCAACTACTAGTGCTGCAGTAAACTGGTGGCTTGCCAGACTGGGAATAAATTTCTCTTTTCCAACCATTGCTGTCAACTCTCTGTGAAGGGAGTTTCCCCACGCGCTTTCAAGGGGGAGGAGGATGATCAGCATCCTTATGATGGGACAGTGCTTTTGACTGAGGGGTTTCTGCTCTTGTAGGGAACAAGAGCTGTGAAGAGAAGTCATGGGGTGGGTTAATGCAGTCTTGCTGTAAAATCTCTCTCTGGTTTGAGGCTGAATCCACACATGTTGAGGTGGGAGAGCTGAATCCTAGCATGAGGCTTTAGCATGCTTCCCACCTCCCCCCGAAGAACCAACACCACGAGAAACGCTGTCTGAATCCCCCTCCTCTCCCTCTCCCCAGTCAATCGTATCTGGCTCCAGAATGGTGGGGCACACGAATGGACTTGCAGTGCAGCCCATGCTTGATAGGTCATTACTGCTTTAAGTAAGATATTAACAGCTTTGACTGCAGCATTAGAGCAATTTAAATTGTTTAAAAAAAATTTTTAAAAGTTCCCTGCGGACATGTACTTACCATCAGTTTTGATGTGGAAACACTGTGATATATAAATGTTGTTGGACAACAGTAGTTTAAAAATGAGTGGAATATAGAGGGTTAAAAAAGTTAAAAAGAAAAAAATGGGGAAAAAAGCTAGCTATATCCTTATACTTATTGGAGACACTTTAACTTTTTCCTTTGTATTTTCATTGTATTAGATAAATAAATGTGAATGTAAAATTGTATAAATTAATGTACTTGAATACTTGTCTGTTCTCCCAGTATGCTTGCTGGATATTTTAGTGCCTTGGACTTCTCTCGCTTCTGCAGTTAGCATTGTCTTCCCAGCAGACTGCCAGGTGGACAGAGGGCAGGTTTGGAGAAGGATGGATTATTTGTAAACTAGTGACGGGGACGTTGGAGTTCACTTAGTGATACCGTTGCTGTTTAGAGTAGGTGTGTGGAGGGGGCAGTCACTGAGGCAGTGGGTTGTTGGAACCATGTTCCGTGTGTTGGGGAAACTTGTCCAGGCAGGCAGATCTGAAGTTGCTGGTGTGACAGGGGCCAGGCTGGGGCAGGACAGAGGGCTGTGAGCGAAGCTAAAACGAGACTAGCCAATATTGTCACAGAGGCGGGAGGTGTAGATCACAAACGGAGAGAGAGGATGGGGAGAACTTGTATCTTTGGGAAAGGCCCAACTTAAGATGCAGTTTGATTCCACCTGCGAAGTGGTGAAGATGTTTGGTCAGGATGTGGCTTGAGGGAGAGGTGCCATTGCTCGTTGGTGTGGGCTTGTCTGCTGGGATTGCTCTTACCTTCTTTTTTTTTTTTTTTGGTAAAATCCCTGTAAGCCAGGAATAGACTGTCCTGGTGCACGTCCATTGCCGGCAATGGATGTACTTGAAACAGCCGGCATCAAGAAGTTTCCTCTGTCTGTCTTGGAGGATTTACAATTTTGTTCACTCTATCAAATTCCAAGCTGGTACTAGGACTGTAACTATCTGTCACCCCTTAGTAACTGTACTGTACCTTCTGCTTTGGTCATTCTCCCTTCTTATATTTAATAAAAAAATACTGGTTTCCTCTTCAAAGTAAAAATAATACCAGCCAGTATTTATTTAGTGCTGCAAAAAGCCGTGAGGGATGAGAGTACCCCAGAGCAGCTCACCGCTATCTGGGAGCTGGTGCATCATGGAGACGTTACTTGCCTGAAATTTTTCTAGGAGCGCTGTTTATTTCCCTGTGGAGCCTTAACAGGGAGTTTTTCTGTCTGCTGCTATTCTCTTTTGTTTTTACAAAGAAACGAGCAAGATCCCTTTGTTTTCTGTCACTTTTTTTACAGCAGTTTTGGCAGCAAGGGCAGGTGGAGGCTGGAGATGAACGCCTGAGGGCAAACGCTGGTGGGGATCCTGAGCTTTAGGGGTTTATTCCTTGTAACAGAAGTGCAGACCGGAGCTACAGAATGAGGAGGCTGATGGGGTGTGTGTGGTGGAAGGCGGGGAGGCAGCGGGGGTCCCACCCCCCTGAAACGGGGAACCTCTGCCCTTCCATCTAAAGGGGTACAGAGAGGTTTCTGGAACACCCCCAGTGTGAGGAGAGAGGTGTGCTGGGGAAACGGGACCGGTGACGAATCTGGGGCAGTAATGAAACATGGGGAATATTCATGGCAGGGGAACTGATCAGCTGGATGCAGCACGTAGTTATTTAATTTTGGCCTAATAAGTTTGAGGTCGTTTTTTCATTTAATGTTACACAAGAACTGGTGTTATTTACCATTGATTTTTCCCCACCCACCTCCCTCCCTCCCTCTCTCTCCTCCTGTGGATGAATAACTGAAGTCTAGAGGAATAAACTAATGCTACTGAACTGTTAAATTATTTTGTTTAATATTACACTTTGAGTATCTTTTTCCACATAAAAGCTGTTTCTGAATTACAAGCGTTTTCTTTACATTATTTAACAATGTACACTGTTAAAAAAAAAATAAAATAAAATTAATTGAAACTTTGGGCTTCCCTGGCCGTAGTTAGTTATATGTTTTGCACTAAACCCAGGCACTGCGCTTGTACGATTGCGCTTTGTGCTGCAGTTTGTTACCTTTGTAGAATATTTCGTGAAGCCATTCAAATAAACCACACCTGCTTTTGTTGAGCTGTGGGTTTTCTTGGTGAGCAGCAGGTTCTGACCTCTCTGTCCTCTTCCTGGAGTGATTTAACTGTTACCCAATTTATCAGTTTATCCCAGGAAAAGTATAAGAAACCCGTTTTAATGAGACCCTTCTCAAAAGCAGTTATCTGTAGTGAGCCTTTGGCCTTTTAGTAGAATACTCTGGAACAAAGTGCTACAAAGAATAATTCATAGAATGGGTCATCTTTATGAGAGGAGAGGCCTGAGGGAGCAGGAGTGTGGAGGTTTGAAGGATAATGTATGAGCAGTACGATTACTTTTATGGCTGAGACTCAGTAAGTTACGGAACAGCAGAGAAGGGCTCAGCTGTGACAGTCGAGAACTTGGTGGCTCTCACTGTTTGATGCACAGGTGGAGCTTAACTAGTGGTGGGTTTGCATGTCCTTTTGGCAGGTAAGCTAGAGCAGGGTGTGCTGCAAGGGCTGGGGAGCCTGGTGCCAGACACTGCTCTCTCTGTTGGGTCCCTTGCCCTTTTCTCTGGGCTGGGAGGGACCAGGGGTGTGCCCCTGCAGTGCTGGAGAAGGAACTTTCCAATGTAGATGCAAATTTTGGGATGGAATTCCTATTATGTGGCAGTACTTGTAGAGAAGAAGAGTGGAACTGCTTTACAGAGTTGTTCTCAAACAACTGTAGGCTTACAGGAATTATTTGGTATTTCTAAACACTAATTGCTACTGCATTTCTTTCCATTTTAAGAACAGCTTCTGTTATGAGTCATGCTGTGCAAGGCCTGAAGGGAAAAAACCCACAATGTCCAAGTATAAATTTTACTGCCCTTTTCAAAGGGACCAGTCCCAAGGGGCAGAGGGCGGGGATTTCTCTTCGAGGAGGCTATGGCTGTGTTTGCACTGTTGCCATGGAGTCAAGAAAGCTGACGCAGTTGTGCATATATGAGACTTAATTTTTTTTGTTGTTGTAAAAGTTCAGAGCAGCTTTGAATACAGTAATTTGGAATGTCTGCACATTCCCTTCCTAACAGGTATCTGATTTCAACAGTGAGTGCATGACTCAAATATGTGGTATGTATTTCTTCCCTGAGCTGTTCTGAAGGCAGGACGGAATTGGAGAGAAACTAGTACAGTGAAATATGAAACTATTTTCTAGATGTAATCTTTTACAGTTAATTATAATTTGTCCTGTCTTTCCATGCTGAAGTCAATCCTCGTTCTTTGTCCCGTTGAGGAGGCAAGTTGATAGCAGGGGATCTTCTAAGAAAAAAGGACTGATTAAATTGTGAAAGCAGGAGGAACAGGAACAGACGCTGAATACTTCCAATATATTTACATTTAGACTGCTTTAAGAGGCTTGACCAGATAGAGCAGTGATTGCAAAGCAGAGGAACGAGGTCCTGTTTCAAGATTGACATTGATTTTGGGGTTGGCCTAATCAAAGAGTTAGTATAAATTTTCCTGGTCCAGCTCTGACTTCCAGTCCTGTGGTATCATCCTCCTTTGCCTCCAGTTCTGCACTTCTGAAAGGTACTACTGTATCCAGTTTGAAATACTGCTTAAAAATCTTTGACTGTTTTACTAGAAGGAACAGCTGTTGCTTTGCTCTAACCTTTAAAACCCACTTGGAAGTTTTCTGTTGCCCATCTTAAAGCAAAAGCAGGGCTGTGCAGATGTGGTGGCAGTCCCTTTAGCTTCCTACTTGGAACTAGTCGGAATGTGTTCACTTCTGTGAACTTGTTAAATGGGAAATGAGTTGTAATAGTTTGAAAGGTATAGAGGCACGAATGGCTGCAAGTGTGGTTTGTTTTTCAAATTTCATGTTTATTTTTATATTGAAAAGAGTTGAAAGCTTATTTAAAAACAGCAGTGCAGCTCCCATTCGTTTTACAAAGGGCCCAAGCAAGCACTGAGATGCTGCGTGCAGCTCCCTGGCAGCAGTCCCAGCGTGCTCCCATCCCTGTGCTGCCCTGTTGCGCAGGCACAGCTGAATGTGCTGCTGCTGCACGGGAATCCCCTATGGCTATGGAACAAACTGAGGAGGAGCAATGGGCTCTGACCCTCTTTGTGCAGCCACAGGGCCAAGGACTGGGCTGCACCTCAGGCAGATGCTGGCACAGCTTTGCACCCTCAGACTCATCAAATGGCTGACCAGAGCTTGTAGGGTTTGTCCTCTGACCATGACCCACGCTTCTCCCCATTCTACTGAAAACTTCTTTTCTCCGTGCTGAAATGCAACACTGAAGGAGAAAGGAGCTCTGAATTGCATCTCATTTTAAAGATTAATTCTTGTTACCATTTCAGGCAAGTTACGTGTAACATCAGTTTGTAATACAGCCACCAGTCTCGTGTTGCAGAAGCACAAATGATTCATAGAAAAAGGCATCTGAAACATGAAATAACCTAAAAGAACATTAAGTTCTTGCTGGCTGTATTAAACTCTTCTGTGTTGCTTCACCATAATATACAGGAAAATCCATTAATGCATTAGACTTCCTCACATAATTTGAACAGCCAACTGCAGTCTTCTGCTGTAATCCAGCACTGAGGCAGCGACACCACCAGGTGTCTTATGTAGGTTCCAGCCTCCTTTTCTTCCAGCTTTGACTTCTCTTGTGGGGACTGCACTCTGCCAAACAGGAAAAGCATGAGAAATTAAGTTCCTTAAAGCTTTTTTTTCTGCTTCTCCTCAATTCTTTTTCTAGCTCTTCCTTGATAAGACAGTTGTATGGAAAAAACAGATAGTTCTCCTAGCCCATTACCACAGCATCTGCAGCCAGATCTAAGAAAAGAGGAACATTTCTCCCGCTCCAAGTTACTAATCTAACAGCACCGCTTTCAAAGCCAAGAGCCATTGTTCACTTTTTGGTAGCACGTACCTGGGATGTGCTGGTTGGCACAGCTGCTGTTCCTCGTGATTGTAGCAGATGGCTGCAACTGTGCAAGTCTAGCAGAAGCCTTGTGGTAATTCATTCTGTGAGGTGTCCTGTTCCGAGTAGTCATTTGATGATGTCCACGAGGTGTTTCACATGTCCAGTGTCCAGCAGATGGGTCTGCTGTTTTGTGACCCATTATCTTAAGATCAATGGTCTCCAAGGAAATGTCCCAAAGTTCAGGATCATCTAGAATGAATGAAAAGGTGACCAAACCAAAGACAACAGCATTATACTACAGTAACGACAGTAACTCCAGGACCAGCCCACCCTTTTCCTACAAGTGGTGGCCACGGCCACTACAGAAGTGAAATTGTAAAGCAGCTTTCCTGTCAGTGCACAGCAGGGAAATGGTACTGCCCCTCATGCTCTGGAATTCGGCAATGTCCAGACGCTGTGGTGTGAGCATGTCCCAAATAGCCATGGTTATCTTAAGAAGAGACACCTCCTCCCCCAAAATGTTCTGTTTCTGTGCGATATCACTTCAGGAAAAGGGTTTAAGGAACAGGTATAACAACTCCACTGAAAGGATGGTGTGCAGTCCCTCATAGTGATGGACATAGTTTCCCTGCCACTCAAGCAAAGTCTGTATTGTTAAGATCAGACTCATACTCGCACTTCTATTATTTCAACCTCTTCAGAACTTCTACCTTTACACTGTACTTTGCAGAGCTGATTGAAATGCTAAGAGTGTTAAATTATGTTACTCATCACTTTTTGGCTGACCTGCGAAGAACTCCTCTTCTATTGCTAGCTCCTGTTGTACTGCTGCTGGAGTGCTGTGCTTTACAGGAGGATCAGATGTTGCTGGACAGAGGTAACACAAGAGTATATTAACATTAGAAATACAGAAGAACCCTTTTGCTCCTTGTTAACAGAACACGAGTCTGAAATGATAAGCAGCAGCTGCCACCAGGTACCCTCTTTCTTCCTAGAGCTGGTTATGTTTTGGTAGCAGTATGTGGAAGAGCAAGATTCTGTACCTGATGACGGCTGACAAGTGCAACTGCACTACTTTAAAATGTTTGTTAGCCTGTTTATGCCATCCCCAAGTTCCCGCTTACCACACAGCTGTCCAGACTTCCCCATGAGTAAAGCAACATATTTAGTAGCTAATGGCAATGTCTGCTTGCCCGCAACCGCTTCAGTGCAGTGCTGCAGCCTCATCTCAGGTGCAGCCTGTTAATGTACTGTGCTGCATGATGCTTTAGGGTGGTTGGAAAGTTGCAGTCTTGATAATGCAGTTTTAGAGCTGACATTCCTGTAACTTTAACAACATGGGGGGCACAAGGGGAACTATGATAATCCTCCTTCCTTTGACCTCAAAGCTGTGTTGATAGTACAGTACAAAAGCACATTAAACTGGCCAGGCTCCTGTATTGAGGGTAACGCATGCCTGACAGCAGCTATCATTCAAACTGTCAGTTTTTAATGCCAAGTCTTACCCTGTTTGCTGTTGGGAGTCACTACTGGAACCTGATGCTTTTTCTCCATCTGTTCCCGGAACTGTTGCTGTAGCTGCTTTTGTCGCAGTTTCCGCTGGTAAGTGGCATCACACTCAGTAGCTAAGGAGTCTGTGTTACTGTCCCTCCTCCCAGATAAGCACAAAGTTAAACACAGTTTCAGCAATTACATTTGATGAAGAAAAAACCCCATAAATAACAGCAAGGAAAATCCATTAAACTAGCATTTTATGACACCTTCCAAATTGGGCTGTGTGTTTTAAAAGGTAAAGTAATTTCTAATACAGCTTATAAAATAAATTTATAACAGCAGTCTCACCTGGAACTATTTAACTGTTTCTGATCTACTGCCACCACAGCAGCCTCTGTCTGAGCAGGCTGACAAGTAGACGCCATCTCACAGTGTTGTCTCCCTCCTGCGTTCTGCCTGTCCAAACAGCTATTGTATCTTGCTGTCTCTATTTCAGGCTCATAGTCCTGTCTTTTAGCTTTCACCAAATCTAATTCAGGGGGTATCTAGTCAAGGAAAAAAAAGAAAACACATTCAGACATTTCCTTCATCAAGTTAATATGTGGTTTTTTTCTGTACATTACTGTTGAAAAATCTAGCTTGTTTGCTCTAAGTGGGATAGTAAGTTAGGACACTGAAATGTATCTTCAGTACAAAGTCATTCAGTTAGTTAATCATTGAATTCATGCAGCTCTGTGTTAGTTTAATAGTTCAGTGCTTCAGGGTAGATAGCCCATGTCTCCCCAGACTGTGGTCTCTGCACATGAGAACAAATACAGATGATCAATGCAGAATTCTACAGATTCTCAGACAGTCTCACAAGTCTGCTGTGGGCATTTGGTCTGCCAGTTCCATTTTCACACTTGTACTAAAGGGCATGGCAAACCTTTACCTAGCTCTGCAATGTCAAGGTCACTAAAGAAGGCACACCATTTTCTTTTCATTACAGATGGGATGGTTTGGCTCTGTGGTTTTACAGAATTGTGGCAACGCTGCTAATAGACTATGACCCTTGCAAAGCAGAGGTCTGTGCCATCATTATTTGGAGAAGTGTCACTTTGGATCTGCTCCTACAGGCTAAGTTAGCTGGATAGAACCCCCTCATGTCTTGAGGCTGGCTGGCAGAATTTGGTAAATCCTAGTATGATGAAGGCAAGGTTACTGTGAAACTCCATGGATCAGCAGTTGGAAAAGGCTTACTTTTCCTCAATCAGCCAGGTCCGTTACCGCCTAGAAGCCTACTGCCCCCAACTGGTACATGTCAGCAGCTAACAAGATTAATGTCGCTTACAGGACAACTTTAATACTATGAAGACTGCTGTGTTACCTCAGAAGGTTCACTGTGTTTCACAGAGGGTAAAGTAACTGCAGTAACTTAAAAGTTAGTGAAAGTTCCAACTACAGCAAGCAGCTCTGGTATGTGACTCGCCTGGTATTGCATCTAGGGTATTCTGGGCTATGCATATTAAAAACTTAGAGGGAGTCTTTTTCATGGAAAACTCCCTATTTTCTGTCAGAGCTCCCTAAAGTTCAAAGAATGCTCCCTTTTCCTGCTGCCCACTGGCTGACATACAAACTGTCAGCTTGAGAGACTAAATGAAGCAGTCCTGATTTTGCAGGAATGCATAGAGGAGCTGTGCCTGCTCTAGGGTAGGTTACACAGATCATAGATGTACTCTCTTCCTATTCTTCTGCCCTGTCCACAGCCTCTGGTTTTATCACCTATTACAACAATTGGAAATTGTGTCACTGCATGCAGTTATTTCCCATCCTTTTTTTTTCAGTTCCTGAAAAACTCTGATGATGAGAGGAATATGACAAATAAGTTTTCACAATAGTAAATAGTAATAGTAAATAGTTTTTTCATAATAGTAAACTAGATTGTGCTACTACTGACAATGAGAACAAGTGGAGAAATGTGTTCTGGTTTTTGCCTTATACAGGGCAAAAGTATACAGTAAAAACCATGCTCACAGCCTTGACAGACTCTGTTCTCCCACGGACCTCCACTTCACCTACGTGATGAATATGTAACTGGTGTCACTGCAGACAGACACACATTCAAAGCAGAAGTGGCTAGATGAGAGCGATGAACTGAGTTGTTGCAACTGACAAAGTTTAAACAGTCTTAAGACCTGCAGCATATGGAGAAAATGGCACCTAGAACAAGCTAGTTAAACAGTTTAGTGTTTTCTGAGGTAACATTTAACCTGCTAGGAACACGGCTGTATGCATTATAGGCACTGAACTGGCCACGGACAACATGGCCATAAATGTCACATGAAATCTTGAGTAGGATACTGTTTCTTCACCATAGCAATCTTGTCTGCAGCAAACAGTCAAAATTTAGAGTACTTGTGTAAAACGTCAGGGAAGAACTCTGTAACAAACAGTTCACAGAAACTAGCAGGCAAAGGCTATTGGTGTCATAGCTGGAAACATGATGAGATGAGATGCATTGATATCATTATGTATAATCTTTTTAATATGAAGGACCAGGAGCAATGGACATCTAGCAGTCCCTGCTCTAACAGCCCATGTACTGCACCTGACGTGGAAGCTTATTCACAGCTCGTAGGTAGTCTTTGTCTAGGATGCAATTCCCAAGAGCATTCCCAAAGCACCTGAGAAATAAGAGAGCTCACTGTGACTGAAAACAACACTTAATTCTCACTTAACTTCTGGAAACATACAAGTACTGATCTTCACTTACTTGAGTGCTCTCTTCAGTCCATCTGTTACTGCCTCCTTTCTTGCCTTTTCTAGGGACAAAGCCTTAGACTTCAGGCCTTCACTGACTCCATACCCCACATCTTCATGGTATGACCCATCCTGCAATAAAATTTTAAAACTAGTAACTATAAGGGAATTTCTGTACATATAGCACTTCTTGTCAGATGCCATGCTTTCCTAAGCCCAATTACTTGCTCTTAGCTGGCTGCTCTATAGCAGGGTCAATGTTTCGGACACCACTAGGTTCTCTGGTATAATACAGTACTTGAGAAGCACAATCTGACCTATGCATGAACTTTCGTTCACAGCTTTAGGCAATTGAGCAACTATAGACAGAGCAAACAAAAAAAATGCGCTTACCTTAAGCTGAACTTTCACAAATGCACAGACCCCCACGTAGAACCTGCCATTGTTGAGGTCAACAAAGTCTGGGGGAGGGAAAAGTAACATCCTAAATACAAAAGGCTTCTGATCCACATTTAGATCTTTGTCCTTTGAGGACATTCATAAACCTGGAACATCCTTGCTGAATGTGCCCAAGAGACTGTATCATCTTCTATAAAATGGAGCATGACTTACAAAATACTAACTATACTTTGAGAATGCTGACTTGCACAGATGCTCTGGGCATGTTACCTAATACTTCCTGGTTATCAGTGGCTACACTTGCCAAACATTCACACTCTGCTACTATATGCATAAACTTAAACATATGAAAGAAGGAAGAGTTGTAAACATTACTTCTCATTCAGCTACATATCATAAATTTTCAAAGCATAACAATTTTGTTCACCTAGAAGGAAAGATTTAAAGTATTAATTCATACAAACAGCAATGAAAAAGAAGCTTAACCTTCAAGATCACCTGAATACTGTTTTATAGCAGAAGAATTTTTCCAAAGCTTTCTACTGTAAAAATCTCAGAGTCACGTATTGGCTAGAAGGGGAATCTGCAGAAGAAAAGATGGGCCCCTAAAGATTAGGGGAATATTAACCTGGAATTTTAGCTTGTTAGAATATAAAAATTACAGGTGAGTATGAAAGTTGGATCAGGGCTGCTGGGTACAACATAGTTTAATTGTAATTACTCTTGACTGAGTGTTCCCATAGAGATCAGAAAACTTGATTAGCATAGCTCAGGAATAATCCCAAACACACTTAGAATAATGACTATGACATATTCCAGTGCAACATCTAAAAAGAAAACAGAAGCTCCATTATTATTCAATTTCTCTCATTCTTACCAACTGATAAGACACTTGGAAATTCCACATGCCTCTCGCTAGGTTCTTTGAAGTGATCAAGTTATAGGATAGATAACCTGGTCCTCATGTGAGAGACGTTTCCTTCAGGGCTTCACAGTGAAATGAGAGGAAGGACTTCTTTACCCTCAAGAGATACTTACCAACATTCTGCTGAGTGACTGAATGAGCCCAGCCGTTGAAGCCAAACATCTCATTGGCCAGACTGATTACCTTGTGACCCTCAATGTAACAGACCTGAAATGAAAAGCATATATACATAAATTTTTATATAAATGCATACACCTGTACACACAAATATACATGCTTTATTTTAAAGAGGGATTACACACATCATCTTACACTGAGGAAGCCCAGCTAAGTACACGGTTCAGATAATGTTAATAAAAGGATTGTGGTGCAACTCTAGGTTCACTCTCTTCCAGTAATTGTGATAAGGGTTAATATGACAACAAGTATGACTTAATCAAGGGAAGGCAGAGCTTGCGGGCACTAAGGAAGGTAAAATGCAGCCAACATTATATAATGTTTCATATATTACAGTTCTGAGGAAAAAATAAGAGAAACATCACAGTGTTCCACAAGAAGATAAATATTTCATTGTCAAGGATGAAGCACTGAAAAGTTAAGTCTTTTTTTTTAAAGTGTAAAAGGAACCTGTGGCTTAGTAGAAGACAGAATTTATACTATGCTGACTCTGCTTTCTTATCTGCACATTGAACTCCTAGTGGGAAATTAAATTCAAAAAAATGAGGATTATTGTAACATTTTTTACCCTCGTTTTCCTGGAAAAGACTGTAAGTTGAAACATTATGCATGTTTGTTCATACCTTTTGTCCTCCTCCAGCTTGCCGACTGCTAATATATTCTGGACCCAGTCTCTGACGAAGAGCATGCTGGATAGCTTGATATTCGCTTGCTGTGTATTGATACTTGACAAAAACAAGATAAGACAAATCTCACTCTCCCTATTTTAGTTCCCCCTCTTCTCCTAATATTAGTTCTTTATCCCATTTTTCCATGCACAGTCCTTTCAAGAGGTAAATGATCCTTTTTTAGAATCAGGATGAAACAGACGAGGCATGACCTTGGGGGGGGGGGGCGGTGCGTGCATTACATTTGTGCATTGTATTGTGGGTTTTTTCTGTTACTCTTGAAGTATATTGCATACAAGCTGTAGCAACTCTTTTTTACTATGTATAAGTGCCTATTATGGAGAAGAGAATTCACCATCTAAAGGTCTGTTCAGTCCAGCAACGGTTTCCCTTTTTCCAAATTATTTTAAATTTATTTTTTAATAGCTGAGTGAAAGTAGTTGACTTTTCTGAACCAGTGCTGAGAATGTGTGCAAGCATGATCCAGGTCACCTGGGAATAACAGAGAATAAAATGAGCCCCATTTTTAAGGAAGAAAATTAAAAACCTTTTGTGAAGAATCCAGAGCAATTTATTGTAACTCGAGGCATGCCAAGGCTATCATGGAGGAAAATGTCATGTACAATCAATCAGGTATAGCCTAGCAAGGATAATGGATATGACTCCAGCCTTACTGTATCCAACTTAAATAATAAATATGCAGAGCAGATTTCCAGAAGTGCAAGCATAAAACTTCTATTTCCCTCTTGGGCAAAAATAACTGACCTGTCCGAAGCAAGCAACCGAACTGCTAGTGCTGGAACTATTGCTGCTGATACAGCTTTCACAGTCTTTCCCTTGATTTTCACGCATCCCTAAAGGTAAGAGAAAATACAAACACTGAAGATAACTGAACTAACACTCTGTATGAAGACATGAGAAAAAGCTGTTGAAGTCCACTGCCCAGTGAGTATAAGAATATTCTATAATATTCTGTGTTGGAGCTCTCTCTCCATGGAACTGCTGCAGCCCCAGTCAGAAATTTGTTTTAGAACAGTCAAAACCTTTCTTCTTGTATAAGTTATACTATGCTCGCAGAAATGGCTAGCTTCATCCTAGAAGCAGAGGCACTGTTCTGGTCTTCCAGCCATAAAACCAGTAAGGGTAAGCCTAAATTAAATTACATGACAACAGTGGAACAATTATTTTATTTAAAGAACAAAGAAATTATTCTTGCTAGTAACAAAACCCCCCACATTCAACAGCATCTGGATCCTGCACAAGGTCAGAGACTAGAACAAAAAATGAATAATGTCTCAAGTCCTTATTCTAAATATTGCACTAATAACAAATTATATCCTTTTTTTCACAGAATCACACCCCCCCTCCCCTTTTAGGTAAATATGAATGCATTGTGCTATTCTAGGTAAGGAAAAACAAAATAATTCCCTCTTTCAGATTCTTCACTGTCTTCCTAAATCACTTGCAATATCCATTAGTACTTTGATAAAAAGCAGAGGCAACTTTCTAAAATTTTACTTGTCTATATGCTGATTTGTCAGTCTTTATTGTAGATTATTGTTTTGACTGCAATCATACTGTCGGGTGTCATGATGGTATCATAGGAAGTATGCAGAGTTGAAAAACATAGAGAACCTGTAAGAATTTTAAGAAGTTGTACCAATAATTCAGTAGATGGCACCCTCTTCCAAGCCAGTATCCAACGGCTACCCAATGTTGCCATACCACTCCTCCCTGCTCTGCAGATGTGGTCCTGCTGAGAGCTTACACAACAGGCGTGCAAAGCAGCTGCAGCAGCACTTCTGTATATGCCCACAGTGGCAACCTTTAATTGTATTTGCGCAAATGCTGAGGACAACTGGAAGTCTGTCACCAAGACTTGTGCACACAATACAAATATAAGACAAATCAATATAAGTACAAGATGGCTGGAGATGTCAACACAGTCGGAGAACGTCTAAAATCCACAGTAGACAGCATCATTTGACAGTCAGCCAGAACATGGCTAGTATTATGTTTTTCTACTGTACTCCAAGTTCAGCACTTTAAATTTAAACAAGTTGTTTTTCAAGTTTCTAAACAGGGAAGTCAAAGTTTACTGAGAACTTGGCAAACAATTTTCAGAAAAATGATACTAGTTGTTTCGTTGGCAAATATGAGCAATGGCAATTATGCTTGGTGTAGCTAAAATTCTCCTGAATTTTGGTTGGCTATAATTATTCACCTCCAGTCCAAAAGTTGTACAATTGTACAGTGTTTATACATTTGAATGTATTTCAATCAAAAGTTTGCTGCAATTTGTGGTAAATATATTTGGTTTTGGAAGAGAACATATAGAAATTAATATTACCAGGAGATAGCTTGTGATTTAAGCAAGCTATTGCCCCTGTTAAGCAAAGAGTCCATTGCATTCTGAGGGAGACAATTAGAAAGAAAAATAGTACCTGTGGTGAGTGGCAGAGGGGATCAAAGTCTGAACAGTATTACATTTTTTTTTCCCTGCTCTAAGCAGCCTAAATCAGACCTTAATTATTATAAAGCCCTTGGGAAAAAACAATGCACAATGCACGAAATGTGTGCATTTGCCTACATAGCCCTATTACCTGTTTACCACAAATCTTTATGCACAATAGGTGGGTGGCATTTTGATGTAAAATTGCTTTAACTAAAACCAGTATTAAATCCTTTAACTTTTTATATGGTGTGCACCATTGCCAGTCTAAATTCTCTAAAGAGATACACTTTTAATGAAGCTCTGAATAAGACATGGGAATTGATTCTGAATGAGAATAAGGAAGCACAGAATTCTGTTGAAAACAACTTCACATCACACAGTTTTAATCCAACAGATCAGGTGCTGCTAGCAAATGTTAGCAACATATTTGTGATAAACAGTTTAAAAACATGTCAGTGGTCAGTATTCAAGTTATGTATTACTTTACAGCTTATGTGAAGGAGACGGATGATGCCAGTTTAGTTTCAGGGTTTGCCTGCAGGAAGAATTTGCTTCAGCTGGGAGCCTGGTTTAAACCAAACATTCTATTAGAGCAATGTGGTGGTTCTTCCCAATCCGGTGAAGTGCAGCACAGCAAAGCCCTATGTCTCAAAGCAATTGTCAGAGCATTTCAAAGTGACAGAACTTCAATTTCAAAATTATTGGAATAGGAGTTTGGAAGAGAGAAAAGTTAATTCTGCAAATGGAATTACAAATCTACCTCAACACCACAGCCAGGAGCTAGGGAAGGTGCTTCCATTCCTCAATAGAATATTGTTTCCTCACCCTCCTCTTCCCACAACTTTTTAACTCACACTAAACATGAATACTGAAGTAGATAATAAGCTATTGACAAGAGTACAAAAGAATCTCAAACACCTCCCAGGGCCAGGAGAGTGCTAAGAGACTGCCTGACTCATAAACCTGTGTTAAAAAAAGCTGTGTTTTCAAACCATCTTTAAATAATAAAAATTGAAGTTCAAATATACTTGGTCTGTATGCGGGATCATGAAAGCAGTTTATCACCAGCTTAAAGATACCTAGGAATTATCATTTATTACCTCTGTGACTGTGACCATTATTCATTATTTACAGAATTATTTTCAGTTTAGCTTTTTATAGCTTTTACTCCTACTGTATTTTGATCTTTTTTTTTTTTTTTTAAAAAAAATTTGAACAAACTGGGTACACAATCAGAAAAAAATCACTGTTATGGAAAACTGGATATGAAATACTAATTTTCAACAGCACTCTAGAAGTAGGTATGTATTTGTGTGGTGACAGCGAACTGAGCAGCTGCTGAGAAAAAGCTGGGTGTGTACATAAAGCCTCATGTAGGAAATAAACTAGTCTTCTAGAAAGAGATAATTCTGAGTTTAATCTGTTCAAGTATAACTACTACTGTATCTTATGGCAGCAACACCTTCACCTTCCAAGACAGTATGCACATAACTTCTAATTTTCTAAATCGTCACATCCTCACACACCTTTCTATCCTACTGGCCATTACCACAAAAAGAAAGAGATTTTGGTCATAAATTACCTCTTTTCCCATCAGTTCCCTTGTGTCTTGACAGACTAGGTTTTTGAACTATACACTGTGCCTTAATCCTGTGCTAGGAGTGTCAGTTCGCAGTTCTCTTTACATGTAAGGTAGTAGCAGGCAGTTTTACGTCACTTTGAGATAGTTTGCATACCATGAATTGTGTAACTTCAGAAACACTCAGCTAGATCATGGTAGTTTCGAGAAATTAATTGTAGTACCACACAATCTAAGATATGACTTTAACATGGACTGTGCACTTTGAGGGCTTTTTATTCAGCCTCATCCTTCTCTGTATGCTTTCTTTCACAATGAAGCTTTGATTTGCCAAGTAAAAATCTTTAACATTCTTTCAATAAAGTAATTCCACTGAGCCCACCAAGAGCAAACAGCTACGATGTAGCAATGAGTGATTTAGCAAGCACTAAAGAAAACACCACATATTTAACCTAAGGTTCAGATCACTCTTACAAAAAATACCAAAAACTTTAAAAGTTTCATATTTCTGTGGAGTATTCTCTCTTCCAGGAACTCCAAACTATTTTAAAAGTTAATTAACCTGTTGTGCAAAGGCTGCTTTACCTATCACTGAGCTGAGGCGTACATCTGTTAAGTATAATGGGGCAGATGTTCCCAATCAAGACAGGCCTGTGCTACACCACAGTTTAAAAAGGGTGGAAAACAGATTACAAAATTGCCCGTAGGAAAATTGCATACAATATAAATCTTCAGTTTTGACTTCTGATACTATCTCTAGGCAAACAACCTTGATGACTTGAGAAAAGTGAGGTAATGTTCTGTTAACTTCAACAGAAGAAAAAGAGATTCAGTGTTTTATAGATTAAACAATGAAATGCACTGGGAGGTCAGGAGACTGGTTATCTGTTGTAGAACAGAGGTGGCCTCTGATGTTTACTATGATACTTTATCATGCATCTTTGATATTGATTCAGGCCACGTTCTGTAGTAAAACCACACCAGAAAGAGCATTAAAAAGTATAATATAGAAAGTTTGATCTATCTGCAGTAGTTTAAATATATTTGCTTTCAAATATATTTAAATATGTTTGCTTTCACCACTATACCAATTTCTCTTTGGTTACAGCACATTTCAGATTTGATATACCTTCAAATAGTCCCACTTATTTTGGTGGAATCTATATTTGTGGCTCCAAAAGCAATATTTAACCCTTAGATTTATTAGGCAGTACTAGGTTTACTTTTGGTATGTCTAGAATGATGATACTCTCCCTGCACAAAATAAGAAACACTAATTCTGGTTACATTTTTTACTGATTAACATTTTAATAAATAGAGTGTAAAGATATTTCTTCCTTATCTTTATCTTTATACAAGCTTAACAGAGTAACAGAAGCGCACCTAGGGGGGAGTGTTTCTATTTAGAATGTTTGAATACATTCAACATCTGAAAGGAAACGTATCTGGTCAGTTCCTGCATTTTTGCAACACAGGATGAGAAACTCATCTCCTTACTCATTATGCCAAGTTTCCTGTCATAACAGCCTTTATACACTTGTCATGAATTCATCAAGCATCACTATATCCATTGGAAGTTGCTTCAGGACTCTACTTTCCCAAATCAAATTCCAGTCCAAATGTGTGAATTGTTGTGGTTTTGACTGCACATCTTTCACTTTTAGCTGGTTACTCCTCCAAACATGTTCTTAATAGCAATGTCAAGTTTAAATTACTTCTATACCATTTTGTTCACTGTTTTAAAATTCAGCATGCACTTTTGCCTTACACAGGGTCCACAAAGTTTTATTAGATAAAAATGCATCAATAACACCTTATGAAACAGCTCATTCCAAACAATTCTAAATTTGAAATACATTTGCTTTCTAAGAATATAAATCCTACTTAATTTCTTGCATTACTTCATCTCTTGCATTACTTCATATCTTTGTATTACTCCACAATTCTATATAGGAAATGTTTCATTAAATGGATTAACCAGTACTCCTTCACAAATAATCTTTCAATGATCTTATAAAAAAAAAAAATCCCTGTAACACTGAATGATGAGAAAGGTTTGTAGTAAGAGGCACTCTCTTTTATTACACCACATGGTAAAACTGAAGGAAAAGAGAACCAACTTGTTTGGCATACAAGTTCTTTCTCAGGTGTGAAACAGTAACACGTCTCAGTTACAAAACCAAAAAAAAAAATTGAACAATCGACTCTTGAACAACTAGTTTTACATCTATAAAGACTGAGTAAGGGGGGGGAAAAAAAAAAAAAGGTGCTTGTTCCAGAGAGCAGACCTGGCAGGAATATTACTGAAATATCATAAATTATGTGAGTACTTCTTTCTAAAAGTCTGTCAGATTGATTTATAACCATATCATTTATGTATAAGCCACTTTGGTCATTGTGAGGAAAAGAGAGCAGGCTTTTAAATTCAAAAGTAATGGCTAGGGACTTGAAGGGAAAAGCAGCCTGTCCAATTGTAACCGTAGAAAGCCTGTAGTTTTGCCAAATGCAATTACTAGACAAGAAATTGATCCAGGCAGGAATCTAAACCTTCTGAACTCTGTAAGAGCTGTGGGAGATCTGTCAAACTGCAGATCATGAAAACCATTATGATTACAGGCACAGATGACACTTCTAGCAGCAAGATGATATTAAGCTGACACACTAATTAAGTCACCACAAGAAATCTACAGCTCTCGAGCTCTCTGCTTTTCTGTTTTGATCCAGGTTGACACTGTTTATTTTTAAATGGACAGACATTTACATTTGAAATCGACAGAATACTTCAGGCATGGGCAAGCCTGTATCTATTTGCATCCTTCTGCAAGTATCCCTTTTTTGGGATACTTTAGGCTTGACAGAAGGGCTTGTATGTTATAGCATGCACTTACCTGCACTATATTATTCTTCAGAAATTAATTTAAAATGGGTTCTGTGCTGCTACAGTTCAAAAGGAAGTTCAGGCTACTGGGACCTCTATGAACCAGCGTAATTGTGAGAGGTCTGAATTACTGTATTTATTGCAACATGATGTTAAGTAATTCAAATAGTGATCGTTTATATGTCAATAACCGCGTCCTTCGTTGAGGGGGGTTAGAGACCTATCCAATTTCCTTCAGTCTCTCACTTTAGTACCCACCCGCCACTGAGGATGTCAGTGCTGGTTTTGGCAACTTACACCCTGCCCCCCGCCCCCGGCCGGCGCTGCCGACGGTCCCCCAAGGCACGGGGGCCCCTGAGGGAGCGCCCGCCTCCCCGCGCGCCCTTCGCCCACCGGGGAGGCCCACGGGCAGGGCCGGCCCTGCTCCCGATCGCGGCCCCGCTGCCACCAGGGCAGGGGAAGGGCGTCCCTGTGGCGATGGGCCGCAGTACCTGGGCCGAGGGAGACACCTCCGTCCTCCAGCGGCGGTTCGCAGTTCCCGCCCGAGGAGGGTGCCCGGAGCAGCCGCTACGGCAGGGAAGAGGAGCCAAACTTCACACGGCCGCGCTGGCGCCACGCCGGGGCCGCTGGAGGCCAAGGCCACGCCCACGCTCGCGGAGGGGCGGGGCGGTGCTCGGAGCAGCCCTGCCTCGGGGGGGAGGGGGAGGGAACGCCCCTCTTGCGAGCGCGCGCCGTGGGCGGGGCGCCGCGCGGCCGTGGAAGGGCGGGGCTGCGGGGCTCCGCGCTCCGACGGCGGTGGCGGGAGGGGCGGAGCTTGGGTGTCTCGCGCCGAGGGCGCGGAGATCGTGCGCGAGAGGCGGAGGCGGCGCAGCGAGCGCGGGGCCGATCTCTGTGGGGCGCCGACGCCCGCTCCCGCCGTGGCGCACCCCCTCCCCGCGGGCTGACAGACAGGTGAGGGGCCTCGCTCGGTGCAGGGGGCCGGAGGGGGGGTGTGGGGGGTTAACGTTTCTTACCGGCCGCTGGGGGCAGCCAGGGGCGGGGCGGGGTCTGCGGGAGCCGGTAGCTGCGGGCAGTCGCCGGACTGGGCAGGGGCTGCGGCGGCGGGGCAGGGGGCAGGCGGCGGCGGGGCCTGTCGCTGGGGATCTGCCGCTCAGGTGGGTCCGGGTCTGGCGGAGGCTCCCCCGAGGGCTGCGCGGTCCGCGGGCCGGCCGGAGAGAGGGGGCGCCCGGGCGCGGTCGGGGGAGGCGGCCGAGGCGGCCGAGGGGGTGCGGGGCCTCGCCCCTGCCGGGCCCCGCGCACGCTGTCACCGCCTGGGGGCTGGGCGGCGGCAGCCCGGTCCCGGCCGGCCCGCGGGGACCTCGGCGGGGATGGCCACATCACCCTGCCCGGCGGCGGTGGCGAGCGGGCCCGCGTCCTGCCGGGCATTGCTGGCGGTGGCGGTGCGCCGGGGCGGGCGGTGCGCGCCGGGTGGGGTTTGGCTCTGCCTCGCACAGTTAGTCCTTCGCGCTTCTCCCGTTCCCCGTCCCTACGGTATTTTTCCACCCCTGCTTATTTATCCTGTCCTTGGGAAGCGCACCCTTTTGTTGTGTGAGTCGCATCATCTGGGGTAACAGTGACCGGTGTCGATCTACCGGTGTTCTTACCGAGACCTTGCGGTCCTGCTGGGTTTTCTTTTTATTTTTTCCCTGTGAATGCTCACTGGTCACGTTTCACTTATTTTCTTACATCTACTACAAAGTAAATGTCAGCTCATGCGATGCTTTGTTTCTGGTCTGCTGCCATCCTCAAGCATGTGTCAGGAATTGCTGTCTTGCCACATCTGTTTCTCTTGTAACGGGAACTCTAAAGTATACAATCCGTTTGACATGGAATATTGCAGGCAGGCTGGAATTTCACATTATGGTTCGTGCTGACATGGTGTGCAGTGGTTTAAAGTGACACCCCAATGGAAATGGGAGAGATTACGAGATACGAAGATATAAAGAAACAGCTATGGAGGTGTGTGTGTGTGGGGAAGCAGTACAGAAGCCAAGAGAAAGAAAACAAATGGATAGAAATAGAATTGGTCCAACAGACAATGTATGTTCAGTATTTTATCCAAGCTCGTTTTTGGTGCGTGTCGATGTGTGTGGGGTGGTTGTAGCTGGATAGTACGCTACCTCAAATCCGACAGGTTGTAACCAAAAAAAAGTTGTCTGGTGTGGCTGCAGGGCTGTGATTGTTAAACAGTGGCCCATTTCTCTGGTACGTCTGCAGCAGTAACCTCCACCAGCTGCCTTGCCCTCCTTTTCTCCTGAGATTACTGCATCTATAGCAGTAGGTGGCTAAACATATATCTCCTCCTGAGGTAGTCTCGTTCACAGTCTGACATGTTGCTGTAAGGTACATTTTGGTATTTTGTGTTGAAGACCATAGCAACTCAGATGTGTGTCCCAATTCAGGGTCACTTGTGAGTCAGCACCCTGACAGCCATATCAAGTAGGATTAAAAGAGAAAAATCACTACCTTGTTCATACTAGTATGACCAGAGTTAGTAGTCCAATTTATTTATTTATTTATTTATTTTCAATAGTGAAGTATTTGGACTAGAGCACTAGTTACTAAATACCTGATGCAGTGGTACTGAATGTTGTTCAGTTTTGGAAGCATAGTTCAGAACTTTACGATGGAACAGCAGTTCCCTGAATAGTCAGGTATGTGACTTTGCTATATCGTCCAGAAAGCTGGAACTGTCTGAATCTACCAAGCTGCAAGAGGGACTGCAGCTAGAAAAAGTTTGGGATCTGCTGGGTAAAGCATGAGTTTATCATGCTATTTGATATAATTTGAACTTTATCTGCATTTTTCTGGGCAACCAATTTGACTGTAATCAAATCCTGTAAGGATGTTAGCAGGTTTTCTTCAGTTTGAGTTTCTGCTAATTGGGCTATATGAAGGCATCATGTTTTTCATATGTCTTGGCATTGTTTCTTTGATCCTGTCACAAGCTATTATGAGATTCTGATTGCATAACTTTTCATCTCTAAAGTCTGAGTCTGGCTAATGGCCTGACTGGCTACAAAAAGCAGGTTTGGTATTTACATGGCCTGTACCTTTTATTGAATTGCAAATCTTGGTCATGAAGGAAACAGTCTCTTTTTTTTTTTTTTTCCCCCTTTAATCTGCCACTTTCTCAGTTCCTGGTAACAGTTAGCAGTGTTGCTGTAAGAATAGAAATATTTCAGCATGCTATTGTAACCACTCCACGAGTTCCTTGCTATTATTCCTTATTTTGTGAAGCGGGATATTCTCCCATTGTTACCCTTCCTCCCCTCACCCCTCCCTATTTTCAAGCCTGTTCCCCCAGAAGCCTCTTGTGTGAGAGGTTTGTTACAACACCTACCTGGCTAAGCCACCTGAAAATTGTAGTACATTTGGAAGGTCTGACTTGCTTTAGCTGAGTATGGTATGCTCAGAAATGGATGGTTGAATGCGGCTTTTTAAATAATCAGACTGATTGGTAAAATTAAGAAACAATAATACGTATTCTTGCACCTTGCTGTCAACCCTGCTGTAAGACTAGTCTGGGTGATGAGGATTCTATCAATTAATGTCTGTTTAAGCCAAGAGTTAACTCTGTGGCATGCAGTGGGCTGCCATATGGCAGTGGCAGAGCACATGATCCTAGGAAATGCAATGCCGATTTAGGAAAAGGGATGTTTTCTAGTGTGTGGGTTGTTTACACAACTTTGTTGTCAGGGTGAGATAATGATGGAAATTCTGTAGATGGAATGTGCTTTGGTTTGCACAGTGATGTTACCTGTGGTGACTGTCTACATGGATTCACTAGTGCTTCTAGGAACTCCTGGGGTTTTGAAATAGCTTTATCACTTTTAGCATTGTATTTCCACTCTTGGGAAGTTGGTTGTTGGTTGCATGCCACCTGAGGGGAAGAGAGAAACCATGCTTGTAAACACATAGTATTTACTGACTGTATACTATGTGTTAAGCTATGTGCCCTGATCTCTGGAGGAAGGCAAAAAAATTTCTTTTGGTACACATCAAAGGAAAAAAACTTGCTTGTCCACCCAAATTTAGAGACCAAGTTGACTCTTAGTATACCGTGAGTAAAACCATTTTAGTCTGATAAGTGAGATGAGGTAAGGCCTTTAGAAATTTCAACAGCACCTCATATACTGCCTCAAGTTGAGGGCAACCTTCAGAGCTTTAGAAAAAATTCCTTACAAGCAAATAGCATATCACAAAGAGTATATAAATATGAGTAAATAATGATTTAGGTGAAATACATGTATTTTTATAATAATAGTGAGGCTTTTTGGCTTTTGGGAAAGAAGATACAAAGGAATGAAGTGGTGGTGAAAGTGTACCCTTTATGGTGATACCAAGTCTTGTGGGAATTATAAGGCATAAAACCTGATGTCAGTTAAAACTGCTTTTGCAAAGAAGCTACTGTAGAGTGAAGCATGTTCTGTCATCTTATTTGTGTCTTCCTTGTGGAGTAAATAGATCTCATGGAAGGAAATGTACACTTTTGTGGGAGGCAAATTAAGTAGGAAACTGATGAATATTTCTGGCTCTTGTTTAGAAACTCGTGGGTAGTGTATTCTGGATGGGGTATCTTGTAGGAATGGGAGAGAAGAATGGGAAACAGAATGGTGTCTAAAAAGGACAGATAATCAAGATGTTTCCATGTTCTGTGGTGATTTGAACTGTGTGTGTACTGTTCATGTTAACCTTTCAAATTTAAAAAGTGTGTGACAGCTGTGTCAATTTATGTTTAGAAACAAACCAGTCCTTTGACAAGTGACTGCTGGGTGTTTCCTCAAAATGCTAGGGTCAGGGTTGATGGCCTACTTTTTACAAAATGTGGTTTTCAATATGTCAGTCACCTAAAGATTATCAGGGATTTCTGAGGTATTTTTCTGGGAAGATTTCTTTGTGTATAGAGTAGGGAATGTGTCAATTCCATCTTCTTGTGTTTGGTGACAGTGAACAAGGGCACTGTTACTTTCGGTGAACTTGGCAGATGTGGAAGTTAATGAAATTACTTTTAAAAAACCCAACCTACTTTTAAAACTGATTGGATATCGATAGGTGTTGGTGCTTAGGCATCTATTCATGCGCTATCTAGGAATGAGAATCGATCGTAATATGAACAGTTCCTTTTCTGTCTTCTTTCCATCTTAATTTCATTCATCTCTTTTGCTTTCTTGCTGTCAAGGCCATGAGGATAAGAATGTTTTGATATGAATAAAAAAGCCTGTGGGTTCAATGCCTTGAGTTCAGCATTGGCTGGCTTGCAAACAATTTCCAAAGTAAACTTTCTTCTGTAGTTTTCTTGTGTAATAGTCATTAATTTAACATGGAAAGTAGTGAGCTTTCTTACCTTCCAGAACTAGTCAAACCTAAAATCTGCATTGTAGTCCTAAGATAGATACTTTACATTTTTTTTAATGTAAAGTAGCATAGCAACCATAGCTTTTGTAATTGTGGTGTGCACCAGAAAGTAACAGGAATACAATTTTTTTTTTTTTTTTTTGGTCTTCATCTTGGTTGATGCAGCTCTAAGTTGTTGTGAATCCTGTCCTTTCATTGTACCTGCTATTTGAATTCTGGGATAAAGATATTTGTCAATGTTTTACTGGAATATAAGCTTTTCCTGGTTTGGAATTCCATCTTTTTTTTTTTCGTTGCTCTGTTCTGGAGTCCAGGTCCCATTGTATAATCTAGTCATTCGTGATTAACTATTAAGGAAGGAATTATGAAAATGTGAACCATTGCTACATCTGTTAATGAAGTCTAATGTGTCTGCTACATGGCTTTATCAGATTGAGACGGCTCTTGTAAAGGCTGACTTTTCTGTTGCTATTGTAGAACTGACATTCAAAGCGTTCCTTGTGGGGCAGGGATCGGTGCTACAAGAAAGTTCAGTCTTCTGGGAGCTGGGTATATGGCTCCTGTGGTGCTGATGGGAGTCTCTAATGGAGTCCCTATGCTGTGAGATGTGCTTGCCTGCCTGGCTCGTGATCAAACTGCCCCATTCCTGACAACGAGGCAGTGACGGTGTGTTACGGAGTTGAGTGTTGTTGTCTGTCAGCTGGTGTCAGTCCTGAACAGAAATTGCAGATGAAGTGTTACTTGCTGAAGGCTGCAGAGATTGTTCCTAAATTCTTTTTGTTTTAACAAGGGTAAACAAGGACTTTTCTGTATTTCGGCAGTATGTTTTTCTTTATTTGGTTTGTTTACTAGAAGTAGTTACTGTGGGACTAGTATTTGTCCTGGAGTAGGAAGGGATATGAAAGGCATCTCATATTTATGTGATAGAGAGATCCTCCAGCAATTAACAAAACTTTGCGTTAATGAATCTTTCATTTTCTGTCAGCTGTAGCCAGAAGTGTGAATGTCTTAATATCTACTTCTGCTCATGGAACAACAAAGTGAAATGGCTGGTGATAAATGCTATTAGAAAAAAAAAAAAAAAAAAAAAAAAGAGTTAAGATTTATCTTCTTATTTCAAGAGTAGTATTGGAGGGCTATGTTTGCTTGTTTCCAAAGACAACTTACTTTTGTAATCTACCGCTTTTGTTTGGTTTGCTTTTGAAAAGTGAGTGCAGTGTAATGTGTGGTGGTGAGGGCAGCAATGTCAGAGTTGTTATCCTTGAGTTTCATGTGTGCCCACTCTGGGAATCCTTTCTATAACCCTAATTGACAGCAGTTGGCTTCATGACTTGAATTACTTGATTTTTCTGGAGTAAGAGAGGGGAGATAGAGCTGAATTAGCAAAGGGCTGTTGTTTCCCTGGAAGGTGGACAAAGAGCTTACCTGCCTGCCTGGTATGTTAGAAGATGGCTGTTGTGTGGCACCTGCTATGGTACCAGCTCCTGTCTGCTGCTTGGGAAGCTGCTCCTCTGCTAAAGCAACAGGAAAGCAATTCTGTGTTTTCTATTTTGGGGTGATTAACTCATTAGAAACTATCTAAAATCTTTTGTGTGCTTCTTGTGTGTCATTAAGCACTTTACTCAGTGATACTTCTGCATTCAACAGTAGTGTACTTCTAGCAACATTTAAACTTAATGTTTTTAGGAGAAAGTGCTTTAACTAAAACACTCAGAATAAAACATGTCTGATTATTTGGTTCAGGTTAAACTTACTTAAAGCTGGTAAGTGGATGAGTGTTTGCACCAATTTACTGTGGTGTGAGTTTCTAGGAAATTAAGTGTTGTGATATAGATTAATTTTCAAGAGAATCCTCCTCAATGGAAGCTCTCAGTTGAATGTACTCTATGTAGTGTCTAAGAAATCATATCTGACTTGTTTTGAGTGCTCAACTGGTGTCACAGCAGCATTTTTAGCATTTTGATATCTCAGTGAGATTAGTCTGAAATAGCTCTTCTATTTGGAAGAAGTGTTTTTCTTCCAGATCTGGGGCACAGTGTCTCACTTACTGAAGCAACTCCAGTGGAACACTGTAGACTTTGTTACATAGTTTATATTTCTGTACTGTTTTGCATAAGGATGTGTAGCTGAAATAGAAGAAATGTCTTGTCTGTAACTTGTTTTAAAAAATAAATAAATCTTTAGGTGGTGTTTTGGTGGCTAACTTCAATTGTTAATACCGCTGGCTATCTTTCCTTGGCCTATTTTCTTTTACATATGTGGGTGAAGGGGAAGAGACCGAAAATAATACTGCAAAAAATACTGGAAAAGGGTAGAAAGAAAAAAGGTAGAAGCCTGATGCAGAAAAGATACAATGTTTTTCATTTCAGAAACAAGTTAGTATAGGAAGGTACAAGAAATAACATGTTTGCTAATATTGCTATTCTTTAGCAGTATTGTTGCTAGCTTTGATTGTCATCTAAAAAGAAAGAGAAAGCGAGAGAGAGTGAGCACTTGAACTGCTTGAGGACTGCTCATAAAACAGCATCAGCTTTCATAAAGTTTGTAAAATTACTCATGCTATTGTATCTTCTGTGACATAGTATGAAAATGAAAAAATGCTGGCTTACTCTAATCTTGTTTTTTATTTAAAATTTAAGGTTAAACATTTTATTATGGAAGCTAGAAGTACATGAAGGAAAAAAAATACTGCTGAATGGGCTTTAGATTTTGATTTTGTCTCTTATTCAGAAAAATAACAGGTGAACAATTAGAGCCATTTAGAAATAGGAAAAAAAGTTAAACTACTTCTGTAGAGTTCAGGTCGTGACCAACAAAATTATGACTTGAAAATGAATGCTTTTTTTTTTCTTCCCTCTTTCTCTTTTCTGAGATAATATAATAACAGAAAAGCAAGGATAGAAATTCCTTTTTGAGTTTAAATATTAGGGTTTAAATAAAAGATTGTTTTTTTTGTGAGTGGGAATTGAAAAGATGCTGGAGAAGTGTAAAGGTAGTAGAATACACTTTATTCTAATGTGGGACAAAATATTTTGTGATAAACTAAGTATTTAATATTTTATTTTTATTGATACAGTTTTTAATATATTATTTTTATTGATACAGATATGGTCCTGAACATTGTGAGCACGTGACTTCAAAGATGGACAACTGGGTCTGTTATAAGTTGTGATTGGCCTTAAGCTGACTTAAAACCGTTGAAGAATTTAACAGGATTTCTCTCATTCCTGATTTATGCCTATCTAATTGCCTCACACCACCAGCTTAATCATGTATGGAAGTGCTCGGTCAGTTGGTAAGGTTGAGCCAAGCAACCAGAGTCCAGGGCATTCACCAAGGCTGCCACGGTCACCACGCTTGGGCCATCGTCGAACCAACAGCACAGGAGGCAGTTCTGGGAGTAGTACTGGAGGTGGCAGTGGGAAAACCCTTTCTATGGAAAATATTCAGTCCTTAAATGCTGCCTATGCTACGTCTGGCCCTATGTATCTAAGTGACCATGAGAATGTGGGTGCAGACACCCCTAAAAGCACCATGACTTTGGGACGATCTGGGGGGCGGCTGCCTTATGGTGTTAGGATGACTGCAATGGGTAGCAGCCCTAACATTGCCAGTAGTGGAGTTGCCAGTGATACTATTGCATTTGGAGAGCACCATCTCCCTCCAGTGAGTATGGCATCCACTGTGCCTCACTCGCTGCGCCAGGCCAGGGATAACACAATAATGGATCTGCAGACACAACTCAAAGAAGTATTAAGGGAAAATGATCTGCTTCGCAAGGATGTGGAGGTGAAAGAAAGCAAGCTGAGTTCTTCCATGAACAGTATCAAGACCTTCTGGAGTCCTGAGCTGAAAAAGGAGAGAGCTCTGAGGAAAGATGAAGCTTCGAAAATCACCATTTGGAAGGAACAATATAGAGTTTTGCAAGAAGAAAACCAGGTTTGTCATCTAATGTCGTTGTTGTGTTAGTGTAGGAGCATGATTAAATGAGTTTAATAAACTTGCATGTCACATTTAAGCAGCTAAATTGTGTTGGTGCTTTTCCCAGGTAATTGGTGTGACCAAGATCTGTTTTCAACTTGCAAGGCTCTTGTTAATGTTTCTTGTCAGACTTGTAAGCCGCCTCTTGAGTGCTCATTTCTCCTTGCGTGTCATGTGGTTTTTTTCCTAGGACTGATGCTAATACTTAATTTCCTTTTGGAAGTATTTTACCCTGTTGATAATTAGTATTTCTGCAGTGTTTACCTCTTGAAACGCTCTCTGAGTTGCAGAATGTGCTAACTGCTGACCCTAAATACAACTGAACTGTTGCTGAATGCTGACAGATTGCCATAAAAGAAAGTTCACATTACACAGGTCTTATTTTAGAGCTCCAGTTAAAACCTCCAGACCTCCAGTTTTCACAAACAGATATAAATTGTATTCTTGGCTACGTTTAAGTAACAGTGTTTAATACCTGCTCATCTATTCTTTTGTCATAAGCTGTGCATATCTTGTTATGCAACTATCATAAAGGACCCTACAGTTTTTTTGTAGTGGTCTGGCTAGTTAGAGGATAGGCAGAAGAACAGAGAATCTTGAGTGTCTAGGTCTGTTGTCATGTCCCTCTTAAAAGCATCCCTAACTTAGAGTAAAACTGAGAGGCTGAGTAAAATTGAGGTCTATTTGTAGTCATAGCTAGTTATTAAAAGCTGTTTTTAAATTTTCCCACCTAGACCTTGCTAGCTTAATCCTGAAGTCACTACTTGTCTTTGAGTTAGTGTCCTCCTGTTTAGTTCTTTCTGGCCATATGTGAGTTAGGTATCTATCTGGACTCTCTGGTAAGAAACCTCACCACTCTTATGCAAAACAGACCCGGTGTCCAACTCCAGAAGTTTCCTGAAATGTAAGTCAGCTTTCACCATGACAAAATTGCTTTCCTTACTGAGTTTTCTGGAAAGAAAGTTTAATTAAATAGTTTCCACAATTCAAGCGCAATCCTATTCTTGTAGCTCTTAAGGTGTACTTGCTATTTTAGTCAGTGCTTTTTTTAAGATTTGCTTTAGAAGGCGGAGGGGTGAGGGAAACTGCTGGAGGCAAAAAATAGTTCTGGCAGTACTTGACATGTTATACTCTACTTTCAGGTGACCTGTAGATTCCTTTTGATTAGTGATAACCTACTACACTGAAGCTGTCTGGTATTTTCTTTTCACTTTTTAAAGAACTGAGTTGAAGAAAGTAAGTTGCTTTTCCTGAGTAGTATGAAAGAATTTAATGAACTAACTTGCCATGTAGTTTTATAGCTGTGTTCTTACCAAATGGTAAGTATCATAACGTGGGATTTGTTAATGTGTGCGACATTTCATATTAATTTTCATATGTCTTCTTGGAGTGAAGAAAATCTAAAGTTAAATAATTTTTCTTACAAAACTAGGATTTCCTTAGAAGGAGTAATCCAGTGAAAAATTTAGTTATAGCGGTACAGTACCAGTGTAATGAATACATGGAATACCATTCACTCAGCTTTCTGATACTCTCTGTATTTCAACTGCAGGTAAGTATTTTAATTCTCAAATTCCTTTCATTTTTACATTGTGTTGTCATACTGAAGAGAATGTCTTGGGATAAAATAATATTTTTTCTGAAAACAGTTTTGACATTTGAGGATGCTGTGGAAGTCTTGCAAGAAAAATGCAATGAATGTATGGTTTGAAATGGATTAAGCAGTTTACTAAACGTGTAGATTGGAGAACAGCAATTCCTCTATCTGAGGGTTTGTTTCCTTGTCTTTCCTTTATCCCCTAATTAAACACTTACAGATATTTCCAGACCACTGTTCTCTAGGCAGTCACTATAATTACTACCACACTGGTAGAACTGTGTAACTTTGGTCCAAAAAAAGAAGGGTGCAATTTAAAAGTAAAAGAGTATTATTTCAATGAGCTGTAAAAACTAATAATGCTAATTAATAGATTATAGTTAGTTAACGGCGTCCCAATTAATTAAACTCTGAATACGTTGTCTTCTGTAGCCTTTTGGAGTTGGTCACTTCAGCCCTTTATAAGGAAGATCAGTTTAATAGGATTTACTGTAATTAGACAGACTTCTCTGTTCAGACACTGATCAAGGGATTTCTCTGATCTGTTGGGGGACCAGAAAAATCCCTTCATCACCCCTCCAGCCTCCCCATAAAATGAGTTCGAGTATAATTGCAGGAACTGGTGTTTTAGACCTCAGTACAAGTATTTCAGTGCATCACTTTTAATAAAGACTTCTTGCATGGGCAGAACTTGTGGTTTATATTAAGTTTAGCTAAGGCCAAATGCATTGTTAAAAATTGACTCAACTCATGGAGCCAAGATGCTGGCTGACTCATGCCATTATCTGATAGTCATCTCAATCGCTTTGCTGTGGTCTTGGCTCTTTGTTCCTCTACACACACTTGATTGTCCCCAATTGTGGTTTTTTTAATAGCTGTTCTTGTCACCTCACCTTTGAATGATGGAATTGCCTCTTGGTTTTGGAAGTTGTTAAAAAAATAGGTGAAAAATGCGATCTCTGGTTGATTGCTACCTCAGCCTCCTGTGAAAAATGCACTGATGTCTTGGGGTTTTCTTTCCCATTTCTTGGTAACGTGCAAATAAATCATAATTATTGATGTATTGCTTACTGGTTTCCAAGAAATTTACTAGATTCAATAAAAATCAGAGAATGAATAGGGAGATTAAAGAGCATGCTACCTGTCCTGAGTCAGTCATACCTCTGGTTGGTTGGTTGTATTATTGGGGCAATAAATAGCAGGGATACCTTGGATATAATGCTGAGACTGTTGTGCCTCTGCACCTATATAGCTCTCAGTTGAGTTAGGAGTGCTTTGGTCTTGCTCAGTTGTGTTTTTACCAGCTGTGGTGCAGCATTGCTGTATTCATCAGCTACTCTGAGCAAATACTACAGCTGTGGAGTGTAGCATATGATGAACTTCATTTTCATTCTTTGTTACTGATCTTGAAGAGCCAGAAAATCCTTTCTTTTCATAAATGGGGAATGTCATTGTCATCTCATTTTGAAGAGCTCAAAACTAAACATGGAAAGTATTCCTGTAGTTAACATAGGTTCTTGGAAAAATACAATAGTTTTCAGTTCAATGTCGATTAGTTAACCAATTATACTTTGCAAGAAGCCGAAAGAAGAGTGCAAATGATTTCTAAAAGGTTAATAAACCTCTGCATATATCCAAGGAGGAACTGATAGAGCCAATAAACAGAAGCTTGGTTTTAGCATGATATCACTCTCCTCAGCATACTTTAGTAGGAGTTGTATTTTTCTGAGTTGAAAAATAATTTTTTTAGTGTGCGTGGTTCAAAGTTTCTCCGTAAACCTCTTCACCAGAAGCCAGAAGAGGGAAAGAAAGACAATGAATATATTTTTCACTTCGATAGAAATAATTTCCCTAAAAATTGGACCATGGTGGACTACGTGGAACGTATGAACAAAGGAACTCCTGTCAGTTCAAACTTGCTTATAACAAGGTGATTGTCCATTAAAATAAGTACTGCAAAGCAAAATTAGTGTCTAACACCCTGCACTGAAATTTCCCACATTTGGCTGATCTACATTTAAGATCTGATTTACATTTCAGCTGAAATAATGTGGTATTGCTGAAAACATCTTTTTACTCTGATGTATTTCTGTAGTCTTTTTGTGGTTAGAGGCCTTGGATGTCTGAGTGAGAGTTTAACCAAGAAAATATTTCTGAATTTCACCTTGCTTGGGGTAAGCACTTGAAAAGCATTCTACTTTATTGTGCTGGAGGAGTGTGATGGGTGTACTCCAGCATTTCATCAGCATTCTTATCCAGAGACAGAGGTCTTCTCCATTTCATAGTAGCATGGATTGAGCAGCTCACTTTTAAAAATGTAACTGTCCGTGTATTAGCCTCTTAAATGCATTGGGTGCTGCTGTTGTGGGACTGGCTGATCTTCTAATGAGTACATTTCTTCCTTGGAAAATCAGATTAATTCACACTTCTCCATTGATGTAACTTTTGGGTTTTTTTTATATTATATATTAAAAAAAAGATTTAATTTGTCTTAGTACAGTGTCATTCTAATAATAGTACCATTCCTGAGTTACTTATTAGTTGATAGAAAAGTAAACTTTCTCCCATTAGGCAGGTTGAATTGCGCAATATGCAGTTCCATAGTCATTGCTTAAAGGCATTATCTGTATCCCAAAGCATAACCCGTATCCCACAGCATTACCCTTAAGTAATTCTTCCAGTGGCAGATGTCCGTTGCCTCTACAATGCTGCCAGCTTTAAGGTTCCCTCTGTCTTTCCCCTGTTGCAGCATGAAATTATAACTAATTCTTTTTTGAAACTGTGTAAGGCTGTGCTTTGGAACAAGTCCCCTTCCCCTTCCCCTTCCCCTTCCCCTTCCCCTTCCCCTTCCCCTTCCCCTTCCCCTTCCCCTTCCCCTTCCCCTTCCCCTTCCCCTTCCCCTTCCCCTTCCCCTTCCCCTTCCCCTTCCCCTTCCCCTTCCCTCTCATGTGTCTTACTCTGTGTGATATTGATTTAAGTAGAAAGGAGAGGAGCACTGCTGATGGAACTGCAAGTCCATGGTAAAAGGATTGACGTTGTACTAATAATATGTATGCCAGTCTTTTTATATGCCTCCAAGGCAAAAATCTGAAATAGAGATTTTTTTAAAATCTTTTCAATTTGGTGATATTAGAAAGCCTCAAAGACTTGAAGATGATACAGCAGAGTGGGCCACCATGACTAAGTTGTTAGTTGGAAAGAATTTTTTTTCCAGCAAAGTAAATATCCAAGATCCTGTTAACAGCCTGTATAATGCTTAAGACAGTAGTAAAACAGAAAAACTCTTCTATTTAGGATAAATATATGTATATTCTGAGATAAGAGCTAGAGAAGAGTTTAGAGGAGACATTTCTACATTCTGAAAGTGATTACTGTGTTGCATAACGTATCAAGAGCAGTCATGCCAGCTATATGAATTAGTAATTGAAGAAAGAAACATTGTGAAATGCTACTTTAGCCTCAGTTGGCAGGAAGGGAAAAAGACAAGAAACTTGATAGTGCTCTAGATATTCCAGTGTACAACTCCTTTGAATTCATTTTTTGTATATGCTTGTGCTCAGTGAACACAACAAAATACCAGTAATAGTGATTTGTGGTGATTTAAGCTCCTTGACAGAAATCAGATTACAGTGGTTTGTCAGCAGGTAAGTTTAGCTATTTGGGATTACGCTTCTCCGCCCCCCCTCCCCGGCCCCTCCCCGCATGGATAATGCTTTGTAGTTTCCTATATAATTTTTGAAATAATCTGATGAACAGAGGGGAAAAATGACTGCATCTGCTAAATGTAGCAGATAATAATTGTATTTCCATTTTTTTTTATCTGAAGATAACAGTTACTAGACCTTGAAAAGAAAGTATTTTCAGCAAAACTTAGTTTCATAACCCACAAGGTCTACATAAGTATATTTTTACATAGTATTTGCAGATTTATATTGGGTCCTTTTGGAAAGACCAGAGTCACCTGGTTAGTGGAAAAAAAATACAAGAATGAAGTATAGTTAGTTTCCTTCTATGTTGATACCAGTTGTTAAATGTAAGTGATTTGCCTGGTGCTTGTCTAGATTTTGTAACTCAGTCATGTCTTGTTGTCGTATTATGTTTTGTACAGTCACTTTTGCTTCCGAAGACTGTTAAATAGTCTATTTTCCTTTATTTATCCTGAGGAAACTATACTGTTTATTTTTTTTTCTATTTATAATCTTGGACTAAACACCAAGAACTTATGACTGGGAGAAATTGGGGCATACCAGTAGACATCATGTTTGCAATTTCAGAGTTAGTATTTACATTTAAAAAATAAAGAGAAGAAAGAATCCATGGAAGGATTAATTATTAACATCTAGATCAGTATTTGAAGAGATCTCATGATAATTTGAATTTTTGTCAGTTGACCTCCATTTAGAAAGTCTCTTTATGGATTCACCCTAGAAAGAGACTGGTTTCTTTTAGAAAAAACACCCAAACCCCCAGAACAACACACCAACTCCCCCCCTCCTCAAAAATTCAGGAAACCCAAACAAAACAAACAAATAAACAAGCCAAACCCAAAAGCATAAAATACTCATCCTTTTGCATATGTGCTTATTGAAATTAGCAGCGTCAGATGCCAAAATACTAGCATAGAACACCCTTAAGTGCTTCTAGTGACCATTGCATCAGAAGTTGGAGGAGTTAAACTTATGTATAACAGTTACAGGAATAAATACCACGTGACTGGCTTCTTCAATTTAATTTTAGCAACTTCGTTTGTAAACTGGAATGCTAAGTAATGCACTATCATCAGTAAACCTGAGATTTTGATAGCTGTTGCGTTTAAAGCTTTTATTCATCTATGTGTAAGATTTTATTATGTATTTATTTATGTACTACTAATTTTTCCTATTGTTATTTAAATCACAGAATTACAGAATGGGGTTGGAAGGGATGTCTGGAGATTGTCTAGTCCAACCCCCTTGCCAAAGGAGGTTCACCTAGAGCAGGTCACACAGGATCACATCCAGGCAGGATTACTCTAGGTTAAATGACTCAGTGGGCTGCTTTTTCTCTACCCTGGGTAGGGATACTGATCCAGGATCCCCTTGCAAGAGAGAGAAAAATGATTTAGTCCTTGCTACTTTGCTGCCTGCAGTTCCTGTATAGATTGCTTTTAAAATCTAATGATTGTTGTCACTGTTATGGAAAATAAATACTATATGCCAACAAGAGTGAGCAAGTGTTTGGAGGCCGTTAGATTCTTCCAGAGTTTGACTCCACAACATCAAAAGGAATTTAAAGGAAGTATGTAGTTTCCTAATAATCCTGGGCTGTTCACTGCAAGCATGCGAAATAAGACCAGGTCATAGAGATGATGGCTTTTCTAATGTCATGCATAACACAAGGAAAATACACTTTTTATTGAGGGAGGGAGAAAGGGATAGAGATCAGCTCTCCGATAAAAAGATTGTCCAATAAAAATTCTACTTTTTTAAAAGGTGCTTTAACGCCTTTTGCTGTCTGCTGTCGTCATTGTTATCAGGTTCTGTAGTGTGTTGATATGCATTTCTGTTTCTACAGTGGTACCCTTTCCTGCTGCTTCTTTTCCTCCACATTCACATCCCTGTTCCAGTGGGCTGGGGAGAGAAACAGGGACACAGCCTCAGTTTGGAAAAACAAGCAAGTAATAAATGGTAGTCTGAAATTAACTAAGCCTCATTGGTATCTGTATCAAAGCTAAGTGTGGGTGCGTGTTTTTCCTGGCCAATTCATACTACATCATCACTGTGTTCTTATGAGCAGCACTATCAAGGAGTAGGCACTTCTCTAAGTACTCTTGCCCTCTAAACATTTCACAGATGTAGACCTTCTACATGAGAAAGTGTGCTTGACATTAAGTTGATGGATTTTTGATCCTTCTTGTCAGATGATCAGGTACCAGCTACCTTGGGCTGTTAAATTTTGAGAACAGGTGGTCTTCTAATTATATGTTAATGTGGATTTCAAAGAAAACAGGATCATGCATTTCTTCTGATACTTTCATCACTTGTTACTGAGAGTAAAACAAGTCAGCACATGAATTACCACCATTCAGAAATGAAAATCTCTTTTCTTCAGGTACTTTGTACAGTGAATCTGATTCTTCCATTGTAATCGATAGTAATTGATTTCTCCTGGCATTAAAAAAAAATAATTAAAAAAAATATTTTTTGTGTATATATATATATATATATATATATATAGTGTGTATATATATATATATGTATGTGCAAATCCTGCCTTTTTTCATACAATGTTATGAGGCTTACATACCTTTTTACCTTACAGGAGTTGTGAAATGTTGTCTTTGAGGCCCTGTAAAAGCAAGAATGCTCATCTCAGCCTTAAGCTATTGGTGAACTCGAGTTATTTAGGACCATGAAGAAGTCCTGACACTGAAGACAGTGATGTATCCTATAGTAGACCTCCTGTCTTGCTGTGAGAAAACAAAACTGCTTTTTTTTTTTTTTTTTTTTTTTGAAACTATTGGTGTAATTGATGAACAGAAACAAACAGTGAAGCAACAAAAGCAACTTGAGATAAGTAGAGCTTTCCTCATTAGAGAGGCAAGATAACCATTCAGCCTGTTCCAGCATCTGATCTCACAGCTGTAAGCCTCCATGAAGCTTATTCTTATGGCTACATCTCTTTTGAGAGATGGAAATATTTAATACTAAACACTTGATTTGCTAAAGGATTCAGGGTATCGTACCAAAGCTGTTGAGCTCTTACTAGAAATGTTAAAAATGTCAAAAGCAACACAGCTAACAAACACCAACCTATTAGTAAAGTAAAGTTTTACTGTAGATGATGTTAATCCTCCATAGTCAATTCATGCCTTGGATCTCATCTAAAGAAGCAGTAGATAGACGAGAAAGACATTGTCTTTAAGACTGGTCATACTTCTATAGCCTAGGCTAGATCCTTTCAGTGGATATTATGATTGAAGGCTTCTATATCATATCTGTGCTGAACACTTTCTTGCCAGAGTGCTACAAAATGAAATTGCTTTTTCTGCTTTTCAGGAACTGGAAGGTGCATCTCCTGCACACAAATGGAAAGCTGTGAGGTTCTTCTCTTCCACATAAGAAAAAGGTGGTCTTAGTTGCATTGTAGTCTTAAAGAGTGAAGGAGCATGTAGGATAATATTTGCTCCTATCTCTTTTCAGGTTAGCATTTGTTTCATGGCAGCCTTATAGGACATAGTTGCTTATCTGATCCACAAGAGATCCCTCAGTTCATAGTAAGGCTTAATTATTGGTCTGGGTTTTGCATCAACTAAAAATGTACATAAAAAGTTCATGAAAGTGGTCTTGGCTTCTGTGGCAAGAGGTTTCAGTATTTCTATGCTGGATGAGAGAAGTACATCCATGGAGAGGATGACAAAAGCTTTAGGCTGAGGATTAGTGCTAATAGGTGAAACGAATCCCAGAACAAAGTTAGAAAAAGGAAATGGTTGAAAAGAACAGGCATAGTAAAGGCTTTTAATTAGGTTGTTAAGATATGCTGTGGCCTGCGCTGGAGTCTTAGGAAGTAACTGCCTTATTTCCCTAGATTGGATAAATGTGAAGAATTGGATTGTTCAGTGAATCATTATTCATCTCTGTTCGGTTTAGTACAAATGGCAGTGTTGTATTTACTAGGTAGAGCACAGTTAAACACTGAAATTGTAGTGTTTTTCTAATTATGCTGCTCAGTCATCCTGATGAGGAAGGAGAGAACAACTTTGTGAGAGGGCAGAGGTGGAAATCTAGATAATTCTTTGATCTAAGTATGGCAGTCTTTGCATGTTTTACATTAGTATAACAAATACATGTACTTTCTGGAAATTTTCCATTTGTGTGTGTATATGTTAAAATTAACAGGTGTAGTTACTTGTGGAGATTAAAGGTTTATCCAGAGTAATTGTACAAAAGGCCTACAACCATAGATGTGGGGGTTTTTGAGGGTAGAGGAATTTCCTAGTCTTCGTTAGCCTGTATATTAGTTGAGTAAAGTCAAATTATTCTGTCTCTGTAAGCTTTGATTTGGAGGACAATTTTTAAGGCTTTTTCCTTCATCCAGTATCTGATGGGTCAGGTTTGGCCATATGGTCATGAGCCTGTTAATGTGTAACCGTTTTAATAGATCTGTGAGCCTAGTTACTCAAAAGAAGGACCTTTCTAAGGAAGCATAGGTATACTTTCATATGAGAAAGTAAATAGTGTGCTATATATGCGCAGTCAACAACATTTTTTACAGGTGAAGAAAAATGAAAAACTCAACCATTCTGTGATCCTCGTTGCAGAGGGTGTTTGGACCTTCCGATCACTTCACCATGTCTGGGAGGTTCCAAAGAATGGAGTTATCTGCTGTGATTTACTGGGAGGATAGGACAGGGGAAAATGATACCCAGAAACCACCTTGCAATAAAATGAGTTAATCCAAACTTTTCTTAACACTGAATTATTTTTGTTTTGAACTAGCAGATGGTTTTGACAGTAAGAAAAGTTTTAATACCTTCCATGATTCATGAGAAGCTCTGTGCACATACCTGACGAAACAGTTGAAGTAAGTGTGGGTACTACTGTGTATGCTCAGGTTATGATTTGTAATACTTTTTGCAGTTTTTTAGCATGCTAGTGAGATCCTACTAGTAGTTCCATAATTAATCTTTTATTAGCTATTTGAGTTGGAAATAGTATACCTTCTAATTACTGTTGCAAAACTCATCTTTGAGCTTTTTTGTTTTAAGTCACTAAATAGATTTACAATTTGACTTTAAAATTGGCTTTGCACTTAACATATAACAGTTAAACAAATTTGGTTGTACTGCTGTTACATTCTCCCTCCACCATTTTCCTAAAAATAAGGTTCAAAACCCAACGTTTGCCATTTAAAGAAGGTTCCAAGTTATCATTTCTATCCAGGAAAAGCTTTTACTTTTTTTTTTTTTTTTTTTTTTTTTGCTAAGGCTGGGAATGCATTCAAGATTAGCCTTCTGAAACTGTATGCTGTATTTTCTCAAAGCAGAATCAATTTAGTGTGTACTTACTCAGAAATCATTCCTCTTCTTTCCATTTGGCTGAATCAGCTCAAATCTGTATGCCTTTAAGAGGTCTGAGGTCGGTGTCTTTTTTTTGACTGTGTGAGAATTGTCATTCATATTTAGTGTCCCTCTTTTGTTAATTGTTTATAGTGCTTCACGTCAGACTTCTTTAATCTGTAAGACTGGGAACTTCTTTTATACTTAGTACAGTTGTTAATGTGTCTTTGTGAATTGCTGAATGCGAGACAGTCTTTGAAGACTTGTCTGGAAAAAGTAGATCTGTAATTCACAGGTTGAACTTGTTAGCAGGTTATTTGGTGCAGTAAGACCTGATTATAGATAGGCAGCTGTTGATGCTGGGACCCCTTCATATATGCGGTATATAATTTGGCTGTTTAACTCTTGACTAGATTTATTCTGGTCTATTGAACCAGACATTCCCCTGCACATGTGGTTTTATGCTATCCAAAGGAGTGATACTCTGTTAGCTTCTTCATTTCTCCATTAGGGATTGGGGTGTGTTTGGTGTGCACCTGGAGCAGAGCTTTTGTTTTAGTTTCCTCTGATTTCTATCTAGTTCACACACACCAAAACTGTTTTGTGAAACCAACTGACACATGACAAGTAGGAACTCTTTGAGGATCTTCCAAACAGTGCTGCTGCTGTAAAAGAAAAGGCTGCTGGGTATGTAGTCATGTTTGTACAGCTTCTAATACTTCAGCCTGTGAAGGAGTTTAAATGCTGTTGAATTAAACATTTCAACACTCAAGCAGGTATGTGTTATTTCTGTCAATGAATGCATATTATAAAATGTTTCCAAACCAGTGAATTGGGTTAGAGATAATATAATTATTCAAAATCATGCAGTTAGTGGTTGCTGTAGTTTGAGATACTGGAGAATTTTTGTCCTCTGTGTTAACAATTAGAAAGCAAAATCACCTCCTACTTCAGAATGTAATTGGATATATTAGGTGCTGTGACCTCTTCAGGCTTGTATTCATAAGAGCTCTATAGTATGTTTAGGTTAGGCTTGAAGCAAGATATCTTTTATTTTGCTACCTTTTCTTGAAGAATGTTGAGCTTCAGCTGTCGTGCAGAGCTGAGATGTTTAATCTCAGAGAAATACAACTCGGTTAATTTTGTTAACTGTCTGTGAGTGAAGGTACTAATTTTAGTAGTGCACCAGTCACAGCAAGGGTCAATATGCCGTATAGGCTTATATGTAACTGAAACAATAAGATGAGGTTTTGCTGCTAAGCACTTTAATTTTCTGGACTTCCAATCTGCTCAATTAGAACTTAATGTATAGCAGACTTTACAAGAAAAATGCGGAAGTAATATTTTTTCCATGAAAATGGGTCATTTAAACTCAAATTTCTATATTGTCACTGCTTTTTCATTTTAAGAGGGAATATACTATATTTTTCTTTATTTTTTTTTATAAATTCTCATTGGATAGACAATATTTCTGCCCCTAATCTTCCATTTAGCTAGGCTTCTTCTGTTGTTCTTTTAAGCTATGAAAATCTGTGGCTTCTACTGTTTTATTCATATTTATGTATATTGCAAACAGAAATGTTGATTAACTTGCAAAACTTTTTACCATGAGAACAATTTCTTCTACATCTTCACATTTTTGGAGCAATAGGAGGCCTGGTGAAAAGCATACCTTTAATTTATGGAAGTCACTTACTTGACTGAATTGGGCAACAGATTTGCACACAGTAGAGTAACTAGTAAGATGTATTTAATTAAAAAGGCTGCACATGACTACTTGAATTTGGTAGCTTCTGATCTCTATTAATCCTAAAGCAACTAGTTGAGGTTCTGCCAGGTATCACTGATACTTTGCATCCCTTGCACAGTACGTCATAAACCTGAATTACAAGTAATGAGTGATACTGTATTAGTACTTCATCAAGTTACAAAACTGCCATAAACAGATTCAGTTCCCAGCAGGAAGCTTCTCCCCTTTTAAATTGTTTTAACATGTTCTAAATTAACATCAGTTGTTTTCAGAACTTTCGTCTGTCATGGGTTTTGTCATTAAAAGGTGCTATTAAAAAGTACAGCATTACATCAAGAGAATAGGAACTTAGGTAAAACATGAAGGATAAGGCATTAGAGATGTTATTAGAAGTAAATGATTGGTAATTATTAACAGTACCCTTATATACAATACTTAAGTTGGTAGCTAAAATGGATGGTTTTTCTTCCTAAAGTCTTTTATCTCTTAATTCGTGATCTTCTGGGCTGGTTTCCTCTTCCTTAAGCACCATTCCTCACTTTTCCCCCTTCAGCATTGGGCTGGCTGTTGAGAGATGAGTGTCATAATTGTTCTTATGTCACTTTTGATGCTGGAATCATTTAAATTGCGCAAGTTCAGTTTTGTGCAACAGATTATGCCCTAAGGTACACACACATATGTATCCAAGCTACTCATTTACATGGCTAACATGGAAACAAGAAGGGCCCTGTTTTTCATGGAGTTCTTGTAATACCTCATGTTCAAAGCACAGTTTATATTCACTTGATAGTTGCAAGTGATTTGTGTGTTGTCTGAATGGCCAACAGTCAGGTCAACAACAGAAAAGTGTGGACATAATAAATAGTACGGAAACCAGCTATTTTGACAATCAACACCTGACAGAAGCTCTCTGGAAAAAATATATAGCTGTTGTCTTAACTGTATTTTTCCACTAATCTGTTTTCTGCTCATTCTTGATGCATCTTAAATTTATTCAATAAAATTCCAGATCCGCTGGGCAGTATCAGTAATTATGGTCACTATGTTGGGTTTTTTTTTCCATCTAGTACCCATCAGTCTCTGCACCAAATGAGGCACAGTTGGTATTGTAATAATGTGAGCCACATATTCAGAACACGGTGAATAAAGCAGAATCAGTTCGGTATGAATCCACCCAAATATTAGGAAGTCCTGAACTTTGCACATATTTTTGATATAGTTCTTGAATGGAATTTGCTTTAAAAATGATGTATTTCCACTGTCATTAATCTTACATAACTTGTCATTGTTATCCTCTTTTGCTGGTACTAGTTTTAGGGAGTTGAATGAATTCTTTGTGTGAATGGAGTGTCAGGGAGCTGTTCTGTTTCAAGTGACTTGCCTAAAAGGCTAATTCTAACATGACTTTGTTCCTTAAACAGCAGTGCTGAGGGAAATAAAATTAAAAGATCTAACCTTAGAACTGCAAAGGTACATTTATTACTGTAAAACATGTTCTGTAATGAACTTCAGAATGACATCAATCTTGCTTATGACACTCATGAATCATTTATTTCCTGCTCAAAATGTCTATTTCCAGAACAGAGTTTGGACAGAAATAGTAATTGAAGTTAGAGTTTTCCTTTTGATTCTGTAAAGTCACTAAAAATATGCTTCGGCTTCTGAAGATTCCCATTCTTAGGCAGGTATTAAGGAGAGGAATAAAGTTTTTTTTTACAACTCCTGCTTGTGGGACTGAGGGATTTCTTCAAGAACTTTTAATGTGAAATGTAGACTAGTGTTGATCCCCTAGACAGGTTATTCAATTTCTTCAGCCTTCCCACTTGGCTTCCTACATTCTTCCACTGTATGCAAATAGAGAGATAGCACATCTGAACAAAATGCTGCATCTTTCTGTGCTATGCCAAGTTGCTCAGGTACTCAAGAAAATCTCCCAGGCCTTTGTGATCAGAGGTAGGGTTCAAGGAAAAGAATTACCAGCAGTGAACTGAATGAGGATTGAGTCAGGGATTATTTGAAATAACTCGATCTATAATAACTCGACTACAGAATGAACCTGGGGGTGCTGAGATTGTTGTTTGATGCCACTGGAAGGCTTATTGCTGTCATCTGTAAAAGACTAAAGAGATTGGGGAGGAGTCTCAATAAACTGTGGAAAGGCAAGTGTTCCACAGTCTTCAAAACAGGTCAAAGGATGAGCCGTGGAATTAAAGGCTGGTGCTCCTTGCATCAGTCCCTGGAAAAACTGTGGAGTGAGTCTTGTAGGAACACATTTCTGTGCATGTCAATGACGAGACAAAGATTGGGCATGGTCATCATGGATTTATCAAGGATAAATCATGCCTGACCTCATTGCTTTCTGTGATGCTTTCTGGATTTGTGAATGAGGAAGGAGCAGTGGATAATCAGAGAATCGTTTTGATTGGAAAAGACCTTTAAGATCATCAAGTCCAACTGTTAACCTAACACTGCTAAGTCCACCACTAAATCATGTCCCTAAGCACCACGTCTACATGTCTTTTAAATACCTCCAGGGATGGGGACTCCACCACTGCCCTGAGCAGCCTGTTTCAATGCCTGATAACACTTTCAGAAATTTTTCCTAATATCCAATCTAATGTCATTTACCTTGCCTTTAGTAAGGCTTTCATCACTGTCTCTCACAATATTATTGTCATTCTAGTTAGAATGCTATGGTCTAAGTGGTTGGGCAGACAGATGGGTAAAAATCGGGCTCAGAGGGCAGTGATTAATGAGTTAATTGCTGCCCAGTTGCCTGTAACAAGTTGAGTCCTGTTTGATGTCTTTATTAATGACCTGGATGGAGGTGACACCAAACTAAGGGGACCAGTTGATATGCTCAAGGGCAGAGCTGCCATGCAGAGGGACCTAGTCTGCAGGAATGAGCAGGCAGGAGGCTTATGAGACTCAACAAGGATGAATGGGAATGAAGATCCCCTTAGAAAGATAGAGACTAGGGTATGACTGCTCAGGGAGCAGCTCTACAGAAAAGGATTTGTGGGCCCTGGTGAACATGAGCCAGGAGTGCACCCTGGCAGTGGAGAAGTTTGATGTGGAGTGATTATCTCCTGCAGCTTGGCGCTTGTTAAACCACATGTAGAGTACTCTGTCCAGGTTTCAGCTGCCCAATACAAAACAAGACATTGATAAGCAAGCAGGTTCTTTGGAGACATACCAAAGTGGTTAGTGGGCTGACGCACAGGCTGTGTGAAAAGAGGCTGAGGAAATAGGCCTTGTTTAGCTTGGAGAAGAGAAGGCTTTGGGGGGCTCTAATAGCAGCCTTCCCATACCAGGCTCTTCACATGCTGCATGGTAGGAGGATGAGACATAATGAGCATACCTAGAAATGAGATGTACTGAATGAATGTAAGAAAAACCTTGGACGTTTTCAAGATCTGACTGAATAAAGTCCTGAGCAAGTTCATTTAATCTCATACATGACTGTGCCTTGAGTAGGAGGTTAAACTAGATGACCTACTTCTGTCCTTTCCACCTGAATTATTCTATCATAATTCTGTTTTGAAACACTGTGTGCTTAGGTTTCTAGCCAAAATAATGACCTAAGTTTTCCAGTTGTCTAAGCCTTGATAGTAACCCAAGATCTTTTGTTCTTCCGTAGTGACTGGGCTTGTACATTTAGCTGCAAAAACACTGCATGAAATGTACTAGTACTGAGTGGACTTTCAGACAACCAAAGCATCGTACCCCAAAACTATATTGAGTACATTGGCAGTGCCAAAACTGGAACCTGTCTGCTTTTGTTTCCAGTATTACTGATGTGTTCTTTCTGGACGTACCAGTGCTGAAAGAGTATCAGCTGCCCAGGCTTATGTTCTCTTCATATCAGCAACTGGACTGTTCTTTTCTGGCCTGACAGTCAATGGCATCTATACTTACTTTGTCTGTTAAAATAAAAATGGAAGTGTGTCAGGTATGGCAACTGCTATTGTACTGTTGCTAGCACTATGTTCAAATTTTCTTCATCAAGCATGCAAGCTTTTGAGGGAGGAGTTTTAGTCCAGATGAATTAGATCCAGATTGACTTCAGGGTTTATGACTTCAAGGCTTACGTTTGACAGTATTCCCACAAATCCAAGGTTATTTATAAAAAGTATAACTGTTATCTTCCAAATCCTAGCTTCAGGACATGGGTCTTCCCAATTTGTTTTGTCTCCCACCTTTTCACTAGCTTTCATTCTATTGCAGATTTATTTTTAAATGTCGATTAATTATTTTACTAGATGTGTTTTTCTCAGATTCTTCATAATTTTAATGTTAACACCTATGTATTAAGGTTTTGTGTTTCAAAGCACTGAACTAATGTTCATGACTATAATTTATTTTTAAATACGTCTCTGAGGGAGGAAGTTATTATGTTACAGATGGTAATGGTACATTTAAAATATTGATCAACTTGTAGGCATATCCGTATGAGAGTTTGTGGTGAGCCTTATGTTGTCACTTGATCTTTTTTTAACTTCAAGAGCTTTCAGTCTGCATGACAGTTCTGTAGCTGCTCTGCCTTTGGCTCACTGTTCAATTTCAATTCAGGTCAGACCATCTTCATGTTAGCTTTTTCAATAGTCTTGCAATCCAAGTTTCCTGAGGGTTTTCTCTAGTCGTATAGTTTAATTTTTCAGAGTACAGTTAGCCATTTTATTTTGATCTACATTTTGTAGTTCTTCATGCACTAGCTGTGTAACCAATTTATGAAATGCACACCTATGATCAGATTTTAAAAGTTAAAGACCATTTTTTTTTAACTTTTTTATATCGGATATAAATCTTTCATGCTAAAAAAGTTACGTCTTGTTAAAAATCTAAATTTTAGCTCAGATTTGTTATTTTTTATTTTGTAGTAACCCGATGTAGTTGAGTTATCACTACATCCTTTCTAGGTGTTAGAAAAGAAATCTTTATCAGCTCCACTGAATGCACACAATGCATCCAAGATGATAGCTTGTCCAATGCCATGGTCAAGAGCCTTTAGACTTATTCTTGTCTAAATGATCTAATTTTCCCACTTATTTTCAGCAAATTTTATTTCCTTATTTTTAATTTCACAGCCTTCCCATTCCAGTCTTTGCTGTCTTCACCATGTTTTGCTGTCTCTGGGCAGCGTGGAAGATAGGAACTGTGTTTAACTTGTAGCAAATGGGATAAATCACACTGGGTCTGACTTGCCTTTAAGTTCTGTCAGTTTTCTCATGTCATCCTGATAGTATTAGAACAAGGATAGTGAAAGAAGCTCTTTTTTCAAAGTCTGTTGTGGTGGGCTGACCTTGGTCAGCTACCAGATGTTCAACAAGCTGCTCTCTTGTTCCCCCTCCTCAACAGGACAGCAGAGAGAAAATAAGATGAAAAAGCTCGTGGTTGAGTTAAAGACAGAGAGATCACTTATCGATTACTGTCATGGGCAAAACAGACTCAACTTGGGGAAAATTAATTTAATTTATTTTTTTGTCAAAAGGCTGGTGAAACAAAAACAAAACTAAAAAACATCTTCCTGCCCCTCTTGTTCTTAGACTCATCTTCACTCCTTCCTTCCTGGCTCTTCTAATTGTCTGACATGGGTGCAACTCCTGATCTCTTCTTGCAGAGGCCACCCCTGCAGCCCCCTACTACCAAAACCTTGCCATGTAAACCCAGTACATCTATGCATAGCCGAGTGTGAGTGCTGTCATTGGCTTTTGAGTATTCAAGTTTATTACAGAAGACTTGCACATTAATAGGTCATTACAGATTTCAGCACTCCCATTACTTTTCACATATTTAAAGTATTTATGCTATCATAAACATTTTCAAAATTCGTAAATACTTAGCAAGCAATTTTTTTTTTTTTTAAATAATATTTTTTTTCCCTACTGTCTTATTTTCAGGCTTTAAAGGCATTTTCTGCTACCTTTTAATTTCCTTTGTCTGTCTGACTCTCAAACTTTGTCTTTGGTGTGTGTCAGGGCATTCTTTTCTGTTTATTTTCTTTTATGTATGTGTGTATATGCATATGTGTATACATAAAAACATACATTTATTTTAAATACTTTAAATCTATTTAGCATGTCTCTGTTAAATCAGTTGTATGTTTTCATTGCTATCTAGCTGCTTCATTTTGGATTTTCCCCTTTGTAGTTCCACTGTATGTTGGTGAAATTGATTTGTAGGTAAGCAGTTTCAGTTCCTTTACTAAGCTTCTTTACACAAATTTTGTTACTCTTTCTTGCATTTCTGAAGTCCCTTTACATTCATAGTCTTTAATTTGTTCAAGTGATAGCTCACTTTTGTGTTGTTGATACTCAGGTACCATTAGCACTCAGGTACAAACACACTGTTGCAGTCACCCCCCCTCCCACACACACACATACTCTCTACGTTGCCCATAGCTGTCTGCACCTGCTTATATGGTTATGTCTCTGAGATCCCGTCAACAGTTCAGCTTAGGGAATCTGTTCAAAGAGACTATTTTCTCCCTTCCTTTCAGTAGTGAGATCATACTGGTTTTTGACACTGAGGAACTTTTCTTGTGTCTGCCAAGAAATTGATTTTCAGTGCCAGAGATTCTAATGATGGAAATGCTTGGTCTTCTAAGCTTTTTGTATTAAAGTAACAGGTTTGATGTATCCAGGAGGTACAATGCCTTCTTTCTTTTTTTCCTCCTCCCTCCCCATTTATAATACCTGTTTAGGGAAGATGCTTTTGTTTCAGTAAAATCGACCATTTTTTTAATAGAATTTGCTCAACAAAGAGAGAGTATTTGTAAGTATTTGAAGTTACTGTGTAGTTTCAGACCCTTCAGTTGTCCACCCCAAAAGGGGCTTTTTTTCTCAGTCATTGCTTCTTCCTCCACAGCTGTTTTAAGGGAAGGGGTATTTGTGGTGTTTTCAAATACTGGAAAGAAAATCCAAGATGGATTTCTGTCCTCACTTTAAGAGAATTGAGTACTCAGATGCATTTCAGGTTCATAATGATAGTACTACCACTGATAGTACAGTCTCTCCAATGGAAGAATTGGTTCATCTCTCAGCTTGCAGGATGTTTTTTCCTGTGTAATGATCAAAGTTATGCTAACACAGTAGCTGCAATTATTCATTGTTCAGGATTACTACTTACTGGTTCAAAGTGTTTTCCTCCAGCCACTCTGCAACAACAAATATCTTGACTGGGATTGCTGAGTTACCAACCTGTCTTTGGAGGGGAAAATACCCTTAATAGGATGACTTCCTAAAAGGGAAACTGCTGATTTTATTCTGCCTTTTGTGTTAGTTTGCTATTGTTTTATTCTCCATGGCCTTACAAGCAAAAGTCAGTTACATAGGATCAGTAATCTGCATATCATTTGTGCTTGTCTACTACTACTGTATGTAAACCTATCTGATATTAAACATAAACACCACTGCCACCATGTTTTATGTCAACAAATAAAATATAGAATCCAAATCTCCTCTGTGGAGAGAGAATCAATATGGGAACTAATGTTTCCGACATTATGTTTAAAAGTCAGATGTCTGCCTGCCAAGACTTCTGAGTGTCTTATATGACGTATATTGTTTGACTACAAAGCAGCTTTCAAGTAAGGGACTTAGAGATCCTGGTGGACTCCAAAGTGAACATGGACCGGCAGTGTTCCAATGTTACTGTTAGATTTTACCATTATAATGTCCCTGTGGTGGGCTGCCCATGGCTAGCAGCCAGGCACCCATGCAACTGGTCCCTAGGTCCCTGCCCACCGCCCCAGTGGGATGGGGAGCAAATGGGATGAGAAAGCTCCAGGGCTGAAATAAAGATGGGGAAATCACTAACCAATTACTGTTATGGGTGAAGGAGGCTCAACTTGGGAAATGTACTTAATTTATTGCAAATTTACATAAATATTTAATTAATGGGAAACAAAGAAGGCAAACATTAAAACACTTGGGGAAAATCATCCCTCCTCCTTTCCCAGGCCCAGCTTCACTCCAGACACCTCTCTTCCCCTCGTGTTACCACCATGGGGTATACTAAGTCCCTTCAGCGATGTAAATGGCTGTGCAGGGGGTTGGAGTCAGGGCATAGCAGTTTTTCTGCTGCTCCTTGTTTTCCTGTGATGCAGTGCAAGTCCTCCACAGGCTGCTGTCCCTTTGGCCAGGTACCTGCCCCAACATGGAGCATGTTTTCTTCTTCCTTCTCCTGTTCTTCTTCTGACCTTGTTATTCTCTCATTCCCTCTATTGTTCCCTCCTCTTCTGATGTTTTCTGCCTTTTCTTAAATATATTTTCACTGAAGCACCCCACACATGGCTGAGAGCTGTGTCACATTGGATCTGTTGTGGAGCTGCTGGAGCTGGGTGTCTGGCATGGGGCAGCTCCTGGCTTCCTCCCACAGAGACCCCTGCAGCCCTCCACTGTGAACACCTGGACACCTGCACACAATAAGGTTATAATTGGAGGTTCATCTATTTCTTACTTGTTAATAATATTCTGGAAATGTGGAAAAGGGAGTACTGGGCTAAATATTGCTGCTAACTGATGATGAGTACTTTATTATTAGAAGCTAATGTTGCCTTCTGCTTTCTTGCAATTCCACATGAGACTGGATTGCTTCCTCAGTATAATGTGGTTTTGATGAGCTACTTAGTGGCTGAACTTGTACAGATTCTATTTCTAAAATACTTCTGATGCTTTTTGGTTGCCTGACTCAGGTTACATATGAATGATTTCACTGCAAACAGTTTTGTCGTGATGAAATAATGGAATAAGGTGATATGATCAAGCAAATGTGAAAATGCAGAATTTGAAACTGTGTGAAGAATAATTAATTAGTCTCTGAAAAACAGCCCAATACCTACCTGCCTTGGAAAATAAACTAGTAATTAACTTGTTATCAATGAATGTAATAGAAATGTTTTTTTAAATAAATTCATTAAACCAAGATAGAAATAGGTTATGTTAAGTCTGATGTGGATTTCTTTGTACCTTTCATGTTCATGCTTAATGAAACCTTTGATGTTTTAGTAACGAACAAATTTAACAAACAATATTATTCTTTTTGTGTTAGTGTCTCTTTTAGATGATTTTAGTATAATGGCCATATCCCAACAACTGAAATGCATTTAACCACTATCATAATTAGTATTTTTCTTCTAATATGTTGTTAAACATTTAGATGATTCATTATGAACTTTAAATAATAAAAAATGTTTTAGATAATCAGGCTAGCAGATACTATGTACTGTAGTTATTTTATCTTAGAAATTCTTGCTTTCTTATTACTTATGTAGCTTGTTATTCTTAAATTTCTATTGTGAGTTACTCTTGCAGTAGACAGAAATGTTTATATGTAGCTTAAAAAGTTGACGCATTTTATCTTCATTTTGAGTACTTTGTGTTTAGGTGGATATTGCTGTTATTGATTGTCATGAAAGAATCTGGGTAATTTTCAGGTGTCATCTTGTGATAGTGTGTACCACAGTTTATATTTCACCTGATTTGATATTTTTTTTGTAACCTACTAGCCAATAATTTTGTGTAATGCTTGTTGATTCGTGTATTACAAAAACCAATGGACAGCTATTCTCTCTTCATCTTCTCCATGCCATGTGATTTTATGGAGCCTACACAGAAACAGGAAAAGATTTGAGAAGCAGTTGCAGAATCTTGTTGATAATGGTGATCGCAAGTAAAATGTACTTTGTGAGCAGTTGATTAACCAGTCTGTAACTGAGCAAAACTAAGCATTTTCTGAGGGTTGGCACATCTGTACTGAGGAACTGCTCTACAGTATCTTGTGGTCTAGATGGTATATTCTAGAGTAATAGTGACTTTATTGTAGTTACTTTTATTTTTGCCATTTTGAGTGTGTTGGTTTCCCAGGAACAGACCAACAGCCCAGCCATGGCAGTCAGGCCATGAGTAGCCTTGAGTCATCTAGGAGATCCAATCAAGGCAGCTAACCCAAGCTGACTCACAGGTGTATCCATACCACTTTATTGCTCATTATAAAAGGAGGGAGTTCACTGAAGGTGGGGGGCAGTTATTTTTAGTGTGTGTCTTTCTTGGTCTCCTGTTTCTTCTGCTGCTACCAAGAACCAGGCTGAGTATAAGCTTGTACAGTTTATGTTGGTATTTGTATTAGTTTTGTTATTTCATTAAATCAGTTTTATTTCAACCCACAGGGCTTCTCCCTTTTTTCGCTGATTCCCCTTCTCAGCTGGGAAGGGGTCACTGGATGATAGTGCAACTGCTACAGTTGCACCGTAGATATGGACTAATTGTAGGCAATGAGTATAAATAAAATCTTATTTTATTTAGTTAGGCTGGGCAGCTTTGTGGTTTCAATTCAGAGAGATGTTTGAAATTTTAAAAGAAAAAAAAATTTCCTTGGTAGAAACTTATTGTCCTGTAAATGAACAGTATACCACTGAATATTGCTTTGGATCTTTAAATTTATATTGCAAGAGGAAAACTTTATTTGGCAAATAATTTTAAAGTATTATTTTAAGTCTCAAATGTACAGAGAACTTAGTTCCTCATTTAGTCTCCTCGGAGACATATATGAGCTCTTAAAAAACCTCAGTGATATTTATGAAATGTTTCGCAGCATTCAAGATACTGATTAAAAATCTGAGCCTAGAAGTGTATTCTCTGCTTTATGATATTTGGAATATTATTCAGATGCCTCTGAGGAGGTCAGTTTGAGGCAACTTTGTGGATGTACATTTCCCTTTCTCTAGCTCCTGCTGATTTACTAATTCTGTATTTCTTTAGCTTTAGGTATGAGTTTTGCTGTTTGAGACTTTTAAAAATTAAAAATCTTCTATGTTAGGTTTATCAGCAATGAAAAATTCCTCACTTGTGTGTCTCAATATATTGTATAAGGACATCAAACTTGAAAAGGTAAAGTATTGCAGCAATTTATACTCAAAGTGGCAGGAAAAGTAAATGTGTGAGCTTTGAATGCCATTAAGTGTTTACCAGCTAATTCACAAAACAACAGTAAAATTTCAGTGATTACATAGTCAGATCAGAGGCTTTTCTAAGGATATTTGTTCATTACAGTCTAGAAAATGGTTTGATCTGTTAGCCTGATGCTGGTATTTAATTGAAAAGGTGTGCTTCTCTTACAAATTGCCTCTGTAATTATGTTTCACTGCTGTTGAATAATGCTGCGTGCTGAAGCTCTATTTGAATTTTTAGCAGACACCCTTTTACCTTTATGAATATTTTTCTGTGGTAAGAAGTCACGGTGGCAGAGTGGCAGAACATAAGTCTTCATAACAACTTAGTGTGTTCCACAGGTACGGATGTGTCAGTAGATGCAAGTGCCTGCTGAAAATGGACTGATACACAGCATTATGTCTTACTGGTGTTCCAGGGTCCTTACTGTGTTTGTTATTTTCACTTCTTAGTGTTCATACCATTACTCTTAACTGCTAAATATGACTGAGTGACCTGCAATTTAATGTTTCTTCCATATTACCCACCCTCTGCCAAATTGGTAGGAAATGAGAGAAATAAGAGACATGCTTATGAACAGCAGTTATTGACAAAAGCCAGCAAAAAATTTATGATTAATGGATATGTAGGTAGTTATAACTGTTTGTACTGAGGCCTAGATTTCACATGCTAGATACATCTTTATTATGTAGATTTCAGAATATCCATGTGAATTTTAAATAAATATATGGTCTCATTAATGACGTGACACTTCAATTCCTATTACAGAACTGAATGTTGAACAGAATGTACAAACTTTTCAGCTGTTACCTTCTTTCTCTGCTAAGTTAGAGGTAAGGTGACCACATGTTAAAGATTAGCTGCTGATGGGCAAGTGATCAAAAGCTTTCTTTTCTATCCTGACTTGTGTGTCTATAACCTGGCTGGACAACAGAAGAGAAGTAGAGCTATTTGTTGAGTTGTGTGGCTTTTGAATGAGGTCTTTAGGACACGTTTTCTCCCCTGAGTTTTTGTGACTTGGCTGTGAATGGCATTTTTAATTCATGAACAGCTTAAATTTTTCTTCTGCTTTTTAATGCATAGGCATTTTCCTAGTTTACCACGAAGTGGTAGGCTTTTCAGCTGGCACCTGCAATCCCAGGCAGTTTCTGTATGTTTCAGAAGATCTGTATGCAAAAAAGCTGATAATGTCCTTTTTTTCTGTTTGTAGGTGGGGAGTATGCAGCTGCTGAAATTCAGGCATTAGCTTATGGGGGTTAGAATTGAAGCTATAAGGTTTTTTTAAAAACATAAAAAATAATTCTAAGAAAATCCTGTCAGCCAATTACTTAATCTCACAGAATCATCTTGACTCAAAGATATCACAGGCAGTAATTCTGAGTTAGTGCTTATAAGTAAATGAGTCCCAGCAAAGCCCTCGTGTCATTTCTGTTGGTGGCAATGTTGGAATATTTCTTTAACTGCTGCTTCCTTTGCATAAGCTGTGGAAGAAATAAAGCTTCATGCCTCGTGGATGAGGTTACAAGAAACTGAGGTTTTCAGTTGCTGTCTTGACTTAGAAAAAATGCCTGAGGTATACCTGCCTAATAGAAGCACTGGAAATTTAACAAATGTTGGAACATCATTTTCATAGAAATAAAATTTCTCAAACAATATTGTTAGTCTGCATATTTTTTATTTTTTATTCATGTATATATGTGAATTTTGTTCTTACATATGTGTGAGAAACAGGTGAAAAGTTAAAGAACTCTTAGAAGAGGATATATAGGAAAAGCCATAGATGGTGTAGAAAGATTAAGGAAGCAGTAACAAATGCCTTATCTCCACAGCATTACTCATTGCGATTACATTGCTGTGAATGTGCTTCACTGGATAGATCAGCTTTCTCGGGTACAAAGTGTCTCAGAAGAAATGTTCTGGTTTCAGAAGCAATGTTTTTCTTCAGGGTCACAGTGATGGTGGGAGTCAGACCCTTCTCAGGATGGAACATTTTTAATTGCTTGTTGCTTACTAATTAACTTCTTCCTGATGGGATTTATGCGAAGAGAATATTCACCTTTGATTAATAAGCAGCTAAGTTGAGACTAGTTTCATCCCATTTGCACTCTTCGTCTGGGCTGCCAGATATTTTGAAAAGTTAGTGGTATGAAGTATGCTGTCCTCAGTAGTTGCTGTAAATAGCTGTGTATAGCCTGGCCTGCTAGATTTCGTTTAAGTAAGTCAGCCGTGCCACATACAAACTTGGTTGGTTCACTTGCTGTATGAAAACCTCTCTTGAAAAGCAGTTTAGGAGGGGAGAGAGAAGGAGCAGCAAGGTCTTAGGCAAATTATATTAATCTGTAACAAGAAGCCTAAAATGTTAATTTTCTGATTTCTTTTAAAATTATTTGACTCTCAGTATTGAAGCTTATATAACTTTCCTTTTGCCCTGCCTTGTTCATGAGCATATACGTTCCTACAAATTCCAACACTGCTGATCATTATTCCAGTAAACTAATGATTTATTTGGTTTTTTTCCCTTTCAACTCTTGCCTGTTAGGTTGGTTAAACCTGCCTTTTGCTGAGCTGGTTTCTGTTTTCCATTGCACAGAAGTTGGCCCATGTTCTGTACAGATAAAGAGAAAAGGAAATGAGGTTGCCTGAGGGAGTGCAGAGGCCTTTGCAAAAGTAGGAGATAGTGCGTTGAAAGATGTGGTACTATTGATCTTTGGTGAAAAGTGCAGCATTGTTGTGATCTAGAAATCATAAATCTTTATTAACTGACTTTTTTTTTCTAGGTTTTTTTGGACTTGGATACTGCTGTTGCTAGGGTTTTATGAACATTTTTACACATAGTATTTTGCTCCCCTTCCATTGGTTTAATTTTAGTCAAGATAAATTGTGAAAAACACTGAGATAGAAAAGTAACTGAATCTGGATATTCATTATTCTAATGTTTTGCTACTTTTATACTCTTTATGATCTGTGAGAATTCTTGCTTTTTTAAGATGGAGGCAGTTCTGTTATGTTATAGGCTTTTGTGATACAGGTACATAGGATAAAGCTTTGATTTATTACAATTACCTTAAACAGCTCTTACTGAACAGAGATGCACTGTTGTTAACATCACTACATATATGCAGTACATACAGGATTTGGAATTCTAACTTGAATTACTGCATATGTATATGAGATTGAAATTTTTGTCCATCTTTGTGCAAATGCCATACAAGTTATTTTCTGTTTAAATAAACTGAAAGGAAGATTCTATTGACGTATGTCAAGGCTTGAAATATGTGTGAAGTTGCTAATTCACAGGTTACGGCACAAGGATAAATATTTAAGAGGAGATGACTCGATCTAGTGCTGCTACTAGCCCTGTTTTAAGTGGGAGGTTGGACTAAGTTCCGGCCAAATTTTTTATGGCTCTATGAAGTATAAAAGAAATAGGTAGTGCATCTTTCAAGCACACAGCTGACATAATATCTTTAGTGGCACAGGGCTGAGAAACAGCTTACATTGCATAGACTTCATTTTTATGCCTTTTAATTGCTTTTAAGTAATTCTTTTTCTCTGCTTTCCTGTCATGTTTCTGTCTCATTTCATGAAGCTGACATATTTTAAATGGTATCTATCATGCCCTTGCCCAGAAGGAGTGCCAAATACTTATATTTTCTTGGAGGACCAGATCCCTGAGGAAATGTTTGGTTTCCAAAGGCTTCAAGTCTAATGCCTTTCAAGGAAAGGAGGACAGACTACTTAATTATTTCCTGGACTCATCCGTCAGCTTTGGCCTTGAATCAGTGATCATGAATGTTTGAGATCTACGTAAACTTTCAACTCTGCTTTCTCCTCCAGCCCGTAGACTGAGTCTATCATGAAGTTAGTCTTTTGACACTCTCTGCATATGGAGAGTGTCAAGTCTTATTCCCAAGACTTGCTTGCTTCCAGGCCATCAGAGAAGATCCGTTCCATCTTGAAAGACTTCAGCTCTGTTTATGGCTGCTACAGAAGAAGGATGATAGCAAGTACAAAGCTGCTACTTTTGCCAAAGTACTCATTGCATGTGAGCTGCCTTCTATTTCTAGACTGTCCTCTGCTCTGGAGCACTGGGTTTTGCCTTTCACAAAAGACAGATATTTCACCCAAGTCTCTTATTATCTTATTACATATTTTCTTCCAGTCATCTTGAATGAAGTGATACAGGTGTTGTGCAGGTAGAAAGTGATTGCCTGGTTGTAGGCCTCTACAAATGGATGAACTTTCTCCTGTTCTATTCTTGAGGCTTTGGGCAGTGAGCTTGCTTAGCCATTGGTCTTGTAAAACATTCATCTCTCTTTGTGTACATGAGCAAGCCTAAGAGGTGGATCAGACTGTTACTCTGTGTCTATGTCAGCTTTCCCTACTTGAGTTGATGACCTTATTAAATGATAAAGACCATTTTTCTTGTGTGTTCTGGACTTGGAGGATGCATGTATCCTCTATCACATCTGTTTTAGAGTACTTGATGGATCTATTGTGGCAAATGGTCAATGGATTCTAGCTACATCAAAGTCTGTGCAGAAGCCTGCCTTCTGCTCCTTGCATAGTGCTCTGACCTATGCTGTACATTTTCTTTAAATTGTGTGCTTTACCAGACAGTGTTGAAATGAACTTTTTCTGTGTGGAATATTCTTGCTTCTATATGGCCTTGAGTGGATCAATGTGTTTAAATCATGACATGGAAGCAAAATTTCTTTCTTCACATCTGTCCTTGAATTATTTTGTTGCAGTGGTGAAATTAGAGGGAGTTCACTAGGTTTACAAGTCTTATAAGTATGGATCATAAGACATGTGATGTGTTTAGGGGTGGAGGGGGAACCTTCTAGCATTATCCTGTGTAGGGTTGTAAAACACATGAAGCTTTTCAGATCTGTTTATACTTTGAAATGGATCAACTCAAAGCACTCCTGGATGATTCCTGTGCTGAGAAAGCTTCTCATAAATAAGCTCAAGCTGAAAGCTTGCTCTTGTGGAGCAGTTTTAGTTGGGACAGGTACTGCTATGCAGCCTACTGCATAGAGGAGCCAACATTGTATCCTACTTTAGCCTCTTAAATGTTGGACAGACATCATGGTTTATCTGAATGTCATCTTTTGGTGATCTTTATATGCAGGCTACCAGTTACAACTCAGTCACTTGCTCCGTTTGTGTTCTCTGTTTGTCATGTTTTGAGTGTTCATTGAGAAGCATATGACTCATTTTGCCTCAATCTCTGTCCTACTTCAGTAGTCACTTTTGGTTAGTCATGTTTCTGTCTGAAATGCCTTTATCATGGATTCCTGTCTGATGAATACTGAGTGTCATGCATGTCATCCTGCTTCTTTCTCAACCTCTCTTTTAGTGGACCCCTCCTATCAGTCTACAGAAGTACCATACAGTCAGAATCACATTGTACATCCTGTGAAAGGATACTACTTTTTAGTGATGTCAAAGAAACAGGCAATTTGTCCTCTGCCAGGTCAGGTCATATTAGTTGGGACTTTTGGTCTAATAAAGATTCTTGTCTTGCATAAATGTTCTCAAGGCACAAGAAGTTTGGAAAACATGCAATGAGTTTCTCCCTGTCATAAGGCATCAGTTGCAGGTTATTACTTAACAAGACTAAAACAGTTTCAGTAAATAAAGAGAATTCAAATTCTCCCTCTTATAACCCTTGGAGGTTCACTAGTTCCTGACATACCTATGATTGGAACTAGTGGTTGGCAGTCTGCTTGCAGAGAACACTGACTATTCTGGTTTTATGGTAAGACATTTTAGGATATATCACAACTAAGGCATTCAGGATGCCATTACTGGGTGCTTTTTTGTTTTTCCATTTGGCATTTAGGAAGGACCTGAGATCCAGGAGGATAATGTTGATTCTTCTGTTCCATGGCAAGCCTATTTCCAGGGTTATCTGGAATTTCAAAGTTCTGTGGGGCTGACCAGCTGATGTGTCTGTCTTCTGTAGGCCTCTAGGGTGTTGCAGAAGGTAATGCAGGTTGTGTTTGATGTGATTCCAGCTATAATGGCATGACTGAGATACTCATGGATTCGGAACCTCCATCTCTTTATGGAAATGTCTTGACTATTGCTTTTATGAACACCTTTCCTTTTCAGGAACTTGGGAGTGCAGCAATCTGGCCAAAGATAGAATATGTGCATCTCATGGTGTGTTTACTCAAGATTGTAGTAGGATTGTCTCAGAATTCCAGAGATGCTCCTTCTTTTTTCTTTATGAGTATTAGGAAAGTATACATATGTTAAGAGTAACATGAAGTGGAAAAGTTTTCTTTGGGTGTCTGGGCAGGTCTGTTGTTATTCAGAAAGTCATCCTCTGTGTGATTTTAAAGTCGACCTCAAGAATAGTAACCTGTTAGCTTCATCCAGGCTCTCTTAACAGCCATTTTATGGCTTCAGTTTTCTTTCATTCTTATGTAAAATTGTTCTTTCACCGTCTTTCTGCCCAGCTCTCAGGAAACTTCAGTGTCTGTTTAGGTAGGTTCTTTAGTGCTGTGTTGTGTGCTTGAGAGCCTTCATTTTTATCGCTGCTTGTTGGAAGATTTTTTTTTTATTTCCAGTCCTCTATCTTGGCCATGCAGGTTTTGTGAGAGTAGCTGTCATTTGGATGCTCAGAGCAGTGTGCTAAGGGCAGAACACAACTTGAATTCCTACATAAAATAGTGTTCTGTTAAGGAACTTGTTACAGCCTTAAGGTGAGGAAAGATCTGTAACTAAGCTACTTCTAAAGCACACTTCAAAAATGCTTTGTTAAAAGTGAATAAATGTTGTGAATAAATATGAAGTAACATCATTATAAATGCCTTATGAAAGAGCAATGCACAAAATTAGAAGAGAAACCTTCTTAATCTGTTTATGCCAAAACTGAATCTTGGAGCTGTTCTGCCCCACATCTCCTTTGCCAAGACATCCATCTGGGACATTGAAGACCTACCTCTTTGTGAGATGTGCTTCACTGGGTAGTTTGTGTCTGCACACCTAATGCTTCACCTTGCATGCGCTAAGGATAAATTCATCCTGGTGTAGCATTAGTTTGTATAATTGATTGCCTAGTTGAAGTTGTCCTTGCTGTCCAGACAGAGTGAAATTTTCCCTTTGCTGATTCTTTAATTCAGAAATTTATTTAAAACCTCTTTAGAAGTTTCTATTACTCTAACTAAAATAAGCACCATTCATTTGCCTGAGGATGTAAGTGCTGCTTTTTAGACCAGGTGTTATCTCTTGTTCTGGATTGGTTGATCAACTGATTGACTCAGTAAGAGATACTCCATGTATTTAGGTGATTTAGCAACTGGTAAATGTCTCCATGCCCTGAACTTTTTAATTAAATCTATTCATTAGCAAATGTATTTGATAGAAATATCTAAATCGTGCTAAATTAATGTAGGTGATTACTGACTTTTGATTACTGTCCAGGTGGAATTTAGCTATGAAACCCAGTAGTCTTGGAGTAAATAATCTTTGATATTTTTCTTCTAAAGAAGTTGTCATCTCATGCTGTTTATTTGTAGATGCCACAAGTCAGGGGCACAAACCCACAATGTATCAGGAAGCACTTATTAACAATAGACTAGCTGTTTGAGGTTATGGTCTTCCTCTATCTGTCCACAGGAGTGGATATCTTAATAGCTGTTATCTCAGCAGGCAGGACTGTAGAAATTAAGGCACTTGAGAACTGATCCTCCTTTCCCCAGTGACTTGTTCCTTCAATATACAGTTGAACTCTGTACATATCTGAAGCTTGTAGCCCACGTGGTTTGAGTTCCGTTTTCTGTGGAGGATCGTCCTTTGCCTATTTTCAGAATATCCCATTCATCCTTTCCAAAAACAGTATTACATAGGCTACCTTCTAATGAGCTTTTTCTTTTTTTTTTTTTTCTCCTAAAATCACTTTCCAAGAATATCTACTTTTTCATTTAAGACACTGTAGCAGCATAGTTGGTTGGTTTTAGTGACTTACTGTTCATGATATATTCCTATCAGTGAAAATGTCTTTAGAGCAAACAAACCAATAAAAAGTTGGAGCTCCTTGAAACTTTTCATTGAAAATGTTAAATGCAGTTGGTTAATACATGTTTGTCTTTTGAAATATGGTCCCTAATACAGCTTTTGCTGTAGGGAAAGAGGGAAATAAGAAAATCCATAAATGTCTCAGTCTTTTTGAAGATTTGAGTCACATTTTCCATTTATTTTAGCAGTACTAGAATGTAGCCAAAGCTTTTGTTTGGGTTGAATAAATACAGTTGCTTTTATGTAATAGAGGCAAGATACAGGGCATCATCTTTATTACCTGGCTGTGGATGTTGGTTGTGTGAAACAGAGAGAGTAAACGAGGCTGCTGAAGAAGTGGTGCTCACAGAAGCCTACATCATGGGGAAATCTTGGCCTGAGTGAAGTTGCTGGTGAGTCACGGCCAGTTCTAGCAGTTGAAAAGCACAGGAAGGTTATTGTATCATGCCCCTGCCTGGTGTCAACAGTGAATCATGGATACTTCTGCTGCAAGGAGAAGGATGCAAATTGATTTTGAGGGTTAAATTCTTCCTCAGAATAAATTATCAGGTGTTCCAGTAAGGCTATCAGACTGTCTTCTGGGAAAATTAAGGTATGTTTAGTGCCTAGGTTCCATTATGCCTAAGTGTCACTGCATTATTATATCAGTAGTACAGAGATTTGTTTCAAGGAAATTTTTTATTTTTCAGAAGAGAACTTAGAAAGAAACCTCATATTAGCAACAGCCTTGAACTATTTTATTTACTTTAAAATAGATGCTAGAGATTGTAATAAAGTTGTACTACTCACATCTGTGTTACTGTAGTACAACTTTTTCAGGGTACAGTAAAATACTCTGATGATCTGTATGACAATACCTTCCCCTCTTTTGAGAGGGGGAAAAAAACATCTCCAAGGAGAAGCTGATTATCACAGCAAGACTTGTAGAGAAATAAAATGTCTTCCTGTTTTAAATGATGTAGGCAAGAGAAGAGCAAACAAACTTTTAGACTCAAAACTTCTTTTTTTGTGGGGGGAAAATGGACAAAAGCAGCAGCTTTCAAATTGAGAACAAATTGGGTAATTTTGCACTGAGTAATGCTTCTCAGTTTCAGTAGAAAAAATTCTGTCTGGTAGCTTTAGATAAGTGGTGGGGGGTGGATATTAGGGAGGGAGTTCATTACAGTAACTAACTCCCGTGAGATAGAATTGATGCTCCTGGAGGTCTTTTCCAACCTAGGTGATTCTGTGATTCTGTCTGTGGGATAGTGAGGCGATAGCTGTAGGCATGAAATGGGAAAAAACAGAATAAGCAGCAAACCAATACTGAATTCTAAAGATCATAGACTAGATAAAATACTGTTTTTAAAGTACATAATTAAGATTAATTAACCGTACTTGTTATTTGCTTCTATATAATTTCGAAGATTTAATATAAAACGAGCAAAACCTAAAGAAGGACTAGTGTGCTGAAACCTGTTTTCTGTTTATCAGCAGGTAGAGTTATCACCTCTCCATACAAATTTTGCGCTCAGACCTTTAGACCATGAGAACGATAATGCTTTCATGAAAGCCTTTATTCATTCATTATTTATTGCTCTCAATTCTTTTATGCTTTAATGGTTTGATTCACTATTTATATAATAGTTGTGTTTAAGAGTTGGTGGTGTATTACTTTAGTTGCTATACCAGCACACACATCAAAATGACAGTTGCTGCCTGAAGGATTGATAATCCAGGCTTGAGGAAAGCAGTGGTGGGAAAGTGATATGATCATGATTTTTGACTAATGGAAATGTGATTGTGTTGTTTGCTTAGCTGTTCTCCAGAGCTTTTTAAAAAATTATTTTACTTGAATCTTGACTAGGGGAAGGTTACATTTGTTTGGTTTCAGTCCCCAATTATATATTCTGTTCTTCTGACAGCAGCTGCGGTTTGAGTTTATAAATCACTCTTCACTAGTTCAAGTACTGATTTTTTTTTTTTTTGATTTTTTTTTTTAAAAGCTGTTTTTCGTTTGTTCTGCATAAGGCACTTGAAGGCATATAATGACTGGCTATTTTTTTCAACTGCTGTCACTTAAATTAAAGCAGCTAAATTGCCACTGATTTTTTTTTTTTTTTTTTTTTCTTCTTGAATAGTTCATGACAGGTTAATCAAGAGAAGCTGCTCTGTCCTGTCCTTGTAAAACTAATCAAATAATGGAGTTTTATTTTTAGAGTAGCATATCATGTTACCAGGTGTCCTTTTACATTTATTGAGTGCTGCATATCAGGATTTTTAATGAGGTTTTTCTCAGAAAACAAAATCAGAATTAAAAAATGAGCAAATTGACTGAACAAAAACAACCCCAAAACCATGCCTTCAGTGGAATGCTGAACTTTAAAAGTGGCTTTTATTTTGTGATGTAGGGATGCAGATGAGTTAAAAAGAATGATACAACTAAGGTAAGTAATCTATGAAGTTTAAAGTACAGACATAAAAGGTGGTGTTTTGTGAAAATGGGATAAATTGAAATAAATGCCAGAAAAAGATGAAGTTGTAGAAAATGTTTGGGTGCATAGCAAGAAATGGAGAGACGGATTTGGAGGCTTGAGGAATTTCTGCTTTCCATTTGTTGGACTAGTGTGTTCTTCAAGAATTTAGGGCACTTCATTTCAGTCCTGAGTTTGTAAATTGTCTGCTCATGATCACTGTAGCAAAGGTATCTCAAAGCACTCTTACCAACAGACTGTTTTAATGATGAGCAAAACATATGTTAATGTTAGGCGAAATCTAAAAGGAATGCAAGGATTATGAAATGAATGATTGTGGGGTGGTTTCATAATAATATGTTCAGGGTTTCCGTGTTGATTAGGTGTACAAGTCTTCTGTCTAGTAACGCTCATCTAGGCATCTGTTTTAGTGAAAAAAAGAGCTAAACTCTGCTGCATGTAACTTTTAGCTAACTTTCATAGAATCATAGAATTTCCGTGGTTGGAAAAGACCTCTAAGATAACCAACTCCAATTAATAACCTAACACTGCCAGTTGACCACTAAACCATGTCCCTCAGCACCTTATCTACATTTCTCTTAAATACCTTCAGGGATTCAGTATGTTTCCTGACTGATGAATACTGTCTGGGAAAGCTACAAGAATCACAGAATGTTAGTGATTGGAAGGGACCTCAAAAGATCATCTAGTCCAATCCCCCTGCCAGAGCAGGAACACCAAGGTCAGGTCACACAGGAACATGTCCAGGCGGGTTTTGAATGTCTCCAGAGAAGGAGACTCCACAACCTCTCTGGGCAGCCTGTTCCAGTGTTCTGTTACCCTCACTGTGAAGAAATTCTTCCTCACATTTATGTGGAACCTCCTATGTTCCAGCTTGCATCCGTTGCCCCTTGTCCTATCATTGGATGTCACTGAGAAGAGCCTGGCTCCATCCTCATGACACTCACCCTTTACATATTTATCAACATTAATGAGGTCACCCCTCAGTCTCTTCTTCTCCAAGCTAAAGAGACTCAGTTCCCTCAGCCTTTCCTCATAAGGGAGATGTTCCACTCCCTTAATCATCTTTGTGGCTCTGTGCTGGACTCTCTCAAGCAGTTCCCTGTCCTTGAACTGAGGGGCCCAGAACTGGACACAATACTCCAGATGTGGCCTCACCAAGGCAGAATAGAGGGGGAGGAGAACCTCTCTCGACCTACTAACCACCCCCTTTCTAATGTGCCCCAGGATGCCATTGGCCTTCTTGGCCACAAGGGCACATTGCTGGCTCATGGTCATCCTGCTGTCCACCAGGACCCCCAGGTCCCTTTCTCCTACACTGCTCTCCAGCAGGTCAGCCCGTAACCTGTACTGGTACATGGGGTTGTTCTTCCCCAGATGCAAAACTCTACACTTGCCCTTGTTGAATTTCATTAAGTTTCTCCCCGCCCAACTCTCCAGCCTATCAAGGTTTTGTTGAATGGCAGCACAACCCTCTGGTGTGTCAGCCACTCCTCCCAGTTTGGTGTCATCAGCACACTTGCTGAGGATACATTCTGTACCCTCATCCAGGTCGTTGATGAAGATATTGAACAACACCGGTCCCAGTACCGACCCCTGAGGGACTCCACTAGTCACAGGTTTCCAACTAGACTCCATCCCATTGACCACAACTCTCTGGCTTCTTCCCTTCAGCCAGTTCACAATCCACCTCACTACCTGATCACTTTATCAGCTTATCTACAAGGATGCTGTGGGAGACAGTGTCAAATGCTTTACTAAAATCAAGATAAACCACATCTACCGCTCTACCATCATCTATCCACCTAGTTATTTCCTCATAGAAGGGGTTGTGGAGAAAGGGTAGGGTATATGGGATTATGTTTCAGGTTAAGTACAGCAGGTTGTTCTGAAATGTGCTGTAAACTTTGCATTTAAGTAAGTATTACCATTGGCCCTTCAGCCTTGTGCCGAGATGGAAGGAGGGAGTCCCTTCCCTACTTCTTTCTTGATCCCAGAGCATACCCAACAGATGAGGAAAATTTGGGACTTCAGAAGCCACCTTGTGGCTTTCCCCACATAAAATGCATAACATCGGACAAATGAGCTTTCTAGATTTTCAACGCTACAAGCCCTCTTCAGTTTTTTTTAGTTCTAAATTAACTGGCTCTTAGAAAACATGTAGCTCTGATTAACGTCTGTGTTCAGACACTTGTGCCATGCTTAAGCTCTTGCTAGAGCTGGTGGATTGATGCCTTGCACTCACAACAGGGAATTCCATCCTCCTGTCTTGACAGTTGTTCATACAGATGTATCAACAGATTAAGATGTTTCTCTAAATGATTTTTAAATGCAGAGCACTTGGTTACAAGATGATTTGCATAAATGCATTTGAACCAGTATCAAAAGACTGTATTGTACAGCATTTCTATCCACTGTATCTCTGTTTTTGCAGACCTTGAACACTTACGTATTCTGTCTGGTATATAAAGAAGCAAGGGAGTTCAGTCATTGTTCTGCAGGAAGCCTAACAGCATGACATACTGCTTGAATGACTATATAGTAATGATTCATGAGTAAGTAGTTCCTGAAAAGATTTATTAAGAGCCAATATTTGTTCAGTGAGAGATTCACCGTAAATGATTTTACCAACATAGTCTATACCAACTGTCCATTTTAATACATAGGCAGTGCAGGACTATTTTATGTTAGGTAGTTTTATATTTATTACCATAAACTTGGATCATTTTTCTGTTCTTCTGTGTGTTCCCTTGATTCCAAGATTGATGTGCAAGGTTAGACAGGATAGTATCAAAGTTTTTCATTGAAAAAAGTTGTTCTAGCTGTCAGTCCTATTGTAGATACCCATGTTAGCCTGTCTGATTCCCATTCTGGTCAGATGCATTTCTGTTGTAGTCCAAGAACCTAACTTACTGCACCTGATTGCTTGAGTGTGGGGTAATTGAGCACTGCTGCCAGAGGGAATTGCCTCTTGCTTTGAAAATTCTCATACCTAGCAGAAAGATGTTTGTGGGGAAGAGCCACTCTTGTAAATGGAAAAACTTTCCTGTTCAGGTATTTTCATCACATTTTAGCATCCAGTAAAGATTTTCATAATAAAAATCCTTGACATTGTACTTCGAAAACAGCATGTGAGCCTAGCATCTATCACTGTCACAGTACATCTAGCAGAAATTTGAACGCCGCCTATTCAGATAGGTTATGCTAGGCCTCCTCATTTCCAGAGCTATCCAAGTTCCTCTTCATTCTTTCCTGTCACTTATCTCTTGAACTCCCTCAAGGGGCTATTGTATTGCTTCTTAAACGTCACAGAAAGCTCCGTTAGAACTTAATATGCTGTGTCATGCTTTGCCGTCAAAGGTGCTGCTGTCATTTCAACACAAAGTTAAGTGCCAGAACATTTTGATCAGAGGTTTTTTTATGTGTTCTTTCACAGGGACAATGATTACTGCAGCCGTATTCTAAATTTAGCCTGAAATTCCAGTAACACATTTCATCCACTTGTCTTCCCGAAACTATACTTGGCATGAGAGACTTGATGTATCCAGAAAAAAAGATTTTCAAGTCTGTTCCTTTGAGTGTGGCCAACATTTCATGGCAGAGAGCTGAGAAGACTATGTGTATCATGTCAAAAAGCCACAGGTTTGAAAAGGATTGAGTCTCACTGATGGTTGCTGCTATTGTAAATTTTGTTAAAAATGGATTTCTATTTTCTTCTTCCTTGCATTTTGAAGAAAATGAAAAAAGTTATGAAGACAGAAGGGATGCATATCTTCCTTATGGAAAGAACTTGACTTGCTTGTGAGAACTTCAAGCCCTAATCTTGCAAGGTAGACATACAATGATTGTTGCCATTGTGGCTGACTGCTGTGCATTGATAACAAGTCCATGCTTCTTACTTCAAGAAGGGACTATGAATGAGGTGGGGCTTTTTTTTGTATCTAGTAGTGCATGAATTATAGTCCTCTACAATGGCTGACCACATACCTGGGTATTGGTCTTGTTTCAGCAGTGATTTCAGGTCTTTTGGATTTTGGGCCAATTGAGTATGAAAGTCTGCAGTTGTCCCTTATTGTGGCTTATGCAAGAAAACCATGTGTTTCCAGGAAACTTGTTTTACTTTTCGTGAAGAATTGTCGATATGACAAATGTGAGAAGATGCAATGCTTACAGTTATGTCTGGGATAGAAAGCAGTTAGGAGGGAATATTGGAAAAACTATGAACAAGTAAAGCAAGAAAGAAAGCATTACTATGACGTAACCAAATAGGTTGGGCATACAGGGCTTCCATGCACTGTAGTCATCTCCCTAAGATGACTTTTGCCTTGCAAGCCTACTGTCTAATCAGCACAAGGAAAATTATAAGCAGGCTGGCAAAGTCTCATTATACACATGGTCTGTGCAGCTGAGAGACAGCAGCTAGGTGTTGCTGTTGTTTATCTCCCTATCTTGGTTGAACATTATGCAAAGACTCCATTGGGAAGAACTTCCCATATGTCACAGTACAGCCATATGTTGTTTATGAGAACCTGAATGTCACACGTTCTATTATTTGACAGGATCAAGTCCTTCATGCAGTCTTCTCACATTTGTGGCCATATCTGGTCATCTGATGCTTTTCTTGCTCAAGAAAATGTCTTTAAAAAGCCAATAAAGAAAATGCCAGTAAATGTCAGTATTTTCAGCTTACTGGTGAGCCGCTGTCCAGGTTTTATAGTTCAGTCTGATGGGGCTTGCAAATATTTCATTTCTTCAGCTGAGCAGCTGAATATTGGGTTCTCGGTGTCTTATCTGGACAGTAACTCAATTTCTGAAGGCACGAATTTGGAAAGAACACTGCTGGGGTCATCAGTCCGTGGTCTCTGAACATCAGGTAGCTAATGAGGTCTTCCACTGTTGCTTGCAGGTGAAGGATGCCACTGTGCTGCATCACAGATTGACAGGAAGAACAAAGTATTGTATTGCTGTGGGCAAGCAGAAATTGAAAAGCTTACTGGTTTATATTAAAACTAATTCTTTGAAATATTATCAATTTATGTATCACAGCTTATCTTGTCGTTGTTTCTTCAGTCCTTAGTGATTGCAATCTTAAGTATTCAAAAAGCTTTAAAGATCAGGTCTACTCCATATTTTATAACCTTAAATGAGAGGTATAGGGTGTATGCATACAGATGCAGTTATTAAAAATATTTTGGTCAAACTATTCTTGTGGGACCCATGCATATGTGCATTGAGATTTATACTCTAATCTCTCCGAACCAACTGGTATAGAAGAAGGTTTATATTTGCAGATAGGGGCGTGGTGATGGCAAGGGGAGAGTGATGTGGATAAAGTAGTCAAGAGCTTTCTTGTGCATCAATTTTTCTTTCTTTTTTTTTTTTTTTTTTTTTCCGTATAGTAGTCTCATTATCAATCATTAGCTATTTTTCCTTTTTAGAGCATAGTGTTGATGTATTATCATTTTGAAAATACTGAAGACAAGATCAAAGGTTGTGCAGAAGAGCACCTGTTATCTTGGATTTATTCCTTGCATCAGCTAATGGAAAGATATGTTTGCTGACCTCTCTAACAGAGGTGGCTGATAAGAATATGTTTCTGCAGCATCTATTAACGAGTCATGTTTCATATAGATGCTATTAATTCAAAAATATTAGACATCTGTACATATGTAAATGTTAAAATTCTCCTTCCCTCAAGTACCATAATAATTTTTAAATACTTTCATGGGATGAGAGGTTCACAAAAGCCAGATTTCGACTTAAGCACCTATTTCACGGATGCAATGTTTAGAAGTAATCTATACTGTGGATGAAATAGTTTAAGTGCATCATACACGTGTGCAAAATCATGTAAGATTGAATTTTGCAAGTTCTATCATGGCTGATATTTGTGTGTTGGCTTTTTTTTTTTTTTTTTTTTTTTTTACAGAATTCTCTTACATGAGGATCCATTTTATTAACACGTTTTGTGACAAAAGAAGTTTGTACTTGCTAGACAGGGGAGACAGAAACCGTAAAAAATTATCTTAATGCAATGAGTGAAACTGCATATATACAAGGACGCTTGTTTCTTTAGGAGCATAAGAGCAAATAATCAAAGCTCGTATTTGTATATGAATAAAACATGATATTTAAGTAGTGTAATGCTAACCCAATTTAGACAGCCTAGTGGGAAATAGAGGTTAAAATCAGTTGATTCTAATGACAAATTCTAAACATTTGCCCTAGTCCCAGAATGCCTGTCCTCAAGAAAGATGAAGGGCACTTAAAAGAATCCAGTTTCTGCACTCCAGGATTATGACACTCAAAGTGTGTGAAATGTAGATGCTAGGAAGATTTGCATGAGAAAAAGCTTTTGAAGCACGCCAAACTACTAATGTAAGATGTACCTTTGGAGATTTAAACACATGATAGCTGGGACTAACTCATAAGACTTTAGAAATAATTTTCCTTTGTCTTCTGTTGCCTACTAGACCATTTATGATGTCTGCCACAGTGCTGAAGTTGGCTTATCCCTTAGGTAGCCAGAAAACTGTCAGAATTATATTCAGAGTTCAAAAACTGATAGTAAACTTTTGAAGAACATAAGTTTACCTATGCTTAATCAGAATTTTTATTCTTATCAAACAGGTAAGTTTAAGAGTTGGGTTGACATTGCACTTAGGGATATGGTGTAGTTGAGGACTGTCAATGTTAGGTTGATGGTTGGACTCGATCTTCAAAGTCTTTTCCAACCTAGATGATTCTCTGATTCTGTAAGTGCACAAATCTCTTCAGAATAAGTTGCATTTTTACTGTGCATTAGATAATTCTATAGAAACTGCCCATATACATGCTTTATTCCTTGAAAATATAAGTAGATTTTTTTGTAAGATAAGCTGTTTCATGTTTGCCATAGGTGAAATCTTTCACGTGGACATTTAGCACTGAATAACTGGTGTGCTGCATTTATTCCGTTTTATCTTGGAGCCTTTTTTATGGATGTATCTGTACACTTGGTATGAGGTGATTGCGTTGCAATTTTGGTTCTTCTATGGCTACAGGTTTATTAGGTTGTTTCTGATCTGTGTGCTTTTGGAGTTTAAGTTTGTTCCTGCTGAGTTGCTTCTGGATTGTGGTATTTTGGTTTTTTTACAGACAAGGGTGAAGGAATTAGGCTGCTGCACACTGCCCCCTTAAACCAAATGAGTCATTTTGTGTGAGTCTAGTACAGCTCACAAATGTATTACTGACAACTTAAGCTCTTTATCTGTAGCATTTTTTTTACCATCTTGCCCTTCTGCTGTCTCAGAGATAATGCAATGTATGGTTGTCTTTAAAATACAAGTCTCTTTGTTTGACTCTCACAAGTTAAATCCTATTAAAATCACAGTTGTATTTTCTATCTAAGCTAAACATTATAAAAAATGCCTATTCATTTCCATTTTAATAAGGGTTTTGAAGCCCCTGATCCATCTTACAGGGAATATGTAGCATTTCTAGAATCAGCAAGTTCTGTTTCATCAGAGCCCTGCTGGACACCTGACATTAGCCCTTTTTTCAGCTTATTTGCGTGGGCTGCAGCTGAATGTCAGCAGGGCTTCCTTCAGACAGCCAGGCCTTTGCTTCTGCTGTGCATTCAACAGAATCTCTTTCCCAGAAACGCTGTCAAAATGTTAACTCTTTGAGAATGGGAGAGAATGATTTCCCATAGTGACGAAATCATGTTCTAGCATTTGGTATGTGATTTCTGTTGAGCTTAATGTGGTTCATCCTCTTACAAATACTTGAAATGCTTTAATTGCAAAGATCATGAGAGAAATTGTCATAATGCAAAAGGCTGTGATTGTGCAAGTGGATTTGCTGGCAAGAAGAGCACCAGTACTGTCACTTTCTGATGCTGTACATTTGAGGGTAGACCTTAATGAATTGTCTTTCTGGCATAAAATATATTGTAATTGTTATATCTTTCCAGAGTAGTAGTCGTGATGATCTAAAAGCAAAAGAAAGGCAGTGTTTGTAGGTACTACAAGTACATCTATTTCAGACCTGGAAGGGCTTTTGTACCTGAAATCAGCTGGGAATTTCAGTCAGGGCAGCTTCCCCAGGCTGACTCACAGGTGTATCCAATACCGCTTAATCATGCTCATTAGAAAAGGAGGGAGTTTACTGAGAGTGGGAAGTTCCTCTTTTTGGGGCTTCTCCCTCTTGGCCTTCTGCTCCTGCTGCTGACCCTAAGGACCAAGCTGAGTAGAACCTTGTACACTTTATGTTGGTATTTGTATTAGTTTTGTTATTTCATTAAATCCATTTGATTCCAACCCACAGGACTTCTCCCTTTTTCCTGATTCCCCTTCTTAGCTGAGGAGGGGTCATGGGGTGACAGAGAAACTTGCTACAGTTTAGCCCCAAATACAGGCTAAATGTAGACATGTCTAAATAAGAGATTAGCTGTAAACTAGCATCTTCAGAACCTAGTTTTTGGTCAGTTAACATACTACATCTTTCTCTTTTTTTTTTTTTTTTTAAGTCTGTCTTTATCCCTGAATTGGATCCTGAAAAGTAAATACAGAAATGTGTGATTTGTTATAAAAAATGCATACCTGTTCTAAGTCTTTCCAAGCACTTACTGTTTTCTACATGAAGAACAGATTGATCACTGAGCAGATTTGCAGAAAACTGCCAAATACATGTACATCACAAAGCTGTCATTCAGTACAGCATGTACCGGTGTTGTGGGTTAACAGTAGAAGTAATCAGGAAATTATCAGTAGTTTGTCAATAAGGTTTCTGTAAGAAACTTTTATTGAATCTGCTGATTTTGGCAAAGCTTTTATTAGGAAAAAATTTCTTCCCTCTAGAGTGGAATTTCTGGTTAGAAATTAGAGAAGAGTGAGATGAAATCAACCCCTGCACAGGAAATAATCAGATATTTGCTGGGAGATGCTAAGGGGCCTCTTGGCTAATTCAGACAAAGACCTTGAGCTGAGATTCATTTTCCCTTTATGGCACTGAGATGTGAGAGATGGAATTTTAAGTCAGTCAATACTCAGATATTTGTACAAAGCAGAATCTCTCTCAGTCCCTTCTGTAAGAATACCTTGTGAGAGATCCCCCCAAGAACAGTTTATCGTGTACTGACTAGAGCCTCACTTGGGATGTATGACAATGACGAGTAGGAGCTTGATCCTTTATTTCCCAGGCTGAAGCTCTTCTAACACATGATTAAATATTCCAGTAGGACCTCTCGTCTCCCTGTCCTCTCCATCACCCCACCACTCTTGCTCACGAATATGAGAGTCTTCAATGTTCTTACAGTGTAGAAGGAGAAAATTTTTTTAAGTCGTTGGGTTTTGCAGAATGTAACAACGTTTCCCACATTTGTGTGACACAGTGTCATATAATTGCGTGTTATGTTTTCCCTTGCTGCTGGGAAAGAGTAGGTTCTTCTCTTCCTTTTTGCTGATTGTTGACAGGCATCTCTTGAAAGTACTGAATTTTTTCTTGGTGTTTCAAAAATTAAAGTAATTTCCCTGGTTGACCTACTTAGAATTTAAATCCAGGAGATTAAGGAGAATTTAACTACGGAAGTTTTCAGTGCCTAGGTATCTTGCCTCTGTTGCAGCACTTGCACTTCTAATTTAGGCATTTAGTCTTCTTGACTAAAGTACAAGATGAGTTATGTGTCTAATTACAGTAGTTACAAAGACAGTATCCACAGTGTGAATAGCCTAAATCAGGGAACCAAAAATAAATGGACAAATGTTTATTGCAATCTTAAACACCATAGCTTCATAGGTCAAGCTCTGTCTTGTGAAAATGAGTGTAGAAATCCTTTCTTTAAAAAGCATGTCACAATCCTTTCATTCAAAAATCATACTAGTAGCAATGACTGCCTCCTTTTGATCTAAAATATAGGATTAGAATACAGGTCTGGTCTGTAGAGTATCAATTAAATTCCTTTTTCTGTCTGAGTATGTTAACATGCACATCCCCTACTTCCTTTGGAATGGTAAGTTGATAAACATTTAAGTTAACTTAAAGTATTGCTATTCAGGTCTTCCTGTTCTTGTCTTCTACCAATTAGAATAAGAAGCTGTGCTCTCTTTAGTACTTTCTGTTGGGCCTACTGAATCATTAAATTTTTCATGCAAAATGGAAAAGCTTCAGTGCGGAGAGATGAAAAGAGCTGCCTGCAGCAAGGTTCCCAAGCTCACCAGTATAGCAGTAGGTATGTTGCATTATCCTGAGACTGCAACCACAGGACTGCTTTGTGAACCAAATGTAAGGAATTTCTGTATCATTGGTTGTAGCCATGGTGTAGGTTGGAAACTCGCCTGACCAATCTGTCAAAGTGTGGGAGATGGGCAATGGAATCCTGTTAGGTAGAGTTGAAGATTGAATCATGTTCTGCTACTTACAGATGTAAATTTTGTGCTGCTGGATTAAAGGCAAACTCTGTCCCTCTGTAAACGCCAATTAATAAACTTTAAGTTGCCCCATGGAAGTAATACAGGTGGAGGAACACCTGGTAGGAGGTTGTGTTTGCACCTTGCCCTGTCAGGATTTATGTTTTAGGTGGGCCTGAAGGGGCTTAGCCCCATCAAGAGAAAAATACATTAGGCATAAACAGCAAGAGACTTAATACAGAATTTTGTGATTTGGAGGTGTAGTTATTATTTGTAGTGAGGCTTACAGACCAGTTTTCATTACTTGAAAAAAATGGGGAATCCTCAAGGTCTGAAATAAGAGCAATAAGCTTCAAGCAAAGTACAGGTTGAACATAATTGCTTTGACTTTAATTATGTTACCTTTATTAAGCTATTTGAGAAAGGCATGACTGACACTTATTCAGCAGAATATGATGTAACCAAGCTCAGTGGTATTAGAAGTATTTTTACTTGTTTATTTCTAGATAAGACAATTTCAGCAGTAATTTTCAAGTTGGAGTGAGGGCTCTAGTCAGGTCCTAGAAATAGGATTAAGCATCAGTGGCTAGTATCTCATGAACTTGGAAGATATTTTGCCTTTCTGGGATAGTCACTGATTTAAAAGTGAAGTCTAAGAAATGGATGAGAAGCTAGTAAGACTTGCCTGCTCCTTCAGAGGGAAAAGGATGTTTTGTTTGAAATGATGTAGAAGAGCTATGTTAACTGAAAAAGTAGTTTATTTATGATGCCAACTAATAGAATGTTGTTCCATTATTCTGAAAATCATAAAAAATTTTTGGAAAGCAGAGAAAAGAACCTCTTTTGAATACATCTTGGATGTTGGAAAGGAGTGGGTGTCAGAAGCCTAGAATAATTTTCTGTGGTATATTTTCCAGTTACCTTGCACATAATGAAGTTTTTTCTCAGCTGAGCAGTTCAGAGAACAGTGATATTAATTCATCAGATCATTGCTAACCCTTCCTATCGCCCCACCTCTTCGTTTTTCCTGGGATACTGAATTCAAGGCAGTTACTGACCATTTATTTTGGGTGTTCCAAACTCTCTTGTCCTTACTTAACAGACTGATGCATGCCAATAAATACTGTTTCTCACTGTCACTTTTATTTCATGTCACGTTTCTGAATCACATAATAGATTTCAGTTCTTCGAGTTAAAAGTTGCATGGGGGCTTTTCCAGCTTTTGAATAGAGACAGTGTTTTGCCTGTGTAACCTGAAATGAGATTTCACAGCAGATCAAATGGTAAAAATATGGGAGTTTGGTTGTAGTGATTTGGTCTCTTGGTGTTTATAAATAACCCAAGTTTGATTCTCAGACAACAGTAAGTAGAGGAAGTAATTTCATTTAGTAGATGACGTGGTTGTTCAGAAGAAGCTCTTTTCTTGCCTGGGAGAAAGGAAATGCTGAAGTGGAAGTGTATGGGAATTTGTTTGTTAGCTGGAGGAACAGCACACAGGTGGGCTGTGGATAAGTAGGGCTTCTCAAATAAAAATGAAACTAACTTGTGTGGAATTGTAAATTTACATCTATAAGGGTATTGTTTAACAAAATTTAAGGATATTCTCTCACTACTGCTGTGGTAGTCGTACTGATGTTATTGGTGCTGTATAGGTACAGATGAGGCAAACCTTTTCATGAGTGCAGTAGGTTTTCTCTTACAGCTTGCTCAACATATACTGGTTGAACAGGTGTAGTAGTTTTTGATTGCCTGCCTGAACACTGCTATGTTTGTACTAGTGCCTCACTTTTAAGGCTTGGAGGTTGACATTCTTACTTTGACTGTGGTTTGGAGAAATGACAATAAATTAAAATTGAAATATTTAATTTTAAAAAGTGGTTTCTAAAAATTTTTGGAAATCCATATTGATTCCTTTGAGATATTTCTTTTCTTATACTGCTAAATGCCAACTTGAAAATAAATCTGAGCATCCACCAGTATATAAACACCGTGTACCTTTTAGAACAGAGTAATTAATTATCCCCTCACCCAATATACTTGTACTGTTATCACACATTCTATAAACTAAAGTGTAGTTTTGGATTAACAGAATTAGGAACTGCCAAGTATTGTGTTATTGAAAGAGAAGAAAAGACAATTACAACATCCTAGATCAGTCGTGAAGCTACTCATTTAAGCTAACTTCAATTTATGCTGATACCATAAAGAATGGTTCCTTTTTTTTCTCCACCAGCTCCTTGACTGCATGTTCCCACCCCTGCTTTGCACCATGTTCAGCATTGGTGTAGTCACACCTTCAGCTGGATCAGAGATCTGGCTGGAAAGAATTTTTGGCTGGTTTTGATGGGGCTGGTCTTCAGCTGAGTGAAGTTTTGATCCAGTTGTCAGTACCAGCCACCTAAGGAAGGACAGAGAGTAGCAGGACTGTTCCTTTTAGTGGTGGTGTGGACTTAAGTGAGCTCATTCTAAAACAGCATCTTTAGTTTTGAAAAGCTCTTCTTAGGCCAGAACACAAAAGGAGGGGAAGTGCTTGGTCTGAAGTACTGACCTTTGTACAGAAAATGGGATTGGGCTGCCTTTATGAATCATTCTATACAACCAAACTAACTGTTACCCTTTCTAAAACAGTTTAAAGGTAGGTAACTGTGCTGCAAATACTATCTTCTGTCTGTTGTCTTTTCAGAGAATCATGGAATGGTTGAGGTTGGAAGGGACCTCTGGAGGTCATCTGGTCCAACGCCCCTGCTCAAGCAGGGCCACCTAGTGCTGATTGCCCAGGGCCATTTCCAGATAGCTTTTGAATATCTCAAAGGAATTTTACATAGTAGTTGTGATAAATATATTCTTGAAGTAGTAATTAAATGCAAATCTTTTTATATCTCCTCTTTTCAGAAATATTTGAGTGAAATGAAGTACTTGGCTTTATGTCAAATATATTAATTTTGCACCATCTTTGCATTATAGGCCTTAACAGTGTGTCTCCTGTGTGAAGCTTTATAATAACTTACTAGCTAACTAGTACTTTAGTCCTAGTGAATACTCGAAGTGGCTGTATTGCAGACACTAATTTTTGTAATGTATAGGTAGACCCCAGTGATCAGTCCATCTAGCTTGTTCACGGTCAGCCTAAACTGTAACCATGATGTGTCACTCAGTGCATGTCTCATCCCTGGTTATCAGGTCTTTGGTCAGTGTGTTAGTACTTCTCCATTATTGCCTTACTACTTCTGTCTTGCAGAGAAGAACAAAAGTGCTTATCTAAATATGAAGTGAGGACTTTTTTCTAGGCAAACTGCTTCTTCTGTATTATCCCACTATATTAACCCACTGTCTTCATAGTCATTGACACAAGATTTATTGTCTTGCGCAACCACAAATTAGTGCTGATCATTTGATTGACTTCACATTCCTCTTTGTAAGGTGGTAATTTCTGTTCTGTACTAAAATCCTCATGCATAAAATTGTATGATGTAACGACTCTTCCCAGTCAGCATATATCCAGTTTTCTGTGTTTGTAGTTCTTCCTAACATGCTGGAGTTTCTTCTGTAAGTCAACTGGGAAATCTGTGCTATGTGTAGTGTTAGTACAGAAGACCCTGGGAGCCTTCATGGCTGATTATATTTTATTAGATGCTATGTAAATTCTAATAGTCATGTGTCCCTTTGCTTTGTCAAGATAATAATTCTTGTCTAGGACAACTTATGCATAATTCTTCTATAGGGTAGGCAAACATTTGGAAAAACAAATAGTTTAAGCTCTCAGCTTACTGACAAATGCCTACTGACATTTTCCCACTTGAAATAGTGACTCACTCAAGTTGGTGAAAGTGGGAGAGTCACCCAAGTAAGAGGTTTCTACTGTTAAGCAACCACTGCCAGGCACAGAAGAAGGAACTTGAAATTTCTGTAGGAGAACCCAGTTCTACCTCAGTTCTGCTTTCAGAAACAATGTTGGTCTGTTGATGGTGTGGTTTCTTCTTGGTTGGTTAGTTTGGGAGAAATGGCGTGGCTTGTACTGTTCTCTTTGTTTCTCCAGTGGAAGGAATAATCTGATTTTATTTATTTATTCTTTTAGCATATGCAAATGACTGTCCAGGCTCTCCAAGATGAACTTCGGATCCAGCGGGACCTGAACCAACTGTTTCAACAGGACAGCAGCACTAGAACCAGTGAGCCCTTTGTGGCAGAGCTGACGGAGGAAAATTTCCAACGACTTCATGCAGAGCACGAGCGCCAAGCTAAGGAGCTCTTTCTGCTACGTAAAACCTTAGAAGAGATGGAACTGCGTATTGAGACGCAGAAACAGACCTTAAATGCACGTGATGAGTCCATCAAGAAGCTGCTGGAGATGCTGCAGAGTAAAGGTCTGTCAGCAAAAGCCACTGAGGAAGATCACGAGCGAACAAGGCGGTTGGCTGAGGCAGAGATGCACGTGCACCACTTGGAGAGCCTTCTTGAACAGAAGGAAAAAGAAAACAACATGCTGAGAGAGGTAAGTGACCAAGCTCTGGGTTCATCTCCAATCTTACGCTCTTCTCTGTCTCTTCTCCATTTCACAGCTGTAAGGAAAGAATCTTCCATCCTCCCTGTAAGCTATATTTTTATGTTGCAGACTTGACAGAATTTGTCCCTGTTTTAAAACTTCTTTATGGCTTCCTTGCATGTGCTTTCTGGGATTTTGTGCTTTCGGCTCCACCTTTCCCATAGTCTCCATATGAAGCTCTGGAGGTGAATTGTCACACAGACTGTAAATTCATTCTTCCGTTCTATTTAGTTTAAGAGAAAGTAGCTACCTGTATTTAGGAGAGAGCTGAGAGAAATCTTTGCAGGAGTAATGGATGATTGCTCTACAGTTTCCATGGAAACAGTCGTCTTGCTGTGAAGGGTATTTGATAAAACTATTAGCTGCCCTGGAAGCACAGCCAAAAAAAAGATTACTTAAAGGGACACTACTGCATGTATAGTAACCCTTTCCACCCATCCCTCTGAAAGCAGAAAAGAAAAACCATTGTTATATCTGTATTGCACCTTAGAGGAGTACAATGGCAGGCATTCTTCACTATTAATCATCATAAACTGATTATAATAAAATACAGGCTTTCTATAAGTATCTTTGAAAAATAAAGGAAAACAAATGTTATGTAGCCAGTGCAATGAAATTTTTTGGTGGTGTTAAATGCATTTTTCCTTTTGTCAACCAGCCTCCTAAAGTATTCTAATATTAACTTGTAAAAGGCTGATAATTCGGCCTGTATTGTGTACATACACGGATATGTATGTATATGTATTCATTCACTAATGAAATTTTCTGTAAAGATTATTTTACATACATCTGTAGATTGAATGCATGAATCGATAGCTATACACATATGTGTAGTATGTGTATGTGAATCTACTGACCTGTTTTGGGCAGTGTATGTCTACTTTGTGGTTCACCTTTTTTTGACAGCCTGCTGCATACACAAGACTTAAACCTCCTCTCTAAGAAGCCGGGGAAGCAAGCTGTGGCACAGAGGTTTTTGAGATGAGTGTTTGCAGCAGATAAATACTTCTTAATACCTGTTATTAATGTTTTCCATGGCCCAACACATTGTATTTGTGCTCTTGCAAGCATTTATATAAGAAAGCTAGAGCCCATTGCATTTCTGAGCCAGATTTAGGCCAGATTTATTTTTTTAGAGCAGTAATCTCTTGAGTGTCTGGAGTGAAAATAATATGATTCCAGAGTTTCTGCACTACAGTTTTTCCTTTATTTAGCAACCAATGATAATTTTGTTCCAATTCTTGTATCTATTTCAGGAAGAGCCCCAAATGGCCTCCATTTTTTTCTGCTTTAAATCCAGCAACATAAATGAAAAGCTACCAGGAGCTGTTTAATTTTTTTTAGGAATGCAGTTACTTTTTTTCTGGTACTGATGAGTAGATGTTGAAAGATAAGAGTTCTTGTTTCATTCACATATAACTGGAAATCATCAATCATCTTAATCCTAGCCTTTATGGTAAAAGATTTTCTGGAGAAAGCAGAGATGACTTACTGACTTGGAAAGTGCAAATGCTGTTTATCTAACATTTTAAAATTAATTAGTCCTTGCTGCTCACCGAGCTCTAATGTATTGAGAAGGGTGTGCTGGATGTACTGTAATTTGTAGCTCAAGCCATTGATATAGTGTGGCATCCCACCTTGAAGCTGAGCAGTGTAGTAGCCTTGCAAACATAGTGCCATGTGCAGACATGCCAAATTATCATCTTATGGAACTGTGTCACATCAGGAAGGATTTTGTTTAGTACCTGTGTGTTGTCCTTGAGCTCTGAGCTAGACTGAGCCTAAATGAACTTGGGTTTGTTCTGCGAAACTCAGGTCTCATGCTTGCAGTTTCAGGAGACTAGATAAAATGAGGGGATGTTGCTGAACTGTAGCTGACTGCATCCAACTTTCTGAGCACCAAGTTGCTCTGCTCTGCAGGGTCTGGTTCAGAGTTACTATCACTTTTCCACACTTGGAAGTTGTCTCTGTGCAGAACCCTTTAGATGTGTCTGCATCACCCTCCTTCAGCTAGTCTTCTATTATGTGTTTATTTGTATTCCCTTAGTTTTAGGTTATTTTAGCCCTTTGCTACCCCACATACTAACTATGGAATTTTTGAGCTGCCTTGAAGAAACCAATCTACTTTCTTGATGGTTCTGTATCTAGCATTCCCAGTATCTGGAAAGGCATGCTAAACTCTAATTTCTGCTGTTAAAGGAAGCAGTAGCATCTCAAAGGGATTTGCATATGCTTAGGAGGTCAGCGTTTATACCTCATGTTCTGATGCACTAGAAAAGCTGAGAAAAACTTGAATATCAGCTTTGTCCATCTTTGCTAAAGCAAGTTCTGAGAAGTCAGAAACCACTAGTACTGTTTCTGACTCTACAGGTGTGTTAGACTTCTGGTAAAAAAAATGTTGCTGGGAAAAATAATAAAGATCTGCATCTTGAAGCAAAAGGGTATCTCTCAATTTTTCAAATTTGAAGCCTACATCTAATTCAAAGCATGATGTTGAGACTCAAGATCATCCAGTGGTTTCTCAGACAGTGCAGGTACAGTGGCCAGCAGTCTGACCTTAATAATTACATGTGAATTCATTGATTTCTTCAGCTATCACTGTTACTGTGATTGTACTCTAAAGATTGCACTGATTTCCTAAGGAAAGGAAATTACTAGAGAGCCCAGGCACGTGGTTCTAATGAGATCATAACCAAGAAATAACTGTACTGGTTCAGGCCAATGGTCCTTTTAGTCCAGCATTCTGTTTCACATAATGGCCATATGCAGACACCCAGAAAGGGTAAAAATAAGGCAAACATGATGCTTTTCTGTAATGCTGTCCCATCTTCCAACTATTTACAGATGAGGGCTTTCTAGAACTTTTTGTCAATTTAGTGTCCTCCGTGTATCTGCCATCTGAGTATGTGGTCAGTGTGTTCTTGAGCCCATGTAGACTTTTGCAGCTATAGCATCATTTGGTAAGTGGTTCTACAGGCAGGAAGAGCATGCCTTATTTCTTTTGAGTTTGAACCTGTCTCCCAGTAGCTTCATTGACAGCTTGTCAGCAGTTTTGCTCTTTCACTGTAAGATACAGTGAAAAGGTGATTGCAATTGAGCCTCAGGACCACTCTCAATTTTAGATTTGTCATCCCTTTCAGGTTTTCTCTTTTTCCAGGCTGAAAAGTCCAATGTTTCTCAATTGTTTCTCATACAGAAGATATTGCATATATTTGGTCATCTCCCAGAGCACTGTCTCAGTGTCACATCCAGGTTGTGAAATGGATTCTCGTGCAGATAGTGAGAGGTATCTCCATAAGCAGTTTGACTCTCTTGGGCTTTTCTCAAATGTCCTGAATTCTGGGGAACTCAATCTTTCCATACAATTCCATAGGAAAGATCCTGTGTCCAGCATAGGATGTATTTGGCAACTCACTAATATAGTTAACAATATCTTGTTAAAGCAAAATAATGAAAAATTAAATATTTCATTGAACATCTGAATGCAGACATGGATCTGGATGCCCTGACTTCAGCAGATGGCAGTGCGGCTGCATCACATTCCTCTACCCTAGAAAGCAAGCTTAAACTTCCTAGTTTATAAAAAGATGGCTGCTATTTTGAATACCCCTTCTTAAGTCTTAGAGTGAAAATTATTCATGTTATTGTTGGTATTCTAGACTTAACTTTCAGAAACAAGATTATTATCATACCATCAAGAAATACTTGATGAAATCCAGCAGCTGGACTGCAGCTTCTAGAATAGCTCCCAAGTAACATTAATTGCCACCTCATTGTTCCAGAGTCACCTGTTACAGAATTATCAGTGGTGGCAGTGACAGCACATACCTCTAAAGATAACAAAGCCTGCTGTGCTCTTTTTGACAACCTCCCTGTTCCCGGCCCTAAAATGCTAGAGGCATGGAGTAGAAATACGTTTTTCTCAACTACACAGAGTAATAGATATACCAAATACCAGTGCAAATTATGGTAGATTGTATCCACATCTGGTGTTCTAGACACTTTGGGCAAACTATCATTTGTAAGGATAGTCCAACATCTCACCAACTTGGTTAAACCTTTGTCTTTTGAATTGTTCATTACTATCTGAAGAAAGAACTGAAATCATAAACTAATGTCACAGTCAATAGAGGGGTAACTTCTTGAGAATTCTTGGAGAAAAAAAAATTAGGAAAAATTTCTCATCTGCCTAGAAGAAAGGATAAAACCAAAACTATCTGTATTGGTTCTACCCAGGGGGAACAAAAAAGCTGCTTGTTGTGGATTATTGTCAGATAGTTGCTAAACAACTTTGGCAGTGTTGTCCCCCTTTTCCCACACACCACACCTCCCCCTCCCCCCCCAGCTTCACAAGGCATATCAGCACAAACTTTACAACAGTAGTTAAACTGATGACCTGTTTTGTCTCTGGGTTGCTACTGGACATACATACTCTGCAAGCCAAATACGTCTTGGTTCACAGCAAGGCTATGGCATATACTAGTTGGAGTCTCCAGGATATGCTGACATATCACTGCATTTCTCCTGCTTAGGTAGGGATATCCTTTGATGTCTTAAATCATAAGAACTAAGGAGGATGTATGAGGGGAAGTTCCAAATGTATTCTCTTCTTTTCATTGGCCAGTGCGCTTCTTGATATCTACCTGATATGCCTATGAAGCAGTCGATCCTATCATGCTCTGTATAACGTATATTCAGAGTCCTGATAGTATGTATATATGGCCTTAACCATTGACTTTCCTGGCAAAGATGCATTAGAAGTCGTGCACAGTGTTAGTTCTTCTTTCTTCATAACAGTTTTACCACATATTTATAATGAGGGATATGTAAGTCCTGTAGGTGGCTTGTGATGGGCTGTATGCGGCTGTTGTCAATACCGTCAGTAAGAGGTCAGCAACTCCCCCTTTAGGTTAAACTGTCACCTTCTTATAGCATTCTCCTGGGAACAGGGAGTGGTTGCCTCAAACTTTGAAGCTGAGCAGGTATTGAAGGTAGAGTGAGGTGTTCATTGAAATATCAGTGTAATTGAATGGCAGCACAGCTCATCATAAAGAATGAAACAGCCACTTGATTTGATAGATAAAAATCAGACAGTTATTCCCTGAACTATGAATCCAGGTTGGGACAGATGACTGACTGTAGCCTTTCATTTGCAAACAGACAGAAGGTTCTTTATCTAGAAGATTTCTTCAGGAGTCGATTCTAGTTTCAAGGTCTGCATGTTACAATGGTGTGGAATCATAGAATCACTATGGTTGGAAAGGACCTCCAGGATCATCGAGTCTAACCTTTATCCCATCATCTCCCTAACCACTAGACCACAGCCTCAAGTGCTACATCCACTCATTTTTTAAATACCTCCAGGGATGGTGATTCCACCACCTCCCTGGGCAGCCTGTTCCAGTGCCTAACCACCCTCTCAGTAAAGAACTTCTTCCTAATATCCAACCTAAACTTCCCCTGATGCAACTTGAGGCCATTTCTTCTCATCCTATCATTAGTAATTTGGGAGAAGAGACCAACACCAGCCTCACTACAGCCTCCTTTTAGGTAGCTGTAGAGAGCAATAAGGTCTCCTCTCAGTCTCCTCTTCTCCAGGCTAAACAACCCCAGTTCCCTCAGCTGGTCTTCATAAGACCTGTTTTCCAGACCTCTCACCAGCCTCGTTGCCCTACTCTGGACTCGCTCCAGCACCTCAATGTCCTTCCCATACTGCGGTGCCCAGAACCGGGCACAGTACTCAAGGTGTGATCTCACGAGTGCTGAGTACAGGGGCACAATCACCTCCCTACTCCTGCTGGTCACACCGTTTCTGATACAGGCCAGGATGCCATTGGCCTTCTTGGCCACCTGGGCACACTGCTGGCTCGTGTTCAGTTGGCTGTCATCCAGCACCCCCAGGTCCTTTTCCACCAGGTAGCTTTCCAGCCACTCTTCCCCAAGCCTGTAGCGCTGCGTGGGGTTGTTGTGACCGAAGTGTATGACCCGGCACTTGCCTTTGTTAAACCTCATACAACTGGCCTCAGCCCATCATTTCAGCCTGTCCAAATCCCACTGCAGAGCCTCCCTACCCTCAGGCAGATCGACACTCCCACTCAATTTCGTGTCATCTCCAAATTTACTGAGGGTGCATTTGATCCCCTCATCCAGGTCATTGATAAAGACATTAAACAAGACTGGCCCCAAAACCAAGCCCTGAGGGACACCGCTTGTGGCCGGTCTCCATCTGGATTTAACTCCATTCACCACAACTCTCTGGGCTCGGCCATCCAGCCAGTTTTTAACCCAGCGAAGAGTCCACCTGTCTAGACCATGAGCTGCCAGCTTCTCCAGCAGAATGCTGTGGGAACAAGGAAATAACTAACAGTAGCTTTGCACTCTGTATCACAAAACCTCTGTTTGGTAGTAAATTAAGTTTTTGTTTTAAATAATTGGGCCCATTCAAACAAGATAGATTTTTAATACAATCAGGTGCAAAACTGATTAAGGAGTTAGGGAAGTAGTGCTTGACAAATAAAGGGTGGGTTTGTATGTAAAGCAGTCACTTAAATGGGACATTCATAAGGACACTCATTTACAGTCAACTTAAAGAAAGAGGCTATGGCAGAAAAAGCTATTATTTCTTTTCATCTTCAGTGTTTGTTGAAATGACAACCCCACAAAGTCCTGTTTGTGAACTGTGTTACAGTTACCGAGTATGGCCTTTTTACAAGAACTGATCCCTGTTTGTTGCTATTTTGAATTGAACAGTGCTCACTTTATTCTAGGAAGTAACACTAAGTTTCTGTGAGCACTCTTTGTTATGTCTCCACTTAGGATAGACGTCTGTCTGAGCAGCGAGCAGGCACACTGAGCTATAATATACATGCACTTGACTTAGCTTTAAGTTATCAAACTTGATACTGTTATGGCCAAAGAGCAGCACCAAGGAGATTAGTGAGAAAGGATGAATGTCCCATGTAGACATATAATCAGAGCATGGCTGAGCACTGCCCAATGAAGAGAAAGGTTGTTTGCCTTGTCTGACCAGATTTTAATTAACTCTGACAAGTTTTGCAAAGAAGTTCTTTTTCCATGCGTGTGTTAAAATTCTTACCCTTTTCTGCTTCAGACTTAGAGAAGGATTTAGAAATTTTAATTGGAACAATTAGAGTTATCTCAAAGAACACTTTTGTCCTGTTCCAAGATTTTGCAACTTAAATAAGACACACTTTTAGAGAGAATTTTTGGTTTGCTGGAGTAGATAGATGCAGTAACTGGAACTCTTAGTACCATCACACTAGGGGACATCTTTCTGATGAGTTTAAAAAATGTAAGTTTCTGCTTTTTCTGTTGCTGCTTCATTCTTTTGACCTTTTAGAAGAGGATAACACGGAGAAGTGATGTAAATCAAGGTAATTTAAATAGTTGGGTCTTTATTAGAATTATTTGATTGGTCTGGAAGTAGTTTTAAAACATATAGAGCTTCTGTAGATCACAATTTCAGAAAATGGGCTATTGCAACTTGAAAGCATGCATACCTTTTTCTTAATATATTTTTGCCTTTTTAAATTGTAGTTTGGAACATCTTATTTGTCACTTTATAAAAGAATGACAGTTGAAAGTGTTCAAACATATATAAAATTATTTTCATCTTTCCTCAGGTTGGAGGTTGGTAGCTTGATAGTTCTAAGAAACTTGGAAAATTAGAGTGAAAAAGAACATATTTGTTTCATGTCTTCGCAGACTATGAAGAAATCATAAAGACCTTCTGATTCTTATATTGCAAATTTCTGATTTTTATATAGACATTTAATAATGTCTAGAAATTAAGTGAATGGGAAAAAAGCAGAACTGCAGTCATCTCTCAGGGTGTTTTCTCTGTGTTATAGTTACGATCTCATCATAGTGAAATAATCTGTAAAATTTCAGTGGATTTATTAATATGCTTTTTGTAGCATACAGGGGTAAAACTAGAGATTTAATTTTCTTAAATTATTTCGAACAATTTTTTCTCTATATGAATGAGCTAATTAGTCTCAAAGTTTCGGGGTTTTTTTTTTTCCTTTTTATTCACACAAGGCAAAGTTTGTAGCTAGTTCATTTTGGCACCTCTCTGCCCTTTAGATGATGTTTTTGAAACTGTGTGGAACAATTTAGAAATGGTAAATCTATTTGATCTTATAGATCTATTAAACAACTTTTAAAGTTAACAATGATAGTTAGTACTGAACTGATAGACGCTTGTGGAATTTTCCTTTGGTTATAATAGATGCATTTAATTGTAATTAATCAGAACTAGGTTGCTAAAATCTTTCACAGATTTAGACATGAAAGTTTGATAAAAAAGCCATCTTGGAAACTAAAAATACAAAAGGTAAAACATTTGCTTCATATGGCCTGGTATACATGTTGGAGAGTAAAAACATTTTTTTAGTTAACTAAAACTATCCGATCCGCTAAATGGTGCAAAGATCCTACACCAAACATCATATTTGATCCCATAAAGACATTGGGAGACTAGTTAAGAGAAAAAAAAAATCAGAATTACAGATGTGTTTTTAATTGCACATAGTATTTTTTGTCAATTTTTTAAAGAACAAATTCATGTATGAAAGAGCATATTTTTCATATTCTTTATATGATACATGCTGCCTGATTATGTAGGTTCTGCAGGAAATGGAAGGCATGTCCATTTTTGCTTTGGAAAGTGCTTATTTTGTGGTGCTACTGAGAGAGAAGTTGCTGTATTTTTAAACATACTGCCTACTCCACTATAAAAACATCATTGCTTAAAAGTGCACCTTCACATTTCTTCCAAATCCTATGCAAAATCAGAGGTGGGAGTAAGAGTAAGTGTTATGGCCAGGTTATGAAGGAACAGAAGGTTCTGACTAAATTCCTCCCTTCATTATTATGCACGTGTATAATTTCTTAATATTTTTAAGAAATAGTGCTGATACCGCTCAGTATTGAAAACTTCTTCAATTCTAAACTATATTCTCTAATTTCAGTTATTTTGGCGTTTTCTGGTGAAGAAAAAAACCCACAGAATTTATCATTCTTTAGGGTGCATTAAAATCACTTTATCACAGCTGTTCTTTACATATTCAATGTTCTCAGTATGTTTGTCAGCTGTTCTATGTAATTATGCTGACCAGAAAATTACAGTATTGTTTCTCATAGGGGTACTGTGCTACCTTGCAGACCTACTTGGCAGATATAATATGATGCACATCTTTAGTTTATATCTTTTTTTGTAGTAGGTTTTTTTTTTTTAAAGGAAGATACCATAATTAAAATTACCTTAATTAAAAATTGGTAGTGATGAAGTACCGACTCTGATTAAGATGGGCACACTGTTTAAAACCGTTTCTTGCCTTCAGTTTCCAGTTGTTGAATCTTAATTTTTTTTGGATGGAACAACACATTTTGAATTTTTGTTGCCTGTGAAGGTACTTTGAAGTTGTGATCAATTCTCAACATAATTTGTGTTTTGATTTTTTTCTAGAGACAAATTATGCTCCTGCAATCATTCTTTGAACTCTTTTCAATATATCAATATAGTTTTAAAATTGTAGAGACACAAAGTGGGCGCAGTATACCACTAGTGATAGCACTAGTATCAAACAGGTGATAAGGTGTAAGTGTCCCTTCACCTAAAGCTTTTCTAGTTTATGTCAAAGAATTGTAGAAACTCTACTAGCTTGTAATAACTGGGCATTGAACATAAAATTTGGAACAGAAATTGGATAATAGATCATTCTTCAGTATTCTTGGCAATGGTGTGATGATAGCTGATGGCTAGAAGTTTCCACTGTCTAAACTGAAAAAGAAATATGGTGCATTTTTTAGTAGCAATAATAATTAACAGGGAAAAGCATGCGTGTTACACATAACTTGGAAAAAAGTAGCTTTTCCCCCTCCTTTTTGTTATCTGTTTAAAAATAAAGGTGTCATTGAACATATAAAAACATTAAAAACCATAGAACATATATCTAAGAACTACCCCTTGTTATAATAAAGTCACATTCAAAGGTATGAAGATGCTCAAGTTTACTAATCTTTTATGGAGTAATATCAGTTATGTGTGAAAGCAGAACAAAGGAATAATGTTTTATTACTTTATCAGAATGGATAACTTAAAAGGAATGAAAGGTTAGTTTTGTATTTTTCTGATCCTGACATCTGTGTGTGGCGCTACGCTTCTGATTATTGTGCAGAGTCCTGTTCTGAAGATGAAAACATTAATTTTCATTCATCTGTGTGGTGTGTGTCCACAATAGAATCTGAATTCAGCAGAGATGATATATTAATATTCCTCCATTCTGCCACTGAAAGATGAGTACGTAACCTGTATTTCACAATTAAGAAGGATATCTATGCACCTCCTTCCTTTTCCTGAAGGAAGCCACACTTAAATCTGTGTTCTAGGGAGGTTCAGTCTGCCTGTAGCCCTGTTTTCACACTCTTCAGAATCGTAGGCATGTTGCCAAAATTAAGTCCTTACTCTGCAGTCAAGAGGTGGGAGGTGTTATTTTTCAGCAGGTTATGTCATCTAAAGTGAAATTACTTAAGATGACAGAAGTAGGACTTGTACTTTGTCAAAGTGCAAAGAACACTTCAGACAGTGGAGACACAGGCATTGCTAAAGAAAGAGCGTAGAAGAATTTTCTACTTGGGAATACATTGTGCGATATAAAAGCAGACACTGTTGTGTCAGCATCCCCTTAGTGACATGCTGTTCTCCTATTGTGTATTCCATCTATTCCATTTCTATAGTAGTAGTTGCTTTTATGTTCTCAGGTCAGAGACCATGTCTGCACAATTAGAAATTATCTAGTATGTAATTGCACTACTAAAATTACAGTAATACATTGTTCAAAATAGACTTTCTCCATGTTATTTTTTGATGTACTTATCCTTTGTTTTCTCACAAGAATTAGTTTTAATTTGTTTTCTATTATTAAGCTGTTTCATTTTATTCTACAGTAACAGTCCTTGGATGGTTGTACAACTGCTGTGACAGGAATGGCTGGAGATACAACTTTCTGCATTTAGCTAAAGTTCATGCAATTCAGGATAGGATACTTTTCATTCTTGGATCTTTCTTCACCTTTTTAAGCTTGATGAATCATCTTCAGAATTATTACTGTTTTCCCATACCTGAGTTTTGAAGTTAGGAAAAGCAACTTTTTTAAAATTCTGAATTTGGGGGATTCAAACCTCCTTTCCTGTCCTGTATAATATTTTTCTTAAGTGCATGTGAATTTGAATGTGCCTCCAAGATGTGACTGGGGTGTCTTCAACTGTGGACTGTTTTTACTAATTTCCTCTCAAATGAGTTGAACAACATTCTTGGAGTTTTGTTGTTTATATGGATGTTTTTAGTAGGTGCTCTCATAGCCAAGCAGAGATTACAGAGTAATTTGGTATTACAGCAATATAAGATGCGTGCTACATTCTCAAATACCACTTCACTTAATGTGCTACATGTGAATTTATGAAAAGGATGGTGTGTATCTTAACCTCTCGATTCTTCAGCCTGGGAATTGCAGGAAAAGACTTGAGAGTTCTGAGAAGGGACTGAAGGATGTGGGGGCATGTATGAACCTCTCAAGTGTGATAGTCAGAAGTCACATTTCTTTCTTAGATGTTTGTGTACTTATACAAGAAGTGCTGTTCACTTGAGCCAAATTGTTACAGGCCTGATGTTCTAGAGCAGTAAAGTATCTGATGCCTCTCCAGCAATATGCTGCTTGGTGAATGTGTGAATGGAGTCCCCAGTGTCCACTCTGCAAACTTCAGATGTAGAGATTTTTTAGGAGGAAGGCCACTCCTATCACTTGAGTTAATACAAAGTATCCTTTGAAAATCTCTGAAGGTTCCAGTCTCATGGAACCCTCTCAAATTCAACCTCACGATGAGCTTCTTTTCTAACATTATCTGCAGCAGCATAACCAAATGAATCTCTCAGGTATTACTTCTGACGATTGGAATATTAATCAGCAGAGACAGACTGGAAAAGTAGTGTCATTGATGTGTCTCGAGAAATGGAGTAGGTAATAAACATGGCATCGGGATGTGTGTCCAGGTTGTGCTGATGATATCCTGTGTGCTGACAACTTCATTTTTCTTCTGAGCATGGGCACATGAAACAGTAGAAAAAGTTTCAGTTGGTTGAGGTGACTACTGTCTGCTTCAAAAAGCTTACAGCTCTGCTAAGGAGATGATCCCGGACATAATGCCTGCAGTCTTTAGAGGACCCTATGATCAACTTCCTGGAAAGAGTAATATGTTCCTACTCCTTAGATTTAACATGAGCATATTCAAAATGAAGTGACTGCCTCATTGATTTAAAATGTGTTGAATAGGTAGAAGCCATATCTGTCTGTAGACACAAAGAAGCATGCTGCTAACCCTGTAGGCAGATGGAAAAGCGCAAGAGACGCAGTGTGGAAGGCTGGTGTTGAGAAATTACTGATTATGCTGTGCTTCAGCCATCAGTTGAGAAGAACAGCAGAGACGAATGCACACTGTCCTTTCTTTGGGCATGTACATTACAGGCAGATACGTGAGATCTTGGGCCAAAAGCAAAGTCTGGCTAGACTGTTTAGATTTGAGTAAATCCAGTATGTGAATGCAGTTGTACAAGTAAGTAGAAGAATAATACTGCTCCACTCTGGTCTATGTGGTGCCAGTGATACATCGCCAGGGACTCTTGTTTTCTGTTTGACTATGGGAGAAACAGATATATTTAGAGGATTTTTCTGGTTTACTTTTTCAGGAGGTATTAGTTTCAGAAAATATCTCCCTACACTGCGAACATACTTGTCAAAATAGCTTCTCAGGAAATACACAAGTATGGTGTTTAAAGACAGACAAACCTTCTACTGGAATTTCTTGTTATTACCATTCACAGGCATCAATTTATGCAAATGTCCTTGTGCCAAACATAACGCAAAATTCTTCTTGTGGCCCTTGTCATATCATTTCTACCTACCTAATGTCATATCATTTCTTAACATTTCTTGCTAATTTCACAGCTATGTAAGAATACTTAATCTTATAAAGCAAGTAATGGTTTAGGTATTTTGAAAAGCACTAGACAACTCTACCTTTGTCATTCAAATAATTAATCACATGTAGCAAGTTGAATGTAAGACTACCATGCAAAATGTTGTCTCTTCATGATGTCTATTGAAAATATGAGTTTGTGGCTGTCTTCTAGGTGTTTGAGGGGAGTGGGTGGCTGAACTGTGTGAGTGTGCACATACACAATTTATTGTTAGGTTAACTGTTATCACAGTTCATACTCTTTGGGCACCAAGGTATTTTTATGTCATAAAATATTAACATTCTAAGAGTATTCACATTCCTACATTTAACATTAGTGTGTGGTGTAAGGACAATACTATTTTAAGAGAAATAATGAGAAAGTGGAATAGATACTGTATTGTTTCTCCTTTATTCCTGTATACAGGAATGGAATAGATACTGTATTGTTTGTTCTGTATTCCCTCTTATTGGTTTGAAACCCTGAACTACTTTATACAGTAAAACAAGTTTTTTCTACTTCCTATAATTTTATTCCTTAGTAAGCAGTTTGAAGCATGCTAGTTCTGTGAATTCACATCAACAGAAATATCACATGGATTTTTGTGTCCTCATGGCTGCGTACTCTGATAGTAGTAGACTCAGCTGTTATTTCAGCACTTTACTTTGAGTATGTAGGTAGTCAAAGATGCAGTTTCTGTTGTGCCTTTTTAACTGAGGCTGTGATTCTGTTGAATGAACTTTTGCCTATCGTTTCTTTGATATGAGAAATGATGAAACAAAATGTATGAACTGGTAACGTCAAAAAGCAGCACTGAATTGTGCTATGTATTAGAAAGAGAAGCTTCTAGTGATTTCGTTTGTATTTGGTAAGTGGGACAAAATGCCATTAGTGTAACGCTTGCTTTCTTTCCTGCTGGTGTAGGAGATCCATCGTCGATTTGAAAATGCTCCTGACACAGCCAAGACAAAGGCTCTGCAAACTGTTATTGAGATGAAGGTAAACAACTGCATATAGGCAGCAGTAGAGTTTATTCTCTATAAAATGGGTTTTCATATGAAAGGTGACTCTACCAAATACCATATATTTATGTCAGTCTTCTAATTTAAAAATATATTTATTTCATACTACTTTATTATTTAAAAAAAAATAATTATTGATCAGTGAAGAGACAGAACTGCTTCATTACAGAATAGAAACCTGCCTTCTGTCTGCAGCAACATATACAGTTTTCGTTCAGGTAACCAAGAATCCATTGTATTACAATGATGGGAATGATGGATTAGTAGGTTTTTATTATGTGCTTTATTTTGTTTTTATAGTATCAGCATTTGAAATATGGCTTTGCTTTCTGCGTGTCAACAAAGTTAGCTATTTGAAAACTAAAAACCCACTTAATGAATGGGTCATGTAGCTAGAAAGATGTCAGTATGTCATTGTAAACCTACTTTTCTAGATGAATTTGTGGTTGAATTCTTAAACCATTAATTCAGGTATCTAATGGAACAGTGGCAATTTGCCAAGAACACAGGAGCCACAAGTGGAGTGTGTGGTTTACACAGCTCTTTGCAATTATATTTCATATTGTGTGGTCCATAAAGTACATCAGACAGGGTTTGAACAAATACAGTTTAAAAATTGGAAAACATCTTTGCAAACTACTCATTCCATTTTCTTATCCTTCCTTTCTCCCTCCCTTATCTCTCCCTTTTTATTTTATTTTCCTTCTTTTTTTTCCCCTTCCAACTCTTTCCATTCCATCTCAATGTTTTCCATAGTCATTTCCTGTCTTTCTTCTCTGTAGCCTTTCATTTACCGTTTGTCTTTTATTAGTCACCTTTGTGGTCCATAGTAATGACAACTAATTGACCATCTGGTAACAATAAGCTGTCTTTACTATCAAAAGAGAAACAAAAGAGGAAGTGATGTGATGGCTGAAACTGAATACTGGTGTAAATTACAACATATCACTTCACCTTGCTGCCTCTCTAATTCTTTGTTGCAAAAGTTCACTTTACGGATTTTAACTTAAGCATCAAACGTTAAGGAAGAGATCTGACTAGATCTTCATAATGATCCTTCAGAATAATCTTCTCATGAATGAAAACCTATATGTGAAAGTCTTTTGTGCCTTTTTTTCAGCTGGGCTTTGATTATTAGACAAAAAATGAATGAAGGATTGGTCTGTGGAAGAATGGAGGATTGTATCAAATCCTGTCTGTATTTCAGAAAAGATGAAATATTTTGGAGAAAATAAATTAAAAAAATAGTCTGCTCTAAGAGATTACAATTCATAAATACATATCTGTGTTCATAAGTATGCATGAAGCTGTGTGCTGTATGAATCTGTTCTTGCTGTTCTGAACACATACGACTTTTAAAGAAATAGTAAACTTCTGAAAACCTCTGATCATCTTGTAAAACTATGAGGATAATGGTAGATTGAGTTTTTTATTTTTCCAGATGTATATTTTTTAACCATGGAAATATTAGCCAGAATACTTGATGGATCATCTCCTGCTTTAACCACTCAAAACTAGATTGTCCACTAAACTACGTTTTTGCTCACTTATGGTGCTTTTTATGTTCTCCATTTGTGACACCACTTAAGTTACTACTAGCGCAAACCGTTTTTTTTGCCATTCTTGCAATGACATTTTGCTGTTCATTTAATTAGAATTAAATTTCTCTGGTTTATGCTGGTTTTGCATTACAAGACATCCTTTTTTCACATTCCTTTCTTTATTCATCATATACTGTGTCCCTGCCCCTAGACATGTTTTCTTTCAGTACTAAACTCTTGCTTTCCTTGGAAGGTATTAAAAAAAATGAAAAATGAGTAGTTGAGCACACAGCCAGATGCTATGTAAAGAGATGTAGACTGATTTCTGTAGGAACTTCAGGATTTAATTTCAAGGGCAGGTACACATCCAACAAATTATTTCCTGGTTTTTTACTCCAGTAGTGTGTTAACCTAACTATGTGTCTTTATCTGTCTCCTCTAATCCTTTTCAGGATTCAAAAATTTCTTCCATGGAGCGTGGCCTCCGGGATTTGGAAGAGGAGATTCAGATGTTGAAGTCAAATGGAGCTCTGAGCACAGAAGAACGTGAAGAGGAAATGAAGCAAATGGAGGTGTACCGTAGTCATTCCAAATTCATGAAAAATAAGGTACTGAGAAAACACATGACAGTACTAAGATGAACTGAGCTTAGTGAATAGATGAGAGAAATTTTCATACTTCAGTGAGGAGTTAGGGTCTGGGTTCCCACTGAAGTGCTGGGAAACAGAATTTATTTTTATTCTGCTATGAAACCACTAAAATAACTTTAAAATATTTAAGAGAATTTTACATTCAAATTTGAAAATAATATCATGATGGTTCAGTAAGGTCAGTGGTCCAAATTCTGCTTTTACTGTCACACTTAACTTTCTTTTATTTCAGAAGAATTTTGTGTTTAGTTTTAGACCATTGCTAATGCATTATAGTTTTAGGTTTCATTTGGTCTAGAGTCTTTTCAAACGTTGTCTATTTAAAAAAGTGTTTCATTTTGCAACTGTTGTATTATAACTAGTAGATATTTTTATTATGTAGAGGCCAAAAAGAGCCTGAACTGTCACTATGATGGCTTTTCATTACACTCTCCTTCCAGTAGTGGAGTCAGAATGAGAGTAGACTCTTCAACAGTGGTGTTGCCAACATTAATTTGTGCTGTTGGGAATGCAGGACAAATACAGCAGTGAGACATGTTGATCCTCAAGTATAAAGGTGGACACTGACTCCTGAACTGTCAACAGCCAAAAGTCAGTTCATTCTTTGTTTTTCCCAAAGAAGTGTTTCTCAGTCTTTTAGTGAGCCCTGACATTTTCTAATGAAGATTCAGGCCACCTTGTACAGTAAATTTAAGTACATTGTGAGCAGTCTTGCCTTTCTTAGCTTTCATGTACTTCCTGCAAGCAGTGTTACACATCCCTGGATAAGAGATTGAAAATTCTACTAGGTGCTGAACAATTGTAACCTACTGCATTTGTCCTGCTTGAAATTATTTGTTGAAAAAAGAAAGGTGGAGAAAGTTTCTGGGAAAGTTTCTTGCCTTGAAGTAGAAACCATGTAGTAATTATGTGTTTCTTCCACTTCCCTCATGCCAGCTCACCAATTTACCTTAAGATAACCACATCTGTTCTTTTATACTTTGCCCTTTACCCTTGCTTCTAGAAACTGAAGGATGCCCCTTTTCAAATTAGGAATGGAGAGACGGTTTTAGCACCTCTTCTTCCATACTTTCTTCTTTCTTTCTTCTTTCCTTCTCCCTTTGTTAGCAACTCTTCAATTTCCTCCTCTCCCTCTGTGGACCTATAGATCTGTTCAGCTACTCAGTTTCTGGATCTCTTCAGTCTACTCTGCTCATTTATTTTCCTGCAGAACATTTACTTCTTTTTGGTAACTATTCACTCATGACTCATAGCCGGCTCCAGTCTTTGATATCTTATAGTCCTTCCTTGTTTTGTAATTGCACAACATTTATTTTTTTCAGTATTGTATTGTATAGTCATCTGTGGCTGTGTCTTGACAATTAACTTTATTTCTCTTAAACTGAAAAATGTCCCTTTTCCTGTCCCAATTTCCTAATGAATTCCAGTTTCAAAACCATTGGGTGAAGTTCCCTGTGTTTGACATACGTAAACATAACCATAACTATATGTCTTTGTTTCATAATGAAATTTTTGTCTGGCAGCCTATAGGAAATTACAGAGAAATTAAACTTTTGAGAAGACTTAAAGAAGAATGGAGTGACCAGTGTTGATCCTTCTGTTCAGTTCTTTGTCACTTTTAGTTACTTGGATTGAAACAGGGTAACTAGAAGCTGACAAATGATAAATATTTAAAAGCATAATAATGTCGTGACAGGTAGAGCAACTGAAGGAAGAGCTAAGTGCCAAAGAGGCTCAAGGGGAGGACCTGAAAAAAAGAGTGACTGGTCTCCAGGCCGAGGTCTCTGCAGTAAGATTTATCTTTTGTGTGCAGTGGCCATTCACTGGGGCTTGCTAGCTCTCTGGCTTTTGGGGTAGCTTTTCTCTTACCTTCTTTATGACTTGATGTAACAGTAGAACTAACAGCCTGCTCAGCCTTGTAGCTGCCTTTTTGTTCACATGGTTTTGGTGTCCATAACATCACTCTTCAACTGAACATCTATAATTGTTTTGTTACTATTTTTTTAATGGTATGAGCTGTTCTAGCACTAATTTACTCTTCTCTGTTGAAGCAGATTTTCAAAAGTATTCAGCACCCATTTTGGGGCCAGGATTTCAAAGAGATTTGCTTTCCGCAGTAGAACAAAATTAATTTGAAAGCATGCGCTGAACCCTCTTAACATTGTTTCACAAAAAATAACAAAAGCTGGATGCTGAACGCTTTTTAAAACTGACTGTTTAATTTTAGCAGCATTGAACTTGGCTTATTCTTTTACCGGGAAATTAGTGCGTTAGCTGAGTGATCATAGTGTCTTGCCAAGAAGAGAGATAAGAGCAATTAATTCTGTCTTAACTTCCGTTACAGCTTGGAATGGTATGCGCTTCATTCTTCCTAAAGAGCTTTAGCACATTGACAGTGTGGGCTTACAGCTCTGAAATGGGGATTTCTAGAGAGAATTATCTTAGGGTGCTACTTGGGAATTTTAATGTAATCAAATATGGCTGTGTTAGATGAGAGCATTTCACCAAAACACAGGTGTTTTGGGTAAACATCTCTTCTGAGATGACCCCAAAAAGAATTCATCTTTTCAAAGAAAGACCAAACTGGTTTGAGAAAGTTTTACTGTAACTCAGGCTACCTACCTTGAAAAAGTTTGTGTCATCTGAAAAGTTTGAGGCTTTTTTGTTTAGATACTCCAGAAAACAGTGCTTAGCAGCATTGTGCCAACTGATTGTATTGGCCAGTAGCTGGCAGCAGAAATAGTACTGCTAACATCAGTAGTTTTGTATGTTATTTAGATAGATGATGAAATCATTCTGTGGACATATTTACTTTTAGTAAAAATATGGAAAAAAAAACCCTAGTGTGTTTGAATTAAGTGAAAAATGAACTATTGAATGGTTCTATAAATTAAATTATTCTTATACTCATTCCCATTATTCCATTTTTAAAAGTTAGTTTGTGTAAGGTTTTTTGAGATACATGTCCTCCTTCTGCCACTCCCCTTCTTCCTTATCTCCTCATGTAGACTGTTTCATGCTGGAACACAGGAGTCCTTGATGACATCTTTTGATGCTATTGTAATAGTCTTTTGTAAAACGTTTTCTTTCTTTAATTGCCCATTATTGAAATAGTGTTGTCAATATAAAACCTCATTTCCCCAAGCTTTTCCTCTCTTTTATTTCTACTAGTACATGCACTTATTCTAATTAAAAATAAAAACTAAAAAAATATTAATTACATCTTATATCAATTTAATCTTGTTCTTGAAACATTCCCAAAAGTGGAAGATGACATGGACAATTTTTTTAGCTTGTGTTGTCCTTTAATTTCTGTTTTGAAGCATTGCACAACATACTTTTGAGATTCGGATTTTTGTGGGTTTTTTTTAAATGCACAAACAAAATTATTCAAGTTTAAAAAGGGAAAACTGCTTAGTTTTTAGAGATATGTCCCCCTCTATAGAATAGGTAAAAGTAAACTATTGCTCTATTATTCTGTGAGATGTATCAGTGGCAAACCAGAAAGTTGGTTATAAATTCAGACGTAAGTCTACATTTAGACTTCCCTGTCCTCTTTAATTATTTATTTTTTTCCTTCAGATTTGCATCGAAATTGTCTTGGGTGATGATTGCACTTAGAATGAGATTTCATCTGATTTCAATGTTTTACATGTAACATTTCTCACTGTTTGTCTTTTTAAATGCTAATCCAGCCCACATTTGTTAAAATAAATTGGCATTTCTGTACTGATTTAATTCACTAAATAAAATCTAGGAAATTGCTCTCAACAAAGTGCAATTCCATGAACAGTTTTCATGTCATTTTGATGTATATTTGCATCTGTTTTAAGAAGCTTCCTGTCCTGGTTTGAAGGACAGGACACTTGCATAAATTAAACCGTATTTCTTAGAAAATTGAAATGTTGTTTTTTTAAATAGTGGGAAAAGTAAATGCGTCTTTACATACTCTGTAAGCATGAGGCTAGACTGATAGATGGAGAGATGGATGAAAAATCACTGGTTTGACATTGCAAAGCAAGTACCATGCTTCTGAGACACACCTGTAGGTATCTCATCTTTTCTGATATAACAGGGTAAGGGTATTTTCTCATTACAGTTCTGCTTCATCTTCATTAAAAACTTATCCCTGCTGAGTTACTAGTTTTGGTCAGTCCTTTGAAAGATGACTAAGAACACACTGGCTCTGCTAAAAAGAATCTCTCTTTAAAAATTGGTGCTATTACTCCCCCCTCTTTTTCCTTGTATCTTTTGCTCATGACACAAATTTTTGCTGGCATTCCATTCAAGATAACTGAAGGCTTCACTATTCCGTGGGATAAGTTTAGAGTATCATACTTTTTGGTAGTGATGTGAATTTATGGTTATTTTTGTAAGGAAGGTATAAATGATTTTTTCCTTTGCCCATCTTTTCCTTCTTTTTCAGATTGGTCAGGTGAAACAGGAGCTGTCACGCAAAGACACTGAGTTGCTGGCCTTGCAGACAAAGCTGGAGACCCTCACAAATCAGTTCTCTGACAGCAAGCAGCATATTGAAGTTCTGAAAGAGTCTCTTACAGCTAAAGAGCAAAGAGCTGCCATCCTGCAGACAGAGGTGAAATGGGCTATTCTGTACTTACTGACTTTTCATAGAGAAAGAGAGAAAAAGCCTTATTTCTTTTCTTCTTGCTTAGGTTATACAGTCCCATAACCATTCAGTACTGCTTGTTCTGAGCACGATGTGTCTTTGATCATATGTTTGATTCTCTAGGCCAGGGGACTGATCATAAAGACAAATATGTGTGTACAAGTGCACTCATATTCCTGTGGGTGATTACACACTTGTGCAAGATGTACCACTAACACGCAGTCATTAATATTACTTTTCCTAGGCACAGCTAAATTAGAAGTTGCAGTGCCTGAGCTGGGGGGATTTATTTTCAGTGACATTGTAGCTAAAAGACAACAGAGAATGGAAGAGCATTACAGTAGTATACAATTTGCTGGGGCTTCACCACTACTGTCAGCATGTATGGGAACTCGTGTAGAAGCCTATGCTTACACCTGAAATACAGGCTTTCATGTTTTATGATACATATTCCAAGATAAAGGGAAAATATTTTCAAAACTGTATTTTGATAACAAATACTTAATAAATTCCCATATTGTGTAAGACACAAATGTATATCTGAAAATCAAACTGATAATACGTATAGCATAAATTTATTGTTTCTGGACATTCTTGGGCAGCGGTGGAGTCCCCATCCTTAGAGATATTTAAGAAACATGTAGATGGAGTGCTGAGGGACATGGTGTAGTGGTGAATTGATAGTGCTAGGTTAGTGGTTGAACTTGATGATCTTAGAGGTCTTTTCTAACCAAGGTTATTCTGTGATTCTATAACACAAGCATGAAATGCTGTGATGACAGCATTTCAATGCCCTGGCTTGGAAAATTGTAGTGTTAGTAGTAGTCCAAAAGATGGCAGTCGTGCATCAAAATATTTTTGTGTTGTTACAGCTAAAACAGAGAAAAGCCAAAGGAGCTATGAAATAGTAATGCAGAAAAATTGTAATGCTCCTAGAAAGATTCCATATTACAAGAGTATAAGAGAGTTTATTTGAACTTTTTACCCTCATGTAGCTTTCCTTTAGCCGTATTCAGTGAATCTGTGAGTGCACATGGCCTTGTCCACAGACAGGAAGCAAGTTACATAATAAATCTCTTTTTGATGTTCTAAGATGACTTTTCTGATTAATCTCAGATTTATATAGAAGTTGATATTTCAGAATCAGTTTCCTTTAAAGCAGTAGTGTTGTAGACATGATGGTGAAAGACTTTGAGTGACAGAAGTCTTGCAGGGAGAGAAAATATCTTTAGTTATTAAACTGGCACAGAAACAGAAGGAAATTCAGACAGGGCCCACAAGTTTATCTCCAGGTCTGAAATAAAGGCTGCAGTTTTAAAGTGTACGTACAAATTGAGAATGATAGCTCTGTGTTAAACTTGATTGTATTAAAAGATAATTTCAGATGAGTAAATAACTTGAGGTGACTGAACAGGCAGGAGATAGCAGGTGTAGAGGTGTTAATTTTCTCCAGAACAAGACGAGAAAGATCTTATCTTTTTTTTTTTAAAAAAAATGCAGTTAAATACTTTCTTTCTTAGTTTTCTATTGGACTATTTTCAATTTTAGTTGTGACTTAGTTCTGCAAGTTAGAAACCTTAATTTTGAATTTCTACTTTGATACTTTTGGATTATTCATTTGACACAAGGCTCATTTGCATTAGTTGGTAAAACTGTGAAAGTGTACTAGTAAACAATCATAAACTTCCTGTTAAATTTATTCATTCTTCTCATCAGGAATGTAATCTAGATTTGTACGTGTTTATTTTTAAAAATATTTACATTTCAAAATATTTCAAAACATTAGAAGTAGGTATTAGGTCAATAAACATTTTAAAATGTAAATTGCAGGTTTTGGTCCATTACAGTGACTGAAAATAATATAGATATCTTACGCAGTATTGTGACAATCCTACAAAGCAAGAAATAGATTTCTGTTCTTAAATAATACACAGTGGTATTTTTCTGCTTCATGAGATGAAGTTCTTGAAAGAATGTACTTCATTAATAATTTAAGACTTCAGTAAATGATCATAATTTCAGCGGTTCTACTAAGTAAGCATATTTATTCAAATAAAATGTATATAATTTAAATGAGATATTTAAAACCAAAAAGATTTTGTTACATACCCTTGATAGATATTCTTGATACTTATATAAAACATTTTTGATTTTATTTTAGCTGAAGGCCATAGTAGTTTTTTAATATAGAAAATTAATTTGTTTTCTAACTTGTATTATTACTAAATAACCATTGAGAATATTTGTTCTTCACTGGGTTCTTCCAACTGAGATTCTTATGTAGCACCACAATAGAAAACCAAATTGGATTCTTCCTTCAGAAACGTGCAAACTCTTTGCTACTAATAAAAAGTGGCTGAAAGGGAGAGGTGTAGTTGGGGAAGAGAGAGAGGGGGAAGATTTTCTACTTACTACTTTTAGGTTATTCACATAGTTTGCTTCCAGATATTGTAAGTGAAATGTAATTGCAGCTAACAGTGCAAAATTATTTTCTGTCTGTCTTTCAGTAAAGAGTTGCTATGGAGTTAAAACATTAGCAATAGTGTCCTAGAATGATATTTTTATGATAGACTTAATGAATTCAAGTTTAGCATGTTCTCCACAGTAAGATGTAGCAAATCCATCTGATACGGAATTAACACATAGGAAGCATTGTTGATTATCAGGCTATTCCATTGTATCAGAGTAAGTTAAATATTTAGAATGATCCATTTATGTTACTGAGACTTTTTATGTAATTCCAAGAAGATATTTGTACTTTTTTAAAGATAATCACATCTTTCATCCTTGCTGTTGTTCTTGACAGGAAGTTCAACAATTAAATCATCATACACAGTTACCTTTCTTCTGTCTTAACGAGTCATCCTCTTAGCTGTAAGACTGAAACACATTGATGAAATACAACGTTCAGATGTTTTTTGTTGCATCCTGTTATGTATTGTTGGGGTTTTTTTTAAGGAGAAGGTATCTTTCAATACAAGAGATTTCACTGGGAATAGGGTAGGAATGTGAGAAAAGTGCCTGGCCTCACTTGTTGACAGCACGGGCCAATGTTAAAACATAACTGGTTTCTCCCTATACACCCTGAGAAGTTTTGAGGGAGAGAGGTGCATTTTCTGTCATGTGTCAACAGACATCTTCATAGGGGATTGGTATTTTAAAGTCAGATTTAAATAAACATTTTGAGAGAAAAGAGCATATCTTCATAAGCCTCTGCCTTTTAGTCTTCTGTTAAAGAAAAATGCAGATAGATGGGGAAAAGATGTTAGTATAATATCTCAAAAATGGATTGCCACATGCCACACTAGAACTACAAAGAACAGTGAGCTGTTTGTGGGGTGTTTATCTTGAGGGCTGTTGGGTGGAGAGGATATTGTGGTTAGCTTTTGAATTTATGAAGGAGCCTTCAAAAGTAGCTCTAAAAATGCACAATCTCTTTGTAAACAAAATAAAATCAATATTTTATTTTTAATTAAGACTTCTTCCATATAAAGTTTGTATTTTGCCCAATGAGCTCTTTAGTGTAGGTCAGTGCCAGAAAGTATGTGGCTTCAATGGGAAGTTTAATCAGTGAGAACATTCCCCTTTATTTTTGTATGTTGAACAAGCTGGCATAGTTTTGTAATTGGTCTGTTCCACTTGGTAGTTTCATATCAATGTTCAGTAGAAAAATGAATCCAGTCCTCTGGAAGTATTTTATTTGCTGTGAATGTCTCAGTAGAATGTAAAATTCTCTAAGGGTCTGTTGTTATTGAGGCTCATACTGACGTTTTGAAACTATAGTAAACTCTCCCAAATACGAGACTGTTAGGGAGTGGATGACGTTCAGTGAGGAATGTGCAAATGCAAGCTGGGTGTCTCTAACAAGACTTGATAGCAGCAGCTACATAAAGACCTGTGCTGACACCTGCAAACATTAAGCTTAGCTCACAGAACTGAGTTCAGTGTGTTTACGTGTTTAATACCTTGTGCTAGTGATTGTGGAGAAACACTTGAACTGATTTCTGACCTGAGCAGGCCCTAGGAGGAGTACATTTGTCCTGCATTAGGTTTAGAACCCTAGCAAGAACCAAACAGGCTCTGCACAAAGCCGTGTGTGTGTGCCTCTGCTCCATGCTGTAGTCATGGACTAAGTTGTCCTGATAACTGGGAGCTGTATGTTCATTAAAAATTCACTCTCAGTTCTTCTACAGACCATACTGGATATTGCTGCAATTTGTATAAGAAGGTAAAGAGTCAACTCTAACGTAATTAATGACAAAGATCAATGTCAAAAATAAGATAACTAAGTCATGTGAACCGCCACTGCATTGAAAACCAGTCAGTAAGCATAGCTTTTAAGTCTCAATTACAGATTATGCTGCCAGGAAAACAGCTTAACTCTTTTTTGTGTTTAATTGATGTGTTTGCAAGAGAGTAATAGAATGTCACAAAACTGATCCTTTTTGAAGTGAACTCATTTTAGGTACTTGGAGACTTCATATAGCAGTATCTACAGTAGGATAAAAGCACCATTTCACCTCGCATACCAAATACAAGTTTATGTCTTCCTCTGCATTTCTCAATTATCTTTGAATTTTGAGTACTGATATAGATAGAATTCAACATCTGCTTTAAAAAGTAGCTGGCTCTTGTTAGAAACCACAGCAAACTCTAAACATGTATTTCAGGGCTGATATTCTGTCTTTTCCTTTTGCTGCTACTAATGTAGTCATATGAACAGAGAATAAAAATTTTGAATTTTGCCATTACAGAGAAATCAAGATTTGGATGAAACATAGGGGAGACTCTACCTTCTGATGTAACTGAATGGAGTATGGCTGGGTTCACTGATCTAAACGAATAGTTCAGCCATGGTTTGAACAGGTGGCAGGCAGATGGGAACTCAGGAAAAGAGTAGAGCCCTGTATTTTCTAGGCATTGCTGACATCTTCCTAAAACTAAGTGGCAATCACCCATGTTATAATCCTGTGATTGCTGCTGTACAGTGGAGATGATGGAAATGAGAAAAAACGTGTGTGCAGCCAAAGTCCTATTGACTCAAACTCGTGAGACAGTTTTGATTCACTCTGTGGAATTCTGAAAATGTTAGTGATTTCCCTAAGCTATAAGTTGGCAATGTTCTTAAAGCTAAGACTTTAATCTAATTACAGAATCCAAAATTTTAAAAAAGGCTTAAGAGTAAATTTGAATTAAATATTATGTCACTTACTGTGTTTATTCTAGTAGTTACTGGAGCTAATAAATGTTCTAGTTTTTCTTAGAAATGGAATTCTACATACTTAATGTATGACTTTACATATTAGGTACAGAGTCATAAAGTATTATTTACTGCTACTGGAAAATTCTATGAAGACAGATCAATGATTCCCAACACAGTTTTTCATATATGGTTCTTACAATGAAGAAATGTAGGTCTTATGTATGGTACCCAGCTGAAGAGAAGTACCTGTTGTACCTGTACCTAGGAAGGCTATTGTGTTGAAGGTGGCAACAAATGTGCTAACTTTGCTAAAGCTTCATGGAAAATTGGATGGTACGTGCAGATCAAGTTAGCAAGCCCATTGTTATACAAAGAACTAGCAGTTGCCTGAGCTGTACTGTAAGATTTTATTTGGCATGCATAATTAAAGACATCGGAATCTGTGATAGCAGTTGGGTTAACCCAGGGTTAAGACAACACCATCTAAGACGCAGAAGTTGGGAGAAGGAACATCAGGACCTCAGTAGCTGTTTGTCTAGTCGTTTCTATGTCAGAGAAAATCTTAAGCTGACTTTGTTGAAGTTGGCATCACCTGACTCCCACAGACCTCAATTCTTGTCAGCTGTGGGAGGATGCCATACGTAAACTGAGCTGACATGTATAAACAAGTGCAGTGTTCTGCCAGGAATAGTACTAAGGTGATGATTGTGTGTCCTGCCAGCCTTTGAAAATATTCTTGAAAGTGTTTTCTGTGGTTTCCTAGGCAGGGACCTCACACAAATAAAACCAGGAATGCAATTTACCCCAAACCATAAGCTAATATAGAGTTCAAAGAGAATAATCAATCAGAAAACGGAAAGCATTCTGTGGATAAATTTCTGTTTGCAGATGTTCTATTTTCACTTAATACTGTGCTGTAGGCATCTGGACTGTCTCAAATGTTCTGTAACACAACTGTTGAGAGTATGTCGATCTGCTTGTGAGGGAGATTTTTAGTTTCCCTTCAAGAATGAATGAAAGTGACTCTTAGCTTTAATATTAGAGATATCCAGAGAAGAACATACCCAGTCAATCTATAAATCTGTGCGTTTTTAAAAAGAATACAAAACTTGATCCACCTGCTAAACTTTTCATTGCAAACACTAGCAATTGTATAAATCATATTTGGGTAGTACCTGGTACTCTAATATCATTGCAGAATATATTCCATGCCCACCTGCTGGGTGAGAGGTCAGGAATGGGATTTTAATAACATATGTGTAAGTGAGAAGACTCCAGATGTAGAAGTGGCAGTGGGCTTGCAGCATTGATGGGGAGGAGCAGGGCAGTCTTTTCCTCACTAGCAAGTGCTTATTGCTCTATGTAAAAGGAATCGGACAAAACAGCAGAGGGTTTTGTGGGCGTAACATACTGTAAATGCAGAGCCTTAGAGGCAGCTTCCCTATTAGTAAATTGAAATACAGTGGAATTAGAATAACACATTAAAACTAAATGTTGCTCAAAATACCGTAAGCATAGTGACTGCCTAAATGCTTTCCCAAGCTGGAGTTGTTCAAGTCATCTTTTCACTTCATATCTGTGCTAGCCTATGGTGTGCAGAAGGACCAAGAAATTCATTGATCACGCTGTTCACTCTGTGTGAATGATGTCCTGTAGTGGATTCAGCTAACAGAAACCAAATCTGATACTGTCAAATAATATTAGTGGCCAAGCTGGCAGATTTGATTTCTGTCTGAATGCCAAGTGGATAGGGGTCAGGAGGTTTCTTTCTGGTATCTTGAGCAGGTTGGATGGTATTGGATTTCATATGCCACAATGGTCTTTGAGATTAGTCTGTGCTCTGTGATGACCTTTTTCTTCTCATCAAATTTATATTCAGATAGCTCAAATTCCTTCTCCCATTTATTTTTATCTTGTGAGCTCTGTATTTCATTTGTGTAAGAGAAATGCAGAAGGAAAAACAAATGCTCCTCAACATGCAGTTTTGAAGTTTGAGGATACCATAAAATTCCTAGAGTGTGTTTCTAAACTTATTGAGGCCATGAGACCTCTAAGGATGTTTGTGTCCAAATGTGCTCACAATACCCCGTACTGTGTCATTTGTTCTATTTAATCTTTAATATAAAACTGCATCCTGCTGAAAACACGTTACATTTAAATTATAATGTTGCTATTTAAGCCAAAATATTCTTAGCCACCCTAAGATAACCCTCTCTCCATGTTTTGATCTGCAGTGGCTGCAAAGACCTCTATTTTCATTACCTGCAGGCTGAGCTAATACTCTGATTAAAACTTAGAATATAAAGTGGCTATTGGGTTCTAAGAGTCAATGCTTGAATCTCTGAACATTAGTAATGTTTCAAATGAAGGGGTCAGTTTTCCTACATGTGAGAGAACTTCTCCACAACACATTGTGTTGGCTTCTACTTTGAGGAAAAAAACTAAACAGACTTGTATCTTACAAGGCTGAGTTATGTCAGAAGAATGGTTTGAGATTTTCCAAGGAGGAGCATTAGTCTCATATAATTTGGGAATAAAACATTTCATTATTTTTACCGTGTAGTTTCCTACCACTTGTGATAACTGTTTTATCACAAGATTATGTATGTTGAAGTCTTAGAGTAAGGGGTGTTAGTTTTCTGAATCTATTTGTAATTGACAGCACTCACTCCCTTGTGGAAGAGTAGTTTAACTTTGCTGAAATTTCTCTCCTTCAGTGCTAAACAAACTCTGTTTCTGCATGTTTGAGTCTAGGTGGATGCATTACGATTACGACTGGAGGAGAAGGAGACTATGCTGAATAAGAAGACAAAGCAGATTCAGGAGATAGCAGAGGAGAAAGGGACTCAAGCAGGAGAGATCCATGACCTCAAGGACATGTTAGAGGTGAAGGAACGCAAAGTTAATGTTCTTCAGAAGAAGGTAAGATTGTAGAGGTCTAAGTCAGATACACATCTTTCCTGCATCTCAGTTTCTAAATATGTCAAAAAGTCTAAACTAGAATTTTATTTTGGAGATTATTGACTGAGTCCATTCATGTAAGGGGAAGATGGTGAATGATGAATTTCAGGTTGAAGTTTTGAAGAAATAAAATAGAAAGGATTTAAAGCAGGGATTGTTGCCTTTCATTGGTTGCATGTACTGCTTCTGCTTCCACTTCACTATTTACAATGACTGAAGTATTTGTAGGGAGACACATAATCTGAAAAATCAATCCTTTCACACCCACCACTTTAACAAAGCTACACTGATTTGAAGCATGGTTGACTATGAGTAAATAAATGAGGGATTTTATCAGTAGAAGCAATTAGGATGATTCCTCTGTAACCCACTGAGAAAAGTTCAGGAAGAACTTTTTATAACTTTCATTAGAAATGCTGTTTTATCATACTTTATATTTCTTGGGACCTACTAGAATAGGATAATCAGGGTTCAGACTATCCAGCATATCTTTCTGGATAAGAAAATGTAGACCTTGTCAGTGAAATGGGGTAGGTCTGGATAAGAAAAAGTAGACCCTGTCAGAGAAATTAGAGTTTTCCCATAAGGGCATGGAACCCTAGGGCAGCAAATGTCCTTATGGATGATGGTTTGCAAATCGCACACAATAATTCCCAAACTGCTGCTGCACATGGTAAAAAGAAATACGTGTATTGCAATAAATTTTAATTTACAGAATATTTTTTCCTCTGTGTTTTAGAGAAGCTGCTCTTGGAGCATGTATTCAATTTATTAGGCTCTGAATGTGGGAGTTTTTCTAGACCTTTAAGCAATTCTATGGATTTCTTGTAATTTTAAGAGTTCAGAATATTGATTCATTTCTGATGCCTGGCCAATGCCTTTTCTTTTACTATATCTATGAATCATGAAGGTTTAGGTTATGTTCAGTTCTGTTACACTAACCTTCATGCAGGAATTGAAGTTCAGGCATGGAGTTTAGCCAAAAAAAAAGTCATGAATAATTCTACAACAGAGCCCTGATTCCCAGTCTTCATAGTCTCATTTTTTTGATCTATAGAAACACTTGCAGATTTCTAATTTTTGTGCTGTGCTTTCTCTTCATTTTCAAAATCAGTCATACATGCTTCAGACATTGATTGAGATCCTAGCTGAATGTTTAACCAAGAAATGGGGAATGTGACATTTGCGTAAATGTTAAATGTCAGTGACGTTGTTTTCCTTCCACTTACTCTTACACTGTTTTTTCACGTTTTCTTATTTGTTCTGCTTAACTCTTTAGTATGATCTTTCATTGATTCATTTATAGGCAGTGCTAAAGGTTCTCTTTTTACTCTTTTTTTACACTTATTTTCTTGAGACCACTGTAATCCATATTAAGAGAGTTTCATCTTGTGCTCTCCATGTTGCTATCTTATTTTTTGAGGTTTGTTTGCTGCTGCTTTCAAGTAAAAGTACTTGGTCTCTTCTTACTGGAACGTAAGGGCCCAAGCTTTTAGATGTAAAACTTCTGAGGTCTTGTTCTCGTAAATAGCTCAACATAGGATAACACTACCATAATAAACTGCAATTGGAGTTGTTTTGTAAACCTGTCTCAGAGCTTCTTAAATGAAGAAACATATAACCTATCTATAGAAAAATAACACTCTCCTGCTGTTAACTAGAATCACATGCAGAGATTTGAATTTGCTTCAGCCTTCAAGTTGTTAGAACCATTTTCTTTAACATGAACAGTTAAATTGTGAGGGTTCTAAATCCAAAGATGATTTTTTTCCATTTCTATAGCTAGGAAACCTGGAATATTTTCAGGGAGAATCCATCTGACAATGCTTTTATCTGAGGTTGGTGGTGCAATGTGGATCTGCTTTTCTTTTTATATAGCCTAGGGTAAATGAGCACAAATTCAATCCTTTAAAGTTTTAGATTGATGTCTTTAAATGAATTTTTAGTTGGTTCTCTAGACCTGGAATCAAAGACTAGGTTTGGGATTTTCTATAGATCGAGCTTTGCATTTTCTTGTTCTCTTTAGCATATTTCCATAGAAAAGCAAAGCTTGGGAAAATACCAAAGGAAGGACAGGTCTGATTTTCTCTATGTACTGTGTAAGTCATGACAACTTGCATAAAATCTTTCAGGGAAAATTATGATGTCTCATTTTTAGCTGATATGTATGCCTGTCCATCTTTGACTGTACAGATAGCTATTTCTGCCCTCTGCCTGGAACTTTAGAACTGCTTCTTATGTAAACATTTTTCTCTTAAAGCTTGTAAACTCTGATTTACTTTTTCTTTTTTGCGTTTCCAGAGTGCACCTTCTTATTGAAGTGCACAGTCTGTTTTCTGCTTTTTATCCAACTGCTGTCTTTCAGACTTCCAGGACAGTTCAGAATTTTATTTTAATTTTAAAAAAACACGTGCAGCCTTTAAACTTTTGCCTCCATGCACAGTAGTCTTTTTATTCCTCTCCCTGATAATAAACTGGAATGTTCAGACAGATCAGGTTTTAATCTGTATATTCTAATTGAAGATCTGGAAGGTACAGTTTAAAGTATCATCAGAGGTCATAATAGTAGCTGTTTGGGTTTTTTACTGGCTTAGTTACCCAATATTTAATGCTTGTCTTAAGTTTACCAACAGGATTTAAGTGGTACTTAGGCATTTTAATTGAGTACAGTGAAAGACTTTGAAAGGTATGTGGTATGAAAAAAGTTTTTCCTCTTGTGTAGTGTTAAATATTTTTCTATGGACATTTGGAAGCAGGAGCAGCATGTAACTGCTGCTTGCAGTTATAAGGAGTTATAGGGTACAGGTGTTGGCATGTTGAAGGAGTTTAACCAAACTAAGAGTTGGATTATTAGATACTATTCAGTCAGTTTTTACGAAGTACTCTCCCCTCAGCATATACTTGAATTTGAGGATATTTTTGAAGTGGGTATTCTAATGAACTAGATTTTGAACACTAATTCTTTTTAATGCTAAGTAAAAAGAAAATTTGTAAAAAAGCTAAAATTATAAAGTTGCTGAAAAGGAAAGAATTTATTGAAAAATCATTGACTTGTATAACTTACCCATTTAGGAAAAGTTTAGTTGCTTTTGAAATTTAGAGAGATTGCCTCTACTAGTAACATAGCCATAGCCAAATGATACATGGCTATGTTGAGCATTTTGACTTTTGTTCATAATTTTCTTAATTTTTCTGTGACTGTTTTATTTGTGCAGTTGCTTGTTCTGATGACAGGACAAGCAATTTAGTGTGGTGCCCAAAACTGTGCTATACTGAATTTCTGCAATATCTGTTGTTGAAGCAAAAATGATTTAAAATTACCCTTTATTATTGGGTCTCTGTTTGGATTCATTGACATGGGCCCATTGCATAGGTGGTTTTTCTGTGAACTATTAATATCATTGTTGTATTGATTAAGGGTGGTGAATGGGAAAGTTTTGATCATTCTAAATTCCAAATGAAGAAAGTACTGGAAGTTTACTGTACGTTTAGAGATCAAATCAAAGACATGGAAGAAGATTATGAGCAACAAAGATCTGAAAAATTAGCATGACAATTGGCATCACTACTGATACCCAGTAGGCACCAAAATACTTGTTCCAGGTTGCTGAGGAAACTGTATGCTTCACATTTTAAATTCTGGAATCTTTCCAGTTCTGAGCTCGTACAGTGATGCTGCTTGGTAGCACCTTTATTTGAGACAATAGAAATAGGGCAAATGCTAAAAATTTGGAGACTACAGAAATGAGTTTTAGCTTTATGTCTGAAAATTTGATGCAAAAGCTTAGCTTTATAGAGCTTCAGGATTTCTTTTTTTTAATTTTTATTTTTATTTTTCACTTCATTGAAAAGAAATCTCGCATAAAATCTCATTTTAAGTTGTTAGAACTCCAGCCAAGAGGAGAATGTCAGAAAATAAAATAGGGACTGTGCTGGGCATATTTGAAATCTGAACCTGAAAAACATTATATTGTGCTTTGTTATTCTCTTTGCCCCATCTGTCTATCTGTGCTAGTAGACCAGGATGAAAAGCAATAGGGGAAAAAAAAAAAAGTACTTAGCAAAGCATTTTATAGAAATAGCATTTGGGACTACAGATAAGTAACAGTTACCCTGGGGGAAAAAAAACACCAAAACAAAACAAAACAAAACCAACCCAGTGAATTAATCACCCCTTGCTTTATGGGGAGATTGTGTTTTGTAGTTGGGGAGGTGGGGGGCTAACACTCCCTTCGTTATGCAGTGCAGCTGTGGGCAAATAAAATGCAAGTTTTAGTGTCTGAACATAGCAGTGTTTTTTGGCAGCTCCCCACACACTGTGATAATTGACCTGTGATAAAGTAAAGGAAGAACACTTTTATTTTTTTGTTTTGTTGTTTGGGGTTTTTTTTGTGTCTGTGCTGATGTTAATTTAGGTTATTTCGGAAGACTCCAAGCGCAATTTTCCTGCTCTTTTGGATGAGAAGCATTGCCTTTCTCCAGAGGAAATAGATGCCCTCTGCTTTTTAAAAAGCTTAGAAGTCAAAATAAATATCTTATGCTTGATGATAAGAAGTACTGTGTGGAAGGAGAGAGGGACTGCAACAAAAGTTTTGGTTTAGTATTCATAACTTTTCAAGTTCAGTGTTTGTACTTTAATTATTTTCTCTCCATTCTTTCATCCATGAAGTAGATTTACCTCCTCAGGCAGCTCTTCTGCTCCAACTCTGAAGAGATGACAGTGCATAGAGAAGGAACTGCATTTTCAAACATTTAAACCCTTTATGGTAGTTTCATCTTCCTGGTTTGACCTTGAACATGCCTACCGGATGAGCGAATATATGATATTCTTCAAATTATTAAAATGCAGGATGAAGTTTTAGATATCCCTTTGAGACTCTCTGAGATGACACTTAGTACTTAAAAATCCTCTATTAACACTGTACACTGTGGCCCATTCAAACCTGCAGCGTGTATATGAGTCTCTGGTTGTGCAAACTGTACAGGAAAGAACAATGTAAGACTCTCCCAACAAAACTGATCCACGTGTACATTTACAAAGTGAGTGAGTGTGTGCCCTCTTCTTTATGACTGAATAATTTTTTCCCTCTGTAATATACCTGTGGGTAAGCTTATTCTCTGCTTTTTACATGTTTGGATCATGAACACTTAAGGAGGGACCGTACAGTGCTCCTATTAGTCTGCTCATTAGGCCAGCTTCTGCAGAGAGGTAGAAGGAAGATATGCTGGGCTTTCTGCTCAGCTAGGACTGATAAAATACCTACTTTTCTTCAGGAACTCTGCAGCTTGACAAGCAGTGCAAATACAAGAGTATTTCTGTAAATATCTGTCAGAAAAAGCCATACTTCTGCTATTTTACTCCAGGGCTCGAGGCACGCCACTGAACTGGTTCCAAATCCAGTTCAGAGATTTCAAACACTACCAAAAAAACCAAACCCTGAAGTCCCCACAGGCTTGTGCCAGCTTCTTTATTAAAACTGACAGACGTGACCTCTAAGATGTGTACTGCAGAGTCATGAGGGACTTGTCCCTCCATGTCCCTGAAGGGATGTCAGGCCTCTACTGCTGCTTTTTCTTTCATTCAAGTCTGTCAGTTACAGGCTTGCTCACTACCACTGAACATAACAAAGTTGAAATTCATGGCTTTTAGAAATTTCCAGAAGCTGTGCTAATTTGTTACCCTGTGTCTCTAAGGTGCTGGAGTCCCTTTTCAGGAATATTCTCTCAGAATTGCTTTACCACGTGGGGTAAGATTTTTAGGTAGAGGTATTACCTTCAGTTAGAGTAATAACAGGAAAAATTAGACAAGCTTTTAATCCTTCATCTCTGTCAAAACACCAATAAAATCTTGTGGTGGCAACGAAAGTGCCAAAGAAGACTGGAGAGGCTTCGTTATGTTAGTTCAAATTCAGCATAATTATCCTGCGAGACTTGTTTCAACCATTCAGAAAGGATATTAGTGGTTTAATTTCCATATGGGAAATGAGGACATAACACAGAATTTATTTTCATTTTACAGTGAGCCCTGACCACTTTGAAAATAGGATCCTTATCCTTCTCTTTTGATTTTCCACTTCTCTGAGAATCCATTGGGACTTTTTAGAGCAGTTAGAGCCCAGCTTGGATGGCACAGTGTGTCTTTTTTCTTCTATGAATGTACATCTAATAAGAGATTATTAGGGCAGAGGAATACCTCAGTTACTTCATACAACTTTTTAACTCTTTACTAGTTTAGTTTTAAAGGTGACTGATTACCACACAGATCATAGAATCTCAGCAACTTCAGATTCAGTGTCAGCAAGACCCCTTCCATCTCAGGAGAGGCTTTAGCTCATGAGATTTGATCTTTTTTGGTTCTTTCTGAGCCTATATAATAACATACATTTTTCTGATTTGGAATATGGGTCCAAAAAGATCCACAAGCTTAGCTTCAGATGGTATTTTGAGTGGCAGATAGCCCATAGTTTACAGATGCTAGTAGAGGTGATAGTGTCTTCTCCAGGGACTGACCCAAGGAATGCACTTTTGATCTTCTTGCCTAATCCAGGTCAGTCATGGCAGATGCCTTGTAGCTTGAAGTGCACTCCAGCGTTCTCATTGTAAGGGCTTTTGATTTCCAAAGAAGCACACATTTCACAGGTCTCAGCTGGGTGCAGTTATGGCCCTCTCCAGTGAGGTCATAGCCTATACTAACAGTTATCTTGTTTAGGTTATAATAAACAGTACATGATCACTTACATTAATTGGTGAAATTCCCTTTTGTCTGTTGGATGCTTCATACTTAATTATTGAATACAATAAATCACCTTCTTGGCATTCTTGGCACTATAGTGAGGAGAGAGTCCAGCGCAGAGCCACAAAGATGATGGAGTGGAACATCTCCCTTATGAGGAAAGGCTGAGGGAGCTGGGTCTCTTTAGCTTGGAGGAGACTGAGAGGTGACCTTATTAATGTTTATAAATATGTAAAGGGTGAGTGTCATGAGGATGGAGCCAGGCTCTTCTCAGTGACATCCAGTGATAGGACAAGGGGCAACGGATGCAAGCTGGAACATCGGAGGTTCCACATAAACGTAAGGAAGAACTTCTTCACAGTGAGGGTAACAGAACACTGGAAGGCTGCCCAGAGAGGTTGTGGAGTCTCCTTCTCTGGAGACATTCAAAACCCACCTGGATGTGTTCCTGTGTGACCTGATCTAGGCGTTCCTGCTCTGGCAAGGGGATTGGACTAGATGATCTTTTGAGGTCCCTTCCAATCCCTAACATTCTGTGATTCTGTGTGATTCTGTGAGTAGGAATTGCTTTATGTCATTAAACCAGAAGTGGGAGACTTAGTACAGTTGGCCTAAGCACAGACTTCTGCTACGGAAGAACATTGTAAGATGGATTTGCATTGAACATCAATCGAAGAAGCATGAGACTTTCTTTTCCTAAGGGTCTTTGTTCAGTGCATCTGTAGTTTTATGGCAAATTGTTTTCACAGAATCATGGAATGGTGGAGGTTGGAAGAGACCTCTGGAGGTCATCTTGTCCAGCCACCCTGCTCAAGCAGGGCTGCCGAGAGCTGGTTGCCTAGGACCATGTCCAGACTGCTTTTGAAAAGGGTTGCATAAGAATCACTCTACTAAAAGTTCAGAACAGTGAAATCTGTGAGTGAATTTACTCATAGGTGCCTAAGATGTACCTGAAGATTGTTTAGTAAATCATGTGGGACATCTAAACTAGTGGAGGAGGCAGAAGTCAAATTTGAAAAATTGATTTTACATGAAACAGATTTTTATGCTATTACAGTCATTTTTAGTGCACAGTTATAGCTACCAATGCAACAGCTATTCAAACTTAATTTTTATGCTTACCTGTATTATAAATTAAAATTTGTAAATGGAGAATTTGCTGCTTTATTTTTATATAAACCCCTTTTTTGCTTGAGGAATTTTTTGATACCTCGATAAAAATAAAAAGAAAAGCATCTGGATCATATGTAACATATGTACCTATATTCCCAGATGTATGGTAATATTATTTTAAAAAATCAAATGTTATTCTGATGTGTGCAAAAGATAGCAAGCCAATTTCTTATTTTGAGATCCAGTAATGTGAGGAACATTCTCTCAATTTATATTGATGTTATTAAAGAATGTTGTCTATTGCCTTTAGAAACTTGAATACTTGATTTTTTTTTTTTCCTGGAGTAATGAGTATCGACTCCTCCTTTTAGATAAGTATTTTCAAATGAAGACGGAAAACAGGACTGTGAGGTTAACTGTGTTAGTTCTGTAGTTGAGCTGTTGTAGCTGGCTAATGTAGGGTTTTAAACTGATACACATTGCTGTAATAGTGTCACATAAGATTGATAGCAATAGCAAAGTTACAAAAAAACTCCATTGGAGTTTCTGCTATTATCTGTGCTCCAGTGTTCTGAAAAACTGAAACCTCAATTCGGCAAATCTTGCATATATGGAAAGAATCTTTTTTTTTTTTTTTTTTTAGTATCCCTCAAAGAGGAGCAGTTATTTTAATGTTATGTCCTTCTTGTGCCTTGAGAATAACCTCTTGACTGGCACGATGGAACGTTACTCATAGGTAGTGGGACTGACAAATACTGGTTTCTTGAAGGGATCTGGGAAAACAGCCAACTGTGGGGCCTCTTGGCTTCATTATAAATTAAACGTGTAGTTTTTCTGGCAAGATAAAGCTTAATAAGCTTTGTTGGTGTATTCACTGTCGTACTAGACAAATAATAAGTTTGCTGTGATTGAAGAGGCAGGAGAAGCAAGGGCGTATGCCATTTTTGAGGTTGCTTTTATCAGTCTTCCTCACGTAGCTTTTCATGACTCTCTGGGTTGCAAGGCTTCACAATTTCCAATACTTTGGTCACCAGGCATCAAGGCATTTTATGCCCCTGGGGGGATTGTCTGAGCTGTGTCTGGAACAGACATTAGTGATTGCATTAGCCAACTTAGGGATCTTCACTGGAACAAGGAAGGAGTAATTTTTCAGTTTGAATCAATAATTTCCTGGATTCAACAGTGACTTTTGAATCCACTAGGCTAGACAGCCTTCTAAGGGGCGTCTATGCACAGTATTAGTCATTAGGACTGTCATAAGGCACACGTATATGAATAGCTTGTCCAAAGGATAAGAAAACTAGTCAGTAGGGAGTAGTGTCACCAGGAGAAACTAAGATCACCTTGTCCTGGAATAGCATGCATTTGATAATTAGGATGTTCCTCTGCATGATGAAGGGCTTACATACCTTCTGATAAAGATGGGTGGAGGACACTTTTAAACACAGAACTCCTGGATAAAGAGGACCACTCTCTGTCCCTTCCAGCCCTTATTTTCAGTAGAGATTGCAGTATTGATTTGCCTAAAGCAGTCTGTGGTATAAAATGGGAAAGAATATAATCAAATGATGGTTCTAATTTAGTATATTGATTCGTGAAATTTGGTTTTGGTTTTGGGTTTTTTGAGCACGGGCCACGAAAGGATTTTACTTGAGAGTTTGATATTTTGACACCTGTCACTATGCCTTCTGAAATAATTCTGTAAGAGCAGTGACAGCTAAATAGTGAAGAAGACGCATGCACGCACGCTTTCTTGTGTTTAGTATTTACAGTATCTCTTCCTAATCCCTTCCTATTCATTACTCTGTATCCTTTCTAGGAGAATGAAACAGGACAATGGCAGTTGACTGGGCATGTCTTACAATGGGATTAGAAGCATCCCTCCTTTCCAGAGCTCTCCTCTCTGGTTTAGGGCAGGTTTACCTTACAGTATTTCTTTGGACATTTTAATAAATCAGTGAACAAAGTAATTCAGTGTCTGAATCCAAATCTCATTTAAAATCTTTGTTCAAGTCATACAGCCTTCTGCTTGAGTGATCCTAAAGGATATTGTAAATGGAGTTTAGTTTGCTGTGAGGATTTCTTTTATAGTCAACATTAAATCCCATGTTCCCATCCTATCCATTGGTCCACCTCAGTGTTTGGTCTTTTCTGCTCTCTGATTTCCATTCTTGAGTATCACAGTGCCTTGATGAGTTAAGCCTTTCCTCTCTTCATGTCTCTTCTCATCACCCTTTTTTTCTGTAATGTGTGTGTGGTATGTAGCACTGTACTGTGTACGTATATAAGCAGGGAAATGTCAGTACTTACAGTATCCTTACTCTGTGTAGAATCAAAATCTAAAGCAAGTCAGGAAAATATCATCAGTATTCCTGAGTATATGAGATCGAGTTGCCATGAAATTAAGAGTGTTTGTTTCACAATAATAATCAATGAAACACTGTACTTGGTTTATCCAAGTAAAGAAGTATAATTCATAATACAGTAAATTTTTCACTTGACACTTTTAAAATGCTATATAACCATTTGAAGCTTGAACTGTTCTAACAGCAATGTCACAACTTCTTAGTTTAGTTCTGCTTCTTATAAAACAGAATATCAGGTCTAAGTTAACATTTACTGGTTCCAATTTTTCTCCCTTGTTTTATCAGGCTTCTACAGTGAAATGGTTTTGGTTTTCTGTATTTTAAACATTTGGGAATCATCAATACAAAAAAATGCCAAATAATGGTATTTGTGTTTTTTCTGTAATGAACTTTCCTAAATCAAATCTATGCACATTTATCGTCAAAGTTGTTCCTGAGACTTGGAACAGGAATGAGCAAATGTCCCTGAAACAGCTGGTTTTTCTAATCCATTTGGATTTGGTAGGTCTTAGGAGTAAAACTTTCGAAAGCATAGTCACACAGATTACTTCATAATGTCAAGACAGAGCTGAAAGGAGAATTAGCATGATGTTAATCTGCATGATTAGGCCAGGATTTGAACAAAATGGATATAATCTATAATTAGATTGTGAAATAAATTACCAGATGATTTCAGTTATGGTTCTTATTATAAGTGACATTTTAACATATATGAAGTAAATGAGTAATATATATACTTAGTGCTTCATTGAAGAGGAGAAGCAGAGTCTAAATGAATTAATTTTTTTGCTGTTTATGATAGCAATGTTCTGTTTTGAATTAGGTTGGAAGCAACAAATTGTCTTAACAAACACCCCAGGGTGAAATCTTGTTATTGGTGGACAATGGATACATTTTTTTTAGCTGATGAATACCTGCAAATCAAGGGGTCACCCAGTGAATTTTTAAGACAAACCAGTGGTAAAGAATTTATTTTTTTTTATGGATTATGCAATTAACTGTATATACTTAACCATCTGGTTCACATACTGCTGAAACAAATCTATTATGAACAGGTTTTTTACCTTTGTTATTTAATTCGCATTTTACATCAAGTATTGCCCATTCGTGTTAAAACCTGTATGCTTTCAGACATAACCAATATGAAAGGCTTGGAAAGAGTGCCTCCCCCTTCACCCCTCACTTCAAAACCCTCTCTTCTATTGGCCAATGTCTGTGTTAGAATTTTACAATTCAAAGACTCTGCTTTCGTCTAAGTTAAGCTATTGATATTATTGAACCTCCTCAGAATGAAGCAATTTCTTAACTAAATTTAACTTTTTTACAGCTGTCTAAGGGGTGCAAGTCATTGCTAATATGTAATTTTTTCTAGACAAATGCTTTGGAACTGATACAATGCTTAAGAGCATATACATTGACTCCCCTGAAAATGTGAATTTCAGGTCATTTGCCAAGTGAAAAATCAGTCTTCAGTCTTGGGGTCCTAATTTTTTTGTTGTTTTTGAGGGGGTTTGGTTGGGGTGTTTTTGTTGTTGTTGTTTGGTTTTGGTTTGTTTTGTTTTTTTCCCCGACTCGATTTATGCTGGAGTCTCCTTAGAAGCTTGTAAGGAAAAAGCCTTGCAGTATCAGTTTTCAGAAATAGCAGACTTGAGTGACAGGATTGTGTTAGAAGGTTTGAAGGAAATCCAAGCTATTTGCTAGCAGGACCGAAGGATTGCAAACATGATAGTAGTATTCTGAGAATATGATTTGAAACATCTGGTTTAAATACTGTTTGTTATAGGGAGTATGACAGTATGGAAAAGTTCTGTACTATTTGGAAGATAATATAATTACAATTTAGTTTATGGTGGCTGTTCTTGTTAGTTGTACTTTGCAATGATCTGTCAGCAAACTGGTGCTACCAGAGGATGATTAGGTATGCAAAAGAAAGGGGAACAAAGGAATGGAAATGCCCTTAGAGATTAGTTATGTAAACATAGCTGAACTATTTTTCTAGCCAATATAAATCTACTTGCATAGCACCTTTGTATGAAAAAGCATTGGAAAGAGAGTAGTCTTTTGGATCAGTGTCAATTGTTTGTTACTCCTTCACCCAAGGTACAAAATAATTAACTGTCTATACAGATTAATTAATTTTCTGTTGTAGCAGCACTTCTTCCTGCATACCGTTCTTTGCTCAAGTCGACCTTGTTGCACAAGTGTGCATGCAAAGTTAGGTCAAGAATAAAGCATTAATTGCATCACATATCCTGCAATTCCTAGATTTTTTTTCAAAACTTTGTTTTTGGTGTGTGCACGTTTCTTCCTTTTGAAGCAGTAGCAATTTGGCTGTTTGTGGTCCATACATTTATTTGACAGTTAAGTTTTTATTTTAAGTAGAAATCACAAAAATAATGCTTTATTTGTAAAACTAAACACTGTAGAACTTCATGCTAATTTCAAAGGACTTTTTGGAGATTGGAGATAATAAGGGTAAAAATGACAAAAAGATTTCATCTTCTGAAAGAGCAAGCAACTTTTTTTTTTTTTTTTTTTTTAATGGGGACCATTCTGAGTTTTAACTGGACCTGAGTAGCAAAAGATAAGTATGACTGTGTAAAATGTGCCACTGTGCTGGAGATTCCCCATCTCAAATTCTCTTTTTGTCCTATCCTACATGCTCTCCCCACCCTCTCTAGCCCCTTTCTCTTTCTTAAGCCAACTGTTTGTTCCCCTTTAGCCCACGGCCACTGAAGGAGTCTCCTGATATAAGATTCTTCATACGAGTTCAAGGTGTTACAGAATCCCACTCTGTTAGGTTCAGCAACATCAAGGCATTTCCAAAGTGCACAATGATACTCCAATGTGATGTTGCAAAGACAGTAGTGTTCCAGATAAGCACTGAAGCAGAGCAGCAGTAAAAAGAACAAAACTTTCTTAGGTGGCAAAATAAAAATTAATCCTGTGTTCACTGGATAGAAAAATTAGTGTAAACTGAACAAATGTTTTCGGCTTAGCTGAACAGTTCACCATCTCTACACTGAAGTGTTAACTGAGACTCCAGAATCTGAAGTTCTTTATGAAGAGAGAGGGAGACCACCAGTGGTATTTGCATTTCATAGTGACCTTTATTTATTTTAACAAACTTTACAAAATGAATTGATATGCAAACTCCTTGAAGATGATTCAAGAACAAGAATCACTGAATATAACTTCACAGCAGTTTAACCGTATTTATATCAATTGGTTGGATCATAAAGTGAAAAGAGCATATTGAATGCAGCTGAACTTTGGAAGAACTCTGGCTTGTGTTTGCCAAAATGTTACTGAAAAAAAGGGAAATTGTTTTGATCTATCTTGAACTTCAAAACAACTTAAAAATCTCACCCTCGCAACAAGACATAGTATGCCTAAAGCTTTAGCATTCACTTAACTGCAGCGCGTTGTTGCTAGTCTTGGGAATTTAACCTTTAAAATTAATAGCAAGACAATTACTTTCAGTCTAATTGATCCAATACAGTCATGCGAATGATATTCACTCATGTGACAGACTTTATTTCTCTGGGGACTTTACGAGTAGCACCTTATATTGGAGGTTCAAATGGGAGCCAACACACATACAAAAGATCAAATTTTGCTTCCGTCCATGCAGCCGTGAGCTGTATTCCCTCCTACCCCAGGAATTTGTTAATGCTAAACTAAACACAGACTTTTGCCATTCATGCAGGACTGTCATAGTGGTACATCTGCAAGATCTGCAATAGAAAGATAGTTTTAATGATGAGATTTTCAGTGTGGCATTTATAAAACTAGAGCTTAATCTTATAAAGCTGACCGGTAATATATGCTTATATGCTTTCATTATGGTCTCCAAAAAATATCTTCAGAAACACAGCAATATTTACAAATCTGGTAGTACAGCTTTCTTGAACAGTCTCTCAGGACTTAAGGTGACCTCTCGTTAATTCATTTTAGGAACAAAATTTCTGGAATTCAGATTAGTCTCATTTTTCTAGAGTAAATGTCTTACCCCTTCTTCTGAAGCAATAATTTTTTTATTATGTCAGATACAACAATGTGATCATGTCTGTTGTAACTGTTATGTTCTCCTCCTGATTTTGATGCAGCCCCACCTTTCTCAGCTTCGCAAATAATGCAGGATTCTAGCAAAATCAAGTATGACTGCAGACTATCAAATTTTTATGATATTAGTATTCTTAAACTGAAAGGAGTGGCATGTCTCCAACTAGACAGGATTGTAGCTGTTCCATTATCACATACCCACTTACACACTCTCTCTTGAACAATAGCTTTTTTATCCTCATGTTAATATTCCTGACACAGACAGAATAACCTCTGTCTGTGATGGATGAGAATCCATCATCTCACAGAATCACACAGAATCATCTAAGTTGGAAAAGACCTTGAAGATCAAGTCCAACCATCAACCTAACACAGACAGTCCTCAACTATACCATACCCCTGAGCGCTATGTCAACCCAACTCTGAAACACCTCCAGGCATGGGGACTCCACTACTGCCCTGAGCAGCCTGTTGTTCCAATGCCTGATAACCTGTTCTGTGAAGCAATTCTTCCTGATATCCAGTCTAAACCACCCCTGGCGTAGATTGAGGCCATTAACCCTGGAGCTGATGTGCCTTTACAAAACCAAGGAACAACTGTCCGAAAAGCTCACGGCTTATGTGAAGTTTTTGTTTGTTTGGACGGACAGCTATGCCATAGGAATAGTACAGAAAACCTCCCAACTCACCTGATTATTTAGATCCTTTTCACAGTACGGCTTCCATCAGATGAAAGCTAGAATCAAAAAAGTGGGAGACTTAGCAGTACTCTGAGATTTTCTTTTGTACATCTTGTCTTGTAACAAAGTCAAGGAATATTATTACATGTTAAACTGATGGTCTTCTCCATATTTGGTATGTATTATGATGAAGATGTCATGTAACCCATTAAAACAATCTCTTTGCAGAGCTGCACTGGGGAAGTCAAGTGCAGAGTATAAGCAAAGGCATTTTCACCTGTTTATAGAAAAAATACAGTGAAATATTTGTCTGCAGGTAAGTAATGTAGCTAGTTACTACATATTGGAGATACACACAAATGGTAGAATATGCAATGAACTTTCTCAAGTTGAAATCTATTTTAAATTTAAAATAGACATTTTGCATTTTTAAAATATTTCCAAATATCATTGGATCTTTTTCTTTCTAAGAGGATTTTTTCTTTTGTCTCAGAATAATCTAAGTTAAAGGGCTTTTACCACTTTGATTTTTTTTTTTCTTTCACTACTTTATTCATTTTACAAGTCAAACAGAAGAGCAAGAAGAAACTTGAAAGTGGGAAATGAAACATAAATGCAGTTGATTCTGTTACAACCTAGGTGATAAAAAAAGTTATCATTGCAAAGTGTCAATCTTTGATTAAACGCTAGTATTTTGAAGGAGGAAAAAGGTTCTTTTCCAATAACAGGGTGGGGGCAAAAGAGATTGAATGACCAGTTCACAAACCTGCTTCATTTATTCTAATTCAGAAGTCACTGGTACAACAGAAATTATTTTCCACATTTTCAATTTACACATACGGTTGATGAGGTTTCTACAGAAGGATGTCTTGGCTGAAGCATAATATGAAGGATCTAATAGTAACCTCCAACGAGAGGAATTTAGTGTCCTTGATGTGTATTAAACTAGATGTGTCTTGTTTAAATCCTTGGGCTGTTTTTAATTTGCATTTTCTTGGGGGTTTGAGTGAGATTTGTATTTGCAAAAAGTAGAATGCTTCCTTGCCTTTGGAGCAGAATGCTGGAGGAGACTTCTCTTGCCTCTGCTCCTGTGCTTCAGGGCTGGAAGGCAAAATAATTAGTTCCACACAACTAGGAATAAATCACCCAGGTTGAAACATGGTACTGCCTGACAACTGGAAATGCTGGAAAAAAATATTTCAGTAAATCATTATTGATGCAGAAATTGGTATTCAGAGCAGATGATTCCAGTGTATGCATGGGTACCTTTACAGTAAGATTAATGTTGCTAACTTATCCATAGATTTTAGTCTTTACCCTGCAAAATAAGTATATATGGCAAGAATAAAGATTAATAAACTAAGAATAGCGTATATTTTTTTATTTTTCCTGTTTTAGAAATTTTGTACAGTAATATATATTGCTTAGGTTTGTAGAACATTTCAGAAGAAATGTATTATCTTCCAAATATTTGAAGACTGAACAGTGCTGGTTCAGTCCTTGTCCCTTTCCAGAGGGCTTGGAGATGCCATTGTGTTTTATTTCATCTTCTGTTGGGGAGAAAAAGACCCTCTTCTGATTATCTGTTTTATTTCTATCCGTTATTTAAGAATTTGTTCAGCATTACTTCTTTTGGGGGGTTAGGTAGGAAAGAAGGATGGTGAAACAAGTATATATTATGTATTCTTTTTGAAAAGGATTCTCTAACTACTTGCAAGGACATAATAGCAAAATTCTTCATTACTTATGTGGGCAAAGTGTAGGCTGTTGTTTGCTTTTCAGATTATATAATTTTGGAGAACCTATAGCTTAGATATTATGTGTTATGGTACTGCAGGTTTGGGAGGAAAATTGAATGAAGGCAATTATTGTGGATTGTGATTTCATAAAGAAAATTTTGCATCTATAGTTATACTAGTGTTTCAGTTTGGATACATCAATTGATCCAGTTCTAGTTTTTTGTAGCTTTAAGGGCATGTCCCTGTTGGGGACCATCAGTTATCTGACCCTGCAAAAGGCACAGTTGTAGTTAGAGTGGGTTTTTTAGGTAGTGGCTAGCTATAAGTGTGACTTAGAACATTTCAGTGTACCTGCTGTGCCCTGGATGATGATGAAAAACATCATTCATTACTCCAGAATGAAAAGCATGCATGTAGACTGAAAGAACAGACATGTTCACACTTTCTACGCGTTACGTGTTTTTAAATTTTTTGTTGTTGTTGTTGTTGTTGGTTTGTTGTTTTTTTTTTTTGTACACACGAGGGTGCAATTGGAATGGGAAGATGCAGCAGTCATATATAGTCATCTTACTCTGGTCACAGTGAACAGTGTTATTGAAACATGAAAATGCATGCTGTGCTTGTGCAAATGCTTGCACTGCCTTGGCAAGCACCTTAATGTATGCTGAATATGAATTATTTAGCTGTTGTCTTGTGTGTGGTTTGCTCACAGCAGAAAGTCACCCTCTTCAGCAAGTTGGAGCCTTTGTGAGTGTGTTTCGCCTCCAGAAGTAAATGGGAGTCTAAGAATAGCTCACCCTTCTTTGTAGTATATTTTCATGGCTGGCTGTCTAAACAGACAGCCTGTCTAGACAGCTGACGACACTGAAAGCTCATAAGGTCGAAAGCAGCCACGTAGGCTACTCTTGGGGATGCTACATCCTCGGTAGCTGTATGTGTTGGCGCAAGGAGAACTTTTTAGTCAGAACTAGTAGGGTTCTTTTCTGAAGCTCCATGGGCTACAAGCATATGCTAATAAGGCAATAAACAATAGACATGAGTGTATAAAGAGGGATTTTTCAATTCTATAGTTATTCCTGACTCACATTATATGTCACTGGTTATGGGGTTTTGGTGCTCTTTAAAATTTGTTTTGTAGTGTCATTTGTGTTGTGCACAAAAAAAAAAGCAACAAAAAAACCCCACCAAAAACCAAACCAACAACCAAACCAACAAAAAACCTTACATAGTTCTTCTGCTATCAGTAATATATATATTGTGCACAAAGCTGTATTTTAAGATTACATGTGCTTGCATAAGAGAAATCGAAAAAATGGTATGAAGAATCTTATACCAGGAGACTCTTTCCATAGCCATGGATTATAGAGGAACTTTAGCAAGGGTTCCCCCAAATTAGATTGTTCTACCTCCTACCTTCCACTGTAACACATCTACTGTTACTTGTGACTAGATGTTCAGCCTCCTGAAAAATCTTTTACATTTATCATTACAGAGCTAGACCACCTTCTAAAACTATGTTCCATATGTAATTTTAATAGAGATAGCAAAGTAGTAGTGGATGTGTCTAAGTAGCCATTTGCTCTGAAATCACAGCAGCTCAGTTTTACCAGGGTTGAAGAGTAAAACATGGGGATAATTGCTGTATTTCCACTAACTGGGGAGCTGCTAACTGCTGTTCAACAGGTGAAGCAAAAAGGTTAGTTAATGCTTTAATTTAGTTTACTAAATTCTGGACTACGTAGGCTTTGGGGTTGTTTGGTTACATTCTTTTTCATGAACGTATCTGAAGGAATATCTTGCCCCAAGTGTTTTGGAGATAAATACCTTACATGCCACATGCCATTCACTGGTTTATGATGTATGTTTACTGAGGCAAGAAGAACTTGTTAGCAACAACAGAAAGGAAGCAACTGAGAGATCCATACCCAATTCGATCCTTTGCTGATAAATTTATTTTCAACAGGTTATCATAATGTTAACGTGTCTGTTTCTTGTGATATGTGTGTGTGTGTGTAGAATGTGTTTAGCACTGGGTCTTTTCATTCTGTCAAAAGATACATTCAGAACTCATAAACTGATTGAATTCTACACCCACAGAGAACAAGGCTGGTGTATTTTCTACCCACGGAATGACATTTTGTGTTAGTCCACCATATAGTAAACCACCATGTAAGATGGAAAAGCAACATACCAGTACATTAAAGAATATGACACTACTAAAGGAAATACTTAAAGTAATACTTCTTTACAACTTCTTAATTACCAAGTGCCTTTTTTTGGTTTATATATGCAGTAATGTTTTTCTCAGCTTTTTTTCCTTTCATATTGTTATTATGTTGATCACCCTTCTCTCAGAAATCAGGAATAATACCCTTTTTTTACATTGTTCTTGTAAATACTGTTTAGACTTTTTCGTGTTCATAGTTCCTTTCTGATTTTTGGAAAGGTTACTGATGGTTTATATTTGATGGTTTTAGTTGTATTGCTTGACATTTTAATGTTGGATTATAGGAACTAGGCCCTTACCTACTTCCTTTCCTTTAATAACATTTGTAAGAGTTTAATGTACTCCTTAGATGATTTTGGGTGATGAGTTTGCTTGCTATTTTCTTAAAATTTACTCCTCTTCTTTAAGATTGAAAATCTTCAAGAACAGTTAAGAGACAAGGAGAAGCAAATGAGCAGCTTAAAGGATCGGGTTAAATCCTTGCAGGCTGACACCACCAACACTGACACTGCCCTGACGACGCTGGAAGAAGCGCTGGCAGAAAAAGTGAGTAAGGAAAGCCAAAGGTCCTTCTACCAAGACCCTCTCTAAAGTCGGCTTTTCCGCGTGTTTCTGAGACCCTGTGTACAAGACATCTCAAACGCAATGCCGCAGTGACTTTCGAAGACTGCGGAGGGATTGGGGGAGCGCGGTGGGTGGCGGGGCGCATCCCTCACTAGAGGGCACTGCAGGACCCGCAGAATGGCGCCGGAGTGCGGCCGGTGTGCTCTGAGCAGGAGGGCAGAGCTGAGCCACACGCTCTTGCTCTACTCATCAGCTACTCATCATCCTTTTCTGTGAAAGGAATTGGTGTTCTCGTGTGGTCGTCTCTTTACATGGTGCATCTTTGGTAATTTTGTGGGATGCCTTACGTTCAGCTGCAGATTCTGCTGCTTTTTTTCTTTTATTTTTAATTTTTTTTTTTTTTTTTAAAGTGCCTAGCTAGTATCTTATTTAATTTTCTTTTTTTGCTCAGCTATTTTAATAAGAAATTTATTTTTAAAGTTTTGCTGTATGAAATGGAGGTTTAGTTCTCAATCTTAAATCAAAATGAATGGTTATTCTGATGTAGCTGTATTTCAGTCTCGCTTTATTTGCAGTTTTATCATTCTCACAGAATCACAGCATGGTTGGGGTTGGGACCTCTGGAGATCATCTAGTCCAACCCCCTTGCCAGAGCAGGTTCACCCAGAGCAGGTCGCACAGGATGGTGTCCAGACAGGTTTTGAATGTCTCCAGGGAAGGAGACTCCATCACCTCTCTGGGCAGCCTTTTCTAGTGTGACCCTGAAAGTGAAGAAACTCCTCCTCTTGTTCACATGGAACTTCCTGTGTTCCAGTTCATGCCCATTGCCCCTTGTCCTGTCACTGGGCACCACTGAAAAGAGCCTCGCCCCATCCTCCTGACATCCCTTTGACGTATTTATAAGCATTGATAAGATCCCCCCAGTCTTCTCCAGACTAAAAAGCCCCAAATGCCTCAGCCTTTCTTCATAAGAGAGGTGTTCTAGTCCCCTAATCATCTTTGTAGCCCTTTGCTGTACCCTCTTGTATTTTTTTTTAATGCTTGTCCAATTCTTAGGAGATAGCTGACTGAGGGAACAGCCTTGTCTATTCTGTTTTGGTGGAGCAACTTTTGGGAATTATTGTATATTTTTTTTCTTGATTCCTGGAGAACCAGGGTTACAGCTCCTTTAGTCTGTCAGATTCTATAAATGTAAAGCTTTGCCTGAAGTTGGGGAATCCACTTCCATCTTTTCAGTTTCCAAGATAAACAAAGCTCCAGTTTTGTCCAGGGACTGATGAGGGGCAAGTTGAAAGTCTGTGGGTGAGAATTAAGGGGCAGGCAGGCATGGGTGATACAGTTGTGGGGGTCTATTACAGACCTCCTGATCAGGACGAAGGAGTTGATGAGGCTTTCTACATGCAGCTGAAAGCAGCCTCGCAACTACAGGCCTTGGTCCTCATGGGGGATTTTAACTACCCCGATATCTGCTGGAAGACTTACACAGCCAGCCATTCACAGTCTAGGAGGTTCCTCCAGTGCATTGGTGACAACTACTTAATGCAAATGGTGGATAAGCCGGCTAGGAGAGGAGCGCTGCTGGATCTTGTACTCACCAGCAAGGAGGGTCTTGTTGAAGCAGTGATGGTCGATGGCAGCCTTGGCTGCAGTGATCATGAGATGGTGGAGTTCAGGATCCTGTGTGGGAGGAATAGAGTACCTAGCAAGACCAGAACCCTGGACTTCCGCAGGGCCAACTTTAGCCTCCTCAGTCAATTGTTAAGGGAAGTCCCATGGGACAGGGTGCTAGATGGTAAAGGGGCTCAAGATAGTTGGTCAACATTCAAGGACCACTTCTTGCAAGCTCAGGATCAGAGCGTCCCAATGGGTATGAAATCAAGTAAGGGAGCTAGGAGACCAGCATGGTTAAACAAGGTTAAACAAGGAACTCAAGTTCCTCAACTTCCAAACTCAAGTGGAAAAAAAGAATCGATGGATTATGGAAGGAGGGGCTAGTCACTTGGGAGGAATATAGGACAGTTGTCAGAGGATGTAGAAAGGCAATTAGGAAAGCTAAGGCCTCCTTGGAACTGAACCTTACAAGTCAGGTCAAGGATAATAGAAAGGGCTTTTTCAAATACATAGCAAATAAAACTAACACTAGAGGCAATATAGGCCCACTGATGAATGAGGTGGGTGCCCTAGAGACAGAGGATATAAAGAAGGCAGAGGTACTGAATGCCTTCTTTGCCTCTGTCTTTACTCCTGCAGGCTTTCCCCAGGAGCCCCTGATCCCTGTAGCCCCAGAAGAAGTCAGGATAAAGGAGGAGTTTGCCTCGGTAGATGAGGATTGGGTTAGGGATCAGTTGAGCAATCTGGATATCCATAAATCGATGGGACCAGATGGAATGCACCCAAGGGTGCTGAGGGAGCTGGCAGAGGTCATTGCTAGGCCACTCTCCATCATCTTCGGTAAGTCATGGGCAACTGGAGAGGTGCCTGAGGACTGGAGGATAGCAAATGTCACTCCAATCTACAAGAAGGGCAAGAAGGAGGACCTGGGTAACTATAGACCGGTCAGCCTCACCTCCATCCCTGGAAAGGTGATGGAACAACTTGTTCTTGGCACTATCTCTAGGCATATCAAGGATGTGGGGGTCATTAAGAGCAGTCAACATGGTTTTACCAAGGGTAAGTCATGTTTGACCAACCTTATTGCCTTCTATGAGGAAATAACTAGGTGGATAGATGATGGTAGAGCGGTAGATGTGGTTTACCTCGATTTCAGTAAAGCATTTGACACTGTCTCCCACAGCATCCTTGTAGATAAGCTGATAAAGTATGGGTTTGGTGATCAGGTAGTGAGGTGGATCAAGAACTGGTTGAAGGGAAGAAGTCAGAGAGTTGTGGTCAATGGGACAGAATCTAGTTGGAGGTCTGTGACTAGTGGAGTCCCTAAGGGGTCGGTACTGGGATCGGTGTTGTTCAATATCTTCATCAACGACCTGGATGAGGGTACAGAATGTATCCTCAGCAAGTGTGCTGATGACACCAAACTAGGAGGAGTGGCTGACACACCAGAGGGTTGTGCTGCCATTCAACGAGACCTTGATAGGCTGGAGAGTTGGGCAGGGAGAAACTTAACGAAATTCAACAAGGGCAAGTGTAGAGTTTTGCATCTGGGGAAGAACAACCCCATGTACCAGTACAGGTTGGGGGCTGACCTGCTGGAGAGCAGCACAGGAGAAAGGGACCTGGGGGTCCTGGTGGACAGCAGGATGACCATGAGCCAGCAATGTGCCCTTGTGGCCAAGAAGGCCAGTGGCATCCTGGGGCACATTAGAAGGGGTGTGGTTAGTAGGTCGAGAGAGGTTCTCCTCCCCCTCTACTCTGCCCTGGTGAGGCCACATCTGGAATATTGTGTCCAGTTCTGGGCCCCCCAGTTCAAGAAGGACAGGGAACTGCTTGAAAGAGTCCAGCACAGAGCCACAAAGATGATGAAGGGAGTGGAACATCTCCCTTACGAGGAAAGGCTGAGGGAGCTGGGTCTCTTTAGCTTGGAGAAGAGGAAACTGAGGGGTGACCTCATCTATGTTTACAAATATGTAAAGGGTGAGTGTCAGGACAATGGAGCCAAGCTTTTTTCAGTGGTGACCAATGATAGGACACGGGGCAATAGATATAAACTGGAGCACAGGAGGTTCCATGTGAATATCAGGAAGAACTTCTTTACTGTGAGAGTGACAGAGCACTGGCACAGGCTGCCCAGAGAGGTTGTGGAGTCTCCTTCTCTGGAGACATTCAAAACCCACCTGGATGCGTTCCTATGTGATGTATTCTAGGTGACCCTGCTCTGGCAGGGGGGTTGGACTAGATGATCTTTCAAGGTCCCTTCCAGCCCCTAGGATTCTGTGATTCTGTGATTGATATCTGGTGTATAGAAAAGCTGTTTTGTTGTACTTCCTTACTGTATATCAGTCCTGGTGTCACATATGCATTCCACCCCTCCCTCTCTGAAGGGCCACAGACTTAATTGTACGTTTTGGAAAAATAATATTTAAATAAGTATGGAAGCAATATGTAATGTGTCCTGGTCTAGGTTAGTTTTAACAGTACTGTGAACTTTCAGAAATACAGAAAGCCTGGTATTTCTTAGCAATGAATCCATAGATTTCTCAAGTTTCCTCCTTCTTGAGGATCTGTTTAACAACTCTAAATAAAAGAAAATGGCAATATCCTACACTACTCCTCCTCATCTACAGTGTGTAAGAAGTGTTGTGATAAGTCTCAGAAACTGAACTGACTAAAAGGTATTTTCTTCACAGAGTGCTTTCTTTTGTCAGGAAAGGACCATTGAGCGCCTAAAGGAGCAACGTGACAGAGATGAACGAGAAAAACAGGAAGAGATCGACAACTACAAAAAAGACATTAAGGACCTGAAAGAGAAAGTCAGCATTTTACAAGGAGATCTCACAGAAAAAGAGGTTGACCAGCAGAATGAAGCTGTTCTGTTAGAATTGTTTCTTGTATATGTTTGTGTTATATCTGAGATGAAGGAAACTGTTCCTTTGTAGTAATGGACCTTCAACAAGTTTATCTAGTAAAATACATTGCTTGAGAATTTTTCAAAGCATAAATATTTCAGAACCACCTTTTCCTGGATGGCACACAGTCCCCTTATTTGCAGCAGTTAACTGCATTAGTAGTGAATGACCAATGGTCAATGACAGCACTTACTAGAGCTATGCTTATAGACAATTGAAGGCAGAGAACAAACTTGTTTCTGTCTAAATATAAGAAGGAAAGGACAGACATTGATTAAAGCTGTGGGTGCCAAAAGCAGATAATGTTTATTCCTTTATGCAAACAATACAGCTAGTTCTTTTGACTCTGAAGCATCCTTTTTTGATAATTAAGTTGGTTGTTGGTAGTAAGCCAGTTGGCTAGACAAATTAACCTAATCATGTACAAGAAATACAACCATTCTCTGTTCCTCTCTCGGAATTGTAACATTCAAGTCTACTTACAATCTTTTTTCAAAACTCAAAGTAAAACAATATAAAAAATGTGCCCCCAAGAAGTGCTAAGGTTTTGTCTGCATGGAAGTCAACATTTGACAGGAAAAAAAAAAAAAAACAACACAAAAATGGTTCAGAGAACAAGAAGTTAAGATGTCTTTTGGAGATAGGTAGTATGAAACAGTTGCACCTCATAGCAGCTGTATACGGAAAAGCTTTGAACACACTCAGTTTTAGGTAACAAGGCCAAATCTGCTAACCACATATGATTTTTTAAATACAACTTTATTTAAAACCAATTTTTCTTAACCATGACTGTCACTGAAGCACTCGTTCGAGTTTATGGAATCTTCCATTTTTAAAAATGTTGTTAAAATTAATTTAGACAAGATTTTATTTTGATCCTGAAAACCTGAATTAAATCAACCTGTCTCAAGTCACGAACATCCTGACAAAATATGTTATTCTAAGTTGGATCCTGATTATGAAGGGATAGGAAGAAAATAAAGACAAAATAAGAAACTAGCTATTGCACATAAAGAGTATTTACTTGATAGTTATTTTACATCTTTTATTTTAGTCATCCTTACTGGATCTGAAGGAACATGCTTCATCCTTAGCTTCATCAGGACTGAAGAAAGATTCAAGACTCAAGACACTGGAAATTGCCTTGGAACAGAAAAAGGAAGAATGTTTGAAGATGGAAACTCAATTGAAGAAGGTAATTGTACTTTATATTTACGTATGTGGTGTAAACATTCAGTGTTAGACAAATTGGCTATGTCTACATAGAAAACTTTGGGTCTTAAGTTAGAATTCTGTGAATTGCTTTTCGGCAACGACTGAGAAGTTGTGTCCATGCAAACCATAGTATAAGATAAGGTGATCAGAAAGTAACTTTTAGACACTGGTGCTAATTTTGAACTTCATTTACATGCAGTAACAGTGCTGTTGATGGTTGCTTTTTTTTTTTTAACAGGTAGTAGGAATTTAAAGACTTAGTCTGCTTCAGTACAGTTCATCACAGTAATTGTGCCATTAGACTGGTGTAACAGCTGAAAAAGTAACAGCTAAATATTTCACATATCACTTAGCTGTGCATGCAGGTGTTAATGTGATAAATGTAGATGCATGATTGTCCTGGCCCATAGGAATGCATAAAAACAAATGAAAAGAATATATCACCACTGAAGTGTGTGATCTTTTGTTTTAATCTCATTGCCAGTCACAACTGATACATTGGTAGCAGTTTGCTGTTCAGAAGAATAATATTCTCTTACAAGCAAGCTAATTCAATTGAACAGAATCTTTGGGTTATGTTTGCATTGCAGTAAGTAGCAGAAATACTGCACTATTTAGAGGAATATTGATTTGATTTTAACTTTTTGATTTTAAAACAGCAGGTGATGAAGAAGCACAAAGCACACTAACTGAAACAGTGGTAACACTTCTGTTTCTAAAATTAGAAGAAGAAAAAAGGCAACACATTTTTTTAAAGAAGTTTAGTTCTTGAATTGTGGAGTTCTTGCTGTTTCTTTAAATCTACCCAGGAAAAGGTGGAGTACCTATACTGTAGTTTGGAACTCTGTCCTGGTTCCTCAAATGAATGTGAGATCAAATTCTGAGTCATCAGTTAAGACCTGTTTAGTATTTCTGTTGTGTGAGTGCAAGGTAGGTGTAAATGCACCTGAGAATGCTGTGTAAGTGAAACTCTGTATATGGATGTCTAGACCCATGTTTGCCCTTTTTAATTCTATTATACAAAATAAACAGTTCTATTATTCGGCATCAATAAAGCACTATAGCAAGAATAGATAGTTGTGCACATTTAATTGGTCTCGCAGGCTGTTTTCAATGTATCATAGAGTGGGTGAGCATTTCAGAAGTCCTGAAGGACTCTTTCATTGGAGTTCTCTGTCAGGGACTGCAGATTTACCTTTTGTCAGTGTGTTACTGGTAATGAGTTGAGGAATATATTGTAGCTAAGATTTACCAGAGATTATTACAGCACTTGGATGATAGTATTAGTTTGTAGGTAGACAGCTGCAGTGGAAAGCACAGTTAAAATTACTTTAAAAAAAAAAAAAAAAAAGTTTTTTAAAAGTACAAACTGGGAGATGATGTAACAAGTAAGTTATGAATAACCAATGGCGGAAATACAATTATTTAGGGGATGTGCCTGTATATTAAGCATTTGTAAGTGTGCCTCCCCTGAGATGTTTTCCTCACTATAAGCAGTGAGTACATCAGTAGTATAAGTGGGTGTGAAGGTCGACCGAAATCTGCTGAAGCACTGCTAGCTAAAAGATGAACATGCAGTTAATTTGCACTGTGATGACACCTCTTTGTTATAATTCCTCTAGGCCTACCTCTGCTCATTCCATTTTAGAGAGGATTGTGCTTAATAGCTGGTATCCAGGAGCACCACATAAGGACACTGAGCCTGTTCATAAGACCACATATTCTTATAATCTAATCTCTTTTTTTCAGGAAATAATTAAGAGGGTAAATTCTGTGATCCTTTTCCTGAGGGTTAAAATGGGAAATTAGCTCAAATGTAAAGAGCTCTGTTAACTGTACAGAACTGCTATGGGACACATAACTGTATTCTTAATTTGGTTCTGTGAAAAATAACGAAAATAAATTCATTGTACTATAAACACAAATAGATTCACATCTTCCCATCTAAAGAAGCTACCTAGCCTCATTCAGTCAGCATCATTTCAGTTCTGTGAGCAAAGAAACTTGATAGCCTATGAATTCCATAATACTCTGGATATATGCTCCTCTGTTTCAGGTGTAAGTGCTTACTAGGGCATTTGGACAATTGTTTTCTGTGCAGAGACCCTAAAGTACTTTCCCAAGTCCTACTGAGACAAAATCATACCTTGTTCCTTTTTAAAATACTGTGCCACGTTTGGCTACTGCATTCTTCTTATTCGAGGGAAAATTTAAATTCAATGGAATGTTGTTGGGTTTTTTTTTTGGTGATAAGAAGTCAGTCCACAATGGCTTTTTATAAAGGAATTGAAGCTCTAGGATCCAGGTATGCTTTCATGTAATTAACTACGCATTTGCTTTCCTCAAGCTGTACAAAAGGGCCCACTTCTACCACTGATCCTCCTTGCTTTCTAGAACAAAGTCGCCGTTACTCTTAGTTACTCAAGAAAATGTAGTTAGCAACCACTTGAATATGTTTAATACTTACGAGGAAGTTTACGTATTTCTTTAATAACTTTTTTCCGGCTGTTTTGAATTTGCCAGTGTTTTTTTGTCACTTGCAGACAAGTAGAAAAATGTATTTTTAAAAGGCTTTCTTCTATAAATGCATTGAAGGTATTTATTCAGGCAGTTTGACATTTTCAGGGTGGGTTAGTTCCTTGTCATCTTTGGAATGATTATGATAGATAGTCTAGCTCCAATTTAAAGCTGCTAAAAACTCAGTTTTACACATCTGCGTTGTTGACAATTGCAAATAACTGTCACAACCTTAAAACTGATGACTACGTAAGAGCATTCAGTTTAAAACTGAATTAGAGGTTTATTACGTTGAGTTTTATTACATTACCATAGTGCTGTTTTACGTAAGACACATGCAGGAGTGACTCTTGTGTAACTCTTAAGAGCAAATTGCAGAAAGCTTTTTTTTTTTAGGTTGTTTCCCTTACAATTTGAACAGAGATGTATCTAACATTAGTCTTGTGTCCCTTGCCTCTTATTTCCATGGAACAGTTTGAGTACTTTCAGTTAAATCTATTAGGCTTAGAGTTAAGAAGCTGACTGAAGAGACTGAATTGGGCTACTGTTGGGCCATTAGATAAAAAAGATTTGGGCAGTCCTTGGAAAAAAGCTAGTCTCTAAACAGTGAGCCTTTGAGAAGTCATGAACAGTGTAAGCTTCCACTTTTTCTGTGAAAGGCATTTAACTTTACACTAAAATGAAATATTGTTAACCAAACGGAGTGCAGGAGTGCAGAAAAGTTGCTGATATTTTTCTTTCCATGTAAGGAGGCTCCAGTGTCTGACTAGGTGTCTAATTCTCATTGGTATTTTCGTTCTCTTACTAATTTTATATTGATCCATGTCTTAGTGAATAAAACCACAGCGTTTTTCATATTCAGGGTTCAGGTTTTTAATGATGCTATAGTTATGCAAATCAGTGTGCTTAATGTTCTAATTGTTCTACTGTCCTTGATTTTGTGCTCAATTGTCAGCCTGCTGCCAGCAGGAGATGCTATGAGAGATTTGGAATGCTGAAAGCAACCCATAAATCCCTGTTGAGTTTACATGGCCTGGTGTCCTGCCTTAAATAGTCTCCTGTTTTGCTAAGATGGAATTGTTAGAGGGAAATCACACACAGGGTTCTCTCCCTGCTTTTCTATGAAGTGGTTTTATGCTGTGTGGTTTGATGTTTGTTTGGTTTTCTTCCTTAGGAAGCTCTTTTTTTTCAAACTTCTATTTTAATGTAATAGTTTTATAGTGAAAAAGCTTCATTCTAGTTGCTTTTCTTCAGGATACTCTTCTCATAGCTTTTTCTGTCTCGTCTCTTGCAGCCAATATGCTTTGTTTAATTTTGTTTTTCTTATCCGGGAGATACCAACTAGTATTAGAATTTGTCCCAGCAAAGATGAGGGGATTTTTGCCTGTCTTCATTTCCAGTGCGTAGTTTTTCTCCCTATAGATATTTTCCTTATTTGAAAGGGATCAAGGTTAGAGACAAGAAAGAGTCCAAAACCATATGTTAACAAACTTCATCTTGGTGCAGTTCTAGGAACTTTTCATCAGAGAATGTCCAGCCAGGAAAATACCTCTAGATTTTTTTTTATTTTTTTTTTCTCTGCTGTGGTGTTCTTCCTTCAAGTTCATTAGGATAATATCTTTCGAAAGACAGGACAAATTGACTGAATGAAGTGTTGACCCAAATTCTAAGTTTCCCAAGATTTAACTCAGTCTCATACAGACTCTGGTACTTTTTATTTTTGTGAAGACAAATTTCCTGCCACAACTGAAAATATTACTGATAATATTGGTAGATGAGATAGAAATGCAATTTTTTGTTCTCAGCTGAAGATTTGTTTTCTCAGAGAGGGAATGATAAATGATGTATTCAGCATAGCAACCTATAAAGAAAAAGGCTACCAGGGAAATCAAGATGTCTTGTAAAAATAAAAGTAAAAACCCAATAGTTGTGTTCAGCATTCAGATAGTGTCAGTTACTGAATTAGTTTTCTAAACGATTTAGCTGTCTTGCAATTGATGTAAGTGAAGCGCTAGAAATTAGTCCTGCTCAACCTGTAAAACTGTCATCTGTAAACCCAGACACACAAATGGGTTAAGTATTTGACAAAACTGCTAAACTAAGAAATGAAGATCAAGTTTGGAAATTGCGTGAGGGTAACTCTCCATGTTTCTCATGTTTCAAAAGCTGGTTAGTAGTACATTCTAAAACCACAAATTAAGATTCTGTCATTTTAGTAATTAATGTTACAACTATTATTTTAAATTATTTTCTTGTTGCATCTTTTCTTTTTCTCTCTTGCACTGTTCCTATACCAAATTTTCCCCATCTTTTCATAACTTCTTTCTCCCTTTAGCATTCTGAAGTTATATTAAGTCATCCATCCAGGCCAGTAAGTTTCCTAGCAAACTGAGAGGCTATTGCCAGCCCCATTTAATTGTCAGTGTTGCATGTGTATTCATCTGTGCTTTTATATTTGGGCCAATATAGAGTATATTGATGAATTACTTTAGTAGTGGGTATAGGTAGTATGGATACAAACAAAATGCTATGGTATGTCTGCCCAGTCAGTCTAAAAAAAGCCTTCTAAGGCACTTGCGGTTTTTTGGCTGCGTTGGTCTAACTTCATTTTTGTTTGGACAGCTTAATATTGTGCCAGTGTTTTTGTTTCACTTTTCTGCAGTTGCTTGAAGTGTCCTGTAGCTTTTCTTTTGCCTCCATTCTCTGTGCATTTTCAGAGCAAGAATGTAGAATTTCCATGCAAATCAAGCTTCTTGCATGAAAATATTCTGTAGCACCATGTACAGCAGTGCATTAGAAATAATAATTAAGTTACAGCAAGTAAAAGATTGCTTAAAAACTTGTGTAACCATTAAGCTCACTGGTACTGTCAGTTTAATTTTAGATCCTATTACCAGCCTTCTGTCGGATGTCAAAGAGCACTCCTTTCAAGGCGTGTTTGTATAATATCTTGACAGTGTAAATTACATAATCCAAGGTGGCTTTCATCAGATATCTTTTGAAACTGTATGCATAAAATACAACATTACAAAACTTTCAGGAGGCTGATATCTATGTTACTCTTGACAATGATCAGAGTAAATGTAGCTGTCTATCCTGACAGTCATTGTCTGAAGATCAGAGAGTTCTTAGTGCTTTTATAGTTCAGATTTTGTGACATCCCATATTAGAAATTATTTTAATAGAGCAGATAATATAATGCATATATGGGACTAGATTTCGAAAAAGAGTTGTGGTGTGCAATAAAAAATGTGCATGTGGAAAAGTGTCTTGTTAGTACTGTCAGAAATAATGAAGAGTCCACTAGGGCATAAAAACTCTTGCACTGCATTTTGAATTATTTATTATATATAAAACCAGTATTTTATAAATATTCTAGGGTATTTAGTGCACAAGGATTAGGAAAAAAAAAAGATGAAATTTTCTTAAAGGATAGAAGATTAGGGGATATGACATTTGAAGGACAGAATATTTTTTCCTCAAAGCTTTTTTGTGTCCAGGTATGAAATGCAGACTCTAAGACTTTTCTGGTAAATTGATGCATTCCTCCACTTCAAAATAATTTGTAGCCTCCTAACCTGAGATTACACTGGCACAGTCCATTACTAAAGTTGTTCAATGCATCCTATTAAATAGATTATTTTATAAATTGTTTATGGTTTTGCAAAACCTTTAAAATCTTTTAGCTGAAGTTTCTTCAGCTTCTGTTGTTTGATTCAGTCTGAAGTTTTGTTTGGTTTTGTGTCTTTCTGAAAGAAACTCTCAGCCATAACAGTTCACTGTTTTCAAGAACAAAATATAGAAATATGTTGGTTTTAATATTTTTTCTAGACTTAGTAATTTTTTATTAAAATATTTGGTCCTTCTACCAGATATTTTTTATGCCCCTGTTTAAATCAGTCTAAACTGATTAAAGGTTAAATGTGTTGTCTATTTGTATGTGCTCAGTAGAGAGCTAGACTTAGCAACAAAACTTCCCAAAGGTTCCACCTGCACTGGTTATACCTTATCCTGAAGAGAGAGGAAGACCTTCCCATTGCCTCTCTCCATTGCCTCAGGCTCTTCTAGATATGGTCATTTGAGCAGGCAGCGGCAATGCTACATAGACTATTCACCAAATACCATGCTGAATCCAGGCAGCTGCTTGATACAAATACAGCAGAAGCAAGAATCAGCATCTTGGTGTGCAGAACAGATCCGTTAGGATTGGAAGCCCTACTGCAAGTTAGCCATTGAGAGGTGAAAAACAGATTGGATTTTGCTGGGGAATGAGTAGCTAGGAAAATTGTACTGAACCTGGGACTGAATGAAGACATAGTATGAGGAGGCGGTCGCCTATGGGCAGAAGACATAGGACTACAGGTGTTGTTGGATAGAACTAACTGTGCAAAACAATCCCACGCACCCAAAAAAAAGTAATAGGATAAGGATGAGGTCAACTGGTAGATTAGTGAAATCTGCCTGGTTAAGAGGAGTGGAATGTGAACCTGGCTAAATAATGTTGATAAAAGGTTGGGGAAATGAAATACAGTACAGAAGGATTATACTTGATGCAAATAGGCAGGAGAATTTCTGCCCAGGAGAGAATTCTCTATGAAATTTTTAATAGCATATGAAATTTCCGAGACTCCCCATTACGCTGCAGTCAGAAAATACAAAATGTGGGAATAAACTGTGTGTTTTATTCCCCAGTATGATATAGCCAACATAGAGGATAAAGTACAAGAGCAACATGGTGGCTTTTAAAGTTCTAGTCCTGTAGATGGTTCATGACAATGTCAGCATGATCTTATGCAGTAGAAAGCTAGAGTGTTTCCCCCCCTGATTTTCTTATAACTAAACAAATTAAACTTACCTACTCTACCCCTCCCAGAAAACTTGTAAAGGTAACATTGATTTTTAAAAATTAAATATCTGAAAACTAGGAAGTGGCTGATGCAACTTCATGTGGACTTTCTCATTTTTTCATTGTGAGGCAGTCATTATAAAATCTTTTAACTAAATTATTGTCTGCCAGACTCTTGCAGTCTTCAATATTGTGTGAAAAATGCTCCAAGACTGAGCCAGACATGTGCAAGGAAGATAAAAATCATCTAGAGAAATTAGATGACAATTTTTTTTTAATAGTAGGGAAGCATGGTGTGAATAAGGCAGGATATTTTTTCACCTGTGCAACAGGTATAATAACATTCTCATTTCCCACTGATGGTGTTATGAAGTGATTAGTTACCATTTGTCAAGAAATAGCCTACAGCCATGATTAGCATGATAGAAAGAAAATTGGCTAAATTTATTTTTTTTCAGTGTCATTTGCATAATTTAGAGTAAACAAGTCACAGAGAAATATAGTGAATATCAAAAACCAAAAACCAAATATCTGATCATTACCTGAGTTAATCCCTTCTGCATGTTGAATGAAGCTCTGTTTCTGTACAATAGCCTGTGGTCAGGTGATTAAAGCCTGGTTAAGAGGAGGCATGGATAAAGGGGCTGAAATATGCTCGCAAAGACAGCTGTCATCTGGATGTTTCCCATCTTTGTACACTTTTTGTGTTTGTGTGAATTCCAACAAGAGCAGATTGTTAATGTTTGATAATGACTATGGGAACACATAGCTTTCGGAAGAGATCATATTTTTCAGGAATGGGCATCTTTCTCTTATTTAGTCTTCCAGCCTTCTGTATGGAATGATTCCAACCAAATACTTGCTTATTCAGTGTCAAAAATTTGTAGTCACATAATAAGTCAATAATAAGATAAGAAACAGCTCTTTGTGACAGAGTCAAGTTTTTTCTGGTACGTAGTATATCAGAGAATTTTCTGATCCTCTAACATCCAGTACAGCCTTTTTGAAAAGCTGTTATGGTACATGGTGTTTAGAGCATTGGAACTAGGGGAGGAACAAGTCTGGTTGTTTTTCAAATCTATGGTTTTGTTGAAACTAATAAAGACATGATAGAAGGCAGCACACATGTTTTATCACTTGAACTGCTGCCTTCACAATTAGAAAAATAAAAAAAATATTATATATGTGTGTCTTTTGCAGTAACTAATCATATTTTTGCATTTGTGTGTGCATTTACTATTTTTAGGAGATGTGAGGCACACTCAGAGGTAGGAGGGTAGATTAAAATGGGATTTCAGGTTGTTGGGAACTTCTACTTTGTGGCCAAAAGTTCTTGGCAACATTTGTATGTGAAATGTTAAACTGAATTTGCTGTCTCAATTCATAGGTAAAAGTAGAAAGTGTTTGCTGTGAATTATTTGCTGTTTGATTTAGTTAATCTTATAGGAATATTGATTTGGAATCTTAGTCCTAATGCTTGGAATTTTTGCTTACATTTTAGAACCTTTAAATTAGACCTGTGCTATTATTTTCTTCCCTGCCTCTGGCACACTTTAAGCTGTGTAAGGTCCTTTTCTCTTAGTAAAGACTTTCTTGGCACAAGAAATATCAACTTAGAAAATTGTTTTATATGTGCTTTGTCTTCTCCTTTCCAGCTGTGAATAGTAGTTATTTCTGTGAAACACTGGTGATCTTTGTTTTTGTTGTAGAAGTTGGCTTTGACAGCTGATTTTCTGTGGAAGCAATAGAAGTTATAGTACATTTATTTGAGGAACAATCACTCTTTCTTTTATTCTTTAGGTATCTGAAGTAGTCACTCCATCACTTACCACATACCAGATGGGAAATGATGGCTAAGAGCAGAAAAGCAGAAAGCTGTTAAACCACCTCTTTATAGTCTTTCTTAAGAACGTTGAGAGCATATCCATAGTAGTAAGCTTAAACTTTTCTAAGTCCTGAACTACTTAGAATTTGAAATTAAATTCACACTGGCAAAGATTAATACTGATCAGATGAGCTTCACTAATAAAAATGTAGCTTAAGAAGGTGTTGCTTTCTAGTTGAAGCATGACTGTGTTTCTTATGCAGATCAAAGCAGAATCAAACATGCAAGTTTGACTGTGTTCTTGAAAGTAGCTTAAATTCACCTTTTTCACTCCCATACTGGAACAGACTTGGAGAGCTAATGGACAGGGTCAGTAGTAACAGTTAAGAGGTTTAAAATAGCCTGTAATCAGGTAAACTCAGTGGCCTGTGTAGACATACCTTTTCTTATTTCTCATTTGTCAGAAGAGAAAGTGCAATGTTCCTTCATCCTGAGTAAGCTGCTTTTTCAATGTATTTAATTATTTTGTTACACTTTTACACATTTTCGTATTGGTTTGTAACTACATTAAGAGGCTGCAGATTTAGGAATACTGTCTCAGATGGAGCTGAAAGTTGAACCTATCAAAATGCACTTCTTATGTTCTCTGAATACAAGAGAAACTGTCTTAGTGCATTTGTCACTTTATATGTCCATTCTGTTTTGAAAATGAAATTACTGCCTTGTTTTGGAATTTTTGTACCACTTTGATGGGCAGAGGAAGTTGTATGTGGGGGGTTTCTTTTACTGTGAATATAGGAATTCATTATTTGTGTTTAACTTTCTTTTCGGTTAAAAAAAAAAACCAACACTGAAATATTTTGCACAATGTTGCATTGGGAAGGCAGCCAATTTTATCTGTTCCAGATCTTGATGCGAGTTTGTGGGAAACCTCTAAATGCGTTGGGTTTTTCTCCTATACAATAAATGAATCCAGTAGGATTTTAGACATGGTCATGTATCCCGTATTTTGTACATAACCCACAAAGTGGACCAAAGTCAGTCAGTAATTCACAGCTCGGGAAGTGGTCTCCAGTTTACACCATATCACATAACATTCTCTTTGTGTTAGGTGAAAGTATCTATACTTACGTGCATTATATACAAATAACATGTGTTGTGTGTCTTAACTAATAATTTATGTTGTGTAAATAGCCCTTTAATTCTATAAGAACCAGACACAGAGACTTATTGGCTCTTTTACTAAAAAAGAAAATTGATTTCCTCTTCTCCGCAGTGTCTCTTGGGTTGTTGCAGAGATGCTTTTATTAGCACAGAAATATATAAATCAGGACTGTCCAGAAAGCAGAATTGCTTTAGGTCTTATAACTTATTTTGAATTGAAGAGTTCAGAAATCCAGGCTAACAGCCTAGCTTTGCTTTTCTTAAAAAGAAGTTTCTTGATTATCTGATTATGTATTTTGGATGACTTTAAAGACTGTGTTAAAACAAACATTTTGGGTTGTTGGAAGCATACTTAAATCCAGTTCAGAAAAATTCAGGCTCTGCCTCTGGTGAAAACCAGACTCAGCTCTATACATAGTGTCTCTTAGGAGAATATAGATGCCCCCCAAAACCAGTATTCCTAGTTCCTGCAAAACTGTGTTTGGGAGGGAGGGATGGAGTTTTTGTTTGAAATTTAAGCAGAGTTGAAAAGGAAATGAAATAAAATATTTCGGATTTGCCACAGGCTGGAAATCCCAGTAAGGCATTTCAGAAACACCCACCAAAACCTTCCTTCCAAAGCAGAGTATGTGCCCTGATGCTTGTGGCTGTTCATGGCACCCACATGCTTCTCAGTCTCATTTCTACAATGTCCTCCTGGAGTCTGCACCTTCTTGGCAACACATTAATTAGACTTCTGCTTGCTGTAAAGAGCCCTTTCCAAGACTGTATAATTTTGAAGTGCTCATGGGGCCATAAGGAATCTGGAAGCTTTGACAGCCCTAACTCCAAAAGGCTTCTCAAAGCTTCCAGACTCACCAGGGATGCACTTGAAGCCAGGTCTCAGTCAGAAGCAGGATTTTCAGGTTTGCAGCTCAGTGACAGAGGAGTGGTGGGGTTTGATGTGGAAGTCACTCAGAGTAGGGAGGGAGCCCTTTAAGTCTTCCTAATTGCATTGCCTCAGGAAGGGTTTCTGTTCTTCCAGGATCTATGGTTGTTGGGCATTCCTGCTGAGATCTGCCTGGGAGAAGTGGGGATTGCCAGACATTCCAGGATAAAATACTGTGCAGATTATCCAGCTTTCTGGAATTCCTGCTTCAAAAAAAAGAAAACCAAAACAGTTTAGCATTGACCCTCAGGTAGGAGCTGCAGGGCCAAGGCCCTGGAACATGAAGCATTCCAGTATTTGGGAAACCCAGATCCATTCCAAGGTCATAGTCCTAGTACAGACAGGCATCAAGACATTACTCAGTCCTAGAATATTCTACTCTGAGGTTCTCCTGGATTATACTAGAATGTGGTGTTGGCTTTAAAGAAACTCATTAAAAGCAAGAGACTTCAAGGCAAAAATGTTGGAATCAATGAACAGATCTTTTCATCCAGTCTTATTTTACTGAATAACTAAACATATTTAGCCAAGTGTGGTTTTGCTGTTTGGTTCTTTAGAAGCAGCAGCTTCTAACCCTGAGGTTTATGCTGTTGCAGTTCTGTCCAATTAACTTCAAAAGCAACAGAGTCCTATACTATTGGATTCAGACTTACTTTGCTTTGCAGCAGAACACTGGCAGCTTGTAAAACAACTTGCTGCAACTACACACAGCAGGGGAAAAGTCTGTAGTCTTATTTTCTGTTGTTGGCTTGTTTCAGAGAAGAGAAAGGCCTTGAGTTTGCAGGCAATCTTGGCTGGCAGAATAGCTTCACCAAACGTGCTATTCACTGAAGCAAATTTGAGCAATTCTGAAATAGCTTTAATTGATATCAAATAGCAGAGGGGAAGGGGGAGAATGAAAAGATAGTCCTTAGTCTGCTGGTTTAAATTCCAGCATAAATACTGCCTTTTCTTTGTCTCTAATATGCTTGGGAACTGTTGAATTAATTTTACTAATAAATTAGTGGGGTTTATAACAAACAAAGCCATTTAAAAAAAAACCCACACCAAAACAACAAAAAACAAACAGCAAACGAACAAAAAACCCCAAACAAACAAAAAACCCAAACCCAACACTCTTCATTAGTGTCATTTTATCTTCAGTCCTGTGATTCTTTTGTCCCCGTAGCCTGATTTTGAAAAATCATATTTCCTAGCTAACTAGGCAAAGATAATTTTGGTAGGTAGCCATACTTGTATTAGTCCTAGTCTATATGGCTCAGATAACTAGTAAGGACTTAAGTACATCAGCACCATATATGCAAATCTGACACTTTGCATACTGATGTATTTATTGAAGGCTATTAACCTGTGATTTGTTATTCTACATTATCTAGGTTAAAAATACCTCCGACAACAAATTCTACAGTCATATCACTGTTTGGCTGTGCTGCCATTCAGAGAGACCTAGACAGGCTGGAGAGTTGGGCGGGGAGAAATTTAATGAAATATAACAAGGACAAGTGTAGAGTCTTGCATCTGGGGAAGAACAACCCCATGTGCCAGTACAGGTTGGGGGCTGACCTGCTGGAGAGCAGTGTAGGGGAAAGGGACCTGGGGGTCCTGGTGGACAGCAGGATGACCATGAGCCAGCAATGTGCCCTTGTGGCCAAGAAGGCCAGTGGCATCCTGGGGTGTATTAGAAAGGGGGTGGTTAGTAGGTCGAGAGAGGTTCTCCTCCCCCTCTATTCTGCCCTGGTGAGGCCACATCTGGAATATGGTGTCCAGTTCTGGGCCCCTCAGTTCAAGAAGGACAGGGAACTGCTTGAGAGAGTCCAGCGCAGAGCCACAAAGATGATGAAGGGAGTGGAACATCTCCCTTATGAGGAAAGGCTGAGGGAACTGAGTCTCTTTAGCTTGGAGGAGACTGAGGGGTGACCTCATTAATGTTTATAAATATGTAAAGGGTGAGTGTCATGAGGATGGAGCCAGGCTCTTCTCAGTGACATCCAATGATAGGACAAGGGGCAATGGGTACAAGCTGGAACATAGGAGGTTCCGCATAAATGTGAGGAAGAATTTCTTCACAGTGAGGGTAACAGAGCACTGGCACAGGCTGCCCAGAGAGGTTGTGGAGTCTCCTTCTCTGGAGACATTCAAAACCCGCCTGGACATGTTCCTGTGTGACCTGACCTAGGTGTTCCTGCTCTGGCAGGGGGATTGGACTAGAGGATCTTTTAAGGTCCCTTCCAATCCCTAACATTCTGTGATTTGGGGTGTGTGTATTAGGAATGTTTATATCCACTCACACTTACTTTTCTTTTTCTTTCCTTTCAAAGAAGTTTAACTTTTTTTCATGTTTTTACTTTTTTCTTATGTCAATTCCATTTCAGATCAAGAAATTACTTTTTTTTTAGAGTCAGTTATTTGTTTATGAATTTTTCTTTTCCTAGAAAGTATTTCCCCGTACTCAAAAGTAGTAGGTGTACTGTATATTTATTTTTGTGTAATAGTTAATCTTGCCATTTTGAAATAGATATCTAGATAGCATTTTGCAGTTGTCATAATATCTGTAATATATATATATGTGTGAATTAAGTGTTTTTTCTCGAACCTTTTTCTTACAGGCTCATGAGGCAACACTGGAGGCTAGGTCCAGCCCAGAGCTGAGTGATCGTATGCAGCAGCTGGAAAGGGAGGTAACACGGTATCAGGAAGAATCTAGCAAGGCTCAAGCTGAAGTGGATCGTCTTCTGGAAATCTTGAAAGAGATGGAAAATGAGAAGAATGATAAGGATAAGAAGATAGCAGAACTGGAGAGGTGAGAATGTATAAAGTTACTAGAGGTATAAAAGAGCTGATTAAAGTTAAAGATAACAGTCCATTTTTCTTGTCTTGAAGACCTTAGAGTGTCTATTTTGGGAAAGTCTGGTTAGAGTTTTTCTGCCTTCAGTTATTTATTTTGGTAGATTATAAGCAAAGGGTGTCTTACTGTGTTCTTTCATTACATGTCTGCTCAAAAATAGGACTGATTTAGACAGAACTAGAAGGGTAGATAGAGCTGTAAGGGAAGGGAGATGGTAGGAAATTTTGTCGACATTGGTGTGTTTGGAAAACAATTTGTTCTTTTGATTTAGTAAGTTCCTCAGGCATGGCTCTCCAAAAAACAAACAAGAAAAATTACTGTTAAGACCTTGTATACTAGTTTCTCAGGTTCTGACAAGTGGCATTGAAACTCTTTGTACTGGTAGGGATACAGGTAAACTTTGGCTCATGTGAAGCCAAGTGAACAGATGTGCTTTTGTTCAAACAAAGTGTGATTCAGCACTTTTTAGCACTTTCTGTCTTTCTGTTGGAGCCAAGGTGCTCACATACTTCTTCTAGACGTAAATGTCCCAAACAAAAATTATAATTTATTGTAATTCCATGACATTTGTATCACAATTATAAATAGTAGATCTTGGGAAAGACCTGAAACAGATTCTGTTTTCTGTCATTTTCTCACCTTACCAGTGGGCTAAGAGGAAGTTTCGAGGGAGTAATACCTGTTTGGGGCTTTTTGTTTTCTTTACCTTTCGCAATGAAGAATCACTAATTTGGAACAGCAAAATGGAAATTTGTTTATTTCCATTAGCTTTGTGCCAGAATAGTCTTTCTAATTTCCACCACTATTTAACTGCTCTGCATTTAGTGTCAAGAAGATTGGGGGAACTGAGTAGAGGACATTTCAGCTTCTACATGATCACAATGGTTATTGTTCAGTGACTTGATGATAGCCAAATTATGGGTCTCTCTGAAGGATTTGAAAACTCTTCTCTAAGCCCATTTTTGTTTCCCTGAAGAGCTCTGAAACAGTCCAACTTGTCAGCTAGGTTTCTTCTCTCTTTGTGATTCCTATTAAATGTATAGGTTAGTCTACTTTAATCTACTGTGCTTATTTAGCTACTGTGCTTATCTTTCATGGCTGAACTGATACATCTGGGCATGTTGCACGGATGTTTTAGAGCTACAGTCTTGGTTTCCTGAAAAGAATATATAACTTTGCCTTGTAAAAGTCCTTCCTAAACTGTGGTCCATGCAGAGCTTTGCAAAGCTCTGCTGTGCAAAGAACGACCGTAGTGCTTGCAGAAGCATTTGTTAGCAAGCAAAACAGGGAATACTGCTGTGCTTCATACTGTTGTTATTCCATGTAGAGCAAGCTGAGAAGAAATAAGTCACATTCGGGGAATAACTGTACTAACAAAAATGGGATTTTTCAAAAGTGAGTCTCTCTCCCTGGAGGTTTTCCTTTTGGTAGTTGTATGTGACAACTAGATCATACATCATCAGAAGAGAAATAGTAACATGGTTTCATCCATAGAAGAGAAGAAATGAGTTGTCTGTTAGGGAGGTTTTTACAGGGGAAAAGAGAAGGAGAAAAGATAGGAGGAGAGGAAGATGAAATGAAAAGCAGAAGCCTTTTCAATGATGGCAAAGCTGCCTTCAGTTGAAATTAAATTAAGGAAGGAAATGCTTCCACTCTTCAGTAACTATTGCAATTACTGGGTGGGGGGATGTTTTTCAGCTGTGAATGGGAGGAAAGATATCAACAAATAATGTATAAAATAAGGTGCATGCTACATGGAAGTTTGAAAAACACTCTTGTCAGAATGACATTGAAAGCACAGCCTTGTTAATTTATATTCATTGTGGGCAGGATTTTGCTTTTTCTTATGGGAAGGTGGGCCATAAATTCACATTTCTTCTGTGGGTGAACAGCCCTAGAAGTTTTGTTTCTGTCCCTGGATTGTAGTGGTGTGGAGGGGTTTGTAGCTGTCTGGTTATTCACTTTCTTTATAACTAACTGTTTGCTTTTTGTATTGCCATTCCATAATCTCCTGTCTCCCTGTAACTCTTCGTTTTGTGTTTCGTTTCCTTCCTTGCTTTTTGTTTCCATTTATACCATCACGTCCTGATTCCATGAGTTGTTTTGTTTTGTATGTGCGGGGTTGTGGTTTTTTTTGACTATGCCTTTTCTCAGAAAGCACGCCTCCCGCAAATTCCACCCTCCCTACCAGGTGTCAGTCCCTGCACCACAACACGTAGGGGGGTTTGTGTGGGACTTCCTGGGAAAGTGAGTGCTCTTATAAGGCTTCTGTTTCCTATGGGGTGGAATGTCACCGCTGGCTGCCCGGCTGCTGCTGCTGTTTGGGGCTGCTGCAATTACGCTTTTTTTTCTCTTAGGTAAAACAGGAACTAGTTATGTCAAGTACAATTTCTAACAGTCTCTGCGTTCAACTCATGTCACAGTGGTTATGACCACAGTCCAAAGGAGGTTTGCTGCTATTCTACCCGATTTAAACTCAAAAGAAGCTGTTGCTTTATACTCTAATTCTTTTGCTATGTTTTACCCTTGATTCTAATCTCTGCTATCAGTTCTTCCTGAACTAGCTGCAAGTGTTCTAAAATGTGGCATTGATAGAGGTCAGTATTGCCTTATTCTTGAGTTTTCATTGTGATGATTATTCTCTAATAAGAAATAGGTGGGGAAAAAATTAAGATAAAAGAAAAGTAATGTTAATCATCCGGGATTACGGCCCTCACAGCCTTCAGATGGGTAGTTTACACATAGAGGTATTTATGTGCATATATTATGCAAATAAGAACTGACTTTGTACGTGAGAGGTGGCAGTAAATATATAGGTATGGTTGCTTCAGAAGTAAACACTGAGTGAATATATATGGAAGTCCTGGTTCCAGTTACAATTTATTTTAATTTGGCATGCTCAGTATATATAATAGGTAGTCCTTGTAAGGACGTAGAGCACTACCATTTTTTTCCTGAAGGAAACTTGACTTTGATTTGGGAACAAAGGAAGACAGTACTCAGCTTTGGAATACCAGCAGTCCCATTAAGGGCAGCTGAAAATTATGGCTATTTTAAGAGAGAGATTTTGGGAATGTATGGATGCCCTGTTCAAGAAGAAACCTTCAAACTTTGAATGTGTAGCAGCCAAAAGGTATACTCCTCATCTTAAATATTCCTTCTCAACAGTAAATAAAAATAAGAGATTAAAAAACATAGGGTGATCTCAAAGGAGTGCTGAAAATTGTGGACAGTAGAAGGAAGTATCTAACACTGTATGTCTTTAAGACATTGATATGTTTTTGTAATGGTCTGTGAAGGATAGATGGAGAGATAAATTAACTGCATATTCCATCAACTTTGTGATTTCCTAGAAGAATGTAGAGGAAACTATACTAGTAAATTATGCCCTAAGCTTAAGACAACAGTTTGAAGTTGAAATATGTATTTTCAAACCACTACTTGTATCTTATAATAATTGTCCTTGGTTCTCAAGTTGGTGGTTTCTTTGAATTTTTTTAGAGAATTTCAAAACAAGAACCACATCAGGGCATATAAGGAATTTAAAGTAAAAGGGACATTGTCAAATTAAAGAACCAAAGGTGTTTATAAAGTCATAATAATCACCATTAAAGTTAACCTTGAGAGATGGTATGACTATTCTGTATTATCATAACTCATTACAGTCTTCCAAAAATAAATTGAACAGTGATTCAGGCATAGGAAAACCTGAAATAATTAAAAGTTACTTTAAAATACTTTAAACCGTTTTGATACAATGAGTCATAAAAGCAGGTGAAATACATTTATCTCATGGTTGCATGGCAGTGTAGAACTTCTTGTTATGTTTCTGATCCCCTTCCCTCAAACCTCTATAGCTTGAGTATTGAGCTTCTAAAGTCAATCACCCAAAACTTAGGACATTCCAAAATGAAGATTGCCATGTAATTTTAATTCACCTCTTATGTGAGCCTGTGTATCACAGTAAAATGATAGTCTTTAACCACATGAACAATTTTTTTTCCGTAAGAGTGCTGCCTTTGGTGTATGTGAAGTACATAGTTGAAATCGTCCCCCAGAAATCCTGGGTGAGACTGACACCTGTAATGGAAAATTTCAGCACAATTTGTTAGTATTTGGCAAGCAACTAAGAACAAGGTTTTGTAATGGAAAGAAGTGGTCAGGCCCATAGTTAGTCCAGCTCCACCTCTGAGCACACGTATCTATTGAATATTAAGATTTTCATCATTTCCAAGCTAGGAAATGAAAAGTAATTTCTTTCTTCTCAGTCTTGCTTTATCCTCATGTAAAATGGATGTTACACCTGAAATCCCACATCAGGTTTCACAGAGTGAAAACTAATACATTTAAATCAATAAAACTGCTCTAAATAGGTAAGTTACAGGCACCTTTACTTACAGGTATTTAACTTCAGATATGTGCAAGTATGCCAATTTTGAGAAGGCAAGTGTCTGCCCTCTGAAAATCAGCCTTTATTAAAGTGCCTCAAGATCAACACTCAAACTCACTAATCACTTTTGAAACCTACATCTAAGTAAAGAAAAGAGAGAGAGAGATGCTGCCAGTAATTGCAGATCCATCTGTACAGAACACTAGATAAAAAAGCCATCATAATGGTTTTATGGAGACTCCTCAGTCCATCCTCACGTTTTTCATATGATGGGATATCATTTTTCCATTTGTTCTTTATTTAGCTGTCCTTTGTTTCCCATTCTCTCCCTTTTCCTGTGTTTTCGGAGAAACTGAAACTTTGTAGTATTACAGAAACAGCTCTTCTAAAAAGCAAGGTCAAAGAACCCTAGTTAGTCCAGCCCTTGACATGGTGAGGTCAGGGCTGGTGCAGGCTTTGCTTTGAGCTTGCTGTGTTATCCCATCATTGAACCACCTAAGCCTGGGTATTTGCCCTAGTAGTATTTCCATGTTAAAGCAGGCAGGACTGACACTATTAAACACTGATTAATCTCTATGGAACTGAGTACAGACCATCTCCTTTGTTAAGTTCAGCAGTGGGCTGAAAACTTGGTTTGTCTACTTGGTTTGTCAAGACTAAGGATCTGATCTTGGACCCTTCAGGAAGAAACCTGCATTAGAGAAATACTTAGAAGTAAGGAGAAGCACTGATTTTGAACTTTTTTGAACGCCTCTTTTCCTGCTGAATATTCTGTAGCATTAAAGTCCTGTTTGTTTTTATCATTAAATCAAGGTGGTTACCAAGCATTCCCTCTCACACTTAGGTCTATTATCTGTAATGAATATAGGAGTTGTCATTTGATGATTTATACTTTGCCTGCATTGTAGCAATGACGGGTTTTATTTAGCAAATATTTCCTAATTCAACTGCTAGATCAGTAGAGTGTAAGAGCTATGATATAATTAAATTAACTACAACACCAGAGGAGAAAGAACATCACGTAAATAATGAGCGTAGTTTGTATGTCAGGATTTCACTGGTACCTGCCTTGATTACATCTCTTCAAAAGCTGTTTTGTAGCTTTGTTTCAGTCAATATCTTTGAGTGATATGAAGGTATCCACGCTTGCAAAACCAAAACAAAACAAAAATGAACCAACCACAGAAAAAACCCACACCAAGCTCCCATTTTTATACAAGTGATACAGTAAAAAGGAAAATGTCAGATCCTTACACTGTCTTGGAGTACAGTAAGAACTAAAGAAAAATCCAATAATCGCCAGTAAGCCAGTGAAATATCAACATTAGTGCTCCATGGTCATCTGTGTTCATGTTTGTGCTCTTAGATCTGTGTGTGCATGTGTGTGTGGATGCAGACAGAAACCTTCTCTGTCTCTCCATCTCTTCCTCATCCCTCTAAATAACAACTAAAAAGAAAGGAAAAGACCAGCCATCATTCTTTTTACCAAGAAAAGATGTCACAAGTGGTAAACGTAAATAGCCTTTCTGCTTTGACTGACACAAGGAAAATCAAGTGCATATTATTCCCTGTCAGACTGCTTTGGAGGAGTGACAAAGTAGTAAATATACACAATCGCTCACTGTCAGACAAGTGGAATTCAAAGGTTGACTGGAAATCATTACATAAACTTCTCCGTAAGTACATCTGAGACTAATATGTAGTAGACTCATTCCACTCCCTACATTATAAAAAGCATGTGGAAAAAATTATAGTTGGAATAATCAACAGCTTTTAAAAATCCATATATTTCTTAATTAAAATACTAACATCTTCACATCTCACCAACTTTTTGATCTGCACCCAGTGATTAGGTTTAAGTCAGCTATATCTTTAGAAATAATGAGATGGCATTTCAAAAGACAATGGATTTCTCTGAGACTGCCATTTGTTGTTACAATGGTGTTGTTTCCCTGTGTGACTGTTGCACCGGAGTACACAGTTAATGGGGCTGGGCAGAAACGCTGCTGCTGGATCTTGTAAGGAATGCTGCAAGTGTGTGTTCTTGCTTGAAGGGAAATAGTGCAAACTGAAAATTATTATTTTGCTCTGTAATGAGCATGTCTCGGTATGTACCTAATACTGCTTGCTTGGGGCTGCTTCCTGGGGCAGATGCTTGCTGCGCTCCTCTGCTCAATTTCACTGATGTAGCCCCGTCCACTGAGGCTTCACCTCCAGGCTGGAGCAGATCTCCATTGACTTCCTAATAGCTAGTGATTTCAGGTGTCTGCTTCATTTTTAGTTTGAGTGATAGCACGCTTCCAGATTTTTTTTTGCCAGATGTGTTTTCAGACATATTCTTCATTTTTGTTTGGATAAATATGGTTATTCTAAAAATCCTCATTTTTAAAAATTATTTTCAACCTCTATTAAAAAAAAATAAAAATGGAAGAAGGGGCTAGCCATTACACAAAATGTATTTTTCTTTGGAAGAATTTATTCCAAAACAAAATGAAGATGTAGCAATAATTATTCTCCATTCAAATCCTGTTCACCTGGCTAAATAATACTTCTGTAGTATATACAGAAAACTGCAAGTGACCTCAGCATAGCGTTTCAGGCACTGTTATGCCTTCATCTTACGCCAGCAAAAGACACTACCTTTAATAGCAGTTGAAAGAATGGTACGGTTCATTCAGATTATGCAGGGCTATTCTGAATTCTAGACTGTACTTTTTTTTGCTGTTAAGTTGAAGAAACAACATCATTACCATAGAACCAGAAACTGCAAAGTCTCCCTGAAACACAAAATGAGGTCTTAAACTTTCAGAATCTAGATTCAGTAACAGTCATACAAAAGTCAACCTTTTTTCCCCCCTCACCTTTCTTATCCCCATATCTAACCAAGTGCTTATTTGCACTTTTTTGTTCCCTTTCATTAAATTTGTTCGACCAGTCATAGCTCTGCAGCTCAGGTTAGAGACCGTACTTTTGGATTTCAGTCCAGAATTGTTAGTTACACGCTTTTCTATGTGAATTAACTGAGGCTTTTGGAACATTATAGCTTACTTCAAGATCAAACACCGAGATGTGGTATGTGGCATTTTGTACGTCTCATCTTTCTTAAAATCACCAAATAACACAGCTTTTACAACAGCTGTCCTTCAAAAAACTTCGTTTGAAGAATGTTAGTTTAAAAGCTGAAGAAAATTATCTTTATGCTAGTTTATCTATTGCATACCAACAATACACTTCTTAGATGTATCTCGCTCTGAAACTGCTGCTTATACAAATTTGATATCCTACATTGTTGTCTGTGAAATTTATGCCAGAAATAAGGACTTATTTACATGGTTCCATATACCAAGAGTAATAAAGCGTATAGCAATTAGCCTTTCCTATAGAAATTTTTTTCTCCAGACCACATCGTGGCTTTTTAAAGTGAAGTTTTGCCATGGGAGAAGTACAATGTATGTTCTAGAAGCCAAATTGCCAATTTGGACAGAAGAACATTTACTTTTCCTTTCTTCTATTGACTGAAAAAGAATAAAGTTTAAAATCACATGAAAAAGATCTGATTTATTTCTGGCTCCTCGTTGACTTACCTTGCTGTTATCAGTGAAATTGACAGCAGATGCCTATGAAAAGATATTGGAGATATCTGGGGGGGGGAGAGCAATAATGAACTGATGGGACTTCATGTTATACAGGGAACTCCAGCATTTTGTGTTGGTCAACCCTGCTGTTGAACAATGTTGGAGAGAACTGTCAAAAATATGCCTGTTTGGTCATTATTGTTTTTAGATTGCACCTTATATGGAAGACTTAAGACAGCAACACTGCAGGAAGAAGAGGCAGATGCTTTTTTGTTTGTCTTTGGAAGGGTGACTTCAATGTCAAAATTACGAAATATGAACTTTTAGCTTTGACGAGTCTTCAGGTCTTGAGGACTTTACTCCATGTTTGGGTTTTTTCTGCCTTCTATTTATTCCCTTTTGACAAGTCTGGGTTGTCTACAGGAAAAATGAAAAAAATGTGTCTTTCTCATGGAGAGAAAATAAGCCTCTAGAATATGGCATAAAGGAACACATTAGGGTTCATCTCCGATAGTCAGACTCCTGATTTTCAAAGTGCATGTTAGAATTCTGGAAGAAGGATACTTGTTAGTGATGTGATGTAAATCCAGAGTTTTCTACAGTTGGCTTATTTCCCTTTTCCAAGAACTGTTACGTATTGGAGACTATTTTCTCTACAGAAAGTTGCCTCTAAGTGAAATGGTGTAATCTAATGTAAAGATCCTTTTATCTTTTCTTTTATTAGATGTCTATAAAACATGCAGCTCTGTGTTTGTGAAGGATTGTGTGTCTGTCATTACCTGATTTAGATCTGCTTGTTTTGTCCTGTATTCTTGAACTGCCTTATCTCTGAACACTGTTTTCACAAACTCTAACTCTTTTTCTTTCGCATTTCCTTCCTGGATTTGCTGCTTCCTTCAGCCTCACCTCAAGGTCAGTATTCACTTTTAATAAGAGTGTTTATAAGACTATTGTCTATCCAACTAAAAATGAGATCTCACAGAAGATTGCACATCAAATTGCATGAGATTTGTTTAAGTCTGTGTAGGAGGATGGGTTGGATAGGATGCACATTTAGAAGAAACTTGTACTTGAAGGAAGGAATTTCTATTAAACCACTGTAAATCAGTGTAATGCACTGGGAAGAAGGGGGAAGACTTACCAATGAAGCCTGTCAAAGGAAAAAAGCCTACAGGAACAGGAAGTTGAAGCAAGACAGTTGAAATATTACTGGGTGTATCTGTTGCTTCAAGAAGAAAAAAGGTGGAGCGTTAGCTGTATTCTCGGATAAATGCTGTTGAGTGCAAAACTAGTTCCTTTAAAATACTAGTCATACATTAACTGTTGGATTTTTGTCATTGCATCTGTGTCTGAAACCTTGTAGTGATGGTGCAGAGATAGTTTTCATGCAGTTTGAGTGCATTGTGTTGTCAGAAAGAACCAGGGACTGAGGGTTAAAGGTAATTAAAAGCAAGAGGGTAAATTTGTTGAAGGCACAAAGTGATAAACTACTGAAAAAGCCCTACCAAGAGACAACATGATTTGAAGTCTTTCAGCCATGGCTTAATTTTTTATTTTTTTTATTTAAAAAGCAGCTGCTAAACATAGATTTTTGGGATTTCAGTGGAGCAGCTAGCAGTAAACATCTATGGCATATGTAATGCAAGTCAGAATATGTTATCTAATGACCCTGAGCTGCCTTTGAAAAGCTCTGAAACCATTTTGGATTATAGTCTTTGCTGATAAAGTCTGTTTGGTAGAAAGCATCTGTGACTCATGATGAAGAAATGATTATAATTGTTTCAGACAGTGTCTTTGCCCAGAAAGCCACTACTTAATGACAAAAGTTCTGATTTATTAACCAATATCTGACTTTTCTATTCCTGATTAACACTGTGAAAAATGTGGTGGTGAGTAGAATCCCACGATGCTGTGATGCTGCTGACGCCTTTAAATCCTGTCAGTGTTCTGACCTTGGTTTGGCACAGATATTGCACTTGTGGCCTTGGCTGTGTGTTTCCCTTCCTACCACAAAATAGAAAAAAAAATGAAAGTTAATCATGTTGTCATACAGCAATACCTTCCTTATTCAGTGTGTCGTACTGCCATACTTGTAATGGCTGGGGAGAGCAGGGCTGTCCTTAAATGACCCTTTTTCTTCAGATTCCAAAGAAGAGAACCACCAGGAAGCTTTTCTGCCCTGTGAGCGTTCTCTTCTGAAATACACAGTGTCTTTTCTTGCACAAACAGGACTTCTGTTGAGTGGTCTCTATTTGCCAGTTGCCACTGTGAGTGGAATTTGATGTGCTTTGTCTGGCCGATAAAGTCCTAGATGTTATGGAATCCATTTGTTAATGATATTTCTGCTTCAATCCATATGGCTGTAGGTTTTTATTAATACCTGCACCAGTGCTGGAATTTGTGATAAACAAGAGGGGAAACTATTTTTAGAGTGTGGTTTGGGTGTGTTGTTTCTGAGACCTGCCATGATTTCTGTTTCCCCAAACAATGTCAAATTTTCCTACAGAATATATGACTGTGGTTTGAGGTGGCCAAGTGTTAGGATCATGGAAGAGTTTTCTGATAAGATGTTAAAGAGATCGTGCATTCTGTCCCCATAGTTTCTTAGTGGTACCACTTGTTTTCTTTCTTGTGCATATCAGTGTTTGCCTAATAACCATTATCTGCAACATGTGAAGAAATAGCTGTTCTGTGAAGTTGCATTCAACAGTGGAAGCTACTATGAGAGCCATAACTTTATTTATCTCGTAATGGTGTAAAGCAGTTATTTTTTTCAGGCACCAAGGTATATGCATCTTCCTGAAAAAGAACTGCATATGGACTTGATGATCTCAGAGGTCTTTTCCAACCAAGTCTATTCTATGATTCTATATGAAAAAATGTGTTAGGTATGCCTGTCTTCTAGAAACAGGAAGAAATACTCTGAATTATCTGTTCTTGTCAAGAACAGCTTTGCTTATTATAATCGGTGCAAAACCTCTGAATTTTCTGATCTATTAAGCTTTCATCATCTCTCTCCTTTTGATAAACTCAGTGAATCAGACCGTAATAGTGTAATCTGCATCACTGTTACTGTTGTGACATGTACTTACTGCTTAGAAGTCTAAGGGCCTAGAATGGACGTCATACTGATTCATAGTAAATAAAATAGTCTTGCAAGGCATGGGAATTAAAGCAGTTTTCCATAAGGAGTTTTCGCTGCCATCTCTGTTGATGGCAGCTTTACATAAAGAACTATCCAATGTTTAGCTCAAGAGTAACAAGCCAAATAACACTATTCTGGTGTCATTACCTACAGCAGTGAAAATAATAGAAAAATACCATGAAGTCTTGTGCTACAATTCTTTTAAGTGGTTCTTATGTATACATATCACGCAAGTTGAGATGGAAAAAGATAAGACTGACAAAATCAGGTGCTATAATAAGCACCTGCATACTTTTCAAGGAAAGAATGCGCTATATTGATAAAGCAAAAGCAAAATTTGTAGCTTGGGTAACAATTGTGTAATAAACAGCTTAACTGCTTCAATTTTTTTTTTTTTTTTTTAATTTTTTTTTTTTTTACATTTTCTCTGGTGAATAACATTGAACATTACATTTATCAACAGATTATCTTTGTAGCATAGCGCTGGAATGGAGGAATAGCTGGAACAGTAGGACAGGAGGCCTCTGCAGAAGGCATGTCTACTGTCAGTTTCTCTAATATTTTGCATTGTGTGGTTTGTTCTACTGTCTGTCATCTTTTGGAGCAAGTAATCTAGATTTTAAGTGAAAGAAGTTTTCTGGATTTTGTGCTATACCAAAGAGAATTTGATGTGTTAGGAAGTAAGAAAAAAGTACTGTAACCCTTATTTCTGCACAGCAAAGTGGCTTGGTGATTAGATGAGTGCAGACTGGTGGCATGAATCCGGATAAAAATTTGCTATGAGTGTCCATGTAAAATTAAATGTCAGTGTAGCAACTGAAGTGTAGCCTTATAAAATCAAAGTAAAAACAAAATATAAAATCTGAGGGGATTATTTCAGTCCTTTTTCCAGAGTTGTAAATTTATGTTGAACAGAACACATCTAACCACCAAAGAAATATTTAAAACATATCGTCCTTCTATAAGAAAATGACAGATAATATTGCATGGAAAGTTAATCAAATACGGGAAACTCAGGATAGTATTCCATAATTGTTTTAAAAAAGTACATATTTGCAGGCATATAGTCTACAGTACTTGTGGATTTCTCACTGTGATGGAAATAGTTTTATGCACTGCATCATATACTATATCTCCAAGAAGCTGTGTATCTGAGCACTGAGGAAGTGCCTGGGCAGTCAGGAGAAGTTTCACTGGAAGTGTGGCTGGCTCTTTAGTTTTATACCTTCAGAAGATTCAGGTCTTCATTCTGCCACCATGCTCGTCGTTAACCACATCAGGAAATGGTAAAAATTTCAAGCATGTCAAGTCAGCAGTCATAGTATCATAGAATACCCTTGGTTGGAAAATACTTCTAAGATCATCAAGTCCAACCACTAACCTGGCAGTGCCAATTCACCACTACACCATGTCCCTCAGCACCCCATCTATGCATCTCTAACGGCTAGTTTTAGCTCAGCAGAGCCAGATACATTGTGTACAAAGAAGTTTCTGTTTAAATTTCCTTGGTTGTCTCTAAAAATAACAACCTCTAATAGTTGTTTTCTATTTAATATATGCTTCCTTTAATTCTACTTAGAGCAAAAATGGCTTTATGGAATTCTTTGCATTAAAAAGTACTCTGCTTGTAAGAGTTGTCTGTTCCTTGTGGTAAGGTGGCTTAGAAATGATAGTGGGGAAAGGAAGAAATTAGGCCATTGGACTAGTTGGCTGTGAAGGTTGGGTGGTGATGAGCGGGGCACAAAATAGAACTGTGGTTTTCCTTAAAACAGGTCACTGGCACATAGTCTTTCGAATTCACTTTAGATAAAATGGTTATCAGTGTTTTCTTCCTCTGTTTGAAGTGGAATCTGTAGCTTTTCTGTCAAAGGTCCTCTTTTCTTGCCTCATTTCACTGCATCTTAACAAAGCAAGATTATTCACTGCTGTACATCGTCTCAGAATTGTCACTTTTCTGCAGTCTCGCATGATCTGATTTCCTTCCTATTACCTGCTGAAATTAATTTAATTATATGAAACACTGATGAGTTGTTTTTCTTTTTGTGCTATTGCACTGTTTTCAGTATGTGTAGTCATGAAGCATGCAGCTTTCCTGTGAGGATTTGAACTGCAGTAGCATTAGAAAGGCATGTGACTGGATATGGCACTAGGTATGTCAACTGTATGCTTTGAATTTTGAAGAGCTCCAAGTCAAATGCTCTGAGAGATTAGAGGAATCCTTCACAATTTGGTTTTTTTCAGATGTAACAGAAAAGAGGGCTTTTTACCATACTATTTGAAATATCAAAATAGAACATTATTTTTAAAAGACATTTTAAAATATGTCTTTATGTTCATATATCCCGAAGTTAACAAATTACCTATCACGTCATCATAAGAAGATTAACTGAAATTATCGTTCAAAGTTCATGCAACATTAAACATTTTGACTAACCCATATGTGTCACATAACATTTAGTCAAAGGAATGAAATCTGAAGGTTATTTTTCTTCTGTAATGGCTAACTTCTCTGCAAAAATTTATCCCGCTAAATGGCTAGATTTTTATTTCTATTACAACTCTAAAAGCTAGATAAGTATTGAATTTAGGTGTCTGTGGTAAAATAGTCTTGGTACAAACATTTCTATAACTCACAGTACCAAAAAATTGAACAGACCCTTGATTCAATGATAATACGATAGTTACAGAGAACTCAGTTGGGCAGGAGACCTTTTTAAAAGGTCACTGAAAAGGATGAGGAGCTCAGTAGCTTCTTTTCCTCCTTTTTTGGCAATAAGGACTCCTTTCAGATCCATGAGCGTAGTGGCAGGTTCTGCAAGAATGAAGCAATACTCACAGAAGTGGACGGCCAAGTTACCGTCCATTTAAACAAATTAGAACTAGGCAGGTTGATGAAATCAGATCAGATAAATACAAGGTTGCTGAGGGAGCCAGCTGATGTCATAGCGAGGACTCTCTTGTCATCTTCAAAAGCACATAACTATCAGGGAAAGTTCTTCATGACTGGCAGATATCACACCTATCTTCAAGAAAAGTGAGAAGGAGGATCCAGGGAATTGCGGGCAAGTCAGTTTAACTTCATGTGCTGGGATGTTTTTGGAGCATATCTGCCTGAAAGCCATCTCCAAGCACCTGAAGGACAAGAAGGTGATAAGGAACAGCCAGTATGGATTTACAAGGGCAAATCATGCCTGGCCAACTTGATTGTCTTCAATGATGAGATGATTGGCTCGGAGGGGAATCAGCAGTGTTTAATGTCTTTTTAATGATGTGGATGATGAGACACAATAAACCTTCAGAAATTTCATGGTTGATAGCAGACTGAGGGGAGTGGTTATGGGGAGTATATGCTGGAGGGCAGGGCTTCAGTTTAGGGTGACCTTGACAGGCTAGAGAAAAAACTGGTAGAAACCTCATGAAGTTTGATAAAGGCAAATGCAAAGCTCTGCATCTGGGATTAAATAACTCCCGCATCTGTACCAGCAAAGGGCCAATTGGTTAGAAGTCTTGTTCATAGAGAAAGACCAATGGGTGACTGAGGACAAGTTGAACTTGAGTCAACAGCATCACACTACTGTGAAGAAAGGCAAATGCATACTGGACTGTATTAGCAGCATAACAGCTAGCAGGTCAAGAGAAGTGGTTGTTTTCCTCTACTTGGCACTTGTGAGGCTGTATCTGGAATACTATGTCTAGTTTGGGGCTTTCAGGTGCAAGAAAGACATTGGGATAATGGAGTGAGTCCAGCAGGCAAGCCGGTGAGATGACTAGGTGCTACAGCACATGATGTACAAGGACAGGCAGAGAGGACTGGGTATGCTCAAGCCTAGGAAGAGGAGCCTCATGGGATATCAAACTGTGGTCTTTCAGTTATCTAATGGGAAGGTCCAAAGAAGACAAAGCCAGACTCTTCTCAGGGGTGTTCAGTAAAAGATCGAGAGGCAACAGACACAAATTGCAACACGTTCCAATCTAAGTGCCAATGAGATAATCAGCAGAAAATTTCACAGTGATAAGAGTCAGATACTGAAACAGGTGGCAAGAGAGGCTGAGGAGTCTTTGTCACTGGAGATACTCAAAACTCAAGCTATGAGCAACCTGCTCTAATTTTTTGGCATTGTTTTGAGCAGGGAATTGAACCAGGTGACCTTCAGAGATCCCTCCAACCAAAATTACTCCATGATTCTAACTTTCTATGGTAAATTAATCTGTGTTGTAGGACATACACTACTTTTTTTTTTTTTTTGTGGTTTTGGTAAGAATTTGCTGCGTAATATTGACATTTAAAAATAGAATAAACCATAGTTGTCTTGTTATTTCATAGCACTGCAGCTGTAACAAAAGAAAGTAGTAAGAAAAATATGGTGAGGAGGTCCACTGCGCTTTTATTTCTTGCAGATTTCTACTTGTGTTCTCAGTTTTTAAACAATTTTTAAAAGCCCCAAGAATTGTTGCATTTTGGGATAATGTATCACTGTGCTATATGTCAGTGTGGTATTAATACGCTAGTCCTTTAATAAATAATTTACCCAGATGTTTTTCTTTCAAGATTTCTAATGTTGCTACTCCTACTTCTGTCCTCTTCTTCCCCATCCCTAAACACAAACACTCTCAAACCTTATTGCTGTTTATAGAATCAGAGAAGATAAAATTGGAAATTAGCTCTGTTGCCCTGGTTTTTTCTTTGTTCTCTGTAAGCTTCTTGTGCTGGCTGAGAGCTTAGACTGGGACAGTGACCTTAGCTCTGACAGCGTGAGGGTTTACTAGTCTGTATCAGTAGTTACCAGGTATACTGTTATGCCTTGTCATTCAGGTTGAAATAACTGGTTTCCATTTGCAGTATTCACATCTGTTTCTGTCACATCCTTTCTCTTGTTCACGTTGTGGACAAATAAAGTATGGTTGACACTCTATCTTCTTTTCAGCTGCCTTGTTGAGACAGCATTTTTCTGCTGTGAGATTTTCAGCTGGCTAGGAAGTTACTCCTCATGTGTTTAGTCTCTGCCTGCAACTAAATTGTAGTCTTACCTTTTGTTCTTGTGTTACTTGTGAAGATCAAGTTCCATTTTTGACCTGCACACAAGGTGACTTCACTGCCTCAGATGAGAGCATTGGAAACCTCGTGTTTTAGATGTGCCTTTCAGTACCTTACTCATCAATTGAGAGCATTTCTTATTACCACTGGTTACTAGCTAATATTTTTCATCCTGATTCTTGAGAAACCAGCTTTACTAACGTGCTTGTGCATCTTCTCTGCAAATAACTTCTCATCTATTGGGTTAAAAATATGCTAGATAAGCATAGGTATTTATTACAGTCGTACAGTTTATAGATTCAATGCATACTTCTATTGCTATCACTCAAGTAATTTGAATTCACTCTTAATCACATTACTGTAAAATGAAAATAAAATTGCTTGTCCATAAAATCCCAGATAGGCTATTAAAGATATTGCAAGATAAAAGCATGCTTAACATTCTTACACTATGATTAAATTGGTAAGCTCTTTTTTTCCCCTTTTCCTTTCTCTTCTGTGGCTCTCTTCCATTTCATTGTCCTGACAGGGTGATGTAATCAAATATTCCCTCCTTCTGCATAACATCATCTTCATTTGCAAACAGTCTGGGGCCTCCTTTCATGCAGGATATGTCAGTTTTTCTAGCCAGTTGTCTTGAAGTACCCCAGGTAATTCAGGCAGATTTAATCATGCTCTCAGAAACTTACTTCATTTCCTTCTTATGCAGCAGACAGGCTGTTCTTCTTGATTAAAATAAATATTTTTTCACTTTCCTGGAGAACAAACTCTTTCCAGTTGTCACTTTCTGTTCATGTCTGACTAATTAACTCCTAGCTCTAAGGAGTAAAGTGCCTGTCCCTTTAGTGACCCAGCATACTCAGTTCGACATAAAGTGTTTTTACATGGAACATTATTATATATCTTTACAATACTGACCAGATTTAATAGAAATTGGGGTCAAGCATGATGGTAGTTTTGGGGTGACAGTGGGGTTAGAGTAATTCAGTTCTAGTATTCTTTCAAGCATTCTGGAATGAATTTGATCATTATAAGTAACCTATCTCCTTTTCTAAAAACCAAGAGTGAGAAGTAATTAGAAACTTGAGTTACAAAATAATCTTTGTAGATAGACCAGAAGAGCCTCATTTGGTCCTAGAAATTACAGCTGCCAACGGCTGGCAGTTGCCACACTGGCATGCTCAGTGCTGGCCTTGACAAAAGATTGCAAAAGGTGCCAATCCAACAGAAAATTGAGGCTGCTTTCCTACTAGTCCCTACTCTCCTGTGTTGCTCAGCCCCCTCCTAGCACGTAAACTTTTGACTTCTCAAAGCCGTGGATTTACTGTAGCTCACCAGATGGTAGCTCTGAAAAGCATATGCTGTCTCCCTTAGCTTTCAGCATCAGTCGAGCTTTTAGCTTTATCAGTCTGACTGGCACTAATAGCACTGACCAGATTGTTTTCATTCAGAATGCCAGCAAAACTCAGATTGTCTGCAAACTTCCCCTCGTGTTTTTAATGTCTTAAGTTGTTCATGCCATGTTTGATGAAGTCCCACATGCTGGGAACTAAAAGAGAGGTGATATAATGCAACTTTACCCTACATGCAGTTGTAAGGGTAAAGAATCTTAGCCACGCAGACTTCAGTGGGGATGCTGTATCTTTTGGGGGCATCTCCTATCATACATTTTAACTTTCACCATTATTGTGTTCAGTGTTTGTTTTTTTCTCTAGGCCTGCCTGACTCTGTAATAATATGCATTATGTACCTACTTAGTTCCTTTAGTCTGCAATGTTACTTTCTTTTTAAAAAGTATATTCTGTTTAATTTTTGAATTTTCAGATGGTAGGCTTCTTGGTTTTGATCGATGTGCCTGAATTCCTCAGATAATTGTACCAAATAAATAACAGCATTAATGTTGTTGATTTATAACCAACTACTAGGTAGATATGTACATTCACTTACTTTTCAGTGTGTAAATTTTTGCTTTACATAGATAATACCAGTAGAATATGCTAGCAATGTCACATACAGACCTGAACATACAGTTTAGAAATAGATTTTTTAATAATTTTTTTACTGCTAACCCCTTCTAGCAATGTATATAAAGGATATAAGAGCAAACACTTTTTCAGTATTTGACATATCAACATATTTTAAAGGATTGATACCACATTAATCAACATAAGGTGTCTTTTAGCATTGCTTGGTTGCTCCCTCTTCTCTTGCACTTTGCACAGAAAATCTTTTTTTTATTGATTGTTTACTTTTAGGCCATTGTATCAAAAAAACTGTGAAAGAGCATTAAACAAAGCTGCTAGTAAAAACTTTATTAGGCTACTGTCAAATAGCGCTTTATACTGTGAAAGTGGCCATTGACTTAGAATGGGAATAAAATGGGGTTTTCTTATGCGTTTGGAGTACAACACTTATGTAATAAATGCAACATTTTATGTAATTTCTTCTTAAAGGAAATGTTTCATTATCATATCTCCCAGTGAAAGGGACTGTTCATTACATTATAAGTAATAGGCATGTTTTTTGTAGAGGCCATGCAGTGGCATTATATAAAGTTTATCAGCAAGATGCAAGTAACTGTTGGGTTTTTTTACTTCTTTGTTTATGACATGCCTTCTTCCCTTTCTCGTATCTCTTGATTTCTGCACAGCTTTCACATTTTAATACGGAATATGCAGATGTCATTGCTCCAAGAAATGGGGCATGGCACACAGTTTTTGACAGTTTCATTTGACTGCTTATTTCCATGTTCTTTTTGAGTATGGTTGGATCACATGAACAAATGACAGCTGAAATGTAGCTGAAATGACAGCTCAAGGAGTCTGCTTTGTATTTTTAAATGCTTAATGCTTCAAACATTATTGTAAGTTGGGCAAAAACCTTACGGTGTAAACAAAAGCCAAATATTTGGAAGATCTTTTCAAAATATTACTGTGTTGGTTAATGTTAAAGAGAAGGGGTAAGTACATGCTAGTCCCAACGTATTCTCTTTTTTCTCCTGAATTATGTTGTGAGGCTTCTGATAGCATCATCTGTTCTGGGTACATTACACTCTTGTCAAATGCACTAAATTTTCCTAAAAATTACTTCCTTTCTCTGTCTATAAAGAAACAGCAGATCCCCAAACTCAGGACTGTTCTCACTATCAAGGTTAAGTTTATTCTCCTCAGCATAAACACCTGCTGAAGCAAAAGTAGTTTGCCTTATAGTAGCTGCAGTTCAGATCCCATCCAAACTAGACTGCTGCCATCCTTCGGTCTCCTCATGCACTCCTGGTCAGAACCAAAGATTTCCTCAGTGCCTGAAAACTTCAGCTTCTTTATAGCCAACAGGATAAACACTTCGCCATTCACATCTATAGAGAATTTGTTTGGGAGATTCTGCTTGAGAACAATTTTGTTTTTAAGGAGATAAGCTAAATTATATAAGATTTTATTTGGGCATCTCGGTGACATAAAATCATCAGGCTTTTAGACCTGAAATGGACTGGTTTACATTTTTTCAGAATGGGCCTGCTGTCCTCACATCATTTTTGTAGAGCAAGGCTCTGAATGTTCTCACACATTCTTATTTTTTTCTGTCAGAAATCCTCTTCTACTGAGTTGATACATTCACTGTGCTTTCTTTTTTGTCCTTGGCAACTGCTCAGTTTAATACTTTTTGCTGAAGACTGGATTTTCAGTAGGTGTCAGCTTGAAAGTGTAAGACATCTTCATTCATTAACATACACTACTTCAAAATGTCAGGATAATATTCAACTGTTGCACAAATTTGTGCACACTTTTAGAAGAGGACATTTCTCTCTTGATAGCTGGTTCAATATATGCTGTAAGGCAAACAGGAGCTACCTTAGCATATTTCTTAAATGCTTTGCTTTTAGAATTTTGTTCTTACATTATATTAAATTTTTGGGTTTTTTTCAATGGCTGATTTTTACATTTGATTTTTCTTTTTAATTATTGGTTGTATCAGGTATTATTCTAGAAGGAATGAAAAGATTGCATAAGCATATAAAGGAAAACAACTGCTGTATTTTGATTTGTTTTCTGGCTAGTGGGACTGCAGTTAAGAGACGTGTATGATCTTAGATCAAAAAAGTACCCTCTGAAACCTCAATTAAATGCCATTCATAAGGAAGATTTTATTGCTGTTTAGACAATACTTTTTTCAGCCAAATAGTGCAGGTCTCTTGAGCAGACGGTTGACTGGCTGTGTGTGATCTGTTCACAGAGCGGTTGGCTTGTGCACTGGCATTAAAGGTAAAAAGAACAGCACCTTTGGGACTTCTTCCCACACTGTTAGGGCCAAATTCAACTAACCCAGCATGCTGCAGGGAGAAGGAATCCACTTTGAGGCCTAATCAGCCATGTTATAAATGTCATTTTTGGCTTTGCATCTGTTTGCTCGATTAACAAAAGCAGAAATAAAAATACAACAGAACAAACTTATTTGTTGAACAGCTGAATGCTTTTATTAAGATCCTTAAAGCATTAGTATTTTTCTTAACAAAGGAACACCCATATCATTATCTGACAGAGTTATTTCAGAGTTTACCTTGAGTTTGTATTTTTAATGCTCTTAGCTTCAACAAAAACTAAAGGTTGCAAGATTTTAAGATTGAGGGTTTCTTTTCTAGTTCAGTTGCCATCAGCTTTCAAAAATAATTGTAGAACTTGACATATAATTAATTTTATATTTAATCTCTGAAGCCTGATTTTGGATATGACATCGGTTTTGAAATTATGGTTATGTGTTCATTATTTTCATCACAACACTTGCTTCCTAGTAAATACATGCTGAAAATTTAAATAGTTGGGAAGCTGCACATTAGTTTTATTAGGGGTTTTTTAGTTGCACAATAGAGGGGTGACAGGTGTAGTAGATTATATCTACAAAACTGGAATTATTGATTAGTGAAAACATGAGGTGCTATATTTACCTGAAGTCTTTAAAGTGTCTTGAGTTTAGTATGTTGTATCTGGCCCTGTCAGAAAGTGAATCTTTGGTTTGCTTAGTTTGATATGGACTCGTTGCACTAAAACGAACACACTTCTGTTAATCCCTCAATTTTAGCTAGTTGGTTAAATTGGTCTTTTCTTCTAATTGTTTTGAGAATATGAAGACCACATTATTTGACGTGATCATTGTTTGTGTGTAGTTGGGCTGCTGCCTCATGACTGGAGAGTAGCCTGGTTTACTCTTGTTTTATTTGATCAAGAAATTGAAGGAAAAAAATAAATCTGTTTTCCCTGAAATAGATTTGTTTGGCAATGCTTAGAGCATACATTTGAGACGTGCTTCTCCTCCTGAGTTAGATTTCTATTTCTCTGAATGTACTTATCATGTACCTTTCTCTAAATTCACTGTCTGTTGATGCTGTGTAATTTCACTCTATCATAAGGAAAACTGTTTCCATAGAAGCATGTTCCCTACTGATCACTGAGAAATAACATTTCACTGTGGAAGCACTGGTAGCATTCAGATTTATTGTGTGGGGTTTGGATTATATTTCTTGGTCTTCTTCTAGACTGAATCAGAGAGATTAATACAAGAAGATAAAAACTTTAAAAAAAAATGACACATCGTATGGCCAAATGAGGGAGGTTGTTGTGTTTGACAGTTGACACATTTTACCTCAGAAAAGCTTGGGCCTGAGTTTGAAAGCCTTTAGTTACACAGATAATTCTTAACACTGAGGAAAGAAGACAGCCAGTGTAGAGTTGGGATCTCCTTCTAGTCTTCGACTTCTTCACCTCCTGATTCATGCAATCCTAGTGTCCTGTTCCTAAAATGTGGGGCAAGCTGGTTTCCCACAGGCTTTCTAGGCTTCATCCCTTGCCCCCTCCGCTGTTGATCTGAACACACACTTTGTTTTTAAAAATCAAAGTTCCCTAGCTTCAGGAAATGAAGTTCACTCTTCCCATCTCTTAAAGCCACTGTGGGACTTCTTGTCTCACATACAGCAGAGCAGTTAAATTTTCAGGGTTTGTTAATGTTTTCATTGGCATGTGTTACCTTGTCATATAAATGGCACAGAATAGTGAGGAACAGTGTAACAAAATGATGAGAGGTTGTGGGAAGAGAAGCTCACAAGCAGAAGAGGTAACTAAGCACTGGAGTTTGCCAGCTGTGCATCCAAACAAGAGGAGCTTGTAGAAAGTGTGCTGATTAGTCTTTTAGCTCAGATGCAGTGTGCAACAGAGGCCGTAATATTAAACCAAGCTGTTTGAAAAGCATAATTAAATTATTGTTTCTTTTATGTAGCAACTTAATGCACCATTTTTTGACCTTAGTATACTGTTGAAGAATAGTGACAAGCTACTTAAGAAGCTGGGATTGCTGGGTGCTTCCCAACGAAGCAAAGAGGCCCAGATAAAACTTACAGTTCTAAAAAAAATAAATCCAGCCATACTAAATTCCATGTAGATCTTCAGCAGTGTGTAAATTCCATGATCCTAATTTTCCAATGCGTAAGATAGGGAACTTTGTTCAGCCTTTGGCAACTTTCAATTAGACACCCATTTGTGGGGATGGGACTACGTGATGTGGTCAGTCCTTTTTCCTTCATAACTTATTTAGCTTCCTTTCATCACTTTCTTCTTCTTGAGGTTAAGCAATTAGGCTTTCCAGACACTGCCATTATTCTCTGTGGTTTGGTGATCAACCACTGGTAACCTAGAGTGAGTTTTGAGCAGTTAAAAGCTAAAGCAAAACCTTTCAGAACAGAGTTTTTTCTTATTTTCAAAACAAAGTAGCATTTTTGGGAAGAGTTTCTCCTTGGCTTATTTCTGTTATACTTCCCAGAATATAAATATTTTTCTTTGTGTACCAAAACTACTGAAAACCACCCCAAAACAAATCCAACAGTTCAGCTATGTCACTGTGTTTATGGTCTTTTAAATTCATATGTTAAGGTTAAGGATATGGCCAGCTAAAATATTTAGTGGGGCAAGCCTTAAAAACAAAGTGATGAAGAAAACAGTAGGGATAATGTAGTAAATTGGACACTTTCATGTCAGTTTTAAATCAACCCAACTCAGATCACTACCATCCCATTGTGTTGATGTTGATTTTTTTTTTTTTCTTTTTTTCAATAAAAATTTCCTTTTTTTCCTCACCCATCTAATCATTTATGAACAAGATTGCTGATAAAGGTCTGGGCAACTTAGCTGATTGTTTCCTGCCTTCTAGCATTTCCTTCTGGATTTTTTTCCCATTATGGTGTATTTGCACTTGGACCTAATTGCTGTAGTATTATAGACTTTCAGATGACTGCTCCATTTCATTCCACAAGTGAACAAATGTACTGCTCTGCATCTCTTAGGACTACAAAGTGCTTTGAGGTCTTATGCAATGATATCAGGTTCCTCAAGGGGGACAGTGGAGGTGGAGGTGCTGATCTCTTTCTGGTGACCAGTGACTGAACACAAGGAAATGGAATGAAGCTGCATCAGGGGAAGTTCAGGTTGGGAAGAGGTTCCTCAGTGAGAGGGTGGTTGATCACTGGAACAGGGTCCCCAGGGAAGTGGTCATGGCACTAAGCCTGTCAGAGTTCAGGAAGCGTCTGGATGACTCTCTTAGTCATACGATTTAGTTTTAGGTAGTCCTACGAGGAACAGGGAGCTGGACTCCATGATCCTTATGGGTCCCTTCCAACTTGAATTATTTTATGATTCTGTATTATACATTGTAGAATCTAATATTTCATAATAAAAGGCACATTGGCAATTTCAAACTAAATAGTATATTACTTTATTGCATACCATTTTTTCTTTGCATTTTTTTTCAGTAACGTTGACTATTGTATCAATTTAAATTATATTGAGGAGCAAAGCGTGCTTTAAAGCAAATGAAGTTCATCTGTCCATCAGGACTAGTAGCTGCAGCAACAGCTGGACTGTCCTGTGGGTGGTGGTAATGCTACGTCAATGAAGGCTTGAGCTAAACAATCTTTCTGACATGGCGAACAGACACGTAGAAATATTTTCCAAGTCCCTAAATCAGATGAATAAAACAGGCTGTTTCTATAGCTGTGCACAAGATCTGTGTATTTTTTACTAGTGCATGTATTCATTAGGTGGAATATAGTATGTGTGTATACATTTTATTTTGAATGTATGCTTCTGTGGTGGTTCAAATGCATTGCAAATGTATACTTGTAAAAACACTGTTGTGTGTCAGACGCATTACTGTGAAGAAAAAACGTACTAAAATATCATTACAAAATTCAAATTAACTGATGCATATTTTCAGTTAACATAGTTACCTTTTATTTTACAAGAACATTTGTAATTATGCAAGAAAAGATAAACAGATGAGGATGATAACTTACGTTACAATAACATGTAGTATGAAAATCTGTATGAGGAAAGAATTAACAGCTATATATGCTGATGTGCATTACAGTATAAGATAATGTGATTAGTATTAAAATGAAAAAATATTCACATTAGTACAGAAAAAAATAATTTCCCAAAAGCCTTAATAAATAATAGAGGCTATAAGGCAATTAATCGTATTAGGGAGGAAAACTCTTCCAAAGGACTCACAGGTAATGAAGTGACTTCCTACTTTTCAGGAATACTTGATGATCCATTGGTTTCCTATTGCTTATATTCATCGTCCTGTTTTAAAATTACTTTAAAATGTGAAATGTTCTCATTTAAAAGTTTTTATTGCTTGTCGTGATTATTTTAATTCATTGCCCATGGTGTTCAGCTATACTTCATCACTCGAAATTCAAGAATTTCATAGAAAAGTGGAAAGGTATGGGGTTTTTTAAGTGACGCAGCTTTGTTTCATTAAAAAAAGGATAAAGTCACAGAAATAAATTATTATTTTCAGTCTCTTTAGTTGAAAGGCTTTGGGTTTTATCTTTTTAAATGAGAAGCCTGATTTTGACTCTACTTCCTTTTCTCTAATGTATTCCAATTTAACAGTACTTGGCATGACATATTGTGAAATGGAGAAAGATTCTAAGCAATGGAAAAATTTTTCACTTTGGAGTGCTAAATTTTTACAAGCCATACCTCAGAAAAAGTAATTATCTGAAAATTGCTGTAAAAAATGCAAAAGAAGTTATTTCCAAAATGAGAGTGATTCTTTACTGTAATGCGACATAATAAACATCCTTGTTAGATTTTTCTTCTTTTATATGTGACTAGAACATTTTTTTATTATTTGATTTGAGGGTTAGTTTTAGAATGTCTTCTGAGATGAGGTAGTTTTGCTTTTCTTAGTTTTGTTATTATTTCTGTTGGTTCCGGTGATATCCTTCTTTAAAACTTTATCTCATTGAATATGAACTGACTCTCCAATTTTTATTAGAATCACCAGCCTTCTTTTTCTCTCTAGTCCCATTTTAAAAAGATGTTACAGTATGAATATGTACTTATGGTAATATTTAATGCTCTGTGTCTCTCAGAATTCATGTGCTCTTTATTTTATCATGAGAATTCCACGTGCACATCGCAAATTGGTATGTACTCAGCTGCTGTACAAGCTAACACTACTGCTTTCTAGAAAACACTCTTAAATCTCCAAGCTGTTGCCGTCATTGTAATTAATTCTCTTTTTGCTGTCTTTAATCTTGTGCTATTTTTTCAGTTTTATTAAAAATACTCTTATAGATGAAGGATTTCTTTGAAACTTTACTGTCCCTTTGACAGTGGTATGTGCTATATACATGTGTAATTACATTCAAAAGAGTTAAAAGAACATTAAGTTGACAACGTGATACTCTCAAAGTGAGGGAATTCCAGAGCTTTTTTTCTTTCTGCAGTCCTAATTTACTTCTTATGCACTTACATTATGACAAATCTTTATTTTTCTCTTGACTGTCTCCTCATAGAATATATTAGTTCCAGTGTGCTTGCTTAAGATGCATACTTTCTGTACTTTATTTCATTGTTCCAGTTTAGTATGTGATGCAATTTTGCTCATTGTTCAGTGATGGTGTGAAGATGAAATTGTTCTATAACAATCAGTAGTATTTTTTTTTTAATTGTTTACATATATAAAAACATGTCTCTCTGGCTTTGAAGACTGAAAGTTACCTGACAGAAAAGAAAGAGGATTCTTTACAGAATCATAGTATGAATTCTTTACAGTTTCATAAAACTTTCATGATGCAAATGTTCAAAGGCTCTGGGCTTGTATATGCTAAACCTTTTACACAATTATCTGCATGAAATATTGTAAAAGTGAGACTTATCATGTGGTATTGTGGGCATTGAGATAAGAGATGTGTTTTTATGCATCAAATGACTGCAAGTCTTTTAGATTTATAGATTTCAAGTTTCAGGTGACCTTCTCAGTTTATATATTTGAACAGCTGGGGAAATTTTGGGTAACGCTAGAGATACCTATATCATTTGAAAGGTTTCTTGCCCAACTTTTGTTGCTTTTCAACATCAAAAGTACAGAGTAATAGTTGTATCCTGCACGTGAATTACAGTTTCCAAACAGTATGACAATTAGGAAGACTGATCTGAGTATTTTAAGCACTAGGTAATTTCAAGACTTCCATCTTTTAAACAGCTTTAGGAAAGCTTGAGTTTGTCTCAGGATATCTACCTAACATTAATTTTCGTTCAGACATAAAAACGTAGATGTCAATAGTATGTATCCTTAGAATTACTCGTTTCTTTGAAATACTTATTTTGTTTGAAGGTAGTTTAGAACATGTAGGAGATGATCTACTTCAGACATATTTTGATGAGGGTTGTGGTTTTATTAATATTGTTGTCTCTCATCTAACCAGTAGATTACAGTAACATAGACCATTTTCCCAAAAGGTGAATCTAGGTTTGCAAGTTTATAAAAAAATAATTAATTCCTCTAATTTTAATTTAGAAGATGAATGGGAATTCTCATGTGAAATTGAATGTGTAGGTCTTAGATACTTTCATTTTCTGCATTAACTTAGCTGTATTTGCTATGTTTATTTTATTAGACAGATAGAACCATGTATTGTACAAGCTGAGTTGGTGCCAACATAATACTTCCAATAAGTTGTTTAATCACTGAACAAGTCTGCTTTCAAACTGGGCAACGCGCCCATTGCCAGTGTGCAGCACTGGGTTAGAACAACTTAACAATTATACTGGTTGTGTTTAAAAAGCATCCTGACTCAAATCAGCTGTAACTGTTGAACAAGGTAGTTAAGTATGCCAGTAATTTTTTAACATTGTCAGAAAGGACTTTCCTTTTTTCTTGGTCTCTGGAGGCCATCAGAATTTTTTCACCCTAATAGAAGTTTGTTTAGCACCAAGGAAGATTTGCTGTCTTTGCAATTTCCCCAGCTCCAGTTAGTTGGCTTACGTTGCAAAAAACAGAGCTCAGTTTTGAACCTACTTTTTTTGGAAGAACTGAAAGCACTGACTAGCTATATGCCACAAAATTTGATCATATACTTCACAAAGAGATATGTTCTTGGTCGTACTTTTGTTACAAGTTCTGAAGAAAATATTAAAGCAGAGTTTGTGATCTGTTCTAAAAGCATTTCTGAAATACAGAAGAAACATTCTCCCTCTCTGCGTGGATAACGCACTAGATAGGAAGCTAGTATATTATTCTGCTTTCTAAACAGTAAATTAAAGAGCCACCTCTACTACTTGCATGATGTTTTGGGGAAATGTTGCGATGAAAGAATCTGTCTTTTATTCCAAAATCCAAACTCCAGATATAATTATGGAGAAAAGGGCTGAGAAAGCAAAGCTAGCCTGTTTTGTTTTGATTGGACTAAAAGTTTAGACTTAAGTTCTCTGTGGTCAGGAGGCTGTGATTAAAGGGTCTGTAATTAGATTCAATACTTGATATGTCTTAATGCCCAGAAAGGCCAAACCCTGTCTGCAGGCAGTGGTAGCTGCCAGGATCATCAAAAATAATTCATAGGTGCAAGTGAAAAGGAAAATATGCATGCTCTCTGAAATAGTTTGTTCTTACTTGCTCTGTCTTGTTTTTGTAAAAAGAAGGGACAGGAAATCCCTCAAAATATCTAGTAAACAAGTAGAACATGAGGTTAAAAAGAAATAACTATATTTCTGGAAAGAGATCTTGTAGATAGTCCACTATATTAAAGTCATTAGTTTTTCCTTTTGATCCTCCTATTTTCCTTACATCAGATATAATGGTACCCAAAGCAAAATAGGCCTGTTTTTTTAATATGTACATGCATGTATGAACAGAGAAAAGGTTTCTACATAGCACATATCACATAGTCATAAGTGGGCAGATACATATTTGATTACTAGTTTATACAAATTAATAGTTAAGGGTTTTGTTTCAGAAGTTTCCACATTTAGGTTAATGGTAATGAGCAAAGCAAAGTAGTCTTTTGGATGAATTAACAATTGAGGGTAACACTTGAGGATGAGTTTGGTGTTGGTGACCTTCTGCAAATAAAGTGGTACTTGAGGATTCTGCTCTTCCCCAGTCCAGCTACCCAGCACTGGGGCTGATGGAAGCAAGCTCTGGATTGTGCTTTGAGTTCTCTTCTCTTTTACAGGCAAGTGAAAGATCAAAATAAGAAAGTAGCAAATCTGAAGCATAAAGAGCAAGTGGAGAAAAAGAAGAGTGCACAGATGCTGGAGGAGGCCAGGAGACGAGAGGATAATCTTAATGACAGCTCCCAACAGCTTCAGGTAACATGGGAATTGAATGAAAGCAATGTGGCCAATCAGTCAGGCTTAGCTACCTCGCTTTCCACTGTACCTCCTGATCTGCTTTCGTAGCTGTTCCCTAAGAAATTCGTTACTGGTTGTTTAAAAGGACACATCTGTCCCCGAGCACTTCAAAGAAAGCAGCTTTGTAGCTTTCCTCATTTTCATAAAAAGGAAAAGTAGTTTTAACCATCAACTTGGTTATGAAATGCATCGTTGAAATGATTTTATCATTCCAGTATTGAGATTGGTGTGGCATTTCTTTCTTTGCTGCTCATCTAACAGCCTTTTTTCTTCAGCTGTTTTGTGTGTTTTCCCAACTAATTTTACCTTATGTTGATGCCTTTTCTTCAGTAAATGAAAGATAACCAAGTAAGTTTATTTCTTATAACTTTTTCTTATAGTAAATTGAAATTATTGTGGGGTATCTGGAGAACTGTGTTTTCAGTGTTTTCTCATCCTTGTTTGACAGTGAAACCCTCCTCTACCTCATGAATTCTTGGTATGTTTACTAGTCAGTTTGCTTTATTTCTGAAATGATACCATGCTGCTGCCATGCAGAATTATCTGGTTACCTCATATCTACTTAGGCATATGAAAGTCTCCAGTAAGAAAGCAAGTCCAATATTTTTCAGTGTGTTATATGTTGATATTAGCTGTAGATAGTTTATTAAACTGTAAGTTTTCAAGTGCTGTCATAAAAATGTTAAGCTATTGCCATGAATAAAGCAAAGATATCATGATGCTAAGTGGGGAGATAATAGATATTTTGCCTGTGATTGCTTTAATTTACAAAAATAACTTTTCGTTTGGTGAGTGAAAATAAACATAGAAACAGTTATCTACCCCTGAGGTATTTTTAGGTTATTTTTTAAACCTTTAGAGAGCAAGCCTTCTCCTGGGTGTTTGTCTTTGTTATCCTAGGTTAAATCCTGCTTCTTTTTGCCAGCTACATAGCTTAATATATCTACGATGAAGACACAGAATAAATCCTAATTGTTCACTAGCAAAGATAAATCCCTCCCGTAATTTCAATAGATACTTTATTCTGAGGAATTCCAGGGGGATGGTTTCAACTCTTCAAGAACTTTTGAAAGAACCACAGAAACACGTGTCCATGTGGAATGGTCTCAGATGCACCATTTTGTGGTTTTCCCCCTGAGTTCCAGTATTCTATGTGCATGGCACTAAAATAGTTAAGTTCCAAGTGTATGAAGATGATTTCATAACTGCAGACTTTTATAAAGGCTGGGATGTGGGATCTCTACATCTGCTAATGGGGTTTGTGGCTGTAATGCTATGACAATCCACAAGGCTCTTGTTTTGTGGCAGCTTAAGTTTAAATAGCACAATCCTCCTTGTATTAGTGAAATGTCTTTAAAATTCCTGAAACTAATACAGTATTTGGTTAGAATTATAATCTGTGTTTAAGTAAATCTGTATTTTAAGTTTGAAAATTTGCCTTGCAATTAGGCGCATGGTGTATTTATTGAATGACACCATTCCACAAGACCATCTTCTTTGTTTTTATATAGTACTTTCAGATTTTAAAAGGTATGTCTTTCTTTCCTGGCTTTTTTCCCTCACAATTATTCTTTCCCTTTTCATTTGTCTTTATTTTACACAAATGGAATGCACTGGAAAAAGCCTGAATTTTATTTTTTTTCTCTCAGCTTCTATTTGCATACTAAAATTGCTCTTTCTTTGTGTTTGTTTTTATAAGAAACAGTTATGCAATGTGTTTGTGCAACTACACATAGCAATGGACCGACAGTGATATTCTGGTTACTGATAACTTTTAGGTCATGTTAAAACCATTTAACACTTGTTTCTGATACTTCAAAGAGATTGTGCAGCTTTGGTGGCAGCAGTGAGGCAATTTTAGCTCAGAAATTAGGTGGCAAAAAATTGTGCTGCTTTGCATCAGAGCTCATTAAGAATGTATAGCTGTCCTTGGAATGTATTATGTAATTCTTTACTTACAAAGTATTTTAGCAGTAGAGAGATCATAGATATAAAACTATTAATAGCATGGTAAGCATAATTTTACTGTAAATATTTCCTCTTTTTTTAATTCCAAGTAAGCGACTTACGTCCAGGAATGAGAAACAACTAACCAGTTGCCTCTTTTCAGGAAGCCAAGTTGCTTGATATTTTTCTCTTTTTCTTCAGAGTCACTTTGTTGTAGGTTGGCGGTCTTAGAGGGAAGCTAAATCTGTGAACAAAGGGTATATTTTTGTTATCTTTACCTGTTTACATTCAGGTTTTCCAACTAGAAAATTAACCTATATTGTCTATACAGCAGTGCATACTTTTTTCCACTTACGTTGTAATTTATTCTCCACTGATACCTGTTGCTTTCTATATGATTATATGCAAGTATTTCTGAGATGAAAAATATACATTATTAAATGCATGTAAGAATTCAAGATTGAAGCAGAATGGGACGTCAACATTGAAATGTGTAAGTTATTATAGTATTAGTATCACTTGATTTTTCCCTAGTGCTTTTTCTGGTTTTGTGAATGTAATTGTCCTGTTTGGGTGGGCTCAATTGTAGAGACTCTTTCTTTGTATTTAACACAAGGCTGAAGGGATTGCTTTCATTCACAGATGAAAAAGTTCTGTATACTCTAATGAAAATATCAGGCTAAGGTAAAACATGGAGTGTTTAATGACAAGTGACAGGCTCAATAAAAACTCCTTCCTTTAGAAGAGCTCTCTGCTTATAGTCTCCTTCTCTCAAGGACTGCAATGTTTTGGTTTCCTGGAAGTAAAACTTAACCCAGGACCACATTTCAATTTGTTAGTTATGGCAACTTGTCTTCTCCATAGACTCTGAGTGACATTGCCTTTCAATCGATTAGGAAAAAAAAAATCAAACCTGAGAGGAACATCAAATTTTAATTTTTTTTTATGCAACCATTGTTGGCTTTGGGGTCAGGACACACAAGCACCAATTTCAGATAATTTTGGTCTTGGTGGTTTTGGCTGGAATTAATAATAAGACATTATGAAATGCTTAAAAATATATGATCTGCATGTTCTTTGGTTGACCGTCTGCAATCCAGTCAAATAAACACACTCCCAAGCACATACTCCACTCCTCCTCTCTCTGTCCCTAACAGGCATGTGGTTTCCTTCTTCCTGAGTCCAGTAACAAAATGTTCGTTTATTCAGAGAGCTCTGATGATGGAAATTTGGTATTTTGGGGAGTGGGGGAAGAACGAAAACCATAATGTCTCAATTCTAATGAGATGGATAAATGACTTTCCAAATTTGTCTTTTCCTCCTGGGTTCCCTTAAACCACAACTCTCCAGAGATCTGAGAGGTTAACGAGTGTCTGGTCTATAAGCAGGATAAAAAAAACCCCAAGCTGTTGGGCTGGAGTTGAAAATTTTTGCTTCAAGTAGCTAAAACTTGTCTATTATGAAGAGAAATTTATATGCTGTTTTGTCCTAGACAGGTAACATTTGCTGAATTTTCAAGGTCTTGGAACTGACATCTAGAAAGTAGTATGCATATTTTCTTGTCCTATCACTCCAGCATCTTCCAGACGTTTTAAGGAGGAATTTTTAGAATATCTTGTGGCATGGAGTTGTCTACTGTATTACAACAGCTGTCCAACGATCTCTAATTGCTGCTGACAAACTGTATATCCAACAGCTGTGTAAAATATATTTGAATGCTTTAATGAACCACTGTAAAACCAAATAAATTTATTTGGATATTCCATGTCCAAGTTTAGATAATTTGATATATAATTCTTAATCCATGAATAATATATGCAATCATATGTTATTTGTTCCTTGTGATTATATAATTATTTTATCATATTGAACATTAAATAGGAAATATATCTTTCTAGTAGAAAGAACCAAATTTTCAATCTGAAAAAATGTGCCATTTTTTGTTCAATAATGCTTTTACTGGTATCCAGACAAAGCGGAATGAAATGGATAGGTATCCAAATACCTTCTCATCAAATGAACCATCTAAATTAATTAAATATCAGGAACTATTTGTTACAATGCACTATAGCATGTACACACAGTCAGTATGAACATTAAAAAATTCTGAAAACCCAAGTGAAGCCCAGTACATCTGGTCTTGAAGTACCGAAGAATTTCCTCTTGACAAGCTATGATTGGATTTTGAGGGTAGGGTGGCTGAATTTTCTTCATTTGATCTGTTGATGGTAATACTGTGCCATGATGAAGACGATGTTTTGTTGTCTTTTGGCTGTTAGTAAAGAGAGATCATGCTTCCTTAATTAATCTATGAATTTGCTTTTGGATAGAGTGTATAAAGCTTCTGAAGAAATTGTTAGATTTAAAGAAAGACTTTCCAAACTTCAAGTTTCCTCCATAACTTTTTAGGCATCATCAGCTTTGAAGCAAATTGGTTATGCTAGTTAAATGATGTTACACGTTTTCCTGGGATGAGTGAATTTCAAGTGTGAGTTCCTGGCTAATTCCTCTTCCATATAGACTGCTGCCATATCCAGTTCCAGCCTTGCCTGCCAGCTGAGTGGAGTGTACATTCTTTATCCCTTGAATAGCACAGCTCAACATGTTAAGGCCCATGAAACTGTCAGCTACTCCATTTCAGCCTGGTAGAAATCTGTTCTTTCATGCCGTCTTGCATCTGCGGGATTTATTCCAGAGAACAGTCTGATAGATCAGACCTATATTTTCTCATTGAGCTCAGATCCGTCTCTGGGAATTATTCAGATAAAAATGTTCTGTATCTCTCCCTTCTTTTCCCATTGCTTTTTAGACATTCATTAGATCAGGAATAAGTTTTGGTCTCCCTGTCCCTGGATAATTTTCTGTGTTGCCCAACCTTGTAGGTGTTAGTGTTCCTTTGTCCTGACTAGGTGCTGTTACCACCTATGCAAGTGGCCATAATTCCACTAAACAGTATATTCAGTTATGGATCATCCTCCTTCTATCCTCTAGGACAGAACTCATGACATAAAGCACTGAAAGGATATGAATTCGCTTCACAATTCCTTTTTTAAGAAATTTGTTAGCCTTTTTTGAAGAGGTAACTTTTTCTTGTGAGTCATCAGATCATTCTACAGTTCACCATAAAGACTGAAACTTAACATTGTTAAATATTCTTGATAATTAAATGAAATGTGATTGAGTTCAGAGATGGTGTGAATCAAAATTGTACCGTCTGTCTCAGTATTACATAGGCCTTTTGTTAATGAAAATACAGGAGGTATGAACAAATACAGGCTCTAAAGAACAATCATACCTCATAAAATGCAAACAGAATAAATATATGGAAATTATTCCTTCTGTTTTATTTGGGCTAGATGCAGTGTTACCCAGTAGGTAGTTTAGGGGATCAACTGACCCTCCAACCCTTTCTCTGAGAGATTCTGTAACAGCTGGATATGCTTTAGAAAACAGGATATACATATGCAGTGGAGACTTTAATATGTAACATGATTTGTTAGTAATGTACATTGAAGTAACAGTTTAAATTTCCGTCAGCTTTTACAATATGTTACAGAAAATACAACAAAAATTGCATTCTGTACTTACTTGTAGGGTTGTGATTGTCAGCACAGTGTGTGTAGTTACTGTAGACATAACCAAATATTTAACCCTGGCAGATGCCTGGAGAAAAACTAGCTCTTACTCATATCATATCATATCATAACTCTCCCTGTAAAGGGAGCCTTCCCTAACTTTCCTGGATGTCTGGGAGAAGTTCCAAAACTGATGACCTTTTGGGTAGGCTTTTTGTAACTGAGAGTGAGGGGACGTTTCTTGGTAGGGGTTGGGTGAGGTGGATTTCTTTCAATTTTAGCCTTTTGGGAGGAACAAAAAAATCCTAATGAAGCATTCCTGGATATATATCTACTTATATGAAGCAGATAGGGCATGGAGGATAAATAGGCAGCCTCACTTCATATTTTGTTATATCTGTGTGAAGTAATTCAGTAGTTGTAGACAGTACTCAGGTATGTTATTCATCTAATGGAAAAACGACTTGGGAATTTTCACAGTGTTGATACCTTAATTTTTATCATTCAATGTCACAGAAACAGAACTAGAAAGAAATGCTAGTTCATTGAATAGCAGAGGTATACAGCACAGTACCAAAAATTAATGCATAATATGAAATAGCAATATCACGGCATTACATGTTCATGTAAGAATCACTATTGGATTTCCGTCTCAGCAAGACAGTAGCGCACATAAAAATTAGCTTCTAGCTAAAAGAGTAGGTTTCTTCCGTTTTCTCTGCTGAAGTCATAAAGTGCAACTTTATTTTGAGGAAGGTCATGAAAACTTGCTAGCAGATTGCCAGAATATAAACAGGAGAAGGTAGGAAAGTTATCTTTACAAACAAGAAGGAATGAAGTTAAGTCCAGCAACATCTGCTCAGATGAGCTCTTGTTCTTAGGAACATTAGTCCTTTTCCTCTCTTATCGTTTTGGATCTGATGGATTTTGCAAGACAGTAAAAATCTTCATTTACTAAAAGGAAACTCATCAAGACAAATTTCCGTATGCCTTAAGAGTATTTACCTGTGGCTGTTTCTAATACCAATTTTCCCAGTTTTCCGTGCAGAAATCTGCTATCTATATTTCTCCAAACAGCTGCACACAGACAGAATATATAGTAGTATGGGTGATCATTAAAAAAGTGTAAGTTTCTCTCTCCCATTTCTTCATTTTGTTGAATCTGTGAGATTTTGGTGTGTTACTATTCTTGCAGTGTAAGCTGTGAGCCATGAGCAAATCATGGGGACAACCCTGTCTCCAGTTTTAGTGAAGGCATTTTTTCTGATGAGTGTTCATAAGGTCTGAGTAACTTCATTGTTGCTTTTGTGTGCAGGGTTGCATTTTGAAACAACAAGAAAAATAATATACATTTGAACATGAAAATTAGTTATCTCAGAAACAGACTTATCTTTTGCTTTATTAATTGTTCAGTTGTGTTATTAAAGAAGGGAGATGTGTGTTTTTCGTCTGTCTAAAATGTAGTATAGTTTTCTGAATATCAGAATAAATACATGAGCTTGTTTTTAGCTTTGATGTGGCAGTTCTTAGAGAGACAGAATCTATCATTTCTACATAATCGATGTTTATGACATTTAATATACTGTTAAGGAATTGCCGCCTTTTGTGTTTGACCAGAAGAGAGCACTCCTTACAGAGTACTTGTTACCATAATATTTACAGAAACTAAGCTTGAAGAGACTTGACATTTGGAATGGATAAGCATATCCCTGGATAGGCACTTAGCCATCTGCTCTATTTGTTTTCACTTCACAGTTTGTTTACTATACATTTGTTATGTTCAGGTTAGACGTATTCACTGCCTTCATGTCTTTAAAAAAGATAAACCATTTGACTCTTGTTTTCTCGTATAATGTAAAAATGCATTGCAGTTTTGAACAGGCAGCTGGAAAAATTTTGTAAAAGTCGCTATTTACAACCAGCATTAGGCAGTCTCACAATTATCCCAGTATTTCCTTAACTGCAAATTGAGATTTGTAGTGAGAGAAAGCTATTATATGGCTTGAGAGTTTTTAACAGAGGAAAGAGGACTTCCAACATCCTAACGTTTCTCTGTGATCCATCAGGAATATTATTCTCCAGACACACTTTCACCCACTCTTTTCTGCAGAAACATTAGGTGTCAGTGGAAGATGAAACCTGCTATTTGTACTCTATTGCCTGTTTGGCAAAGAGCAGGGTTGATACCCTTTATGGTATGCCAGAAACTAAGTACAGCGAAGACTGGACAGCTGAATGTGTGCCAACACCCTTAACCACTAGACGTTTTTTACAAGGATTTTTTTTTTTTTTTTACCCCCTAAGATTAGTATCTGAGTTCAAACTCCTTTCCTAAAAACTGTCAGAGAGATTAATGTGACTGTTGACAACATGGTGTGGTTCCTGTGAGGAGGTCTCTCTTGAGAGTAGAAAACATTGAGGGCCAGATTTAAGCAAAACAATAGGAGTACATTCAAGGGGAAGAACAGCTCTCTTTTCATTTTGGTGTATTATTTCATGAGCCTGAGAAATGGTAATAAATTTGCATTTTTTGCCTCTTCGGATTTTTTTTCCCCTCTCTCTCACAAGCTTTTTTTTTCTCGCCATGTTCAAAATTGTTTATAACTCATCTCTCCCCAAGAATAAAAATGCGCAGTTGCTGCATCTCATGTCATAGTCTCATTGTTCAGTGAAATTGCTGTTCTGCCTTATTCTTGTTTTGCCCAATAGAAAAGAATATAGAATGGCATGATGATGGGGACCTAAAACCACACAGAACTCAGAATTTATTTAAAAAAATAACACACATGGAATTTCTTTTTAGTTCTATACCTATGGCAACAAATGCTTCGGCATTTCATTTAAAAATTTTCCTCTAATTGATTTCAAGTAGTAATAAACCTAATTCACTTCATTCTAATTCAGCACTATTCCTTAATCTTGCTTACGAAGCTGCCCAAATTGCTGTTACCCTTGAACTACTTCCCCCCTCCGCACCCCCCGTAGGAAACAAGCCTATTCTGCCTTTAATGAGCACTTTCCCCATTAAATTTTCCTCTTTGACTAAATTTTACACACTTGTAGGATACATCGCAACAGTCTCATCTCTTCTAGGTAATTAGTGATAGGGTGAGGGGTAACCGCCTCAAGTTGTGCCAGGGAAGGTTTAGATGGGATATTAGGAAACATTTATTCACTGAAAGGGTTATCGAACACTGACACAGGCTGCCCAGGGCAGTGGTGGACTCCGCATCCCTGGAGGTGTTTAAAAAACATGTACATGAGATGCTGAGGGACATGGTTTAGTGGTCAATATAGCGGTGTTAGGTTAATGGTTGGACCTTATGATCTTGGAGGTCTCTTCCAACCAAGGCTATTCTATGATAACTACTCTTACTGTGATGTGCAAATATTAGCTAGGATTGAGGCTTAGGCCAATCATATATTCAGAACTGACAGAAGATCATAAATACTAAAAGTCGGCACCAGTCCTTTCACGTACTGAATTTTGTGAGGTACACTCGGATCTGAATGCAGGTGGTGGGAAAAACTAACTATATTAGTGCCACTTAGTCTTTTACTGATGATTAAAGGAGGATTACACAGAATCACAGAATTGCCTTGTTTGGAAGAGACTTCTAAGATCATCAGGTCCAACCATTAACCTAACACTTCTAATTCCCCACTAAACCATGTCCCTTAGCACCTCGTCTACACATTTTTTAAATACCTCCAGGGATGGGGACTCCACCACTGCCCTGGGCAGCCTGTTCCAACGCCTGATAACCCTTTCAGTGAAAATTTTTTTCCTATTATCTAATCTAAACCTCCCCTGGCAGAACTTGAGGCCATTATCCCTTGTCCTATCACTAGTTACCCAGGAGAATAGATCGAGCCCCTCCTCACTACACCCTCCTTTCAGGTAGCTGTAGAGAGCAATGAGGTCTCCCCTCAGCCTCCTCTTCTCCAGACTGGACACCCCCAGTTCCCTCAGCCGCTTCTCATCAGACTTGTGCTCCAGACCCTTCACCAACTTCATTGTCTTTCTCTCGACATGCTCCCAGCAGTTCAGTGTCCTTCTTATAGTGAGGGGCCCAAAACTGAGCACAGTATTTGAGGTGCGGCCTCACCAGAGCTGAGTATAGGGGGCAATCACTTTCCTAGTCCTTCTGGTCCTTCTGGCCACACCATTTCTGATACAAGACAGGATTATTTCCTTAACATTCCAGAAAATGTCTATAGTCAGTTAAAATTCATCAACAAATTCAGTTTAGGACATTGTATGTAAACATTTTTTGTAGTGTAAGTGCATACCTCTTAATGTCCCAATGCTATGGAACAGTTATTGCTTTAAGCTGAGGTAATGTATATGGTCAGATACTGCAAATGTAGCATTTTCTGTAAATGAGATTAATTTTCTGAGTTATATGATATTATTCAGGGTATTTAAATAAAAGGTAACCTACATAGCTCCACAAGTATCCCATAATTCTAAATCACTGATAAAATAGCACATGAAATTAGGTCTGAGCACATATATTTATATATGTCAGGAAAAGCAGTCTTAGTATACATACTCAATGATATGTTCTGATCTAGCTATACTACCATATGACAATAATCTTGGAATTAGAATAAATATTTTCATTAAAATACCATTGGTTGGCAGAGTTACTAAAAAAGACAATGTTGATTAAAGGACGAAACAGAAAATACTACTGTGCCACTCTATACATCAGCAGTGCATTCACCTCTTGAATAGTGTGTGGTGATGTGGGCTATCCACCTCAGAAAGGATATAGCAAAAGTAAAAAAGGTAAAAAAATATTTAAGAAAACAGTAAACATAAAGACAAGCTTCCATTCAAACAGATATTAAATAAATTTAAGCACTTGAATAAGGAAAAGAAATGAGTGAAGACAAGAGCCAGGAGGTATTTCTTCCAGCTTTGCAGGCTGAGAACAATAGATGATCGTTTTGGAATATTTAGGGCTAAAAGAAAACAATTCTTTTTCTCTTTCCTCTGAACTAGTTCAGGCTTTTGTAGAAACAATTGGAATTTCATACAAAGCAATGAGAGTCTCTCAGAGTGTGAAGAGTTTCCACTTTCTCATCATGGGTTTTATGCCAGTGAATTTAAATGGTAATTTTTCTGAATGCTGTGATGCTATGTTTTCGGTTGAAGTGATACTGTCAGTATAACATTGAAAATACACCAACAAGAAGATTTCCTTTTCAAATAATTCATTTCAGTATTTTTAAACTTATGATTTTATGATGATGTTAGTATCTAAATATCCAATTTTTACTACTTCTTTCAGTATTCTGTTCTTATCAGTTGTATCTAATAGGTTTCATGTTCCATACATGCATGTGAATTGACTGCTGCCACACACCTAAGTCAGTTTGTTCTTCCTGACCCTTTCTTGGTGAAATTTTTTAGTTTCTATTATTGTATCCAAGTCATAAGTATATTTATTTTCTGTCTTCAAATGTATCAAAACATTTCCCTAAATTAATATGTGTATATTTGGTTAGTAGCTCAATCCAGGTTTTACCAAGACAGATCTTTTCCTTGAAATTACCCTCACTTGATGTATCTAGTTTCCAGGGGCATTACGGGTGGGCCGGGCTGTTCCCAGATGGTGTGAGACCCATTGATGATTTAATTGACATAAGTAATTGTTTTGATGGTCTCTAGTCTGAAGTTGGGGAGACAGAAGAAGGTGGAAGTAATTAAGTTTGGGTTTTAGTTGGGTTTTTTTACATTAAGTAAAATGAATAGTGGTTAGATTGTTAGTCCTATCCAGGAACTGATGGCTGCTTTAAAGGTAGCAATTCCTGGCAGAAGTACAATAGCTACTATATTATGACGAAAATCAAGAAAGGGGCATTAGTGGCTAGAATAAATGTATGAGACAGGAATTCCCTTTGAAATTGAGAGAGTGAGAGATTCAATGGAATCAACTGCTGGGTAAACATTTCCTCAGTGGTGGTGTATCACTAGCAGTTTTTGTCATGTGTTCAGTTATCAGAAAGAGGGAAGACAAAAGAAATGAACTTTTATAGGTGGCTGTCCTTGTGTGCTACTTGTGCTACTCTTTGTTACTGTATGATTGAAAATAAGCAAAGAAAGGTAGGTCTCACAACTACTCTGATTAGTGTGGTGATGGTGACAGGACTGACATTGGCAAAGAGAGTTCAGAGGAAAAGGACTATATCAAGGGAATAATGTGTGGGTTCAAGCTTTGTATTAATAGTGCAGTTAAAACTGCCACTGATTTTTGCTGTAATCCCGTATCAGTTTAGGAGTCTTGAGTCATAGTATTGATTTATATGTGAAGAAGAAATCTTTTACAGTAGCATTTCTCCAGCTAGTCTTTCAGAAAAAACGTACAAATAAAAAAACAAAAACAAACCACAAAAACACTCACAAAAACCCACACACACGCAAAACCAGCCAAACCAATAAAAAATGCACAAAACCCCAAACCAGTGACAGATATCTATTGTTTTTGCTCACTTCAGAACAATTTCACAGCTGTATTGTCAGCCTTAGGTCTCATTCCAATAGTCCATGCAGTGACCTACTGTGGTTATATAGAAGCACAGACCTTGTAGGTTTTTAAAAAATACAAATGTGGTAATTTGCAACAGCTGAAGCAAAATGTTAAAGCTGTTGGCACCCTACGTGAGCTGCTAAACGGTAAACCTGGTTGTTAGCCTTGGCAAGGTACTTCAGTCTGTCTAGGTTGTTGCTAATGAAAAGTGCACAAAAGTACACAAAACCAACATACCTGACCGATTGCTGTGTTGGGAGCTCCAATCTTAGAATAGTGGGAAAGCAGTGTTAAAAGTGTGGCAGCTATCACTGCCAGTTTCTCAAAGGAATAATCAGTCCTGCCTTTCCCTTTTAGGCCTGTGTAATAGTGTCTATAACTGTTTGTCCTTTTCTTCTCCTTCCTCTCCATTCTCCTTCAAATAATGTATAAATAATCTCAATTGTGATAGCAGCAGGTGATGTTGGAATTACAGAGCTTTATGATGAACATGATTCAACTAGTATTGATGAGGACCCTTTCTTATCCTTACCACAAGCTCTGTATATTTCAGGTCACTCCTGATGGTGAACAAAACTGCTATATACTTTGAAAACACTTTCTGAAGGTAACACACTTGAGTGGTAACACGTATCTTGGAAGAAAAAAAAAAAAAAGAATGGCTGGAGTTGTTCACACGTTTTTGTAGACATACTGTATAATTTTCAGAAAAGTTATACAGTGGGTACAGCATATACAATACATTTGTAGCAATTTTCAGACAGTAATAGCAACATGCACAACTTTTGTTAAGGACTTTATATGTGTTCAAGAAATAGACAATGTGAAAAATTTATTATTTCTCTTCACTAAGTTTTTTTCCCCCTCTTATTTCACTTCCCTTTCATTTAAATTAGACCCATTAATATTAACATATCGTATCTGGGTATTACCTGTTACAGTCTGTCTTTAGAGTTGATATATTTCTTTTCCAATTTTCATGACTTTGTTTTTTTTCCCATGTAAATATGTTTTAGGGACAAATGCATGCATGTTTTTCCCTTGAAGTTATACATGTGTCATATGTGGAACATTATTTACATCTTGATATACCTCAAAATTATTCCTTTTAGTGATAAATATCATTCAGTGCTAATGCCGCTGTAATTTCATCTGTATTTTTTGCTGCTTCTTTGTGCTTAAGAGCAGAAATGAGTTTTTATAACCTCTGTTGAATGAATTAGTTCTATATTTATTTTCTTAGCATGTAGAGAAGAGCATTTTTTTTTACAGATGCTTATCACTTCAGTTAGCTTCTATATAAGTAATCTTGGTACCAAAGTATTTCCCATCATAAATTTGTCATGTTATTTTACAGACATATTTTACTATCTGGGTGTGATTTTTTTCTTTCTTACTTAAAGAAGTAGGGAGCCACAGGGACTTTGTGTAGGACAGAGCATCTGCCTGACATTTTTTATTCATTTTGTTGGACAACACTCCTAGTCATATGGTTTAGTTGTAGGTAGTCCTGCGAGGAGCAAGGGTGTTGGACTTGATCCTTATTGGTCCCTTCCATCTTGATATATTCTCTGATTCTATTTTAACTTCTGTAGTTGAGCACGTTTTATGATTTTCTTTCAAGTGATTGTCCAGAAATATAACTTTTTAAGGGTACATCCTCCCTGTTTACACAAGAGCAGATGTTTTTGTCAGCAGCATCATTTATAGTCCTGCATCACTCTTGAGTGTTCTCCTGCACTGCAGCAATGATACTCAAAGGATAACGCTGTCCAAACACCACTCCATTTTCTACCTTTTTAGTTCAAAAGAAAAATTCACTGGCCATTTCTCACAAACTGATGACTTCCTTATATTTTTTTTCACTGTGCTAATTTTAATGCACTGGTTCAATTGTATTTATCATGCCTAGAAATAATTTTTATCCATTTTTTCTTTTTACTGTAAATATATTTTTGTTCTTTCTACAACTGATGATCTACACGTGCACGCATATTCTGGATGTACACATCTTCTCTTTTTCTACTGTGGTACTCTTAGGAGAATGTACTTGTCACCTTCTGCTGTCTCTCATGTTTTCAATATGGCACATGCAGTGCTGAGACCAGCTTTGTTGTGCTTCCCTGAAATTCTCCTACTGCAATTTTTATCCTTTTGTCTCCTGTAGTTATTTTTCTGCATTTATGCAATGTGTCAGGCTTGAATTCCAATGCATGTGTCTTATTTGGCAGATACAATTTTCCAGATGATGACATATGTTGTCCTAATAGTCATCATGGATCTCCAGTCTGATCTCTTCAAAGATGAGGAAACGTTGGTTGAGGAGCTCCTGCTTGGCACTATTTGGTTCTCAGGCTGTTCCATTCATTGTGGAACTCATGACAATTACATGTACTGTTGCTGTACTTTACAGTAAGCCTCTTCTGTTCATTCTCTGAGAAACAGGAACTTCATATAAACCTAATACTTGGATACACTCAGCTTCTGCCTAGACAGATATCACAGGTGAACCCTGATACTTCAGTTCTTTAACCAGTTGAGGACATCAAGGCAGCTGTATGCAACACTGATGATACTAGCATTGCCATTGGTAGTTATTCTATAACTCTGCTGTTTGTTCATGCCTAGCAATATATATATAATAGCAGCTGTTTACATGGTAGTTTGCCTTTCTTTTACTATATTTTCTGAATCTTTAGTAATGGATCTGTGTTTATTTGTGATTCATACTACATCTTGGTACCAAGCTATACACTACCCTAAAGGTATTTCCTTCTTCAGAAATTTATAAAGTCTTCTTTTATTCCACTCTTCAAGACAGTATGCTTTTTCCTTTTTTTTTTTAATTACCATCTTCAGAAAATGGTAATGAATACAGAGAGAGGAATGATTCACCATGGACATCTCCTGCTTTGGATGAGTTGCACAGAGACCCCAGGCACTCTTTTTGAGCTAGATTCTATGGTAAATACCATTCAGGTTATGTACCATGGTGTTCTGGCCTTCAGCGCTTACCCAATGTGTATTCTTGAAAATCCATTAAGTCAAAGTATTGTCTCATCAGTGTGAGAGCTATTTCTCCATTTATGAGTGAGAATTTTGCATGCTTTTCTTGTTCAGAGACTTCAAGTAGCTGATCAACATGTGAACCGAATGAAGGAGATCCACCCTGCTCACCTGAGCCTTAAGTTCTATGTTTGCTTCTGAAATCAAATGAAACTGTAATACTATCTTTTGGTACCACCATATTGTATATTTCCTTAAAGCTTCAGGACCTTCTTAAAAATGTCTGCAGGTTTTTGCAAGTGTTTTTCAGAGAAAAACAGAGATTAATTAATAAATCAATTTATTTTCATCAATTGTCCTCTTCTGAAGAGTAGCCTTCTAATTTTGCATAGCGTCTTTCCTTCTGGGATCAGTAGTGAAGTAGTTCAACCAACACTGCAGAAACCCACTTTCCATAATTTAGTGAGGGTCTTTTGGCATCTTTTGGTAGACTCCTGAGATAGCAATCCAGAAGTTCTCAGTAATGGACTGACTACAGTAGAACCAATTTTTCCTCTTCATAGTTGGTACTGGAAGCAAGGGGACATTTTGGAATAAACTTACTAAGATTTCAGTTTTTCATATTAATCAACCAGAGTTGCACTTAACCAGGCCCTCATGTTTTTTAACTGTGAAAAATTCATAACATTTGTAGATGGACTGGCTCCAAATGTTGGTGAAGAGTATGTTGTATCAATAACAAAAGGACAGTTTGTATCCAGGAGGCAGCTCTAAGTAGTACTTTATGCATCTGACAGTCCTGACTTCCTGGGTTCCACCTATCAGTTCACAAAGGAGGATTTTTCTTTCTGGGAAGAGTTCAATCTCGAGTAGACTGAGGTAATTATCATTATGTTCTTTATTTAGGTTATGGGTTCTTGAGTAAATACATGATAAGAAAGAGCAGTAGTTCACAGGGATACATGCTTTTAATAATGTGATGATTTCACTGTTTAAGAAATAATTGATTCCTAGTTCAAAACACTTCCAATTCTGTGTTCTTCCCTTCTTGTCTATGAAAGCACACAGGCAAAATGTGCTATTGCTTTAATTGCGAGGTTATATGAAAAAGATCTTTCCCTAGCTAGGTGATTGGCTAGTCCTAGAAATATTTTTAACAGTTAAAAGCAGCATTTCATTGCCTTCTCAAACTGTTAACTAATCTTTCTCAAGAGTTAACTGAAGAAATCCACCTTAATTCCAATTTGAATAGTGAAACTGGTCCATAAAGACCTTTGTGAGCCTAGTTCAAGACACCCTTATGAATAAGTTTGCCAGGATACCTCAGATTTAATTAAACCTAAATGCCTCGGTGAAAACTTAATATCCTATTTAATGCACTTTAATAAAACTTCATAGCAGATTACACATCACATGAATGCAAGATAGATTAAGTTGATACATCCTTTTAACATGCATCACCTGGACATTCTACCACTTCACAGGAGCACAGAATCACAGAATGTTAGGGATTGCAAGGGACCTCAAAAGATCACCTACTCCAATCCCCCTGCCAGAGCAGGAACACCTAGATCAGGTCACACAGGAACGCATCCAGGCGGGTTTTGAATTTCTCCAGAGAAGGAGACTCCACAACCTCTCTGGGCAGCTTGTTCCAGTGTTCTGTTACGCTCACTGTGAAGAAGTTCTTCCTCACATTTATGCGGAACCTCCTATGTTCTGGCTGGCACCCGCTGCCCCTTGTCCTATCATTGGATGTCACTGAGAAGAGCCTGGCTCCATCCTCATGACACTCACCCTTTACATATTTATAAACATTAATGAGGTCACCCCTCAGTCTCCTCTTCTCCAAGCTAAAGAGACCCAGCTCCCTCAGCCTTTCCTCATAAGGGAGATGTTCCACTCCCTTAATCATCTTTGTGGCTCTGCGCTGGACTCTCTCAAGCAGTTCCCTGTCCTTCTTGAACTGGGGGGCCCAGAACTGGACACCATATTCCAGATGCGGCCTCACCAGGGCAGAGTAGAGGGGGAGGAGAACCTCTCTCGACCTACTAACCACACCCCTTCTAATACACCCCAGGATGCCATTGGCCTTCTTGGCCACAAGGGCACATTGCTGGCTCATGGTCATCCTGCTGTCCACCAGGACCCCCAGGTCCCTTTCCCCTACACTGCTCTCTAGCAGGTCAATCCCCAACTTGTACTGGCACATGGGGTTGTTCTTACCCAGATGCAAGACACTTGCCCTTGTTGAATTTCATTAAGTTTCTCCCTGCCCAGTTCTCCAGCCTGTCCAGGTCTCTCTGAATGGCAGCACAGCCTTCTGGTGTGTCAGCTGCTCCTCCCAGTTTTGTGTCATCAGCAAACTTGCTGACAGAGCACTCTATTCCCTCATCCAAATCATTGATGAATATATTGAATAGTACTGGTCCCAGTACTGACCCCTAAGGGACTCCACTAGATACAGGCCTCCAACTAGACTCCGTTCCATTGACCACAACTCTCTGGCTTCTTTCCTTCAGCCAGTTCACAATCCACCCCACTACCCGATCATCCAGACCACATTTCCTCAGTTTAGCTGCGAGGATGCTGGGGGAGACTTCCTTCCTGAAGTGAAAGAAAAAGCCCAGAAACCTGCATCAGTCACACCTTCTTTTCCTTTCAGGCAGACGTGTTGGAATGAGTTTTGCATGCAAATCAGCTGTAGGATCATCGTATGGGTAAAAAAAATTTTTTCTGCCAGAAATCTTGGCACTCCCATGGCATTGAATGGGTTTTTCTTTTCCTTTGTGCTGCCATCAGGGAGCATAAAGGCAGAGCTATCTGTCTTCTCTATCCCAGTTTAATTCCATCTCTGCCGTGGAATCTCATGCATATGGGACTTAGGAGGAGAGGGAGGGAGGGTCACAGAGATATTTGGGTAGGTAATACATCTTGAAGAATCTGGTCACTGTACAGGTAAGTAATTTATTTTTTTTTTAATTTCTGAATAGTCCTCTGTATAAACTTCATGAAAGGAGGCTGCCACTGTTTGTCATTCTGCAGTTTTATCAAAATACAGGAAGATAAATTTGTCCTCATTTTCATGTTTTAATGTGTATGTGAAGCAACTCAAGTTGTACTCTAGTCCACTGCTTCAGAGCATCAGTCACTACAGGAAAAAAGTTATAACTGTAGTTATAATTAACAGAAGTTTTTCTCCACACTTAGATGCTTATCACAATAAAGATAGAATATTTCCTGTAACTAAAAAGGGGAAAGCAGCATCAGCACAGGTTGAAGGTCAGCATGAGCCTGTCGTGTTTCAGGGTTTAGAGCCAAACAACTGGAAAAACATGCTGGTATCTTAAAAGGCAAATGCTGGTTTGCTTTTATTTACTTTTTGTCTGTTAGCATGTTTTTTAAAGAGCAGATTGTATTTAAAAAAAAAAATTAGTTCAAATGCTAATCAATTAGTCATGAATCAAAGAGCTAGAAACAAGATAATTATTTGAAAGTCTCTGGAGACTGTTCTGCACTAGTGGAGGTGCTATTGGGTAAGCAATGATCTGCTGCTCCTGCTAGGCATCAGTGTGTTTCTGTAAGGTGGTTAGACACATTGTGACACCGTTACAAGAGTAAGCTTGCACATCGTTTAACTAGGTTTGTAGAAGTTTTCATATTATTTTAGGAAAAGTAATTATATATGAATGCAGACTTTTCAAGGTCAGGTAATGTGCTGTGTGGATCAGTTTTAGTACCATCAATTGCTCTTTCTCCTCTAGAGCACTGTATGGTGTCAAGGTTTATGCTGTGTTGAATTCACCTCTTAAACATTTGCCTTGGGTGAAGAGTGGACATACCTTATGTGTTAGAATGTTTTATTCTGCATTCTTACTGTAAAGCAGTTTCCATTTTACATGCAGCTGTTCGAATGAACTTTTCCCACTTCTGTTGTTTGAAATGGAAAGCTACACTTCCACACTTCATTGGCTCTCCATGAATAATATATCAAGAAGTACAGTCAATGTTTATTGTGTAGTGGAGATAGGCAAGTAAATATTTTTTATGTCTGGCACAGTTAATATTCTGTGCTTAGATTTTTGTAAACTTGTTATTCATCTTTTTGATGAGTCTTTGGTTATAATCATAACCATAAAGTAGTTTTGGAAGATACTATCAGTGTTTCAGAAATATTAAAAAAATATGAAAACATGTTCTGCAATTCCTTCTTCTGAAATGAAGATCTCTCCATTTGTTTCTTTAGAAATCAGCAATTACTTGCACTGTAAATCCACTTTGGAAAGTAACCATCAGTAGAAAGCTCCTCTGCTGCAAAGCCTAACAAATACTGTGTTCTGTGCTAGTGGTTGAATATTAGACTCTCTACAGAAGGGTGGCAGTGCCAGAGGTCTTGCACTGGTCTGACACAAAGCTTTGCATCTCTGCTGGAACACTCTCATTAAAAGTGGCAGTTTTGAGACTGCCAGAAATGGCGTTCCTACAAGTATGCTTGGTGATGTAGCGCAAGTCCTTGAAAGCGGGAATTAAGGAATAAGTCAGGTTCGTTCTTTAAACTCCAGTGACTAATTTTTGCACTATCAAGGTTGCAAGGTCTTGTTTTTTCCAAGTCAGTCATCTTTTTCCTTATTCTTTATATGGTGTGAAACACTTTCAGAGAAACAGTGGAAAAATTCAGACCTAAATACAAAAGGACAGAAGACAAAGGGTAAATGTGACAAAAACCAAAATACAGACAACAAAGGGAATTATTTTTTGTTTTCTCCCCCTGCTGCTGAAATGGATAAAAAGCCCATGGGGCAACTTAAATGTGCATTGATATCTCACCTGAACCCTATGATCTAAACCAACCTGCAAGACAAGAAATGCAGAGCTACTCATCAAGCTTCTCATTTCTGATGAGTTTCTTAAGCAGACATGGTCCAAGACATTAATATATACCTGTCAAGACTGCTTTGCAGTCTTCTGTCCAAGCTGCTACAGCAGAAGCAGGAGGTACACATTTAGTTCCTAGCAATATGAAAGCAATGAGGGTCTCCTTTACAAATAATACCATTAGCTTTGTATATAATTTTTCTAAGTTATGCTGTTTGTGTAAACCAATAACACAGTGTGTTTTCTGAGGAGCAATACGTTTGTCTTCAACGGTCTTTGAATATATGCTGGACATCTGAACTTGCGACTGTGAAGATACTCTTAATTGAAGAATAAATTTTCAGGGAGTCTTGATACTTGAATGTCTGGGATTCAGACAGCCCAGATGAACACTTCATTATTCCTAGAGAGTTTTTGATGAAAAACTTCTTTAAAGTCTTAATCTGAACAATGGAAAATTCTCGGGTTAACGTTTGCTTTTCTCCCCCTTCACCTGGAAATGGCAAATTCCAGACTTCTTACTATGCCTGCTGGTGAATGTGTAAGCATATGGGCAATGCTGAATGCCTGCTATCTTCCCACCAATTCTGGCTTCTGTGCTTCTTTGGAAATGCTTACTAATCTTTATTTACCAACAATTCCTGCTTATCTATGCTGTATAATCTGGCAGAACTGTGGTATGACCAACACAAAGGGCAAGCACTCTTGCTTTGAGGTCTTGCTTTGCTAGCTTTCTCCTTCTCTTTGCTGTAATCTTCTTCCTACTCTTGCATCACTTCATCTTTCTTTCCTTTGTGTGAAGACAATTTGCCTGCAGTTGCACCTTGGGAGGGAGAAACACAATTTGGTTGACATAAAACTTGGTTGATTAAAAGGCTGTCATTCCAAACGAGTCGTCTTCACCTAGTCTCCCATCATTTTCCAGGACAATCTACGTAAAAAGGATGATCGGATTGAAGAACTGGAAGAGGCACTCAGAGAAAGTGTTCAGATAACTGCAGAGCGGGAAATGGTGCTAGCACAAGAGGAGTCAGCCAGGATCAATGCTGAGAAACAGGTCTGCAATCTTATGAAGTCACTGGTAGTCCTCTTAGGAAAGTAACTAGACAGTAAAGTACTATTTTCCCTGCTTGAAACACAGCTGGATTGGTTTGATGATCCTGTGTCTCTGTTCCAACATAAGATAGCAGAACTCATAAAGTCTGCAAAGCGTTCATGATAAGTTGTATTTCATATGTAAGATTTTCTTGAAATTAAAAAGGAATATAAGGTATCCTCAGCTTTAAAATATGGTTTTAAGTAGTAACTCTTCTTATCTGTCTTGCCTGTCTAAGCTATCTTGCTATGTATAATCATGGCAACATAATGAACGCTGTTGTTCATTAAATGTATTTAAAGATGATGATTTTTTTTAGTGTAGTTGTGTTCATGGAGCACAATCTCGTTGCACTTGGAAAACAATTGGATAAAGAGACAAATCCCTTGGCTTGAGCCAAATGTACACACAGAAAACACATACTTGAGTGTTGAAACCGCAAGTCTAAGCTTTTATGCATGAATTGATTCTGTGACACTGACGAGATACTCGGAAGAATCTTGTATGTGCCTGATTTTAACTCACGTAAGTAATCATCAAGAAAACATACCATAAATAGTGAATAAAATTCCATGAGATTTTGATAAAGCTTTTGAAGCAGAAGCTGAAGCTGTTATTCATACTGTGCTTTTTGTGAACCTCTTCAGTGCTTTTCACTGGTCCTTACTGGACCATAATTAGCAAACGAGAGCATTTCGTCACTTGCATTGCAACAGTGTGATCTCTTTCTCTTTGTTATTTAAATACAAAAAGTTCTGACTAACTGCACTTTAAAATGTTTTAAAAGGTTTTTTTCCAACGTGTATTCTTATATCACGTACTTTAACTAAAAAGAAGATACAAATACATTAGTAATAATCCAAGTTTTTAGGAAGAAAGCAACTGTTTTTCTTTAGACTAGAGTCAAGCTCAGCTGTTTGCTGATAGACATATTGAGAATAATTTTGGTTGCTGTACCCTAAAATCCTAGACAAAGTTACAGAGTTGACTTTCAAGAATACCTTCTTTCCAAACTTCTTGTAGCCATTTAAAAAATTGCATGAAATGGAAATGTTAACTAGGTAGTGAATACCACATCAAAGATAGATGTCCTTGGAAAGAAAATATATTTCTCACAAAGGAGACACAGAAGCGAACAAAATAGTATGTGATTTGATGCCTAGCATGTCGTAATGTTTTAATTTCTTTGTTGCAAGACAAAATGGCCTTTTTTATAATCTAGAAAGCCGTAGGACTTATTCTTTTGTGATGTCTGTGCTTGAAATGCAGAACATGATGCATAAGGCTTAGTGAATTTTTTGAGGGAAGGTTTTGAAGAAGGTAGAGTGTGTTAATTTTTTAGGTGTTAGAAGTATCTGAAGTTAAGGAGGTAAGCACGAAAGATGAACATTTACAAATTTTATGCATTTAATGTAGGTTTGTTTTAGAGGATGATCAGAGGTCATCTCAGTATTGAAAGGTGAGTGTAGTACAGTTTGCAAAGGATGAGTAGCTTACAGTTGATTCAATAGCAGAGGCATGCTAGTAGCATTAACATGATCAAAGCTACAGACAAGATTTCTGCACAAATGGACACAACTTGCACGAGACAGATTTTTGCAAAGATACAGACACAGAAGAAATCCTGCCAAAGAACTTCAGTTACATAGATACAATCAAAAAAGTCTTATATTAGAGGGGTTCCATAAAAGAAATTCTGCAAGTTTTTAAAAATAACCTTTAAAAGAAGGTTTAGGTCAAGGATACTATCAAGATTAAGAAAAATATGAAAATTCTGTCCTAGATGAAAAGAAATGAAGTAGCAAGGAAGATTTCAGTCACAGGATGGAAAGGAAGATGCCTTTTTAGCCGATTGAGCATGAACTCCTCATAGATGTCTGTCAACTGTGAGCTGTTAGCAGCAGGTTTGTTCTGGAGAGGAGAAGAGATAAGTCTGGGTTAGTAAAATAGGGAACTGTTGTCATAGAAGTGAAGTTTTAGTTATACATCAGGCATGCCAAAGCAAGAACATGGAAAGAGAGTAGTGCTTTGGGAACATGCAGAAATTTCAGGTTTGGCACTAAGGAGGCTTTATAAAAGAATTCACCAGCAAAGCCTGATGAGAGGCACACGAGATCAGAGGGTCGGAGCTTGGTTGAAAAGGAAAGCAGCTGGTGCACAGAGAGTTGGAATTGGGTGTACAGTCTGAGAGATGAGGCAAAGCAGGGAAATGTGAATCCTGAGGGTCAATATGCCATAAGGATCAGTGTGATAGATTGAGAGGAGAGGAAGAGAGCCAAGGGGAGTAAGATTTCTGGGAAAATATTGGTGGAATGTGGTAAGCAACAGCATTGTGAAAAATAAATTAATTTGAATGTAGTAGAGTGTACAGAAGTGAGGAGGAGAAAGAAGGATGAATTGAAAGCAGTGGGATCAAAAGACGGAAAAGTCAATGTCTATACAATCACTGATGGACAGCAGTGTCTGACTTCAACAGAAGAACTAAACCACCAGCTCTGACTGATAATAGTTTTTAAAATATGACCAACAAGATGGCACAAAAGAAAAGCAACTGGAGTGTTTTGTTGCAGTGAGTACTGGGAGAGCTGCTGTGCCCCATTTTGTCCAATATGATTTTGTTTTGATATCAGTTAAATACAATCAAGTAATAGAGTGATGGCAAGTAGCTGTTTTTCCAAGGTGAGGAGGAGTCTTTCCTTCAAATGCTTTTCCTTTCATATTCCTTCAATTACTTTAAAAGAATGATCTCTTTGTTTTATTATGTTCCATGGAGGTTATTTGTAGAATCGTGAACACCACCCTCAGACAGCTTTTAGAGTTTTAAAATGCAAGGCTTTTTTTCTATACGACATTAACGACAATTCATTTGATTTTTAAAAACAGGTTAAAAATAGGTTTGGATCATTCTTAGACCAAGTATGAATTATATGTGTGATTTTAAAATGTTGATATTGTCCAAACTGATTATAATTTGCTTTTAATTGCATGCTTTTTCTTTCCTCTCTTCTTGTTTATCTTGTTTTATACCATTCTGCCACTTCTCTGCCTGTCTGAAGCTGTTTAATGAATCAGTGCATGAGGTCAACCATTTTGGCTTTAAGTGGTTCAAGGTATGAGGACATCTCATTTGTGTGTACCTCTGCCCCAGTATTTAGCGTTGGTTTTGTAGCCCTGTGTTGTGTAATCCTACCCTCCATCATCTTGTGATGTATGGTTTCCTGCTCTTTTACAGGATTCAGATGTGAATTACAGTGTCCATGAAGCTCCTCCAGGATTTCATGGTTCTCAGATAACTGTTGCAGATTAAAATCTTGCTCTCTTTAATCCAGTGTTTGAAAATGTCCTGGCAGTGTGTATTAACTGTGGCAGTGGGTTAACTGTGTTAGTACACAATCTGTATATGGCAAGATGTCTCCAGCTGACTAAAGCTTTCTGTTTGTTTCAGGATCTTAGACTTGTTCTTTCTTTCATCTGTCACAGAAATAAAATCAGGCGTTTCCTGCTGGTAGCAGTGCACCTATTGGAGTGGGTATAGTTTTATTAACCTTATTGTTCTGTATAACAGAAACCCTGCCATGCAGAAAGCAGATGAGGGAGTCTTACATAGATATAAAGACTTGAAAGTTTTTCATGTTTGTTCTTTCTAACATGCTTACCTGGTTTTGTTGGTGCACCTGCTGAGTCCTGTATGTCAATATTACAGTAAATTCCTTACAGCTGTGAGGATATATGCAACTCTGGCTGATCCCACTAGTTCAGCCCCCTTGGCCAAAGGTCAGAAGGTGTATGGGGACTTCTTTTTAAGTACTCTCTGTAAGTTTGGAGGTAGGATTTCTCGGATAAACACTTCTATTACACAGTTCTTTCTATAAAAGATGGCAAAATCAAATGTGGATCCAGGCACTTTTTCTGAATTAACCAAATCTGAGTTTGCTTTTGTAAAGGTATTGTTACATTCCTCAGAAAAAAAAAGAAAAATAATTAAATATCCTGCTCAATAATACAGTGGTTGTTTTCTTTCCCTAGGAAAAACTGCTGGAGATAGTCTTTTGACAAAAGACCCTGTCTTGCTCACAGATACTTTTTTGCTGATTTGGTACATCTTACCATCCCTTCTCCTGCAGTAGGAGGCAGGAGGTTCTCTAATATATTAAATTAGCCGTTATCAGCACCATTCCCAGAACAATGCTGGAAACATGTTTCGATCTTCATGAAAGAATAAGGCCCTTTTTGTGGAACAAAGTGAAACAGAAGTTCAGGTTCTGTGATTCAGTGTCACTTAATCAGTAGTGTCAGGTCCTTGGCTCAAGGTGAACAGTATTAGAATTATTTGCATTTCATGCCTTCATTATTAGAGGGCATAGTTCACAAATGTGTCCTGACCTAAGATACTTATGCCCTCCCTCTCTTCACTCACTTTCATCCACTTGCTTCACTGCACATCCCTTCAGTTTTCCCAGCCTTGGTCTCTCTTGGGCCATGCTGTGAAATGAAGCAGTGACCCACTTCATGATAAGAATTACCTTAATTTTTGAAGGAATTTTTTCATGTGAACCACTTCACTGATCTGGTTCATGGATGCCCATACAGAACTTGAGGTACATCTGATGAAGCATTGAACTTTGGGGGTTGGACTGACAAATGGAGGCAGAAATTTCTTAGTATTATTACTAAAAATATTTTTACCAGAAGCTGCTGTTGTGGCCTTTACACCAGGCTACTATTTCTACAAGTGACATGGTGCACTGCCTGACAGCAACATATGTTTCTCTACCTTATTTCCTTCACATTTTGAAAGCAGTAGGTTTAGAAATTTAGAAATTTAAATATTATGCTGATAGTAGTGCACCTCTGTTCTCTCATGAATATCAGCACCTGCTTAAATGCATTCTCTTTATAGTATCAGCTAACATCTAATTCCTTACCCTAAAATGTTATGACAAATAAACACATGAAATACTGGCCATTACCTGTTCTTTCTTTCCTTCCTTAAGTAGTTATTTAAGCTGAAATTTTTGAGTTGGCAGTCTAATCTTGACACCTTCCATGAACTTCTTTGAAGTTATGATTCTCAGTGGGAAATTTTAAATGTGATTAAGTATATAGACTTATAAATCTCTATATCTATGTTCATACACATATCCTACAGAGGGCAAGTTTTTCTGCTTTGCCTTTTGAGAAAAAATAAACTACTGAATTTTGTAATAGTATTGTTTAAATGTATTTTCTTTTGCTAACTCCTTTCTCCTACTATTGTTATAACCTATTTCAGCAGGATTTAATATTCTTTCGGGTACATATTACATAAAAAATACGTTGATGACAGGACTCCTGAAATTCTCTATTGCATATGCCTACTTCAACATTTATATCTGTTTATTAAGGAAAAATAAATATGAAATAGGTTAATAACTCAACTGGAACCTTCTTCACAGTTCTCTCATTTTTCTCCATCTCCTGTTCATGAGGATTTCCCTGTTGTAAGTACAAGGTCTGCAGGTGTTTGAAAGTAGAGTATGGCCTTCAAGAGTCTTTTCTCTCTTACCTGTAAGTTACTGTACAGAAATTCTAGCCAAGTTTTGAATGATACCTCTCCTTTGCACTTTCATCAGACCACCATTCTGGTCCTTTTTTAACTTCTTAGCATATATTACTTAGACTAAATTTTCCTGTAAGAAAATAAACTTTGCAACAGAATTATTATGTGTTGGACCCTATCCTATTAAGTACTTTCTAAATAAATTTAAACACATAGCTTTTTGCTGAGCGGTCTGTTATTGAAATAGATCTAAAATATTTTCTAGAATATGTTGAGTGTTGGAATTATTTCATATCACAGATTCTAACACATTAAGTTACTTTGTGCAGGTCTGCTTGAAAATACCAGGTAGAATTTCTCATGAACCGCTTACCTATAGGTGTTTTCTGAGCACCACAGAAACATCAGAATTCTGACTGCTCTGTAATAGATGCTGGACAGTTTGCTTTTAATGAATGTGTTGTCCCTCCTTCTGTATCTCCTAATGAGAAGTTTGAGAAATCAAGTGACTGGAGATCAAGGCAGTAGTCCAAGGTATGGTTTGGGGCGTGAAAGTGCTGGAGCCTCTTTGCTTCCTACTGATTTTTCTACACAGTTTACATTCCTTTTGGCTGAACTTCTTTCAAATATATTCTGCAAAGCTCCTTTCTATGAAAGTCTGACAAACTCGTCTGAGTTTTTGAGTGTATGTATATACATGCATGAACAAAGTATTTTGTGTATTTAGTTCATATTAAGTAAAAAATCTGTGCTAAAACCTCATATTTTAATTTCTTTTACTGATATACATTTTTTTAGGAGCTTGTAAACACACTTGTCAGCCTAAAATGTAGCCTTGACTTTTTTTTTCGAGAGGTTTTTTTTTTTTCATTCCTGTGTCTGATTGTTTTCCTTTGGTTAGAGAAAGCATTTTGTCTAGGTAAAGTTGACTGTGCACTATGTCCTTGTCAGTGAATGTGTTTGCAGTCATTTTTAGAAGCACTACTTTTCCCTAAGGTTGCTTCTTGTCCCCAGGTATTTAAATGGATTATATAACCTCTTCCTTTAAAAATACCCAGGTTTGTATTAAATCACACTCCTTACGTGGGAAGAGTGATTCAGTATGTAGTTCCTTCTCTATTCAGTAGCATACCTTTTAAGAGGTGTAACAGTGGAATTTTTATTCTCTTCTGTCATAGATGTATTCTGTCTCAAGTGTGCCTAGTTGGGGGCTTAGGGTATTATTTTTTTTTGCCTTCAGTAGTGAAGAATGAATAGGGGGAAAAAGGATGAATAGAAAATCATGCCCAAAGACTTAGGGATGGAGATCTTTTTCTAACGTTACAGGAAAAATGTCTTCACAATTTTTCTGCTTTTGTTTAAGTTGTTGCACTTGTTTAAGGTTGCAAAGTGGGAAAAATTTGATGACTTTTAGGAGAACTTGGGACACTGAAAGGATAATTAATGTCTGTTCAAAATATACATTGAGCATTTCTCCATATAAGTCACGTTTTCATTTAATGAAATGAGAAATAGTGATGGAAACTGTTATATAGAAATTCGGTGTGAATACTGATTTTAAGATTGTCTTGTCTGGATTTTTATCCCTTTTCATTGCTTAATGAATAAATGCTGATTTTACATTATGCCTTTTATTATAGTCAAGTATTCTAGACAAAGCTCTGTATTGGCATCTCTCCACCTGTTACATTATTTTCCCAAGAACCTGCCTCTGGATAGCATTTTATTTGTTGTGGCTCAAGAGAAAATCGAAGTCTTGAGATGCCTTCATGTCTGCTTTGAAGGAAAAAGTCATGCGGATTTGGTTACATTAATGCTTCCTTGGGATTGTAAGGACCCAAGCAAACACTTCTGTTAATATTTCTTTAAAGTTAGTCTTGTACTTTTTTCATTTGGAATTTCTTTTCCATATTCCAGTTGTGTTCTGTAACTGTGATCCTAGATGCAAGTATAATACAATAATATGTAGATTAGAGCATTAGAAAAATTCATTACACTTGTCCATTACATTCATAAATTAAAAATATATAGTCTTTTTCTTACTTGTAGTAAGTTAGTACATTATCTCAGAATTTTTCTCTTTGGAGAATCAATCTATGCTGTATAAATTGACAATAGATGCTCTGCTGTGTAGCACAGCATTTAATTCTTACTTTGTATATTATTCAGTTATATCTAAACTGTCTGCCATGTTGGCATATCCTAGTTAGCCTGAAACTGTCTAAAATGCAGCAGAACAGAGATCAGCACGGTCTAGAGAAGGCTTGTAAATAGCTGCTGAAATCCTTGGGCAATTAGTCTGAGCTGAAAGGCTTCCTTTGGCCCAGTTGCTACTGCTACCTTAGCAGCAATCACAGAGTAGGTGTACCCTAAGAAAGGTTAAGTTATTTTGAAGATGTCCATGTTTAGAATTGTGGCTGCAGTATCATGGATTAACTGTCGTTTTAGAGGTTCTGTTTGGATGTAACAAATTGCATTAAAGAGTGTGTGCAGAATGTGCTAAATGTGCTAAATTCTAGTCTCTGCCTCTGTAGAGATTTTTAAATGGTGAACAAAATCCACGTTTTTGCAAGATTGTTTGTTATCCTTTGAATTGTTAGTTATTCCTTGAAGTAATGATTGCTGCTGTGTTCCCAAGGGTAGGAGAGATTCATTGCTAGCCATAGAAGATAAACACAAGACAGTTTCCTAAGACTGTAGATTCATGTAAAATAAAACAGGACTGTTTCCTTCACTGTGATTGCAAGGGTTAAAAAGCATATTGAGAATTCTTCATCGGATAATGGTGCCAGTTGAGGGAAGTGCGAAAATAAAATTGTAACATGTTATAGTCTTCAGATACCAGAGGCTACAACAGGTTTCTGTTCTCAAAAGAAATCAAAATTCAGTTTTTCACTTATTTTTTTCCAGGCCTGACTCAAATATTTTGTATGTGTTAAACAGAGACAGTTATTGCTTCCTTCTGCAGAGCTTTTGTCCCAGCAGTAGGCTGTTGCTTATTTATATGGCTTATGACACTGGTTTAGGAGATACGACTGTCAAAGCTATCTCCAAACATCCTAACAGGACACGGCTGTTACTTACTCAGTCCTGAAGTTTGGTAGCTCAGGAGTTTCCTCTTTTCCAAACATCTGTGAATTTTGATTCCTCCTCCTTCATACAAGAGCTCAGTGCTCTCAGAGTATGAGCAAAAAACACTCTTGATTGATACTCAAGTAATGTACTGCTTGACAAAGACTCCTGTATTACTGTAGGTTCTGCAGGAGTAGCGTTTTAATGTCAGATATCATCTGGTCAGTCTAATATTGGTGCCTCTTATAGCCTAGAGCCACCAGTGGAGACAGTAAGGAGCAACACAGAGCATTAACTACTCTTCATTATCAGGTGCTTTTTATATAATGAAAGTTTTTGTTGAGAGACCAACTCAGGGAAATAAGAGACATCAGCTAAGTAGCTCATTTTCACAGTGATAAGAAAATCTGCATTCAACTACAGTATCCTGCAGCTTTTCAGACCATAGTCTTTTGTTCTCTCTCCTTATCTTTCTCCTCTCCTTTTTCCCAATTAATAATGTAAGAATGGGACAGTGACACCAGTTCTCTTGAGCCACAAAAGCTCTGTATTTTATGGGGGATGCTGAATATGCAAACCCTAACAACCTGAAAACTAAAGGCAGGAAGACTTAAGAAAACCACACACTAATGTAAAGAAAGGCAAAGTTAATCCCTAAAATTACTGCTGTGTATTACAGATGATCAGAAGATTCTGCGTTTTCTCTGGAGAACTGATAATCCACTAGCTATTTCACAGGTTTGACACTAAATCCCTTCTTTACTGTGAACAACAGAACTCCCCTTCCCCTGTACAGTCTGCCACAGTCCTCTAATGTTATATACAGTTGACCTTGGCAAAAGGGGTGCTGTAAATCTGTTGCCCTCTTTGAGGCGGAGGTAAATGTGATGTATAGAAACAGCTAAATTGTTGCACAATATTCTGCTGTGTTTATTTGCAAGTGTCTTTAGGAGCTTCAACTAAGGAATTCCAACTTGGGAAGAAAAAAACAGAAAAAGGAGTTTGTCAGTTGTCTGCATAGGATCGTACAGCAAGGTTCATTAACAGTGCCCCCACAGAACAAGTGAGGCAGTTATATAGGGTGATATATATAATGTAGGGAAGAATACTGTCTTTAGGTGAGCATCTGTTTACCTTAGTGTATCTTTATATTGCCTAGAATTATGGAATAAAAATGAAGGTAAAGGATTGTAACCCCTTATGTACCTACTTCAAAAGGATTAGTGGTGGTCACATTGTCATGGTAGAGACACCAGTAGCTGTGATGCATTCTTCTGTCTACCTATAGACATATGCATACTCGTACACTGGTGATGAATAAGAGGGGCTTGAATTGGAGCTGCACCTCCAGTCTGTGTGGTGGGACAGAGCCATTCTTCTTTATACCCTTCTGCTGTCAGTGTAGCAGAGCTTTCAGCTGTTCTTTTAATGGAGGGCTGTCCTTATCTTCCAAACCAGAAATTACATTTTAATTTTTTTTGGGGGGGGGCAGTGTTACTACTTACTTATTTCTCTCATTTTCCTCTGATATTTTTAGCTCCCAAGAAGCTATGCCTAACAGCTTTCTGAATATCTATAAGAATTTGAAAGGTGTTCCCTTAATTCAGAATAGCCAAGAATTTAGTTAAGCATCTTGGATGTGGTCTTTAAGAGTACCTAAAGCCACCCTACTGCTTTAACAAAAATGGGGCTATGATGAAACCATAATTCATTTCCCTCTTACTTTGTGTAAAGGTTTATTAGCTTGTGATTTAAGCAAGCCATCTGGTCCTGCTGGCAATCCAAGTTATGTCAGACTCAATGCTTTCTCCCTGTAATATGTTACTTGAGGCAGTTAAATTACATACTTAAGTCTCAAGTCTGGCCTGTGCTTTTTCCATGTCTTAACATCTGTTCTGGGAAAATTTTCTGGGATCCAAACAAGTTTGCATGGAGCCAGAATTCTTGCCTTTGTGTTTCTTTTCATGTCTAGTTCTTTCCCTTCCCTCTGTCCTACAGTCTGATCAGTTCAGCTAAGTAAAGATAGTGCAGAAATTTGCAGTCCCTTTATCATTTCAGTAATGTACACAGTGAAATGAAAAATAGTTTAAAAACTCAAGAGCTGTAAAAAAGGAGGAGAGAGTCCTCTGAGAGAGAGTTGCACTATGTGAGAGATGTTAATTATTTTTTTCAGTCCTTATAGTGTTCTCATTACTGACTTGTAATTCCAAGACTTTTTGTTTTGCTGGCTGAATTCATTCTGGGCAAAAGTACAGAATTCTAGTACATTTTGTCTTGTGAAGCTGATTTCTTGTTTATTCAAGAAATGCCTATGTTCAGAAAGCAAGTAATTTTAAATATACAAGTTAGCCTGCTGAAGTGGTCTTGAAAACATGATCTCTAGTGATTGATTTATACAATACTCATGGAAAATTAGTTGTTCATGTTGGTATATTTGTATCTTTATTCTCATCTTTTTGTATTCTGCCTGGAACTTTTGAGACATAATAATGAACCTAAGCAGCTATCCCATACCCCAGTGTGTCTATATGTATACTGAAAGAAAAACAATTTATTTCTTAAATCAGAAACATAAAAATGTGTCTGTTTTCAGGCATGTAATTAAACATTAGTCTACAAGTTTCTCATGTGTCACTGCTTCTGAAGTACTGTATCTCCAGTTTGTGAGTAGGGTTCTTAGTGTAATAGTCAAGTCCGCTTGTCATGCTCTTTGAAACCTCTAACTGTGGACTGATGTGCAGTCTTTTGTGCTTGATCAAAAGAAAAAAAAAGAAGAATGAGGAAGGAAAAATAGCATGACTAACAGATACTGTGGACCATCTGGATGACTGAAACCTTAGCTGAATCAGTGGGAAACTTCGTGAAGTTCAACAGACCAAGTTTGCAAGGTCCTGCACCTGGTTTGAGGCAATCCCCAGTATCAGTATAGACTGAGGGATGAATGGATTGAGAGCAGCCCTGCACAGAAGAACCTGGGGATACTGGTGGATGAAAAATTGGATGTGAGCTGGTAGTATGTGCTTGTAGCCCAGAAAGCCAATTGTATCCTGGGCTGCATCAAAAGAAGTGTGGCCCGCAGATTGAGGGAGGGGATTCTGCCCCTCTGTTCCGCTTTGGTGAGACCCCACCTGCAGTATGGTGTCCAGTTCTGGAGTCCTCATCATACGAAAGACATGGACCTGTTGTTCCAGAGAAGGGCCACTAAAACAGTCAGCAGGCTGGAACACTTCTCCTTTGAAGAAAGGCTGAGAGAGTTCGAAGTGTTCAGCCTGGCGAAGAGAAGGCTTCAGGGAGACCTTATTGCAGCCTTTCAGTGTCTAAAGGGGGCTTATGAGAACGATGGAGGGAGACTTTTTACCAAGACCTGAAGTAACAGGACAAGGGACAATGGTTTTAAACTGAAAGAGGGTAGGTTTAGACTGGACATAAGGAAGAAGTTTTTTACCATGAGAGTGGTGCAACACTGGAACAGGTTGCCCAGAGTAGTTATGAATGCCTCATCATTAGAATTGTTCAGGGTCAGGTTGGATGGGGCTTTGAGCAACTTGATCTAGTGAAAGACATCCCTGCCTATGGCAGGAGGATTAGTCTAGATTCCAACCAAGGCTATTCTATGATTCTATGACATTTAAAGGTCCCTTCCAACCCAAACCATTCTATGATTCTATGAAAAAACGACTAACAGAGAAATGCAGTCTCTTATGCAAAGAGTGTTAATCTACAGGTGGGGAAAAGCCTTATCTAACATTAACATTAAACATTTTTAATGTAGTATACTAGTGGCTTGCTATCCATAATAAATATTATTTGTCAGTCATATACATTTAAATTATGGATGCATTCATGTCCTGTCACTTCAGACTGGAAAATTTTACTTTGCAGTGTGTGTGAAGGGCATTCTTCAGCTTTTTCGTCTTTCTTTACATGCACATAACATATAAAAGTTGATTGCATGAGTCACCATTTCAGAATAGATCATCTGCCCCGCAAGTGTTTTTCCAAGTGCGTTTTGCACCTTTCTTTGTCGTATTGATGATTTTGTCCATTGCTTCTTTATATTTGCACAGTTCCACTGTAGTGAATTACATCATGTTGCTAGCATTCATTACGCATTTGTTGGTTGGATGATAGCCCAAAATTACTGTACTTCTCTGACAAGGTGTAAGCAGAAAATTAAGCTGCAGAGCTGTTCTTCCTGGGAGGGTTACAGAGGTGTCTTTCAGTCTGTGCAGTAGAAAAGCTGTCTGCAGGTGATACTTCATCATTGAGGAAGAAGTTCACAAAGGGAAGAAAAAGATAGCTGCCCCACTCTATTGTCATTTCAACACACTGAAGCATTTGGGGATCCTGAGGATGCTTTAGTTAGCCTGTCTGTCTGGATTGACCTTAGGTATTGGAGTATTTGGGCTCTGATTTTAGGAGGTAACCAATACCAACCACGTAAGTTGATGTATTCTTCTTCCTGGCATGAAATATCTAGTGCATCTCAGAAATTTTTAGAAGTAAGTTAGTTCTCTCATAACAAATGGCAATTCAAGCTTGCCTATCCTGATCATCAGTAATCTTTCCAGGAGCTGGTACAGAGGTTGGTGGGGTTCACAACCTCATTAATATTTTGTATATTGAGTCCCTTTCTCAATTTTTACTGTCTATTAATAAGACTTTTGAATAACTTGACCAAGGTCTTTGGTCAAGTTCCAGACCCTGGCTTCACATTACTCAGTATTCAGAAAAGCTATGCAACAGCCTGTTTTCTGATTATGGCAGTTGCATCAGAGGAACCTAAAGGCAGAGTTTGTAGGAGAGGGAGAGGTTAAGTTGGTAGACACTCTCCTGAAAAGGACTTGGTTTGGTTTTTTTACTGCATAGTTTCTTCTATTTCTTTACAGGCCACCATTGATGTGGTAGATAAACTTCTGGTTTACTGCCTTTTCTCTCCACCTTGCTTTCATGCTTTCTAAGGAGATGTAATGCTATGTAAAAAAATTTGCCCTATGTTGATGTTTTCCTTTTCTGTTACTGTGATTCCCATACTGATCTAATTTACATAGTTTGCCCTCTTTCACGTAGTTTGTTCAGTCTCTCAGGAACTCTCTCCTCTAATGGAAACTTCATTCAGCTTCATGTTCTTAATTAAAGATAAGCTGTCACTTGGCCAGGTCACTTATGGCCTAAAAACAACAAAAAAAATAGTCTCCATTTAAGTTCTCTGCAGATCCATCCTGCTCAGAATACATGGAGGCCTTTCAGGCCTGTCTGTGGAGAACTGAATCACAGGTGAGTGGCAGTCAGTCAAAGATATGTTCTGCTTTACATACTGTCATTTCAGCAGAGAGCAAAGAGGAGCAAGAGTGTACTCTTTACGCCTTCTGAAATGGAAACTTTCTAGTTATAACTGAGAGGGCACAAACTTGCCTACAAGTAAATTGAAAATGTCAACAGCATGTCTCCTGAAAATGTCTCAGCGTGCCAAGAACACTGGTTCTTGGCAAATATATTTGCTTTATTATATAATTAGCTGCTCTCAGAGGGAAAAAAAAAAGAACCAAGGGTAGATTTGAAGTTTTTTTGTATAGGCTAAATTAGATGTGCTTTGCAAGCAGTTTGCTTCCAGGGAATATTCCTGTATCATTTCTCACAGGGCTGCTTACTAGGACGTACACAGGCAGGTCTGCACTACGATTCATAAGCTGCCAAATAAAATGTTTTGTTTTGTAGAAGTTTAATTGAAATGCTCCCATGGAATATGTATAACTTGACAAATCTGAACAATGAAGTCTTTATTGTGCATACAGTCATCACTGTTTTGGTGAATTTTGTCTTTAGTAAATCTCATGACAAATGGTATTTGCTGGAGAGGATGGAAGGTAACAGCAGTTACCCGAACTAAGTTGTTGGCACAGCTTAAAAGCCACTTGCATTCCAGCCATTCCTAATACGTGATTAGATCCCTTTTCTGTTAACCTGCAAAAATACAGAATATAACCTTAGAATTAAAAGAATTACCCAATGGAGCAATGAGAAAAAGATTAAGTACCTGCAATAACCACTACTGCAAAGTGCTCCTGCAGTTAGATCTTACCACCTAGTGCTAGGAGCCTTGGCCTAGATATCGGCCTCGTTGTGTCTTCTTGACAGCATGGTGTTGTCCTGCTACAGATCTGCATCAAGCAAACCAGCCCTTCAGCATTAGCATCACAAATCTTGATGACTGGGAATGGAATGAATGGTGTCAGAAATCTTTCAAACCTGATTATGGAAAAGATGTTACTTGAAAGATTGTTTTATCTTGGCAACTGACAGATTGACAGAAGCAGTTTCGATTGTTGCAGTTGGCTGGGGGCTTGCTTATTTGAAGTTCTTCTCTTTTATAAGCAGAAGCTTTTGTAGTTGGCATGCCTCTTTTCTCCTCAGATTAAAGGAAACTGTTTATGTAGGTATTTCTGATCCACCTAAAGGAAGCAGAAGCTCATATACTAGAAGCTGATACACTAGTACACCTTGACTGCCCCAGAGTGTTGCCATTTTTCTCTTTCTAGCCATCAATTTCCATCCTAGTAATATTTTTGCTATTCATTGTTTCTGCAGTTTTTCTTTGCATTCTTTTCTGATATATTTCTTTATTCCATTTTATAGAGTTTTCTCTTTGTTTAAAAAGTTGACAAAGTTTCTGATCTTGTTGTGCACACTAAACACTAATAAGACAGCAAAAGTTTGTGTTATTATATGCATCCTAGCCAGTTTGGAACATGTGTCACTGAAATTCTGCTTTGGTAGATTGATTACTGAATGAATTACTGGCTGTACATTTTGAATAGTTTTTGATAATTGCATGTTTCAAATTTTTCTTAATTTGCTGGGCATAAGAAGAGTGGTTGTTGTCAGCTGCATTTGAGTGGAAGTAGACAGGCTCTCTTGCAGTAAGGACTTGCACCATGTTTGTGCTAGATCTTTATAGATCTGCAGATATTGAATTGCAATGCTTCTTGCTCTGTCACTGATTGAGGATGAAAAACAATCTTGTTATCCATGTTTGTCTTGAGTCATTACCTCTGCCTTTAGGAGTACAGGATTTATTAAACCAAGGGATGGTATATTGCATACTTTCCACCCTCCGGCATCTGTATAGTGAGTGATGTGCCCAACTTTATAAAAACATGTAATTAGAGATAGATCTAATATAATTTCAGTAATTCACATCCAGGATGGGAGCACAAGTTGATTGTTATGTAGGGACATAAATGCAATGCAGTGCTGTATTGTCATACTAAACTTATACAAATGTTTTATTATATACAATAATAGCATCCATGTTTCTCCCATTTGAAGCACATTATAAAATTGTTTGTGAACACTTGGTCATGATAGAAAGAGAAAATTTATATGGAAGAAGTTAGTGAAAGTATTGTGTGCCATCGAGCATTATCATAAAATTATTAAAAGAATATCCAGGGTTTTTTGTATATTCCATGTAGCTATACTTAAACATTTATTGTGGTTTTGCATGTTAACTAGCGATAAATTATAGCTGAGACAGAATCTGCTCCAAGTGCAAAATAAAATATGACTTTCATTTGTGTAATACCTATGCTAGAATTTACAGTCATATTAATTCTGAACCTTTCCTATTTGTCGAAGATAAGAGTATTATTCTGCTGTACATGTCTGCCATCAGCAACTCCTTGAATGTCTTTTATGTTGCTAAATCAGAAAATGTGCTGCTAAGTATTGTTCAACAGATATTTTGAGGGACATAACCTTACTTACATTTTCATGGGAACCCAGTCCTTTCCCTGTTTCAGAAACATTACCTTCATTCTTAAAGTGGATATGTAGTTTTTCTGTCAACATCAGTTACAGAGAATGTTTTTCATACTTTTGGCATATTAGCAGTGTATTCCATTTAATACCATAGCATTTTAATTTATATAGGCCATCGTTTTGGTACATTTTCTAAAATAGAAACACTGAAAAGTTGAAGACTTATAATTTGGTATTGTAATGGTAATGTTACAGTGACCAGACTATGTTAATTCACAGACAGTAATGTTGCTTCAGTCAAGCGTAGATGTCCTGTACACAGTATTAGATGATGCTTCCAGTCTACAGAAGTGTTATGCAGTATACATGCACTGGAAACCTTTGTGCTCCAATTTAGTTATGACAGTTAGTAAGTTCCAGTTGATCACATTACAATATTTTTCTCTCCTCCTCTCTTCCCCAAAAATGTTTTAGGTAGAAGAGCTGATGATGGCCATGGAGAAGGTTAAGCAGGAGCTGGAGTCGATGAAAGCAAAATTGTCCTCTACACAGCAGTCTTTGGCTGAGAAGGAAACCCATTTGACCAACCTACGAGCTGAAAGAAGGAAACATTTGGAGGAAGTTCTGGAGATGAAGTAAGTGTTTCTTTCCATTATTAGTACGCATGTTTTATTGATATCTCTAAATTCTCCTCTGATCCCTGCTGTTTTAAAGACAACCACTGTATGAATATGTCTCTATAGATAGCACCTGTCTATGTAATCAATTAAGCCTTCAAAAGTGACTTCTGAACAGGTATTACCCATATTACTTTCACACTTTCTTTAGAGCTCAATAGCATTTCTTTCTTCTAATCATTTGCAGTAGACTACTATTATTTGCATAACAGCATCTTCAAAGATCCTAAACAATTATTGGGACTCCATTATTTTGGGTGTCTTATAAATGTACCATCTTGCTTTGAGTACCCTATAATGTAGTTTAAGGTAAGACACATGTCAGTGTAGCAAATGACGAAAAGGAAAGAGGGAAGAGACAAACATAATATCAGGTAGTTGTGATGCTAAAATCTGACTGCAGATGTCTGGTCTGCTAACGTACTTTTCAAACTTGTGGATGATTCATTAGCACTGGAACAGAGTTTGAAATTCTCTATCAGGCTTCTCTTGCCATCTTTACATAAGGAGACCTGAATAAAACTGAGCTCTGGGGAGAAGTGAGGAATTAGACTTCCAAGGCTTAAGCACTTCCTAATTTCTGACCGTGCACTATAGATAAATAGTTATCCTTAGTTTAGGGAGACATGAATCCATTTAGTGCAATGATGGATAGTGCTGCCAGCAGTTAATTAGAAACACTTTCAGTTGTTTAGCCAGCCCTGAAGAGAAGGAACATTTTTATTGGCAGGACCAGCAGTGGTTCCTCCACTGTGGTTTTGTGAGCCATTATTTATTTATTTAACTTTTCTACGCAAGCTTTACTTTTTTTTCTTTTTTTCTTTTTTCTTTTTCCTTTTTTTTTTTCTTTTTTTTTCGTTTTTCATTTTTTGTTTTTCGTTTTTTCGTTTATCGTTTTTCTCTTTTCTTTTTTCTCTTCTTTTTTCTCTTTTCTTTTTTCTCTTTGCTCTTTGCTCTTTTTTCTTTTTTTTCTCTTTGCTCTCTTTGCTCTGTTTTCTTTTTCTTTTCTCTTTTCTCTTTCCCTTTTCCTTTTTCTTTCCTTCCTTTTCTCTTTCCCTTTTCCTTTTTCTTTCCCTTCCTTTCCCTTTCTTTCCCTTCCTTTCCCTTCCTTTTCCTTCCTTTTCCTTCCTTTCCCTTCCTTTCCCTTCCTTTCCCTTCCTTTCCCTTCCTTTCCCTTCCTTTCCCTTCCTTTCCCTTCCTTTCCCTTCCTTTCCCTTCCTTTCCCTTCCTTTCCCTTCCTTTCCCTTCCTTTCCCTTCCTTTCCCTTCCTTTCCCTTCCTTTCCCTTCCTTTCCCTTCCTTTCCCTTCCTTTCCCTTCCTTTCCCTTCCTTTCCCTTCCTTTCCCTTCCTTTCCCTTCCTTTCCCTTCCTTTCCCTTCCTTTCCCTTCCTTTCCCTTCCTTTCCCTTCCTTTCCCTTCCTTTCCCTTCCTTTCCCTTCCTTTCCCTTCCTTTCCCTTCCTTTCCCTTCCTTTCCCTTCCCTTCCCTTCCCTTCCCTTCCCTTCCCTTCCCTTCCCTTCCCTTCCCTTCCCTTCCCTTCCCTTCCCTTCCCTTCCCTTCCCTTCCCTTCCCTTCCCTTCCCTTCCCTTCCCTTCCCTTCCCTTCCCTTCCCTTCCCTTCCCTTCCCTTCCCTTCCCTTCCCTTCCCTTCCCTTCCCTTCCCTTCCCTTCCCTTCCCTTCCCTTCCCTTCCCTTCCCTTCCCTTCCCTTCCCTTCCCTTCCCTTCCCTTCCCTTCCCTTCCCTTCCCTTCCCTTTTCCCTTTTCTATGAAAGGATAGAAAAACAGCTGTTACAAAATAGAAACAGAAGTGGCTCTAACTTAGGAGTGCTGTATAAAGTGGGCCAAGCCTCCCCAGCTTCATAGTCAGCTTATGACAGTCTGATCTACACCTGGCATAAGGACGCTGGAAGACTGCAGTACTTAAAAGCCACACTTTTTATTTTTAATAAAAAAAATTATTGAGCTATAAATTTGACTGCCTTGAGAGTTGGCGTATTGGGGGATGGGAAGAATAGCTCTTAAGGTGATGTGGGAATCCAAAGCAACTGGAGATATATCCCATATCCAATCACTTGGCAGTACTTTCTTCTGCCAAACTGCTTTGCCAAACCTTTTCATTAAAATATACACATAGTGTACAGTATATCCTGAAATGTATTTGGAATTGTGTAGCTCTAGAGCCTTTAATATAACTACACCCTTCTTTTAAATGATGATCTCTCTTAGCTCAGTAAGTTATTGTTGGAAAGTTGTACTGAAATGTAGTATCAGGAACTGCACAAACTGGTAGATCCATTGTACCTCCAGAAGGAAGAAGAACACTGGAGAGAATGGTAATGCTGTCAGCACATGGAGAGAAAGATGGAAAAAACATTACATTTGTATAGTTAACTAGCTGAGCATGTTTTAGTCATAAGTGGTCTGTCTTAAAATTCTATAGAGCTGACAAAGGATCCAAACTTCAAAAACTCACCCTCACCATCAGGCTCTGTTGCAAACAAGTCTCTACTGAGGACTCTCAGTCAATTAAATATCTTGTATTTATATACAGAAACTCCAGTGTATTCTTTGTTGCCCTACTTTCCCTGCCTATCCCTTTTATGAAAAGCACTCTTCCCATCTGTTTTCTAGTTCTGCAAAAAGTTTCTCATGTTAAAATGTTTCCTACCATTTCAACTCAAAAATAAGAGTAATGGAACGAGTGGTTGATTTTGTGAAGCTGTTAGCTGGTTTTGGTATCCTTAAAGGAAAACAATAGCTGTTGTACAGATACTGTTCAAAGATACAGTAAAGTAATATTGTTTCCCAAGTTTTAGGGCATGCTTCAGTGCAAAAGGTTTGAGGTGCACAAAAGCAGCACTGCTGAAATGTAAGATTTGACAGAGGTGTAAGTTTAACAGCCTGGGCCCTGCAGTCAGCTAACTGGGCAGGGGAGCATACAAGGAAAAAAGCTTAGGAAATGCTGCTTTAGGAGATTCTAGATACGGACTGAAAGTAAGTGTTAAAGCAACAAGAGGACTTCAGAAAGCTACCTCTGAGTTTTAAGAGGAAGTTGTTACATATTACGTTAATAAAAATATATATTTAAAATACTGTTTCTTAGAGTAGAACTTGTGTTTACTACTGACTCTGTAACCCTGAGAAGATCATTTTGCACTCTTTAGGGAATACTGTGGCACTAAAATAGAACAAGTGTGAATTATTCCAAGGCAGAAATTTCACTCCTTAAAGAAATACTATGTATTTTGAAGCCCTCTTCCTTTAAGTCTAATATTTTCATTTTATTTAAAAAAAAAAAACTTTCTTGTAAAAAATTGTGAGAGAGGTAGATAATGGTCTCTCTATTTATACCACCAAACATGATCTACTGTAAAAAAATACTAGTGAACTGCTAGGATTTTTGTTTTGTTATGTTTTCTTTAAGAAGTTCTAATGTTTCCATCATTCACAGCAAATCTTTTAAATTAGGCAGGAATAAAGTGCTGTCTACAGAGAAATCTCTGTTCTTTGTCCCATAAAAACCTGGTTAGGCTGAGCTGAGTTATAAACTGTTGAAAATCACCAGTTTTCCTTTCCCTTTTTTTCTCCTGGTGTTGTCAGCAAATTTTGGCAGTGTGTGAAAATAAACAAGCACAAACAGTCTAATCTGGGGCCCAGTTCATGCAATTGCCAAAACTGTAGCGGCGGACACTGCACTTACAGGGAAGGGAAACAGACACTGTGTCTGCATTCAGAGAAGAGACTTTTTTTTTTTTTTTTTTTTTTTTTTTTGACTAGGCAGGTCTTTTGTTATGGTCAGAAGGACCAGAATCACAGAATCACAGAATCACAGAATGTTAGGGATTGGAAGGGACCTCAAAAGATCATCTAGTCCAATCCCCCTGCCAGAGCAGGAACACCTAAATCAGGTCACACAGGAACATGTCCAGGCGGGTTTTGAATGTCTCCAGAGAAGGAGACTCCACAACCTCTCTGGGCAGCCTGTTCCAGTGTTCTGTTACCCTCACTGTGAAGAAATTCTTCCTCACATTTATGTGGAACCTCCTATGTTCCAGCTTACACCCATTGCCCCTTGTCCTATCATTGGATGTCACTGAGAAGAGCCTGGCTGCATCCTCATGACACTCACCCTTGACATATTTATAAACATTAATGAGGTCACCCCTCAGTCTTCTCTTCTCCAAGCTAAAGAGACCCAGCTCCCTCAGCCTTTCCTCATAAGGGAGATGTTCCACTCCCTTAATCATCTTTGTGGCTCTACGCTGGACTCTCTCGAGCAGTTCCCTAGATCCTTCCTAGTCATCTGCTTTGAGGTTGAAAAGTCCCAGTTGGAGCATTTCTCAATCCGTTCTTTCAGACCTGGAAAACTGTCCAACAGCCCTTTCTGAATTATGCCTTCTCTTGCTAATTGCAGTTCCTGCTGGCTCTATAATTCAAGGGATGCAGACTTACGTAGTGTAGTTGGCGCTTCAGCGTTGAATCCTTCATCCTGCTGGCACACGACAGGAAGATTATTACTTGTCCAAGAATAATTTACTATCTTCTTTTTTCTGTAAAAATAATCAAGGATATTACAGATGAATGAATTGTTGTAATAGAATTTAATTTATGTTTCAAAATCAAGCTTCCAAAAAGAGCCTTTTGGTTTCTTATGTGACTTTCCATGACTGGTCTTTTTAATATTTATCACAGTAGTTTCTAATTACATGAATTCATCCCATAGAGAGTGTTTTGTTTGATACAGAGTGTAGACAAGTGATCAGAGATGAACCAGGCCTGTGTATGTTAATGAAGCTGTTTATTGTATTCCTTCCTTATTTCAGCTTGGAGTTGGAAGGCCTGCTGAGAGCTCCATGAGGGCTACTTTTAAAAATAAAATACCAACCTAGGCAGTGCTATGCAGGAAAACTGTTCCTCCTTACCTCTGCTATAGTTTTCCCACATGATATGGAAGTCACTTAAGCGTATTTCGTAGGTGGTAGATAAGTTCATGTGTTCATTTTCAGGTTGTCAGATAAGAAAAGTACAAACACACGCACACAAACACAACTGAAGGTGAAGTCAGTGGAAGCTGAGGCAGTTTGTCTTCTGAAAAGTTCATCCTCTCAGCAATAAAGCAGTATTGTCTGGAGTTGCAAGTATGAGGTTGAAATTGAGAGTAGTCCAAAAGAAACTGATTAATTGTCACATAGCTTATTTGCCAGAAAAGTAATTTCAGTTGATCCAAAATGAGGTGTGAAGTAATTTCAAATGCAGCAAACAGTTTAACCAAACAAAAATATTTCAGGTTATGTGCACTCATGGTGAACAGAACCAGAAAAAAAAATAATTAAAAAAATTATCAGTGTCCATCCAATGATAACTTGGCAGCTCATCCTCTCCCTGGAAGTATTCAAGGCCAGGTTGGATGGGGCTTTGAGCAGCCTGGTTTAGTGGAAGGTGTCCCGGCCCATGGCAGGGGAGTTGAAACTAGATGACCTTAAAGGTCCCTTCCAACCCAAACTGTTCTATGCAATTGTCATCTTGGAAATTAAAGATTTTTTTTCTTTTTTTTTTTTTTTGTCATTAGGGAAATCATGGTTTGTGCTTAATAACTGTTCTCCAGATAAGAGATTCCTAGTTGCAGAAGTATATATATGTTCTACCTGTATAAACACTTTCTAGATTCAAAGCAAACGCTTCATCATACTGAACTGGACTGTAAGGTCTCTGGGCCACTTGGTGTATCAGGCCATCATGTGATTGCAGCAATGGTACCAAAGCACCTCCTGTAATTACTTTGTGTGAAATGAAATAAGCTGAAATCCCACAGGGGGCACTCCATGTCCATAGGATTTACTGTCTGGGGCAAAGCTGAACAAGTGCATCTGTGTTAGTCCCTTTTTTCCTTCTGTAAGCTTACTTTTTTTTTTCTTTAAATATCTTTTTCAGGGCACATAGTGAAAATTAATGCAACAATATCCTCCTACCATTTTTTTGTTATTTTTAATTTTCAAGCATAAAATATACAATTATATATGTTTATTTTAATTATATATGGTGACCCAATTAGATTTTGACATTTTAGTTGTAAAAAGTTCAGTTGCACTAGTATGAAATGTGAAAAGTTATCCATTTCTAATTACTGGACTATACAGACATTATGTTTCAGGAATTGGAAATAAACTGACTATGGAACTGCTGTTAATCTCCAAGTGAATCACACAGAATCCAATAGAAAAGCTGAAATATGGCATGTAGATATATTGTGTGTCTTCTAAGACTAAAGTTTATTGAAAGGCCAGATATTTTTATAATTTTTTTAGCACCACAGTTCTCCTCACTGCAACAAAACATGAGGATTTCATAAACATAATTGGATCTTGGTTACCTTCAAATTTGGTGGCTTCTGCTATTACTTTTTAATTCAGGGGAAAGCTTGGGAGAAAACTCTCTCTTGCACTTTTTCTCTTTTGGCAATTAAGGAATGATGCCTATTATCCTTTCTGTCCTCCTGTGTTGTCAATGATGCTTCAATCACCCTGAGAGACTCAGTGTTGTGGCAGCATTAGAGACAGCCTGCTGCCTCATTTGCAGTGCAACTGATACTAGAATGACCTGAATCATGGAAATATGCAGAAAAGCTTGACCTGTTTATGGGCAGCATTACAAAACTGGTCAGTCAAACGATTCACATAGGTAAGAGAGCTATTAAACTTGAATCTCAAAGTTTCACAGAAAGACAAACTGCAAAGCAAGGAAGTGAACCTTTCACAAAGCCAACATAAATAAGGTGCCCCATATGAGCACACACAGAATGAGGTTGTTGTGGTTTACTCTGTTTCTTTAAGTATTGGGAAGTTATGTTTATCTTTTGTAACTCGTTTGTTTTTACTCTTCACTTTCCTTGAAAAACTTATCTTCTGTGCCTTTTTCAGACACTAAAATCTTGGCATGATATGTCAGAGTCCTGTTCTGTCTTGTGATAAAACCTCCGTATCTCATTTTATCTTGAATTCTATGGTCCCTGAGAACAGTCTTGCAGTGAGAAAGTACTGTAGTATCTTAATGAGCCATGACAGGCCTGGAAGCAAGACCAACTGCTGAAAAGTACACCAGGTTGTGTTAAAGGGGTTTGTTCCACTTGGTAATTTCTAAGACTATTAATGTTGTAGGGAGAAGTTGGGAAAAGGAGGTCCAGCCATTAACTTCCTGAGAATTTAGCTACACTGTGCTCTTGTTTCCATGCCTTTCCATGGGAGATGATTTTTTTTTTTTTTTTTTTTTTTAATGGATGTGTTTTCCGGGGACTGGGCTTTAGTGTAAGTGATCCCTTCAGTAGTTCTTGGAACATAGTTTCTAGATGGTGCAAGGAAATCAGGCTTATTTTAAGTCAGAATGTGAAAAATGTAGCGTACAGCCTCAGTGTTAAGTATGCACAGGTTTTGTAATGTTTTTCTATTAATAATTACAGCATTCTTACAGAAACTGCCATGCAAGATCTCATCAGTAGAGATCTTGGCATACATGTGCAGAGTACAAAAACGTATATTTTTTTTAGGCTTACAAAATCCTAGCACTAGTGCATGAATATCTATCTTGTCTTTTCTCAGTTTGCTAGTTCATTATTGAAAACACACTTAGAAAGCAGGTGCGTAAGATAATTTCTTGGAAATCATTAGTTCCCCATGTTCTTTACTTCCCAAAGGATGTTGCTTTGGGAAAAGTTTATCTTCACCATAACCTGCACATTATCTTATCTAAAAGAATAACAGGAATGATGCTTTTTTCCTAGAAATAGTTAGTCAGCTAACCCAATGTTAAATAAGAAGATAATGGAGGTGGTTTTATTTTGACTAATGTCTGAAACATTGTCAGTGTTGCTTGTAAGATAGCTCTAGGGGCATCAATATACTGTCTTCTGCTAGCTAATTCTGCATGCTTTTTCCAGTACTAAACGCTGTTCTTCTACTGTATTCTAACATATGCTTTGTATAAATAAATATATTTAGAAGTTCTGTCAGAAGTAAAGGTTTATCTGTTCAATAGAATTTGTGTCATTTTCCCTTGAGTGTATGAATCTTCCACTCCAATTGTTTCTAGAACAACACTGACAAAAAAATAGATTTCCAGATCTTCAGCATGCTTTTTTTTTATTGTTTCTATATACTTATATACACAACACACATAGATAGCACTGTGATTTTTGTTTTAAAATATGCAGCAGTGTTTTGGCGCAGGGATTGGTAGCAATAGTACATTTCCTGTGGTAGCTATTTCAGGTGCATCAGTGATTCCTGTTGCCCTTGCTAATCCAGCTATAAGATTCTGGGGCTTCCAGGGGTGATACTGAGCTAAACCAAATCAGGCACTTTTTACTTTCTGTTAAAGTCAAAATAACCATGAGTTCCTTAGGGTGCTTTTTTCCTCTTTTGGAAATGTGCACTGTAAATAGTGATGCATATAAATCAGCTCTGTGAACACTACATATTTCATTAAATACAGTCAAGTTGTGGGTTAATAGAAGTTTCGAGTGAAAATATTGTGGTATCTCATTGCATATATTGTAGATTTAATGTAGTGTGAACAATAGTAGCTTTGAGTCATTGTAAATCCCATCCGGACATCGTCAACATAGTTCAAAATACAAGGAGAGAAGTCTCAAAGGTTAGATGTGCTCATATGTCCACTGTGCATATGCGAGTCATTCTTTTATTGTTTTTAAAATAACAATGTAGCTTTGTGGGGTGTAGGTAAGGAAAAATCTAACTTAAGACTGTTTTCTGGAGTTGAACTGAAATTCCTTTTTTGAAAGTCAGGTCAATCTGCTTTAATTACAGAAATAACCTCTGCAGCAAGTAATTGCTTCCCTACAGTCCTGGAGGACAAGAAGTGTGAGTTGTGTAAGGAAAATAGGAGAAATTAGTCAAGTCATTAGGAGTCCCTGCAACCTTTGTCTTTATACTGTATGGGAATAATCAGTATATCTTTTTGTTTTCCTCCCTTTCCAAATGATACTTTTGAGTTATTTTGAGCAAAATAAAAACCACTATCTGCAAGTCTATGGAATTTCTGAGAAAACTCCATAATGAGAGGATTTGGGAGTTCTTGGTTTGTCTGGTGGTATCTTGTGTGCAGCGCAACTGACTACATGTAACAGAAGTTAAAAACATGGAAATAGACCAGAACTGCCCGTTTAGAAATCCTAAATGATCACACTAGGCACCATAAAAGTATCTTTCTTTAAGGTATAATGCTGTCATTGCTATTGAGTCACGTCTCCCCAGTCCAATATCTAGTGTTACAGTTTATGCAGATTACAGGATAAAGAGAACTGTCTTTCCTAGTACTAGGAGCTAGTGTGTATAGGATTGTAGGGAAGACTGAAAAATGATTTGACACAGTGTTGTATTTGGTGTTCCCTAAAGCCCCTTTTATAGCCTTTCCTCAAGCACTAAATAGATACGGCTATAGCTTTCTGTAAACCTATAGTTCTTTAATCTGCTAGCCTTTTACAGCTTTAAAATTAATGTCAATAAAACATTAAGAGCTTAAGAATCACCCTAGTTGATTCCTTGATGACATAGTAGAAATAAAACTTTGCATATGAGGTTAAACTAGATGATGTAACTGATATTTGGTATACAATCTCAACTAGTTTGATCATGAAGTTTAATTTAATGAATAAAGATTTAAAGCTACTAATACTGTTGTGAAAAGACAACTACTGCAAGTAGATTTGAGCAGCCAAGGATTTCATCAGCTTACCTTCAGTTACTAGAAGGCTGAGTAAATGATCAAAAATAATATTTGTTAGTGCTTAGAAAATAGTGAAGTGTTAAGTAACAGATAGCCTTAATTTGTTGAGACTAAATCATGAGAAATCAACCAGGTGTCCCCATATGCCATGTCATGGTTTTGGTAATCCAGTAGATGTGATATGTTTTGATCTCAGGAAGGTTTCTGTTATTTCTGACAGAACTGTCTCATCAACAAAGTAAGGATTATATTTTTGATTAAACTGCCACAAAGTGAATAAGCAGGTAGGTGGAAAAGAATGATTAGTAGTTTGTTGTCAAAATGGACATCTGTGTTACCTGGTTTCCTTAAAGGTCTCTCCCAAGTCTGCTACTGTTCAAAATGTCCATTAATGAAGTGGGTGACAAGCCAAAGGATATGTATTGCCAAAATGGCATGGTGAGTGTTCAGGCATTTTGGAGAACAAGTTGAAAATTAAAAATGATCTCGATAAAGTGAAGAGGAGTTCTAGGGAGCCTGCAGAATACTGTTCCCTTGAGGTTTTTACAGACAAATTACATCAACATATCACAAATAGTTTAAATATAGTTGAAAGTGCTTTGGGGGTAGTTCAGGTGAAATTGAGGATAGAGAGGGTGTTATCTTACAATTTTTGTGATTCTTCAGCATGGATCATGTACTTCCCTTACTGAAAGTCTGTGTGAACCAAAAATGTATCTTGTAAATATATATATATGTATTACTTGCATAAACTTGTTCTACACAGTATGTGGGCTTGGGTCTCTCTGCTAATAGTGACTTTGGCTTGCAGATTCAGAAATTTTGCTCTTGTAGGTAATCCATTTTGATTATCTTTCATGTAAAGGATGCCTTTTTTTTTAATTGAAAGAAGTAAACATTGTTCAATTTTAGGTTCAAGGTAGCTGCAAAATTCTTGCTGCCTTTCAAGCCCTCAGTAGGCAGAAAATCTCAAAGGGTTAGGACTGGTTAGGATTTAAAGAATGCCGAGGATATCTTCTGATACTTGGAGAAAGCCTTCATGATGTCATCTAGCCACACTTTCTTCAAAAATATTAATAACGTAACTTTTAATAATAGTGCTTTGCAGTTGAGTTGTTTTTATTGAAGGATCTTATATGTCAGTGTCTTCCTTTTTATAAAAACAGAGAAATACTATCATTGTTCCTCAAAGGAATAAACTGAAAACAAAAACATGCAGTGATTCATTCAGTCATGTCCACAGAATTTCAGTGATGTCAAGAAGTAAAATCTGAAGATACTAAATCTGTAAGTCTTTAAATATATTAATGTTGGAGACACAAAAGTTTAATAGGAAATGTTATGCCTATAGGATACATTCTTCTTCATTTATTTCTCTCTTCTAGCATGTTCTCATACAGATCCTTTCTACATCCTCACTTTTTCTTTATGATATGTCTGTACCTAAAATTGATTATTCTTATCTTACCACTTTAGTGCTGTAATTGGAGAGAATCAATCTGTTCTCTTTTGATAAGCTGATCTTTGGATTTCTCTTACTTGCTAGATTCCCATCGTTAGTGAGGGCTTTGGTTTGGAGTTTGAAAAACTAGATTAATTTAGCCAGGAGATGTTAATTTAAAACAAAAACAAATACTTTTTTTCCTTGCCTTGAAAAATATGAAGCTGGCTTTGGACTACGATTTCATAGGTTTTGTGACAAATGAGGCATGAAACAAATTGGCAAACACACAATGTCCTAACTACAGTGGTACAGTGTGCTCTGTAATTCCCAGCCCTAAAGATCTCTGAAAAGGTCACAAATTAAACAAAGTCAAAATTAATCAACCCTGCAATCAAAATGCAATTATGAAGGCTTTCGTTTACTACAAAGAAGCAGCTGTGAAAGAGGCACTGGAATAAGTTCTTTTGTGCAGTAAGGGAAAATCAACAGCAAGGTGTCGAACATAAAAAACAAAACCCTGCAGCTGAAACTGTCTTTGGAGCCAAAAGAAACCAGCAGTTATGCAGAAATGCAAGTAAACTGTTGGAGAATGGAGAAAGGTGTTTGGTGCTGAGCTGCAGAGTGTGTCAGCATTGCATTTGACCCAAACAGAAGAAGCCAGTGGACTAGTGTCATGCACAGGAGTCATGCACTGGGGCCGTGCACAGCCTCTTCAAGTAATCTCTCACCAAGGCTTCACTCCAGTGATCTCAACTGCTGTAGCTTTTGCCACCTTTACAACATGGAGCATGGGAGTAGCACTGCCTCTGTGTGGGAAGTTGAAAAGTACAGTCAGGGATTCCCAAAGACACTGTAGCTAACAATGCCTTTGTTTATACATTGTGTGCCCTCATTTGGGGGAGACACAGTGCTCCAGGTGACTTTGTGGTGTGTATGGACACGTATCTATTGTCTCATTTATTTATACAAATGCTGAATTTCTTGTCCCATTTCATGGACGAATATGCTCTAAATGCAACTTAAATACGACTCAGTGTAAGAAATTCTTCTTTTATTACCTGTTTCTGTAGTAGAACTTGTAGACCTATAGTTTGAAAGGGCCAGAGATTACACTGGAAAACTCTAGTTTTCTTCTCAGCGATACGAATAATAGAAAAGCTTTATTCCCATATATGGGAGATGCATTATATTTTAATAGAACTCTGTTGTGGTTTCATTTTCTGTTTTACTAACTGATAAAATAGCAGTGTGGAATTAATATATAATTAGTATAGTAAGTTATGCTTTATTCACACCAGTAAGTCCTAATAATGAAATACATGCTTTTTGGTGTACACCTACCTTAGCCCAATTGCTGTAATACTTTTTCCTGCTGCAGAAACTCATGTGTCGCAATGTGCCTGCATCACCTGTGTTTTGTTTGACCTGCCTAGAGTATGGGTCATTTTTATTTTGTAAATAAGTGTAGTTAATTTTCTGTAGATTCTAATGAGCTCTTTAAGTTTCTTAGCAGATGAGTGATTTAATGATAATTTAATGTATTATCAAGGTAGGAATCCTTGTTTAAGAACTGTCAGGTTGTAGTGTGAGGCATGGAATAAAACCCTCAACTCTTCTTTCAGAGTTGCTCTACCCACTGTTCACACTGCCAAGTCATTTTTGAAGCAGTTGTACATAAATAAGTAGACCATCATCAGGAAATGCCTACTTGGAAAAGATTGAAAATTTGACTCCTCATGACCAACAGTCACAGATTTTCAGTTAAATTTTAATCCCCATTCTGCATAGTGATATGGTTGGTCTGAAATGTTCATTGTGAAGGACAAAATTTACCTCTTTCAGTTGCTGTATTCTCAAGGAAATCCTACAAATCTTAGAAAACTGTTTTAAAAATGTTAACTGAAGGAACACACACAAAAAAAAAGTCACATTCCTCTTTGCAATTCATGCATTTCATTTCGCATTTTTCTAGTTTGTTTTAACTATGTGTTTTGATTTGAGGTAAGAGTTAGGACAGTCTAGTGGAAGTATTTCAGCTGAACTTGGTGGTAGTCTGCTGGGACTTGGGAATACACAACTATAGCTTTAATGAACAAGAGGAGTTTGCTGATCAAAATGAGATACAACTTGTCTCCACATGACCTTAAAATACTTCTAGGAATACATTATTTATTTTTATTATGCAGCCTTCTATAATTTCAATTTATGCTGTCATTCAGTTCTCATTATGATACTTCACATTATCTAGCATTTCCTATCTGTGAACATTAAAATCATTACAAATGCCATGTTAATTCTCAAAATACTCCTCTGAAAAAAATAAATAACTTATTTAGGGATAAGGAAAACTCCACACAAGAAAGTTTAAATGGCATGAAAAAAACATCTAGCTTGCTTGTAACAGAGTGACTACCTGTCCTGGTTTGACTAAAACAGAACCAATTTTGCTTTCAGTGATTTTACTTTTCAGTTAGGACTTTTCTAAGGCTGCACTTTCTGAAGTCAACTATATGTTTTTCAGACAATGTCTGCTCCTAGAAGTGATAACACTCGATGTTTATAGCTAGTACTGAGCTCTCAGTACAATGATGTGCAGAAAGGCTCTTGCTTACACTTAATCTTACAGAAACGAAGGTCACTGCCAAATTCTTTTGATGCTGCCTTGAGGCTCTCCTTAGTGTAAGGGTGCACCTGCGGGGAGGAGTGGACAGGACAGGTGACTTAAACTGACCAACAGAGTATTCCATCCTATACACATCAAGCTCAGGATAAAGCTGAGAGGTCATGGGGGGCGAGGTCCTTTTCTTCGTCCTCTTCTCTGGCCTGCCCTTCTTCCTGCCCTTGCTTGTCTTCTATGGCCGGCATCCTGGGAAGACTCTGCCCATGATCTGCACGTTCTAGAATCCAGCTCCCGTCTGCCACTGTGTCCAGGAGCCCAGCCAAAGATCTTCTCAGAGCTGCTCTGCAGCCCCAGTGGTGACATGAGCATTATCAGGGGGAGAAGCTCAATACTGGGTTTGTATATATTTGTAAATACCTTATTATTTTTCTCCTCATTATTATATTTCTCTTTTTGTTGTTATAGTTTCATTAAAGCTGCTTTAGTTTTATTGCCAACTCGTAAGTCTCTCTACCTTTTCTTCTTTCCCTTGCCCTGTCTGGGAAGGGAGAGGGGTTAACAGAGAGCATCTGCCGTCCGTTTAGTGGCTGGCCCAGCCTCAAACCACGACACTACCAGACCACTCTAGAGTCATTTAACTGTATCATGCACTCCAAAAGATTTAATTTGCTAGGAAATGAGATATTTTTTTTGGCCATGAATACAGCTTATATTCCATTGCACATGAATAAAGGACAGACAGTCTTCATAAGGCTTTTTTTCCAGACCTCTCACCAGCCTCGTTGCCCTTCTCTGGACTCGCTCCAGCACCTCAATGTCCTTCCCATACTGTGGTGCCCAGAACTGGACACAGTACTCAAGGTGTGGTCTCACGAGTGCCAAGTACAGGAGTACAGTCACCTCCCACTCCTGCTGGTCACACCGTTTCTGATACAGGCCAGGATGCCGTTGGCCTTCTTGGCCACCTGGGCACACTGCTGGCTCATGTTCAGTCAGTGGTCAACCAACACCCTCAGGGCCTTTTCCACCAGGCAGCTTTCCAGCCACTCTTCCCCAAGCCTGTAGCGCTGCATGGGGTTGTTGTGACCAAAGTGCATGACCCGACACTTGCCCTTGTTAAACCTCATGCAACTGACCTCAGCCCATCTCTCCAGCCTGTCCAAATCTCACTGCAGAGCCTCCCTACCCTCAGGCAGATCGACACTCCCACTTAATTTCATGTCATCTGCAAATTTACTGAGGGTGCATTCGATCCCCTTATCCAGGTCATCGATAAAGACATTGAACAAGACTGGCCCCAAAACCGAGCCCTGAGGGACACTGCTTGTGACCGGTCTCCAACTGGATTTAACTCCATTCACCACAACTCTCTGGGCTCGGCCATCCAGCCAGTTTTTAACCCAGCGAAGAGTCCACCTGTCTAGACCATAAGCTACCAGCTTCTCCACAGAATGCTGTGGGAAACAGTGTCAAATGCCTTACTGAAGTCCAGGTAGACAGCATCCACCGCTTTTCCCTCATCCACTGGGCGGGTCACCTGATCATAGAAGGAGATCAGGTTGGTTAAACAGCACTTGCCCTTCATGAACCCATGCTGGGTGGACCTGATCCCACTGTTGTCCTGCACTTGCCACGTGATCTCCCCCAAGATGAACTATTCCATAACCTTCCCTGGTACCGAGGTCAGGCTGACAGGCCTGTAGTTCCCTGGATCCTCCTTCCTGCCCTTCTTGTAGATGGGTGTCACATTGGCAAGTTTCCAGTCGTTTGGAACCTCACCCAATAACCAGGACTGCTGACAGATGATGGAGAGCGGCTTGGCAAGTTCCTCCGCCAGCTCCCTCAGCACTCTCGGGTGGATCTCATCCAGCCCCATAGACTTATGGGTGTCCAATTCATTTAGCAGGTCCTTCACTACTATTTCCTGGATTATGAGGGGTTTATTCTGATCTCCATCCCAATCTTCCAGCTCAGGGGACTGAATACCATGAGGGTAAGTGGTCTGGCTGTTAAAGACTGAGGCAAAGAAGGCATTAAGTACCTCAGCCTTTTCCTCATCCTTAGTAACAATGTTCCCCCTCATGTCCAATAAAGGATGGAGATTCTCCCTGGTTCTTTTTTTATTGTTAACATATTTGTAAAAACTCTTCTTATTATCTCTTGCAGCAGTGGCCAGACTGAGTTCAAGCTGAGCTTTTGCCCCCCTAATGTTCTTTCTACACAGCCTAACTAAATCCCTATACTCTTCCCAAGTAGCCTGCCCCTTCTTCCAAAGGTGGTAGACTCTCTTCTTTCTCCTAAGTCCCAGCAGAAGTTCCCTGTTCAGCCAGGTTGGTCATTTTACCTGCCAGTTTATCTTACAACACATAGGGACAGCTTGCTCCTGTGTCTCTAAGACTTTCTTCTTGAAAAAAGTCCATCCTTCCTGAACCCCTTTGCCCTCTAGGACTGTTCCCCAAGGGACTTTCTCAACCAGTGTTCTAAACAGGTTGAAATCTGCCCTTCAGAAGTCCAAGGTGATGGTTTTTCTGCCTCCCCTCCTAACTGGGCTAAGGATCGAGAACTGTATCGTTTCATGGTCGCTTAGCCCAAGACGGCCTCCAATGACCACATCTCCTATCAATCCTTCTCTGTTCGTGAACAACCGGTCTAGCAAGGTACCTTCCCTGGTGGGCTCACTCACCAGCTGAGTCAGGAAGTTATCTTCCATGCACTGCAGGAACTTCTTGGACTGTTTTCTCTCTGCTGTGTTATATTTCCAGCAGATGTCTGGTAAGTTGAAGTCCCCCACAAGAACAAGGGCTTGCGATTTTGCAGCTCCTGCCAGTTGTCTACAGAACAGATCATCAATCTCTTCATCCTGGTCGGGTGATCTGTAATAGACTCCCAACAGGATATCTGCCTCATTGGCCTTCCTCAACTTTACCCGTAAACATTCAACTGGTCCATCACACTTATTGACCTCCATGCAGTCAAAACACTCCCTAATATAGAGCACCATAGAGCACCACCCCACCGCCCTTTCTACCTTGCCTATTCCTCCTGTAGAGCTTATAGCCATCCATTGTAGTACTCCACTCATGAGAGTCATCCCACCACGTTTCCGTGATGGCAACTACATCGTAGCTGTCGTGCTGCACAATGGCTTCCAGCTCCTCCTGTTTGTTGTCCATGCTGTGTGCATCAGAATAGAGGCACTTGAGCTGGGCTAATGACTTCATTTCCAACCGTGGCCTGCCACCCTTAGATTCAACAGTAGCGGGCCCAGTTATACCCCCTTCCCCCTTTGAACCTATTTTTATAGGTTCATACAATGTAATTCAACCGAGACCAAGAGATAAACAGCTTGGTTCTTTCCTGTCTTCTCTGTTCCTCACATCTTCACTCTCTCCTCTTTGTTTGGTTGACCTTGTTCTCTGCCTACCAGGAACCATCTCTGATTTACATTTGACTTCCAGAAGTATTTTTCAAGACTTTCACCATTAATTTATAACTTTTCAAGTTGTCAATTATAAAGCAAGCTGTTAGATTGACTTGAACTGCAACTTGAGTTGCAAAACCAGAAGCTGCCTTTGCACGGAGTCAGTGCTTTCCAGTGTTCATTCATAGCTTGTGTGGTGTGATGACATCCCTGTGATGAGATCTTAATGTTTGATAATCTTCTTCTGCTTCATAATCCCTTCCTCAGCTGCTTTCTCCTCTTTGCTAGATCATCTGTCCTTCTCTTGACCCGATAGGCCAGCTGCCTCCCTTATCAGTAGAGCATTGGAGATGGAGTGGTGTTTTCTGTAAGGATCTGAGCTGTGACAGTTCGGTCCCTCTGTCATTCTGTGTCAGTCATTTGTTCCTTGTTCTGAGTTGAGTGGGTTGATTAGACTGATTAGAGTAGGTGTCTGGATTGCGAGAGTTAAAGAGCATCCATCTGTTCTGGATTTACTGCTGCTTCAGAGGAGGCAGGAAGGCCAGGAATTAGAGTGGCTTAGTCCTTTCTCACTGCTGGCAGCAGACAGGAGCACTGATGAGGTGATAATGAACTAAAAAGTCTGCCCTGTTGGGCTGGATGGGAAAGGGATGCAGACAGTGGGCAAGTCACCCCCGTTCTTGCCAAGATTTTCACATTTTAAGATAATCCATTCTAAAGCAAAATTAATGAATTTCAGTAATGTAGCTTGTCACTGGTGGATACAAAAAAAAATATGTATAGTGTTACTTGCAGCATGGCAGCTCTATAGGGTTCAGGCACCAGACAGCCCAATCAAATAGGAGCAATGGCAGAAACAGGAATGTTTATCAAATGCAAATTAAAATGTGTCTTCTTTTAAAATATCATCTGAAGTTCTTCGGAAGAGAATTATTCCATTTTAGTTCTGACTTTTGGTGGCAATTATTAACATTTCTTGACCCTAACAGTTAATCCTTAATGTATTCAAATGGCGATTTGCAGATACATCCGAAAGGCATTGTTTGATGTTTTCCTTCATTGCTTTAGGTGCTACAAAGCATTATTTTTCTGACTTCTTCTTTAAACCTCTTTCATCAGAACATATTCCAGATTCCCTGTAACCTCACAATAATTTATTTTTGACACAAGTCCAGCTGATGCCAAGCATGAGTGTTCGTTATGTGTATATGCTAACATATGAATATACTAGCATATCAAGGTGTAAGAAGCACTTTAAGACAGTTGGAGAGCTGAGGAATACAATGTAGGCACTCAGTGGGCTTCTTAAATTAACATATGGTGTTCTTCTCAACTTATTCATTGCTGACAGTTTTAATAAAGGTTCAAGATTTTACAGGCCTTTAATTCATAGAGTACAGGGAACTTGAATATGAAATCTCTTTTAGTAAGAATTTGTCTTTTTCTTAGAAAACAATGCTAAGAGTTTTGCAGGCTGGATTAGAAACTGTTTATTCCATAGTCTAAGTGTTTGGAAAGCAACTTCATTCCTAGAGGGTAAACCTCTCTGACCTTTATGCAGAACATCGAGCGGGTTGCATGCAGGGAAGATCATGACCCCCGAGTCTCCGGTGGCTGTTGATTGAAACCTTGTGTTTCAAGAAATAAATGTTTAAGAACACTTCCTTCTAAGACCTGGGCTGCATATGCAGACTTTTTTTATAGCATTTTAACTATTTTGGTGAAAGGTGTTTCTTCCCCTACCCCTCTTCTGGTCCTAACAGAAAGGGCTAACTCAGCACAATTGTTAGTACGACCCTTAGACTGAATGCAATTTTGTCATTATAAATATGACTTAAATTGATACAGCTTCTTTTCCTAAGCCCATAGGCCCAGACTGTCTCTGCATAAGTATTTCTATATGACTGTAACAATGTCTGCATTCATGGGGTTGCATATGTCAATTGCAGTGATATGTTTTGTAGGGGCAAACCAGTCCAAAAAAGGAAAAGTAGTAACTTCAATTTTGAGAAAAGACAACCCTCTAATGGGTGGGATTGGATGTGGGAGATGTTGGGAAATATGTAAAGACCTTATCAAAACTTCATTTGCTTGTTTAATTGTTAGCTGTCAGACAGATTGAAGCAAATATTTTCATACAATCTATTTGTTGTCTCTATATGTCTCTCCATTTACCGGAAGAAATTCAGGAATCTCAGAAGTTCTGACTTCATCAGCCTTGTTCACATAGAACTTTAACAATATTAGGAAAACACAGGAATGCAAATAGTCCTGCCTATACAGTCAAAGCAACTAAAGACTTTCAGGTTAGATCTGTCCTTTCTTAATTGGTGAACTATTCTGCTTTGTTAGCTGTACCAGTGCAGATCATACAGTATAAAGTAAGGGTTCTAACAACTTTCATCGCTACCGAAGGAATGCCTCTTTTCACAATGCCTCATTTGTAAAGTAAATGTTGTGATTCAGAAGAGGAAGGAATTATTTTTAACCTGATATATTTGGAAGAGGGAGCAAGGAGTTAGCATCATGTACTGTTACTTATGACTAGTGAAAAACAGTCCCTTTTATGCATTTTATGGATGTAGTTCATAGTTTTCAAATGAATTAAAATTAATATATCTATTTTCTGATTCTTTTATTTTGGAGGGACAGGGTGTTTGTTCAAAAGCTACGCCATTTAGGAAAAAATGAGATGCAGTTGATAACTGCCCACTAATGAATCTCAAAATGTAGTCTGTCCACTTGCAAACTTTTCTTAAGAGTCTCCCTCCAATAAACCAGAAGTGGTTGAGTAGAGTTGCTAATAATCTTCTAGCCATACTATCTTTAAATGTTCTTCTAATAGAATGGATGGCATTCTTGAATCTGTGACCAAAATGGGTGGTTTTTTTGTTGTTTTGATCAGATCGGTTTTGTCAAAATTTCTCCCAAAATAATTTAGAGCAACAGGTTCAAGCATTCTTGTCTGAACAGAATTAAAATTTTCTCATCTGTTCTGTAATTACATGGGTAGGGCAGATTACTGCTGTTTTATTTGGTATGATGACCATTCACTCTTTTATGATATGTGCCTGTTATTCATGTCTAAAATATAAACCGTTTTGATATGGAGAACCAAAAAAATTTTTGCCATAGAAAA